>CM048744.1:826853593-829253593 GCA_026315105.1 Locusta migratoria
ATCAATGTATTTTACACATGTATATCCTAGGACAACAGTTGTTTAGAAATCATGTTAGCATCTGAAGATTGTGACTATACTGCTGGACCTCTCATCTCAATGTTATTGTACGATACCGTCTGCGCCAGACCCGGAATCGTGTGGTGTACTAGTGATATATTTTGCGTGTGAAGCTACAAACGAAATAGCCAGTCTAGGAATCAGTTTAGGACAGTGTCTCGGTGATACTGTGATCAAAACAAGTGATAGATTTCATTAATTAAGAGATTTGTATAAGACGTTTCCAGACAGTTCTATGAACAATACTTTTGTTATCGTACATTATTTCAATAAATAAACAGACGAAGGGTACAAACTTTTGTAAAACATAAAGACATTAAAATAAATAGTATTGTATATATGTTAGGCTCACAAACAAGTTGTATTGACCAGCTAATTGTGTTAATTAATGTAATAGTCAAAATTCCTATATTGTATTTCTTTGTATATATTGATTGACATGAGATTTTGAACCTATTTTCAGAATGGCCGAGATATGTGATAGTTCATTATAGGTTAGGAACATATATGATGTACTCCTTAACTAATTGACATTTAACATTTTGGTTTGTTGTCAAACAAAAAGTAGCGTGGTTAAGTCTTAAAACGATATGTGGCTTGTAAAAATTTTGTATGTATAGTTTTCATTTTATAGTGTGATTATTTTTGTGTACATGAAATGTTTTCTTTGTGTGTTTGTTCATTGTAAATTAGTATATTCAATTGTTATGGACAATGCATAATGTAAGGTCATTATTGCCGATGTTATATATTTCCCTTAGCGCCTTGCGCGGGGGAGTTCGAGGTCTGGCTTTCGCAAAGTGCTTTGGAGTCTATGTCAGTCTGTGTTGTTGTTGTTGTTGTACCCAAGTTTGAATTTGTAATTTTTTGGTGGAGAAGCAGTTTGGTTTAAAATTAAAGAAGTGAAAAATTGTACATAACGAGTATTTATTTCTACCACGACGCCCCAGGAGAATAATGTTGCAGCGAGCAGAACCCCCATACATCGTAATGTTGAAAAGCTAAGTATCTTGTTTGGAAGTGGTAGAAAGGAACTGTGATTACTTAAATAGAATATAGTAAAACGTTTCAAGATGACTATATAATATTCGAAACCGGTAATGGTTCTTTATAAATAAATTGTAATTTATTATTTCTAGTTTGTTCAAATGTAACAAATATATTTCGAAATAACTTGTTAGTGAAGAACAGCAACCAGCCACAATTGGTTTTATTACAATTTATTTATAAAGAACCATTACCGGTTTCGAATATTATATAGTCATCTTGAAACGTTTTACCTTTTCACGGCAGTGTTCAGGTGGTTAAGATCCTCGTATCCTTGATAATTTCATGTAGATTGTTTGTTTTAAAACAGCAGACACGTCCAAAAGTAAAATTTGTTCACTAATCAACCCGCAAAGCCACTCCGCTACATCATACAGTTCTTTGCGAAAATGTCTTTCGGACCTTCCTCTCGCACCTGGCACAGGTGTAGATGTCTTGAGAACTGGACATTGTCGGCCACTATCGATCACTTTTCTATTTTCACTATAAGAAAGTGATGAAAACCTGGTGTTTAACAAGTTTCTTTCTACATTTCCACTGCCCAAATTAAATGTTTAAACGCATGACTTGGTCGCATAAGCAATAAAACATTCGCGCGCAATTCGGAAAAAAACAATCAAACGTAAACCGACCGGATCAACGCCATGGCAGGCGGGAGGCGAGGGGACAGGCTGGCAGCGCGCATGCGCACTGGCGGCATGTGGAGCGGACAGCACGCTGCACGCAGAGGCAACGCCTTCATCTACATACATACTCCGCAATCCACCATGAGGTGCGTGGCGGAGGGTACACTGTACCACTACTAGGCATTTCCTTTCCTATTCCACTCCCAAATAGAACGAGGAAAAAAGAATGCCTATACGCCTCCGTACGAGCCCTAATTTCTCTTATCTTGTCTTTGTGATCACCACGCGACATGTAAGTAGGCGGCAGCAAGATCATACTACACTCAGCTTCAAATTCCAGCCATCTAAATTTCCTCAACAGAAATTCAAGAAAAGAGCGTCTTTCCTCCAACGATCCCCAATTGAGTTGCCGGAGCATTTCCGTGGTACTCACGCATCGGTCGAACCTACCAGTAACAAACCTAGCGGCTCGCCTCTGAACTGCCTCTATGTCTCCCTTTAAACTGATCTGCTGCGGGTCCCAAACACTTGAGCAATACTCAAGACGTGGTCGTACAAGCGTTTTATACGCGGTCTCCTTTACAGGTGAAATACATCTTCCCAAAATTCTCCCAATAAACCGAAGTCGGCTGTCCGCCTTACTCACTACCGTCCTTACATGTTCGTTCCATTTCATATCGCTCTGCAATGTTACGCCTAGATATTTGAACGTCGCGACAGCATCAAGAAGCTCACTACTAATGCTGTATTCGAACATTATATGATTGTTTTTTCTGCTCATGCGCATCACCTTACATTTTTCTACATTGAGAGCTAGCTGCCATTCTTCGCACCAACTAGAAATTTTGTCTAAGTCATCCTGTATGCTATTACAGTCAAAGACGATAACCTCCCATACACCACAGCATCATCAGCAAACAGCCGCAAATTACAAGTTACTCTGTCCATCAGATCATTTATATAGATAGAAAATAATAGCGGTCCTATCACACTCCCCTGGGGCACGCCTGACGATACACTCGTCTCTGATGAACACGTACTGCGTTCTATTACTTAGCCTTGGCGGCTGGCTGGCAGTAGCAGACGGCAGTGCCGGATTAGCCACGTAGCAGGAGTTAGTAAATGCTACGGGCCCCGCGCATTTCGGGGGCCCCGCGCCTGGGCGCGAATATTCTTGTCGGCTGTCTTTTTTTTTTTCCTGCTATTTTAAGTACAGCATTTATTTCTTGCAAATAGACTTGTGAAAAAGGTGACTTACTCACCCTTTGGTTCAGTTCTCAAAATTCTGCGCAAGCTGGGAATTTGTATCTGACGGGAGGCGTGCTTAGGTAGTCCTTGCAGGTGCGGTGATCACTGTGTGCCCAGTGGTGTAGGGGTCAGCGCAACTGCCTAGAAAGCAGGAGACCCGGGTTCGAATCCCGGCTGGGTACACATTTACAGCTTTGTCCAATCGCAGTTGATGTCGTATATTCTGTGAATATGATTAATAATGTTTCTGGCGTCACGATGAAGAACAGGGTAATCGATGTGTCGGAGCTAGCTCAATGGCCAGCAATAGCTTCTCAGTGACATTTAGTTCATGCGATCGTGTTGCTGGATTCGCTGCATCTTGAGTCCCAAATAGCGGTATCAATACTCACGGTGCTGTGGTAACGGCCGATACGCCACCTAAACGCCACGTGTGGAAGGTAACAGCCGCTGGTGCACAGATGGCCGCGCTGTATGAGTCGCCGCGTGTGTGCACGCCCCATTTATTTGTATTGTGGAACGCTGGCCGCTGCCGCCGCGTTACGAGGCATTGTAAAAGCGCAGGAGTGTTGACGCGACAGCGATTAAAAAGGGGCATTCGAGACAAGTCCCGAGAGGTACCGAAGTCTAACAGCCGGTGCTTGGAGGCCAATCGTCAACTTCTTTTACGAAGTAGATTATTATTAAGTGGATGAGATCGATTTTATACACTCATTTCAAAGTTATTGAATCAAAAGAGGGAACCACTGTCCCATAAGGTAGGCTACTTGTATGTTCATATATACCTCAAAGTTTAAACAATAAATTACAAATTGTTAATGGAGAATTCATTAGCATCGTGTTTTTCAAATTTAAAAATAGCCTTACGCATTTACTTATCTTTAATGATCACCAACTGCAGTGGAGAACGTTCTTTTTCAACATTAAAGCGCATTAAAAATGAAATAATACGATGGTACAGGAACGTCTAAATGACCTAAGTATAATGAATATTGAATACGATTTGCTCAGAGAAATTGATGTAACTTGTATTATTTCTAAATTCGCCGAAATTAAATCAAGAAAAGTTTATTTGTAATAATCTTGTTTTATTTTATATTCTAAACCATATGACCTAAAGTCCTAAACAACCAAAGGGCCCCTTGTCAGATTTTGCTACGGGCCCCACACTTGCTTAATCCGGCACTGGCAGACGGGACACATGATTCCGGACAGCGGGGAGGATGACTGTAGTATATGGAACACAAGAATGAAATTATAATGAAAGGAAAACACACTACAATGAAACACTACGTTTAAACAGATGCAAATACCGGATGATCAAAAAGTCAGTATAAATTTGAAAACTTAATAAATCACGGAATAATGTGGTTACAGAGGTAAAACTTGAAAAATGTTCAAATGTTTGTTAAGCTTAAGGGACTTAACTGCGACGTCATCAGTCCCTAAACTTAAAAACTACTTATGAACTACCTTATACTGAAGACGGCACAAACATCCATGCCATAGGGGGGATTCGAACCCCCGACCGTAGCCGCAGTGCAGTCTGTGACTGGCGTGCCGCAGACCACTCGGCCACTGCGGCCGGCGTAAATCTTGACACACATGCTAGGAAAGACATGGGGTTTTATTAGAACAAAATAAAAAAATACCCCATATTGCTAGACGCGTGAAAAATTTCTTGCGCACGTCGTTTGGTGGTGATCGTGTGCTCAGCCGCCACTTTCGTCATGGTTGGCTCCCAGGTTCCCAGACCTCAGTCCGTGCGATTAGTCGCTTTGGGGTTACCTGAAGTCGCAAGTGTATCGTGATCGACCGACATCTCTAGGGATGCTGAAAGACAACATCCGACGCCAATGCCCCACCATAAGTCCGGACATGTTTTACAGTGCTGTTCACAACATTACTCCTCGACTGCAGCTATTGTTGAGGAATGATGGTGAACATATTGAGCATTTGCTGTAAAGAACATCAACTTTGCTTTTTCTTAATTTGTTATGCTAATTATTGCTCTTCTGATCAGATGAAGCGCCATCTGTCGGACATTTTTTGAACTTTTATTATTATTATTTTTATTTTATTTATTTATTATTTATTTTTTATTTTTTGTTATAATAATTCACCATGTCATTCCAAGCATCTGTGTCAATTTTACCTCTCTATCTACATTATTCCGTGATTTATTAAGTATTCAAATTTATACTGAGTTTTTGATCACCAGGTAATATATTATTTTTCATTCGATTTCAACAGGGCGTCAACACACAACTTGCACACCCTGAGAAAAGCCATAGCTGCGTAGGTGCGTTGGAGAGACAGTGAAAATTAGGAAGCCAACTACCCAGAAAGAGACCAATATTTTACTACAAAAATTAGTTTTGATTAAATCGAAGTAGAATCTATTAACTTCAAAATAAGGGCCAATTAAGAAACATGCATTTTCGTTTATTTGTATATGTATGAGGGGTAAACAACCCTTATATTGTCGCGCTCGTTTGATACTGCCCATGAAACGTGCGTCTGTATTTTCCAACTGTTTCTTCTTATTTATCGACCGGTATTTAAAGTCGCCGAATCCTACTCTGAAATCAGAAATTCAATATGGCTGATCCAGCATAGGGGACTTCCCAACTTTTTCTAAAATCTGCGTACGTAACACTTCTAGCACTGATACATAAATCTGTATGAAAAACTAGGTTTGTTTACGTCATATGGAGGTTAGGTTCTTGTTGAGACAGCAGCTGCCGTCTGTGAAAGTTGGCGTGCCGAATGGAGTTACCGCATTAGTGGTCAAGAGCGCGAGAGCCGAGGCAAACAGCAGTGACGCAGCATCGCCGGACCTGTGTGGATGCAGCCGGGCAACCACTGAGAGTCAACGGGCCGTCGGTTGTGAAACAACTCACAGTGTTTGCCTCTCGACTCCTCAACAGCCAGAGAAAGCGAAACCTGCAAGCGAGTCAAGAGAGACGACATGTTTAATGGGACCATCACAACAGCTAATCTTATCCTGTGTACCATTTTAGAAGTTAAGTAATTATTTCAGGATCATCGTAACAATGAACATGACGTGGAGAATGTAGTAACAGATGAGAATTACAAGTCTGATTCAAATCAAATCACTGAAGCAATACTTCAGCAAAGATTATTTCTCTGAAGTGCGAATAAACGGCCAAGTACAATGTAGAAGCAAATACCGTTACTGTCACCAAAATAAGTGTTACAGAACAGGCATCAGGAAGAGAAGGTTAAGATATTCATCATGCAAGTGAGACAAAAGTGCTGCTGTAGGTAACAGTTGTTACCATTACTTCAATATGACAGCTATAGGTCTATTTTGGCTCTGTGGCGTTGTCATGCTATAAGCGAATCAATATTCTCGGTTAAAATTATTAAAATAATGCTACTTCCAACTTTGGTGTAATTTTTGTGAAAATTTGTAATACGTCCATATTGCATCATGGAGTTGTCAGTTTTATTTAATAGCTGTATACAATTGCAGTTTGATTATTCTTTCGATCTTATTTGTGTCATTTAACGTCTGTCAAATTATGATTTTATCGGTAGGTGTTCTGACTTTTTTCAGTGAGAAATCCTCCAGCGATGCTGTTTGGTTACAGCACAGACACTGCTGTGAAAGCTGTTAGCAACTGAAAGTTGCAACGACACTAGCGCTCCTAGTGGTGGGCAAGCGCCGAAGGAGTGATGTTTGTATATAATTATTTGTGTACGCAATTAACGAAATAGTTAGTATAATTTTTGCGTTACAAGCATTGAATAAGTATCAAGAGACACAGATAATACAGAAATTAATGTAAAAACAGTCGAATTTAACTGATTCAGTAGTATAAAGAACAACTTCGTCATGAATCAATACTTGACAATATGTGTATATTTCCAGCTTATTCCATTGAAAGTAAGGAGAACATAAACATAAGAGAAACATAAATTTATATTATGTTATTTTCTTCCTACGACAAATAATTGTTTCACAGGTATCAATTCGGTGTGGAGACTAATGATTCTCACGTTTTTAAGCTTCACTCTTCTTTCGTATACGCGCTTATTCTTTTGAGGGTGATTACTTTAGCTTAAGAATGTTTTGAAGATTCTTGCCGCTTTTGGTTCAGATGTAGCAACAATTGTGTAATTGGGTTTTTCTTTGTTGAAAGCAATCTGATTACTTTTTCCGTTTTCTTGCCACATGTGTGGCGTTTTTCCTTCAACTACAGCTGCGGTGGTTGATTTGGTACGTTCAATACGGTTGTTACTGCATTCTATATACGTTTTCTACTTTCCAGCCTCACCGATTTTATTGGAATTGTAGTGAAGAAATCTTAACGCTCCTGAGTAGAAAATCGAGACTTTCTGACAAAGGGCAGGTCTTCTTGTGTTTGCTAGCCATTCTTTATTTTTAATAGTAAATGAAATTATTCAGTAAAAGTCTGTGGGTTAGAAGATAATTGTAAATAAACTGTGCTGCAGTGTATCGTTTCGTGCCTTGTCAGTTATCTTGGGAAACCCAAGACAGACAAATGTGGAGCTACTTTTAAGTTATTACCTATATTGTGGCACTACATACAGGTCACGCACTTTTTCATGGCCTCTCTTGTAATAGGCGGAAGTCGGCTGAGTTCGTGTGTCTACGGAATGTTTATGCTCTCTACCAACCTTACCTCGTAACACCATTGTACACCGTAGACCTCGTCAATGTATTGTTGATTTGTGCTTGATATTGATTATTGTCTTCCACTTTGTTATTTGCTAAAATAAGTCCACATACCCAATGACTTCTTTTAGAAAAAGGAAGGCTGACCCTGAAAGTGGTCTGAAGAATGTTAATTCCGATTGTTATTCAGCTACGACAATAAAAAGATGCAGAAAGCGTTGCTACACCCGCTTAATAAGTACCTTTAAAATAATATTTCGTAGATATACGTTCCAGTTTTCTATTACTCAAACATTAATATGATACTTAATTTCGTGTTCCACTTGTGACGCTTTAACTCCTTACATGTTGTTTCTTTTAAAACCTGTAAACTATACGCCATTAAGCAGGCTGCGCTGGGAGTAAGAGGCGGGGCTTGTTCTAACAGCTCCCAACATTCTCCGCTCAGGGGTCACGTTTAAGTGCGTGATCTGTACCTTCCCTAATGTAAAAAGTACGTTAAAATCAATATAAACGATACTATTCGCACTCGTCCAATAACGTATTCAGAAATGTAGCTTGCCGGCCGCTTGGAGTTCAACTGTCGCAGTGTATAACATAATTCTGTGGTAGTGTCGTGACTCGTGACTGTATATGTTAGAGTGTGGTTACAGTTTATTTCTTTGCATGGGAGAATCTGTGCCAATGTAATGTGATCTTCGTAATGTTATGGGCAGTGATCTCTATACAAACTGTGTTTATAACACTAGTCTCTGAGCACAGTACGGTAGCATGACTGCACATTCAAATGTTTTACACACCATCGCGCCATTGTCCGCCATATTTTAATCTGGCAACCAAATTTCTATCAGCTTGTACGTTACAAAGAATTGCTTGCTTACCTATTGATTTGAAATTTTAGTTAATATGCGGTACATTGAGCAAGCCATAGAGGAAAGAAAGGAGAAATTTGCCGACGACATAGTAATTCTGTCAGATACAGCAGAGGACCTAGAAGAGCAATTGAACGGAATGGACAGTCTGCTGAAAGGTGCATATAAGATTAACATTAACAAAAGCAAAACTAGGGTAATGGAGTGCAGTCAAAGAAAATCAGGTGATGCTGAAGGAATTAGATTAGGTAACGCAGCAATAAAGGAGGTAGATGAGTTTTGTTACTTGGGCAGTAAAATAACAAATGATGGTCGCAGTACAGAGGATATAAAATGCAGAATGGCAATGGGTAGAAAAGAGAAATTTGTTAACATCGAATATTGATTTAAGCCTAAGTAAGTCCTTTCTGAAGGTATTTTTATGGAGTGTTGCCTTGTATGGGAGTGAAATATGGACGATAAACAGTGAAGAGGATTGAGGCATTTGAAATGTGGTGCTACAGAAGAATGCTGAAGTTTATGTGGGTGGATCGCCTAACTAATGAGGAGGTACTGAACAGAATTGGGGAGAAAAGAAATTTCTGGTATACCTTGACTAAAAGAAGGCATAGATTGGTAGGGCACATTCTTAGACGTTAAGGAATTGTGAATTTAGCGTTGGAGGGAAGTGTGTTGGGTAAAAACCGCAGAGGAAGACCAAGAGATGGATACAGTAAGCAGATTCAGACAGATGTAGGTTGCCGTTCTAATGTGGAGATGAAGAGGCTTGCTCAGGATAGGGTATTGTGGAGAGCTGCATCAAACTAGTCTCCGGACTGAAAACCACAGCAACAACAATGCGATGTAATAGGCTAACATGGGAGCGGAATTTATACGTATTTTCCTTTTGTTTTCTTTAAATACTTCATAGCAGCCATATATTAACATCTTTTTTCAAAAAACTGTCGGCAGTTCTTCAGCAGTACCTAGATAGAGAAAAAGTATACATTGTGCATAAATAAAAACGTAAGTAAATGAAATATGAATTTAATGAAAACTGTTTCAGCAGTGTAATCTTTACTACTACTGAAGGCGATACATACATTTTGATTTTATTTTAATCTTCTGAAAAAAAACAACACCCAAGGATGCATCAAAGTATTGTTTGTTCATACATACATACATATATTCTCGAAAAAATATGTTGTTTTGAAATATGTACAGGACACTTCTTCTATTCTTTCAGTTTACTCTCCAACCTTTAATAAAAAATATCCGCTATAAATTTTTCTTTGGTCGTCAAAAACTTAATTCAGCAAGAACGTTCATCCGTCACACGCTCCATGTCAGACAGCTTTCCACAACACAGGCGATTTTAGTGCCGAATTCAAGACGAAAGCGCTGCAGCAGAACAATTTGTCACGCATGGTTTCTGGTCTCCATGAATGTTTTGAACTTTGGGCATGTCATCTACTTACCACTATAGTCTCTTCTAAGCCGAACAAACCTGTTCACGCCAGCACCTGTGAAATTTAAGGTGCCCTTTTGGAAATATAATCTTTTAATATTTTGTCACATAAATAACTTCAAATGTACAAATCCCTTCTTTGTTTCATACCATATAGTTCGACTATACAGTGGGATGCAGTGATGTTATTAACTCTTGGGGATGGTGCAACTAGGCTAAATTTATAAGTTTAACGTAACGGACCCTTATCTGAAAATGATATAGTCTGAAGTTATAAGCAAAAACTGTCCCAATAATTCTGATCAGAAACATACAGTGGTGGAAATTAGTACAAAGGCAAGTGGTTGTCTGTAGTAGAAAAAGGTTTATTTACTTGTTATCGTACACATTTTTGCCGTTCAGTACACAACGAAGCAAAACATCATCCGTTCTCATTTCATCATTAGAATCACGTCGCGTAATTAGAGGTTGAAAAGAAGTTATAACTGATAATGCAGCATTGAAAGCTTCAATTTGTTGAAGAGCAAACAAGTAATGTGAGGTACAAAGTAATGGGCCCTGTCTGATAGCCAGACTGCTTCAAATTAGAACTTTCCAGTTGCGCTATTGAATATTAAGTGAGGTTTGCAAAAATGGCAAATACTTCCGGTCACGAAAATTGACAGTATCAGATACCTGTTTGATTCTTCCTAAAGTAACTGTATGTCTTCTTCTGAAATCGAGGGGGATCTGCAGCTATCAGTTATTGCCAGACGCATTAGACAAATCCTGGCTCAAAAAGTGAATCTGTCATTCAAGAAATTTGCCCCGCAAGGCAACTTTAAATAATCTGAATTGACTGAAGTTTGCCGAAGAACATATATATTGCGCACCGTAAAATGGAACAATATTTTTTTCATTGATAAGAAGTAGTTTAATTTCGATTGGCCAGATGGTTTTCCTTATTAAAGGAAAATTTCCGCACGAAAGAATACTTTTGGATGAGTAGAAAATTTGGCGCTGGCAGCGTTGTGAACTCGGCAGCATATTGTGCTAAAAGCTGTCCCCAAAATTAACTCCAGTGATTTTACAGAAATGCTGTAAACAGAGTCGGTTCACTCCACGTCTCCATCTAAAACACCCTTTGGCGTCGAGTTACTTGCGTTGTTGACAGTCCATCAACGGGGGAATTTATCTGACGATGCTGGGAAGTATTAAGCGGGAATGCTGTACATCGTGATAAGATAATGAATTTATTATTTTTGAAAACATTTCTGAAGATTCAGATACAATTAATTTGAAAAACAGTGTAGATCGCATTTATCTATTTCCTGGTGACCGGTTTACGATCTTTTACAAGATCATCCTCAGATCAAATCGGAGCAGATGGCGCATCACATTTTCAGTAAAATTAAATAAATGCGATCTAAGCGGGTTTTTTAATTGAGATTAGTCTGTCCCTTAGATTGCTCACAATCTAGACTTTATGTTTTGACTTGGTCGTTCTTCAGACAAGGGTTCGTTACGCAAACTGATATATATATTCAACCGTATTCAATCGTTTCCATATCATCCCTGAAAGTTATCATACGGAATTTAAGTGTTTTTTACCCGTAGTTGAATAATCACTCAATCTTCAAGTACATGCTTCCCAATCTGTGATGAGTAATCTTTTTTGTATTCTATTCTTTTCTGTAGTTCGCATGACACAGTTCCTTAGTTATAAGTTGGAACATATTTAGAAGTTCTGAAATAATTTTAAAAGTATTTATATTTTTATTTCTCTGTGTATGTTATTTTATCTGTCATCTTAATAAAACAGAACAAATCTCACAACCGTGGCAACCCTCACTGATTTCTCTGTGTACTCCGGTTTGCTTTGCAGTGTGCATTACTCATTGTTTCGTTGTCCCGAAAGGAGTGAAAACTGTACTCCAGGAACACGGTCGAGCTCGATAATAATCGTAGTGCCCAAAAAACTTCGGCAAAGATGAACGATGAGCATCAATACTGCTCACGCAGAAATGCATATCGAGGATGAAAGTGGATAGGAAGTGGGGCTTGACCTCTTGTAACTCTCCACTCCCATTGGTGGTCAATTAAGAATGTGGCAGAATACCATATTGAGTTGTCCGCACTATACAGAATCGAGTCCAGTAAGCCGATCCTGTAATGACTCCCACGTTAAAGTGTCAGCACCGTAGACGATCGACACTAGTAAGTAGATGCTGTGATAAAGCCCACATTAAATTGTATGCATTGTGGTCGATTAGCAACTAGTAAGTCGATCGATCGTATGATGACTCCCACGTTGTAGTTTTCCTACTATAGTCGATGGAGACTAGTGAGTCGATCCTGTGATGATGCCCATGGGTGACCCCCACGGTAAAGTGTCAGCACTATAGACGATCGACACTAGTAATTGGTTCCTATGATAAAGCCCACATTAAATTGTCTGCCTGATAGATAATGGAGGCTAGTAAGTTGATTGATTGCATGATGACTCCCACGTTGTAGTTTACATACTATAGACCATCAAGACTTGTGACTCGATCCAGGATTGACGACCACCTTAAAGCGTCCACACTATAGATGACTGTAAGTGGATCCTACGACAAAGCGCACATTAAAGTGTCCGCACAATGGACGATGGAGGCTAGTAACTCGATCGATCATGTGATGAGTTTCACGTTGTAGTTATATACTATAGACCATGGAGACTAGTGAGTTTATCCTGTGATGACGCCCATGTAAAAGTGTCCACACTATAGATGGTCGATAGTCGATCCTGTGATGACTCCCACGGTAGTCAGCACTATAGACGATCGACACTAGTAAGTGGATCTTATGACAAAGCCCACATTAAATTGTCTGCCCGATAGACGATGGAGGCTAGTAAGTTGATTGATCGCATGATGACTCCCACGTTGTAGTTTCCATACTACACACCATCAAGACTAGTGACTCGATCCTGCATTGACGACCACCTAGTGTCCGCACTGTAGATGACTGAAGTCGATCCTGTGATGACTCCCACGGTAAAGTGTAAGCACTATAGACGATCGACACTAGTAAGTGGATCCTGTGATAAAGCCCACATTGAACTGTCTGCCCGATAGACGATGGAGGCTAATAAATCGATTGATCGTGTGATGAGTCCCACGTTGCAGTTTCCATACTGTAGACCAACGAGAGTAGTGACTCGATCCTGGGTTGACGACCACCCTAAAGTGTGCGCACTATAGATGACTGATAGTCGATCCTGTGATGACTCCCACGGTAAAGTGTCAGCACTATAAGCGATCGACACTAGTAAGTGGGTCCTACGATAAAGCCCACATTAAAGTGTCCGCACAATGGACGATGGATGCTAGTAGGTCGATCGATCGTGTGATGACTCTCACGTTGGAGTTATATACTATAGACCATGGAGACTAGTGAGTTGATCCTGTGATGATGCCCATGTAAAAGTGTCCACACTATAGATGATCGATAGTCGATCCTGTGATGACTCCCACGGTAGTCAGTACCAAATACTATCGACACTAGTAAGTGAATCCTATGATAAAGCCCACATTAAATTGTCTGTCCGATAGACGATGGACGGTCGATTGATCGTATGATGACTCCCAGTTGTAGTTTTCCTACTATAGTCGATGGAGACTAGTGAGTCGATCCTGTGATGACGCCCATGTAAAAGTGACCTCACTATAGATGATTGAACATCGATCCTGTGATGACTCCCACGGTAAAGTGCCAGAACTATAGACGATCGACACTAGTAATTGGTTCCTATGATAAAGTTTTACGTTAAATTGTCCGCACGATAGACGATGGATCGTCGATTGATCGTGTGATGACTCCCACGTTGCAGTTTCCATACTATAGACTAGACTAGTGACTCGATCCTGGGTTGACGATCACCTTAATGTGTCCACACTTTAGATGACTGATAGTCGATCCTGTGATGGCTCCCACAGTAAAGCGTCAGAACTATAGACGATCTACTCTAGTAATTGGTTCCTATGATTTTTACGTTAAATTGTCCGCACGATAGACGATCGAGGCTAGTAAGTCGATTGATCGTGTGATGACTCCCACGTTGCAGTTTCCATACTAGACCATCGAGACTAGCGACTCGATCCTGTGTTGACGACCACCTTAAACTGTCCACACTGTAGATGACTGATAGTCGATCCTGTGATGATGTAAAAGTGTCCACTCTATAGATGATTAATCATCAACCCTGTGATGACTCACACGGTAAAGTGTCAGCACTATAGATGATCGACACTAGTAAGTGGATCCTATGATAAAGTTTTACGTTAAATTGTCCGCACGATAGGTGATGGAGTCTAGTAACTCGATTGATCGTGTGATGACTCCCACGTAGCAGTTTCCATAGTATAGACCATCAAGACTAGTGACTCGATCCTGCGTTGACGACCACCTAGTGTCCGTACTGTAGATGATCCAAAGAGATGACTCCGTGTGAGGCGCTCAGAGCTTGTCGCGCGTGTACCACTTGTTGGCGCGCGCGAGCGCCTCGGCGGCGGAGTACTTGGGCTCGTAGTCTGCGCAGAGCGCAGCGCGCAGGCGCGAGAAGAGCACCACCGAGTTGAGGTATGCGACGGCGGCGCGCGGCGAGACGGGCGCGCGCAGCTGCAGCAGCGAGAGCGCGGCCTCGAGCGCGGCGGCGAGCAGCGCGGCCAGCGGCGCGGGCACGTGCAGCGCCGACACGCGCACGCGCAGCCGGCCGTCGCGCCGCGCGGTGACGCGCGCGCAGAAGCGCAGCAGGTCGGCGGGCGGCGTGTCGTCCGTCGCGAACAGCGGCAGCCCCGCCAAGCTCAGCACGCCCGGCCGCGGCGGCCACAGCGCGCGCGCCGCGCACACCAGCGCCCAAGCCGCGTTGCCTGCAACACAAACACGCGCAAACGCGGACTGTAGCCGGCGACTTGCCTAGGCGGAAAATACGACACACTACCGAAAAAAGAAATTAGTAACACTACTTTTATTAATGAAATAAATCGCAATTTGCGATCAGTTATGCCTTCACTGTACTAGGTTTAGATAGAATACCCAAGTGCGGCGAATAAAAATTTGTGCCCGGCCGGGATTCGAACTTGGGATCTCCTGCTTACTAGGCAGACGCGGTTTTTTTTTTTTTTTTTTTTTTTTTTTTTTTTATCTTGCGCACGTTATGAACGCCGTCGGTTTTTTATGTTGTGGTTAATTGTGAAGTCAGTAGTGTACGTATTGCCAAGATGCAAAAAAAATATCTGCCTCCGTGCGGAATCGAACCCGCAAATCTTTAAGTGAAAACCCGATCTCTTACCGCTTTTTTTTTTTTTTTTTTTTTTTTTTACGGTCCTCCTCTCCACCCCTTCAGCCCGGCCTTGCGCTCACCAGTGTTCGCCTTCTTCGGCGTCGGCTTCAAATGCCATAAAACAAAAGTTTCCTCTGCTGTAGGTACCATTGTTATATTGTAAAACAAATCAATTGCGTCTTCCCTTCAAATCATAATACGAAACTAAAATGATGCTCTATGGAATGAGTAAGAACTGCCCACTCTTCGTGTAGCAAAAAAAAAAAAAAAAAAAAAAAAAAAAAAAAAAAAAAAAAAAAAAAAAAGCTTGTAATTCAAACAAATGAAATGATATTCAATACGTAAGTGAAACCTGTAAAAAGTTTTGGAACAAAGTCCTGTATTTGGAACGCTTTTGTAGAACGTAATGCTGGTCGTGAATATAGAGTATGAAATCTTGTAAGGCAGGAGCTTTCCGATTAATCGCATAGTAAATTAACTGTCCAAGAAGCCATGTGTAACTATTATGTTTGGCGTCAGGGTAATATTTCCAATCAGGGCGCAGTATGTCATGTACAGTAATGTTCAGTGCGGTGGTACGGGTCATAAGAGCTAGTCTTCTTCTAGTCCACGTCCAGATTTCAGTCTGATCTCGACAGACAAATGCGTGCGCTAACGTGTTCAGCAGCTGGCACCGAGTGCAGTACGGCGTGGCTTTTAATTTGATATTGTACATCTTTTCGCCAGTAGGGATGACATCATTTACAACGTCATACCAGGTGGATCTAACTTTCGTACTAAGTACTGAATTATGGATGTTTTTCCATATAGCAGTCCAGTTATAAAGTGGATATTTCAGCTCGATTGTATTCTGTGGCACTATGTCAGTGAATGTGCGATAGAGTGATGCAGTATCGTAAGTCCGTTGATGTGCCCGTATATAGCCTACTTCGAGGTAAAATATTCTGACGTGGTCCAGTTCCGGGTTGATACGGGCGAGGTTTACTGGCACAGCATTGTCCGCAGGTTCTAAGCGGACAAACAAATTTTTGGTTATCGTATTGTAATCGGCCTGCAAAATTTTGATGGTTCTGCTAACAAATAGTGCCGTACACTGCGCTTCCAAATTTTTGAGCCCGAGGCCTCCCTTACTGTAGCTAAGTGACCCTGTACGAAAAGCAACTTTAAAGATGTTGCGTCTCCACAAGTACCAACTTGCACTGGCTGTCATTTTCTGAGCTGTAGTGTTGGGGATAGGTAAAGTTGCAGCTACGTGGTAAATTTTACTGTAGACGTAGCCATTGATGAATAAGGCTTTTTGAATGCGGTCTAAGCTTCTTGTAGAATTATCCCGTAGAGTCGCACGTATGATGTTAAGTTTTTCTTGCCAGTTGAGCTGTATCATGATACGGGGATTAGCCGTGAGAATCAGTCCCAACTGTTTCCTGGTTTCGGTTATAGGGAGCCACGTAGATGCAATATAGTCTTTATGCGGTCCTAATAATAGCAACCGAGACTTCCGCTCGTTCACCTTGGCACCACAAGCATGAGTATACTCTTGAACTATCCTCTTGGTGGTATCTAGTTCTTCGCTGGAGCTGACAAGGACGCTGACGTCGTCGGCATAGGCTTGGCATACTGTTCTTGTATTGAAAATCTGTAACCCTTGCAAGTTGATGTATAACGTTCGGAGGAGTGGTTCCACAGCTATCGCATACAGAGTCGTAGACAGTGGACATCCTTGTCGGATACCTCGCTGCTGTGTAATAGATGGAGTGAGTTGACCATTAATTTTGCATCTGAATGTCGTATGGCAGATACAATGCCTGATGATTGAAATAAATCGATCGCTGAAGCCCATAGTCCTCATAACTTGAAATAAGAAATTGTGATCGACTCTGTCAAATGCTTTATCGAAGTCGAGGAATGCCAGTGCCATTTTGCTTCGACATATCCAGGTGAGGTAAATTAAGTCTCTGTATTCGGCGAGTATGGTCAACATTGAACGCCCAGTAACCGCACTTTTCTGGTAATGACCAATAATCTTGCGAAGGAACGGTTTCATTCTCTTGTTCAAGAGACGAGTCAATATCTTAAAATCCGTATTCAGAAGCGTGATTGGTCTAAAATTCTGCAGGCCGCCAGCATGCGGCGTTTTCGGGATGAGAACGAGGATGCCTTCAGTGAAGTTCGAAGGAAAGTCATTGCCGGACATTAACTCGTTATACACTTCGGTGAGTTGAGGCCCGAGTAAATACCAAAACCGGTCGTAGAATTCTATAGGCAGACCGTCTGAACCAGCAGATTTGTTTCGTGCCGTTTCTGCGATAACATCTGCAATTTCTGCACAAGTTATATTTTCCAGCAACTCTGCGTTATCCTCGTCCGCTATTCCTTGCGTGGTATTTGATAAAAACGTCCGCATTACGTTCAAGTCCGTCGCCGATGCAGCGAAGAGGTTCGTAAAATATCTTGCAACGTATGCCTTGATTTCACCTTGATGGGTATACTCCTGTCCCTGCTCATCCGTGAGCTTGTGTAACATTTGTCGCCTGGCTCTCTTCGTTTCCTTTATTACGTGGAAGATGGAAACATGTTCGTGTTCTATGTCGTTGACATTTCTGGCTCGTATTCTGATGCCCTCCAAGGATTGTCTCGTAAGCGCCACTATTTTTGCTTTAGTCTTTTTGATTTTGATGACGTCCGCAGCCGTGGATGTCGGTTTGTTATAAAAATCACGAAGGAGCGCAAAGAAGTATTCCAGTGATCGTTTCTTCCAATGCGCCCTATCCTTAGCGAATTGAATAATACATTTTCTTAGTTGTGGTTTGGCGCACTCCAGCCACCATTCAATACGTCTGGCGTAACGCGGTATTCGCTGAAGACATCGTTGCCAGGTGTTCTCGATCGCTTGTTGGAGAGAGTCGTCATTAATGAGGGAGACATTAAGTTGCCACAGTCCGCGTCCCAAAAAGGTCTTCTGTGGTGTGTGTCTCAGGACTACTTGAAAGGCACTGTGATCACTAAAACTTAGCGGCCACATCTCGCAGGCCATAACACTGGTTTTAAAATCATCGCTGACATAAATTCTGTCGATCCGACTTTGAGACACACTGCTGATGTATGTGTACGCAACGGCGTGTGGCCGGAGATGAATCCAAGTGTCCGTGACTTGAAGGCCACTAACAAGCTGTTGCAGCTCCTCGCAAAAGTTAAAATTTGGAGCTTGATCTTGCTTACGTAAAACACAATTGAAATCTCCAGCTAAAATTAGTTTGCATCGTTGTCTCGTGAAGAGTGTGACTATTTCGTCTCGAAAAAAGTCACATCTCTGTCGCCTATTGTTGCTTCCTGATGGCGCGTAAATATTGTCAAGTAACAAATCTTGTATACTGATGGAGATTCCTCTACCCGAGCTTAAGAGGGCTTCTGTAGTAAACTGGATGCCTTCCTTACATAAAATCGCGGTACCAGCTTCGGGTCCAATATTAATTATGGAGGTGTAACCAAATATCTGTCCTATTTTGGTGGAGACCACTTCCTGTACTAACGCGATATCTATTTCTGCAGCTTGTAGGTAGTCCTTAAAGCATTGGAATTTGACGTCGGACTCTATTCTATTGATGTTTAAAGTGGCTAACTTAAAGTCTTGCATGATTGTAGAGGTTGCAATTAATCACCGACTTCGTCCGCCCAATTGATCTTTGGGAGGGACGGTGCAGTGTCCATAAGCGCGGAATCTTGCACATCGACGTTCATCAGAGTTTCCTCCATCTCCGGGTACAAAGGTTGTGAACGGTCTTGCTCGTGAGATGGCTCATCATACCCATCCTTTTTGAGTATTTTCCTAACGCGCTGCGGTTTCGTGTCCAGTTCCTGAGTTTCGCCCTGACTTTGTGTCCTCAGTGGTCGTTTGGTTTTAGACGACTTCTGTTTTTGGTTTCCTACTTCGCTGACTGGATTCTGCGGACTTTCCAAACGTCTGTCATCACCACCAGGGCACCCTGTTGGCACTGAGACAGATTCTAACGGCTGCAAAGTGGGTGGATCTTCAGACTGTTGCAATACTTCCGTCGCCATGGTGTCGATGGAGTGTAGTGGTACATTCCCCGACTCCGTCGCGGAGGAGTGTTTCGGCACGGAGGTGTTGGGTGCGGGATCGTTTGATGCAGCAGCGAAGGGAACAATATGAGTCTCGGCCGACACGACTTCCTGTTCATATGTCTGCTTCTGGTGTTCGTCGCCGTGTTCGGAAAGATCAGCACTGTCCGTGTCTGAAGCCAGAGTAACTCGTGCATACGTTCTAGTGCCCGTAGGCGGCGCTCGGTCAGTGGTAACTGCCTCGCGAGGCAATTGTCGCGGTCTCGCTTGTGGACATGCTGCTTTCATGTGTTCTGACGATCCACAATGAGCGCATGTACGAGGTTGTCCGTCGTATGTGACAAGACCTTTGAACCCCTGTACTATGATATAGGACGGTATATGTTTATTCAAATCAATCTTCACGATTTTTACGCCGTTGTCAACGTTAAAGTGCCTGAGACCTGTCCACTTTTCTCTTTGAATTTGAAGCACCGACCCGTAAGGGGAGAGGGCCTCTCGTATACTATCTAAGTTGACTTCAAACGGTAGGTTGTAAATACGAACCAACTTGAGGCCAAGTCCGGAACAAGTTATTGTAACCTCACTAATTGCGCCATTTGAGTGAGCGAACGTTGCCTTTCCGTCAGTTCGAGTCATAGTTCGCAGGCAGATATCGTCATTACGAACTTGTACATATACTGCATTGGCTACGAAATCATAAGCAAAACCTACAACGTCGTCGTCTTCTAGGTGAATCGTGTCATGTAACCAATCGTCGAGTTCCAAAATTGTCGGTCGCACGTATCCGTATTTAAATGCGAACTTCAGGGTGCGTGTTCGAACTAGAGTTTCCATGCTGCAGTCGCAGAGCAATACTCACGATAACCGTCAACAGGCTGCGGCTCCGCCGGCGCGCCCGCTGGTGTAAACAACCCAGCGGTGTGCACTCGACCGCTTCCGCGGCGACACTGGCGACCACTCCGCCACCGAGGACACAGTGAGCATCCCCACTGCAGAGGACTCTTCCCTGCACGTCTCCCGCCACCCCCAAATCTCCATTCGCCACGTCTCTTCCTGTTATCACAGCCTATTTATTCTGTAATGCACGCAGCCACAATACTGTATTCCCACATCGGGTAGGCTGGCCGCAGTGGCCGAGGGGACAGGCGCTCCAGTCACGGTCTGCACGGCCACTACGGCCGGGGGTTCGAATCCCCCTTCGGGCACGGATATTTGTGCAGTCCTTAGTGTTAGCTAGTTCGTAAGTAGTTTGTAAGTTTAGTCCCATAAGCTATACAAACATTTGAACATTATCATTTCATCATCTAGAACAGACCAAGAGGTAATTGTCGTCAGGATCCCAGCCTCGGCTTGTATATTCTTATATATTTTGACGACTTTACAGCGCTCATCTAATGAAATAAATCGCAATTTGCGATCATTTATGGCTTCACTGTACTGGGTTTAGATGGAATCTAAGCCATAACTGATGGCAAATTCCGATATATTTCATTACATGAACGCTGAAAAGTCGTCAAAATATATAAGAATATACAAGCCAAGGCTAGGCTCCTGACGACATTAATTGTTGTTGTTCAAATGTTTGTTAAGCTTATGGGACTTAACTACAGGGTCATCAGTCCCTAAACTTACAAACTACTTATCAACTACCTTATACTAAGGACGGCACAAATATCCATGCCCGAGGGGGGATTCGAACCTCCCGACCGTAGTGGCCGTGCAGACCGTCACTGGAGCGCCTCAGTCCCCTCGTCCACCGCGGCCGGCACATTAATTGTATCTCGATACCTCATGGTCTGTTCTCCCTGATGCGGGAATACTGTATTGTAGCTGCGAGCATTACAGAATAAATATGCTGTGATAACAGAAACGTGGCGATTGGAGATTTGGGTGTGGCGGGAGACGTGCAGGGAAGAGTCCTCTGCAGTCGGGCTGGTCACTGTGTCCTCGGCGGCGGAGTGGTCAACGCGTCTGCCTAGTAAGCAGGAGGTCTCAAGGTTCGAATCCCGGCCGGGCACAAATTTTCATTCGCCCTACTTGGGTATTCCATCTAAACCTAGTACAGTGAAGCCGTAACTGATCGCAGATAGCGATTTATTTCATTAGATGAACGCTGTAAAGTCGTCCTAATATATAAGGACTCGTTTCATTGATATTAATGTGATGGAGAGGCATTGAATTACAATTTGTACTACGACTGGGATTCGAACCCGGGACCTCCTACTTACAAGGCAGGCACAATACCACTAACAAGGACATCACATGGGTATCGAATTTAAGAATTCTTCGACATTTATGGTGCGTAAAGTTCAAGGTAGGTTGTCCGAGGACCGATTGATGCCTGCGACTGCGATGGGTTGTCTCGTGACGTCAGAGGCCGGCTGCTCCCGCATGCACAGTTTGAGTTTGGGGTCCTGCGCGCGGCTGATGCAATGGTAATATGGTAATCGCAACACTGCAGCAGTGAGCAGTGTTGCGATTGGAATCGCGACGACTCAAGGCACTGGCAGAAAAATGTCGAGCCAAGCGGACCGAAGAAAAACGGATATGGACCACTCATAAGATAGGAGCTTGTCTATCCATTAAGCTACTGCCTTTGTATGTTGAGCAGATTCAGATTTCATGGCAATCTAGTGACATATCCAAAAAAATTCGGAGAAATACGAGGCGCGTCCAGAAAGTAAATTCCGTTTCAATTTATCTCCGCTGCAGCGCTGCGACTGCAGTTCCGCACATGCGCTGTAGACGATGTGTATCAAGGAGAAGAACGTGCGTCATTTTTAGATCGCTGTCAGTTACGTACGCTTTGTTGTGCTTGTTTGAAATGTAGGCGTTGATTGAAAATCCCGCCGCCTGTGAAATCAGGTCGGTGATTCGGTTTCTGAATGCGAGGAACGTGAAACCAAGTGAACTTTATCGGCAAATTTGCGATATTTACGGACCAAATGCGATGAGTGATTCGATGGTGAGAAGATGGGTCCGACAGTTCACTGGGGGGCGTAGAGATGTGCACGATGAAGAACGAAGTGGGCGTCCACCTTTGGTTACAGAAGAACTGGTTCACGCGATTGATGACAAGTTCCAGGACATCTCAAGTCTTTCCTTAGCGGTCATCACTTCACCAATGACGACGAGCTGAAAGAAACTGTTTCCAACTGGTTGAAGACACAGGTGACAGATTTCTACGAAGAAGGTATACAAAACCTGGTGCCACGCTGTGACAAATGCCTGCAAAATTTCGGCAGTTATGTGGAAAAGTAGTTTAAGAGTTGCAGAAGTTTGTGCTATAAAAATTTCTTCCGTGTCTGTGTACAATTTCATTTTATTACCAAACGGAACTTACATTCTGGACGCGCCTCGTAAAAGAGAAATTAAGCTTGGAAAAGGACCAGTTTTGGCTTCTAGGGTTTTGGAAATAATAAATGGGACCGGTGGTTACTGATTTTTTTGTTTAGGTAATATGTACAGGTGTAAGGAAATGCATGACAACGTTAATGTAATATTGTCATTTATTTATTTCATTCATACCAATACAGCCTGTTTTGTGGCGCGCCGTAAAAATTATCTTAGTTCATATGAACAAAGATACATGTTGTGGTGTACCATTTAGGATGGAAACCGGTCAGAATGAAATAAATTATAACAATACACAAAACATTATTACAACTGTTGTTGTTAGATTTAACGAACTACTGAAAAATATTTTGTTTGGTATTTGGTTTCTATATTTTGATCTCTCTTGGAAAAAATTTCAACTGTACGTTTTCTAACAATGGAACTTATTTCAAAAGCAATACAGGAGATGAATCCATCAGTTAAAAATAATTAAATAAATAAATAAAGCCCGAGACGAGAGAGATGCAAGCTGCATCAGGAGTTTCAGATAAACACACTCCTCGTCTCATAAACAGCGTCGCAATCGTAAATAAGAAAATAAAAGAACAATTACCCTATTGTCACTGCCTTGGATATTTTTATTTTTTACTTAAAAAAAAAATCCGTTGCACTGATGGATTTGTTGAACTGTAAGTCCCAATACATGTACAAACTGGCTGACGTTTAATCTAAAGAATGAATTTCTTAATTTCTTCTCTTCATTTAAAAGATGCCTGTTAATAAAAATGTTTTAACAGCGTTAATGGTCACATGTTACACAAATAGAATCAATAAATAGAAAACCTTAACACTTAAAATCTGCAATGTCACAGTCAAGTACATGGCGAAGTGATGGAATAAAGAACCAAAATTTCCATCCCTCTGGAGAATACACGTAAGCTGGCATGCCTTGACTCATGCAATGGGTCATGCAACTATTTATTGAATGAAGTTCGTGCTCAATAAGCTTACCCAAAACAAAAGATTTTTACATTCTGTTTGGTCGAAAATAATTTGTTGGGTTTCACCATGGTATAAAATATTGATCACTTCTTTATTGCCTATAGCAGTATATATGAGCTGGCTGTGTGTACATGCAGTGCTTGAGGCGAACGTACTCCCTTAGGTGAGCTGCCACTTTCTGTACACACTGCTTCAACCGAACGTACCCACATAAGTGAGCTGGCAGTGTGTATAGGCAGCGATTGAGATGGACGTACCCACGTAGGTGAGGGGCCAGTGTGCGTATATGCAGTGCTTGAGACGGACATACCCCCTTAGGTGAGCTGCCACTTTCTGTGCATACTGCTTTAACCAAACGTACCCACATAGGTGAGCTGGCAGTTTGTATAGGCAGCACTTGAGGCGGACGTACCCACATAGGTGTGGGGTCAGTCTGTATATGCAGTGGTGAGGTGGATGTTCCCCCTTAGTTGAGCTGCCACTTTCTGTACGCAGTGCTTTAACCGAACGTACCCAAATAGGTGAGCATGCAGTGTGTATACGCAGTGCTTTAACCAAACGTAGCCACATAGGTGAGTGGCCAGTGTGTACACGCAGTGCTTGCCGCGGACGTACCCACGTAGGTGAGCTGCTGTCGCCCCCCGGCGCCCGCCAGCAGCGGCAGACGCCCGTCGCAGGCCCTGGCGACGCGCAGCAGCGGCGGCAGCAGGTGCGGGTCCAGCTCCCCGTACAGCAGCGTGGGCCGCACCGCCACCGTCCTCAGGACGCCGCCTGCAACAGCCGCCGAAACGTCCCCAACTGCAGAGCACAACAGCGGACACTGCTAGACACTCTGTATTGCCCTAGTGAAATGTTCAAATGTTTGTATATTCTATGGGACTTAACTACGGAGTCATCAGTCCCTAAACTTACAAACTACTTATGAACTACTTACGAACTAGGAAGGCACAAATATCCATGCCCGAGGGGGGATTCGAACCCCCGACCGTAGTGGCCGTGCAGACCGTGACTGGAGCGCCTTAGTCCCCTCGGCCACCGCGGCCGGCTGCCCTAGTGCAACACCATGCCCAGGGGCTGTGTCCTGTGTAAAATCTATAAGCGGGTCAAAGGCCTCTATCCTTTCGCTGGTCACACTCAGAGTGAGGTCGTGATAACAGACAATAAAAGGGAAAGATGAAGTTTTAGTTATCACATTTCGGAAATCACACAGCAACATCATACAAACATACCGTCATCTGACCATTGCACGAACTTCGGATGGCCGGCCGCGGTGGCCGAGGGGACTGAGGCGCTCCAGTCACGGTCTGCACGGCCACTACGGTCGGGGATTCGAATCCCCCCTCGGACATGGATATTTGTGCCGTCCTTAGTCTTAGTTAGTTCATAAGTAGTTTTTAAGTTTAGGGACTGATGACCCCGTAGTTGAGTCCCATAAGCTATACAAACATTTGAACATTTTTTGAACTTCGGATGGAGGACATAGAAATAGAAAGTAGGAAAGTAGCTGCGAGAGTTGAAAATAAGTTGTCAGGCAATCCTGGATGGAACACCAATTCCGATTTACAAAGCGAACACTACAACATTAGTTCCCTTCTTACACTGCATCTGTAGAGGATGGGTAGCCTAGGGATATGTAGGCTGCGATTCGGCTGCTGGGAGGTTCATGACAGACAGTGAGTGGTTCCTGACAAACATTTGTTTTATTCAACAACTACCTGCGAAACCTGGCACTGCCTTGGTATATCTTTTTCCTGTATGATATTAGAAACGAAAATAAAAATTCGGAAAAGGTTACATCTTAAGTCTTGTATTCATGAAAACAAGTTAAAAAGTATGAATCAGCGAAACATTCATAATGTGCATTATCCAAAGAATGAAAGAAAAAAATAGTAAATGAAATCCATGTGATTTGCAACATACATTTAATTCGAAACTTCGTTATATACGATACTAGCTTAAACCCGCGGCTCCGCTCGCATGTTGGTTGATTATGATAGGTAAGCTATCTTTCAGTAGTGTGCTATTTATTTATTCTTACATTTCCTTATTCGTATGCTTATCCTTACAGAGAAAGAGCTGAAGACATTGTAGCACGCATAGACCAAAGATATTGTCTGGGGCATCACGTTTCGCTGTATGTAACCTCCTTGCTATAGAGTCGCAAACGTCATAGCTTGCCTTCAGTCAGATTTTTTTAATAATTTGACGCCTATCAACCACCATATCTTACACCCCCTTATAGTTATCCGCATGGAACTGCTATGGTGTACAACCGGAGATATCGCACAACAATTACACACACACCATTTGTTTGAATTCCGTAGTTTTCGCTTCAGATCGAAATATTAACACACACACACACATAGAATTTTATATACACCGATAACTTTCCATCACAATCCACTCCACCCTTTTATCATTGTCAACCCTTGAGCAACAATGCAACCAAATAAAACCATTTTCAAAGAGTAAATATAATTTTCAAAGAGTAATTATTGTTCCGCAATTAGCGTTATATACTTCAAATTACTAAATATCTATCAGATCGCTATAAAACCGTGCCTAAAACCTTCCTCAGGTATAAATTAGTAACTGTACAAATATTTAAGGCTTTGCGTCTTATCGTTGGGACGTGATAAGCGAACACCGAAGACACATTCATATTAGTGTGCTATAGATATAGATAGATAAATAGCTATCCGGTCGCTTTAAAACCGTGCCTAAAGCCTTCGCCGGGTAGACATTAGGAACTGTACAAATTTTTTAGCTTTTTATGTCTTGTGGTTCAGACGTCATAAACGTACACCGAACAGACATTCATATATGTAGATATAGATTTCTCGTTACTTGTTCAGGAGTTTGTATGAATAAATTCTTTGGTAAGCCCACCCTTGACCAAGTGACATACGTTGTCCACATGAGAAACAGAACGATGTCAATTTCATTCCACGGTATTTAATTGATTTTGTTAATCATAACATAAAATACAAGTCCCGATGAAAACTGCAATCTCTTGAAGCTGAATATCTGCCGGAATAAAATGTATATATCCCCCTTTCATTGTAGAACGAAAGCCTCAATCACATTACCCAACATCTTCGTAACGCAGTCTTGTACAACTGCAAAGTCATCGCCGCTTAAGGTTTCGTAGTAAAGTAACTGGTGCTCCCAGTTCCAGTAAAAGTCGCTGTGGTCGCAAACCAGCTAAGTCAAGTTAGTTCAGTATCTTTGTTGGGAAGTTGATGACCTCATCGACATCTACCATGATATCAATGTATTCAGTGTCTTGACCTGTCCATGTCTTCCTCACCGTTCTCTCCCTTCCAACTCTTTCTCCCCTCTCTTTCTCCGTCTGTCTCACTGTTTCTTGCCCCTGCTTTGTACACTGCCATGAAGAGCAGGTCGATAAGCAGGCTGATACTATTCTCATACAACACTCCGGATGCACAGAGCTGTCAATATTATTGGGGCTGAAAAACACTCTTTTGAGCTATCTCCGCTTTTATAGGAACCAGGACGTTATGAAATTCACGGCGCTTATTCTCGTGTTACAAGCAGTATTTGTACCGAATGTGAAATCCAGCTAGTAGCTTCAGAGGCGATGTGGAACATACATACCCCACATTCACACATACACACATATAGACATTTCTATAATTTGTATAGATATAATACCATATTCGTCGTCTAGTGAGTTTCTTCCGGTTGTTCGAGGTGTGTTCAACCATTTGAAATTTGAATATACCGCTTTGCGAAAACGTATTCGACATGTAAGGGCGCGAATGTAGTGTCGTCACCTCTCCCTAAAAAATTCAAGGCTGTGTCCTCAGCAGGCAAGGTGATGCTCACCGACGTTCTCGACGTCCGAGGACCTATATTCATCGAATCTCTCGAACACGGAAAAATCGTTAACAGTGGCGGGTACTGTGAGACACTCCGTTGCTCACTCAAGTCCATCAAGAGCAAAAGGCCTGAACTGCTCACGGAGGGAGCTTACTGCCCAAGTGAGAGCAGCTTGAGCATCCGCCCTAAAGCCCGGGCATGTCGGCCTGTGACTTCCATCTGTTTGGTTCGCTAAAAACATATCTCAGAGGGAAGCACTTCAACTCGGACGACGTACTGAAGGGCACAGTAGAGGACTGGATCTTGTCACGACCATATGAATTCTGGGACCAGGGAAAGTGGGACAGTTGTGCTCAGGCCTCTGGTGACTATTTTTGAATAAAGACTTCGGTTATACCCATAGTGTCATTTCGTACGTTATCATTTGAACAACCCTCGTAATATTCTGGGTGTGACCAGGTGTGCAAAGGCGGCTCTGTGTACAGGAAACGGCGGTGGCTAGTGGTGCTGTAATAGTGACTTAGAGCTCAGCAGAATGTGTGGAGGCACTGGCAACCGTCACGAAAGATGTCGTGCGGGAATGGCCTTGTTGTCTGCGGGTTATTTTAAGATTGTGTTGTTAAGGTGAATTTTATAAACACCTCGTTTACATGTTGTAGTGTTTACAGTTTTCTAAATTCAAAATTTCAATTCTTTGTAGAGCTTATGAGACTTAACTACGGGGTCATCAGTCTCTAAACTTACAAACTGCTTGTTGTTGTTCTGGTCTTCAGTCCGCAGACTGGTTTGATGCAGCTCTCCACGCTACCCTGTCCTGTACAAGTCTCTTCATCTGAGAATACGTTCGGCAATCTACATCCTTTTGAATCTGCTTACTGTATTCGTCTCTCGGTCTCTCTGTACGATTTTTACCCCACACGCTTCCTTCTAACGCTAAGTTGACGATTCCTTGATGTCTCAGAATGTGTCCCACCAATCTATCCCTCTCTTAGTCAGAATACCTCAGAAACTTCTTTTCTCCCCAATTCGGTTAAGCACCTCCTCATTTGTTACGTGATCTACCCATCTAATTTTCATCATTCGTCTGTAGCACCACATTTCAAAAGCTTCTATCATCTTCTTATCTGAACTCCTTATCGTCCACGCCCCATACAATGCTACACTCCAGACAAATGCTTTCAGAAAGGACTTCCTAACATTTAAATTAATATTGGATGTTAACATTTTTCGCTTCTTTAGAAACACCTTTCTTCCCATAGCCATTCTGCATTTTATATCTTCTTTACTTCGGCCATCAGAAGTTATCTTGCTACCCAAATAACAAAATTCATCTACTACTTTCATTGTCTCATTACCTAATTTAATTCCTTCAGCATCGCCTGATTTTCTGACATTACATTCCATTACCTTCGTTTTACTCTTGTTAAAGTTCATGTTCATGTTCAGAATTTGGGAGAAAAGAAATTTCTGTCATACCTTGACTAAAAGAAGGGATCGATAGGTAGGACACATTCTTAGACATCAAGGAATTGTGAATTTAAAGTTGGAGGAAGTGTGTGGGGTAAAAACCGCAGAGGAAGACAAAAAGATGGATACAGTAAGCAGATTCAGACAGTTGTAGGTTGCTGTTCTTATGTGGAGTTGAAGAGGTTTGCTCAGGATACGATATTGTGGAGAGCTGCCTCAAAGCAGTCTCCGGATTGAAGACCACAACAACAACTGAGGTAAACTAGTTTTCATACAATTTGTGAGGAGTGGGGGTTGTTACTCAGAACGGCGTCGCATATTCAGAGTGTAGCATAATATGGGAGTGAAAAGTGAACAATAACGAGTTCAGACAGAAAGAGGGTAGAAGCTTTTCAACTATGGTACTATAGACGAATGGTGAAGTTTAGATGGTTAGATCTCATAAATGATGAGCACGCACTGAACAGATCTGGGGAGAAAATAAATTGGTGGGACACATTCTGAGACATCAAAGAAATGTCAGTTTGGGGGAAAGCGTGTGGGGTAAATATGCAGAGGGAGAGACGAAAATAGGAGGCAGGTTCAAAAGGATGTGCGTTTGCCGTTGTTATTCATAGACGAAGAGGCTTGCGCAGAATAAGGTTGCGTGGATGGCCGCATCAACAGCAATATGGTGAACAAACAATACTCCAACGCAAGTGTACGATCAGTATGTTTGACAGAGATGTACACCCACAGAACAAGTAACAAGTCGAAATGGGCGCAGGTTGTTGTTGTTGTTGCGGTCTTCAGTTTTGTACAGTTGTTGTTGTTGTTGTGGTCTGGTTTGATGCAGATCTCCACGCTACCCTGTCCTGTGCAAGTCTCTTCATCTGAGAATACGTTCGGCAACCTACATCCTTTTTAATCTACTTACTATATTCGTCCCTCGATCTCCCTCTACGATTTTTATCCCACACGGTTCCTTTTAATGCTAAGTTGACAATTCCTTGATGTCACAGAATGTGTCCAACCAATCTATCCCTTCTCTTAGTCAGTATATGCCAGAAACTCCTTTTCTCCCCGATTCGGTTAAGCACCTCCTCGTTAGTTATGTGATCTACCCATCTAATTTTCATCATTCGTCTTTAGCACCACATTTCAAAAGCTTCTATCATCTTCTTATCTGAACTCTTTATCGTCCACGTTTCACTCCCATACAATGCTACATTCCAGACAAATCCTTTCAGAAAGGACTTTCTAACATTTAAATTAATATTGGATGTTAACAAGTTTCGCTTCTTTAGAAACGCTTTTCTTCCCATAGCCATTCTACATTTTATATCTTCTTTACTTCGGCCATCAGAAGTGTGAAGTAATACACATGACCACTAAAAGAAATCCGCTGAACTTCAATTACGCGATAAATCAGTCAAACCTTAAGGTCGTAAATTCTACCAAATACCTAGGAGTTACAATTACGAACAACTTTGACTGGAGAGAACACATAGAAAATATTGTGGGGAAGGAGAACCAAAGGTTACGTTTCATTGGCAGAACGCTTAGAAGATGCACCAGCTCCACCAAAGAGACTGCCTACATCACACTTGTGCGTCCTCTCCTGGAGTACTGTTGCCCCTTGTGGGACCCTCAACAGGTGGGACTGACGGAAGATATTGAGAAGGTTCAGAGAAGGGCAGTTCGTTTTGTTTTATCACGTCACGTGGGGGAAAGCGTCACGGAAATGTTGCACGAATTGGGGTGGAAATCATTAAAAGAAAGACGTTATTCATTGCGGCGTGATCTGTTTGCGAAGTTTCAATCACCGACTTTTAGTTCTGAATGTGAAAATATTTTGCTAGCACCCACCTACTTAGGGAGACTGACCATCCCAATAAAATAAGAGAAATCAGATCGAAAACGGAACGATTTAGGTGTTCTTTCTTCCCGCGCGCTATTAGAGAATGCAACGGTAGAGAAAAGTTATGAAAGTGGTTAATGAACCCTCTGCCAGGCACTTAAATGTGATTTGCAGAGTATCTATGTAGATTTAGATACCCAAATAACAAAATTCATCTACTACTTTCATTGTATCATTACCTAATTTAATTCCTTCAGCATCGCCTGATTTTCTGACATTGCATTCCATTACTTTCGTTTTACTCTTGTTTATGTTCATCTTATATCTTTCTTTCAAGACACTGTACATCCCATTCAATTGCTCTTCCAGATCTTTTGCAGTCTGTGACAGAATTACAATAGCATCGGCAAACCCCAATGTTTTTATTTCTTCTCCCTGCACTTAAACGCCCTCTCCAAATTTTTCCTTCCATTTCTTCATTGCCTACTTAATGTACAGATTGAACAACATTGGGGAAAGGCTACAACCCTGTCTTACTCCCTTCCCAACCTCTGCGTCCCTTTCTTGCCCTTCGACTCTAATAACCGCTGTCTGGTTTTTGTATAGGTTGAAAATAACTTTTCGCTCCCTATATTTTAGCCCTGATACTTTCAGAATTTGAAAGAGCATATTCCAGTTGACATTGTCAAAAGCTTTATCCAAATCTACAAACGCCAAAAACGTAGGTTTCCCTTTCCTTAGCCCATCTTCTAAGAAAAGTCGTAATGTGAGTATTGCCTCTCGTGTTCCTACATTTCTCCTGAATCCAAACTGATCTTCCCCGAGGTCGGATTCCACAAGTTTTTTCCATTCGTCTGTAAATAATTCGTGTTAGTATTTTGCAACCATGACTTATAAAACTGATAGTTCTGTAATTTTCACACTTGTCTTTCTTTGGAATTGGAATGACGATATTCTTCTTGTAGTCGGAGGGTATATCCCCTGTCTCATACATCTTGCATACCAGGTGATACAATTTTTCCGTGACTGGCTCTCCTACCGACATCAGCACTTCAGACGGAATATCATCTCTCAAGGGGCCTTGTTTCGACTCAAGTCCTTCAGCGCTTTGTCAAATTCTTCTCGCATTATAGTATCTCCTATCTCATCTTCCTCCACTTCGTCTTCCATTTCTAGAATATTGCCTTCAAGTTTATTTCCTTTGTATAGGCCCTCTAAATATTCCTTCCACAGTTCAGCCTTCCCCTCTTTGCTTAGTACTGGTTTTCCGTCTGAAGTATAACGCTGCGTCTGAGCGGACTGTCATTCGAGTAATGCCTGCCGTAGGGCCAGAGCGGTAGTGAGGATACCGCCAGTGACCATGAGGCGCTGCAGAGCGCGTCAGACAGCGGCGCATTGTCAGCGGTAACTTGCAGGGGACAGCCGGCGCGGCCCCAAACAAGTGGCAAGGTCGCCTAGCAGGCCTCTTCTGGGAACCACCGCCACGCTGACGCAGCGCTGTGAGGTCAGCAAACCGCAGACAGCCAGGCGTCACACGGCAGAGACCGGCAGCCAGCTGTTTGCGGCATTCACGACCACCAGCCAAAATAATAGGCCACCCTTCTAAAACAATACACTGAGAGGCGATTTGCAGGCCAAGTAAATAAAGCCACTGTACCTGGTCTTCAGTTTACATCAGTATTACATTACCCAACTACAGACTGCGTGTTTCTCGATTCCAAAAAGGCATTTGATGCCTGCAATCTGCAGACTGCTAACGAAGATACGAACATATGGAACAGATTCATTGATTTATGGCTCGAAGATTCCTAAGTAATATCCGGCCGCGGTGGCCGAGGGGACTGAGGCGCTTCAGTCACGGTCTGCACGGCCACTACGGTCGGGGGTTCGAATCCCCCCTCGGGCATGGATATTTGTGCCGTCGTAGTTCGTAAGTAGTTCATAAGTAGTTTCTAAGTTTAGGGACTGATGACCCCGTAGTTAAGTCCCATAAGATTTAAAAACATTTGGACATTTGATTTCCTAAGTAATACAACGTAGTACGTTGTTCTCGACGGCGAGTGTTCAGAGACGAGTGTATCATCAGGCTTGCCCTAGGGGAGTGTCATAGGAACGCTATTATTTTCTATCTACACTCCTGCCCATTAAAATTGCTACACCACGAAGATGACGTGCTACAGACGCGGAATTTAACCGACATGAAGAAAATGCTATGATGTGCAAATGATTAGCTTTTCAGAGCGTTCGCACAAGGTTGGCGCCGGTGGCGACACCTACAACTTGCTGACACGAGGAAAGTTTCCAACCGATTTCTCATACACAAACAGCAATTGACTTGCGTTGCCTGGTGAAACGTTTCTCTGATGCCTCGTGTAAGGAGGAGAAATGCGTACCATCACGTATGCGACTTTGATAAAGGTCGGATTGTAGCCTATCGCGATTGCGGTTTATCGCATCGCGACATTGCTGCTCGCATTGGTCGAGATCCAATGACTGTTAGCAGAATATGGAATCGGACGGTTCAGGAGGGCAACACGGAAACCGTGCGGCATCCCAACGGCCTCGTATCACCAGCAGTCGGGATGACAGGCATCTTATCCGCATGGCTGCAACAGATCGTGCAGCCACGTCTCGATCCCTGAGTAAATAGATGGGGGCGTTTGCAAGACAACAACCATCTGCACGAACAGTTCGACGACGTTTCCAGCCGCATGGACTATCAGCTCGGAGACCGTGGCTGCGGTTACCCTCGACGTTGCATCACAGAGAAGAGCGCCTGCTATGGTGTACGCAACGACGAACCTGAGTGCACGAATGGCAAAAGTTATTTTTTCGGATGAATCCAGGTCCTGTTTACAGCATCATGATGGTAGTATCCGTGTTTGGCGACATTGCGGTGAACGCACATTGCAAGAGTGTATTCGTCATCGCCATACTGGCGTATCACCCGGCGTGATGGTATGGGGTGCCATTGGTTACACGTCTCGGTCATCTCTTATTCGCATAGACGGCACTTTGAACAGTGGTCGTTACATTTCACATGTGTTATGATCAGTGGCTCTACCCTTCATTCGATCCCTGCAAAACACTATATTTCACCAGCATAAAGCAAGACCGCATCTTGCAGGTCGTGTACGGGCCTTTCTGGATACGGAAAATGTTCGACTGCTGCCCTGGCCAACACATTGTCCAGATCTCTCACTAATTGAAAACGTCTGGTCAATGTTAGCCGAGCATCTGCCTCGTCACAATACGCCACTCACTACTCTTGATGAACTGTGGTATTGTATTGAAGCTGCATGGGTATCTGTACCTGTACACGCCATCCAAGCACTGTTTGACTCAATGGCCAAGCGTATCAAGGCCGTTATTACGGCCAGAAGTACTGATTTTTCAGGATGTACGCACTCAGTTTGCGTGAAAATGTAATCACATGTCAGTTCTAGTATATTATATTTGTCCAATGAATACCCGTTTATCATCTCCAGTTCTTCTTGGTGTAGCAATTTTAATGGCCAGTAATGAATATAAATGATGTGTTGAATAGAGTAACTTATAATTTGCGGCTGGTTGCTGATGAGGCTGTGATGTATGGGAGGGTGTCGTCTTTAATTGACTGTAATAGCATATAGGATGTCTTGGACTAAATTTCTAGTTGGGGAAGAATGGCAGCTAGCTCTAAATGTAGAAAAATGTAAGGTGATGCACGTGAGTGTGAAAAACAATCTCATAATGTTCTAATACAGCATTGGTCGTGAGCTTCTTGATACAGTCACATCGTTCAAATGTCTAGGCGTAACATTGTTAAGCGATATGAAATGAAACGAACAGCCGTCTTCGGTTTATTGGGAAAATTATGGGGAGATGTACTTCAACTGTAAAGAAGACCGCGTATAAAACGCTTGTGCGACCACGTCTTGAGTATTGCTCAAGTGTTTGGGACTCGCAGCAGATCAGTTTAAAGGAAGATATAGAAGCAGTTAAGAGGCGAGCAGCTAGGTTTGTTGCTGGTAGGTTTGGCCATTGCGCTTGTGTCTCGGAAATGCTCCGGCAACTCAATTGAGGATCGCTGGAGGAATTATTACGTTCTTTTCGGGAAATACAGTTGAGGAAATTTAAAGGACCGGAATTTGACGCTGACTGCAGAACGATATTGCTGTCACATATTTACATTTCGCGTAAAGATCACAAAGACAAGAGAAATTAGGGCTCATAGAGAGGCATATAGACATTATTTTTTTCCCTCGTTCTCTTTGGAAGTGGAAAAGGAAAGGAAATGGCTAGTAGTGGTACAGTGTACCCTTCGCAATGCACCTTACAGTGTTGTTGTTATTATCTTCAGTCCGGAGACTGGTTTGATACAGCTCTCCACCCTACTCTATCCTGAGCAAGCCTCTTCATCGCCTCATAAGAACGGCAACCCACATCCATTTGAATCTGTTTACTATATGCGTGTCTTGGTCTACCTCTGCGATTTTTACCCCACACACTTCCCTCCAATGCTAAATTTACGATTCCCCGATAAGAATGTGTCCTACCAAGCGATCCCTTCTTTTAGTCAAGGTATGCCAAAAATTCCTTTTCTCACCAGTTCTGTTCAGTAAGTCTTCATTAGTTTTGCGATCTACCCACCTAATCTTCAGCATTCTTCTGTAGCACCACATTTCAAAAGCCACTATTCTCTTCCTGTCCACACTGTTTATCGTCCATGTTTCACTCCCGCACAAGGCAACACTCCACACAAATGCCTTTAGAAAAGAATTCATCACAATTAAATTAATATTCGATGTTAGCAGATTTCTCTTTTTCAAAAATACTTTTCTTCCCACTGCGGAGTATATATGTAGATGAACAGGATGATTTTTTTCCCACGGTATACAAACTCTAAATATTTGTTGTTGGTAGGATACGGAACAAAACAGGTCTAATAAATTTATGTGCGGGAATGTATGGTTTCCATGCTAGGTACAACTTCTTCATACATAGTTTGTTAGAGACAACAGTTCAATACGCGCTGCATTCACTGTTAGCAGTACGCATTGTTTCCTCCTAAAGAGTGGAACTGTTCCTCTTACGTCATGCTCTAGCTCTCCTGCCAAGGCAATTGGTAATGTGTACGATTCACTTTGCTTGTTGACTCGCTTTGTACTGGATGTGATTCATCGTTGTACACAATGGTTCAGCATTCGAACAGAGAGCTCACCGACATGGTGTTTACCTACGGAACGGGAAATGGCGGCGGGCAGCAAGGTTGTTTCGGAAGACCTATCACCGCCGAGGAACTAGCAGAGGCTGCCAGTAAGTTGGAGCTCGATGCATTAGCTGTTAAAGACGTTGTAGTAAAGGGAGAGTTAGAAATCTACCTGTCAGGAGAAAAAGCAGGAAGAGACCAGAGGAGTGCAGGCTTCAAATCAGGAAAGCAACTGAACACAGTACAACTGCAATAAGGTTTGTAAAAAACGACTGAAGGGTAGATTCGTCAGTCTCCAGCAAGAAAATTAGGGTAGTGTCAATTTGTTGTTGTTGTTGTCTTCAGTCTGCAGACTGGTTTGATGCATCTCTCCACGCTACCCTGTCCTGTGCAAGTCTCTTCATCTGAGAATACGTTCGGCAACCTACATCCTTTTGAATCTGCTTACTGTATTCGTCCCTCGATCTCCCTCTACGATTTTTACCCCACACGCTTCCTTCTAATGCTAAGTCTCAAAATGTGTCCAACCAATCTATCCCTTCTCTTTGTCAGGATATGTCAAAAACTCCTTTTCTCCCCGATTCGGTTAAGCACCTCCTCATTAGTTACGTGATCTACCCATCTAATTTTCATCATTCGTCTGTAGCACCACATTTCAAAAGCTTCTATCATCTTTTTATCCGAACTCCTTACATTCCTCGTTTCACTCCCATACAAAGCTATACTCCAGACAAATGCTTTCAGAAGGGAGTTCCTAACATTTAAATTAATATTGGATGTTAACAAGTTTCGCTTCTTTAGAAATACCTTTCTTCCCATAGCCATTCTGAATTTTATATCTTCTTTACTTCGGCCATCAGAAGTTATCTTGCTACCCAAATAACAAAATTCATCTACTACTTTTACTGTCTCATTACCTAATTTAATTCCTTCAGCATCGCCCGATTTTCTAACATTGCATTCCATTACCTTCGTTTTTCTCTTGTTTATGTTCATCTTATATTTTCCTGTCAAGACACTGTCCATCCCATTCAATTGCTCTTCCAGATCTTTTGCAGTCTGCGACAGAATTACTATGGCATCGGCAAACCCCAATGTTTTTATTTCTTCTCCCTGCACTTCAGTGCCGTCTCCAAATTTCTCTTTCCATTCCTTCACTGACTGTTCAATGTACTGATTGAACAATATTGGGAAAGGCTACAAACCTGTGTCAATTTATGTTCCCTATTAACGAACATATGAAAACGATTTGGACAAAAAATGTTCAAATGTTTGTAAAGCTTATGGGACTTAACTGCGTGGTCATCAGTCCCTAAACTTACAAACTACGTATGAACTACTTATACTAAAGACAGCACAGACATCCATGCCCGAGGGGGGATTCGAACTCCCGACGGGGAACGGCCTCGCGCGTCGAAGCATTGCGTCTCAATGCGTTTGGCCACTCCGCCGCTGCTGAACTGGACAGGTTTTATGACACTCTCAGTGACGTTAAAGGACCAGTCCCGTGTTTTTCTCATGGGCGATTTCAATGCCAAAATAGTAAATCGAACAGAAAGGTATGAAAAGGTTATGAGTAAGTTTAGGGGTATATATAGGCTAACATGAACGGAAAATAGTTCTTTTATTTCTGTACCAGTATCGGCTTAGTTATCACAAACTCCTTTTTAATCCTAAGAACATTAGGAAGGCAGGAACCAGATATTTTGCCTATATAACAGAGACGCGTGGTTCGCCGTGCGGTCTGAGGCGCCACGTTATGGATCGCTCGGCCGTTTGCGTCGGAGGTTCCAGTCCTCCCTCGAACATGGGTGTCTGTTGCCCTTAGTATAATTTAGTTTAAGAAGTTTATAGCCGGCCGCGGTGGCCGAGGTGACTGAGGCGCTCCAGTCACGGTCAGCACGGCCACTACGGTCGGGGGTTCGAATCCCCCCTCCGTCATGGATATTTGTGCCGTCCTAGTTCGTAAGTAGTTCATAAGTAGTTTGTAAGTTTAGGGACTGATGACCCCGTAGTTAAGTCCCATAAGCTTAACAAACATTTGAAGAAGTTTATACTCTACGGACCGATGAGCGCAGCACTTCTTTGCCTTAGGATTACAAACATTTAAACATATGACTATATAATAATAGATGAGGAAGGCAGTCAGGGACACACGTACATGCAGAGGTTTTCTTTGAGGGCTCTGATCATTATTTAATTTACAGTGAAATTGGTTTTGTGAGGTAAAAAGTGCAGGACGTCAGGTCCCATATAGAAGGATAAGAGTGGAGAAGCTTAATGCCAAAGAAATTGGGCGTAAATACATTACAATGATCTCAAAATTGTAGCACATGTCTGAAATTAGTCAGTTACTGACATTGGGAAAATAAAGGATAAGGTACAGGGACACACTACAAGAAGTGGCTAGAGAATGACTTGGAACAGTAGTGTGTAAAGGCAGGAAGACGCTGATAGCTTGGTGGAATGGCAGCCTGTAAAAGGAAAAAGTTAAAAAGCAGCCCCATACTAGAATACAGCAAAGTAGTATTGGAGAGAGAATCAAAGCCAAACAGATAGTTACAGCGTCGAAGACTTTGGGTCCAGTTGCTGGTGAACCTTTCTGGGGAGTAATTAGCAGTCTTCGAAAGGGGAGGGAAGAATGAATTGCCAAGAGTTTTGGAGTGGCCCGGAAAGTTGTTAGTGAATTTAGTGGATAACTTGGGAAGATGAAGGAAATATTTTGAAGAGTTACTCAATATCGCTGAAACGTTCAATAATGTTTCACATTTTTATGTACAATGTGAAATGATTGATGTTGGAAATACTATATTTGATTCACAGGGTAATTTAAATGGCGTGGGAGTCGCGACAGGTACTGTCTGATAAGACGAAAGCAGTAATCACACCGATTTTTAAGCAATGAAACAGAAAAGACGGCAACAATTACAGGTGCCTTTAATTTGCTTTGTGGGTAGGTATTGTTGGAAGGAGGTTGCCAATATTAGTAGAAGACAAGTTGGATGAAAATCTGTGTAGGTTTAGGGCTATTAGGACCAGAAAATGGAGAAATGCTGTGAGTGGAACAGGAAATTGTATCATGTTTTACAGAACTAGACGAGGTTTATGACCGTATTCCCAGAAGAAAGCTACTGTCAGTTCGAAAGATTATGGTATAGTAGGCAAACTTGTACAGGTAATTAAAGGTGTTTATGTAGACTGTCAAGAAGCAGTTAGAGTTGACGGTAAATTGAGTTCATGGTTCAGGACATTTTCAGGGGTAAGACAAGGTTGTAACTTGTCACCACTGTTGTTCATATTATTTATGGATCATATGTTGATAGACTGGCAGTGCGCGATTAAAATAGGTGACAGCAAAATTAGCAGTCTCTCATATGTGGACGACTTAGTTGTGATGGCATATTATATTGAAAGGTTGTAATCTAATATTTCAGAACTATATCAGAGATTTAAGTTATAGTATAAAGATCATAATTTGCGAAACGAAAAGAATGTCTGTGGGAAAGAGGTTTAAACAGGAGGAACAAAGTTACAAAAGGATGGCAACATAGTGAAAGAACTTGAATCAAGTTTATCAAAGTTGATTTAGTAAGTGCTCAGATAAGATCAACAAGAAGGAAGTCAGTACCAAGACTAAGTTAGCAGTGCACCGTTTAATATTTCGACGAACATCGTAGGACGGGTATGAAAGCTGCGTGGATACAGGTTACCTTATTAATAATATTTATGTTACAGGTATGAAAGTAGCAAGGATGATTGGAGGTACTAATAGATGGGAACAATGGCAGGTGGATGTCTATAATGATGAAATCAAAGAAAAACTGGGAGTTTTCACCATAGATGAATCAGTTAGGGAGAAGAGGCTGAGATTTTGAGGTCATGTTACACGCATGGGAGAAGCAGGTTACCTAAGAGACTCATGAATTCGGCAGTAGAGGGTCAGAGGTATCGAGGTAGAATAAGGGGAAAGTACTTGGACTCGTGAAGAATAACTTTGAAGTAACAAGCTTAACATCAGTGTTAAAATGTTTGTAAAGCTTATGGTTTTTAACTGCGGGGTCATCAGTCCCTAGGTTAACATCAGACGAGGCATCATCGTTAACAATGAATAGGGGATCCTGGTGGAATTTTATTACGAGAACTGCGCTCCAGACTGTACGCTGAAGGACACAATCAATCTTAAAGGATGGTTGAAGAGAAGAGATTTCTCATAGTTGAACAGACAGATTCGACGGTTACCGAAAACAAAAAAGACTCTTTTTGAATTCCGAGTTTGAAGACATCATGCCTATATTTCAACTCAAAATTCGGTCAAGTTTTCTCTGAAAACCGCATGAAAATTCGTCCAGTAGGTTTGAAGTTTGAAGTGTACCTCTACAGACCCAAATTTACATTTTGGCTGCAGGTATAGATACAGATTCGAAAAAAATTAAGCGAAATGCTATACAAACAAACCTAATGTTTACAAATCGTTACTAATGCTTCAGCGATATGCAACAAGGAAAACATGGACGAAACTCGTTTACGTGCTGAAGAATCCCAAATTGCGACCAGCGTAGAAGAGCAGTAACGGGTTAACCATGTACGTGGTGGTCATCTGCAGGCAATCTGCTGCGTAATAGCTTGCGCAACCGCAGCAGCTCGGGGCGGCTAATACCGGTATGCAAATGTCAGCCACGGCAGCCTTTGACCCTGTGGCACGTTTGCAAACATATCCCCATCACCGCGCACAGGGAAGAGTCCGAAGAGGTGGCCAGCGAACACCGATTAAAATGACCTTAAAAAATTTTAGCCGATGCCTAGTGCCGACTATCCTACCTGTCAGTTAAAATAGGACCGCCACAACCCCAAAACAAGTGCTAATAGTTATATTTTAAATTTCATCTCCTGCTTTACTGATGTAGATAAATCTAGTGTTGCTCAGCTTATTCGAAGTATTTAATTTGGCAGCCTGGGTTTTTCGTAGTAAACGGAATTACCTTGCTGCATGTTTAACTTCTGTTTATTATCTTCAAAGACATAAATTGCATCGGTATAAAAACACACAACATCATGTTGTTACCATCCTAACAGAGCCAAACTAAGACTAAGCCAAACGAAGAGTCGCATTCGTATTTGTAGAAGAATGCTAGGTTCTAGAAAGTTACAGAAAAAAGTTGGTACAATCACATCCCTGAATTATGTCCAAATGTTCAAATGTTTGTGGAACTTATGGGGCTTAACTACGGGGCCATCAGTCCCTAAGCTTACAAACTACTTATGAACTACCTAAGACTAAAGACGACACAAATATCCATGCCCGAGGGGGATTCGAACCCCCGACCGTAGTGGCCGTGCAGACCGTGACTGGAGCGCCTCAGTCCCCTCGGCCACCGCGGCCGGCCGTGAATTATGATTCCGTCATTAAAGAGTAAGACAGGGTTGTACCCTTTCCCCAATGTTGTTCAATTTGTACATTGAGCAAAGAGAAATTTGGAGAGGGAATTAAAGTCCAGGGAGAGGAAGTAAAAACCTTGCGGTTTGCTGACGACATAGTAATTTTGTCAGAGAGCAAAACACCTGGAAAAGCAACGGAATGAACAGTGCTATGAAAGAAAGATATACGATGAACATTAACAAGAGTAAAACAAAGGTAGTGGAATTTAGCGTCAGAAAATCAGGCGATGCTGAAGGAATTAGATTAGGTATTGAGACAATAAAAGTAGTACAATAGATGAGTTTTGTTATTTAGGTAGCAAGATAACTTCTCATGGCCGAAGTAAAGAAGATATAAAATTCAGAATGGCTTTGGGAAGAAAACTGTTTCTGAAGATGCGAAATTTGTTGGCATCCGATATTAGTTTAAATGTTAGGAAGTCCTTTCTGAAAGCATTTGTCTGGAGTATAGCATAGTATAGGAGAGAAACGTGAACGATAAGATGTTCAGACAAAAGATGACGCTTTCCAAATGTGGTGCTACAGACAAATGCTGAAGATTAGACGGGTATATCACGTAACTAATGAGGAGGTGCTCAAAAGAATTGGAGATAAACGAAGTTTCTGACATATTGTGACTAAGAGAATGGATATGTTGATGGGGCACATCAGGGAATTGTCAACATAGTATTAGAGGAAAGTGTGTGGGGAAAAATCGTAGAGGAAGACCGAGGGACGAGTACAGTAAGCAGATTCAAAAAGATGTAGGTTGCAGTATATATTATCAGATGAAGAGACTTGCACAGGACAGGGTAGCGTGGAGAGCTGCATCAAACCAGTCTGCGAACTGTAGACCACCACAACAACAACTACTACAATTAAATTAGGCGTCTTTCACACAATAAGAGTAATCAGCACAAACAGTAGACAATTTTACAAATATGTATAGATCGGATAAAATTATATACCAAACATATATGCAAAATATGATTAGTGCAGTGTTGGTTTGTTTACATAATTGGAATTGTTAAATATTTAAAAAGCTGTATAGTTTCTTTATAAAACAGTAATGTCAAACTGTTTAGGATACATTAGATAACTTCAGGAAATGGTATAGTTAGATTCTTGCATCATGTTACAAGCCAACAATGTTATCATTATTAAAAGATTTTTTGAACTGTAATATTTAAAATTCAACGCAGATTCAGTGTCAATGTCTGGTGTGGTGTTGTGTGTGACCAGTTACTGTAGCCGCTTATTCTCCCGGGGAATTTAAATGGTCATATACGGTAACTTTTTACGGGAAGACTTACCGCAGATTCTTAAATATGTTCCCTTGGAAACAAGACGCCAAATGTGTGACCAACATGACTGGGCCCCTGCACAGCTTATCTTAATCAGCAATTCCCACATCAATGACTAGGTCGCTGGGGCCCTATCAATTGGCCTGCCAGATACCCAGATTTAACAGTCCTTAATTACAGCATCTTCGCGAGGATGAGAGACGTATAATACGAAAATCGAAACACGAGAAGAATTGATACAACGCATTTTCGATGCCGAATCGTCAATAATGAGCGAGCATGTGAAGTTACAAAATGCGACTTCCGCAGTTCATTCCAGAATATTTGACTTTAAATGCAAGGAGGAAATTCTGAGCACTTACTTTAAATCCACCGTGAATGCTAGAGACTGCTTCAGAATTAATTATTATGTGCATTTTCCATAGTGAAATCATACAATAAAAGTTTTTTACTGCAATTTTGCTGAGTTTTTCAATTATCGTCGCTTCTTAAATGTGAAAAATTACAGGACTATCAGTTTAATAAGTCATGGTTGCAAAACAGACGAATGGAAAAACTGGTGGAATCCTACCTTAAAGGAGATCAGTTTGGATGCAGGAGAAATGAATGACACGCGAGGGAGTACTCACCTTACGACTTATCTCAGAAGATTGGTTAAGGAAAAAAGAACCTACGTTTCTAGCTTTTGTAAATTTAGAGAAAGATTTTGACAATGTTGACTAGAATACACTCTTTTAAATTCTGGAGGTTAAATATAGGGAACGAAGATTTATATTCAAGTAGTACGAAAGCCAGAAAGCAATTATTAGAAGCGGGGGGCATTAGACGGACTCAGTGGTTAGTAAGGAGGTAAGACAGGGTTGTAGCCTTTCGCCATTGTTGTTCAGTCTGTAGATTCAGCAAACTCTAAAGGAATGGAATTTGGAGAGGTAATTAAAAATTAGGGAGAAGAAATAAAAATTTTGCGGTTTGCCAATGTCAGAGACAGCAAAGGACCTGGAAGAGCATTTGCATGGAATGGACGTCGTCTTGAAAGGAGGGGATAATATGAACATTAAGAAGAGTAAAACAAGGATAATTGAATGTAGTGTCAGAAAATCAGGCGAGGCTGAAGGAATTAGATTAGGTAATGAGATGATAAAAGTAGTAGATGAGTTTTATTATTTGGGTAGCAAAATAACTTCGGATGGTCGAAGTGAAGAAAATATAAAATGTAGACTGGGTATGGGAAGAAAAGCGTTTCTCAACAAGCGCAATTTGTTGACATCAAATATTATTGTAAACGTTAAAATTTGTCTCGAGTGTAGCATTGTGAGGGAGTGAAATGCGGACGATAAGGAGCTCAGACAAAAAGATGATAGAAGGTTTTGAAGTGTGGTGCCGTAGACGAATGATGAAGATTACATGGGTAAATCATGTAACTAATGAGGAGGTGCTTAACCGAATTAGGCAGAAAAGGAGTTTCTGATATATACTAAGTAAAAAAAGGGATAGGTTGGTGGGACACATTCTAGACATCAAGGAATTGACAGCTTAGCATTAGAGGGAAGTGTGTGGGATAAAAATCGTAGAGGGAGACCGAGGGACGACTACAGTAAGCAGATTCAAAAGGATGTAGGTTGCCGAACGTATTCTCAGATGAAGAGACTTGACAAGGACAGGGTAACGTGGAGACCTGCATCAAACCAAATACAACACAACAACAACAACAACAAGGAGTTCAGTCAAAAAGATTATAAAAGCTTTTGAAATTTGGTGCTGCAGGCGAATGATGAAGATTAGATGGGTAGATCATGTAACTAATGAGGAGGTGCTTAACAGAATTGGGAATTGGGGAGAAAAAGTAATTTCTGGCATATCCTGACTAAGAGAAGGGATAGAATGGTGGAACGCCTTCTGAGGCATGAAGGAATTGTCAGTTAGGAACAGTGTTGGAGTAGAAGTCATAGAGGGAGACTGAGGAACGAATACAGTCAGTAGATTCAAAAAGATGTAGGTTGCCGAACGTATTCTCAGATGAAGAGGCTTGCACAGGACTGGGTAGCGTGGAAAGCTGCATCAAACCAGTCTGCGGACTGAAGACCATAGCCACAAGGAGTTCAGTCAAAAAGATTATAGATTTTTTTGAAATTTGGTGCTGCAGGCGAATGATTAAGATTAGTTGGGTAGATGATGTAACTAATGAGGAGGTGCTTTACCGAAATGGGGAGAAAAGGAGTGTCTGGCATTTCCTAAGAGAAGGCATCAAGGAATTTGTCAGGAAGTGTGTGGGGTAAAAATCGTAGATAGAGACCGAAAGACGAGTACAGTAAGCAGATTCAGAAGGATGTGAGTTGTTGTTCTTACTCTCAGATGAAGAGACTTGTACAGGACAGGGTAGTGTGGAGGTTTGCATCAGACCAGTCTGCGGACTCAAGACTATAATAACAATAGCTCCTTAATTATGGATCTGATCCCATTACTTTATTTACATTTTCCTATGGAATGCCCTCCAGAAACCGTGGGAAAGATCGTGATTTGACCTGTATGAATGAAGCTGGCAAAGATGCTTTATTCTCTTTAAAACACATTGCATAACGTTTTATTAGTATTTTACCAAGGGACAAAGATATGGTAACTTTTATTTCCTACTAATATACATCACTGTCATTTTCATAATTTTAACGCTTTTCGATTGCCATGCACTCGAAAAATACGTCTTAACGATCTTCACTGTAGACATTGATGTACTTGCATAACCATGACGACAGTTGGCGACCTTCTGTTGGCATGACAACGGCGTCACCAATTGCTAACATCCTTGACCTTCCCTTTAACATGGTAACGGTTTCATATCTAATGACCCACTAGATGGCATTGCACCATGAAAAATATGACTTAATTTATAATTATGCAGTATTTTAATATAATAAGATTAGGTCTGCATATGTTTTAGCCATATTAGCATATATATTGATTACAATAGCCTTTCGTTTGCAGACTAATGCCACTGATTAAATCTCACCTGCTGATTATATTCGTTCTTTATTTTTAATACACGGTTTTTTTTTAATTATCCCTCTTTTTTATTATATTTCTTAATTCTATTTATAAATTTTTATTATCAAACTATGTATTAATTTATACACTACTCATAATGTACTCTTTGTAAGCCTTTTCCCATTGGCTGCTGCTGACTTGGCGCCAAAATCATACACTATTTAACCAGAGGCCTTATGGCCTCTAGTCAACAATTACAGAACGACATGTTGACCATAGCTGTTTATTAATTCTCAATGCTACCGGTTTCGGTTATTCACCATTGTCAAGCGTTAGCAGAGATTAGCTAATAGCTTAACATGTCGGAATACAAAAATACAAATTTATAACACAAGTATTCGTTGTCATTGCTCAAGTTATTGTCACAGTGGCTGACTGCTATAGACTCAACCTGCTGGCAGCAGAACAGCCCAGGACAGCCCAGCTCGGCCGAGTGCAGCACTGGCCACATGGGTAAACGCCATAAACATTACTTTGTATATATTTTATGTTACATCTAAAGTCATACTTAAGCGATTTTGTAATTACTTCCATTAATCCTTGCAGGCCACTTGCAATTCCGAAGATTACCTACATCAGGTCGAAACCGGTTAATTGAAACTGTTAATTTCTGCGATCAAGACTGTTTTTGTAATATTGATCATACCAAATAGATCGCTGTTTTTCTTCTCTGACAATGTTGTCAAAATTAAAAAGATGCTGTTATTTAGACAAGCGATACGTGCCATCGCTCGTGGATCCAAATGCAGTCGGCCTAGGGCAGGGTTTATCGCGGCGTCACGCTCGATAAAGTGTCCACGTGGCACCTGCCGTCACGTCATCAGTGACGTCGCGGGTCACGCGTCATTAGCGGGGCGACCTTTGATGACGTCACGGCGCTGTTAACAAGAGGCGCGCGCGGCCTGCTAAATGTCTCGGAAGTATCTCTGGCGACCGTGCTAATGTGCGCACGACCGACCAGCCACCCCTCCAGCAGTGCAGGCCTGAACAGGGGCTATCTGCTACAAGCCGGCGCTGCGAATCTCTTAATTGGGGCCGCGCGCTATTCATTCGTTCACGCTCCAGTGGCGAGGGGCGAATGTTTAATGGACCGATGCGTCAAAGTCAGCGTTGGGCAGCGCTTGGAGGTCCGCGAGGCTGAGTCACACGGTTCGCGTGCCGCGTCATCACAGTGACGGCACAATTTATTTATCTTTTTCTTTCCTTTATTATGGTATTTGGACTTTATCAATTCAGCCAGTCTTCAGTAAGTGGTGTATTACAAATTAATAGTTATATAAAGTGGATTTTATCCACTATGGATGATGAACTCCGTGACTGTTCCTTATAGGTTGTGGAAATAAAATCCGCTACCAGTCACAATTATTGGTGGTTTATTAAAACACTACCGGTTTCGGGCTTGTGCCAATCTTCAGGTGTTTACATTCAGTGTTGTTGACTGTTTAAAGAAAACGTAAATTACTTTGTGCTTATCATACAGTTATACATACATAGGTATCCTATAGATACACATATACATAAAACAAGTGTGGTATGTGGTGGAGTGATTTGTGATAAGACTATAAGTGTACTCGCATATAAGTAAAGTATCCAGTTCATATTCGTACATTTCTCATGGATATTAGTTGAGAACATTGTAGTAACAGTAACATGATGCTAATTTGCACTCCCATGTTTCAGGTTTTGTACAGTACACAGTACACTTTATAACTGTCACTCCAAACATCTCCACAGTACACTTTATGACTGTGACAGTTATAAAGTGTACTGTGTACTGTGCAAAACATAGGAGTGCAAATTAGCATCATGTTACTGTTACTACAATGTTCTCAACTAATATCCATGAGAAATGTACGAGTATGAACTGGATACTTTACTTATATGTGAGTACACTTATAGTCTTATCACAAATCACTCCACCACATACCATACTTGTTTTATGTATATGTATATCTATAGGATACCTATGTATGTATAACTGTATGATAAACACAAAGTAATTTATGTTTTCTTTAAACAGTAAACACCTGAAGATGGGCACAAGCCCGAAACCGGTAGTGTTTTAATAAACCGCCAATAATTGTGACTGGTAGCGGATTTTACTTCCACAACCTAATAGTTATATCCTAGCACAGGGATGAGACGGCCGCGCGGTGTGAGGCACCATGTCACGGATTGCGCGGCCGCTCCCGCCGAAGCTTGCCCAGTCCTCCCGATGTCTACGGACCGTTGGTCTCAGCAGTTTAGGAAAAACCACTGCTGTCTTAAAAAAACCTACGTAGCAAAATTCTGAATTGCCCTTGGTAAAGACAAGGTGTTCACAACTATTAAATAAGAAGATATATGTCGACAAGATGCCAAGTACTTGAAAAGTCCTCATGCAAATTGTCGCGTACTGATCACAGACACAAGATAAGAGAAATTAGGGCTCGTACGGAGGCATATAGGCATTCTTTTTTTTTCCTCGTTCTATTTGGGAGAGGAATAGGAAAGAAAATGCCTAGTAGTGGAACAGTGTACCCTCCGCCACGCACCTTACGGTGGATTTCGGAGTATGTATGTAGATGTAGATATACATATGTATGTCGTTATATATAAAGCAGAGTGTCATTGTGTTTGTGTGTACGTATTGCATACAAATCTACAGTTTTGTTCCAATATTTATTATATTTTACACACGTAAGCTTCAATATATGACGACCGTTACCGTACGTGTAAAGATCACGTAAAACACATAGTTAACGAGATATGAGGTCATAAACAATGATATGCGCGAAAAAATGCTACATCAAATGACAATGTTGCATATTTCCTCCTAAACCAGTAGACCAATTTCAACCAAATTTGGTGCACATATTCCTTACCACGAGATAACAATGTTGTTGGGGGTAAGAAGCACATACGATACATGGTTCAGGAGTTGTAAGAAACTGCCACATCATGCGACGAGACTTTATTCATCTAATATATAAAGCAGAGTGTCCGTATATTTGTACGTGTTGCATACAAATCTACAGTTTTGTTCCAAACTTTATGAAATTTTGTACACGTAAGCTTCAATTAAAATGGTTCAAATGTTTGTAGAACTTATGGGACTTAAGTTCATCAGTCCCTAAGCTTACAAACTACTTATGAAGTAGCTAAGACTAAGGGCGGCACAAATATCCATGCCCGAGGGGGGATTCGAACCCCCGACCACAGTGGCCGTGCAGACCGTGACTGGAGCGCCTCAGTCCCCTCGGCCACCGCGGCCGGCTAAGCTTCAATCCATGAGGACGGTCGCCGTAAGTGTAAGAATCACATACGATATATAGTTCACGAGATATGACGTCATAAACAATGAGATGCGCGGAAAACTGCTGCCATAAGCGACAATGCTGTTCATTTTCTCCTAAACCACTGGACCGATTTTAACCAAATTTGGTACACATATTCCTTACGTAAGATAACATCTTCTGTAGGAGTACGAACCACATGGTTCAAGAGATATAACGATAGGAGTTGCAAGAAACTGCCGTAATGCGATGAGACTTTACAAATACACTATATGAGTACTTAGCGACTTGCAACAAACGTTAAACATAATTTGAAACCTTTATTAAACTTTTTCTCGCTGGCAACCATAGTAAAATAATGAAAAGGAAAACAGTTTCTCGCTTACTACTTTTCCGCTGTTTATGGAGTAAAACTACGGCATTCGGTATGACGTTACAATTTATAATTTCTACACTACAAATTGTAGCCACAGGTAATTTTATAGGCAATGTACACACATATCGTTGAATGTGCCTCCCAAATTGTAGCACAGTGCGATCTGTAGTTCATGAGATATGAGCACATAAAACAGTAACGATCATAGAAAACCGCCCTATCACGCACCAAGTAGTAACCTGAAAAATTATACAATTGTACCACATATAACTGTATAAATATGAGATCGTGCGAATTTTATATGTCATTTGTGTTTTGACTTCTATCTTTCTTTGTTTGAATACTGCGCTTATAATTTTGTACATTATCCAAGACAGCGTTATTTCTTATATGTTCTCCGATAAAGATAACATATTTTTAGAAAAAAGGAGATGGACAGAGAGAGAATGGACAGAAGGAAGAAGAAGTACTGACTCAAAGCTTGAATAAATAAATACCCGGGCAACGCCGGGTTTTCAGCTAGTTGTATATAAAGCAGAGTGTCCTTGTGTTTGTGTGTACGTATTGCATACAAATCTACAGTTTTGTTCCAATATTTATGAAATTTTGCACACGTAAGCTTCAATCCATGACGACGGTCGCCGGACGTGTAAATAACACGCACAACACGTAGTTCACGAGATATGACGTCATAAACAATGAAATGCGCGAAAAACTCTTGCGTCAAACGACAATGTTGCACATTTCTTCCTAAACCAGTAGACCAGTTACAACCAAATTTGGTACACATATTCCTTACCGCGAGGTAACAAAAAGAACCACACACAACACATGGTTCAGGAGTTGTAACAAAATGCCACATCGTGCGACGAGACTTTATTTATACATTATAAAAGAATGAGAGTACCTAATGACTTGCAACAAACTTTAAACATAATTTCAAACCTTTATTATACTTTTTTCTCGCTGACAATCACATCAAAATGATGAAAAGAAAAAAAAATTTCTCGCTTACTACTTTTCCGATGTTCATAGAGTAAAACTACGGCATTCGGTATGACGTTAGAATTTATAATTTGTACGCTAGAAATAGTACTCTCAGCAAATTTTACAGACAGTATACACACTTACAGCTGAATGTACCTTTGGAATTGTATGACGCGTAGATCATAAGATATGAAGACATAAACTGCAATGTTAATGAAAACCGCCCTATCATACATCAGGTTTTAATCTATTACTTCCTTACCACTAACTGTACTCACAGCAGATTTTACAGACGTACAGCACTTATTCAGATGAGTATATACCTGAAAAATTATACAAGTGCACAACATTTAATTCAATCAATATCAGAACATATATATTATGAAGAAACCTGTCACATCACGCACCTTGTTTTAATATCCTTCTTTTTTACAACAAGATCTGTATTCCAGTAACTTTAAGGATATTCCTGGAAAGCTGACAGTACTGTTGACAACTTTGAGCTGTGAAGGGCACACGGCTTCAGGCGAAAGCAGTGGACTTCTACAGTGCTACAGCGTAAGGAAGAGAATAAAATAGTGCACATCCAGCGAATACCCATTAGTTCCGACAAATCTACATTTTAACTTCAAGAGTCTGCAGTTTCCAGTGAGACTTGCAGTTTCTTTTATGATTAAAAAATCACAGGGGAATCTATTAAATACTGCGGAATGGATTTCACATCTCCATGTTTATCATACGGACAACTTTGCGTCGCTTGCTCAAGGGTGGCAAACTAAAGAATTTATTTATACTAACTTCTGGAAAACTGATCATTTGTGTAAAATCAAATTCTAAATTAAATTAATGATAGGTATCATTTGTATCTTGATGAGTCCCTTTCTTTGTTTGGATACTGCACTTATTATTTTGTACATTATGCAAGACAACCTTATTTCTCAAATATTGTCATATAAATATAACATCTTATTAGACAGAAGAAGATGGCCAGAGAGAGAAGGGATAAGATAAGTACTAACTCAAGGCTTGAATAAATAAATAAATACCCGAGCAACGCCAGGTTGCCGGCCGCAGTGGCCGAGGTGACTGAGGCGCTCCAGTCACGGTCTGCACGGCCGCTGCGGTCGGGGGTTCGAATCCCCCCTCGGGCATGGATATTTGTGCCGTCCTAGTCCATAAGTAGTTTGTAAGTTTAGGGACTGATGACCCCGTAGTTAAGTCCCATAAGCTTCACAAACATTTGAACATTTTTTTTTAACGCCAGGTTTTCAGCTAGTATGCCTATGAAATCTCCGACCAGTAGCAACATTATTTTATATTACCTTCAAGTTAACAGTTACAGTATTATAATATGTCGAGAGCGTAAATCAATTATTTAATAATGTAAATACGAGAATGAATACATCTACATCTACATACATACTCCGCAATTCACCGTAAGGTGCATGGCGGAGGGTACACTGTACCACTACTAGGCATTTCCTTTCCTATTCCACTCCCAAATTGAACGAGGAAAAAAAGAATGCCTATATGCCTCCGTACGAGCCCTAATTTCTCTTATCTTGTCTTTGTGATCTTTACGCGAAATGTAAGTAGGCAGCAGCAAGAGCGTACTACACTCAGCTTCAAATTCCGGCCCTCTAAATTTACTTAACAGAAATTCACGAAAAGAACGTCGTCTTTCTTCCAGCGATCCCCAATTGAGTTGCCGGAGCATTTCCGTGACACTCGCGCATTGGTCGAACCTACCGGTAACAAATCTAGATGCTCGCCTCTGAACCGCCTCTATGTCTTCCTTCAAACCGATCTGCTGCGGGTCCCAAATACTTGAGCAATACTCAAGACGTGGTCGTACAAGCGTTTTATACGCGGTCTCCTTTACAGGTGAAGTACATCTTCCCAAAATTCTCCCAATAAACCGAAGTCGGCTGTCTGCCTTACTCACAACTGTCCTTACATGCTCGTTCCATTTCATATCGCTCTGCAATGTTACGCCTAGATATTTGAACGACGCGACCGCATCAAGAAGCTCACTACTGATGCTGTATTCGAACATTATAGGATTGTTTTTTCTACTCATGCGCATCACCTTACATTTTTCTACATTGAGAGCTAGCTGCCATTCTTCGCACCAACTAGAAATTTTGTCAAAGTCAACCTGTATGCTATTACAGTCAGTTACAGACGACACCCTCCCATACACCACAGCATCATCAGCAAACAGCCGCAAATTACAACTTACTCTGTCCATCAGATCATTTATATAGATAGAAAATAATAGCGGTCCTATCACACTCCCCTGGGGCACGCCTGACGATACACTCGCCGTCGAGAACAACGTACTGCGTTCTATTACTTAGGAAGTCTTCCAGCCAGTCACAAATCTGTGAACCTATTCCATAAGCTCGTATCTTCGTTAGCAGTCTGCAGTGTGGCACCGTGTCGAACGCCTTTTTGAAGTCGAGAAAAACACAATCCGCCTGTTGCCCTTCGTCCATGGCTCGCAAGATGTCATGTGAGAAAAGGGCAAGCTGAGTTTCACATCAACGATGTTTCCTAAACCCGTGCTGATTCATGGAAAGAAGCTTTTCCGTTTCAAGGAAATTTACTATATTCGAACTGAGAATATGCTCCAAAATTCTACATGAAACCGATGCCAACGATATTGGCCTGTAAATGTATGGGTCAGTTCTCTTTCCTTTCTTATACACGGGAGTCACCTGCGCTTTTTTCCAATCACTAGGAACTTTGCGCTGAATTAAAGATTCGCTATAAATGCAAGCTAAGTAGGGGGCCAATGCCGCAGAATAGTCTTTGTAAAACCGAACTGGTATTCCATCCGGACCAGCAGACTTTTTCGTATTTAGCTCTCTCAGCTGCTTCTCTACTCCGGAAATACCTATTGCTATGTCCCCCATTTCGGAATTAGTACGTTGATCCTCCAGCGTGAAAGATTTCTTAAAGGTTAAATTTAGAACTTCAGCTTTCCGTTTGCTTTCTTCTATTACTGCCCCGGAATGATCAACTAGTGACTGGACAGTGGGCTTTGACCCGCTTATCGATTTTACATAGGACCAGAATTTTTTCGGGTTCTCGGAAAGATCTTTTGCTAAGGTATGGCTGTGATAATTATTGTATGCTTCACGCATCGATCTTTTTATAGACGCACGAATCTCTACTAACTTTTGCCTGTCATCATTTGCGTGTTCTTTTTTGAATCGAGAGTGCAACAGCCTTTGCTTTCTCAGCAGCTTTCTAACATTATTATTATACCACGGTGGATCTTTTCCATCCTTAATCGTCTTTACTGGCACATATTTCTCTAACCCTTCATTAACAATGCATTTAAATTTAGTCCACAAGTCCTCTACATCCATAGTCCCAGAATTAAACGATGCCCATTCATTTTCTAAGTGCGATCGTAACATTTGCTTGTCGGCTTTTCCCAACAAAAACACGCTCCTAGCCTTCTTGACTGGTTTATGAACTTTGGTCACCATCGACGCTATGACGATATCATGATCACTAATTCCTGTCTCTACACAGACATCGTTAATAAGGTCAGGCCTGTTTGTGGCTATAAGGTCTAGAATATTTCCATTGCGCGTGGGTTGCCGTTTTAACTGCTCAAGACAGTTATCGGAGAATGTGTCCAAAAGTAGCTCGCAAGACTGCTTGTCTGTACCGCCTGAAATGTAACTAGCGAGGTCCCAATCTATACTCTTAAGGTTGAAGTCACCTCCGACTAATATGGGACGATTGAAAAACAACGAATGGAAAAACAATAGAGTGTAATTAGAGACACAACGTCAGTCAACAACCAATGAGTAGCAGCTTTGTAATTTTTGACCACAGGAAAGTCAATGAATTTCTGTGGGCAAAGCAGCGACCGTATCGTTACAGAAATTATACAAGAGTGTACCTCAGATTATGCGGTTCGGCGCAACAGTTGTAGAGTGGCAGAGTGCGAATCTAAATGTCACGGCTTCGAGCCCCACTCAATCCTGGCATTTTTATCTGTCACTTTACACTTCCTTCATATCTGGCAGTGTTATTGATGTGAAAAATGTGGTACCGTGGTTCAGAATCCTCGATAAAGTGTATGTCTCCTATAACTGGCTGGTTGAGTTCGGAGTAAGGCAACGGCATACCAACTCCGAACATCGCCATGCCTAATAAAGCACTGTGGCTTTGAAAGAAATAGGGAAGCCATTTTGCTTAAACGAAAGTCTTCCCAGATACTGAGCATCGATATACACTGACGTTCTGAGAAAAATAGAACACCTTGAAAACCTAGAGAAAAGAATATTCGTTAAGATTAGGACATCCTTTACCTTGTTCATTCCTGCTGTACAGAGTATAGTAAAACTGCGATATTTTTTGCTCCCCCCTCCCCTCCCCTGCTCTTCCGTATTGCCTTCATCCGTTGCTGTGATTGTCTTGTCAATCGTCCCATAACCATTGACCGCTAAGGTTGATTTGAAATATTCTAGTCCCACCTTTGCTCTACTAGTTAAGAGTGGAAGGCGGATTTCTTCTCCATAGAGTTCTGTGGGTCGAGGCACGAGGCTACCTCCTTGTACTGGTGACTTTTCTGTACAGCCTGTGGTCAAGTATACCGTGAGACTTTCGGTAGACTTCCATGGCGAGGAAAGGCAGCACGCCATTCGTTTCTGTATCGACCCAGAATTTATTTTACTGTGCTGCTGATTGAGATAGCGTTGGAAGTTCTGTAGCTCTCCTTTCCTATGTGATCAGATGTTGAAGCCACCATTCTGGGCGTAATAGGGCTGACCAGATATCTGTTTCCTTGAATGTTTGCTGTAATAGGCTGCCCAATAGCTCCTGTAGCCCGTAGCACTAAGTCCTGTGCCAAATGCGCTTTTTAAATGTTCATCACGTCTGACACTGGTACACCAGTACAACCAAACTAAACATCACATTCGTAACTGACTTTTTTTTTTTTTTTTAAGTGTCACAAAAAAGGGCGCAGTCGTTGACATAGGAATCTGTGTGGCTCACCGGATGTGCAAGCTTGGGCAGCAGTTCCTTTGCCAGTACCTCTTTCGGAACTCTAGCGACAGTGCCAGATGGACAATTGTCACTGACCATAGTGGATACGAAAGGAAGCAGCCGGGACGATTGTGTTCATTAATCTGGAGGTAGCACCAGTAGCTGTAGCGTTTTAATTATGGTGAGCCCTTTCGAGGTATTCTGTTGCCGTTAAAAGGCCAGATACTCCTTGTTTGACTGGCTTTTAGTGGGTTGAATGCAAGCAATGTTCAGATCGATCTTGAATTCTCGAGTAGACTTTTGATATTGAATGTCATCTCAGTGCAGCAGGCAAACTGTGCTTCGTTTTATTAAGATATGAGAATTTGTGGGGAGACATTACCCTGGTGGATACATTTAATATTGCCTGTGTCGTCTTGTTAAGGTGCCTGACCCAAGGTCTATCGCCGCGGCAGAATAGTCGTGCGCACTAAGGCACATTGCTTCTGTGCGCGCGGCCGTTAGCCGTCGGGGGTTCAGGTCCTCACTTGAGCATGGGTGTTTGTGTTGTCCTTAGCATAAGTTATTTTAAGTTAGTGAAAGTTACTTGTAGGCCTAGGGACTCATGAACAAAGTAGTTAAGTCCCTTAGATTTATAAACTCATTTTAAAGTGTTTCGAAGTTACGAGTAGACCTCAGAGACATCTCCCTTCTTGAATTCTTTGAGTAGTTAAACTCTGATTTGGTTTCCTAGTACGTATCATGTGGGAAGAGGCTGTTTCGCTCTGTGTCACATGCTTTAGGCGCCCTTTGTGTTCAAATGTTTGTATAGCTTATGGGACTTAACTACGGGGTCATCAGTCCCTAACAAACTACTTATGAACTAGCTAACACTAAGGACGGCACAAATAACCATGCCTCGAGGGGGGGGGGGATTTGAACCCCCGACCGTAGTGGCCGTGCAGACCGTGACTGACGCGCCGCAGTCCCCTCGGCCGCCCTTTGTGTCCAACATGTTGAAACGTAAAGTTGACCAGAAACAAATGGTGCCTCTCTGTTTGTCCTAGAAGCTACTTTTGTGGTAGTGGCAAGCACAGGGTGGGCCGTGCATAATGTCATATGGTATAATATTTTGGGGTAACTCTCCAAGTCAAGCAAAAGTTTTCAGAGTCCAAAGGCGTGTAATGGGTATTATTTGTGGTGTAAATTCACGGACATCCTGCAGAACCTCTGCAAAGAACTGGGAATGTTAGCTGCTGCCTCTTAGTATATTTATTCCTTAATGAAACCTGTCATAAATAATATACCCTTTTCCCAACAAACAGCTCAGTTCATACGTACAATATTAGGAACAAAAATGATCTACACAAGGACTTAAAAGCACTTACTTTAGTTCAAAAAGAGGTCTACTACTCAGGAACACATATTTTTAATGATTTACCAACAACCATACAAAACTTAGCTACAAATAAAGATCAGTTTAAGAGGAGCCTCAAAAGCCGCGGTTGAGTTGCCGAGCGGTCTAAGGCGCCTCGCTGCGGAGCGCGCGGTTGCTCACCGTCGGAGGTTAGAGTCCTCCCTGGCGTATGGGTGTGTGTGTTTGTCCTTAGGTTAGTTTACCTTAGTTTAAGTAGTTTAAGTAGTTTAAGTAGTTTGTAAGCTACAAATATTTGAACATTTTGGAGCCTAACATACTTTCTAGTGGCCAACTCCTTCTACTCCACTGACGAATTCTTAAATAGAACCAAATGATGCATGTATCTGTATTCATACTACAGTAGAGTCCGGGAAACTCGGCACTTGATAACTCGGCAGTCCGGATAACTCGGCCACCCCCGGGCCACCCACTGGAATTATTCCGTGCTCACAGAATGGAGGATAGAATTTAAATTGTAGAGTGTAGCATTTACAGGCTATGCTATGCATGGGCATAGACATCGTCTTTTCTTGTGAAACCTACACTCTATTTAAAAATCCTTTGAGTTTTATTAATGCAGTATGTAGATGCGTTTTCAAACTGAAAAACAGTCTTGATCAAAATTATGGGAGTGCATCTTTTCATAGTGCCGTTTAAAATCAGCTTAGGCGTGAAGGACAAATAATGAACTTGGTTATAGCAGAACAACAATGACACTCCTGCGACGCGGGTGGGCGCACTCTGCCGCTCAGTCTGCCTACAGCCTTTGTCGTTTCTTAACCACGTTTTGTGAAGTCCGTGTGCGGGAATATCGTCCAGGGCTGTATCACAGGTTTTACGTGCGTTACAAATCAGTAATTTGCGATGGCATCTTCCCTCAAAAGAAAGCAGGTTAACTTGTCTATGCAGCAAAAACTGTGCGTATTAAAGGAGACTGGATAATGGGGAAAGTGTAGTGCTGTGGCTAAAGACTTGTGAGTTGGCAAAAGTAAGATTGGAGACTGGAAGAAGAAGCGGACGGAAATCGAGTCTTTGAGTGTTAAGCGAATGAATACTTAAAACACTGAAAGAAAGGAGAAGTATGAAGAACAGTGAGTTTAATGAGATAAGTGAAGCGCTTTACATTTTGTTAAGTCAAACAAGAGATAAAGAAACGCCCGTTAGTAGACCGATCTTGCAAGAAAAGTCCATGAAGTTTTAAGATGAATTAAAAAATTTATCGAAATTAAAGATTTGACTGGAAATCTGTTGCCATCTACAAGTCTTGCTTTCGAGGAAGAACAGTCAGCCCCTGGTTTTAAAAGGAGTAAGGAGAGGGTCACCATCATAGGGTGCAGCAATGCAACAAGTGAGCACAAATTAAAACTTGGTCTCAATGGAAAATGAAGGAAGCCACGTGCTTTTAAGCACAGTGACACGGAAAAACTTCCAGTTTGGGACCAAAACCAGTCTAATGTCTGAATAAGCGGTGTAATTTTCAAACAATGGTTCCATGAAGTATTGGTCCCATCGGTTGAAAAGTTTTTAACAGCTAAAAACTTGTCAAGGAAAGCTATTCTGATTCTGGACAACACGTCTCCGCACCGCGACAATGAAGAGTTAAAAAGTGGAGATATTGGAGCGATCTTTTTACCACCAAATGTTACAGCTTTATGAGAACCTATGGACCAAAGAGCGTTGTTTGTTTCAAGAAAAAATGTAGACACAAACTCATGTCCTCCCTTCTTTCTTCAAACGCTAATGGTCAAGAACTTATCCAGAAGTTGAAGAAAACAGATCTGTTGAATGTCGATGGATGGGTGGCGCACTCCTGGAACGAGTAAGGGCCACTAACATTAGTTCGTTCCCGGAGATAACATCATGACAAAGAAAATGTGAACTTAACTGATCTCGTTAAGAAAGTTCCTGTCTGCGAAAAAGTCAGTGAAAATGAAGTTGAAGATTGGTTCCAGAATGACGTAGAGCCAGACATTATGTACGATGAAGAAATTATTTCTGCTGTCACAGCTAATGAAGAAATCCCAGAAAACGATGACGGCACTGATGTTGCCAAATCCACCGTTCTACAAACTAAAATATCGCACAGTGAGGCACTACAGGCTGTCGAAATCACCCTGCAGTATTTTGAGCAACTGGGTGCGCCGGTATTGGACTGTACCTTCGACGCATTCGTGATGAAGCATCAAGACACAAAGTGAAGCACGATAAAGCAACAAGGCATTACACACTTTAAAAAAAATTAACCAGTTTCAAAAGCATAGGATAGATAATTTTCGTAATTATTATTGTAATATGTTTTATGAAGTAAGTTACTGTAGTCATTACTTTTCATTGTTCATGCTTTCTTAAAGTAGTTTTAGTTGTTTCGGTCACAAATCGTGTTTCGGTCGGAGTCTACATCCGATGTTAGAACATAGCCTCGTCTGTTGCCTCATCCATTGGTGAGGCCGGGCACTTATCAGTGCTCACTGACCAGCAGTTAGTTCCCTACCTGCTGGCAGCGGGGTGCCGTCGGCCTTGAGCGCCAGGCGCTCGGCCCGCAGCTTGGAGGCGGCGTAGCCCGGCGCGATGAGCCCGCGCTCGCCCTCGGGCCCCGGCAGGTCGGCGACCGGCGGCGGCGCGGCGCGGCTCTCCGTCTGGTTGACCAGCAGCGAGAAGCCCAGCCCCAGGCTGCCGCCCAGGTACGGCGTCAGGCACACCTCGGCCGAGCTGCACACCACCAGCCGCGGCACGCTCTCCTCCACGCACAGACGCACCACCGTCTCCGTGCCTGCACAACGACACCCGACACACATACACATTCTCAACTACACACCAAATAAAACAACAGGTGAGCTCTTACATACACTGGTGACCACCCAAAATACACTCCTGGAAAATGAAAAAAAAAATGAATTCTTCGACCCAAAAGGGAAACATTTTGTTGACACATTCTTGAGGATGAATGCAACACAGGATCCCATAGTCATACAGCCACCAGTGTCGACGCATGTACGGGGAACACTTTCCTTTTGCCGCAATACAACCACAGGGACGATCACAGAAGTGCCAAATAGAGTCTTGCGGAATGGGCTGCCACGGAATTTCCACCTGGTGCCTCAGTTCGGCCAGATTTCATGCCGATCGTACAGCTGGAAAACCAGTTCTCAGCAAAGAAGGGAAAGCTATAAAGTGGAAAGATTACATAGAGGAGCTCTGCAAAGGAAACGAACTTAGTGACAATCTTGTAGGAAGGGAAGAGGAAGTAGATCAAGATGAAATAGGAGATGTTATACTGAGATATGAATTTGACAGAGCCCTGAAAGACCTAGGTCGGAACAACGCCCCGAGAGTAGATGACATTCCCTCAGAGCTACTAAAGTCTCTGGGAGAGCCAGCCATGACAAAAGAGCCATGACAAAGCAGTTAATTTAAATATTTACCTTGTTGCATAAAGTTCCATTTCACAAATTGTAACCCACTGTACTGGTAACTGTGGAAAACTATGCATTACAGACCATCTATGAGGATGATACAATGCACATGTATAACATGCTAACATAAGAAATGTATGCTACATAAAGTACATCTTATTGACTCTTCTCCAATTTGTCAATTTTGTATTTCATATAATGTATATATACAGACGATGACTTCTTGATGATTTAGCATTGATGATAGCAAGTCACTTGCCGAAATCTAGATCTGCAAAATAAAATAGTTTCTTACAAAAAACGACTGATTACTGCAAAAACACCCATTTGGATAGTATGACAAAACTATTTCACCTGGTGTGTAAGATGTATGAGATAGGAGAAATACATCCAGAATGTAACAAAAATGTAATAACCCCAGCCAAAAAAAGCAGGCGCAGACAGTTGTGAAAATTACAGAACCATCATTTGATAAGTCATGGTTGCAAAATTTTAACACGAATTATCTACAGGAGAATGGAAAAGCTTATAGAAGTTGATCTTGGGGAAGATCAGTTTGAATTCAGGAGGAACGTAGGAACCCGGGAGGCAATACTCACTTTACGACTTATCTTAGAAGGTACATTAAGGAAAGGCAAACCTACATTTTCAACTTTTGTAGATTTGGAGAAAGCTTTTGACAATGTTGACTGAAATATACTCTTTCAAATTCTGAAGTCAGCAGGGGTAAAATAGAGAGGAAAGAGAGTTATTTACAACTTGTACAGAAGCCAAACCGCAGTTATTAGACTCGAAGGGCATGAAAGGGAAGCATTAGTTGCGAAGGGAGTAAGACAGGGTTGTAGCCTTTCTCCGATTTTACTCAATTTGTACATCGAGCATGCGGTGAAGGAAAGCAAGGAAAAATTTGGAATAGGGATTAAAGTTCAGGGTGAAGAAAATGTTTTTTATAGCTTATAGCTTTTATAGCTTAACTACGGGGTCATCAGTCCCTAAACTTACAAACTACTTATGAACCAGTTAACACTAAGGACGGCAAAAATATCCATGCCCGAGGGGGAATTCGAACCCCCGACCGTAGTGGCCGTGCAGAGCGTGACTGACGCGCCGCAGTCCCCTCGGCCACTGCGGCCGGCTCAGGGTGAAGAAATAAAAACACTGTGTTTGCTGATCATATTGTAATTCTGTCAGAGACAGCAAAGGACCTGGAAGAGCAGTTGAATGGAATGGACGGTGTGTTGTAGAGAGCGTATAAAATGCACATTAACAAGAACAAAACAAAGATAATGGAATGCAGTATAAGAAAATCAGGCGATGCTGAAGGAATTAGATTAGGTAATGAAACAATAAAGGTGGTAGATGGGTTTTGTTACTTTGGTAGTAAAATAACATACGACGGTCGCAGTACAGACGATATAAAATGCAGAATGGCAATAAAAGAAAAGCGTTTTTGAAAAAGAGAAATTTGCTAACATCGAATATTAATTCAAATGTAAGGAAGTCTTTCCTGAAGGAGTTTTGCCTTGTACGGGAGTGAAATATGAAAGATAAACAGTGTGGACAGGAAGAGAATAGAGGCTTTTGAAATGTGGTGCTACAGAAGAATGCTGCAGATTAGGTGGGTAGATCGCATAAATAACGAAGAGGTACTTAACAGAATTGGTGAGAAAAGGAATGTTTGTCATACCTTGACTAAAAGAGGGAATCGCTTGGTAGGACACATTCTTAGACATCGAGGAATCGTAAATTTAGCATTGGAGGGAAATGTGTGGGGTAAAAATCGCAGAGGGAGACCAAGAGACGCATATAGTAAGCAGATTCAAGTGGATGTGGTTTGCCGTTCTTGTGAAGAGATGAAAAGGCTTGCTCAGGATAGAGTAGGGTGGATAGCTGCATCAAACCAGTCTCCGGACTGAACCACAACAACAACAACGCACAGACCACTCACGATGACGTTTCATCTTGTTCCAAAGTTGACCACTGGATGACACATGTGGGGCTCGTGCTGACCAGGGTAGTTTTCGTACATCTTGAAGAGCACTTTGGATGGGTGCGGGATACATGCGGACGTGCATTGTTCATTTAGAAAAACATATCGCCTTGTTCGTACATGAATAGTAGCAAAACCGGTTGAATGATAGTTTCATGTTTCATGTTTAATGAATCCTCAACGATCACCAGAGGAGAAAGCCCACTGTAGTATATGGCTCTCCATACAACGATGCCGGGTGTTGGCCTCATGTGCCTCTGTCTTATACACTCCAGATTTTTTCCTTCCCCTGTACGACGCCACACAAGCGTACGACCTTCATTGGCACCAACGCAGAAGCGACATTCATCACTGAAGACGACAGGCCTTCATTCGTCTTTCCATAAGCGACTCCGCAGGAGGCGGTCTCAACGATTTTGGAGCTTGAGTGAAAGCGTCCTAACAGCACGCATGGTCGTGCATCAGTATGTGAGGAGCCATATCCTGCACTGGCTGTAGTCCTTGAGTGATCGTCGATGGAACAAAGAACAGTGCACAGCACATCGAAACTATCAGTCAACACGCTTCCTACCATTCATTCAACAAGATGTCGATTGCTTTTCCAACAGGACAGTGCACATCCAAATGCATCATGTACCAATAAACATGCTCTTCAATGTGTACGTCAAGTAACCTGTCCAGCACGATCCTCAAATCTGTCCCAATTAGAACATGTTTTGAACCGGATGAAACGTCATCTTGGGCGGTCTGCACGACCGCCACGACATCTGGCTTCACTGATGCACCAGGTGGAAACAGCATGTTCCGCAAGACTACATTCGATACCTCTACGATCGTCTTCATGAGAAATTTGCACCTTGTTTCACTGTAAAAGGAGGATATACACTGAACTAGTGTCGACGTTCAACACTTTCTGGTTACAGTACTCACGTTTGTATGGCTGTGTCAGTGTGATCGCCTCAAGAATGTGTCAATAAAATTTCCCTCTGATGGCTCGACGATTTCATGGTGTTCTTTTTTCATTTTCTAGAAATATACAAAAGAAAGAAGAGCCGAAGATATCACAGCCAAATTTATTCAATGACAACAAAGATTACACCAATAAATACACAGCCCCGTGTGAACTGATGAAGATGATAAAATCAGTACTATCAACGAGACCAAATGGGTATCAGATTTTAGAATTTCTTAAAATTTATGACACGTGAAGTTCAGAATTAAAAGAACTTAAATAACAATCAGGCAAGGCCATTCGACGCAACTCTCAAAAATTCTCAAGAAAATCGACTCTGAAGTTTTGCAAGTACCTGTAAGTACCAATAGTTAAACGACTTGCAGCATCTGTCGTTGTAGCTCAGGTAGCAGAGTTCTAGCCTTATAACCATAGAGTCGATGGTTCGAATCCCACTGAGTGATTATATACCGGGTGATCAAAAAGTCAGTATAAATTTGAAAACTTAATAAATCTCGGAATAATGTAGATAGAGAGGTAAAAATTGACACACATGCTTGGAATGATATGGGGTTTTGTTGGAATAAAAAAAAAAATATTGCTAGACGCGTGAAAGATCTCTTGCGCGCGTCGTTTGGTGATGATCGCGTGCTCAGCCGCCACTTTCGTCATGCTTGGCCTCCCAGGTCCCCAGACCTCAGTCCGTGCGATTATTGGCTTTGGGGTTACCTGAAGTCGCAAGTGTAACCTGATAGACCGACATCTCTAGGGATGTCGAAAGAAAACATCCGTCGCCAATGCCTCACCATTAGTCCGGACATGCTTTACAGTGCTGTTCACAACATTATTCCTCGACTACAGCTACTGTTGAACATATTGAACATATTGAGCATTTCCTGTAAAGGACATCATCTTTGCTTTGTCTTAATTCGTTATGGTAATTATTGCTTTTCTGATCAGATGAAGCGCCATCTGTCATCATTTTCGAACCTACCTTTTTTTTTTTTTTTTTTTTTTTTTTTTTTTTTTTTTTTTTTTTTTTTGTTCTAATAAAACCCCATGCCATTCCAAGCATTCCACCTCTCTATCTACATTATTCCGTGATTTATTAAGTTTTCAAATTTATACTCACTTTTGGTCACCTAGTACATAACGTTTTCAAATTCAGTTCTATAAACATTTTGGGATCACTAATTCTACGTGTTGTATCAGTTTTTGTTATTTGTTTGTAGAGGAGCTGAACACCTCGTCACAAAAAACGATGGTTGTGTAGATCAACTGCTTGTAAAGCCATCAGTCTATGGAGATGACTTTGAAAAACAGCGTCGTTGCTCTTCATAAACTCAACAATCAAAGTATACCGTCGTCCACTAATAGGGGAGCCAATACTGTAAAATATGTAACTCATGATTTTTAATTGAAACCATATTTATTAACAACCTTTCATAAAATATAGAAAATTACGAATAAACAAAAATATGAAAATTTTTCGTAAGAATTACCATTAGATATTGAAATTGTTAAAGTATTCGAAAAGAACGAAAAAAAGAAAAAACCAGTCTGTCAACGGGAATCGAACCAGCGATCCTTTTATTATAAGGCCACAACACTACGAGCTATGCTTACAACAACAGATGCTGTAAGTGTTTTAATTATTGGTACTTACATGTACATGCAAAACTTCAAAACCGACATTATCGAGACTTTCTGAGAGTTGCGTCGATTGGCTTTGCCTGGTTGTTATTTGTCTCCTGAACTTCACGTGTCATAAATATTTTAAGCCGTCCGCGGTGGCCGAGGAGACCGAGGCGCTCCAGTCACGGTCTGCACGAACACTACGGTCGGGGGTTCGAATCCCCCTCGGGCATAAATATTTGTGCCGTCTTTAGTATAAGTTAGTTGATAAGTAGTTTGTAAGTTTAGGGACTGATAACCCCGTAGTTAAGTCCCATAAGCTTAACAAACATTTGAACATTTTTTAAATATTTTAAAAATCTAATATTTTATAAGAACGAAAAGAACGAAAAAACCATATGGTTTCCTTGTGAGTGTAGACAGCATTACCCGCTGTAACCTGTGCTAAGTGTCTTACAAGGGGCAACTTTGACCTGGAATGCTCGGAACCTCACTAAACCAGTGGCGTGCGGCAGTTCCATGCTAAACGTTGTAGTGTACCTCAAGTAATATTTCAACAGAGAGAAACAAAGAAACAAGATATCAATACCACAGGAAGGAAATGACCGGTAATTTAGTTGTGCCAGTGTATCATTACAGATACAATCAGCAGCACCAAAACCTCTCTGCTTAAAATACTCATAATAGAGCAAAACACACATATACAGCAGTAGCACACACCTTGAAAGTGCTTATATTGGTCCTCAAAGTACAGATGCGGGCCGGCCGCGGTGGCCGAGGGGACTGAGGCGCTCCAGTCACGGTCTGCACGGCCACTACGGTCGGGGGTTCGAATCCCCCCTCGGGCATGGATATGTGCCGTCCTTAGTCTTAGTTAGTTCATAACTAGTTTGTAGGCTTAGGGACTGATGACCCCATAGTTAAGTCCAATAAGTTCTACAAACATTTGCAGATGCGGAATTTCGATGAAGTGGTTAAAAGTGGGAGAGGACAACGTGCGCACCTCACTAAAGCCACGTTATCACATTCCAAATCACTTTCGCAATCACGCAGTCCTCTATCAAAAGCCACACTAATTTTATTTTCAAATAATTATCTTGGTACATCAGTGTCATACCCTGGCTTTCGCCAAGCATATTGCAACGCAGGCTTATACGTAGGTGCACCAAGTTGATTGTATATCACAAGTGAAGTTCCACGATGAAATGACTATCATGTACCTTCAATTGTGGTTTGGCACCTTGTAGTCTTACAAAATCAGTAATCCTTCTGATATGGAGTATATATTGCCGAAAGAAGAATACATCAATGAGTTGGCAATGTTTTGTTCCTCTCCGTGGGAATATGTTCAGTGTAACATCTTTGTTTGGAAAACTTGCATCTAGAAAGACCTGTATGTCCCGTCCAGAAATCACACAACAATAGGCTCATTTCATTTGGCGCTAGCAGTCAAGTACGGAATTTTGCATGTAAATGACGAACGCCACTGTTTTATGATTGCTCGTTATTCTAAGCGTGGTTTCTGGCGGTTACGAACGTTCGAGGTCGGAGGTGTTCCTTGTCAGTATTGATTGGCTCTCGACGTGTTGTTGCGGTTACATCAAGTGGCACTACTGTTTACCATAACAAGTCCATAATTCAACTACACTGGCAGCCTAGGTTCATCTGTGTACTTCAAAATGTAATTTCTTACTAAGCTAAAACTGTCCAACAAGTATTTATAAAACATTTTTGAAATTCAACTGTAAAAGACGGCAAGGATTCATTAATGAAACTCATAGACATCATGAGCCTGACTTTCAGAAGCGTCACTGAAGAACTGGTGGTATCATTGAAAATTTTCGGGCTAATAAGCTGTGGTCAAATTGTAAAAGTTTCCCCTAACTTTTCATCTTTCGCTGCGGAAGAGGTGATGTGGCGAATTGCGATCAGAACTTGAAGGAAGCCGTATATATAGGCAGTGTAGAGAGCACCACAAGCCATGAATACCGCCTAGAGCGCCTCTCGGTGGTATTCAAGAAACTCGCCACACGACTATACAGAAACTCGAGACACTCGAACAACCCCTTCATCCTACGTTTGGGGAACTACGATCACAACCATAGATGGAAACATAATCGCCCAAAAACACTTCTCCTCAGAGACTAACCACCTACGGTCGTAGGGAACACCAACTCACAAACACGATGAATATGGCAAACCCCTGCAAAACAGCAATCTGACTGGCAATGCCAGCTGAGCCAACAGCCGACCTACAGGCAAAGCAGGGAAACCATATTCATCGCACTAAACACAAACAAACCTAAACAGTCCCGCACACTTAGCCAGTTCTATGACCGAACTGCCTAACTACCATGACAGATTTGGCTATGTTACAGGTATTCTGCCACAGCCGATGTTAACGGGTAAACTGCCGCAGCCGACCCAGGAGACTTCATTGGAGCTCAGCTGCAGCAGAACCTCGCATCAAAACGGACTGATTCTTTATGATGAACCTAGCAAAGTTAATGGTACTGAGAAAATACCCATTACTAACATTACCAAACCTTGCATGATGTGTCGCAGATAGCATACCGCTACTGCCCTTCATACCTACCCCACTGTTCCAGAGGTTTTTTTCCCTTGGCTCTTGCCTTGGCACTTTTTTTCCTCTGCCCTTACATACCTTTACCCTTCGTATACCTTTCGACCAATTCTATCTCCAGATGCACCGTATTAATGGGTGATCGCGCCCACACGTACGGATAACATCGCGGTTCCCACATCCCGTGATCCACCTTAGCAAACTAACTTAATTACGGAGGCGACAGTAGAACTTTTGTGATGGTCACCACGTTGGTGTGGGCGTGGAGGGGCCTCATCCTCTGTGTAAACCACAAGCCATCACGTGACGTCAGGTCCGTGACTACGGTATTGCCAACATTATTGACAGAGAAGAATCGATTGCCTTTCCGTTGGTGTAATGTTGAAGCCCAAATTCTGTATAATTTAATAGCTTCCTCCTTCCTGTTAAAATTATTGCTGTGTTTGTAGATCTCGACTACTTCCCTATTCTTGCAAGCATAGTGGTGTTAGGTATTTGAGATAACACTGGTCTCATTAAATTTAATTTCGGTGTTACCCTCATGGTAAACATGTTACGGTACGGCCGGTTTCTCCGTGTGTCACAGGTGACAAGGCCGGCCGCAGTGGCCGAGCGGTCTGCGGCGTGCCAGTCACGGTCTGCATGGCCGCTGCGGACGGGGGTTCGAATCCCCCCTTGGGCATGTATGTTTGTTCCGTCTTTGGTATAAGCTAGTTCATAAGTAGTTTGTAGGTTTAGGGACTGATGACTCCGTAGTTAAGTCCCACAAGCTCTACAAACATTTGAGCAGGTGGCAATTCCTCTTATGTATGAATGTATATTAAACCACAGCTGCAGGGAATTTTATACACACCCGTTTCGATACACCGACGTCAGGTGACGGTTTGAGGCGCCGCCTACATCGCCTATAGAATGTGAATCACCTAACAGTTGCACCGCAAATATTGCGGAAACGGAAAGTGCGATAGATGTGCGGTTTTCACAGAATGGATTGGCAGGCAAAGACTCGTCTTGTTAGCCAATAAACAGATTGTAAAAATACCTAGAAAGTGTATTTTTTATGAAAACACAATTTTTTCAAATGGAACAATGATTGTTTCTACCATGCACTCGTATTTTTGACACCAGCTGTGTACAGAGAATTTTGAATGACATTTTTATCACGTTTAGTTTGGCAGCTTACAACCATTCAAAGCTTTGGTGGCGGAGGCTACGACAGCGTAGCTGACTGGCTGGTGGTCATGAGACAGGGGCTAGCCACTCGACGAGTCAGCTACGTTATCATAGCCTCCGCCCTCGAAACATTGAACGGTTGTAGTTGCCAAACTAAACGTGATAAAACTGTCATTCAAAATTCTTTGTACACAGCTGGTGTCAAAATTGCAGTGCATGATATAAACAACCATTGTTCGATTTAAAAAAACGTTGTTGTTGTTATGGTCTTCAGTCCGGAGACTGGTTTGATGCAGCTCACCACCTTACTCTATCCTGAGCAAGCCTTTTCATCTCCTCTTAAGAACGGCAACCCACATCCACTTGAATCTGCTTACTATACGCGTCTCTTGGTCTCCCTCTGCGATTTTTACCCCACACACTTCCCTCCAATGATAAATTTACGATTCCTCGATGTCTAAGAATGTGTACTACCAAGCGATCCCTTCTTTTAGTCAGGGTATGCCAAAAATTCCTTTTCTCACCAATTCTGTTCAGTACCTCTTCATTAGTTATGCGATCTACCCACCTAATCAAATTCAAATGTTCAAATGTTTGTAAAGTCTATGGGACTTAACTACGGGGCTATCAGTCCCTAAACTTACAAACTACTTATGAACTACTTACGAACTAGGACGGCACAAATATCCGTGCCCGAGGGGGGATTCGAACCCCCGACCGTAGTGGGCATGCGGACCGTGACTGGAGCGCCTTAGTCCCCTCGGCCACCGCGGCCGGCCCCACCTAATCTTCAGCATTCTTCTGTAAGTATTTTTGCATAAAAATACACTTTCTAAGTAATATTACAATATGTTTGTTGGCTAAAAATACGAGCCTCTGACTACCAGTCCATTGTGTGAAAACCGCACATCAATCGCACTTTCCGTTTCCGCAATATTTGCGGTGCAAGTGTTAGGTGTTTCACCCTGTATAGGCGATGTAGACGGCGCCACAAACCGTCACGTGATTCATTCTGTATATACAGCGCTCCTTCAAGTTCTGATCGCATTTCGCAACTTTACCTCTGAAGACGTCTTCCGCACCCGAAGATGAAACCTTAGCGACAAGTTTCACAAATCGACCACGGCCTATGAGCCCGGGAATTTTAAGAGAAGTTAACACCGGCCGTGAAAGCTTACCATGTACGATCAAAATGTTTGTCGATATCGTCGTCAAGCGTTGGCCCTGGTGCCGGACTGACCTTTGACGTTGTGCTGGTGGAGGGCCTGGTAGTCCGGCGGGAAGCTGTAGTCGACGAGCGCGGCGCAGTGGAAGACGACGTCGGCGCCCCTGAAGGCGGGTCGGCTGGCCTCGGAGTCCCGCACGTCCGCCACCAGGCTCCACACCGACACCCGCTGGTCGCACTCTGCACAGATTACATTACATTAGGTCTTCGTTCGGTAGATCCATGTTGAGGAGATCCTCGTGGATGTGGAACATGTCAAGAAACAGTAAAATTTACAAGCTGAATAATAGGTAATACTAATAATATAAATACAGATACATTGTGAGGGGGCTGACGTGGAGCCGTTTATTTCGCATATCAATATATTAGGTATTAAAGAAGTTTTCTTGGTTGAAGAACTGTGTGAAATAGAAAGGGTGTGAGGGAGAGACAGTAGATGAGCTTGTATCCCGTGGGAAAGCTCCGCCCCTATTGCAAGTTGAGATCTGATTGGCTCCCGCCTATACTAGTTGTCCGCCAAAACTTTAAGCTTCTTTTATTAATATTTAACTTTCCTTTGTCTATTAAAATTACCTGTATACTTTCTCTAATGCTTTTGTGCTAAGCTATTATTCGGTCAATTCAAATATTTAATTATTTGTATATTTTGTAATAAGTTGAACAATGTTAGTCTAAAAGTTTCGCTAGGCGCCAAAACGGTGGCTTGTGGCGCACAGCGAGAGGCGGCGGCAGCCAGTCGAGCGCCGACCGCGATTCCTTGCACATTCATGTTAGTTCAGTGCGGGCCAGGGACAGTTTATACGTTATGTATCGTTTATATATTTAATATTACTCAGTATGTATATTTGTGCTTGGATATACACTGGCATTTCTTCAATAAAAACAAGCACTGGCATCCTAAAAAAGCTAAAGTTATTCGTAGTGCAGTACTTCCTAGCCACATCTCAACACTTCTTTAAGCATCACTTCAGGTACAATGTATCAGCGACCTGTGTGCTTCACCTGTGCAATGGGACATCAACTACGACAGAAGACACAAGGTTAGTAAAAGAGTGGTTTTTACAAACCAGGGCACTGGCACGATGTGCGTTGGTAAAAAAAAAAAAAAAAAAAAAAAAAAAAAAAAAAAAAAAAAAAAAAGCCCCGCCGTAACATACAATATTAAGGGGTTTTTTTCACACACCAGGGTCAGCATCCTCCTTCTAAGCACTAAGCAGAAGCTACGTTACAGCCTGTCTACACAACGCAATCAAGTTTAACGTCACTGTACAGCGACTCTACAAATGCCATGCGACTGTGGGTACATAGATGGTACAAGTTGTGAGGTGGCTACGTCAAAATGTTCTGGTGTGACAGTCAATTTTGTATTCATCTTAAATAAATTGATCCGCAACAGTTGTCAATTTTAAACATTTTTATTTTATAAACTTCAGGTGCATCTGCAAATTACAATCGAATGAAACAGTGACCTACCCTACCCTAGGAGTAGCCATTTTATTACTTGACAGACGTCACTATTTTATTTGATTGTAATTTGCAGATGCACCTGATGATGAGATAAAGCCTCGAAACTCGGATAGCGCATAAAATAAAATAAAATGAAAAAGCTTAAAATTAACAGCTGTTGCGGATCCAATTATTTAAGGTGAAGATGGGCGGTTGTGGGTGATGTTCCGAAGAAAGAAAATATTGTATTCGTTTCAGAGAGTTTCTATAAAAAATATTTATGTCACTCTATATTTAATCTTTGAACATTATTAAATGTTCAAATGTTTGTTAAGCTTATGGGACTTAACTACGGGGTGATCAGTCCCTAAACTTACAAACTACTTATCAACTACCTTATACTAAGGACGGCACAAATATCCATGCCCGAGGGGGGGATTCGAACCCCCTACCGTAGTGGCCGTGCAGACCGTGACTGGAGCGCCTCAGACCCTTTTTTTTTCCTTTAGGTAGTTCTCTTCGTTGCGGACGCTGATCGTTTTTGTTCGTTCTTGTTCGGTGTGTTGTTGGCTCAGCTTTTTTTTTATTACAGAGGGCGTTTAGCCCTCTGACCGGGCTCGCTGAGCCACGGCGCCCGGCATCCCCTCGGCCACCGCGGCCGGCTAAACATTATACCTTTGGGCTTTGTTAGAACTTGAAAGCAAGGAGTCAGTGTTCAGTAGGGGTCAAGGAAAAATGTAAACGTACTTAGGCGAAGCAGCGTGTTTGCCAGTGAGAATTAATGTTACGAAATAAGAATAACGGATACACTTATTAGAAATGGTAATACAGAGACCGCATTAAACTGTATGCAGTACGAAACATAAGAATGTCACGAGTATTATAGATTGCAAACTGCACCAAAACCATTAGCGGAGACATCATACACAATATACATATGCTAACGTACTTTATCCAGGTATTGGTACATAATAATAATAATTTCGTACGGCCCACCGTGCCCGACGATATTGGTACAGTTGTAATATGTGCGTGATAGAGTACGATATTTTGCCGTTTCCGCTCTTCACCTGACGTTTGCATGCCATTTAATTAGATCAAGGCACCGTTGGGCTTCCAAAATAATGAAAAAGTCATTTCCGTTGCCTTCTCCTTCTAATATGGTGTGTGATACCCTCGGACGGCCGGTATAGTTGCACACCTGCGTGTCAAGGACAGTATGAAGTTATCATTCAGCTCTTGAGGGATATTTGGCCATTCTTCTATGAGTGCAATATTCAGCTCTGCAACCGTTGTGGGAGGTGCTGGTCAGGGTGCAAAGCATCAACCAAGTGCATCCCAGACATGCTCTGTCCGGTGAACAAGCTGACCACTCCATTCGTTCAGTTCCTCAGCTTCAAGCATGTTGTCCACCAGTGCACCTCTGTGGGGACGAGCGTTATCGTCCACCAGAAGGAACCCATCTCCTATGGCACCAACTTATAGCACAACGAATGGTACCTCTGAACAATTCAAGCGCCATTCCGAACGTCATACGCCAATACTGACTCCTGTTCACACCATTCGCCGACCACTATGATGTGGTAATGTTTCCTTCACATAAGCAGGACTGTTTCCAGTTCCACGTTCTTTTCACATGAGGTAATGACGATTGTCCGGCTGAACACAAAATCGTCTGTGAACAGATGTTCCTACACCCAGTTTCTGCCGGCTAAACGGTGTGGTGTTTTTAATGGGACACACACACACACACCAGTGGCGGCGCATCCTATGTATTCACTGGTTCAGTGAACCCCCGGACAAAAGCTCGAAGTGTTTTTAAACAATCGTTCTTCGTTTCGTTCTTCTATCACATTCAAAATAATTTTTCGCACGAGAAAGTTTTACGTAGCGAAGATATCAAGTATACAAGTCAAGCGCGGCAGCTTATAATATGTGGCAGTGGACGCAGCGTTGCGATGCATATGCGCGACTGAGGTTCAAAGTCTCTTCTGAACCCCCTGGAGACAGCATATGGTCGCTCCCACGGCAGTGAGGGGCGAAAGGAAACGTCGCTTTTAACATTGACGTTGGAGCTGGTAGAGACCAGCAGGAGCTACTCGAGGTCTGGCGATTACGCACGAACGGTCCCGAAGCAAGACAATGCAGCTACTGCAAACCTCGCCTTACGTATCGTCAAATCCTCCATAAGGCAACATCCGCCCTTCATATTTGTTTTTGGCGCAGTGAAGATTGATAAAAAACACCTCATATTTGGTAAGACATAACTATAAATTAAAGACGCATCAACTGTAAAAGCCTGAGAAGATCCGACCATGAATAATAATGTAGTCATTACTCTTCACCTAGCAAGAATAGCCGTGTGTTTTACACTTAGCTGCGATGTAAAGATTTGTTTATTATGCAACTAGTTTCGGGAATATCCCATCATCACGGCATTTAAAATTACATACACACTTCCGTTTTATACATTTCCTGAATCAATTAAAGCTCTCATCTTATCCATAAGAAACAGTCTTTTGTCATACTGATAAAAACACAGCAAGTGGTTCTGCACTAACCTACATAAGTAAGGTTAAGTGCAGAACCACTTGCTGCTACATGAAACCATTACTCAAGTAAGGTTAAGTGAAGAATCACTTGCTGTGTTTTTCTCAGAATGACAAAAGACTCTTTTTATGGATAAGACGACAGGTTGATTCAGGAAAAGCATGAAACGGAACTGTTTATGTAATTTTAAATGCCGTGATGATGGGATATTCCTAAAACTAGTTGCAAAATAAACAAATCTTACATGATGGCTAAGTGTAAAATACTTTTCCTCAAGAAACTTCCTTGCAGATTAAAATTTGTGCTGGAACTGGGTCTCGAACATGGGATTTATGCCTTTTGCGGGAAAGCGCTCTACCACTGAGCTATCCCGACACGACTCACAACTTTACTTCTGCCAGTACCTCGCCTCCTACTTTCTGTGAAGTTTGGGAATTAGGAGGCGAGGTACTGGCAGTATTGAAGTTATGGGACGGAACCGTGAGTAGCGTCGGGAGAGCTCCGTGGTACAGCGCTTGCCCACGAAAGGAAAAAATCCCAGGTTCGAGACCCAGTTCCGGCACACAATTTTAATCTGCAAGGAAGTTTCATATCAGCGCACACTCGGCTGCAGAGTGAAAGTTTCATTCTGGACATTTCCTCAAGTTTATTGCTATCGTCAATCGCCAAAAACAAATGAATAGCCGTGTGGTTAGCGGAATCGCGTTGCGCCGTCGAAATTAGTGGGTTCGAGATCGAGTGCAACAATTTTTTTAACCCAATCTTCTTTTTAACAGAAACGAAAACAACAATTTTGTATTGTTACTTGCTACATATCTTTGGACGCTTTAGAAAATGTGTCGCGATTTTGAGGGTAAATGATATACTCTTCGTTGTAACAGATATTTAACTAAGATGTGGGGGAGATAAGCCTTTGCGTATGGTTAAGAGAGGGAGCTGCTTACTGTGTTACGTGACCCGAAGGTAGCTTGTCTCTTCATCGTAACAGGTTCATTTTGTTACAGTCACTTAACGGTGAAATCAGTTACTTACTGTGATTTAGTGTTCATATGAATATTTAGAGGTTCTTGGCGTTTATATCAAAGAAAAATAAACATTATTCAGCATCTTTTAGAAACAAATTACTGAGCTTTAATATTGGAACAAAAGCGTGAAACAAAGGAGCTTGGTAGGCCGATGCATCAGCTCGAGTTCAAGCAAGCGGAAATCTTTTAACGAAAATATATGTAAAAGGGGGGGAGGAGGGAGGGGAAACGGGGGCGTTTTCTCCCGGCTGTTTGGACGCCGAGCGGGGAAGGGGGGGGGGGGGTGCGCTCAAAGAAGTGAACCTCCAGTCATCCACCACACACGATATGCCTCTGTGCGTAGAGGCCACATTAATTATTTACAACATAATTTGGCTGCATGTGAAATGAGGCTAATCACGCCCTGCTCACTGGACATGAAATCATCATTGGCAAATCATTCATTTATCGTCCAGCAAACTACGAAAGTCGTGGCAAAGCTTGAACTGAAACGCGCCCCCTGCATGTAACCAGTAGGCGCCTAGGAGACTTACAGAAAGGTGCTGCGTGCTATACCCGGGCCGCTGAAACTTTGCACTTGACGTTTACAAATAACAAGTGAAGAGCAAGAAGCGCGAGGCGCTAGTCGCTAGAAACAACCCAATCACAACGCGATAAACACTTCCAGTGGTCGAGGGTTGTGACGTCAACGCTCCCGCGTTGTCGGCTTTGTTCAGTTCTACCGTAAACAAAGTTGTGTATCATGTTTATCGCGGGTTTATGTGGCATGTGCTTTTTTCGCTGCGATTTGTTTTACTGTGAGTGGTTTAACTTGACTTTCCGAGCTCAAGTAATTGGATAATGTCACGGAGAAGACGTTTCTCTAGTGACATTTTCTGAATAAGTTCTCAATTTCGTATGAATAAAACTTCGAAGCTTATGTTCTGAGCAGGAAGTTAATTCTCGCTTCAAACGATCGGAAAGAAGTTATAGTGCAGTAGTTACAAGAAAGAAATATTGCTGCCGATATGTCAATCTCAAAACTTTTTTATATTCGCTCGTGAAACAAAATAAGTCTATTACACCCACATATGCAGTAGACGAAATCGCAAAGCGGCAGCCGAGGAGGCAGAGGCGCTCCAGTCACGGTCTGCACGGCCACAACGGTCGGGGGGTTCGAATCCCCCTCGGGCATGGATATTTGTGACGTCCTTAGGATAAGCTAGTTCATAAGTAGTTTTTACGTTTAGGGACTGATGACCCCATAGTTACGTCCCATAGAAAAATGTTCAAATGTTTGTTAAGCTTATGGGACTTAACTACGGGGTCATCAGTCCCTAAACTTACAAACTACTTATGAACTACTTACGAACTAGGACGGCACAAATATCCATGCCCGAGGGGGGATTCGAACCCCCGACCGTTGTGGCCGTGCAGACCGTGACTGGAGCGCCTTAGTCCCCTCGACCACCGCGGCCGGCCGTACCATAGACTCTACAAACATTTGAACGTTTGAAATAAATCTGCCCCCATTTCACTGCCGTTTTAACCCTATAAAATCGGTGTGGAGTGACGTGAAGAATTACTTAAGGAACAATAAGTCTTTCACAATAACAGAGGTGGAAAAGCTGTTGCATGAAGCTGTTGCCAATGTGGCAGCGCAAACAGTGGAAGGGATCATGAACAGTTAATGATTTGTCGTGGTGATGACGATTTTGGCAGCGACGACAGTCAAGATGGAGAGCTGGATGTAATTGTACCATTGTTGCCGCAAACAGATGAGTGAAAATCATTGATTATAAAACGAAGAGATAGAAGTTACTATCTTGATTATTGTTTATTTCGTATCTGTCGTAATCCAATGCTTGTTTTCTATATTGCGTTGCTCCGTTATTGAAAGCGTGTGCATTGTTGTGCTCTGGTCTCCATTAACATGCCGTTAATTAATTCCTGCTCAAGAACGAATTATTATATCCACTTTTATTACTCAATAGCTTACATTTACGAGATGCTATTTAAAACCGTTTTGTCTGCTGTGTTTATAGAGGCTAGTGTTGCAACGTCGCTAAAGCAATGTAGCCACTTAACTCGCCGTAACGCGAAACGTCAAGTGCAATGTTTCAGCGGCCCGGGTATACGTCTGAAGGCTAGCTAAACGATGACGGCAGCGACTCTGCAAGGCTGCTGACTCCGGTCACCCAGACTGCAAGGCGCCCGTTTGCCCAGGAGGGCGTGCCGAGGCGAGCACAACCACGCAGTGGAGGCAGCCACACCTAGAGCACTGTATAGCACAAGCAGGACAATGCGCCATTTTGAATCCCACATTGGAGGTGCGCATTTAAAGGCTACGGCACACTTACGATTTTTACTATGCTCTTAAGGCCATTAGATATACTTTCCTAGCGTAGAAATATCACAGAATAGTAAATTTATTGGCTTACATTTGACTGAAAGAAGCAAGCTACTAGATGTTAGTGATTTAAGGAATATTTAGAGATATGATACATTCACTTACATTCCATATTAAAGCATATGTTGTCGTTCTAAATATTTACCAAATATAGTTAAAAATACGTTACTATTATGGTATTTTCTAGTTTATAAGTAGTACATCCACATACGTTTACAGTAACTAAGAGTTGCATACGAAAACAATTACAAAATAATGTTAAATTACGTTACTGTACTTCCCATATTGCCCCCTCTAATGTCTCGCATACTTTACACACACCTTATTTCAGAGAAAATTTTACGTCTTTCCTGTTCCCATTCCTTACGAAGTTCAATTTATTATTTTTATTTTTCAGTCATCGTGTTCACAGCTTAGCTTAAGGCCCACATATTCCAGTGCTGAGAGTCACATGTAATTTAAACAATAAACTAATATGAAATAATATAATTTAAAAACCAATAACTGGGTAAAGACAGCTGCACTCATGCATCACTGAAAAATACAATTAATAGACATTAGAATAACTACCTAGTTGGTCTAAATGATATCAAGAAAGCAACTATAAACATATTGTGTGTCGTATTATATTAACAATCTATCAAAATTAAAATAAACCATTGCTTACATGAAATAGGCCTATATTTTCTTTACTACCTCTCTGTCAGCATAACTACTTTAACACAAATAAAAGAAGGTTTAATTCTTAACGTTACACACATAGTTAGTCATTTTTGGCGTCCATACTTGTCGTCTGGAATTTACAAGCCCCTTTTTACGCCGATCTGTATTTCAAGAAAACCAATAAAACTTCTAGCGACCATGTCTTCTATTATTAGAGCAGCTTGAATATGCACAACCGATCATTTCACAGTGTGAAACAATAAAATCACAAACTGTTGGCTTATTCACTTCGCTGCACCAGGCAAAGCATACAACTGTGTCGTCAGATTGGGATTCAAAATGGCGGATTGTTCAGCTCGGTATATCTAGTGCTTTAGCCACACCGGCAGTGTCTGCCCACGCTGAAGCGTTCATGCTCGCTAATTTTGCAATCGACTGAACCTGCCATGGAATTGCACTGACACGGCAAGTAGCATAGGACACTGAGGCACAGACGGCGCAGGTGCTTTATAATGTCAGCTGTAATTAACAATACCGTCGCGTGTGAAATCAGATCTGTAATTCGTTTTCTAAATGTAAAGTAAATTAAACCAAAGGAAATTCATCGGTAAATCTGCGAGGTTTACGGACAAAATGCTATGAGTGATTCAATGGTTAGAAGCGGGGTCAGACTGTTCAATGAAGGACGTGATTAAGTGGATGATGAAGAACGAAGTGGATTCCCGTTTCTCGTTACTGATGAACTGCTCCACACAGTTCAAGATTAAGCACAACCGTAAGTTTATACTCAATGCCCTTGTTATGGAATTTCCTCAAAACTCACGATCAATAATTCTGAAATTGTCATTGAAAAACTGAATTTTCGGAAACTTTGCTCACGTTGGGTAGCCAAACTTCTTACTGAACAACACAAAAAAAAGAAGGATGGGCAGTGCACTTCAGTTTTTGACACGCTACATTGAAGAAAGCGATGGTTTTCTTACTCGGATAGTCACCAAGGATGAAACTAGTCCACGGTGGAGTAGCCGAGCGGTCTAAGGCGATTCGCTGCAGAGGTTCGAGTCCTCCCTGGGACATGGGTGGGTGTGTTTGTCCTTAGGTTAGTTTACCTAGGTTTAAGTAGTTTGTAAGCTACGGACTGATGACCACGCAGTTTGGTCCGATAGATTTACAAACATTTGAACATTTTTTATGAAACTAGGCAACAAAACGGCAATCAATGTCAATGGAATGGAGAAACACTTCGTCCACAACGAAGATTAAGCCTAAGGAAATCTTGTCACCTCGAAAATGCATGTGCACCGTTTTTGGAACAGAAAAGACATTGTGCTGTCTTATTTCTTACCACGAGGCCAAACAATCATTGCACGTGGTTATTGCGAGACCATTAAGAAATAGCGCCGCGCAATAAGCACTAAGCACTAAGCACTAAGGATTACTGTCAAAAGGCGTTTTTTTTTTTTTCATGATAATTCAAATGTTTGTAAATCTGTCGAACACAAGTGCTTGATCATTCGTCCGTAGCTTACAAACTAGTTAAACGTAAAGTAGCCTAAGGACAACAAAAACACCCTTGCTCGACGATGATCGGTCGTGCGCACCGCAGCACGGCGCCCCAGTGCGCACGGCTAATCCGCCGCGGCCGTGATAGAGCCCGACCTCACACGGCGAATGCTACCAAACAACTCTTACGGGGATTTCACTGGTGCGAGTTTTATCATCATCCGTACAGCCCGGACCTCGCTCCTAGCGACTTTCTTCTTACACCTAAAATCTGTCCTTGGTGGTCAACACTTCACCGATGATGATGAACTGAAAGAACATGTTATCACATGGTTGAATACAATGGCGGCAACCTTCTATGAAGAAGGCATACAAAAACTTGTGCCACGCTATGACAGGTGCCTACGAAATTTCGGAAGTTATATAGAAAAGTAGTTTAACAGTTGTAGATTTTTGTAGAAGAAATATTTTTTTTCTTTATCTGTACACGTTTGTTTTATATAACCGAATGGAATTTACTTTGTTTGCATACCTCGTAAATTCCAATTTCCGACTCGATGGAGTGATTTTTCATGCATTTCATCGGTTATGCCATCGTATCTGCCGAACTATATGTCGTAGGTGGGATTTGCCCCCACATCGATTGTTGTGTAAGGATTTTTAATATTAATTATTGTACAATTCGTAAGGGACATTGCCATATTTGTACACAAAAACAAAAATCAAGTGTGTCTGCAGCTGTTTGGGGTGATTACAGGTTCATATCTAAATGTGGTATCAGACGTCGATATGCTGGCATAGATAGACCTTCAGGTTAGAGAGCCTATATTCTCTAGTATAGGTCTAGCGGTAGTATGGATGGAACTGCGATGTCGACCGTGTTGTCTGAAGTGGAAACCAGAATTCCACTATAAAGGAATAACATTTTTTCTTGGCGTCGCAATTGCCCGTATTATCCCGAAGGAAATAGCTTGTGGTCATTTGCTGTTACTAACAGAGAATTCAAGTAAGTTTCTAAATTTTAAGTACTTCATTTGGAATAGCTACGACTTCCACATTCTCTCCTGTTTCCTCTTCGCCCTTTCCTATTTGTCTTCTTGTGGCGTTCAGAGGAATGCTACGTCAAGTGTTGTGTGCTGTGCTCCAGTGAAGTGTATGTTTTTTAACTGCGTCCACCGCAACCAGACAAGAGTCGCACCGTGTATTTTAATTAGTGTCTCCGTGTACTCACCGTCCTGTGTTCTTGTCGTCCTACATTGTTTTTTTTTTTTTAGTTCACCGTGGCTCATTGTTTTTAACTAACTAAATGTGGTTTTAATCATCTGTCTATTGTAATGTACTCCAAACTGTCGCCTTGTCTATATCTCTTTATCTCTGTTGTTTTATCTCCTGTTATGTATTTTAATTCTCCACTCATATATGTATTTTTACTCTCGGCTGAAGAGCAGCCCATAGTGCAGCTGCCAGCCTACCGGTGTACTGCTGGTATAAAACACAATAAAGGAAAAAAAAAGAAAAGAAAATCAGAGGAAATCTATAAATTTGCACTGTTCAGGTAGGAACCAAGAACCTGAATACCAATAAATTCCAATTAGATCTAAAAATTTAGAGTTTCGTTACTTCGTAAATAGAATTGGTCGAATAACGACCACAGGCAGTACTTGAATATGTAAAATTTAGATTAATTAGCAACTTGGAAAGTAAAGAGGTCAGCAACAGATCACTGACATTTTTTGTAAAATACGATTGAACGGGACTTTACAGAATGTATGCTGGACAGTACGTAGCGGCTCCTACTCACCCAGCCGGCAGCGGTACTTGTTGAGGTCGAGCACGCGTATCTCGGCCACCGTCTCGTCGTACTGAAGTTCTCGCACCAGGTGCTGCCCCAGGAAACCGCTACCCCCTGCAACAGACGGGCAACATTTGTCTCCAACTCTTCTGATCAGCAGCAACATAACAAAGACGTGCAAAACGAAATCATCTCAGCGCCACCTGACCAACCATGTCAACTGAAGTGTTCTAAATAATCTCTATCTATATAGAAGCGAAAGGACACTCATTCACATACTCACTCAGTCACTCACTCACTGACTAAACACGAAATCTCGAAAACTACTTCATCTATGAAGCTGAAATTTGGGAGGAATATAGTTCATCGATAGAAGACGTCAGCTAAGAAAGGATTTTGCGATAGAGCCGTTAGATCATAAACAATGAAAACTTCCCCGTATTGCGGCACATGATAGTGTGACTTTAAAAGTGCACTATTTGAGAAGGAGAGCACTTAGCGACAAACTTCAAACATAATTTCAAACCTTTAGAAACCTCTTTCTCGCTGACAACCCCAGCAAAATAATGAAAGGAAAAAAGTTTGTAGCTTACTACTTTTTCGGCGTTCATGCAGTAAAATTACGGAATTTGACATGACGTTACAATTTATTTTTCGTAAACTATTAATTGTATTCGCGAGAATTGTTACAAACAGTATACACACATACCACTGAACGTACGTTCGAAATTTTATCATAGTACGACACACAGTTCATGAGATACGAAGTCATAAACAATTACGTTAGTGAAAAATCTCCTCATCACACGTGACGTTTTGATTTATTACGTCGTTCCTACTAACTCTATTCGCGATGTATTTTGCAAACGTTTTACATATGCACCACTGGATGTACCTTCGAAATAGTATCGTATTACGACATATAGTTCAGGTGCTATCACGTCAAAGACATTGAAATACGTGAAACTTTGCCCTAATAAACATGACGTTGTAATTTACTACGTCTTTACTACCAAATCAATTTACAACACATTTCGCAGGCAGTTTCCTAATACTCCACTCTACGAACCTGGTAAATAACGGCATTGTAGGAACCATAATTCAGGATATATATACAGGGTGTTTCACTAAGTGTGTTTGCCTCTGTAACTTATAAAATAATAGGTGACGGGAAATTTTAATGCGGTAGGTCAACACAAGAAATGTTACACTTTCTACGGAGCTATGAACATAGTTTATTGTATCATTTTTCAAAGAGGTACAGCACAAAGATATAATTTTTTTAATGGAACAATAGTTTTTTTTTCTATCCTGCATTGGATTCGTTGAAATCAGCTACGTCCAAATAAATTTAAACTACATTCTTATCACTGTTAGTTTGGGAGCTACAACCCTTCAAAGTTTCAGGGGCAGATACCACAAACGCTGCGCCTAATGCAATGCGCCTTCTAAATGTGGTGCGGCCGAGTTGTAACGTCGCCGGTGTCACGGAGCGAGAAGCTTCCTCGATGCGCTGTTAGACTGCCGACTGTCGCCGCACACGGCCGTATACCCGACAGTTGGAGCCACAGAAACAACCGGGGCTCAATATACCACAGTTACTGACATCGGATGACGATGACATACACCAACAACGAGTACGTTGACATGTTGCTGATGCTCGGCAAGTGCCGACATGATGCCACTGAAGCAGCCGTGGCTTATACCGTGTATATCCTAGGCGAAGAGCCCCGGCAGCCATTACGTTCTTACGTGCCGAACAACGAGTTCGGAAAACAGGCAGCTTGGTAATGCGCCGCAGTAACAGACGAAGACCTGCAAGAAGTGAGGAGATAGAGGTGTTTGTTTTAGCTACACTGCACCACGATCCTCATGTCAGCTTACGAGCCGTTGCTGCAGTCACTGGTGTCAGTCTCACATCTGTGTGGCGTATAGTACAAGGCCACAGGTTTCACCTCTACCGCCTGTCACTGACCCAGGAGCTGCATGGGAACGATTTCCGTGCAAGAGTGACATTCTGTGAGTGGGCCATGCGTAATTTCACACTGGAGTCTTTACAAAGTGTTATGTTCTCTAATGAGTCCACGTTCACAAATTATGGTGCAGTGAATCGCCATAACATGCACTAGTGGGCCGCAGACAATCCTCGGTGGGTACGACCTGTCGACCGTCAACGTAGGTGGGCTATTAATGTGTGGTGTGGAATCCTGGGGGATGAAATCATCGGTCCTCACTACTTCCCAGGGAGACTGACAGGTGAGTTGTATCGCGCTTTTATAGCCGACAGTTTGGGTGGTCTCCTTGAACATGTGTGTCTACACACGAGAGTCCATATGTGGATGCAACACGATGGTCACCCAGCCCATTCTGCGCATGCTGTTGTGGAAGAACTAAACAACAGGTTTGCAGGAAGATGGTTGGAGCGCCATGGTCCTTACTTATGGCCCGCAAGTTCGCCCGATTTAACAGCAGTAGATTTCTTTTTGTGGGGATATCTAAAGGATCGTGTTTATGTCACTGATCCCACATCCCCAGATGACCTAAAACGGCGCATCGAGGACGCATGTCGCTCCGTCACACCGGCAATGTTACATCTCGTCCGCAGATCCTTTCGACGGCGCATTGCATTATGCATTGAGGGACATGGACACACATTTGAACATCTCATGTAAATCAACTTTCCGCCGCCATAACATCCATCTCCCACCACACAGCTAAGTATTAAAATGTTCAAATTTTTGTAAATCTATCGGACCAAACTGCGTGGTCATCAGTCCGTAGCTTAGAAACTACTTAAACCTAGGTAAACTAACCTAAGGACAAACAAACACACCCATGCCCCAGGGAGGATTCGAACCTCCACGGCGAGCAACCGCGCGCTCCGCAGCGAGACGCTTTAGACCGCTCAGCTACTCCACCGCGGCAGCCATGTATTATGTACAGCGTGTGGTATCTGCCCCTGAAACTTTGAAGGGTTGTAGCTCCCAAACAAACAGCGATAGGAATGTAGTTTAAATTGATTTGGACGCAGCTGGTTTCAACGATTCCAATGCACGACAGAAAAAACTATTGTTCTATTTAAAAAATTATATCTTTGTGCTGTAGCTCTTTGGAAAATGATATAATAAACTATGTCATAGCTTCGCAGAAAGTGTAACATTTCTTGTGTTGACCTACTGCATTAAAATTTCCCGTCACCTATTATTTTATAAGTTACAGAGGCAAACACAGTTAGTGAAACAACCTATATATATCCTGAGGCGGAAAGGGCGGGCTGTTCGAGAGCTTCTTGGTGTTATATTCAGCCATATGTGATTTATTACATTTATTTACATTGCATTTTTATTTTTTTGATTATTTATTCTCGTGGTATGTTGTTATAGTGCACACAGAGATAATTTGCTATTTATATTTATATATATGTATATCTACTTACAAATCCCACTACTTTATGTAGTGGCTGGGTGCTACATTTGTATAGTTTTTAATGGTATTTGTAGATATATATGTGGTGTCGCACAAGTACAAAGTGCGTGCCACCTACTTTCGCCGCGCGCCGCCATGCACACACGGCGCGGCGTTCTCACGACAGCCACGAGCGCCCTCTGCTGCAACCCCGCTCGTGGCCACCACGGAAAGACATCGGGCACTTCGGACTGAGACTGAGTTGGCAACCAGTTAGGACCTTCGTAATCAGATAGGCACCAGTGAAGACTTTGCTATCGTACAGGCACTAGGCAGGCCTCTAACAACTCCGTACCTGCACCAGCGTGCTATTTTTGTTCCTGTGTCGGGCTCATTCCACTCGGCCACCGACACCTACGACGAGGCTGGGACACAAAAGCGGCGACGAAGTTGGGACACAAAAGTGGCGACGAGGATGGGATAGAACCTTGGACCAGCCCGCTTACAGCAGCCAGACAGCAGCAGTCGGAGCACGCAAAAATTGCTCCCGCCCACCCACCCTTATTATAACAATTTTGGGGAAAGATATTTTGTTACTTGTTTTGTGGACTTTTTTGTTGCAGAGCGAGCCCTCCTTTCATATGCATTTGTGTTTTGTACTAATTTTCTTGTATGCACGGCGCGTAATCGGTCAGCATGGCCACTACCCCGAACCCAAACTTAATGGAAATTATTCAGTTACAGACGGCGCAAATCACTCAACTACTGCAGGCCGTGTCGCAGTTGACGGCACAGGCTGCTCACCAACAACAACAGCCGTCACATCAGCAGCTCACACCTGCCGCTGCACCGCTTCCTACATTTCGCCAGTACAACGAACGTGAGGAAGAATGGAGCGACTATTTCGCACAGTTTCAAGAACTCGTCGCGGCTCATCAAATTACAGGTCAGAGAGTGAAGAACCTTTTCTTATCGATTGTGGGCCCCCAGACCTTCGTACTATTGCAAAAACTTTTCCCTCTCGCATCTCCTCGTGATGTAGACTTTGAACAAATTGAAGATGCACTGAATGCTCATTATGAGAGAAAAGTTCTTGTAGCCGCTGCAGGATACCGATTTTTCAGACTTAAAAAATTACTGCAGCAGTCACACCAAGAGTGGATTACGGAATTGAAGGGCTTAACCCGCCAATGTAAATTTACTTGCTCTTGTGGACTTTCTTATAGTGACATTATGTTGCGAGATGCGATCACGCAGAACATTCAGGACCCCAGAATTAGGGCAGCAATTCTGAAACAGTCAGACCCTTCATTAGACAGTGTACTGCAGCTTATAGAAGCGCATGATACTTTTGACTTAGCAGATGTAAAAATGCAAAGCCACAGTGTAAATTCAGTGCGCCGCAACGGACGCTTTCCTAGCCGTAGTTCGCATTCTAGCCCTAGTGATTCTTATTTTTCTACCGGTCGTACTGAACAGACAGTGAACAGTAGCCGGTGTAAAAGTGTGAAATAAAGATCGCCCTGTCGGGTTAGAAACAGTAATGTGAATAACGGGCGCCAACGCTCATTTCAGAAAAATGTTCGTAAGTCTTGCCCTCAGTGTGTATCTCGCCACAAACGTGCTCATTGCCCTAGTCGCAACGTGACCTGTTATCAATGTGGCAAATCGGGACATGTACAGTCAGTGTGTATGCAGAATGTAAATCCAAAACACAGTAACGTTAGGAATAGTGCTTCGCAAAGTGCGAGAACAGTGCATGCAGTAAATGTCATACACGCTGTAGACTTGAACTGTGCTTCTGTTGGTTTTCAAATGCAAGAACAATTTTCTCCGCCTACGGCGAAACCAAATAGTGAGCCACGTCGCAAGCGCCGACGAGCGCGTAAAACAGTGAAACGGAAACGGGTCGGAACAAGCAAAATGACTATGAACAGTGCAATCCTGTAGTGAAACTAGTGCCTTCTGGAACTGCTCATTGTACTAGTGCCCAGTACTGTGTAGCTAGTGACAGTAAACATCAAGTAGCTGCTCAAGAGTGTAGTGCAGTAGTTAGTGACTCTGTAGTAGCCTCGCATTGCGCGGACGCCGATCCGGCGGTAGTGCCATCTAGTGGCAGTGTTGTTAATCCGCCGCGTGCCGAGTCTGCGCCGCTTCCTTCACTACGCGGCCCGCGCAAGTGCAGCAAACAAACCGTAGCAGACGTTGCCCACATTCGCGCACCTGTCGAGCGCCACAATCAAACACTTTTTGTCACTCTATCTATAGAATATAAGACTGTGAAATTTCAGCTTGATACTGGTTCCTCTGTCACATTAATTAATAAAGAGACGTATGAACTTCTGGGTTCGCCAAAATTGTCGCCGTCACAGCAAGTGTTAACAGCTTATACAGGTCAAAATATTCCCGTGCTAGGAACGTGTAGCCTGCCCGCCTCTTTTCAAGGTGTAACAAAAACAGTTGCTTTTGTAATTCTTCAGGCCAAATCGACACAGAATATTTTTGGACTAGATGCATTCGATTTATTTGGTTTATCAATTCAAAGAGATGTGCTTCACATTTCGTCAGTAGTGCCTCAGGACAAAATAAATGCATTGTGTGAAAAATATAGTGACTTGTTTTCGCCGGAACTAGATTGTGCAAAAGACTTCGTGGCACATGTAACTTTGGAAGAATCTGCTGTACCAAAATTTCGTAAAGCTAGACCAGTGCCTATCGCAATTCGTGATAATGTTGCTGCAGAACTTAAACGTTGGCAAGATAGTGGGGTGATTTCTCCTGTTTCTGCGAGTCAGTGGGCCTCGCCTGTAGTAATTATACCCAAGCCGTCAGGAAAACTTCGTCTCTGTGCGGACTTTAAATCAACAGTGAACAGTCAAACAATTGTAGACACTTATCCCCTGCCCAGACCTGACGAACTAATGGACAAATTAGGACAGTCTCGCTTCTTTTCCAAGATTGATTTAGCAGAGGCATATTTACAGATTCCACTTGATGACGAGTCAAAAAAGTTTTTCGTCATTAATACTCACATGGGCCTTTTTCAATTTCAACGCCTACCCTTTGGCAGTTCTTCCGCCCCCGCTATTTTTCAGCGCTTTTTGGAGCAGCTGACAGTTTCTGTACCGTATTGCTCGAACTATTTAGATGATATTGTGGTATCCGGACGTACAGTTGAAGAACATTTAGCAAACCTGGAGTGCCTTTTCAAAGTGTTGACTGCAGCAGGTCTACGTTGTAATAAAGCAAAGTGTTCGTTTTTTCAAACTGAAATAGAGTACCTAGGCCATGTGATTAATGCCCAAGGAATACATCCCTTACAGTCACATCTTCGAGCAATCAAAGACTTGCCTCCTTCTAAGAATGTGCACGAATTGCAAGCAGTAATGGGAAAGCTGAACTCTTATTTCAGGTTTATTCCCAATGCCTCTCAGATTGCAGCTCCACTGCATCACTTACGTAGGAAGAATGTTCCTTTTGTATGGTCTAAAGATTGTCAAATTACCTTTGACAAACTAAAGTCTGCACTACTCAGTGATGCATGTTTGATTCCCTTTGAACTCTCGTCGGGTTGCACAGGAAACAGCTGCGGATGCAGACCTAACTGTGGTAGCACGTTTTGTTCGCTTTGGTTGGCCTGCCAGAGCCAAAGACATTGATCGGCCTCTGGTTCGAAGTTATTTTGCACAACGTCATGCATTATCTTTAAGTCAGGGTGTACTGTTGTTGCATACCGACAACGACCAAGCAAGAGTGATTGTTCCTCGTTCCCTGCAACGAGAAGTGTTACGCCTCCTGCATCAAGGACATTGGGGTATTGTTAGGACAAAGCAACAGGCCAGACGTCATTGTACCTGGGTTGGTATGGACGCTCAGATAGAGAGCATGACATCACAGTGTACAGTTTGTGCGGAGCATCAGGCGGCTCCTCCGCAACGTTTCTCGGACTGGCCACGCCCCAAGGGACCATGGCAACGTTTACACATTGACTTTGCCGGACCTTTCTGGAACACGCGCTGGTTAATCGTTGTAGACGCTTTCAGCAAGTTTCCTTTTGTGATTGCCATGAACTCCACGACGGCGTCTAGTACAATCAGTGCCTTAACATCAGTGTTTTGCATCGAAGGTTTGCCTGAAACTATCGTCAGTGACAATGGACCTCAGTTTGTTAGTGCGGAATTTCAACAGTTTTGTCGTGTAAATGGCATTCAGCATATCACCACCGCACCTTTTCACCCTCAGTCCAATGGTGAAGCAGAACGTTTCGTTCGAACATTCAAGTCTCACATGGAGAAGATGAAAGGTCAGCACTCCAGGCAGCAAGCTCTTCAAATTTTCCTGTCTACGTATCGGTGCATGCCACGTGACGGCCCGTCTCCTGCCGAGCTGCTACACGGCCGCCGTCACCGCACTCTCCTTCACCTGCTGCAGCCTCCCACGCACCGAGTCGGTTCGTATGGCGCTTCGCGTTTTCAGGTTTCCACGCCGGTGCTGTACAGGGTGTTTGCTGGCAACAAGAAGACATGGTTACCGGGCATCATTCGGCGCGTGCTCGGTCGCAATATGTATGTTGTACGTTCTTCCACAGGGTCGGAGCTGCGGCGCCACGCAAACCAATTGCGCTTGCACAGGCCGCGCGATCCTGTCTCCGGTTTCTTGATTCCAGACCCAGTTCACCGCCAGGGAGCACAGCCACATCATTCGTCCCCGGACTACGAGATCGCTATGGACGTCGACGTACCTCCGACGCAGTCGTCGCCGCCGCTGTCGCCGCCGCAGATGACAGCGTCACCGAGAGGGACTCCGGGACCGTGCGGGCCCCCCCAGCTTGGGCCACGCACCTCAGAAGAAGATGACCTGCTCAATCTGAGCGGCAGGGTGCGCCCTTCCCCAGGTTTCGGTGGGTTCCCTGGAGGATCGCAAGGCGGATGCCGGGGCGCGGACGGCGTCTCGATCCCAGCCTCAGCTACGACGTCCGTCCCACCAGTAACGCCCCCGCCCAGGCCCTCCTCCCAGTGCCGTCACCGTGGCCCTCAGCCCTACGCCACGACGGCGCGGCGGTTTGGGGGGGAGGGGTGTGGTATCGCACAAGTACAAAGTGCGCGCCACCTACTTTCGCCGCGCGCCGCCATGCACACACGGCGCGGCGTTCTCACGACAGCCACGAGCGCCCTCTGCTGCAACCCCGCTCGTGGCCACCACGGAAAGACATCGGGCACTTCGGACTGAGACTGAGTTGGCAACCAGTTAGGACCTTCGTAATCAGATAGGCACCAGTGAAGACTTTGCTATCGTACAGGCACTAGGCAGGCCTCTAACAACTATGTATCAACATTCTGCAGTACTATGTAAAAGTTAAGTATTGTTACATTCTGTGCAATATATATCTCTTTCTAATTTACTCTAGTGTTTATAGTTTCTGGCTGCTCCCCTCCGTACCTGCACCAGCGTGCTATTTTTGTTCCTGTGTCGGGCTCATTCCACTCGGCCACCGACACCTACGACGAGGCGGGGACACAAAAGCGGCGACGAAGTTGGGACACAAAAATATACTTATATGAAAAGTATTTGTTTCCCATTTTTCGTTTTGTGATTCGTTCACTCAGCTTTGTGATTTCATGTGATTTCACTTAGCTGTGGTGGAGTTTCTTCATCTTGAGTTAGTGGTATCATAGTGAGTGTTAGTCCCGGGTAGATGTTGGTGGTGTTTTGTGCGATAGTCCTATTTGGATGTATATATTCGTATTTCGGTTTTCGTGTTCGTGGTGCTCTGTTGTTTAAAAGGTTTTCTAGTTCTGGTCTGTGCTCTAGTGTTCTTTTTCCGTATTTGGCTCTCAATCGAACCAGTCTTGTTTGTAGAGGTGCTGGTATTCTTCTGTTATGTAGTGCAATGCACCCTCATGAAGCTGCGTAAGAGTCTTCTTTCAGTTGCGTAAAGTTTGTTTGCATGTGTTGGCGTCATTCCTGGTAGAGCGGGGGTGCCGTATTCCATAATGGGCCTGGTGAAGGTTTTGTATGTGTGAACTGCCGTGGTGTTGTTGCGTCCTTCGAACCTTCCTTGCACTTTCCTGACTAGTCCTTGTCTTTTTCTTACTTAATTTAGGATGTGTTGCAGGTGCGAGTTTAGGTTTAGATATTGATCAATTTGGAGTCCCAGATATCTAGCAGTGTTGTTTAGCTGTAGTTGGGTGCCCCATAGTGTCAGCTGTATGTGCCTGTCATCTTGTTTTTTCTTCTTAGTGAAGTTTCTATGTTCGAAAAAAACCATTTGTGTTTTGTTTGGATTTGGTTTTATGCGGTTTGTTGCCATCCACCCTTCTAGCCTGCTGATATATGCGGATGCTTTTCTTCGTACTCTTTCCGTGTGTACATCTACTATCCAGTACGCTGTATCATCCGCATACAGAGCAACTGATTCTTTTGTGCCGGTTGGTCGTGGAATGTCAGTATTACATATTGTATATAGGAATGGTGACAATATCCCTCCTTGTGGTCCGCCTGCCTCAGGTATGAAGTGATCTGATGATTCTTCCCCTATATGTATTTTACATTTTCGTTCTGTTATTTCTCCCTTGATTATTCTTATCATTTTTTTTTTTTTTTTTTTTTTTTTTTTTTTTTTTTTTTTTTTTGTATTCCTATGTCATGTAACTTCATTAGGAGCCCATTGTGCCAGATCTTACCAAAGGCTCGTTCTATGTCAAGAAATATTTCCAAAGTGCATTGTCCTATATTACTGGCGTCTGTTATGTCGCAAGTTAGCTTTAGGAGGGGGTCTATGGTGGAGTATTTTTTCCTGAATCCTGCCTGTATATCTGGTATTAATTGGTTTTGTTCAACGTATTTTCGTATGTTTTTCCTATTACATTTTGTAGTGGTGTCGGGCGGTTTGAGGTATGGTTTGTTTTTGGTTTATTTGGTTTGTTTAGCATGATGATTCTACCCTTTTTTCCATTCCTCTGGTGTGGTTTCGTTTTCTAGGTAGTAGTTGTATATTATGTGCAGTAATGGGACTATTGTGTCATGTGGTGCTTTTCGCAAGTGTAGTCTTCTAATACCGTTCTCTCCTGAGGCTGAATTTTTCCCGCATAGTATAGCATCTGATATTTCTTCCATGGTTATCTTTGGTGTCATTTTCGAGGCTTCCTCTATGGCTACTTCAGGGGCTCTGATGGTATTTTCTGTGTTTTTCTCTACCTGTAGACGGTATGTTTCGTCGAATCTGGAGTCCTAGTGTTGTTCTAAACTCTTGAGCTATTTTCTTTTCATCGGTTGTTAACTCATTGTCAGTTATTAGGCAGTGTTCTGTCTTGGTTTTTTTTTACCAGTAAGACTTTGGACTTATGCCAAAATTTCCCCCCTTCCCTGTAGTCGAGCTCTTTGCATGTTTCAGACCATTTGTTTTGTCTATAATCTGATATGACCCTTTTTATTCTTGCATTTAAGCGGTTTCACTCTGGTTTTTAGAGTTTGATCTTTTGTGCGTCTTATTTCTCGGTATAATCTTTTCTTTTCTCTTATAAGCCTTAGGGCTTCTTGTGAAACTGTTAGCTTCCGGTTGACTACCTCTACTTTTGGGAAGCTTTCTTCTATGGCTTGTTGTATGGTTGATTCTAGTTTGTTATTTATGTATTCTAAGTCTTGTATGTATGTGAGTGCAGCGGGAGTTTGTAGTCCCTCTTGTATTATGTGCTTAAATTTATTCGAGTCTGCTGCCCTGTAATTTGTTACTGTTCGTTTTTCTGGTGTGAGTTCAGGTGGAGATGCTACTGTTGTACGGAAAATTATTGGGAGGTAGTCACTTGTTATAGTATTTCCTACTTCGTAATGGGTTATGGTTTAGTTTATATTGGAACTGAATAATATATGATCTGGTGTAGATTCTCCATTGTGACCTATGAATTTGGGTTGATTTATGGGTATTCTACCCATTGGTTCCGTTGTGAGGAAGTCGAAAAGTTCTCTCCCATTTGTGTTGATTGCCGTGTCTCCTAGGAGATTGTCTCGAGCATTTGCATCAGTCATTAGTATTATTTTTTGATATGTTAGCAGGTATCTTAGGAAGTCTGTTCCTAAGGGTTGACCTGATGGCGTGTATAGGCATGCGATTGTTAGTTTGTCTCTTCCTCTGATTGGTATTTGTATGACTACTGCCTCTGTGTTCTAGAATTGTTGTGGTAGCTGTACAGACTTTGCTGCTATTTTCTTGTGAGTGTAAATGGCTATGCCCCCTCTGCAGTGGCCATTTGGCCTAAAAATGTGCGAATTATTAGACTCCATACTGAATTGATACGTGTTAAAAAAACTTTGTCATAGTAAGAATAGACCATAATAGAAATATGTTTCTCTTATTTTTATATTCTACTTACTTTCGGGTGAATAAGTTGCAAATATACATATTTTCGCAAGCATTGGTTCATGACGAAGTTCTATTTTATATCATTGACTTCGGCTGTTTTACAATAATTTGCTTACTATGTATGTGTCTTGATATTTTACTAATGCTTGTAACGCAAAAATTATACTATTTCGTTAATTACGCACACAAATAATTATTAAAAAACATCACTCTTTCAGCGGCTTCCCCACCGCTAGGAGCGCTAGTGTCGTTGCAACTGTCAATTGGTAGCAACTTTCACAGGAGTGAGTACCGCGACTGCATAGTGTATATGCACAGGCATGTATTACTAGACTGAAAAACTTGCGTCTGTGACTGAAGCTTGACGCCGCCATCTTGCCTCACCTCACGTCAGAAAGTTTCTCTGCGGTATTAGTATGAACTTCTAACACGATATGACGTTGTAAGCCATGTTAGTTGGTTCGAACAGGATTTGCATTTGAGTCTATACTTCCGCAGTAGTTGAATTTAATATATACATTGTCGAATCGTGTTATGATAGAACGTGTTACGTACGGTTAAACTTTGCTTACTTAACGTCCTGGCGACCTCGCGTGATTACGTTGTCAGTCATGTTACGTTGGTATCATCCAGTCGCGTAAAGACGCAAATGATTGTCATGAAATCGTCGTTTTACCAGCGCAGTTTCTTTTACTGAGTGAACGAGGGGACATACAAGAATCTGTCAACCATAAAGCAGGTACAGTATTATTTATTTACTTCATCGTCTATACGAAACACTAAGCAAGTCATTCTATGCGGATTTCTTAAAATATTAATGTCTTGGCAAAGACTTTCTACCGTTTCGTTGATGTTGCCAACATAACCATGCGAGGCCACCGCGATGGTAGGTAAAGTTTTACCGTTACGTACAGTGAAAGCAGTAGTAGTTATCTGAATAACAGTAAGAAGATTAAAGATATGAGTTACCCACGACAAACAGCACATCTATAACAGTAATACTATCAAACGAAAAGCCGAAGTTGACCAAAACTGCCAATCGATTAATAAAAACAGGAAACGCGACTCATTAGTGTATATGTCAAAGCAGACTATAGATTCCCTGAGAACTCTCAAAACAATGATACGTGTTATCCACGATAAACAACACTTTTATAATTACTATACTACTGAAGGAACATCCGAAGTTGACTGAAATTGGCAAGACATTAATACACTCCTGGCCATTAAAATTGCTACACCACGAATATGACGTGCTACAGACGGGAAATTTAACCGACAGGAATAAGATGCTGTGATATGCAAATGGTTAGCTTTTCAGAGCATTCACACAAGGTGGGCGCCGGTGGCGACACTTACAACGTGCTGACACGAGGAAAAATGCCCAGGCCTATCAAGGCCAGAGTTCTCATACACAAACAGAAGTTGAATGGCGTTGCCTGGTGAAAGGTTGTTTTGACGCCTCTTATAAGGAGGAGAAATGTGTACCACACGTTTCCGACTTTGATAAAGGTCGCATTGTAGCCTATCGCGATTGCGGTTTATCGTATCACGGGATTGCTGGTCGCGATTCAATGACTGTTAGCAGAATATGGAATCAGTGGGTTCAGGAGAGCAATATGAAACCCCGTGTTGAATCCCAGCGGCTTCGTATCACTAGCAGTCGAGACGACAAGCATCTTATCCGCATGGCTGTAACTAATAGTGCAGCCACGTCTCGATCCCTGAATCAACAGTTGGGGACGTTTGCAAGACAACAAACGTTTGCACGAACAGTTCGACGACGTTTTCAGCAGCGTGGACTATCAGCTCGGAGACCATGGCTGCGGTTACCCTTGACGCTGCTTCACAGACAGGGGCTCCTGCTATGGTGTACGCAATGACGAATCTGGGTGCACGAATGGCAAAACGTCATTTTTTCGGTTGAATCCAGGTTCTGTTAACAGCGTCATGATGGTCGCATACGTTTTTGGCGACATCGCCATGAACGCACATTTGAAGAGTGTATTCGTCATCGTCATATTGGCGTATCACCCGGCGTGATGGTATGGGGTGCCATTGCTTACACGTCTCGGTCACCTCTTGTTCGCATCGACGGCACTTTGAAGAGTGGTCGTTACATTTCAGATGTGTTACGACCCGTGGCTCTACCCTTCATTCGATCCCTGCGAAACCCTACATTTCAGCAGGATAATGCGCGAGCGCATGTTGCAGGTCCTACACGGGCCTTTCTGGATACCGAAAATGTTCGACTGCTGCCTTGGCCAGCACATTCTCCAGATCTCTCACGAATTGAAAACTCTGGTCAATGGTGGCCGAGCAACTGGTTCGTCACAATATGCCAATTGTCTTGATGAACTGTGGTGTGTTGAAGCTGCATGGGCATCTGTACCTGTACACGGCGTCCAAGCTCTGTTTGATTCAATGCCCAGGCCTATCAAGGCCAGAGTGGTTGTTGTGGGCACTGATTTCTCAGGATTTATGCACCCAAATTGCGTGAAAATATAATCACATGTCAGTTCTAGTATAGTATATTGGTCCAATGAAGACATGTTTATCATCTGCATTTCTTCATGGTGTAGCAATTTTAATGGCCAGTTGTGCAATAACAGCAAATCGATGCAAATCATTACTGTATGTGTCAATTTTACTCCAGCTGAAAAATTACAGCCACATACAACACACCAATTTTCCATATGTCAAAAGTCTAAAGACATCGTAGTTACGTCAGTTCATCCGTATTTTACGACTTTCTACTGTAATAACACACGCGACGGCTCTCGCGTTTATAGTATAGAAATATGGCGGCGAGACTTCACTGATACCAATGATACAGTATACGACATTGTCATATATATATATATATATATATAATGTTTGTTTGTAATACGTTTTCTGCGTAATTAACCAAATATTTTCAGTAATTTTTGCATTCCATGCATCAGTCAAACATCTAGAAACGTAAATAATCGTTAAAAAAAAAGCAAAAACAATCGAATTTCACTGAATCTGTGATATAAACAGTAACTTATTCATGAAGAAATAATTTATGAATACCAGTATATTTGCAGCTTATTCCGCTGAAAGTGAGTACAACATAAGAACAAGAGAAACAAATTCCTGTTACGGTTTCTTCTTATGTAATATGCAGTTTCTTTGACGTGTAAAAATTCGGTATGGAGTGTAATGATTCCTACATTTTTGCACTTCGTTCGTCTTTCGTTTGAAAGCATATACTTCTGAGGGTAAATACTTTTGCTTGCAAAACGAATGGTTTGAAGTTTCATGTCGTTTGTGGTTCAGATGTAGCAATAATTGCGAATCGGTTTCTGCTTTGTCGTGGAACGGTGCTTCTTGCTTTCGATGTTTTATTGCCACGTTTGTGAGGATTTTCCTTCAGTTACAGCTGTGGTGGCTGATCTCGTTCATTAAATAAGACACGTATTGTATTCCACACAAGTGTCTTACTTCCAACGCTTACTAAATTGGCTGGAATTATAGTGATGTAGCCTTGACGTTTCTGAGTAGAAAATTGACGTCTTTCTTCAAATGGTCGCGTTTGCTATAGTTTATTAGGCATTTCTTGTCCTTAACAGAAAAGTAAAATCTTCATTAAAAAGCCGTAGAGTCCAACAAAATCGTAAATATACTGTCCTGCAATGTGCCGTTTTATAGCTTCCAATAGTTATTAGGAAACCTGATAAAGACGAATGTCCAGTTATTTTGTACTTATTACCGATTTTAATGTCACTACGTACCTCTTCTGTTGTAAAAAGTATGTTAAAATTAAATTAAACAACAGTATTCACACTCGTCAGATACCGTAATCAGAAATGTAGCCGCTTGGAGCGCTGCTGTCGTGGCTTACAACAAAAATCAGTCGGAGTGTCGGGACTGTACCCTGTGGCTGATTCTGCTATTACCAGAGGATATGTAACTTCTCTGACTTACACTGTTCGTTCTTTGGACACACCAATATGTTACTAACAATGATAATACAACTGTAGCCAAAGAGTTGGCACCTTTCATCAATATCCAGTTGAATCTCGCCTTACGTTCGTTGATCATCCCACCCGTGTTCGCCAGACTTTTACCCACTTAAATGTGAATTTTCAGGGGACTATTAAAAACGAACAAAATTTTCTGCAGGCAAAAGTGTCATGTGTCTTCACTGTTGGCCACACGACCGCCCCCTTAAAATGGCGGCGCTTGCCGTTTTCCTTTTTATGGCCGCGAGACGTAGTTCACGTTCTATTTCCCGCCGCGCCCCAAGATAGTAACAAGAACGAACGGCCACTTATACTGAGAAATATTGCTCGGCACGTCGTACAGAACGTCACGTAGCAACGTGCGCCGCAGCCACGGACGGGAATAATGGCGCGGCGCTTAACGGACGCCACCTTACAACCACAATCTGCAACGCATTAGCATACGCTTATTCAAATCTACAGTCGCCGCTTTCATTACTACAACTTTACTACGTGCATTCGTGCTATTCTACAAACAATACGACAAATTGCTTCCGCGGTATTGAGTCTGGATCCATTAGCAGAGCATTCTTACGACTGTTTTTAAAGGCCATTCTATTTAAGCACCTTTTTTGTAGATACTTACTAATGTGATTGATGTACTAGTTTCGTACTACGTATGCAGCTTTCCAGAGAGTAATATTTGTCATTTCGAAGTGTAATCACATACACGTGCACTACATTCGGATCTCTGCAATTTACCGTACTTTATTACAGAGACTTGCAATATATATTCCACTGATGAAAGTTTGTAGTAGCCATATGAAGACTGATTTTTAATTAGAGCCCAATTATTGTAACATTTAGATAAATGTTGTATATTTTCCGTCGGTTTTTTAGTACTGAATTACAAATTATATAAACTTGAAGTCCTAGGAAGAAAAACCATTCGAAAAATACTTGGTCCACTAAGAAATACAGAGGTGCGGAAACTAAGAAGTGATGCAGAAGTTTATCGCAACGTAGAAAACATAACCGAAACACTACAGAAGAGGCGACTGCTATTTTTTGGACATTTATACCGAATGAACAGCAAAAATTTAACCAAGATATCTCTGGGACAAGAAATCAACAATAGCATGGATTCAAGAAGTTATGAAAGATTTGGAAAGAAACAATATCAAGTGAAAAAGATGCAACAGAAAGAGAAACTTTTAAGAAGAAAGTGTTAAAAATGGAAGGATTCCAAGGCAGGAGGGAGAAGAAGACAGCAGTAAAGTGGTCTGAGGAGAGAATAAGGATGCATAGAGAAAAGATGAAAAAATACTGGAGGAAAAAGAAAGAAGAACAAAGGAGGAAACATTAAAATTAGTGCGTGGTCCTTAGATGGCCGAAACGAAGAAAGAAGAAACACAGAAAGGGCAGTATGCAGTGGCACAGCTATTGGCAACTGTCTAACAAACAATAATGAAACGCACAGGGCAGAGATAGTGTATAGTCCCGCTAGAGCATGTTCGTGCACGCACCGACGATAGTACCAAGATAGCTGCTTCTACATCTACATCTACATCTACATGGGATACTCTGCAAATCACATGGAAGTGCCTGGCAGAGGGTTCATCGAACCACCGTTATACTATTTTATCTCCCATTCCATTCTCAAATAGCTCGCGGGAAGAATGAACACCTGAATCTCTCCGTTCGGGCTCTGATTTCTCGTACTTCATTCTGATGATCATTTCTACCTATTTAAGTGGGAGTGAACAATATATTTTCGCATTCGGAGGAGAATGTTGGCGATTGTAGTTTCGTAAGTAGCCCACGCCGCAGCGATAAGCGCCGTTGTTGTAATGATTCCCATTAAAGATCCTGTATCATTTCCGTAACGCTGTCTCCCCTGTATCGTGACGATACGAAACGAGCTGCCCTTCTTTGGACTCTTTCGATGTCCTCCGTCAAACCCACCGGATAACGATCCCACACTGGACAGCAATACTCCATAAAAGGGCGGACAAGCGTAGTGTATGCAGTTTCTTTAGTAGTTCTGTTGCATCTTTTAAGGGTTCTGCCAATAAAACGCAGCCTCTGGTTCGCCTTTCCCACGACATTATCTACGTGTTCTTTCCAATTTAATTCAGAAGTAAATTTAATTCCTAGGTATTTTGTGGAATTTACGGCCTTCACATTTGATTGATTTATCATGTAAACAAAATTTTACGAATTTCTTTTCGTACTCATGTTTGTTTTGATATTCAGATGATTTTACTAGACGGTAAATGACGGCGTCATTTGCAAACAACCTAAGAGAGCTTACTTAGATTTTCCCCTAAATCGTTTATGTAAATAAGGAAAAGCAGAGGACCAATAACACTACCCTGTGGAACGCCCGATATCACCTCTGTTTTAGTCGATGTCTTACCATCGATTACTACGAACTGTGTCCTCTCTGTTAGGAAATCCCCTATCCAGTCGCAAATTTGGGGCGATATACCATAACCACGCAATTTGATTAAAAGCCGTTTGTGAGGTACGGTGTCAAAAGCTTTCTGGAAATCAAGGAATACGGAATCAATTTGCGAACCCTTGTCGATAGCATACATCACTTCGAGTGAGTAAAGAGCTAGTTGTGTTTCGCATGAACGATATTTTCTAAATCCATGTTGACCCTGGGCCAATAGATCATTCCGTTCGGCGCTCTGGCGCGTGTAAACGTCATTTGATTCAGGCGCCGCTCACGCTGTGGCGCGTGCTGCGACCTAGCATCCTATTATGGCTTGTTGTAAACTGGCTTCGTCTAATAAAGCTGTATACTCAGGGAAGAGTATAAGTGATATGCACACGTACGTGGTTCCAGATTTCCGCGTTTGCTTTACCGGCTACGAGCAACACACGCTTCTCATAATGTCATGATAGATTTATTGGATTCTTATGTAAACAAGCAAGCAAGCTTTTGATTATTTTAATTTTATTTCGATTAGTTACCAGTTTATAAAAAATACTTCTTAGTTTTGATATTATTCATACTTATATTGCTGATGATATATAAATAAGCATATGTTTTATGAAATACCTTGTATGTACTGTTTATGTTGTTCATTTGTTGATTTACAAAAATACAAATGTAAATAAAAAACCATATAAAAAACTGAAAACTAAAACCAAAACATTCAGTGGCTCAAAACTATGAAAAGATATTTTTGTGTCCCAGCCTCGTCGCCGCTTTTGTGTCTCGTTCCCGTCGTAGGTGTCGGTGGCCGAGTAGGAAGACCGACACAGGAATAAAGATAGCACGCTTGTGCAGGTACGGGGGGGGGAGCAGCCAGTGGGACAGCAGAAACTAGAAACACTAGAGTAAATTAGAACGAGATATATGTTCCACAGAATTTATACAATACTTAACTTTTACATAGCTCAGTACTGCAGAATGCTGATACATAGTTGAGTTAGATGTCTGCCTAGTGCCTATACGATAGCCAAGTCTTCACTGGTGCCTATCTGATTCCGAAGTGTTAACTCGTTCCTATCTCAGTCCCAAGTGAACGATGTCGTTCAGTGGTGGCCACGAGCGGAGTTGTAACAGAGGGCGCTCGTGGCTGACGTCGTAAGAACGCCGCGCCGTGCGTGCATGGCGGCGCGCGGCGAAAGTAGGTGGCGCGCACTTTGGACTTGTGCGACACCACAGATACTGTCAAAATGCGATCACGCGCCAGAGCGTGAAGCGGCACCTAGCATCATCGCGCCAGAGCGTGAACGGCATCGAACGTGTTAATGGGTTACTCCTACTGCCTTTCTTGAATATAGGTGTGACCTGGGCACCCGTTTACAATCCGCGTTGTCACGAATCAGTATCACTGATGTCCGGACAATCGAGTCCTCCGGTGCGGCCGCTTACTCTCTTGGGGTATCGCGGGAGTGCGCGTTATCCGCGCGGCTCCCAGAGCCGCTTATCAGCTGTGTGTGTGGTGGCCAGCTACAGCTACAGCCGGCGTTGGCCGCGTCAGTCGCGCTGGCGAGGCGGCCGAGAGACTGACAAGCGACAGCGGAGCAGCGTGGAGCGCCGCGCATGCGCCGTGGGAGCCGACTGCTGCACAGGCCACGCCCCCAGGTGAGTGACCACCTGCGCCCAGGGGGGTGAAACCCATATACACCCCGTTTACAGGGGCTCCCAAAACCGGATTTCGTAAACCGATTTTCCAATTCCGCTTTTGGTTGGTCATGTAAACACTCCAAAATCGATTCTGGAAATCCGCTTCTGTAAAACGGTTTTCCAGTTCCACGATCGATTTTCGTGCCCATGTAAACGCAACCGTTTTTGAAGCGTTCTTGGCTTGTCAGATTGGGTTTTTTTTGGTAAGAATTTTCGGCACATATCGACAGAGTGACATTTTCCAATGTGAAATAAAGGTATAAATATTAGTGTGAGCACGAATCTATGTATTTAAATAAAGAAAAATAGCGGTTGTGCTGACTAAATCGGGGGCTGAATCAGCTGTTTTTCAGCCGCCATCTTAAGTGGATTAGGAAATCCGATTCAGGCTGTGCCATGTAAACACGACAGCAAAAAACGGTTTAAGAAAATCGGTTTTCGTCTTCCGGAAGATGTGTTACATGTAAACGTAGTGATAGGGATTTCCGGTAACACGATGTTGGTTCGCTGCCAGGCCACATAGAGCGCTGCGAGTGTTGCGATTTTTCATCTCGCCTTCCTATTGGATGATTTACGTTTTACAGTCCTCCGTACTTGTTCTGATTCGTAGGTGATGTTCTGTGCTGAGCGGTGAGTGACCACCTGCGCCCAGGGGGGTGAAACCCATATACACCCCGTTTACAGGGGCTCCCAAAACCGGATTTCGTAAACCGATTTTCCAATTCCGCTTTTGGTTGGTCATGTAAACACTCCAAAATCGATTCTGGAAATCCGCTTCTGTAAAGCAGTTTTCCAGTTCCACGATCGATTTTCGTGCCCATGTAAACGCAACCGTTTTTGAAGCGTTCTTGGCTTGTCAGATTGGTTTTTTTTTTTTTTTTTGGGTAAGAATTTTCGGCACATATCGACAGAGTGACATTTTCCAATGTGAAATAAAGGTATAAATATTAGTGTGAGCACGAATCTATGTATTTAAATAAAGAAAAATAGCGGTTGTGCTGACTAAATCGGGGGCTGAATCAGCTGTTTTTCAGCCGCCATCTTAAGTGGATTAGGAAATCCGATTCAGGCTGTGCCATGTAAACACGACAGCAAAAAACGGTTTAAGAAAATCGGTTTTCGTCTTCCGGAAGATGTGTTACATGTAAACGTAGTGATAGGGATTTCCGGTAACACGATGTTGGTTCGCTGCCAGGCCACATAGAGCGCTGCGAGCGTTGCGATTTTTCATCTCGCCTTCCTATTGGATGATTTACGTTTTACAGTCCTCCGTACTTGTTCTGATTCGTAGGTGATGTTCTGTGCTGAGGTTCTATAGCAACGTCTTCCTAATTGCGATCTTCTGTGTGCATGTTGTGAGTTTCATAAATTTCATTTGTTTGAACTGTACAGAAGTTCCATTTCATATGACTGAAGATGTATAAATAGTAATCAACAGAAACAAAAATAAATTGGTTTTTGTAGACATTACAGTAGCCCTACATTCTTAGTTGCAGGGTAGTGTATATGGCTGTAAAATTATTTATTTGTACAACCTACTATTCCTTTTTTGGTCATATGAGTGGGTATAATTGTGCCTTAGCGTATGTGAAAACTGAAAAATCATTTACATAGATGCATGCAATATCAGATGACTTTTAGTCTGACATGCGCAAAATCACATTTATTGCCATGTGATAACGCCACATGGTGAAACTCGCAGTATCGAGTTTTAGAAACAAAGAATTTTACGGTCAAAAAGATTACCACGACATCATTTACGAAGTTTGGCTGACTGTAAACAACAGCCACTAGCAATTAATGTTAGTTTTTTATTTAAATTTCTCGTATATATTACTTGGCAAGGTCTTAAAAACCTTTCTATGAGGTCCACCCTCGAAGAATAAATGAAAAATATTGTCATCTAACACCAATATAATGTTTTCTCATTCGTGTATTTAAAAGTAAATATATGGATTTTCGCGCCACATTTTTCGGATTAAAAGTTCACTGCCAGGCCGCTAGTAGCGCTGCTGTAGTTCTGTGTTTCCGTGTGATAACTTGGTCTTTGCACTTCTGTTATTTTTTGTGTTCTGTGTCCTGCGCCCGAGCGCTCAAGGAAGGTATGCCAGTTTGCGCTTCTTCACTGTCATTGGTTAGCACTGTAGTATGTCACTCGGTAGCAAGCCGCTACATTATAACGCCGCCGTAAACACATTTTCTCCGTCTTTTCTTTTCTCATCCGACAAAAAAACATTTCTTTTAAGCGATGGAACACGCTTGTGATTAATATATATGTATACTAACATACAAAGGACTGAAAAAGAAAAGCTTCAAACATTATTAATAACTAGCTAACCCGTCCCGCCCCGCTACTTGGCACGGGTAATATTTAAACGTCTGTAACTGGAGAATCATAGAAAGTATCGTGATGAGATTTTTTTTAAAATTGTATAGCTCATAAAGATCTAAAATAAAGTCCGCGAGAGCACATGTCTAACTTTTATAGATTTCCCACAATCACTATTTATGTAGTCTGAAGCCATCCGGCGCCAGCGCCTTAGGAGAGAAAAATGGTACATATGCTTCACTGGTAAAAGTTAGTCATATGCTCTCCAGGACCTTTTTTTAGGCCTTTGTGAGATCTAAAATTTAAAAGAAACTACGTTCATTAGTTCTCGAGTTATAGAAGGTTAAAGGGACAGACAGAGAGAAAATGTTTTATATAATATCATGATTTCACCCGGAGTGCGAATTTCGAAATTTTACTACGCCAGTTCTTGCGATAAGTTGACGAAGTGTTATCGCAATTTTTTCTTTGAGTAAAGAGTCAACATTCTTTACAATAGCCAATTCCTTCTTTAGCTGGACAATTTCTTAGTCTTCAATTGAAATGATCGGGCCGGCCGCGGTGGCCGAGGTGACTGAGGCGCTCCAGTCACAGTCAGCACGGCCACTACGGTCGGGGGTTCGAATCCCCCTCGGGCATGGATATTTGTGCCGTCCTAGTTCGTAAGTAGTTTGTAAGTTTAGGGACTGATGACCCCGTAGTTAAGTCCCAAAATCTTAACAAACATTTGAACATTTGAACATTGAAATGATCGGATCAGGAACAAATTCTGTGTTGATCGATTTGTCCAGTTTACTTTTTTTGGGAGACAAAATTTTAAGCGTTGTGAGGGCCCTTTTCCGCACTGTTCTAACTTCATGGCGACGTTCCCTTTCTGTAAAAACGTTGCTTGTATCCTCTATGTTGTTAGAACTTGCAGCGTGAGATTTGTTTCCATGCCAGATTGTTTTTTGATGGAGAAGCATTTGCTTTAAGCAGTTTCTTTGTAGGTAGACCTAACAATTCATTCTGCAATCTCTTTTGTAATCGGCTTCACAGTAATGTTCGGAACAAATTCTGGCATTTTTGACATTTATCTCGTCTTGTTTACAGCGAGAGATCCATATGCCCTGAAGTTCCTCATCTTTTGGAAACTGATGGTACAAAATACCTTCCGTCTTGCGTCCACTGTTATTGCACTCCGCAAGAGCACAACACGAAGTATTCTTACTCATAATTACAGAACGAATATACGGAAAAATTGTTCTCTAATACAAGAAAGCTACTTTCTATCCGAACACTTAACAGGTCACGAAACGAGCGAGCGCAAAACACAACTTCCTGCTCGCTCGTTTCATAAGGGTACTGCGGCAACTGCTCGGCGGTTGCTGCCAAGTGACGTCACACAAGCAAAGCGCGAGAGTCAAATTCACCCCCCCCCCCCCCTGCCTAGCGCTGTCACGCCGCAGTTCAGACCCCGCACGGTCGCCATGTGCCGAGGGTTTGGCAAGTCGTATACAGGGTGCTGAAGTAAAGTGACCGATGTCCCGTTTTGAACAGCCCAGTACCTTTTTTCATCGTGTGATCCCGGTGTTCGGACAAATTTTGTCGGGACGCATCTGCCCTGTTTTGGTAGAAAGTAGCATCTGATTTTTCTTGTCTAGTTGTAGTACGTAATATTTAAATCCTTATCCTTTGGCGGACTAAGGAGGGGGGACCGAGGTGGCAGACCACCCCGGGCCTCAAAAAACCTCGAAAGCACGCGGATTTATTATTATTACTTTTTTTTTCTTTTCTTTTTTTCTTTTTTTTTTTATTTATTTATTGCTCTTGCCTCTTGTTCTGAGACCTCCAAATCTGGGAAGCTATTTTTCTTAGATTGTCCCGTTTCTCTCGACCTGGTAGGGCCTCCAAATCTTAAGTAACTTTTTTATAGCGATACATGTATTTCCAAGTGGACAGAGGCCCTCAGTTTGTTCTACCACCGCCCCGTGCATCGAAGAGTCTTATCGTTGTTGAGCGCCCTCCATTATCTTCTTCTTCCAAGAGAGTCCGCCACTGCTATATGACCATATTTGCTAAATATAAAAGTTGTGTTATCGACGGACAAAATTCGTCACAGAAAACGAATCATCTGCATGGCCAACTGCCGAAACTGTTGTTTTTTACGCGGTTCACTTCGCCAGTGCGATTCCATTCTCTCAGGGACTCGTGGCGGTAGGAGTGTGATGCGCATCGCTTCAACAGTTGCAAAAGATGTTCAAGACGCAAAAACGAAAGTACGTGTTCCTGTTGTGTTGCAAGAAAAGCAAGTAACTTAGCCTATCACATAGGACTTAACTTTCGATAATTATGCATAAATCAACAAATACGAGGGTTTGATTCTAATGTTCACTCCGCCGTTTGTAATAAGCAGTTTTACGTGTGTAGGGAAAAGCTACATAAGCTAAAGCGAAGTATCGAGCACTCTGAAGAGGTTGCTACATTATCGTATTTATTTTGTTCGATTCCTTTCGATTAAAACGTACAAGTAGAGCCCGCCTACTCGCCATCACCCATTTTGTGGAAATTTATGTTATATCATCTCATGGCCAGGAATGAATGTGGCTGAAGTGGAAGCTCCAGAGTCCACAAGACATCGTTTAAGGAGTGGCCAGGCGTTCTAAGGCGCCTTGCTGTGGAGTGCGCGGTTGTTTGCCGTTGGCCGTTCGAGTCCTCCCTCAGGCATGGGTGTATGTGTTGTCCTTAGCATAAGTTACTTTAAGTACCGTACTTTGTAAGCCTGGGGACTGATAAACACAGAATTTAAGTCCCTCATTTCAACATTTGCAGATACTCATCTATGATGCGAGTTGTATGGGTACGAGTCGCTAAGTGTCGAATTTTGTTCATTTTTCTACAGGTTACTTTTTACATTACTTCCACTGTAATTTTTCAGTCGTATTTATTAATATTTCACAAAAGGGATAAAAATGAAAGACAAGGGAATATTTGGGGTTACAATTAGACTTCCTGGAAAGACTGTAGGGTGTACAAGGAAAAAAAAATCAAATGTTTGTAGAACTTATGGGACTTAACTATGGGGTCATCAGTCCCTAAGCTTACAAACTACTTATGAACTAACTAAGACTAAGGACGGCACAAACATCCATGACCGAGGGGGGATTCGACCACCCGGCCGTAGTGGCCGTGCAGACCGTGACTGGAGCGCCTCAGTCCCCTCGGCCACCGCGGACGGCGGTGTACATGAGACCATCGCATGTAAACTTGTGAACGTCGGTTTCTGACCGTTTTACACGCGAACGAGTGATATTGGTCGTAAAAACAGGGGAAGCAGTAATTTTGACGGCATCGCGCGCATGTTGTAAACTCGGCATTTGCACACCTACATGGTCGTTTTAATGTTTTATAGAAAAAAAGTGATTAAATACATAAAAGGTATACTATAATCATTACACAAGGCAATATGTTATGCGGAAATATTCATATACACTTTTCTGTATTTACGTATATACGACGAGCATGCATAAACTAAGTTTCCCTATTTATTTATTTTTTTAACAACTTGAAAAACCGTCTTGCAGAAGTGCGGCTGAGGGTTGTTTTATCATCCGGAACACACTCTCGGTCGTGCTCCCAGCGATTTCCCCCGTTTCTTGCTACTCGAAAAATTCCTGTCCTCCGGTCAGCGTTTTGACAACAAGGGGAGGCCACAACTTTTGGAACGCGGATTTAATGCAAACTTCGTACACTCGTAGTACTCCATGAGGACAACAAAATGTGTAAACAGTAGCGCGTACTTCTCAAGCGATATTGAGAAAATCACAAGATAATTTCGGTCGTTCGTCAAATATATACCATATGTACCCGTGAGTGGCCGTTTTTGTCACGAAGCGGCTGCAGCCCAGTGGTTAGCGTCCAAGCCCCGTACTTGTTGGTCGCTGCATCGAGTCCCGTTTGTTGCTTTCCTTTTTTTCTATTTTTTTTCTTTTCAACACAGAAATATTCCTTACAATTTACATAACGGGAAAATTACGTGTCATCAGATGTACTTTCATTTCATTAAGCGTCTTCAAAATTGTTCTTATTTAATCGAAAGAGAAATTGCTTCTCGTGAAGACGCAATTAAAATATACTCGACACTGTATGACCAATTATCAGCTCCGATATTTAAGTAAATGCTGTGTTATGTGGTTTGCTTCCAAATTATCGGATGAAATAGAGGTTTCTTTAAAATGTTAGCGAGGCTTGGTTTTCCATGGAAAACCTCAAAAGATCTTGCGTATGCGGAAACATAGCATTTATTCAATGCAAAAAAAAAAATGTTCAAATGTGTGTAGAGTTTATGGGATTTAACTACGGGGTCATCAGTCCCTAAACTTAAAAACTACTTCTGAACGAGCTACTACTTAGGACGGCACAAATATCCATGCCCGAGGGGGGATTCGAACGCCAGACCGTAGTGGCCGTGCAGACCGTGACTGGCGCGCCGCAGACCGCTGGCCGGCCGCGGTGGCCGAGGTGACAGGCGCTCCAGTCACGGTCAGCACGGTCACTACGGTCGGGGGTTCGAATCCCCCCCTCGGGCATGGATATTTGTGCCGTCTTTAGTCTTAGCTAGTTCATAAGTCGTTTGTAAGCTTAGGGACTGATGACCCCGTAGTTAAGTCCCATAAGTTGTACAAACATTTGAACATTTTTAGACCGCTCGGCCATCGCGGCCGCCTATTCAATGCAGCTGGCGCCGTTTAGCTTTATGTTTTCCATGTTTTTACGAAAAACACCTTCCTGCAACTTGTACTCGTAATGTCGAAAGCGACGATTAGTTGTACATCTTTCTAAAACCGCCTGTGGCGGTCTAAACTTGCAGATAACAAGTAGTTTAGGGCTCCTTCTAGGAGTAAACGATTTCTCAAATCACGGACAATCAAGCATTTGCACTTCATGCGTTTTGTCGTTTACTAGCCGGCAGTTATGAATATTTGTGATAATAAAACTTTGTAGACTGCCAAGTGACATTGTAAATTTAATAAAAGTCATCTGATTACACGTATTTCTCCCGTTATATCAATTGTAATATAAATAGTAATGAATATGACTGTGTAGAAAAAAGAAAAAAAAAAGAAGACTAACGGGACTCGATCCAGCGATGAAAGATTAGATTAGTTTTCGTTCCGTAGATCCATGTTGAGGAGATCTTCGTGGATATGGAACATGTAAAGAAACAAAATTTACACGCTGAATAATAGATAATACTAATAATATAAATATAGATACATACATTTTATTTTTTTATCTGATAATATAATAATACTAATATAGTATCAATACCGATGCATGCATCATTTGGTACAATTTAGAAATTCACTAATGGAGTAGGAGTTGGCCACTAGAAATTCTTTTAGGCTCCTTTTAAACTGATCTTTATTTCTAGCAAAAATTTTTATACTTATGGTAAATTATTGAAAATGTGTGTTCCTGAGTAGTGGACCCCTTTTCGAACTAAAGTAAGCGCTTTTGAGTCCTTGTGTAGATCATTTTTGTTCCTAGTATTGTATGTATGAAGTGAGCTGTTTGTTGGGAAATCGATATATTATTTATGACAAACTTCATTAAGGAATAAATATACTGAGAGGCAGTAGTTAATATACCCAGTTCTTTGAAAAGGCTTTTACAGGACGTCCGTGAACTTACTCCACAAAGAATACGTATTACACGCTTTTGGACTCTGAAGACTTTTGACTGACTAGAAGAGTTACCCCAAAATATTATACCATATGACATTATGGAATGAAAGTAAGCAAAGTATGCAAGTTTTGTTATTTTTATGTCTCCTATGTCTGATAACACTCGTACAGATTTGTTGAGTCGTTTCTGCACTTTTGTGGTGTGCTCCTCTAAACTGAATTTATTATCAAGCTGTAATCCCAGGAATTTAATACTGTCAACCTCTCCTATCTGCTCTTCTTCATACTTAATGTATATGCTGGCGGGAAATCTCTTACGTGTTCTGAACTGCATGTAGTGAGTCTTTTCAAAGTTTAATGACAATGAGTTGGCTCTAAACCATTTATTAATGTTCATGAAAATATCATTAGCAGACCTTTCTATAACTATGCTTGATGTATCATCTGCAAACAAAACGAACTCTGCTTCTGGTAGTGTAACTGATGAGAGGTCATTAATGTACACAAGAAAAAGCAATGGCCCTAAGATGGATCCTTGTGGGACACCACATGTACTTTCTTCCCAATCCGATGATGACTGTTGGCTTAATTCACTAGTCACTTGCACTGACACCCTATGTTTTCTGTTTGTGAGGAAAAACCACTTCCTGACGAAAGCGGCCACGTACACATGCATATCGTACATATTTGACAACCGACCGAAATTATCTTGCGATTTTCTCAAACGCTTGGGAAGTACTTGCTACTGCTTACACATTTAGTTGTCCTCGTGGAGTACTACGAGTGTCCAAAGTTTGCAGTAAATCCGCGTTCCAAAAGTTGTGGCCTCCCCTCGTAAGAGCTGAAGAAGACTGTCGTTCTCTGGTTTCGCCTTCATTTACACGGCATCTTCAGTGGCAGTTTTTGTAGATGCTGCTGAACTGTGTTGTTGCCACTGGTTGGCCTTTTTTTTCTTGATGTTATTTAAACTTGAAGTTTAATGAGGATTATTTCATCGATGGGATAGGAGGGAGGTTATCTACCAAGTTCATACCCAACCTGTGCAGTGTTCCTTTTGCAGGTGTGAAACATGGTCGACAAATAGTCCAGACAGGAAGAGGGTAGTAACTTTGGAAACGGGATGGTACAAAAGATTAGGCGGGTAGGTCGCCTAACTAATGAGAAGTTACGGAACATAATTGCGGAGAAAAGAAATTTCTGGCATACCGTGACTAAAAGAAGGGATCTATTGGTAGGTCACATCCTTCCACATCTAAGAGTCGTCAGTTTGGCATTGGAGTGAATTGTGTGGGGTAAAAACTCGGAGAGGGCGGCCAAGATACGACTGCTGTAAGCAGGTTCAATGGGATGTGGGTTGCCGTTGTTATGGGGAGATGAAGAGGCTGACTCAGAATAGAGAGGGGGGGAGATCTGCATCAAACCAGTCAACGCAACAACAAATATACAGTATCAATAAAATTCTTCCGGGCATGAGACCGCGTCGTCATTTTATAAATTCTACCTACGTTTCGGCCACTGTTGCAGGTGGCCTTCATCAGGGTCTGACTGCTGAATATACGATATCTTGGGGTTTATATAGCAGCGGATGAGGGAGACGAAGGGGGACGTTGGTTTTCCTTTATTGGTGGTTATATTATTGCACGCCATTGGTGGAAAGCGGCAATGATGATTGGAGTTTTAGAGGCTTGTTTTTATATAAGAGAGACCGGACGAGCAATCTCCACGAGTCTTTTTGAACATGGAAGATACATACGACTTGGACAGCACACAAAGTCAGCGGTTTCTGAGCATCACAATCAGTGCGGAAAACATTTATCTTTCAGCGAGGCCCGCGTACTGGCGAAACAACCATTCTCAACGAGGAGAAGATTAGAGAGGCTATAGAAATAGCGAAGCGTCCCGCCAATATGAACAGGGAGGATGGCTACAGGCTGTCGGCGTCTTGGCTGCCAGCAGTTGCAACGCTACGTGACGGCACCGCGCGCGGAATGACTCGCGCAGGCGCCCCGGAGACCACAGCGGCCGCGAACACGCAGAGCACCGGCCCGCCGCCGTCTGCGCCAGGCGACAAGGCAACAGCGGCACGCCACAACTACTGTCCGTTCTCTCAGGTCCATTCCGCCAATAGCCAATTGTAATGCAAAATCCAATCGGAAACGTCCATTTTGACCAATAAAGGGGAAGAATACAACCTCCAATCATATGAAAACAAGCTATTAAAACACCAATCATCGTTGCTACTTTCCACCAATGGCGTGCAATAATATAACAACCAATAAAGGAAAACCAACGTCCCCCTTGCTCTCCCTCATCCGCTGCTATATAAACCACAAGCTATCGTATATTCAGCAGTCAGACACAGACCCTGATGAAGGCCGCCTGCAACAGTGGCCGAAACGTCGGTAGAATTTATAAAATGACGACGCGGTCTCATACCCGGAAGAATTTTATTGATAGTGACAACAGCCACGGAAGCCTACGTTTGCAACAAATATACACTTTGCAGATATTATACAATTTGTGTACAGGGGTGAAGAAAGAAAACGGTATCGTTACTGCCATCTCCAGCAGGGGGAGATGACATGGAGATGCGGTCCAGCGACCACAGTCGATGCTCACCTGTCACCAGCACCACCTGGCCCCAACTTCCGCCGTCCGATTCGTCGCCCATGGCGCAGCTTTCCCTGAAACAAAAGACGTGTCTCGGTCATGCACTGGTACGGGCATCACATGGGCATAAGCACCTACCCTATTCACAGCCATCACATCAAATAACAATAGCCAGCTTCACTTAAATTGTTACCAGACATTAGTGGAGTTTTATTTCACAGCTCGAACAATCCATCCGTGTGTTGTTGTGGTCTTCAGTCAGGAGACTGGTTTGATGCTTACCGTATCCATCTCTTGGTCTCCCTCTGCGACTTAGGCCCTATACACTTTCCTCCGACGCTAAATTCACGACTCCTTGATGTCTAACGGTGTGTCTTACCAATCGATCCCTTCTTTTAGTCAAGGTATGCCAGAAATTCTTTTTTCTCCCCAATTCTGTTCAGTACCTCCTCATTAGTTACACGATCCACCCACGTAATCTTCAGCATTTTAAAAGCCTCTATCCTCTTCCTGTCCGCACTGTTTATCGTCCATGTTTCACTCCCATACAAGGCAACACTCCATACAAATGCCTTCAGAAGGGACTTCCTTATGCTTAAATTAATATTCGATGTTAACAAATTTCTCTTTTGCCATACTGCATTTTATATCCTCTGTACTGCGATCATCATATGTTATTTTACTGCCCAAGTAACAAAACTCATTTAGCACATTTATTGATTCGTTACCTAATTTAATTCCTTCAGCATCGCTTCATTTTCTAAGACTGCATTCCATTACTCTTGTTTTGGTCTTGTTAATGTTCATCTTATATGCTCCTTTCAACACACTGTCCATTCCGTTCAACTGCTCTTCCATGTCCTTTGCTGTCCCTGACAGAATTACAATGTCATCGGCAAAACGCAATGTTTTTATTTCTTCACCCTCAACTTTAATTCCTTCAAATTTCTGCTTGCTTTCCTTCATAGCTTGCTCAATGTACAAATTAAACAACATTGGAGAAAGGCTACAACCCTGTCTTACTCCCTTCCCAACCTCTGCATTCCTTTCATGCCCTTCAACTCTGATAACTGCTGTCTGGTTTTTGTACAAATTTTACTCCTGTTGATTTCAAGATATGAAAGAGTGTATTCCAATCAACATTATCGAAAGCTTTCTCCAAATATACAAAAGCTATAAATGTAGGTTTGCCTTTCCTTGATCCATCTTCCAAGATAAGTCGTAAAGTGAGGATTGCCTCCCGAGTTCCTACATTTCTCCTGAATCCAAATTGATCTTCCCCAAGGACGACTTCTACTAGCTTTTCCATCCTTCTGTAAATAATTCGTGTTAAAATTTTGCAACCGTGGCTTATTAAACTGATGGTTCTGTAATTTTCACACCTGTCTGCACTTGCTTTCTTTGGAATGGGGATGATTACATTTTCTTGAAGTCTGAGGGTATTTTCCCTGTCTCATACATCTTATGCACGAGGTGAAATAGTTTTGTCATGGCTGGCTCTCCCAGAGACTTCAGTAGTTCTGCGGGAACTAACAAAATCTTTAAAAATTAAAAATTAAATGAATTACGATGTGTAGTGTTGAACGATGAAACCAGTGCAAATTTCCGGAATTCTATTTTCACTCTGCAGATTAAACCTGTGTGCCGGACTGGAATACGAACCCGGAAGTAAAGCAGGTGAGGACGGGCCGCGAGGAGTAGCAGGATAGTTCAATCGGTAGAGAACTTGCTTGAGAAAGACAAAGTCCGGAGTTTGTATCTTGGTCAGGCAAATGTTCAAATGTTTATAAAGTTTATGGGACTTAACTGCGGAGTCATCAGTCCCTAAACTTACAAACCATTTACGAACTAACTTACACTAAAGAGAGAACAAACATCCATGCCCGAGGGGGGATTCGAGCGGATTCGAACGGCCTCGCGCATCGGAACATTGAGCCACATTGCGCTCGGCCGCTCCGCCGCGGCTCTTGGTCAGTCACACACTTTTAATGATGCTGATGTCTGTAAACCTATTGGACCAAACTGTTAATGGTCATCAGTCGCTAGACTTACAGACTACTTAAACTAACGTACACTAAAGACAACCCGAGGAAGGACTCGAACCTCCGGCGGTAGCGGCCGCGCAGTTCGTAGCATTGATGCCTTAGACGACGCGGCCTTCCGAGTGGTACAGCTTTAATCTGCCAGGAAGCTTTATATCTGCGCAGACTCCGCTGCAGAGTGAAGCTATCATTCTGGAAACATCCTCTTGGCCAGGAATGGTGAACCACTGGATTGCTTGCCACTACTGGGACGCGACCAAATAATATGCGCACGGCATCAATTTTTTAGCAATGCTGGTTTGTTAGCCAAGATTTGTAGATTTAGTACCAAAGTTCATCGTCAGCGGGATATCAACTGCCGCTTTAATGTTTGTATAGCTTTTGGGACTTAACTACTGGGTCATCAGTCCCTAAGCTTACAAACTACTTATCAACTAGCTTATCCTAAGGACGGCACAAATATCCATGCCCGAGGGGGGATTCGAACCCCCGACCGTAGTGGCCGTGCAGACCGTGACTGAAGCGCCTCAGTCCCCTCGGCTACCGCGGCCGGCCCTCGGACATGGATGTGAGTGTTATCTTCAGTATAAGTTCTTTCATAAGTAGTTTGTAAGTTTAGGGACTGATGACCCTGCAGTGTAGTCCCATAAGCTTTACAATCATTTGAACATTTTTTGGTACGTGCTGTGTAGCGAAGGGGTCACGAAACCAACTGCAGTTCAGACGCGGAGACTTGGACCGTTTTTGTGGGAAATGTGTGCCGCTGTATTATTCCAGTATGTATTTCAAAGTGAAATAGCCATCACAATGGAACGTGAACATATGTAGAACGCTCTTTAGGGAAATGAGGCTTATCGTTACGGTGCACTGGTTTAGCGCGACTAAGTTGCCGCGCACTGACACTTGCACCGCAGCAGCCCTATCACTGAAGTGACAGTGTACCCACCGAGCATGGCGACGAATTTCCACGTTTTTATTGCTGTATCGTAGTTTACAGTCACTTTCGTTACGCAAAACACTGCACTTCAAGTGAGTCAATTATTTACATTTTGTTTGAAAAATGTTCAAATGTTTGTAAATCTGTGGCACTTAACTGCTTGGTTATTAGTCCCCAGCTTACAAACTACTTGAACGAAGGTAAACTAACCTAAGGACAGCACACACATCAATGCCCGAAGGAGGATTCGAATCTCCGACGCGGGAGGCCGCGAGATCCGTAACGTGGCGCTCCAGACCGCTCGGCTACTTCCGCGAGGCACACTTTGTTTCGTTAGAAAGACAGGGTATATGAAGATATGCTCATTGTGCGTGATATTTCATGGGTGAAATTAAATTTAACTGAGAAATGTTTTTCGGAAGTATGTAATGCTTTCGTGATTTAGTAAAATCTATGAGTAGTTTTCAGTTGTTTCAGAAGTAAAAGGTATCTAGGTATCTATTTTGCATGTAAGTGGCACGAAGGTACATACTGGCTTGCTTATGTATAAGTTATTATACGTATATTGATGGAGCTGTGGACATGCCGTAAATTTGAAAACTTTACTCTCTACTGTCTAGTCTCAAAATATACATTTACAATACATTCCACTGCATCTAATGTTCTCTAATTGGTTCTGTAATGAGTTATATAAGTATAATTAACATCTGTAATAGAAATATATATATATATATCGCACTCTTAGACCGGATGGTTCGCATTGGTTGTTTCTACTTCTTAATATAAATTTTCATAGATTTAGCTTTAAAAACGCTTTCCTAATCAAATATTTTGATACCACTTGCCACCCTCTATTGCACCATTGATGGCAGAATTCAAAACATCCAGAAACACGGTTTTATTTTATTTTTATTTATTTATTTATTTTTATTTCTTTTATTTATTTTTTTTAAATTCTAACCATGGTACCAAATGCAAATTTTCGCATTTCTAGCATCAAAACAGTGTTAGTAGCACCCTTAAAAGATTTTCCCTTATTTCACCCACTTAATGGGAATTTCCAAAACATATTAAAACACGTGGTTTTTTTAAACTGCAATCAAAAATCTAATCCGAAGTTTTGTATTTCTTGCGTCAAACTTGTATTTTCAAAAAACAGTTCATCCCCTATTTCATCCCCTTAGGGATGGGAATATAGAAAAATCGCTGATGCCTACAATGTAAGATAAACATCGTCTACAAATTTCAAGTTCCTGACGTCTGTACAGTCACTTTCCAGCGCCGTTTTCTGTCTTTTAGAAACGGATGGAGAACGCAAAATTTCTTTCTTACGCTTCGGCATATTTCTTGGTAGTTTTACTTTTCAAACTGCAATATGCACTTATTTTTCTTTATTCGTACGCATGTTGCAGAAAAACAACTGAAGAATGTGCATCACGTTTCGCTGTATATAACGTCTTTGCTATTACAGAGTGAAAAGTCATCGCTGGACTTCAGTCCAAATTTTATATAAGCAGACGACTTTCAACCTCTATATCTTCCACCATCTTATAGCTATCGACACGGAACTGCTATGGTGTACAACTGGAGGCTTTGTACTACAACAACACAGAGATATCGTTCGTCTCCGTTATGTAGTTTTTGCTGAATAGCAAAATATTGACACCCACACGTAGAATTTTATGTAAGTCGATAACTTTCAACTCCCATATCTTACACTCCGTTACCGTTATCAATGCTGTACCACCATAGTGCACAATGGGAGACTGATACCTACTACCACATACAAACACTATTCCCTTGTGATGTGTAGTTTTGGCTGCAGAGTGAAATATAGGCACAAACACCTCAATTTATATATATAATTTGGTTCAAACATGCAAAGTAGAAGAAAATTAAAATTTTTCAGTAGAGTTTCGAATACGAACAGCTTCTGATGAAATTAACATCTATTCAATACCATTTTCGAGCAACCGACAATTATCAGGAAATAGATTTATTTATTTATGCATTTATTTCATCTGCGAATTTAGGGTGGCGACTTTAACGCATCTGAACATAAACAGTCTCTAGCAAAACTGATACAACAACGCCGATCCCTCAGAGATATGGAAAAAAGGCAAAGAAGCACAGTAGGGAATCTGAGTAGGGATAAGTTGTGTTAACAGAAGACGGCCTATAGGAGGAAGGAAAGTTGAAGGCACGGGAAGAATGGGAAATAATACAGTATAAGCAGATGAGATTAAAAAAATAGAAATTTATGAGAAAAGCTTATTTACACAGGAATGTGTCAGAGATAATAGTTCTCACTTTATCAGAAGATGCTGGTGGTTCTCAAACACAATTTCTTGAAATTTTTACGAGCTATGAGGCACTGAAAATATTTACGTTTCCACTTTAGACACGAAATCCCTCTAAGCATAGAAAGTATTGCAGAATCCGACAGCCTAGCATCCGCTTACATTCACGTTGATAAGGTTAGACCCCGTTCTCAGTTCATATATGCACCAATTAAGCTAATTGCAGACAGCACTCTACCTGTAATTAGTATAATTGAAGGGCCCAAGAACCGCTTTTGTATCTAATACCGGTCTTAGTGTATACGTAAAACAATACTATTAATCAGATTACTGTAACACACTGTCAATTATGAGAGATAATGAAAACAGGAAGACGTCTTTCACAAATCAGGCAAGCGGAACTATTGAAATTCAGCATGAGCAACCTAACTAAAAATATCTATTTATCATTCTATTACTCCGTGAACGCGAAAACTAAAGTAACGATTTTTAATATCAATTATAAAGGGTGACCAATAAATCTTATGTAATTCTATAGGTACTTTGGCATATATGTACACAAAACGCAAATCGTATGAATACCTAACCTTTAGGAGAGATAAAAGTAAGTATATGTTTTCGTGTGCGTCTCGGTGGCTAAGTGGTAGTGTGCCAGACTAGAAATCCATGTCCTAGGATTTTTATCTGTCACTTTCCACTTCTTTCCCCTCTGGCAGTATTGCTCATGTGAAAAATACCGAGTAGCACCTGTAGGTCCCCCTATAACTGGCTGGGTAAGTCAGTTCGAAGGTCGGAGGAAGGCAACGGCATACCACCTCCATTAGGACCATGCCTAGTAAAGCACTGTGGTGTTCAAACCAATCTTCGGATTGTTGACTGCTTTACCTTATGTTTTCGTACCAATAACTCTGATGTAATGTATGCCTATCACGCATTAAAATCATGGAGCTATAAAAGAAAGGAGATGACATGGCGTCACCAAACTGAAGCCAAAGTCCGCCATCTTACTTAACCAAAGACATTAGCAGACTACAGTTTACAATTGCTTTTGGTCCTTAATTTATGACGTGTGAACATCACGGCTGCTCTCAGTACTGAATATAACACTGCCTATATGAGTAACATTAAAGCAGAAAGACAATTTCGAACTTTTTCAGGTCTCGAATGCGTATTTGATCAGTAATACGACACATGTGGTTTCTTTATGTGACTTTTTTGTTTATAAATTTCCAAAAACTAAGAAGTACGGTATGAGATGGAAATAGGATTTATCTCCCATCACTTTGATCGTTTAGAGTTGTACTTCTTTGATTAAAAATAACAGCTTGAATCGTTTGTAGTCGGGAGACCACTTTACGCTGAAAAAGTGAAGCCTGCCTCCGCCGTATTGTTAAGTTTTTGTGAAGAGTTCGTATTGTAGAGCTGATGTTTTATGTCACTTACAACAGGAATAATACGTCCGTGATTACAGTGTGTTAAATGAGTGCAAATTAGCGTTAAAATTGAAGTTTTCAAATATCATATGATGAATATTTATTAGTATTTATTCAAAAAAGTATATTGTTTGTAAGTACATACTTTGCACTGATTGTCAGTTCAATGCACTAACAGTAAAGAGACGACTTGACGCATAGTTTTAAAGGAGAAATAGCATTCCAAGACGCGTCAAGATGGCAGACAGCCTTCAACTGACATATGTGCTCGGCACAGATAACGCCATCTCCCTCTATTTTAACCTTCTTGTTTGTAGTTGTACTAATCGTTATAATCATTGTTCGAAGTGTATGGTTGAACAAAATCACGTTTCGTTAATAAACGGATGAGACTTTCCAAAGTTAAGATAGTGTACCTTACTTCTTTCGTCATTCCACATATTTATGCGCTAGCCAAGAAAAAATAGTGAATTATTTTGCAGGCGTCCATTTTTTAAATAAACTTAAAGTCGAAAAGGTTACAAATGAGAATAATCACCAGTAAGAAAATAAACGCTCCTTTCATAGTTACCAGCTTCATCAGCTATCAACATAGTCAGTAAAACAGACATTAAAAGTATTATGAAGCTTTATTTACGCCTTAAAAGTATTATGAAGCTTTATTTACGCCTTAAAAGTATTATGAAGCTTTATTTACATCTTACATACTTCTCTTCTTGGTTATTCGATTGTATACAGATAAGTAGTCACGGGAGTGAGATTAAATTTGACGCAGTACTGGATTAAATTTACAGTTAAGGCCAAAAATTGCTTTCCTGAAACTATATTATTCGCTTAAACACTGTAAAGTCTAGTTTTTAAAACAGTTGTCTCCGGCGCATGACAGAAATAAAGAACAAGAAGCAATCGTAAACAATACCTACTACTGTCAGCATAAACTGTCACCCGTTGTGGGAGTTGATGGAAGCGACCTTTAATTCATTATCGATTTACAGACGCTTCCATCTCCCACCGCGCAGTGTCAGCTTAGATTGCGTGAACTAAACGTTTCCTGTCATCACCAACAGCCTTCAAAATAACGTAAAAAACAATTATGTTGTGCTATTTGCCTTCCTTATACCTCCATGATTAAAATCTCCGTCATAACAAGTGAACAACGAAAACTGAAATGCTACCAACGTCAAACCTCTACTCTGCTGTGTAGGTAGGAATGACGAAAGTAACAACGTTTTGTGAACTCTCATATAAGTATATCGATGTTTAAATGGTCCGTTTCGAGTAGCAAACGCATACCTGGCAGATACAATACCACAACTACTACGGTGATGATGTTTCGAGAATTGCAATCAAAATATCGTAGTTACGGAGTTTGCTAACTGTTTATTGGTATGTCGTTATGTCTCTTCGTGGTCATGTTCTGCCGTTGTCACGATATTTGAAGTTTCTAATAATTTCTTGTTTTGAATAGAGACGGCGATGAAAAAAGGAGATGGACAGAGAGATGAAGCATGAGGAGGAGATGAAGCGAAGGAGGATGAGGGGATTGAAGAGAGAAAGAAAGGAAAGCTTATTTATAGGTACCGGTTGAAAATAAGCAAAGCTTGAAACCAGTAGCGCAATCAAAAAAATATAATAAGCGAAGCCCTGGTGGTCATATAATTACAATGCATTTCCCCACAGATTTAATTCAAGGTCGTTAATCCCTTTGTCTTTCTCTTTCTCTCTCTCTCTCTCTCTCTTTAATAGTCCTACATTTCGCTCAGAATAAACAACCATTCCACCTGTACAGCATCGTTGGGGATCGTTCGGCAAGTATGTTTGTAAACAGACGGCGGCGAGCAAAAACAAATGACAACTATGGCCTTTAGAGATGAGCAGAGAGGTGTGGGGAGTGGATGGGAAGGGGAGGTGCGAGGTGCCCCCCCCCCCCCCTCTCGCAGTCCTGGTACGCTACCTCAGTGTTCTACGCTTCGGTGAAACCAAGTCTGAAGCGAGTTGCAAGATAGAAACTAAATCTGTCGTAAACATATTCAAACAAGACATTTGTTGCTAGAAAGGGTGTAACTCTTATCAGTATTACACTATGTTGAATCCAAACGTTCTGAGTCGAAAGGTATAACGTAATGTCGTCAAATATTAAAAAGTACAAACTAAAGGAGGACCCCGAAATAACTTAAAAGACCAATGACGAAGGACATGATATGTGGAACCACACGAATCTGGAAGGAAGCACAGGGAAACTAAGTGTAACCGTCATACACTGCAAAGTCTTGAGATGAACCCCCCCCCCCCCCAAAAAAAAAAAAAAATAAATAAATAAATAAAAATTTAAAGTGTTAATCCGGAACGGAGACAGTTACGTTCGTAAAAGGCTAATCTTGTTTTTGAGCCCTCGACGAACATAAAGATTCTATTTTTTAAGTACAACATATTATTTGTATCTGGTTTAAATAACAATGCATTCACCAAAAAGGCTCAATAAATGATACGAATTTCACAGGGAACATTGAGGCAGAATTAAAGTATGTGGTGTGGAGGGAGAAGTGCTTTAAGACAGTTACGTAGGCTGCTACACTGTGTTAGCTGAGTGGTCTAAAGCGCCTACCTTCTAAGTAGGAAGTCCTGGGTTCGAATCTTGGCCACAGAATTTTAATTCAAAGCCTCTCCATATATTTAATAAGGTATTACGAGACAATGTTGTCTCAAGCGAATGTATTATAGTTGATATTTATATCACATTGGCCTGAGGAACAAGGCGGGATTGTTCCCATTCGCGTTCTTTACTAGGTTGCTATTCCAATGTAGGAGAGCCCTGGCTATTTGATACGCATTTCACAGGGAACATTGAGGCAGAATTGAAGTATGTGGTGTGGAGGGAAACGTGGTTTAAGACAGTCCGTGTAGTCTCGTTGGCTGCAACCCTGTGTTAGCTGAGTGGTCTTTTTTTTTTTTTTTTTTTTTTTTTTTTTTTTTTTTTTTTTTTTTTTTTGGATAGATCAGTTCATTGCGGTCGTTGTTCCTTTTTGTTCGTTGTCGTTCGATGAGTTCTTGGCTCAGCTTTTTTGTTACAGAGAGGCGTTCAGCCCTCTGACCGGGCGCGCTGAGCCACGGCGCCCGGCAAAAAAAAAAAAAAAAAAAAAAAAAAAAAAAAAAAAAGTGGTCTAAAGCGCCTACCTAGTAAGTAGGAGGTCCTAGGTTCGAATCCCGGCCACAGCACAAATTTTATTTAATGCGTCTCCTTGTATTTAATATCAATGAACAATTGATTGACTAGTGGTAACTTCTGAGCTATGGTATTCCCAGTGATCAGTGGAAAATATAAAATAACATTATGAGAAAATAAGAGGATCTAAGTAGCTGATAGGACAGTAAGTACGCTATTGATAACATTATACATATTATGATTACTTAACGAAATAATTATATATTTAGACGTTGCCTTGTTACTTTGGTATGATGTATCAAGTAGTAAAACAATACCAAAAACACTCGTTCTGCTGAATATTCTATACGATGGTGGCATCAAATATACAGAAATTAATAATTTGTGGATGCGAGTGAGCAATATCTACACTTGAATTATTCTGGAGTATATACAGAATATGCAGATTTTTACGCGAGAGAAAAATACACTAGTCAAAACAATTAGAGGATCAGTTGACATACCTAGGTCGTTAAGTACTGTCATCGGCAGAACAAACTAAAATGGTTCGACGTTTTTTGTGTCGGTTCTACGGAATGGAGACAACATTACGGCAACCGAGACAGATGTAATAACAGAAAGCTTTCTGCAGAGGGTTTGGTCTTCACATCGGTTTCTCAACCAAACGACTTACACGAGCAGTTGGGTGCAGACAGTGTAGCGAGCAAGTAATGCAATGCAACAACAACAACGTGACTTACCCTAAACCATGGCATGGGGAGTCATAGAAAGGTTGAAAGCGGGACAGACATAGAGCGAGGTGGCTGCAGCTATTGGAGTGTCCCAAAGTGTGATTTCCAGTACCTGGACGCACTTTCAGACAATAGGAACCGTTTTAAGAAAGGTAAGGCCAAGGTCGTCCAGGGGTAACATCAGCAAGAGATGACCGTTATCTCCTCTAAACAGCCCGTCGTGACAAGAGGCAGAATGCAACTCAGCTGCAACGCACGCTCCAAGCGGCAACAGAATGGCCGATATCAACACAAACAGTCCGAAATCGTCTTCGGAAGTGTGGCCCCTTCGCACGAAGGCCTATGGTGTATGTCCCATTAAAACAACGATACAGTTTAGCCCGCAGAAAGTGGTAGAGGAACATCAAGTCTGGAGTCGTAACAAATGATGCCGGGATCTGTTCACAGACGGGTCAAGATTTTGTGTTCAGTCGGAGAATCGTCGTTCTCTCACCTGGAGAGAACGTGGAACTCGAAATAATCTTGCTTAAGTAGAGGGAACATCACCACATGGTGATGGTGGACGTACCGATTGATCTAAAGTCAGTATAAATTTTAAAACTTAATGAATCTCGGAATAATGTAGACAGAGAGGTAAAAATTGACATACGTGCTTGGAAAGACATGGGGTTTTATTAGAACCAAAAACAAAAAGAAATGCAAAAAATGTCCGACAGATGGCGCTTCATCTGATCAGAAAAGCAATAATTAGCATAACAAATTAAGACAAAGCAAAGACGATGTTCTTTACGGGAAATTCTCAATGTGTTCACCATCATTCCTCAACAATGGGTGTAGTCGAGGAACAATGTTGTGAACAGCACTGTAAAGCATGTCCGGAGTTATGGTGAGGCATTGGCGTCGGATGTTGTCTTTCAGCATCCCTAGAGATGTCGGTCGATCATGATACACTTGCGGCTTCAAGTATCCCCAAAGCCAATAATTCGCACGGCTGAGCACACGATCATCACCAAACGACGCGCGCAAGAGATCTTTCACGCGTCTAGCAATGTGGGGTGGAGCGCCATCCTGCATAAAAATCGTAAGTTCCAGCAGGTGTTTATCAGCCAGGCTGGGGATGACGCGATTCTGTAACATATCGGCGTACCTCTCACCCGTTATGGTAACAGTTACAAACCAGAATCACGCAGTTCCTCGAAGAAAAAACTCCAGATGACGGTAGATGTGGTACATCCAACCATACCGTCACTTTCTCGTCGTACAATGGAGTTTCCACGACAGTTCTAGGATTTTTGGTAGCCCAAATTCTGCAGTTGTGGGCATTGACAGACCCTCGGAGCGTGAAATGAGCTTCGTCGGTCGACAACACGTTACTCAACCAATCGTCATCGTCTGCCATCTTTTGGAACTCCCACACCGCAAATGCCCTCCGCTTCACTAAATCTCCAAACATCAGTTTATGATGCCGATAGATTTCCTGTAAGGATAGCATCGGAGGGTACGCCTAAATGCCGACCAAACAGTAGTGTATGGAATGCCGGTGCGACGTGCGACTCCACGACCGCTGACTTCCCCGTGCATAGACGAACCCGCTACAGTCTCCATTTCTTTCTGAACTGTCTCAGCAGCATTACGACTTGTGCTCGGTCGGTCACAACGGGGTCTATCGTTTAAACAACCCGTGGCTTCGAACTTCGAAATCATTCTCGCCACAGCTGCATTTGTCAACGGTCCTTTATCCGTTCGAATCCCTATGGCGATAGGATCGTAACGCTGAACTAGCACATTCTGATAATACAGCTTCACTAAAAGCGCTTTTTCAGGAAACGTCAACATACTGCGACTGCTTTTTTTTCCTTTGTTGTTTTTTAAAAACCCCAGAAGGGGCAGGCTGGCAGCAGCGAACATGCTGCTCTCCAGCCGAGAGCATACAGATATGGGAACAGAAGATTTATAATACTAATAAAAACAGGTGACAATAAATGAAGAATTTAAAAATAGAATAGCGAGATAAATGGGTGGAATGACAATGACTGTGAAAAGGATGACAAAATGTATATATTTAGAATTTAAAAAACCACGGTGGATAAAACGTTCTTGTTGAAGAAACGGAGCGATGACGACGAGACGAAGAGACACATTTAAAAAACATGGCAACACTATGTTCTGCCTGTGCGGCGGTTGATGATGTCTTAAAAACACACGTACACTCGAATCACTATATCACTGCACACTTAAAATCACTGACACAGAATTAAAATCACTGAGCAGGCCCCACAGTCGAGAGGGGTGGGGAAGGAAAGTGCGGTGGGTAGAAAAGGAGGGGAGGGGGCGGAGTGGGGATGGGATGGAAGGACTCCAAGGGAGTAGGGGGGATGGGGACCCAAGCGGAGGAAGGGAAAGGTTGTGTGGAGGGAGACGTGGCACTAATCTACAAGGAAGGCTAAGGTGGATAGGAGGGATAGATGTCAGGACGGAGAGAAGCTGATGGAAGTTGGATAGGATGTGGAGAGTATGGAGGTGGAGAGAGAGAGGAACATGATGGTAAAGGCGTGGCAGAGGACCGGGATTCAGGAGGATAGGAGGGACGAGTGGGTGACGAGATCCTATTTTGCGGGAGGTGTTTAGGATGCGGAGATGTTCAAGGAATTTTAGAAGGTGGGGGAAAGGGATAAGACCATATAAGATCAGCGTGGGGGAAGGGAGGCGGATATGGTAAGCGAGGCGGAGGGCGTGGCGTTCTAGGATCTGGAGGGATTTATAGTAGGAGAGCGGGGCGGATATCCAGGCGGTCTGATTCCCTCTCTCATTACAACTCCTTTTATACACGATTTTCATTCGCAGTCACTGACGTTTTGCTGTCCAGCGCCATCTGTCGGACATTTTTGGATTTTTTCTTGGTCTTTTTTTTTTTTTTTTTTTTTTTCCTAATAAAGCCCCATGTCATTCCAAGCATGTGCGTCAATTTTTAGGTCTCTGTCTACATTATTCCGTGGTTTATTAAGTTTTAAAATTTATACTGGTGTTTTGATCAACCGGTAAGTTGTGGGCAGGAGTTACTATTGGCGAATGTGCGGACGTCTCTGTCGTTCAGAATGACGCTTTGACTGGTCAGAGATCCTTCGACCCTTTGTTGTGGTGCCATAGGAGGTGGGTTTCTTCTGGTGGACGATAACGCTCGTCCCCACAGAGCTGCACTGGTGGACAACATGTTTGAAGCTGAGGGAACTGAACGTATGGAGGGGCCAACTCGTTCGCCGGACTTAAAACTCACTTCATCATTCACAAGAGCAACCAGTTTATTCTATCAAGATTAAAATAGTCTAGACCGTTTAATTTTAACGGATAATCGATTTCGGTCAAATAAAGACCATCTTCAGATACTGTGCGTCATGGTGGCACGTGCGGTCTAGATTGTTTTAATCTTAATTTTAAAAATTTTACTTAAAATGGTTGATAATAGTATACAAGTGTGTCGACGTGTCGAACAAAAAATTTTGATAATTATATTAATCTGCATCGTTCATGGGTAGCTCTTCAGCTATGGGCCTTAGTGGGAGAAGAGCCTATTAAAAATTTACGGAGTACATCGTTTAAACAACCCGTGGCTTCGAACCTCGACATATTCATAGAGTACTTTCTCCAACTACCTTGTCCAATTGAGTAACTGACGCCATTTCAATAGGGACCACAATCATTTGTTGTAATAAATACAGTCGTGATGACAACTTTATTTACTAGCGACTACGTAAAATGTAAGGATGTGGTACAGGGAAATTTTATATTTTGTTTATTTATAACCTCCATCTGTTTAGTATAGCTTCTCGCCTTCTTCGATTATGTTCTGTTAATACCTATACAATTAATTCGTCTCGGTTTAATTAATAATGAGAATGGCATTAAAAAACATCGATAGAGACTTATTGTTATCAATTCCAGTGTACAGTTATACCATGGACCTTATGTTTAGAAACGCGTACAGTTGTTTAGTTCATAAAATTTTAAAAAAATCTATTAAAAAAGCAAAATTGCGATCATTAGTGCAGTCATGATTTTATGTCATAAACCGACACTATTGATGTACCGCTCTGTGTCTTGTGGGTATAATGTGAGAAGAATGATGCCCACATTTTTTTGTTTTCGTTTTTTGTTACATTCGTGCCGCTACCAAGGACACCATATAAATATGTTAACATATTTTTTTTCCATTTTTCAAGACAGGCGTAACCGATATTTAGAAAAAAACCTCTACATCTAGTTAGCTTCCATAGGCATTACTATTAGTTAGCTTTGTTGCTGTCGTGTGTCGCTTTTCTGTATCGCTTTGCAGCATTGGCGTATTATGTAAATCGTTGAGCTTGAGAAGAAAGTGGCCCACGCGAGAAATAGTTGCATGCTAAAGCAAATATTATCGAGCGTGAGGTCAGCGATCTTTAGCGACACCAGGAAAACGGGAATGGCAGCGATAAGATGCGAAACAACAACCGAGCCGCGACGGCATTGCATTACGGCCCAGTGCTTTCCTGAAACATTATACTCCAGTTTCATTTAAATTAAATTTAGCACGTGAAATACTGCTTCATCAAGCTCAAGGTCTTGTCACTTGCATCAGTAAGTGACTCGTTGTTTTCTTTCCTTTACCGCGGCATGGGACGATAAATTTCATCAGGTAGTTTTGCACAAATTAACAGACTGAAGAAGGATATAGCTGACTGCTTGAGAAATTCGAAATATTTTAATTTTTTCCATTATTGCCAGTGGTGTTCCGTGACTGCTGTACTTCAGTAAGCCGGCCGCGGTGGCCGCGGGCACTGAGGCGCTCCAGTCACGGTCTGCACGACCACTACGGTCGGGGGTTCGACTCCCCCCTCGGGCATGGATATTTGTGCCGTCCTAGTTCGTAAGTAGTCCATAAGTAGTTTGTAAGTTTAGGGACTGATGACCCCGTAGTTAAGTCCCATAGACTATACAAACATTTGAACATTTTGTACTTCAGTAAAATAAAATGAATTGGCCTTCAGTCACGAAATTGTATTTTATTGTACACAATGCATTTCGAGCCCTGATAGCTCGTTATCAGATGCCTCTGTGGTTTATTACGCATGTTTAAAGGCCTGGGCCTCTTAAAATCAAAACATAGATTGTAACAATATGATGAATTTTAAAAAGTGTTTCATATAATAAAATAGATTTAACAGTTGACTTACTTATTAAAAGGTGGTGCTCAAATAAGTCTGGTGCAGTGTGATAATTGGAGTACATTTGTATGTATAAATAATCAATGATTGCTAAATGTCAGGAACAGTCCGTTATAATGGATTTGGGGTGGCTTCAACAAAAACAATGTATTAGTATCGTTAATTTGTCATTTCTTTCTTTCGAAATCGACACTAAACTGTAGATAAAAGTTGCCTGTCTTAAAATTCTACCAAATAAAATGAAGTAAAAGCGATTTGTCTTCCGGAATAATAAATTTTTGTTGCTTTGGGCCTCTGTGACTAGATTTCAAGTGCGTGAATTGAGGAAAGTGAATAATGGGAAGGAGAACAGATCAGTTCAGCCAACACGACCAATGACTAAAAGATGTAATTGTCCTTTGCACATAGCAGGAATAGTTACATGTAGATCTCCATCTGGATATTTAGTGTGCAAATCACATTTAACTGAGTAAGGTTTATCGAAACTCTTACAGACTATTTGTCTGTCTTTCCATTTTCTGATAGCGCGCGGGAGAAAGAAACAGCTTAATCTTTTCGATTTCGGTCATATTTCTCCGATTATCAAGAAAAGAACGGGGCTACTTACTTAACACGTTCGCTGCCGCGATGACGTCAGAGGCGTGCCAGAGCCGCCTACTGTGGCCGCCGGCGGCCACACGGGGGCCAAAGTGTTAAGATATAAAGTGTTTCAAAAATTTTAATATTTCATATGAATATCTTTCCAAAATTTGTAATGAAATTCGTTCTTTTTTTAACTTTTATCTACTTTAATTTTTTTCTACGCGCGGTATGAAATTATACAATTTGCAACTACTTTGTGCAGTTTATAGCAAGAAGAAGAATTTATGTCGTGTCACTAATAAAAAAAAAGAGAGGTGCTTTTACTTTTCCCTGTTTATCATTTTCGCCTTGTTAGCAATTTCATCTACCATATGACTGCAACAATGAATACAATTTTATAAAAATCTTAAATATTTAAACATCAGTGGTGCCAATTAATGTTCTTTATTCCATTAGAGGATAAGTGCACCGATGTCTGGATCTTCTGAAATTATGTTTGGGTTTTCTGAGCGAACAGAACAAATTATGTTTATAGGATCCATAAAATATAAAAATGCAGCAAGTGAAGCAGACAAAAGGGAGTACAAACGGCAGAAACTATGTTTCACAGGAAGTGCAGATTTCTTAAGGACTAGTGGCTAGATGACAAATGCAAATCAGTAGAAGAAGAGCCAATCATGAAGAAAACCGTTCCACCTTGTGTACGAAATGTATGAGACAGGGAAATACCCTCACACTTAAAGAAGGATATAATAATTGCAATTCCAAAGCAAATAAGTGAAGATAGGTGTGAAAATTACAGAACTATTAGTTTAATGAGTCATGGTTGCAAAATACTAACACAAATTATTTACAGACGAATGAAAGGATTGGTAGAATCTGGCCTCGGGGAAGATCAGTTTGGATTTAGGAGAATGTCGGAACACGTGAGGTATTACATTATGATTTATCTTAGAAAATACAATGAGGAAAGGCAAACTTACATTTTATGTAGCCTTTCCCCAATGTTATCCAATCTGTAAATTGAACAAGCTGTGAAGGAATGCAAGCAGATATCAGGAGAAAAAGTTCGGGGAGAAGAAATGAAAACTTTGCATTTTGTCGATTACTTCATAATTCTGACAGATACAGCTGAGGACCTGGTAGAGCAGATGAACGGAATGGATAGTGTTTTGAAAGGAGGTTAACAAGATTAAAACGAGGGTAATGGAATATAGTCTAAAAATCAAGCGATTCTGAATTAGATTAGGTAAAGAGACAAGAAGATTAGTAGATGGGTTTTGTTATTTGGGTAGCAACATAACTTATGATGTCCAAAGTAAGGAAGGTATAAAACGCAGAATTGCATTGGGAAGGAAGAAGAAACAAAATTTGTTGACATCCACAATTAATATAAGTGTTAGAAAGTTCCTTCTGAAAGCATTTGTCTGAAATGTAGCATTGTATGAGAGTGAAATGTGAACTATAAGGAGTTCGATAGAAAGTTGATAGAAGCTTTTGAAATGTGGTGGTACAGACGAATGCTGAAGAGTAAATAATGAGGAAATGCTGAATAGAATTGGGGAGAAAAACTTTCGGCATGTCTTATGGATCGACTGGTGGGACACATGCTGAGACATCAAGGAAACGTCAATTTAGCAATGGAGGGAAGTGCGTGGGGTAAAAATCGCAGAGGCAGGCCGAGAAATGAATACAATAAACAGGTTCAAAAGTTTGTGGATTGGCGCCCTTATTCAGAAATGAAGAGGCTTACACTGGACAGGATAGCGAGGAGAGCTGCATCAAATCAGTCTCAGAATTGAAGACCGCAACAACAAGAACAACAACATGTTGACCCCTACAAAAGATAATTTTTGGCCTCCATAAATTTCATGACCCACGAGTATTTAACGTGCAAAAACCTACAAAATAATTGCGTCAGTGACATAGGTCTCTTCCACAGCTTTGGCGACGACAGGACAATGGTTTCCATCTAATTGCATTGCTGCTTTGGTCTTCCTGTTCTCCCAAGTCACGTGTGGTAGATGATTGTGGTACGACTGTCAGGGACCACAACCCGCTGGTATACCGAATCAAAATTGTCATTATGTGGAAGTAGCATGGACCCTTGTACCCCAAAAACACATCCAGAACTCGTTTGATTCAGTGTCGAGGCGTGTAGCAGTGGGTACAGCCAGCTATGGCGGCAAATCTTATATTGATTTCATCATCGTCCTCATAGTCCTCATTTCACTTCGGACTGTATTTTCAATCATGTAATCCTTGTACAACGAGTTATCTTCCATATCAATATGGTTATTATTTCTCATATTCTTCTCGGTGTTGCATTTCCAATGGCCAGCAGTATGCCTTCAGATTTTCAAAGAGTACTCCAGTCTGTATTGTCAAAAGGTTTTGTTAATCTTCAAGTCCTTTAAAGGTTAGTCTGTCTTCCTCCAGTAGAAAAGCAACAACTTAGATTCTACCACTGTCTCCAGTAGAAGTGAATCGAATGAAATACTTAGATACACAAGTCTGATTGACCACTAACGTTAGAACTGAAAATTTACCTCAGTATCCGAAACTGCAAAAGATTTTTTTCAATCATTTAATACTTTCGTTTTCATCTAAAACATTATGAAGAGTCGCACTCAACAGAAAATAAAGCACTGTGGTTAAAAAAAACTTACTGGAACGTATCTGGAGGTCGTAAGAGAGCAGAAACGCACAACTTCTGCCAATTTTTGCAGACATATCGCTCGACACATCCTGTTCATATCGTCTGCATTCAATGGCTGCCAAAAGCGATTGCTCAAGTTCTTTTGAAGAAACGCCAGCTAGAGAGCGGTTCTGATCAGGTCCCAGGATGAAACTGTGTTCTGGAAGTTGGGCATCAAAATTTGTATTTTCTTAACATGCAATCCAAAAAATAAAACTGTAAAAGCTACTGAAATATCACTGCCAGGGCCATGTTTCGTCTACTGACTTCAGGTTTCCTCCATTGTTATCTTCAGTTCTTAAAGAGACCGACACGTTCTCAGTTGTTGTATTAAAACCTTACGTTTTCGATTATTTTGCAAAGTATTCTGCTATTACGACCAAAATAAGATATGTTATCGTAGTATCTCCATTACTTTCCTGCAGAATTAGATATTTTCGAGATGAATTGTTGAAAATAGAGTGAACAGTGAACCTCGTGGTTCCGTATTACGCAGGAGGATAGTCTAATTATCAAATTTCCAATATAGATAATCGCATATTAACACAAAAGATCATCATTAAACTTGTTCTTTTCAGATTTCTGGAAACATCCCCTAGCCTGTAACGTATTGATATTCTTTTTAAAAGAAGTTCAGCAAGATTTGAGGAAAATTTCTGCAAGTAGGACAAACGTATTGATTGAATTCCTGGCACGAAGAGTGCTGATTTTCCCCTGAATAGCTGCCTATGTGAGCGCTGCCCGTGGTGAGCGATGTTCTGGGCTTGCTTTCCGATACATCTCACAATTTTTGTCTCCCAAGATTATAAACGGCGTTTCCATATTACCAACACATAATCTGGATTTTGTAGAAAGAGAAGCTGGAGTGAATGAAGATGAGATAGGAACTACGACACTGTGAGAGGAATTTGAATCGAGAAAAGACCCTGAAGTAGATGATATTCCCTCTGGACTGCTGTTGTCCTTGAGAGAGCCAGTGTAGAAGAAACTGTTCCACATTCTTAGAAAGTGGTATGAGACAGGGGAAATACCATCATACTTCAAGAAAAATACAGTTCCAAAGAAAGACATTGCAGGTAGGTGTGAACATTACAGAACTATCAGTTTAATATGTCATGGTTGAAAAATACAAGCATGAATTATTAAAAAAAGAATGGAAAACCTGATAGTATCCGACCTTGGGGAATGTCAGTTTGAATTCAGGAGAAATGTAAGAATATAGGTCTAGGAAAGGCGAACTTCAGTTAGTAGCTTTTCTAGATTTGGTGAAAGCTTTTGACAGTATACTGAAAGTAGTAGAGATAAAATATAAGGAACGAAAAGTTACATTCAATTTATACAGAAACCACAGAAGTTTTTAGAGCGAAAGGGCATGAAAAGGAAGTAAGAAAGAGCTGTAGCCTTTTCCCAGTGCCACTTCAATCTGTGCATTGAGCAAGCAGTGAAGAAAGGAAAGAAGAATTTTAGAGGAGGAATTAAAAGTTGAGAGTAAAGAAATAAAAATATTTGGACAGGTACAGCACAGCACCTGAAAGATAAATTGAACGGAATGGACAGTATCTTGAAAGTAAGGTAGAGGTTATAAGATTAACATTAACAGGAACAAATCAAGGGACAGGAAATGAAGTCTAAGAAGCCGGAATTAGATGAGGTAGCAAGACAATAAAATTATTAGATTTTTTTTTAATTTGGGTAGCTTAATAACTTCTGATGGCCGAAGTAAAGACATTAATTGCAAATTATATATGGAAGATAAGCATGTTTGAGAAGAGAAATTTGTTAACATCGAATATTAATCAAAGTGTCAGGATGTCTTTGAGTACATTTGTCTGGAGTGTACCCTTGCACAAGAATGAACGTGAACTATGATAAGGAGTTGAATACAGAATAATGTTACAACTTTTGAAATTTGGTGCTACAGACGAATACTGAATATTAGATCAACTAACTAATGACTAATGAGTAGGTACAGAACAGAATTGGGGAGAAAAAAATTTCTGGCATGTTTTGACAAAAGGAAGGGGTCGATTGGTAGGAGACATTTAGAGAGATCAAGGAATCGTGAATTTAGTATTGAAGAGAAGTTTGTGAGGAATTTCAGAGGAAGTCGAGACATGAATGCAGTCAGCAGGTTCTTATTTAAACGCGAAGAGGCTTACGCAGGATAGGGTAGCATAGAGAGATGCATCGAACCAGACTTTTAACTTAAGGCCACGACAACAATGGTTACAGAATATATGGGATTACTCCATACATCTTCTATACTATAATAAAACATACAATAATAAAACTATAAGGCCGCTTGGTCTATCATTAATGTGTTTCAACATACTCGTCTGCAAAACTACTATAGAATTTCCACAGGCTTCTCAGAGCTAAATTAGGCGATGTTTGTGGCTACTTTCAGGCATTTTTTTTTCCATCAAAATCAGATATCGTTCTTTAAAACTTGATCTGTTACTGTCTTCTGTCTATTTGAAGACATTAACGTCCGAAACTACAAGAGTAATTTGTAGTTGGCTTTCATAGGTGACTTGAGCGTAGCATGCCGGCGTAATTTCATCAAAATCGCACAAGAAATCAGGAAGATATCAAAATTTAAAGTGGCTTCTAATCAAAACGCGTGCTTATGGAACGTAGTTTCAATTGTGCGATTGCGATTCTTCATTTAGTGTCAGAAGGACACAATTCGTAGTAACTGACGGAAAATAATCGAGTGACATCTGGCGTTCCCCAGAGAAGTTTTTTACGGCCCCAACTGTTCTTTGTTTTTATAAACGATTTAGGATACAATCATTGTAGCCCTCTTAGCCCGTCGTTTATCGCGTAGTGAAGTCACCATACGATCAAAACCAACTGCAAAACGATTTAGACAAGATATCAGTATATTGCAAAAAATGGCAATTAACCCTAAGTAAGAGTGAAGTCGACCAAATGAGCTCTAAAAGAAATCAGTTGAACACCATTTACACGATAAATCAGTCAAATCTAAGGGCCGTAAATTCAACCTCGTTGTGTTGGAAAGAACACATACAAAATGTTGTGGGGAGAGCAAACCAAGGGCCGCGTTTCATTGGCAGAGCAGTTAGAATGCAACAGTTCCACTAAAGAGACTGCCTACATTACATCATCTGTCCGTCCTCTTCAGCTGTATTGCTGCGCATTGTGGGATCCTCAGCACAGTACACTGAAAACGTTCAGAGAAAGACTGCTCGTTATTTTCACGATACAGGAAGCAGAGTGTTAAGAAAATGATGCACGAGTTTAGGTGGAAATCATTAAAAGAAAGGCGTTACTCGTTGCGACGTGCCGCGGTGGAGTAGCCGAGCGGTCTAAGGGTACGGCCATAGTGAACGTCTCCCCGCTAGCTGCTCGGCCGCTTAACTCGCAGCGGTCGGACCGCGCGCGCTGCAACGGCGCGATGGCAGCTGGTGGTGGCCACAGTGCGCAGCCAACCGCGCGCCGGCTGATGCCAATACATGACCAAAATTACTTTTCGATTTTCTTGCTGAAAAAATACTGCCTGTGTATGAAACAAAGCTACATCGCACTCCGGTGTCAATATTGCGATAAAAATTCTCTTTCTGCCGTAAAAAAAATAAAAACCACCTCTCCCGGTTTTGTGCGTTTTCCTTGACGTAGGATACTTCTCACTCGATTCTGAGGAAACTAATGGTCGTGCCTCACTGAGTTTTGCACATCTTGCAGGCTAACATAACAGCTTCATAACGGAGTGTCTGTTTTTCCGGTATTCGCCATAGTTATTACGATACTTAATTTCTAGTTAAGCTATCGCATAACATTTGAACCTTTTGCAGTGAAAAATATAGTCGCTGACTACTTTTCGTATGGTTAACTTTAGGTTATACATTACTGTGTACGAAATGTAGCCAACATTGTGAAATTGTTTTTAAACCTGAATAGAAAGCGATACATCGCTTCAGTATAGCGAACTGAGTGTTGAAATTTGAGGGCGCTAGCGCCGCGCGCTCTCCTTCGGCGCGCCATGTGCACAACTACTGAGCCTCTAGCGTGCAGCTCAGTCAGTCAACCTTCGTAATAAAGCACATGCCCGAGCCAACAGAAAAGACTTTAAAAAATAGCAAATTTTATCTGGGACAGATGCCAGTTCTCTAACTCGTTTTAAAATATTGGTGGCATACAAGTTCGGATAACACAAAGGCAGTAAATCTAGTTCTATGTCTTAAAGTTACAAATATTGGATTGCTAGCTGTCACTGATGGAAAATTGCAAGTTCATAATGGTGACTGTAGGGTTCTAAGGAAAAGAGAATGCTAGTGTTTGTGTTGAATGCCCCTTCCGACATGCAGTAGAAATGGGAAGACTAAAATTACCGAAGAATTTTTGACAGGATCCAACAGCAAGCGTCTAAATGTTATCCAAGGCGCTGCAGCATTTTTCCTCTGAATCAATATTTAATTAGTCTTTCTCCACAAAAAACAAGAGCGGGGGGACATTAAAGATGTTTTCAACGGCACTGTTCAGTTAGAATAATAAGTTCGTATGTGCAGCTTAAGTGCATCTTCTTTCTAGTTGAGTTTAATGCAAGTAAATCAGTAGTGCTATAATGTAACTGCTGTTATAACTTGGCACCATCCACGGATGATGATGACGAAAAAAAAATGTTCTGATCGCAAATTGCATAAAATGCCAAAACTGGACTCACTAGTTGCTGGCATGGGGTAGTAACTGTTAGATCACGACAGGGAAAAAGTTGCAACTGCTGTCCTATAACCTCAATATACATACAAAGTAACTATATAAGGCTTTCTATAGAAGAACAAACAGTTTTGGTTGCAAAGTGGTTTTATTAATTACCAATGACGCGTTTCGCCCTCACAGCAGGGTATCATCACATTATCTGCATGACAAACGTTACGCAAATTGCTACAACAGCCCCTGTTTCACTACTTTAAATGTTGTAGTAATTCTTGTGTAACATTTGTCATGCAGGTAAGATGATGGCCTGCTGTGAGAGCAGAAAGCGTCATTGGTAATTAATAACACCACTTTGCAACCAAGACTGTTTTTACTTGAAATTAGCCTGTAACTGACAGTGTACCGTCTGTCACAATGTATGTATTTTGAGATTATAGTAGGACAGCAGTTACAATTATTTCACTGTCAAGGTTCCTAATCACATACCGACATTTTATACTGTTCACGAACAAAAAAATTTTTGGTAAGGTAAATTGACATGGAATGGCAGCAAATTAATTAAGAATGAAGTAGCCTCGTGTTAGTGGCTCACAAAAAAGCGAATTTCACGTGAAACCTTTAGCAAAGAAGTCCATTTCATATTATGAGCTAAATAACCTATCTACACGTAAATTACCTTGAATGTCTAGTTGTTTGGTATATTAAAGTACTGGTATTCTTGCACCAATATGAACAACAAGAAGCAATTAAAGACATTGCAAAACCGGTTGCGCGAGTCTACTAAAGTTCAGTAAAATTCAGCTACAGTGAATTTTGAGATAAACGCGTCTTTATCAGCTCCCATTAAACGCGACGCGCAGCGCACAGCGTCGAAACCTCGGAACCCGCGAGCTGAGAGCGGCACAAGAAACATAAATTCTTTCTTGCACGCGCCTGTGAAAGCGATGTGAGCGAGCTGAGGCGGCCGCGCGGGTGCAATATGGCCACCCCAATGGCATCAGGCACTGGGTTTTCCAACCGCCTCCCTGCCGGCGAGAAGCAGGAAGTGTGGAGCGGCTCACTATGGCCGTACCCTAAAGCACCTCGCTGCGGAGCGCGCGGTTGCTCGCCGTGGAGGTTAGAGTCCTCCCTGGGGCATGGGTGTGTGTGTTTGTCCGTAGGTTAGTTTACCTAGGTTTAAGTAGTTTGTAAGCTACGGACTGATGACCATGCAGTTTGGTCCGATAGATTTACAAACATTCAAACTTTCATTCGTTGCGACGAAATCTATTTGCGGAATTTCCTTCACCAACTTTCTCTTCCGAATGCGAACATAGTTAGCACCCACCTACATAAAAGACATGATCATTAAAATAAAATAAGAGAAATCAGATCGAAAACGGAAAGATTCACTTTTTTCTTACTCACGCGCGCTATTAGAGAATGGAACGGTAGAGAAACATCACAAAAGCTGTTCGCTGAACCCTCTGTCATGCACTTCAGGGTGATTTGCAGAGTATTTATATAGATGAAGCCTCTGAAAGACACTTAAATGTGATTTCCAGAGTAAATATGTAGCTTTATATGCAAAATTTTAGTGGCTGTTCTGTTCACCAGTATGGCACGGTACACAAAGAACCAGTATATGGTGGTGTGGTGGTGTTAATTTCATATTACAAGGAATAATCAATAAATAGCGCCGCTCCTTTTTTTTTTTTTTTTTACTTGCAAGTTGATGATTACTGTATTTTCTAAAGTTTACGTGACAGAATAAAGTGCTATAAACTTACTTTTCGGAATACAAAATAACATTGGATTCGGATTGTATATACGGATTTACTGAAATTCTCCTTTATGGCATTAAGCTGCCGATAAATTAGCAACAAAACTTCACCTACATAGACTCTACGGATGTCACCGTCCTCTCTTTCAATGCGGCACTTTGTAGCGAATTGACCTTCGCCTTTGTGCTAGTGTAGTAGAACTTGGTGTATAAACAGACTTGCGGCCTCCTTGGAGGGCGTGCACAAACAAGTCTATTGTCCGCAGCCGAGGCCTTCAGAAAACAGGTGGGGCGGAGCAGCGGGCTAAACAGACGACAGACGCTACAGCGGGGGAAGCGTACGCGTAAACAAGTTTACCTGCCCAGCGAAATTCCAGCGAGCCTCCCCAGGCCACGCATCCCCATCAGCCAATCGGCAACGACACGACGGTTTCTCTCCCTCTACCAAAGATGCTCCGTATACAACTCGCTGTCTTATGTACCGTCCTTAACTGTTTGCGCATATACTATTAACTCTGTAGTACCGCTTATTGTGAGGCATCCGCAGAGTATGAATGTCATTGCAGTAAGCATTAGGATGCTCAAAGTGAGAATTCTGTCCGCAACATCTGCGCTCAAGTCATTTAGTATAGCGACGGCGCGCTGCAGTCCGTATAGCACTAAGTGTATTTAGAGAGTTATTACTTCGCTAGTACACACAGATAACCTTCAAAAGTATCCTAAAACTTTGCATATACACTCAGTGGCAAAAGTATTTTTTTTTCGGACAGTATGTAAATGCGCATAATTTTGCAGTTTGCCGCATGGACAAATACAGAAATTGCACTCTGTGATGTATTTGGGACTCCGGGTACGATGTCTCAACGTGAAACACGCGTCAAATACGAAGAATTGTTGTTGTACATGTGTCTGTTACGTAATATTTCCCGAAAATGGCATGGGAAGGTGCAACAAAAGTATTCGGACAAAGGCGGACAACGTGAGAGAATGGTTCATTCCGAGACGCACAGAGGCTCAAGCGACTGCAGTGTGTCCGACATTTCCGCGAGACGATAGCGATGATTAGTAAACACGTATCGCTGTGCAGGTCGACGATGGGACGCAGAGGCAACTTGTCGTTTATCATCACGCGAAGGGGAAAACCTACAAGGAAATTCTCGCAATAGTGAACATGAAGAAAAGTACAGTTCGCCGGCATTATTAAACGGTTCGAAAAAGAAGACCGACTGGAATTCAGTTGCAGTACAGGACGGCCAAGGACATTTTCACAGAGAGATGAACGTGTGATTGTGCGAAAGGTACAACAAAAATCTGAAAATATCTGCCACACGAATTGCAAGTGAGGTCAAGGGAGACCTTGGTATAAAAGTTCATTCCGAAACCGTGCGGAGAGTATTACGACGATCGCAGTACCATGGTCGAGTGGCACGGCGAAAGCCATTCATAAATGCAGTGAACCAGAAGAAACGTATGCAGTTTGCGAGGGAATACGCCGAATACGATCAGGATTGGTGGAATCGGGTGATATTTTGCCACGAATGTAAATTTACATTATGCCAAAGCGACGGAAAGGCAAACGTGTGGCGAAAGACCAGGTACCTCAAACCGACAGTAAAGTTTGGAGGTGGGAGCATCATGGTGTGGGGATGCATGTTCGGCAATGGTGTGGGTGATTTAGTGTTCATTGATGATACGGTGAACAAGGAAGCGTATTTGAATATACTGCTAGAACATTTGAAGCAGAGTTCACGACTTCTAGGTATTGCGAACAACTTTCATTTTTGTCAGGATAATGATCCCAAACATAGCGCGCATTTTGTACAAATGTGGTTGATCTTCAATTGCCTGAAAGTATTGCACCCCCTCCCCCTCCCCAATCACCAGACATTAACCCAATCGAACATTTGTGGGATAAATTGAAACGGACCCTCCACGCGGACAAGATCTATACGAAGGAGACCTTGAAAGAGAAACTGCGCCAAGAATGGGCAAATATAGGCCCAGATTTCACGAAATAACTCGTAGAAAGTATGCCTAGTAGTCTTGGAGGAAGTATTGAAAATGAAAGGTGGACCCACAAGGTATTGACATTTTCGTCGTACAATTTATGAACATTTATTGGACAGTGTCCGAATACTTTTGTAGCAGCAGGGTGAGCAGGTTGTTTCATTTTTGTTGTTAATTTTTCTGTTATTTATGTTTTGGAAACGAAATAATATAATAATTCTTTTGTAATTAATGTTGTTACGCATATATATTGCTAATTTTTATGTTTGGATTTCATAGTCAGTGTTTCTCGAGTACTCATTGTGAAACTTCCCACTGTACGAATACATTTGCGACTGAGTGTATATTTATAGAGGTCTTAAAAACGTGATACCATGAATGAAGTCTGTTTGAAAGCGCAAAGGTCGAGAATATTTTCCTTTTTAGTGTCGTAGCTGAGACTGCATGTTACTCCTGGCCATTAAAATTACTACACCACGAAGAAGACGTGCTACAGACGCGCAAATTAAACTGGCAGAAAGAAGATGTTGTGATATGCAAATGATTAGCTTTTCAGAGCATTCACACACGGTTGGCGCCGGTGGCGACACCTACAAAGTGTTGACATGACGAAAGTTTCCAACCGATTTCTCATACACAAATAGCAGTTGACCGGTGTTGGCTGGTGAAACGTTGTTCTGATGACTCATGTAAGGAGGAGTAATGCGTACCACAACATTTCCGACTTTGATGCCGGCCGCGGTGGCCGAGGGGACTAAGGCGATCCAGTCACGGTCTGCACGGCCACTACAGCCGGGGGTTCGAATCCCCCCTCGGGCATGGATATTTGTGCCGTCCTAGTTCGTAAGTAGTTCATAAGTAGTTTGTAAGTTTAGGGACTAATGACCCCGTAGTTAAGTCCCATAGACTATACAAACATTTGAACATTTTGAACCGACTTTGATCAAGGTCGGATTGTAGCCTATCGCGGTTGCGGTTTATCGTATCGCGACATTAATGCTCGCGTTGGTCGCGATCCAATGACGGTTAGCAGAATATGGAATAGGTGGGTTCAGGATCCCAACGGCCTCGTATCACTAGCAGTCGAGATGATAGGCATCTTAACCGCATAGCTGTTACGGATCGTGCAGGCACGTCTCGATCCCTGAATCAACAGATGGGGACGTTTACAAGACAACAACCATCTGCACGAACAGTTCGACGACATTTGCAGCAGCATGGCCTATCAGCTCGGAGACTGCTGCTGCGGTTACCCTAGACGCTGCATCACAGACAGGAGCGCCTGCGAGGGTGTACGCAACGACGAACCTGTGTAAACGAATGGCAAAACATCATTTTCTCGGATGAATCCAGGTTCTGTTTACAGCATCATGATGGTCGCATCCGTGTTTGGCGACATCGCGGTGAACGCACATTGGAAATGTGTATTCGTCATCGCCATACTGGCGCATCGACCGGCGTGATGGTATGGGGTGCCATTGGTTACACGTCTCGGTCACCTCTTGTTCGCATCGACGGCACTTTGAACAGTGGTCGTTACATTTCAGATGTGTTACGGCCCGTGGCTCTACCCTTCATTCGATCCCTGCAAAACCCTACATTTCAGCAGGATAATGCACGAACGCATGTTGCAGGACCTGTACGGGAATTCTGGATACGGAAAATGTTCGAATGCTGCCCTGGCCAGCACATTCTCCAGATCTCTCACCAACTGAAAACGTTTGGTCAGTGGTGGTCGAACAACTGTCTCGTCACAATACGCCAGTCACTACTCTTGATGAACTGTGGTATCGTGTTGAAGCTGCATGGGCATTGTACCTGTACACGCCATCTAAGTTCTGTTTGACTCAATGCCCAGGCGTATCGAGGTCGTTATTACGGCCAGATGTGGTTCTTCTGGGTACTGATTACTCAGGATCTATGCACCCAAACTCCGTGAAAATGTAATCACATGTCAGTTCTAGTGTAATATATTTGTCCAATGAATACACGTTTATTATCTGCATTTCTTCCAGGTGTAGCAGTTTTAATGGCCAGTAGTGTATTTGTATATATGCTGTTACACGATCGCTGATTTTACACAGTAGCCCTGTGGAATAGCGAAAGTTTGGTTACACACTCTGTACGTAAACGCAGAAAGAAATACTGGAAGTCATTCTCTTGGGGCCGGTCTTTAATTGGGGAAAGCTACTGCCTAAAGCCGTCGGCACACGGAGCGTGTATCTTAACGATTGTGGTCAACGTGGCGAGTTTCTGACGTCACAACGTGACAGCCGCGCGTTGGCGAGGCTTTCCCACCGTGTGAGGCAATATCAAGCATGCGTCTGAACGTTTACCAATAAGGTGGAAAATACCACCGACGTCACACCTCCTGGTTATCCGGGGCAGGGGGCAGCTCTTTTCGTTAGAGAGATGAAAACGCCAGTCGCTTGTAATTTTGCATTGGATCAAAGATTCGCGATAAATGCAAGTTAAGTAAGGGGCCAATGCCGCAGAGTACTCTTAGTAAAACAGGATTGGTATCCCAACTGGAAGTAAATGTAGATGTAAAGGTATATGGACGTTTTTGCGACCACCAACATATTTTCTTATATCTGGCGTTTACCAGGAAAATGACTCACCATCTGCGTCGAGAGTCCAGGAAATTGTTACAACAGTTTTAGGGGCATAATGTACAGTCACTGATTTATTGTCCACTAGATTCTCTTCATCTGAACCCGACACAACATGTCTGGGAATTCCGCAAATACCACTTCCAACAGGCCAACGTTTACCGAAGCACTGCGGTGTTCAATCTTTTCGGTTGTGATCAGGTACATCTGAAAGCATGTGCTTATACAAGCAGCCTGTATCTCTAGAAACCCACCCTCCCTACCCTCTTCCCCTTGTTATGTGTAATAGTATGAGATTCCCCTCCCCCTCCCCACTACCGCCAGTAGGATTTCCCTATTTTTTTTATAATTAGATGTATTTTATACATTCATGAAGGAAAACAAGGAAAAGTTTGTAGAGGGAATTAAAGTCCAGGAATAGGGAATAAAAACTTGCAGTTTACTGACGACATAGTAATTCTGTCAGAGACAGCAAAGAAACTGAAAGAATAATTAAATGGAATGAACAGTGTCTTGAAAGGAAGATATAAGATGAACATAAACGATGGGTGATGGAATGTACTGTCAGATAATCAGGCGACGCTGACGGAATTTGATTGGGTGGTGAACGATAAGGTGGGTTGATAAGTTTTGTTATTTGGGTAGCAAAATGGCCGAAGTAAAGAAGATACAAAATGCAGAATGGCTATGGGAAGAAAAGCGTTTCTGAAGAAGCGACGTTTGTTGACATCCAACATTACCGTAAATGGTAGGAAGACTCCTTACTGAAAGCATTTGTCTGGAGTGTAGCATTGTATGGGAGTGAAAAGTGGACGATAAGGAGTTCAGACAAAAAGATGATATAAGCTTTAGAAATGTGGTGCTATAGACGAAAGATGGAGATTATATGGGTAGATCATGTAACTAATGAGGAGATGCTCAACAGAACTGGGGAGAAAATGAGTTTTCGGCATATCCTAAGAGAAGGATGGATTGGTGGTACACACTATGAGACATCAAGGAAACGTCAAATTAGCAAAAATAAACAAAAATGTTTGTAATTCTATGGGACCAAACTACGTTGGTCATACAAAGTACTTAAACTATGTTAAACTAACCTAAGGATAACACACACATCCATGCCCGAGGGAGGATTCGAACCTCAAACGGGGAGGCCGCGCGATCCGTTACGCGACGCTCCAGACCGCTCGGTTCCGTCAGCTTAGCATTAGAAGGAAGTGTGTGGGATAAAAATCGTAGAGGGAGACCGAAGGACGAATACGGTAAGCAGATTCAAAAGGAAGTAGGTTGCCGTTCGTATTCTTAGATGAAGAGGCTTGCACAGGAAAGGGTAGTATGGAGAGTCGCATGAAACCAGTCTGCGGACTGAAGACCTCAACGACAACAACACGCAGAATGAAGTGAGGAAGGTAGATAAGAGTTTAACGAGCTCATTCTCGGATTGATTTTTGCTTAAGGATGGGGAAGGAAATCGGCCGTGCCCTTTGAAAGGAACCCTTCCGCTATTTGCGTGGAGGGATTTGCGAAGATCGCTGGAAACCTAAACCGTGATGTCCTGAGGCGCGTTTAAACCGCCGACCTCCCTAATGTATCCAATTAATGAACCCCTTCCCTTAGTAGAAATTGAACACAATAAAAGGAATATCAGTTTTGGTAAGCGTCACTGATCGACACGACACAACAGTTATTGTGTGCACACAGTAACCTGCCAGATTAAGCTGAAACCTAGGACCAGTAAGGCGCATTTTCCCATGTACTCTTTAAGTTCACCCGCGTTACCTCCAATCAGTATCAAGGCAAATGACTCAGAGTGCCAGAAGTTCTCCGACGACGTCCACATCACGTTTGTTATCTCTGCTTTAGACGGTCAAAATGTGGGCCCTAAACGTGCCTGTTATCGAGTACGGTCACGCTATGACAGTCATTCTCGGAACACAGTAGCCTCTTCCGCTGCCAGAAACCAAATAAACCGCTACGTCGCGGACACGTGCAGACTGGCCGTCGCCTGCCCAGAAGGTCGGCCTCCAGCCGGCCACTCCGCGGTGATAACCTCTGGCTGAGCCACGCAGGCGAATGCCAAGACCAACCACGAGGCCCACGTAACTGCCGTACAGCGTGCCCATCTGATTGTTGCGGACAGGGCAGCAGAAGGCGACAAGTAAACACAGTCGCCTCAGCCACAAAATGATGAGTTTATCGGTATCGGCGTAATTTGAGCTGATCGACTATATAAAATAAATAAATTCGACGAGAGAGGTTTACTGGTAACACAATTCTTTATTAGACAACAGAAGGAACTAGAGTTGGCTACGGTTTCATGGTTTCGAAACCAGGTTTCGATACACACAACAGTTTCAATGTTTCAAAACCGGCATCTTTTACGGTTTCGAAACCATACGGTTTCATTCCGTTCTGTTTCGGATCACATTCGCGGTCGATTGTCGATACACTGAAACCGTTTCTTCCTGTCGGTTTCACGGTATCGTGTCGGTTTCACGGTTTCGTGTCGGTTTCACGATTTCATGTCGGTTTCACAACACCGGTGTTTCAAACCACTAATGCAGAACTGCGGAACAGACTAATGGTATCGAAATGTGGTGTTTCACACAGATACACATATAACTTACTAGTATATAAACCATTTAGAGAGTGTCAAATAGCAGTTGACACTCTTGAGTCTGCAGCTTATGATTACTGATATCAAGATTCGTTTGCAAGAGACTGCTGCATTCCGAAATGACATAATGTCTGCTTTATAAATGTAAAAGAACAATAAAACAACGTTCACTATTTTCATTGAAAAACCAGTTAAATTCTAGGTTTATCTGCCATATTAAAAACACACGAGTGAAACAACATTCTTTAAAATAAGATAGAACATGAAGCCTTAAATGACATTTCTTATACTAACAAGGGTAGATCGCATATTTAATTGGTTTCTTATGAGCTAAAACGAAGTTACCTACTGTCATTATAATTTTTCGACACTCATGTTAAAAGAATTGCGGCGGTGGTGTAACGGTCAAGACGTACAAGTGGTGAACTTGCCTCTTACTTTATTATTTTTGTAATTCCATAGCATTACTTGTGATTATTTAGTGTGCTCTTTATTCCCTGTATGTATAGAAAGCAGCATTTATAATCCTCACTGTAATATGCGTACCCTTATCAGCGGCCTGGTGTGACTATGTTGGCAACATCAACAACACGGGAGAAAATATTTATCAACATGTTCCGTACAGACCAAGAAGTATGGTTGACAGGTTTTTGTATGTACCCTAGTCCACATACTGAAAAATAATGCCCTCCTAGAACGAAGATTTCATGACAAAACATACATTCCTTCACGGTTTCATGGTTTCGAAACAGTGTTTCGAAACCACAGATGGTACGGTTTCATTCGTTTCGAAACCGTCAGATGTTTCAGTTTTCCCATCTCTAGAAGGAACTAACTGAAAAACAAAAGTTGTCAGAGAGTAAACTGCAGAGAGTGTAACATAAAAAAATCATAGAGTATACATCGCGTATGGAATATACTAGAACACGTAAATATATACAGCGCCCTGGCGGCCGGACGCTGAACTATGATTAACAGCCGTGATTCATTTATAACACCCGCGATAGTTGCGTGCCTCTGGTGGCCGGTACGGAACTAATTATAAATACAGTTCACTTGATTCAGTAGCTACACTGCACTGCACTTTCAACAAGTGGCGGCTGACGCGTGGCGGCTGGCAAAACAGAGCGCCACAAGTTCGTAGAATTTTGGAGTGGTAGGAAGCTCCCTTCAGGTTGTGACTTCTGAAATTTTTCCGGCGTATTTCTTCTTCCAGTAGTTTTAGGGTATGCAGCCGGATTCCGTTGACATTCTGACACGATATTTCGGTCCAGAGACGTCCGGCTATCTTCAGGTGAGTACGCAACTACTGAAGAGACCAGGTACGGTCGCGGTATTTACGTCGATTTTTGCGCATGCGAAATACGCTGGTGTCTTTCTGCGCATGTGTTAGTTGGCGACTGCGCAGAGTGGCCGAGTTGTGTGTGTTGCTGTCGGTGGTGAAAGTGAAAACTCCTCTAATTGTGAATCGAATGATCCCGTCGATTCCATTGTGCCTCGATAATTTTAATTACAGGGCTCCAATTTTTATCCAGCTGAAAGCCGTTGTCACGAAGATTCTCAGCAAGGCGTATTTCTACCGCTTCTTTAATAACTGAGTCCCAAAAAAAACGGAAACTGCAGCTAAAATTTTTATTAGAATTGGAAGAAGCTGCTTTGGCCGCATTGAAATCTTTATTTTTTTATATACAATACAGATCGATTTCGGTCAGTGTCTGACCATCCTCAGTGCTAGAATCCAAGCCCTGTGGGCCCACAAAAACTTGCATTTTGAATATTAATATCAAGTAGGCAGTACAGAAGTAGAATGTCAAACATAAACTCAATGTACTTATGTACTGCCTACTTGATATTAATACGAGGCGCGTCCAGAAAGTAAGTTCCGTTTGGTAATAAAATGAAATTGTACACAGATAAAGAAGAAATTTATATTGCACAAAATTCAACAACTATTAAACTACTTTTCCACATAACTGCCGAAATTTTGCAGGCATTTGTCATAGCGTGGCACCAGGTTTTGTATACCTTCTTCATAGAAATCTGCCGCCTGTGTCTTCAATCAGTTGGAAACAGTTTCTTTCAGTTCGTCGTCATTGGTGAAGTGATGACCGCCAAGGAAAGACTTGAGATGTAAGAACAGATGAAAGTCGCTAGGAGCGAGGTCAGGGCTGTACTGAGGATGGTCAAACACGTCCCAGCCAAATCCCTGTAGGAGGTTTTTCTTTACATTTGCAGTGTGTGGTCGTACGTTGTCGTGAAGCAAAACAACACTTTTTTACAGCAGTCCCCGGCGCTTATTCTGAATTACACGGTGCAATTTCCGAAGTGTCTCGCAATAAGCATCTGCTTTGATTGTTTGACCACGCGGTAAGAAGTCAAAGAGTAGGATGCCTTTCCAGTCCCAGAACACTGTGCACATCATTTTCCGTGGTGTCATAGCGAGAGCACTAACTGTAAACCTACGGTTTTCCTGGATCTTGTCATCAATCGCGTGAACCAGTTCTTCTGTAACCAAAGGTGGGCGCCCACTTCGTTCTTCATCGTGCATATCACTACGCCCGCCATCAGTAGTGTATGTAAAATTCTGAAGAATAGGTGGGTGGATCGCGTAAGTAATGAGGAGGTACTGATTAGAATTGGGGAGAAAAGGAATTTCTGGCGTACTCTGATCAAAAGAAGGGATCGATTGACAGGACACATTCTTAGACATCAACGAATTATGAATTTAGCATTGGAGAGAAGTGTGTGGGGTAAAGCTCGCTGAGGGAGAGATGAGTACAGTAAGGGAATTCAAATGGATGTAGGTTGCCGTTTTATCAGGAAATGAAGAGGGTTGCTCAGTTTAGAGTAGGGTGGAGAGCTGCATGAAACCAGTCTCCGGACTGAAGACCACAACAGAAACAACACGTAAGTAAAAATACGAGACTCGTATTATTTATACGTGTCCACACGGCCGATGAAGTGCTGAAAACCCTCCCGAAACTTCCCGAGCACATATCGGCCGAACAGCAGGAGATATTCAAACAAAATTACCGTGGTTACTTACTGTGCTTTACAACTGTGCAATGACATCTTCAAACATTTTTTATATATTTCGAAATGATGCCCACACCTCACAATTTCTGAAACGGTAAAAATTGTATCTGTAGTAAATGTAATAGTAAGTTTAAACAGAAATTCAAGTGTATACACGGAAAAGCCAAAGTAGCGTACCCCTCCCTTATATCTTGTAGGGCCCCTGCGAGCAAGCAGAAATACGACAATACGACGTGGACTCGACTGGTGTCCGAAGTAGTCTTTAACTTCGGAACAGCGATCCTGGAGCCACTCTATAGCAAATCTGGACGTCTGGAATGTCGCATTGTCCTGCTGGAATTGCCCAAGTCCGTCGGAATGCACAATGCACATGAATGGATACATGGCATCAGCTAGGATACGTACGCATGTATTACCTGTCAAAGTCGCGTATTCGTATCTAGACATATCTGGAACTCTACATTACTCCAACTGCACAAGCTCAACACCTTTACAACGCATCCACCTGCTGACATGGAGGGTATATGAAGTTGTCTCCATACCCACACACGTCCATCCGCTCGCTACAATTGGAAACGAGATTCGTCAGACCAGGCAACATATTTCCTGTCCAGAATGAAACTTTCACTCTGCAGCGGAGTGTGCGCTGATATGAAACTTCCTGGCAGATTAAAATTGTGTGCCGGAACCGGGACTCGAACCTGGGACCTTTGCCTTTCGCGGGCAAGCGCTCTACCACTGAGCTACCCCGACACGACTCACGATGCCGCCTCACAACTCTACATCCGCCAGTACCTCGCCTCCTACTTTCCAAACTTCACAGAAGCTCTCCTGCAAACACGCACGACTAGCACTCCTGGAAGAAAGGATATGGTGGAGACATGGCTTAGCCACAGCCTAAGGGATGTTTCCAGGAGTGCTAGTCGTGCGTGTTTGCAGGAGAGCTTCTGTGAAGTTTGGAAAGTAGGAGGCGAGGTACTGGCGGATGTAGAGTTGTGAGGCGGCATCGTGAGTCGTGTCGGGGTAGCTCAGTGGTATTCGAGTGGACGCCGCAGTGCGGGACGGATGTCTGGAGGCAGCGCGGCGGCCCGACGTAAACAACGGACGTGCGGCAGTAGAGCAGATCAGTTGTAACCTTCTAGTTGCGTCCTCGTAACTTGAAATGTTTCACCAGAAGACAAAATGAATCTGAATAGTTGTCAAAGAAAAGATACAATTAAGTTTACTTTCGATTGGGACTTTATTAGACCGAAGGCAGAGATGGTTTGTAGAAACAGTCGGAATTACGGATGTAGATGTAATTGGAGTACATCTCTCGTTTGTTACGAACTTTGTTTACGTAAAATTACGATCTGCTGACTTATGTTGTCGAATTATCGAAAGGAGTGGGGGTAAAATGAAGTTTAATCATTCAGACGGACGAGTTAGTGACGTTCTTGTGTCGCATGCTGGTCTTAGAACAGTAAGAATATTCGAGTTACCGTTCGAAATGCCAGCTGAACAAATTAGTATCGCCCTCCAACCGTATGGCCGGGTTATTTCAAATGTTGCCGAGAAATGGTCTGAGCAATACATGTTTCCCGTGTTGAACGGAGTGAGACAAATTAAGATTGAACTTGAGAGGGACATACCATCTTTTATAAACATCGGTGGATATCGTGCCCTCGTGATTTACGATGGACAGCCGAAGACGTGTGCTCTCTGTAATTCACCTGATCACGTGCGAAGCGAGTGTCCTAGACGTCGTGTCCCGCAGATCCCGGCTAACGAGGCGGCCGTCCCGGGGCCGGTAGTGAGTATGAAGTTGACTTACGCCGCCGCGGCAGACAGCCGCGGCCCCGTTCCACTGACCACCGCGGAGCAGCGGCAGGAAGCGGCCGGCGGCGAGGGCGCGCAACTGGACAACGGACGAGGAAGTCCCGTCTCTGGAAATCGACACTCGGCTGAGGACGAAACGCACGTACCTGAGGTGACTGCGAGCACTTCACACGTACCAGACATGTTGCTCGAAGCTGAACGCCCGGGGCACTCTTCAGATGTTGCCCATGACGAAGGCCAAATAGCATCAGTGGCTCAAATGCAAGAACAACTTAGTCAAGGGAAGAATCACTTCACAAACAAAACTTCGCCAGAACAACAAGGCGACAAGACAGATACCAAAGAAAAGGATAGAAATCATGAACGACAAGCAGATCACGAAGGTCGGACCACACCGCGGCTTCAAGAGGAGGCGGTACTTAATACCGATGACCAAACCGGAGGCGTTCAGAACGCTCCCTCGAACAAGAAGGAACAGTCCCCTTGTCAGAGAGCGCCTACGGGGTCCCCTGACACCTCACCAGGATCTTCTCCAAGTAGATCGGCGAAATCGACGCGTAAAAAGAACAAGAAAAGGCGAATTGCACACGAAGCGGCACAAAACTTGGCCCCTTCTTTAAGGGAACGGCTCAGGAATATCCAAGAAAGAGAAAGACAGCACGACGTACTCCAAACGGAAGGAGTCAGTGAGCGCAGTGATGGAACAACGGGTGCGGCACATGCTGCAGAACCGCAAGAGAAATTGAACACTGCACCTGACACAAACAGCCCTGACACGGATGACGTATCCCGGCTTAGTCGTGAAAGAGCAGAAAAGACCGGTGATTGGGCGGAAGATGTAGAGAACCGGACGGACGAAATGGACACGGACCAGGAGAGTGAGGAAGACGTCTTCTATTAAAGATTTTTAACTTGTCAGACCCAAGGAACGGAACGCATGAACGAGGATGATATTTTGGAGTGTTTTACTGAAACATATTTTTAAGTTTACACGAAAGACAAAAAAAAGACGAAAGTAATTAATAGACGACAGTTTGCCCTACATATGTCATCTTTTGTTAAGTAGAGCTTCAGAGTGGAATACACATACCACGTTACCACTTTGAACATAAACAAAATCCAAAATTCTACGAAGGTAGCCGCACTCAGAGATTTTTTATATCAGTCCGATACTGACGTAGCTTTCTTACAGGAAGTTAACATCAAGAATTTTTATATGTCCGGCTACAGAGAGATTTTAAACACCGCAACTGAGAAGGCTTGAGGAACCGCAATACTCGCCAAAGATGGATTGGAACTTACAAACGTACGTCTTTTGGAATCAGGGAGGGGAATCAGCTGCAAAATTTTTAATACCACCTTTATAAATATTTACGCCCCCTCCGGAAATAATGCCAGGGAAGAGAGGGCAAAATTTTTTAAGAGTGACATTTTATTTCTTCTCAAGGACAACCCTGCAGAAATTTTAATAGGAGGAGACTGGAATTGCGTCCTAAATAAAAAGGATCAACGACCAAATTTTAATTTCTCCCGCGAATTGGACGCGTTGGTCAAACAAATGAAATGGAAAGACGCTTGGGAAGTAAAGTATCCAACAGTTGTCAAATTTACATATTTTACTCGTGATTCACAAAGTAGAATTGATAGAATGTATATCACTCCTAATTTAGAGGCCAAACTACGTGGAATCGAAGTGATACCAGCTGCCTTTTCTGATCACCTAGGTGTGAAATGTAGCATCAACCTTACAAGACAAAAGACATACTGGGGCCGCCCGCTTTGGAAATTAAACATAAGTATGCTCCCAGAACAAGCTTTAACCTTAGAAATACAACAGACTTGGCAGGCTGTGTTAAGAAGCCGAAATAAATACCGAACCCACATTGAATGATGGACTTCGGCAGCGAAGAAAAGATTACGGACAACATTAATCGCATATGGGAAAGAGAGAGCAAGATGGTCAAGGACAACAATGGAATTTTATTACACCCGTCTTCGCGAGTTATATAACCAACCTATGTCAGTAGAGGTTTTTCTGGATGTAAAGCAAACTAAATCCAAAATGATCAGTATTAAGAGGGCGCAGCTGGAGGGTTTGAAGATAAAGTCCCACACTAGGACAACAGTGGAAGATGAAAATGCCTCCATCTACCACTTAATACAAATAGCAAAAAACAGGAGGAGGAATTTTATTAACAGCCTCAGAACGGACGATAACAAAATTCTGACAGAACAAAAGCATATTTTAAACGAGGCTCATAGGTACTACCATCAACTTTATGCCGAGAATAATGGTAATAATGAGAACTTAATGCAAGTCTTGCTGCAGAACTCCGGAATAGGGAACCTCGTGACTGAAGACGAAAACTCAAATTTTACTATAGCAATAACAAACGACGAAGTTTTGGAAATTCTTAAATCTTCGCCACGCAATAAGTCTCCTGGCCCGGACGGCCTGCCAGTAGAATTTTATTCAAAATTTTGGCATTTAATAGGCGATGCATTTACCGCTGTGGTTAACGAGGTCTTAAGTGGTGTTGCTATTCCTGACACTTTCAAAGAAAGTGTCACAATACTACTCCCAAAAGGAAGAACCACAGACACTAAAGAACTTGGTAAAATGAGACCCATCTGCTTAATGAACGCAGATTATAAGATCATCGCGAGGGTGCTTAAAGATAGGATGCGACCTATTTTAGAACATGTCATTGGGAGTCACCAAACTTGCCTTCCTCGAAGGAGCATATTTAAGACGGTCTGTGAATATAGAGACATAATTGCAATATTTTCGACTTCATCGGCGAAAGGCGGCCTAGCCTTCATAGATTTCGCAAAGGCTTTCGACAGGGTGAACCACAAATATCTGTATAATACCTTGAAATATATTGGTTTTAAGGAGAATAGCTTGACTATAATAAGGAACTTTATTAATTCTATAACCACTAGGATTTCTATTAATGGTCAATATACCAAAGACATCAGAATCTTAAATGGAGTACCACAAAGTAGCCCGTTATCAATGATTTTATACGTCGTTTCAGTTGAACCCCTCTTACGAATTCTGCATTCCACTTTAGAGGGCATAACAATACGTGGAACTAAACGGGTAATAAACGCATACGCTGATGATGTCGGCGTCATAATAAGGAGCGAAGCAGACCATGTCCAGTTGACAGAAAAATTGCAAATTTACTGTGACGCAACGGGCGCGAAAATAAACGAGACAAAAAGTTCTTTCTTAAATTTGCAGAGTCTCGATGAGGTACAGCTGACGTGGGCAAAGCGAGTGGAGCATCATACTGCTTTAGGCGTAACCTTCTACAGTTGCCCACTAAGAACGGCAGCTTCAAATTGGAAACAGATACTGGACAAAGTTCGAGTCATTTTAAAATTGAATCAAACAAGGGATCTGAATCTAAAACAACGGATAAAACTCATTAATTGCGCTGTCCTTGCGAAAGCCACATATGTCGGTCAGATATTACCGGTTCCCAGAGAAATAGCAAAAACTATTATGCGTACAATTTGCAATTATGTATGGCAAGGTCATATTTTCCGAGTAGCACGGGATGTAATAACACTGAAACGTGAGAAAGGTGGGCTAGGACTGGCAGATATTGAGAAAAAAAGTACGGCCCTCTTCATTAAACGGACCTTGCAACTTATTGATAATCATCCAGACAGCATCACTGCTGCTTTATTTGACCTACTTAGGCCCGTTTGCATGTCACCGCCAGTAAATGTCGGAAGAATTAACGACAATTTGAAGCACATACAAATGTTCTACCTTGAAATTAGTTATATGAGAGGTATCATCGGGGATAAGAACAAATGGAAAAGCCAATATATAATGGATAAACTACAATCAACTACAGGACGCAACAGGATAGAATTAAAATATCCCGAGAAAAACTGGGAAAAAATATGGAAAAACATCAGCAATAGAACACTAACATCGGACGTTCAGTCGGCTTGGTACAAAGTCATCAATAATATAGTAAGTACCAACGAAAAATTATATTCCATAGGACGTAGAGCAACTAACGTATGCTCAAAGTGCGGAAATGTCGATCTACTGAAGCACCGCTTCATATGTGAAGGATACGCAGATATATGGAAAGAGAGCACGGTACAGGCCGCTTTTATTAAACGGAGTGATGGCCGGGAAATTACTTTGAACAATTTATTCTTTCCAGAAGAAATAGTTTTCCCACCGCAGAAGAATAACGTATTATTATGGATATATGGTAATTACATAAATTATGTAATTAACAAAAAAGGGAAAGACTGTATAGAGGAATATAGACAATATATGCAGGAGGAGTATTATAAAATATTTAGAAAAAAAGGACACATGAAAAGTTACGGAAATATGTTAAAAATTCTTTTCGAAAGACAAGGCATAGGATAAGGCTTTTATTGTAGTATAGTAGCAATGTGTTGGATAAATGCTAAGTAGGGGATTGCTGCTGAGGGTGAAGTACGGTGGGGACTTCGTGAGCCCCGTGGCCGCTACGGTAGCCGTGAAGGCCTCAGCAGAACCCTGAAAACGCATTGCCCAAGGATTATAAGTAACTTGAAAAATGTAGATTCATATACCTTTGATAGGTATTTAAAGTTGTTTTCATTTCCAGTGAAGTATATGTTTTGGTTTGCTATTTTTTTTTCTGTTCTATCAAAACCGAAGGATGCCGGAAAATACATTTTATTTGTGGCTCCTTGCGGAAGAGAAAGGGAGAAAATACTTTAGAGCAAGGAGTACTTAGTTCGTTGGAAAAAAAAACGTTTAGTTATACATTATATGATAGAAGATAAGACAAGTTATATTAATGCCACAGAGGCACAACAAATTTTAGTTTTACTTGCATTTTGCCCACTGAAAATGAAAATAATGGAGTGGAAGACAGAAAGAAAAAATTTGAGTTTATAATCCTTTTTCTGTAACAAGGACGATGCTTACAGACACCCAAGTAAAGGGTAAGAAAAAAAAATAAAAAAAGAAAAAAAAGCCAAAAAAATAAGTGAAAAAAAAAAAATAAAATAAAATAAAAGCTGCGGTTAAAAATTAAAAAAAAAAAAGTGGTAGAGCGCTTGCCCGCGAAAGGCAAAGGTCCCAGGTTCGAGTCCCGGTTCCGGCACACAATTTTAATCTGCCAGGAAGTTTCATATCAGCGCACACTCCGCTGCAGAGTGAAAGTTTCATTCTGGAAACATCCCTTAGGCTGTGGCTAAGCCATGTCTCCACCATATCCTTTCTTCCAGGAGTGCTAGTCGTGCGTGTTTGCAGGAGAGCTTCTGTGAAGTTTGGAAAGTAGGAGGCGAGGTACTGGCGGATGTAGAGTTGTGAGACGGCATCGTGAGTCGTGTCGGGGTAGCTCAGTGGTAGAGCGCTTGCCCGCGAAAGGCAAAGGTCCCAGGTTCGAGTCCCGGTTCCGGCACACAATTTTAATCTGCCAGGAAGTTTCATATCAGCGCACACTCCGCTGCAGAGTGAAAGTTTCATTCTGGAAACATCCCTTAGGCTGTGGCTAAGCCATGTCTCCACCATATCCTTTCTTCCAGGAGTGCTAGTCGTGCGTGTTTGCAGGAGAGCTTCTGTGAAGTTTGGAAAGTAGGAGGCGAGGTACTGGCGGATGTAGAGTTGTGAGGTGGCATCGTGAGTCGTGTCGGGGTAGCTCAGTGGTAGAGCGCTTGCCCGCGAAAGGCAAAGGTCCCAGGTTCGAGTCCCGGTTCCGGCACACAATTTTAATCTGCCAGGAAGTTTCATATCAGCGCATACTCCGCTGCAGAGTGAAAGTTTCATTCTGGAAACATCCCTTAGGCTGTGGCTAAGCCATGTCTCCACCATATCCTTTCTTCCAGGAGTGCTAGTCGTGCGTGTTTGCAGGAGAGCTTCTGTGAAGTTTGGAAAGTAGGAGGCGAGGTACTGGCGGATGTAGAGTTGTGAGGCGGCATCGTGAGTCGTGTCGGGGTAGCTCAGTGGTAGAGCGCTTGCCCGCGAAAGGCAAAGGTCCCAGGTTCGAGTCCCGGTTCCGGCACACAATTTTAATCTGCCAGGAAGTTTCATATTTCCTGTCATCAACACCATGTTAAAACTTACTCAAATTGTGATAACTTGCCATTGTAGCATCATTAACCGATCTAACGCCTTCGCCCGACACCTATTTTATATGGGCGTTACCGACCGGAGCGACGTCCTCTTAGTGTTTACATATCTCTGTGTTTGTACCGCATACCTATAACAGTTTCGTTGGCTCTGTCTGATATCAGTTTAGATGTACGATATATATTTGATATGCGATTTGTTCATTTCCTCAAAAATATAAAAATCTCCTTTCATTTGTTCAAAAATCTTCAAACGTTTGTTAAGCTTAAGGGACTTAGCTGCGGGGTGATCAGTCCCCAAACTTACAAACTACTTATGAACTACCTTATACTGAAGACAGCACAAACATCCATGCCCGAGGAGAGATTCGAACCCCCCGACGGGGAACGGCCTCGCGCATCGTAGCTTAGCGCCTCAATGCACTCGGCCGCTCCGACGCGGCCTTTCATTTCTAATTGTCCATTATAATTGACCTGACATTTATCTATCCATTTCGTCTTATTTATGTCACAATACTATGAGCCACGTCCTAATACAATTTATTTGTGTTCATCTGTGAGGGTCGCTCATATATTATTACTAGCTGAAAACCCGGCGTTGCCCGGGTATTTATTCATTTATTCCTGCCTTTTTCAGGTGTTTATTCATTTGTATAAGGGCTGTATGTCCGTAAAATCTCTCTGGAATACAATTAGTAGAGGAGAAGTAATACATTAAAACTTGGTGCGTGATGGGGCGGTTTTCCATGAACGTTACTGTTATGTGCTTACTTCTCATTGACGACGTGTCGTACCGTGATACAATTTAAAAGGTAACATCAACTATATGTGTGTATACTGTTTGTAATTTTTCCTGCTGCTACAATTTGTAGTGTAAAAATTATAAATTTGAACGTCATACCGAATACCGCAGTTTTAGTCCATGAACAGCGTAACGTTACTGTTTATGTGTTAATATCTCATGAACTACGTGTCGGAATATGATACAATTTAGAAGCTACATTCAACTATATATATTGTCTGTAAAATTTCCCGTCTCTACAATTTGTAGTGTTCAAATTATAAATTGTAACGTCATATTGAAAGCTGTAGTTTTACTCCATAAACAGCGGGAAAGTAGTAAGCGGGAAACTTTTTCCCTTTCATCATTTTACTATGGTTGCCAGCGAGAAAAAGTGTAATAAAGGTTTTAAAGTATGTTTAAAGTTTGTTGCAAGTCGCTAAGTACTGTCATTCTCATACAGTGTATTTCGAAATTCTCGCCGCATTATATGGCATTTTTTTGCGATATCTATTGGTTATGACGTAATATCTTTTGAACCATGTACCCTATGTGAATCATACCACACAGCAATTGTTACCTCACGGTAATGAATGTGTGTACCAAATTTGGTTGAAATCGGTCCAATTGTTTAGGAGAAAATAAGCAGCATTGTCGCAAAATGCAGCAGTTTCCCGCGCATCTCATTGTTTATGACGTCACATCTCGTGAACTATATATCGTACGTGATTCTTACACTTACGGCGACCGTTCTCATGAATTGAAGCTTAATTGTATAAAATTTGAGAAAGATTGGATAAAACTGTAGATTTGTTTGCAACACGTACACACATACGGACACTCTGCTTTATATATTAGATTGTTGGTTTATGTATTTGTATTTCAACAGCAGCTGTTAGTTAGCATATTTTTACAATTGACCAATGTAATATTTGTTTCCATAGCTTCTCCCACTCCTCTCTCCCCCTTTTCATCCAAATATTCCATTTATTTAATATCGTTGTAAATTCGATGTAAGCTCTACCATCGACCACTTAAGCTACTACACGTATGGTCCATGGCGCATGCGCTAACTATTCTGGTATCCACTCTCTCCGCTTTCAATCAGTAGGAGTGAATGCCTCCAAATGCGCTTACGTTTCTTGTAAACATTACTGACAATCCCTAGATTGTAGTGTTGTTCCAACTACTGTGATATGCAACTATAGTAAATACCAGTCTTTTCTGATTTTTTACATAAAAGACTTAATATTACGCATATATTAGACATTATGGTTATGAATTCGTAATTTATGCAAACCTTGGTCAAGTGTTAAACTACTACTGTGGCAACTGGTTTGCTGATATAAGTGGATAATACAACGACACCGCAATATTGCACTATCAGAGACAACGCAAAACAATATACATAGTTTAAAATTACGAAGTAGATGTCAAACATTATATGCACAATCGAAGGAACGAAATAATATATATATATATATATATATATATATATATATATATATATATATATATATATATATATAATACAAAATCAAAACGGGAGTAACCCGTCGCCATCTCCACGTTGGGTATTCCCAAACTCGACAGAGAAAAAGACCTTATTGTTTCAGTTAAATTCTTCTTTTATGCTTACACTGTGAAATTGCAAACAACACTGTCAGCACATATGACAAGCTTCTATCTGACTACTGAGACTTCCGAATGTAACTTTTACGTATAAGCTCGAAGTTATTATTAAATATATTATTAAGTTTTCAACACATAAAATTATTGTCGCTTAAAAATTATGAGGTGAGGGGAGGATTTTGAAATATATCAAAATGTTTAAAGATGTTATTGCACAGTTGTACCGTAGGAAAAATGTAAATTATGTTTCAACATATTTGTTGTCTGTCCTACTATTTCAAAGGTATGTCCTCAGGAAGATAATAACTGCGTTTTATTCTGGAGGGCTGTCACCGCTTCAACGATCGTATGGCCACTTTAAAAAAATACGAGTCTTATATTTTGACCTGGAGGACAACATATCCGAAGTATATCGCATTGGGTAGTGTAACTTGTCAGACCCGTAAACCTTTCCCGACAAGAGTAAACAGTATATATGAACAACTGAACTGTAGAAATTTTCAGATTGAGTTTAAGCTAATTGGTTAGCGTCTCACGCAATTTTATTGGACGCCTAAAATCTGGTCCGCAGGAATAATCATACGTTCCGAGAAACCTCGCTATTATTTTTCCCAAGCCCCAGAAAGCAGTAAGGTACCGGCGGCCTAGTTGATGCTGTAAACTTAACGAAATAAGAGCGTGTGAAATATCAGATCACCTGTACGAGTAAAGAGTTTCTAGGGAATAGAACTCCGTATATCTTTCTTGGCGGAGAGCTATAGCCAAACATTAATGTAAAGTCATGCGTGACCGAAGGGGCAATTATAGGACCGTTACTTTTCATATGTTCAAATGTTTGTACAGCTTATGGGACTTAACTACGGGCTCATCAGTCTCTAAGCTTACATGAACTAGCTAATACTAAGAACGGCACAAATAACCATGTCCGAGGGGGGATTCGAACCCCCGACCGTAGTGGCCGTGCAGACTGTGACTGGCACGCCTCAGACCGCTTGGCCACCGCGGCCGGCCGTTACTTTTCACAAAATATATAGGGTGTTTCGGGAGGAATAGTAAATAATTCAGGAGGTGGTATTATAGGCGATTTTCAATAAAAATACCGTATAACAGATGTCGAATTTTTATTGAGTACAGAGATACTGATGTTAGTATGCAACCCAAACAAACTTAAAACAAAGGGATGTGAGGACGTTCAAAGTTGGTTTTCAGAAATTCCACTACCAACTTCAGTGCACTTTTGAGTTCACTTGATGAAACTACGTGTAGCTCTTCAGAGGTCGTCTTTGAATTTCATTACGAGGGCAGCATCATTCATAAAATGTTAAAATGTTTGTAAAGCTTATGGGACTTAACTGCGGGGTCATCAGTTCTTAAATTTACGAACTACTTATGAACTAGCTTATACTAAAGACAGCACAAACATCCATGCCTGAGGGGTGATTCGAACCCCCGACGGGGAATGGCCTCACGCATCGGAGCATAGCGCCTCAATGCGCTCGGACACGCCGCCGCGGCCATCATTCATAATCAGATCAAATTGGCTTTTGTGTTCGTTCTTTGTAGACAGCCTTTCATCCATCCCCACAGGCAAAAATCCAAAGATTTTTATACAAGGCAAACAAATTTCCTGTATTAGTCCGCGAAATTCATTTTTTGGACAATAAGAATACAGGTCGCTCAAATCTCTTTATTTATTTCGTCGTTTCGGCGTCTGCTATCATCAGATCTAAAAACCTCTGAACTTGCAAAACAATGTATTATTTATTATAGATTGATGTAGAATCTGTTATTTCGGACATGTCCGAAAGAACAGTCACTAGTTCAGGCGACCGCTGACCCGAAGATGGAGACCCGGGTTCAATTCCTGGCCCGGCTCACATTTTCACTTCTCGCCATTTTATAATTTCAATGCCCCAAATGTCAATGACTTCCTTGTTAATCCTCCTTTCCTTTTCCTCCTCAATAAATAATTCATAGTTCAATGTCAGTAATAAAATCTGTAGCTAGTAGGTACTGACACTGAACTTTGTTTTGCAAGTTCAGAGCTTTTTGGATCTGATGACTGTATATGCCTAAACGACGCAGGGGATACCGGGGCAAGACGGAGAGGTGGGGGTAAAACAGGGAAGGGCTATAAGCTACAGTTAGAGGGCTGTCACCTGTGGATAGCTACATCAACTTCATAAATATACTCTCTCGTTGTTTTGACATTGCTAACCGTCATTGTCGCGGCGGGTTTTGTGTGCTCTGCAAGGAAGGTACAATTTTTATACTGATTTGCAATATTTTACAATTTTCGAGGTCCTAAAACGTGTTTTAGTGGATATTTGTCCAGACCATTTGTAAGGGGTAAAAATTAACTACACCATCTTGCCCCACCTTGCCGTAATATATCTAGATGGTTGCATTCTTCTTCTTGTTGTGGTCTTTAGTTCAGAGACTGGTTTGATGCAGCTGTCCACCCTACTCTATCTTGAGCAAGCCTCTTCATCTCCTCATAACAACGGCAACCTACATCCTTTTGAATCTGTTTACTCTATTCGTCTCTCGGTCTCCCTCAGCGATTTTTACCCCCACACACTTTCCCTATAATGCTAATTTGACGAATTCATTGTCCCACGAATCGATCCCTTCTCATAGTTATGCAAGAAAGTTCTTTTCTCCTCTATTCTGTTCATTATTTCCTCATTAGTTACACGGTCTCCTCACGTAATCTTTATCATTCCTCTGTAGCACCACATTCCAAAAGCTACTATTATCTTTTTGTGTGAACTCCTTATCGTCCATGTCTCACTTCCGTACAATGCTATAATCCAGACAATGGACTTATTAACATTTAATTTTGTATGTGAACAAACTCTGCTTCTTCGGAAATTCTTTTCTTCCCATACGCATTCTACATTTCATATATTCTTTACTTCGGCCATCAGAAGTTATTTTGCTCGTCTACTACATTAATTGCATCGTTCTCTAATTTCATCATCATCGCCTGATTTTGTGACCTACATTACATTACCCTTTGTTGCTCTTGTTAATTTTCATCGTATAAGCTCCTTTCAACACACTGTCCATTGCCTTTAATTGCTTTTACACTGACAAAAATATCCAAATATGCAAGGCGTCGGGAGCTTGTTAGCCAAGAACGAGCTCATATCTACCGATCGATCTTCCGGGGACTGTTAAGTTTAGATAGGTGTCAACTGACGACAAGAATTTGTGCGGACCTAGTCTTGCTGGAAGAACACTCGCACTCTTCCAATAATGGCGGAAGCTCATTTTCAACCAAGTGTGGACGATAAGAAAACATTAACCGTCTATAAAACTGCATCACACATTTACAAGGAAGTTCTTGGAAATGTGTCTCCAGGACGTCAGGTGGGTTTTCTTCGGAATTCCCAAAGTTATCGATGCCGTCACGAGTGAAACTGGCTTCATCAGCGTAGAGTAAAAATGGGACTACTTAACGATTTTATAGTACGGAACGACAAAATTCGAATCGTCTATCTTCATCTCCTGCTCGAAGGTGAATGATACGGATAGAAACCGTGGATACATGATGTCCGCCACACTATTGTATGCGCAACACCGATATGTAGAAAAATTCTACATGTACTTGCTGAAGAACTACGTCCTTCCAACTGAACAATATTTTGTACTTCGTCCACAGTCCGGCCATTTACACGTTCAGATGCAATACGACTGCTCGGCACCGTATCAAAGTCATGCAGTTTATTGAACACACAAGGAAATACCTTTTGATCTTGTAGTATTCTCTATAATTTCTATTATTCTAATTGCAGCCAACATAAGACAGGGAAGATGTTTGAGTTAATTTAACAGAGACTGCGGAAGATGGCCACAAAACAAATATAGGATAAATAAGTAAATCCATATCGGCATGCTTACCGTGTGTAAATGCGTACGACATGTTTACATGCTATAGTACAGTGGACTTGGCCATATATAATCACACCGACAACGACCCATAGCAACCGGTGTACTGACACACGAAAAGAAGAATCACTGAACTCATCCGTATCTCTGTAGTCAATAACCTACCTCCCCCTCTCTCTGTAGATCTTCTCCTCCCTCACCTCTAAGTAACTTCATTTCATTATCTACAAAGATGAACAAGTAAATTTTCAGAAACCTTTTCCATAAAATCCTACGTACCTGAACCAACTTTCATCTTGCCTTCATAGTAATTTCATCAATATCGGAATAAATCGTAGATTTTTGGAGCATACTGTTAGGTAAAGTACCCTCCGCCATGCACCATACGAAATTTTGTGTAGACCGTTTGTAATCCTAATGGACCAAACTCCTGTGGTCATGAGCCCCTAGAATTACAAACCACTTAATCTTACACTAAGCACAACACACACACCCATGCCCGAGGGAGGACTCTAACCTGCGACACCAACGGTCCAGTGACCCGTAACGTGGCGATCGAGACCACACGGCCCTTCCCTCGCGGCTTCTGTAATGGTGACCATCCAGTCGGTTTAAAGGCCAAGTGTGCGAAAATTGAAGCAAACGTAAAGTAGCTTCCGCCATGCACCTAACGAAATTTTTATATACAGGGTAAGTCACCTAACATTACCGCTGGATATATTGCGTAAACCACATCAAATACGACGAACCGATTCCACAGACCGAACGTGAGGAGAGGGGCTAGTGTAATTGATTAATACAAACCATAAAAAAAAATGCGCGGAAGTATGTTTTTAACACAAACCTACGTTTTGTTTTTTTTTAAATAGAACCCCGTTAGTTTTGTTAGCACATCTCAACATATAAACAAATACGTAATCAGTGCCGTTTGTTGCATTGTAAAATGTTAATTACATCCCTGTGAATATTTCCCCGATTTTAAATTTCCGATTCCACAACAGTAGAGACAGATGACCCCGCAGTAAAGTCCCATAAGCTTTACAAACATTTGAACTTTTATTATTACTAGTATTGCCTGTGGTCGAAAATCGACCAATTGTGTTTACAATGGTCACTGGGGGTAAAATTTTACGTATCATGTCGGCGGGCTCGCGTGATTATGTTGGCAACATCAACAACACGATAGAAAATCTTTGCCTATTTGTTCGAACCACATAGAATGACTCGATTAGTGTATCTACAGACCATGAAGTAAACAAATAATGCTGTTCCTACTTTACGGTTGACAGGTTCTTGTATGTTCACTCGTCCGCTCAGTAAAAATAATTGCCCTCGTAAAGCGAAGATTCCATGAAAAAACATCAGCGTTGTCAAGCGACTGGCTAAAATGAAGACTCACAGGATTCTCACTATTCAGCATCTGTTGCCAACATTATCATAGGAGGCCGCTGGGATATTTGGTAAAATTTAACCGGCACTGGGAGGTACGAAACGGTGTCTTACGTGTTAAGGAAAATGCCTGACACAATAACAACAAATAAAAACGAAATTATATACTTCTCATGCCATTTTAGAATTATATAACTTTCATTAGCCTAATATTTGAAATGGTACAACAATTTCGGTGTTCGTATATTTATACAACGCCAAGAAATAATGTTATTTCGATAATGCGATATTGAGAATTACAGAGCTGACAACATGTCGACTTCGTAGTTCCACCCGTGCACCGCTACATGCTTCTCCCGGCGCATCATCATTTATATCGGCATTCTCGACTTCGTAGCCGGCCGCGGTGGCCGAGGATACTGAGGCGCTCCAGTCACGGTCTGCACGGCCACTACGGTCGGGGGTTCGAATCCCCCCTCGGGCATGGATATTTGTGCCGTCCTAGTTCGTAAGTAGTTCATAAGTAGTTTGTAAGTTTAGGGACTGATGACCCCGTAGTTAAGTCCCATAAACTATACAAACATTTGAACATTTGAACATTTCGACTTCGTAGTTCCACCCGAGCACCGCTGGATGCCTCTCCCGGCGCATCATCCTTTATATCGGCATTCATATGAAAACTTCCATTTCCTTTAAACACTCTTAATCACTGCGAAAATGAAGCATTTGAACGGCACAAGAAAGTAAGTTGGGAGCACTCCATGTGTCGATATTACTTATTTTAATACTGCAGATGCGCTACATTACAGCGTCTTTGGTCGAGGCGAATAGCCATTCAGTGAGCTGATTGTTGGAGAATGTAGAACTTGATCCAAGCTGTAGATAGGAAAATTTCTACTTCCTTTTACCACTTTTAATGGCTAAATGCACACATAATATTTATATTCGTGGAATCTACGACAAACAATCTTTTGTATTATGTAACTTTCATCGGCCTTCTTGTACGAATAAATTAGTAATCTGTGTTAGCGTATTTACATAATAATAATTATTATTTTCCGTTTACACACGTTCTCCTGGAAGGGAGCACATAGCAGAATTATATCGAAGTTTTGGAAAGTGATCAGTCGATATACTACGTTTGGTAGCGATGAGACTGTCTGACATCGCCGGCCGCGGTGGCCGAGGGCGCTCCAGTCACGGTCTGCACGGCCACTACGGTCGGGGGTTCGAATCCCCCCTCGGGCATGGATATTTGTGCCGTCCTTAGTCTTAGCTAGTTCATAAGTAGTTTGTAAGCTTAGGGGCTGATGACCCCGTAGTTAAGTCCCGTAAATTCTACAAACATTTGAACAATTTTTTTTTGTTTTTTGTTTTTTTTTTTTTTTTTTTGTTTTTTTTTTTTTTGTCTGACATCCGAAGGTTGGGCGTGAACGTCCTGCATTGAACTCCCCTTTTACATCGCTCGTGACACGGGCACCCTCGTTAGGCCAGTAAGGCTGGTTGGTAAAAGTCTCGATCTGCGGCATTGCTTAATGTATTTACGTGACGTGAAGCGGCAGTGTTGGCAACTGTGGATGCTGGGATGAATGGCGGCACACAATGTTTACAAGATGTGAAAATGAATGTTAACACCACGTGTGAATGATTTTATTTTCGAAATGAATCACAGCGTTCGAATGTAGAAAATCGCACAACACAAAACTACGTTTCTCCACATACACTGTCTTTCTGTTCAGATGTAACACTTTGTTGTTATATAAATCGCCATACGTGTGTGTCTGTCTCTCAAATGATACGATTACAATATTTTTTTCAATGTTCATAATTTGCAACGCTTGCAACGATTTAATATGTACTCTTCGGTTCCTGCCTAATCACTTCAAAAAAAATGTTCAAATGTTTGTACAGCTTATGGAACTTAACTACGGGGTCATCAGTCCATAAACTTACAAACTACTTACGAACTAGCTAACACTAAGGACGGGTCAAATATTCATGCCGAGGGGGGATTCGAACCGCCGACGGTAGTGGCCGTGCAGACCGTGACTGGTGCGACGCAGTCCCCTCGGCCACCGCGGCCGGCTGACCATTTTCTTTAATATCATGACATATTCGTAAAAATCATATGATTCGCTCACAACAATTGAAGCCGTACTATTCTGTTCCTGCCTAACCATATCCTTTAATATCATGACATATTCGTAAAAATCTTAACATTCGCTCACAACAGTTGAAGCTGTAGTCTTAGGTTTCTGCCTAACCACAACCCTTAAAATCATGACATATTTGTAACAACAATAATATTCGTCGATGTACCCTTGTACAGTCAGTAATTGAATTATCGTACACGCCATAGGCTACTCGAAATGTACTACGTTGCCAACCTAACACTTCCACGGACGCACCGCGACGCTACCCGTGCCGCTGATCGAGACTTTTGCCGGCTGGTGAACCAGTGCACGGTACACTCACACGCGAGGCCTACCTGTTGTCGTCGCTGTGCTTGGCTGCCGTTGGCCGCCGCGGTCCGCTTCCCTACTGTCACTGTGGCCCGCCTGGGCGGTGTGGTGTTTATTTGCCGCTGGCGGTCAGCAGTCGCCTCTCTCCACCTGTCGCAAGCGGCGGCGGACGCGTCCTCGGCAGTGCGTGGGAGGGGAAAGGGGGGGAGGGTGTGTGGGGGCGGACGCGGTGAAAGGCGGCGGCCAGCCCTGCTCAGCTAACGGGTCGTCTTCTGGCTGCGACTGCGCCCATCACACACCTCTGCCACCACTCTCCTCCATCATCATCATCATCAACATCTTGCGCCGGCCGCGGTGGCCGAGGGGACTAAGGCGCTCCAGTCACGGTCTGCACGGCCACTACGGTCGGGGGTTCGAATCCCCCCTCGGGCATGGGTATTTGTGCCGTCCTAGTTCATAAGTACTTTGTAAGTTTAGGGACTGATGACCCCGTAGTTAAGTCCCATAGACAATACAAACATTTGAACATTTTTTTCCACATCTTGCGAGGTTCCAGCTACAGGCTCTGTGTAACCTTGCTCTGACCTGTCACCAGATCTGCATACGTAGACTTTCCGTGCAAATCACTAACAAGGAAAGTACTTGTCCTCGAACAAACACATCCACGAAAATCGTATGAGAGATAATGTAAAGTTCCCTTATTGCACTAGTGATACTCCCGCATCTGCAAAACTGTGCAGTCGTCCGTTAGAGGCCTCTGCGTGTGCCTTGCAACATTGCACTTTGACCTGTCGGTTCGCTAGTAGGGACGGAAAAAATGTTCAAATGTTTGTTTAGCTTATGGGACTGAACTACGGGGTCATCAGTCCCTAAACTTACAAACTACTTATGAACTAACTAGGACTAAGGACAGCACAAATATCCAGGCCCGAAGGGGGATTCGAACCCCCGACCGTAGTGGCCGTGCAGACCGTGACTGGAGCGCCTCAGTCCCCTCGGCCATCGCGGCCGGCTAGTAGGGACGGTGCAGTGTGCCTCCGAAGTTGCGTTTTGTGATGTTATTTGTGTGGTGAAGCGTCAGATGGGGCGGCGATTGGTAATCAATCCTGCTAATGTATTGCGATTGGTTGAGATGAAGTTACGAAGAACCCTTCTTCCTGAAGATGGTGTAAGTGTAGAAGATGAATCATTCGCATGCTTTCTCGTATCTGTTATGGTACAGAAATATGAGCATAAGTTAGATACTGTTGTAACACTAACACATAATGATGATAATAGGGATGATAATGACGAACAACTCATTGCTAGCGGTAGTGCTACGGTGAGTGCGGGAAGAGGCGATGGAAGCAGTGGCAGTGAATACCAACAGTTTTCCGAGAAGAAGGTTAAAGTTGCAACTGTCATCACGGCTTTTGATGACAATACGCTAGAGAACATGTACGATGATTATACATAAGTTATAGTTAAGATATCTGCATTACGTATAACGTCTACAATTACATCTACAGTGCTATCTATAGCATGGTTGCAGAGCTTTGCAGAAAAACTACACCCACCAGCACATTGAGGTGTACGTAGAGATCCTGTAACCAAACATTCATACAGATATGTTTGTTCGAGCCCATGTACTTTCCTTGTAAGACATGCAAGGTCACCACCCGTGGTGGGAATTTTTAAACTGAACCGTGTGTTTACCTACGGACAAGGCACCTCCCGCAGGCATATCATTTCTGAATTGATGAACTGATAAAAAGCAGAACCTGTATAACCTACAGTACACAGTCAGTTTGTTAGACTATATTTTTTACGGTCGCAAGCCCAATCTGGCATTAAACTGTTAAAATTAATAACCACAACTTAATCAAACCTGTTAGGGGAAAGGGTTGTACCTTGGGACGATTTTACCTTGGGACACTTTTTAATACATACAGTGCACTCTAGTAAAACTTTAAGAACTATGAAGTAAACTTGTCAGGCCTATTTTCAGAGGGAATAAGAGGCCATGTTGTATTCGGATAATGTTTGAGATCTGAGGAGGAGTTTTACATGTCTTCGTGTTTGAAAGTAAAATTTAGCCACTATCGTTAGAAGATATAAATTAAAGCTAAGTATCATTATTGATATTTCTTAAATACAATGTTGTACGGCATTATTTATGTAAGCTATTGACACCATAGGTTATAACGATATAAATGTGTACATATATTAGGATACTGTTTTCTGTTACTGTATGTTTGGATTTATCTTGGGACACTTCTCTGGTTGCACCTTGGGACACCTGGAAGGTGTATTATTGTCACTGATACACCATAAAAATAAATAGTTGAAGAGGAAAAAGACAGAAGTCTTTTTCCAAAGAAAGAATCCACTAAACGGACAAAGGAGTTTTCATCTTCCATTTCTGATGAAGAAATTCCCCAACTTGGTAGTAGCTCTGGAGGTAGCATATTTGTCATCTGAAAAAAAGGATTTGCCATCCTTCCTACCATCTGGAAAAGTAACACTTTCTTGTTCTCAAGGTAGTTGGGTCTTGGTAAAAGTTGACATCAGTGGCAGATCTCATGTGTACTTTACTGGAGTAGTTTTAGAAAACACAGGACAAGATATAACTGTGAAATTCTTAAGGAAGTAAAGGACCATTCTGTATTCCCTAATGTTGAGAACATCAGCACTGTTAATCGCAGTAATATAGTGAAAGAACTACCAGCTCCAGTGGTGTGTCGTGGGTTTCATTCATTTAATATTTTATTCCCACCACCTCTTCTTTTAAGGTAAAATAACTTTTGTATTTGGACTAACACATTTACTACCTGATTCCAAAACGATTCATAAAAATAAGAAATTGAAATACATCACCGTGTCCCAAGTTAAAACCACTACTGTCCCAAGGTGAAACCATAGGTTGTACCTTGGGACAAGTGCCACAAAGGTCTTTATTGGTGAGTAATTTTGTAAATATTGGAGCTAGCCTAAACTGCTGTTCGTTTAACATTACCTATATCGTTTTTCCTGGCGTGTGTTTGAGGGCTGTGAACAGCACTTTTCATGTGTTTTTGTTTCGTTTTTTCCTTTTCATCTCAGCACATCACATCACTTCACTTTTTGAAATGTATACAGTTTACATATCACCTGTTATAAGTGGAATGCATGTATGTTTATTTATCATTTCACTACAGTGTGGCTATGTTTTCGTCTGTTCATTTGTTTTTCGTGTGGTCTGTGAGTGTTGCCAACGTTATATATTTATAATGCATAAATACGACTTAATTCAACAGGAGTGTGTGTGTGAGAGAGAGAGAGAGGAAGAGAGAGAGAGAGGAAGAGAGAGAGAGAGGAGAGACAGATAGAGAGAGAGAGAGAAAATTTAATTTCGTCGACAGGGTGTTAAGATGGTTTTTTTTTTTTCAGATGAGTAAATGCAGGTTTAATTGGGTTGTAATGGTGGGGGGGGGGGGTGAGAGTATGGCGATTTGTGTTTTTATGAAAGTGGGTTGACTCTCATAATGTTTATATTTATGTTAGGTGGTCAATAAGCTTGAAAAATGTGTTGTTGGCTAGATTGGTTTGGTCGTTTATGAGATGTTTCTTTTCTGTTATTGTTTTTTGGATATGATAGTTTTCTTGAAGGGTGAGCAGGTGTTTTTTGTTGTTGTTTATTCTTAGGATTTCCAGGTCTGTTTCTCTGGTGGCGATTATTAGCAAAACTTATTACATTTTATCTGATCCATTCGCATTACAATTCTAAGTATGTAACCTTTCTGGATATCCCGTGCTGGAGTCGAGCAGTTGCGTGATAGCACAACTTGCGGCAGGCCGTTGTTAAGTGTGGCTCTTGCTGTACGGCGCAGTATTTTCTTCTTGGCGTCGTTCAGTTCTGTATTGTGCCCATATTTCCAATGCCACATGCAGATGGATACACTACCAGCATCCGAGACCAATTCTGGAAACTTTTGTTATTGACTAAAGCTTCCAATTCGCTGCCTTCCGTGCGCCTCGCCACATACATGTTCACAGGCTCGCACACTGCTCAAGACTTCGATTGTAACTGCCTCCGCGACTATCTTTTCGCGCCAAGATATGTCGTCTTCCACTTCAGCGACGGGGAAGTACTAAAGGTTTTACATTTAACATTCCCTACCATATGCCCTGCGTTTGGATCAGATTTCATCTCTTTACAGGCATTACAATATTATTACGAAATTGCTATATAAACGACTCAAGTAAAATAAAGTTTTTGCCGATAAATAAATTATAAAGTAACACATAGATCACAGTTAATACAAAGACTTTACCATCGATAACTCAAAGACCTTAGAAACTCGATTACAACCGAAAACAAATATTATATAATTCGAAAAAATTGTAGACCGGTACATTAATGTTACAGCTTGGAACACAAGCCTCGCCACTTAGTCCTGTCTCCCACCATCTCTCTGTCATTACTCTGGTCCAGTCCTCTCCTCTCTTTTTGACACAGTCCCCCACTTCTTTTAGCCATCTATCCCTTGGTCTTCATCTTGGAATCTAAGGCTCAGACGGTTCTGCGACCGTGTGGGCTGCAGATTCCTCGACTTGCGCCAAAGGGTGGTGGGTTTTCGGGTTCCGCTAAATAGGTCAGGAGTCCACTATACTCAGGAAGCGGCTACACGGGTAGCGGATGTGTGGCGTGGATTGGGCGGTTTTTTAGGTTAAAGGGCCTCGGAATACACAAAATTGGTTTCAGTCTCAATGGGGGCAGATCAGACACAAGGAAGAAAGCAGATCTAGGTACCTTCGGTGTAACAGCTGTAAATTGTCGTAGCTGTATCGGGAAAGTTCCAGAGCTCCAAGCGCCGATAGAAAGTACTGAGGCACAAATCGTTATAGGTTCTGAAAGCTGGCTGACGCCAGCGATAAGTTCGGCCGAAATTTTTTCAAAGGGCCAAATGGTCTTCAGAAAGGATATAATAAATGAAAAAGGGGGTGGCGTGTTTATTGCTGTTACAAACGGTTTATCCTGCAGCGAAATTGAGGCAGATACTTCCTGTGAGTTGGTATGGGTAGAGGTTATACCTGACAACCGGAATAAATTAATAATTGGATCTTTTTATCGGCCCCTGACTCAGACGATGCAGTTGCCGAAATGTTCAAAGAATGCTTGAATCACATTTCAAATAGGTATCCGAAGCATACTGTTATAATCGGTGGCGAATTTAATTTACTCTCGATATGTTGGCATAAATACGTATTCAAAACCGGCGGAAAAATAAAACATCGTCCGAACTAGTTTTGAATGCTTTTTCTGAAAACTACTTCGAACAGTTAGTTCATGAACCCACTAGAATAGTAAATGGTTGCGAAAATACCCTTGATCTCCTAGCAACAAATAATCCTGAGCTAGTAAAGAGCATCAAAACAGATACAGGGATTAGCGAACATCGAGCTTTAGTCGCGAGATTGAATGTCGAAATTCCCAAATGCACCAAAAATAAACGAAAAATATATCTATTCAATAAAGCAGACAAAAATTCGCTTCACGCTTTCCTGAGTTATATTCTCCAGTCTTTCAAAACTAAAAATGCGAGTGTTGACCAGTTGTAGCTTACTTTCACAGACATAGTATCAGTAGCAATCGAGAGATTTATACAAAATAAATTAATAAAAGAGAGGGCTGACCCCCGTGGTACACAAAACAGGTGAGATCACTGTTGCAGAAGCAAAGAAATACGCATGCAAAATTTGAAAAGACACAGAATCCACAAGACTGGCAATCTTTTACTGAAACTCGCAACCTAGCGCGGACTTCAATGCGAGAAGCTTACAGTAGTTAGTGCGTGTCCGACACTCAACCGTGAGTCTCGCTTGAGCCTCGGACACGCGCTAGCAGCGCGCCTCATGTATTTCAAACGTCAACTTCGCTTCGTAGTTTCTCCGGATGTAATTGACGCATCACGATGGAACCACGTCATTATTTTTTGTGATTTTTCATTCTATTGATTGCTTAAGAAATGGTATGGGGTATCCATTAAAAAAACATAAGTTCTGTCGAAAATAATGTTTCTTTACGTTTTAGACTGTCTCATAGTGCCTACTTTCATAGGCCCCTGCCGTACGTTCATGACAGTGAAAGTGGTTTTTCAATATCGTTTGTAGTTGCAGAGATATCTGGGGTGAAACAGTTGTAAATATTTTACAAGCTGATCATCTTATTAAAAATTGATATAAAGTAATAAGTGCAACATAGCACTTATAATTTTATATCCATTTTAATAAGATGGCCAGCATGTAAAATATATATATGACCAGATGATGGTGACACAGTTCACCGAAACCGGTCTTCATTGAATAAATTATTAATATGCGATCTTGGCATTTCATTTTGAAGAGTACCACCCGAGCTACTGAAATAATTTCATGAGCCGTACTTCATATGTACTATTTCAACAGTAAATCTTGAGTGAAATGGTAAACTCTAAGACGGTGAACTAATTTTTTTTTTATTGGCTCTGTAGTGCAGGTACTAGCAGCTGAGCTATTCAGTGTATGTGATGCTTCAGTTTCTCCATGTTTACTTGTTGACCGAATAGACCCCGGCTTGCGGTAGGAGGTATAAGTCTGTCGCGCTCCTTCAGCATTTCAGTTCGTCAACACACCTGACCGACGCGTCATCTCTGATCGCACCATGGACTGTTACTTGTTATTTGTTGGTCCTACGACCATTCTGGACAAAATCGTCAGGGTTACGAAGCTGCTCCCCGGCGGAGGTTCGAGTCCTCCCTTGGGCATGTGTGTGTGTGTGTGTGTGTGTGTGTGTGTGTGTGTGTGTGTGTGTGTTTGTGTGTGTTGTACTTAGGTTAGTTTAAGTAGTCTATAGCCCTAGAAACTGATAACCTCAGTAGTAAAGTCCCATAGATTTGCAAACATTTAATTTTTTTCGTCAATACCTTACGAGAATAAACAATAACAGAAGTAGCAGTCTAATGTCCCATTTAGCTCTCTTGGTGACCTGTTTGTCTCGTACCAACTTCAGGCTCCAGGTAGCTGTCATCTTCACTGCGCCATCCTTTAATGGCCGCTGTGGCTTGAAGATAATTTGGACTGTGGGAGTTCCCTGTAAAGAATTTACGATAAATGTGAAGTGAGATTATGTGAGTTCGCTAACATCGGCTGAGGTGCCCCTGTGGTGGTCAGACTGGGAGGAATACGCGTCTGAGCCTGAATATCGAGGAACACTGCCAGCTCTCGTTTGGATAACTCCCAAGAACCTATCAGCTGCGAATGGTAAAGAAAAGCAGATATTCCTATCTTTCAGGGTTATGTGCAGGTCACATCGTTTCCTTCCAAGTTGGGAAATCACAATTCTTTTTGTTTTCGTCTGAGAGTTGCGCAAGTACTAAATGGTGATGTTTTTATTTCGTTGCCAGGACCTCCATTCTGTTGGCAATGGACAGCACAGCTATTGAGCAATCGACAAGGAAAGGTGAATTTACGAGCTACTTCTTAGGTGATCTGCCTTGCAGATCTTCCCCTGCACCCTTGGTTTTCATGTTCTGAGCTGCTTCTCAGCAGTCTCCATTTTCCCCATCAATATGGTTAGAGTGACCTGCTCATGTTCTTGTTTCTTTCAATCATCACGCTTATGAACGGTTTGATGCTGTCCGCCACAAACTCCTGTGCCAACCTCTCCAGTTCAAAGTACCGCTTCCACCATACGTCCTCAGTTATTTGCCAAGTGTAGTCCAATCTCCGTTTTCCTTTTTAGTTTTCAATCCCTGCAGCTTCCTCTATAAGAGGGAAGTTATATTTCCTGATGTCTTAACATGTGCCTAATCGTTTTGTCCCTTCTTTCATTTCTTCACCTATTCTGAGTCCACGTATTTCAACGTCATTCTACAGCACCACATCCCACGCGCTTAAGTGTGCCTCTTCACCGTTTATTTCGCACTGCATCACTCACTACCGTATAATACCTGTCCTACATTTTTATGTTCTTGTTTCTTCAGTCTTTCAACGCAGCAGAATTCTGAACTTGGTCCATGTTATGATCACAATTTTATGTTAATTTTCTTGCTATTTTCATTTACTAATCATTTACTAATCCGCTCATATTCTGCACTGATTAGGCTTTATTTCTATTTAACACATCCTCTAAAGAGCAATGTCATCAGCGAATCTCATCACTGATTTTCTTTCACTTCGAATTTTTATCCCATACCTGAACAGTTCTTTTACTTCCACCTTTGATTCTTCGATATATAGATTGAACAGTTGGGGTAATACAGCCCTATCTTACTCTCTTTTTCAACTGAGCATTACGTTCTTAGTCTTCCAATCTTTCACTATTGCTTCTTGTACAGTACATATTCACACTTCGGTTTATCTCAGAATTTCGAACATCATACTCTATTTTACAATTTTGAACGTGTCATGAATTTTCTTCAATCTCGCTTCCATTATCAATCGAATGGCTAGACTACCTCTCTAGTATCTTTAGCTTTCTGAAACCCGAACTGGTTGTAATCTAATAGACCCTTGAAATTCTTTTCCATTCTTCTGTAAGCTATTTTTGTCACTAGCTTGGAAGCCTTACATGTTATTGTGATTATTTTATTCTTAGTACACCACAGCCACTTAGATTTTGCCGGAAGAATTCTGTTAGCTGTAGATTACCGTTTACTAATTTAACTTCTTCGTGCTTTCGGGCTTCTAGCCATTTTAAGCCTCTCAACTGAAGATTCACTGGTCGGACATTTCAGCTAACACCCATAAACACTTATGAAGTAGAAATCATGAGAGTTCAAAACGTATGAACAGTAAATGAAGTCAACAGGTGCATATTTCTTTCAAAAAGTTAAAGTTCATTGGGCTATAATACTCTCAGTTATCTATCCTCTGTCTTCTATACTCCAAGTTTAGCTTGTTGTTTAAAGTGAGTCGTAACGCTCTTTCTTGACAATGTTAAACTGGATAATGCCCCTTTATCTCAGAAATTGTTAATGTTAATATTACATTATCTATATCTACATACGTACTCCGCAATACATTGTAAGGTGCGTAGTGTAGGGTACACTGTGCTACCACGAGGAAAAAAAGAATGCCTATATGCCTGCGTTGTTGTTGTTATGGTCTTCAGTCCGGAGACTGGTTTGATGCAGCTCTCCATCCTACTCATCCTGCGCAAGCCTTTTCATCTCCTCATAAGAACGGCAACCCACATCCACTTGAATCTGCTTACTATACGCGTCTCTTGGTCTCCCTCTGCGATTTTTACCCCACACACTTCCATCCAATGCTAAATTTACGATTCCCTGATGTCTAAGAATGTGTCCTACCAAGCGATCCCTTCTTTTAGTCAGGATATGCCAAAAATTCCTTTTCTCACCAATTCTGTTCAGTACTTCTTCATTAGTTATGCGATCCACCCACCTAATCTTCAGCATTCTTCTGTAACACCACATTTCAAAAGCCTCTATTCTCTTCCTATCTGCACTGCTTATCGTCCATGTTTCACTCCCGTACAAGGCAACACTTCAAACAAATGCCTTCAGAAAAGACTTCCTTATACTTAAATTAATATTCGAGGTTAGCAAATTTCTCTTTTTCAAAAATGCTTTTCTTCCCATTGCCATTCTACATTTTATATCCTCTGTACTGCGACCATCGCATGTTATTTTACTACCCAAGTAACAAAACTCATCTACCACCTTCATTGTTTCGTTACCTAATCTAATTCCTTCAGCATCGCCTGATTTTCTAAGACCACATTCCATTATTTTTGTTTTGCTCTTGTTTATGTTCATTTTATACGCTCTCTTCAACACACTGTCCATTCCATTCAACTGCTCTTCCAGGTCCTTTGCTGTCTCTGACAGAATTACAATGTCATCAGCAAAACGCAATGTTTTTATTTCTTCCCCCTGAACTTTAATCCCTATTCCAAATTTTTCCTTGCTTTCCTTCACCGCCTGCTCGATGTACAAATTGAATAACATCGGAGAAAGGCTGCAACCCTGTCTTACTCCTTGCCCAACGGATGCTTCCCTTTCATGCTCTTCGAGTCTAATAACTGCGGTCTGGCTTTTGTACAAGTTATAAATAACTCTCCTTTCCCTATATTTTACCCCTGCTGACATCAGAATTTGAAAGAGTGTATTCCAGTCAACATTGTCAAATGCTTTCTCCAAATCTACAAAAGCTAAAAATGTAGGTTTGCCTTTCCTTAATCTATCTTCTAAGATAAGACGTAAAGTGAGTATTGCCTCCCGGGTTCCTATGTTCCTCCTGAATCCAAACTGATCTTCCCCGAGGTCAGCTTCTACCAGCTTTTCCTTTCTCCGGTAGATAATTCGTGTTAAAATTTTGCAACCATGACTTATCAAACTGATGGTTCTGTAATTTTCACACCTGTCTGCGCCTGATTTCTTTGGAATGGGGATTATTACATTTTTCTTAAAGTCTGAGGGTATTTCGCCTGTCTCATACATCCTACACACCAGTTCAAATAGTCTTGTCATGGCTGGCTCTCCCAGAGACTTTAATAGCTCTGAGGGTATACTCCTGGGGCCTTCTTCCGACCGAGGTCTTTCAAGGCTCTGTCAAATTCATCTCTCAGTATAGAATCTCCTATTTCATCTTGATCAACTTCCTCTTCCCTTGCTACAACATCGTCTCTAAGTTCATTTCCTTTGTAGAGCTGTTCTATGTACTCTTTCCACCTTTCAGCTTTCTCTTCTTTGCTGAGAACTGGTTTCCCATCCGAGTTCTTGATATTCGTGGAGTTGCTTTTCTTGTCCCCAAATGTCTCTTTTATTTTGCTGTAGGCGGTATCTACTTTTCCCCTTCTTATACATTCTTCTACAGATTTGCATTTGGCTTCTAGCCACTCCTGCTTAGCCATTTTGCACTTCCTATCAATCTCATTTTTTAGTCGTCTGTACTCCATTTTGCCCGTTTCATTTACTGCATTTTTATATATTCTCCTTTCATCAATTAAATTTAGTATTTCCTGTGATATCCAAGGATTTTTTGTAGCTCTTACCTTTCTACCTATTTTGTCCTCTGCTGCCTTCACTATTTCATCTCTCAATGCTACCCATTCCTCTTCTACTGTTTTATTTCCCCCTGTTTCTGTCAATTGTTGCCTAAATCTCCCTCTGAAAGTCTCCAGAACTTCACTTTCCTTCAATTTATCTAAGTCCCATCTCCTTATTTTCCTACCTTTCTGCAGTTTTTTTAGTTTCAGCCTACAGTTCATGACTAACAAGTTATGGTCATAGTCTATATCTGCCCCTGGGTATGTCTTGCAGTTTATAACCTGGTTCCGGAATCTATGTCTTACCATTATAAAATCTATCTGATACCTTCCGATGTCTCCTGGTCTCTTCCATGTATACAACCTTCTTTTGTGATTCTTAAACCAGGTGTTTGTTACGATTAAATTATGTTCCATGCAAAATTCTACCAGGCGAATTCCTCTTTCATTCCTCCTGCCCAATCCATATTCACCTACTATTTTTCCTTCTCTTCCTTTTCCTACTACCGAATTCCAGTCTCCCATCACAATTAAGTTTTCATCTCCCTTAATTGTCTGAATAATTTCCTTTAGCTCCTCATATATTTCTTCGATTTCCTCATCATCGGCAGAGCTAGTTGGCATATAAACCTGTACTACTGTTGTCGGTGTTGGCTTCGTATCTATTTTGACAATGATAATGCGATCACTGTGCTACTCATAGTAGTTTACCCGCATTCCTATTTTCTTATTCATTATCAGTCCTACTCCTGTGATACCCCCAACTGATTTTGTATTTATAATCCTGTACGCACCTGACCAGAAATCCTGTTTATCCTGCCACCGAACTTCACTAATCCCCACTATATCTAACTTCAACCTATCCATTTCTCTTTTTAAATTTTCTAATTTTCCTACGCGATTAAGGGATCTAACATTCAACGCTCCGATCCGTAGAATGCCAGTATTGTCTTTCCTGATGACAGCATCCTCCTGAGTAGTCCCCGCCCGGAGATCCGAATGGGGGACTATTTTACCTCCGGAATATTTTACCCGAGAGGATGCCATCATCATATTTCCATACAGTAAAGCTGCATGTCCTCGGGAAAAGTAACGGCTGTAGTTTCCCCTTGCTTTCAGCCGTTCGCAGTAGCTGTGTGGCAAAGCCACATTAGCTGATGTTACAAGGCCAGCTCAGTCAATCATCCAGACTGTTGCCCCTGTAACTACTGAAAAGTCTGCTGCCCCTCTTCAGGAACCACACGTTTGTCTGGCCTCTCCACAGATACCCCTCCACTGTGGTTGTACCTACGGTACGGCTATCTGCATCGTTGAGGCACGCAAGCCACCCCACCTCGGCAATGTCTGTGGTTCATGGGGGTGGATGCCTGCGTACGAGCCCTAATTTCTCTATCTTGTCTTTGTGACCACTACGCGAAATGTAAGTAGGCGGCAGCAAGATCGTATTACACTCAGCTTCAAATTCCGGCCCTCAAATTTCCTCAACAGAAATTCACGAACGTCGGCTTTCCTAAAGCGATGCCCAATTGAGTTGCCGGAGCATTTCCGTGACACTCGCGCATTGGTCGAACCTACCAGTAACAAATCTAGCTGCTCGCCTCTGAACTGCCTCTATGTCTTTCTTTAAACTGATCTGCTGCGAGTCCCAAACACTTGAGCAATACTCAAGACGTGGTCGTACAAGCGTTTTATAAACGGTCTCTTTTACAGATGAAGTACATCTTCCCAAAATTCTCCCAATAAACCGAAGTCGGCTATCCGCCTTACTCACGACTGTCCTTACACGTTCGTTCCATTTCATATCGATCTGCAATGTTACGCCTAGATATTTGAACAATGCGACAGCATCAAGAAGCTCACTACTAATGCTATATTTGAACATTATGGGATTGTTTTTCCTACTCATGCGCATCACCTTACATTTTTCTACATTGAGATCTAGCTACCATTCTTCGCCCCAACTAGAAATTTTGTCTAAGTCATCCTGTATACTATTACAGTCCTCCCATACACCACAGCATCATCAGCAAACAGCCACAAATTGCAAGTTACTCTTTCCATCAGATCATTTATATAGATAGAAAATAATAGCGTTCCTGTCACACTCTCATGGGGCACGCCTAAGATACACTTGTCTCTGATGAACACTCGCCGTCGAGAACAACGTACTGCGTGCTATTACTTAGGAAGTCTTCCAGCCAGTCCATCTGTGAACCTATTCCATAAGCTCGTATCTTCGTTACCAGTCTGCAGTGTGGCACCGCGTCGAACGCCTTTTTGAATTCGAAAAAAACACAATCCGCCTGTTGCCCTTCATCCATGGCTCGCAAGATTTCACGTGAGAAAAGGACAAGCTGAGTTTCACATGAACGATGTTTCCTAAACCCGAGCTGATTCATAGAAAGAAGCTTATCCGTCTCAAGGAAATTTACTGTATTCGAACTTAGAATATGCTCCAAAATTCTACAGGAAACTGATGTCAACGATATTGGCCTGTAATTATATGGGTCAGTTCTCTTTCCTTTCTTATAAACTGGAATCACCTGCGCTTTTTTCAATCACTAGGAACTTTGCGCTGAATTAAGGATTCGCAAAAAATGCAAGCTAAGTAAGGGGCCAATGCCGCAGAATACTCTTTGTAAAACCGAACTAATGTTCCCTCATACTTTATGAAAGTATTTCTATACAATACCTTCAAATCAAGAGTTGGAAGATAGGTAAGGTTTTACTTCGCTAAACATTATTATGTGACGTAAATTTTCAAAATTTCAATTTATTGAATTTTAACTGCTAGAGTAAATGCTACTGAAGTATACCTGTAACATCACGTTACTACCTAAGTAATGTGTGAAATAATTAACAGAGTTTAGATTTAGAAGTTTCTGAGAAAAAGAGGCATTTATCCTGTGACATTTTAAGAAAATCGCGTTTAAAGAAAAAAATCTAATAGCTGATTTTCCTAAATCGCCGCAGGAAAACAACGGGACTGTTCCTTTGAGTTTGCCGGCCGCGATGTCCGAGCGTTCTGCGGCGCGCCATCAGTCTGCACGGCCACTACGGTCGGGGGTTCGAATCCGCCCTCGGGCATGGATATTTTTGCCGTCCTTAGTATTAGCTAGTTCGTAAGTAGTTTGTAAACTTAGGGACTGATGATCCCGTAGTTAAGTCCCATAAGCTCTACAAACATTTGATTTAAAAAACCGAGTCTGTGGACGGACTCTAATGACCACGTTGTCGGCGGTACGGAAAACCCTCATAATCCTTCCTTTTTCTCCCATAAATGAATTGGCCTTGTTTCCAATTCAGTTTAGTCTTTGCTCTTTATAGCATTGATGAAAATAGTTTCGGGGAGATGGAAGTGCAATTTCCTCCATATCTCTGCGAGTGCTATTGGTGGGATACATAATGAGGAAACAAGGAGTCGTCAATTTAGTATTGGAGGTGAGTATGCGAGGTAAAAGTCACAGAGGCGGACAGAGGTTCGAATACAGTACGCAGGTTCAGAGGGATGTGTGATGCCGCTCTTATTCAGGTATGAAGAAGCTTCACGGGATAGGTTAGCGTGGAGAGCTGCGCAGTCTTTGGACTGAAGAACACAACAATAACAATTTTATCCTTCTTTACATTTACATCTTCTTACATACACCAGAGTTCACCCAAAGGTGCGTGGCGGAGGATACTCAGTACCACTACTAGTTACTTGCTTTCCTGTTCCACTCCCATATAGAATGAGGGAAAAACGAATATTTGTATGCATCCGTACGAGCCCTAATCTCACTGATCTTATCTTTATGGTCTTTACGCGAAATGTACGCTACTCGTCATTAAAACTGCTACACCAAGAGGAAATGCAAGTGATGAACGGGTATTAGTTGGACAAATATATTATACTAGAACTGACATGTGATTACATTGTCACACAATTAGGGTGCATAGTTCCTGAGAAATCAGTACTCGGAACAACCACATCTGGCCGTAATAACGGCCTTGATACGCCTGGGTATTGAGTCAAACAGAGCTGGATGGCGTGTACACGTACAGATGCCCATGCAGCTTCAATACGATACCACAGTTCATCAAGAGTAGTGACTGGCGTATTTGACGAACCAGTTCCTCGCTCACCATTGACCAGACGTTTTCAATTAGTGTGATATCTGGAGAATGTGCTGGCCAGGGCAGCAGTCGAACATTTTCCGTATCCAGAAAGGCCCGTACAGGACCTGCAACATGCGGTCGTGCATTATTCTGCTGAAATGTAGGGTTTCGTAGGGACTGAATGAAGAGTACAGCCACGGGTCGTAACACATATGAAATGTAACGGCCACTGTTCAAAGTGCCGTCGATGCGAACAAGAGGTGACCGAGACGTGTAACCAATGGCACCCCATACCATCACGCCAGGTGATACGCCAGTATGGCAATGACGAATACACGCTTCCAATGTGCGTTCACCGCTATGTCGCCAAACACGGTTGCGACCATCATGATGCTGTAAACAGAATCTGGATTCATCCGAAAAAATGATGTTTTGCCATTCGTGCACCCGGGTTCATCGTTGCGTACACCATCGCAGGCGTTCCTGTCTGTGATGCTGCGTCAAGGGTAACCGCAGCCATGGTCTCCGGGCTGATAGTCCATGGTGCTACAAACGTCGTCGAACTGTCCGTTCAGATAGTTGTTGTTTCGCAAACATCCCCATCTGTTGACTCAGGGATCGAGACGTGGCTGCACGATCCCTTACAGCCATGCGGATAAGATGCCTGTCATCTCGGAATGCTAGTGATACGAGGCCTTTGGGATCTAGCACGGCGTTCCGTATTACCCTCCTGGACCCACCGCACCGATTCCATATTCTGCTAAAAGTCATTGTATCGCGACCAATGCGAGCAGCAGTGTCGCGATACGATAAACCGCAGTCGTGATAGGCTACAATCCGACCTTTATCAAAGTCGGATACGTGGTGGTACACATTTCTCCTCCTTACACGAGGCATCACAACAACGTTTCACTAGGCAACGCCGGTCAACTGCAGTTTGTGTACGAGAAATCGGTTGGAAACTTCCTCATGCCAGCACGTTGTAGGTGTTGTTACCGGCGCCAGCCTTGTGTGAATGCTCTGAAAAGCTAATCATTTGCATAGCACAGCATCTTCTTCCTGTCGCTAAATTTCGCGTCTGTAGCACGTCATCTTCATGGTGTAGGCAATTATAATGGCCACGAGCTTATATTGGATGCAGTGAAATCTTTCTGCAATCCGCTTCAAAACAGTGTTTTTTGAAAAGAACGTCGCCTTCTCTCCAGCGACTCGTAGGGGCAGGTTGTGTACCTTTGACCACTTTTGGCATTTTAAATTGTAAATGACCCATAAATATTTTAAACATTATTTTTATTGTGTTACTTGACAGTACAAACATTATATCATATTATAATACTATTTAATTTTATTTGTCTTAAACAATTTCATATTATTTTTAGTAGAATTCTGCAACTGGTCAATGGTACAATGCAGTGCTTGTACCTTTGACCATCTCCTGTTGTACCTTTGACCATCTGAAGAAAATAGAACATGAGTATGACAAGAGACCTTACATTATACTTTTTTTTTAACGAGACAGAAATATTAGAAAAATGTTACTTGTTAATATTGTTGTGTTATCATTTTCATGAAAAATTATAAAAACTTTTTTTGACCACGCCGTTGTGGTTGCACTCGTGTGAACTTCCCAACTATTTCTTCTTTTAACACAGCACTCATGTCATCCACATGCGGCATTGTAAAAATGTTGATATGCTTTCTTTACTGTCTCTTAAATTTCACTTCAACTTTATTTTTCGCAATTGCTTTTAATACTCGAACTGCAAAATGTTTAACACCTTTCCCTGATGTGACAGCTACAATTTGCTTAAACCCCTTTGGGGCTAGGATTTTGTTGGAAACGTGGACTGTTGACATTCCAGTCTCATCCAAGTTCCAAATGTCAGATGGCTGGAAAGGATGTAGTGGTAATATTTCTTTATAGTTCGAAAACAAGTTTCACAGTCTCACGATTGAAGGCGGTGGCTCGAGAAAGGCTAGTTCCTTCTGGTTTTATTAAAGACAGTTCACCTGAGTACCTCTTACGAAAATCTTTTAACCACTGGGTCCAATTTTCTCTTTAATTTTCCAGGATAGAAGAAATTTTTTATTGTTGACCACAGCGTATCTGTATGCCATTTGCCTTACAATCATCAGGCTCAAACCATGGTGCATCTTCGCAGCTTCTTTTATATGTTTAACCAGCAACAGTTCATCCTCCTTATTGAAAACTTTCTTTACAGCCAAGTCTGGTGAATATAAAAACGTCTCTTTTCCAGGCGCACTGAACAGTTATAAATTAAAAATCAGTGTAGGGTTTTTTATGCTGAAGTGTTTTGCTGCCTTGCCTATGATCACATCTCCTCACTTTACAGCACTCACTGCTTGTTCCATGTCTTCTATTTCCTTACTCCTGCCTTACTTCTTGGCATTCTGTTGTTGAAAAGATTGTTATTGACTGAATATAAATTGATGTTGTACCTTTGACCGGTCAAAGGTACATCGAAATGAGTGGTCAAAGTTGCAACTTACAGCAAGGTTTTCACTTAGGACTCATAATTGACAGTATTACATATCAATAATGATTTATTTAAGATTGAAAATAATTTAAGTGACAAAATGACTTCGTAAAGTACATGCATAATATTTACTTTTCTGGATGTAAATGAATAGCTTCGTATTTTAGAAATATGCTTCCAAACAACACCACAAAAACAAGTGAATATGCCGCCTCTGTGGCAAAATTGTGAATTAGAGTATACAGTTCCCCTCTTCAAACACACATTGGCCACAGAACTCACAGTTGTCAAAGGTACAATGTGGTCAAAGGTACACAACCTTCCCCCATTTGATTTCCCGAAGCATCTCAGTAACACTCGCCCATTGATCGAACGTACAAAAAAAAAAAAAAAAAAAAAAAAAAAAATACACCTGGCCGCCCGCCTCTGTATTGCTTTTATGTCTTCCCTTAAACCGATATGGTGGGGATCCCGAACACTTGAGCAACACTCAATACAGGATCACTCAAGCGTATTAAATGCGGACTACTTTACAGACGAGTTACATCTTCCCAAAATTCACCCGATAAACCGAAGTCAACCATCCGCCTTCTGACAACTGTCCTTATATGCTCGTTCCATTTCATATCGCTGTGCAGCGTTACCCCAAGATATTTAATCGACGCCACTCTATCAAGCAGCACCCTACTAACGCTGTATTCGAACATTACGGGATTACTTATGGTACTCATCCGCATCACGTTACATTTTTCTACATTTAGAGCTAGCTGCCTTTCCTCACACCACCTACATATTTGGTCCAAGTCATCCTCCATCCTGCTACAGGCATTCAATGACGACACCGTCCTGTAAATCAGCAAAGAGTTGCAGATCGCAATTTACTTTATCCATCACATCATTTATATAGATGGAAAATAATAGCGGTCCTATCACACTTCCCTGGGGCACTCCTGACGATATCTTAGTCTCTAATGAACACACGCCTTCGTGGACAACGTACTCGGTTTTATTTCATGTCATCGAGGCACTCACATATTTGTGTACCTATTCCACATGTTCGTGCGTATTTTTTATTATTGTATTGTTGAGCTCGGTGGTATATATATTTCATCCAGCAACCAGACAATCTTTTAATATGTTTTAGGTAGTCAATACGCGTTTCGGGTTTTCACCCATCTTCAGTTGCCGTAATTACAGTTTGGTTTCATGTGTAGGTGTCAACATCAGTTTCTAAGCTGCAGATGGCAGTCCCCTCTGCATATTGGTTCTTGGGTTTTCTTTTTGATGTTGTATCACAAACACTTTGCATCTTGTGATCTGCACAGCCGGCCGCAGTGGCCGAGCGCTCTGCGGTGTGCCAGTCACGGTCTGCACGGCAGCTGCGGTCGGGGGTTCGAATCCCCCTCGGGCATAGATGTTTGTGTCGCCTTTAGTATAAGCTAGTTCATAAGTAATTTGTAAGTTTAGGGATTGATAACCTCATTTTAAGTCCCTTATGCTCTACAAACATTTGAACATTTTTTCGAACTGTGCATAGTCACTGGACTAACCATCATGTTGTTGACTGGTACATGAAACCAAACTGCAATTACGCCAACTGAAGATGGGTGAAAGCCCTAAACGCGCCTTGGCTCAATAAAACATATTAAAAAAGTGGGCTGTTGCTGAATTTAAGTAAAATAATAAAACAACACTCTATTTTTAATACTTAATTTTTCCCGGCTTATAGAATATTCAAGAAACTTACGGGTATGCACCCAGGTACATAACTCGACATTGGGCGATACTTTGGTAGGAGACCACCCTACCATTCTCAAGAAAATACTAAAGTTTGCGGAATATGTGTGTTGTTAACAGAAACGCAGGTGAGAAAGTGAGATCCGAAACGAACCATGCCAACGGTACCGAAGTCTGGTATTGTAACAAGGGTCTTACATGACCACACCATGAAAAGCAAAGCTTTAAATAAATTCAAATAAGCACTGATTATGACACAAAGGTATATCAAGCGGACCTCATTCCAAGAATATTGAAATCGCCCAATCAATTTCTGCGTTTTAGCGAGACTACACACAGCTGTTTATTTTTATATACAAAGATTTGGTTCGGGTAACATTGGTTGGAACCGTGTGATAGCACGTCTGAGACGAAGGTTTGAATGTGGACTGCCTTATCCGAAACTAGTCACTGAAGGCAATTAATACAAAAGCAAATGTCACAGAATTTCAAGAGAAATAAAGAATTTTTTTTCACGGAACTATATTGCATGTACTGCAATTTCCAACGACTTGCTTAGAACGATAATACGCCCAATGTCTGAAGTATTGGTGTAAGCACGGAACAGATTACAATACGCTTCCAGTGGTTGGACGCTTCGGACATACATTACGTGGTAATGGGGACAGCGCGCTGGAGTTTCTCGTTTCTACAGGAAAATCAATTAGCGTTACTTAGAAGCTGCGCATTTCTCCTCAACTTTCCACTAAAGTGGCGTAATGATTACACATACGTACAAAGCCACGGGCCGGTAACTCCACAGTAGTATCACTGTGACTGACCTATCCCAGGTGCTTGCGGCGAGGAAAGGGCTGTCACGAAAACACTGTCCGTCTGTCGCGTATCAAACCAGAACAAAGTAACTGTCGAGTCATCAAATTGTTAAGGCGGTTATGGTCGCCCCGTCCACATAGTTCTCCCAAAACCGGATTTGGTAAATCTATTTCCGCTCCTATGTAAATTATCAGTTCTGAAAAGCCAATTGTAGTTCCCGGTCTACTCATTCCCACAACCGATTTTGGTTCCCTTACAAACGTAACCTGTTTTTAAATGTGCTTTGCAAGGATGCGTGTTGTTAAGAATCTTCTGCTGATATGGACAGAGTGGCTTTTTTTCTGCAGTGAAAGGAGTATAAATCCAAAATGAAACCTTGACTTTGCAGCGGAGTGTCCGCTGATATGAAACTTCCTGGCAGATTGAAACTGTATGCCGGAATCGAGATACGACCCTTCCCCGCGAAGGGCGAAGGTCCCAGGTTCGAGTCCCGGTTCCGGCACTCAATTTTAATCTGTCAGGAAGTTTCAAAGGAGTATAAATATTACTCTAGCGTGTATGTATTTCATCTACATCTACATGGGATACTCTGCAAATCACCTTTAAGTGCCTGACAGAGGTTTCATCGAACCACCTTTATACTGTTCACCTCCTATTACATTCTCGAATAGTGCGCGGGAAGAAAGAACATCTGAATCTCTCAGTTCGAACTTTGATTAATCGTATTTTATTCTGATGAACATTTCTACCTGTGTAAGTGGGAGTCAACAATATATTTTCGCATTCGGAGGAGAATGTTGGCGACTGGAGTTTCGTAAGTAGCCCACGCCGCAGCTATCAGCGCCGTCGTTGTAATGATTCCCATCCCAGATCCTGTATCATTTCCGTAACGCTGTCTCCCCTGTATCGTGACAGTACAAAACGAGCTGCCCTTCTTTGGACTCTTTCGATGACTTCTGTCAAACCCACCTAACAAGGATCCCACACTGGGACGGACAAGCGTATTGTATGCAGTTTCTTTAGTAGTTCCTTTGATTGATTTATTTGTAAACAAAGTTTAACGGTTTTCTTTTCGTACTCATGTGGGCGACTTCACACTTCTCATTATTTAGAGTCAATTGCCAATTTTTACATCATACTAATATCTTATTCAGATCGTTCTGTAGTTGGTTTTCATCTTCAGATGATTTTACTAGACGGAAAATGACGGCGTGGTCAGCAAACAACCTAAGAGAGCTACTTAGAGTTTCTCCCAAATCGTTTATGTAAATAAGGAACAGCATAGGACCCTGTGGAACACCCGATATCGGTTCTGTTTTAGTCGATGCTTTACCATCGATTACTGCAAACTGTGTCCTCTCCGACAGGCAAGCACCTATCCATTCCCAAATTTGGGAATTAGATTAAAAGCCGTTTGTGAGGTACGTTGTCAAAAGTCTTCTGGAAATCAAGAAATACGGAATCGATTTGCGAATCCTTAGCGATAGCACTCATCACTTCGTGTGAGTAAAGAGCTAATTGTGTTCCCCATGAACGATATTTTCTAAATCCGTGTTGACCTTGGGCCAGTAGATCATTCCGTTGGAGATAATTCATAATATTTGAATACAGGATATGTTCCAAAACCCTGCTGCAAACTGACGTCAATGAAATAGACCTGTAGTTTATTGGGTTACTCCTACTGCCTTTTTGAATATAGGTGTGACCTGTACAACTTTCCAATCTTTTGGTACAGATCCTTCTTTGAGAGAGCGGTTGTATATGGCTGTTAAGTAAGGAGCTATCGCTTCAGCATAATCTGATAGAAATCTAATGGCTATTTTTACCTCGTAGCGATTCTTCTGACTAAAAGCAGGAGCCGAAACGTCAATTCTCGACACTGATTGCTAATCGTGGATAAACGCAACTCAGAGGCAAGTCGCGGCTGAGATGCCGTACGAGTCGGACGCAGGGAGTGTTGTGCGCGAGCGAGTGATTCAATGTGTGTGGCAACCGGCGACCGCAGCGCCAACGCTTGCTGCCACTGTGACGAACGGACCTGGAGCTGGGGGGAAATAGTAGTACCCTGCAGCGGATTACGAACGTGGAATATTATTCTGATATGGATGCATCAGCTAGTGTGCCTTTACCACACAGCTACTGCGAACGGCTGAAAGCAAGGGGAAGCTACAGCCTGAGGACATGCAGCTGATGACATTCTCTCAAGTAAAATATTCCGGAGGTACAATAGTCCCCCATTCGGATCTCCGGGCGGGGACTACTCAAGAGGATGTGATCGTCAGGAAAGACAACACTGGCATTCTACTGATCGGATCGTGGAATGTTAGATCCCTTAATCGGGTCGGTAAGTTAGAAAAATAAAAAAAAAGGGGGAAATGGATAGTTTAAGTTAGATATAGTGGGGATTAGTGAAGTTCGGTGGAAAGAGGAACAGGATTTCTGGTCAGGCGAGTACAGGATTATAAATACAAAATCAGTTGGGGGTATTACAGGAGTAGATCTGATAATGAATAAGAAAATGGGAATGCGGGTAAACTACTATGAGCAACACAGTAATCGCGTTATCATAGTCACGATAGATACAAAGCCAACACCGACCACCGCAGTACAAGTTTATATGCGCACTAGCTCTGCCGATGATGAGGAGATCGAAGAAATGTATGAGGAGCTAAAGGAAATTCTGATGAGAGATTGGAATTCGCGAGTAGGAAAAGAAAGGAAAAATAGTATGTGAATATGTACAGGGCAAAAGGAATGAAAGAGGTGATCGCCTGGTAGAATTTTGGACGGAACTTAATTTAATCATAACAAACAGCTGGTTTAAGAATTATGAAAGAAGGTTGTATACATGAAAGAGATTAGTAGACAGGGGAAGGTGCCAGATAGATTTTATAATGGTAATGCATAGATTTCGGAATCAGGTTTTAAACTGTAAGACATACCAAGGAGCAGATATAGACTCTGACCATAACTTGTTGGTCATGAAATGTAGGCTGAAACTGGAAAAACTGCAAAAAGATAGAAAAATAAGATATGGAACCTGGATAAATTGAAGGTAGCCGAAGTTCTTGAGATTTTCAGAGGGAGCTTTAGGTAACAATTGACAGAAACGAGGGGAAAATAAAGCACCAGAAGAAGAATGAGTAGCATTGAGAAATAGTGAACGCAACAGAGAACAACATAGGTACAAAGGCAAAACCTACAAAAAATCCTTGGATATATTACATATAATTGATGAAAGGGGAAAATATACAAAATGCACTAAATGAAGCAGGCAAAATGGAGTACAGACGACTAAGAAATGTTTAAGCAGGAGTGGCTAGAAGCCAAATGCAAGTCTGTAGAAGAATGTATAAATAGGGGAAAAATAGATATCGCCTAGAGGAAAATAAAAGAAACATTTGGAGACAAGAAAAGCAGCTCTATGAATATAAAGGTGCAAAATCAGTTCTCAGCAAAGGGAAAGCTGAAAGGTGGAAAGAGTACATAGAGGAGCTCCACAAAGGAAATGAACTTACAGACAATTTTGTAGGAAGGGAAGAGGAAGTAGATCAAGATGAAATAGGAGGTACTATACTGAGAGATGAATTTGACAGAGCCCTGAAAGACCTAGGTCGGAACAAGGCCCCGGGAGTAGATGACATACCCTCAGAGCTACTAAAGTCTCTGGGGGAGCCAGCCATGACAAAACTATTTCACTTGGTGCGTAAGGTGTACGAGACAGGGGAAATACCCTCAGACTAAGAAAAATGTAATAATCCCCATTCCAAAGAAAGCAGGTGCAGACAGGTGTGAAAATTACAGAACAATTTCTTTAATAAGTCATGGTTGCAAAAATTTTAACACGAATTATTTATAGAAGATGGAAAAACTGGTGGAAGCTGACCTCGGGGAAGATCAGTTTGAATTCAGGAGAAACGTAGGAACAAGGGAGGCAATAAACACTTTACGGCTTATTTTAGAAGATAAATTAAGGAAAAGCAAACCTACATTCTAGCTTTTGTAGATTTAGAGAAAGCTTTTGACAATGTTGATTGGAATACACTCTTTCAAGTTCTGAACTCAGCGGTAGTAAAATATAAGGAACGGAAGGTTATTTACAACTGGTACAAAACCAGACAGCAGTTATCAGAGTTGAAGGGCATGAAATGGTTGCAGAGGTTGGGAAGAGTGTAAGACAGGGTTCTAGCCTTTCTCCAATATTGTTCAATTTGTACATTGAGCAAGCTGTAAAGGAAAGCAACGAGAAATTTGGAGAAGTAATTAAAGTTCAGGGTGAAGAAATAAAAACATTGCCGATGACATTGTAATTCTGTCAGAGACAGTAAAGAACATGTAGGAGCAATTGAACGGAATTGACAGTGTGTTGAAAAAGAGAAATTTTTCTGAAGGCATTTGTGTGGAGTGTTGTCTTGTATGAGAATGAAACATGGACGATAAACAGTGCGGACAGGAAGAGGATAGAGGCTTTTGAAATGTGGTGCTACAGAAGAATACTGAAAATTAGGTGGGTGGATCGCGTAACTAATGAAGAGGTACTGACCAGAATTGAGGAGAAGAGGAATTTCTGGCATACCTTGAGTAAAGAAGGGATCGATTGGTAGGACACATTCTTAGACATCAAGGAATTGTGAATTTAGCGTTGGAGGGAAGTGTATGGGGTAAAAATCGCAGAGGAAGATGAATACAGTAAGCAAATTCAAATGGATGTAGGCTGCCGTTCTTATGAGGAAATGAAGTATCTTACTGTTATTGTAGTGGCTCTCTTACGTTGTTTTACACTGTGATAATCGGGTATTAGCTGTGCACATATTATTCTTACTGGTTCTGGCGTTCTTTAACAAGGTGGTGATTCTGTTCTATGAAGTAACCTGCAAATGTGGTGTACGTATGATTCCGCTTTTCAGTGGTTTCCTTGTTCAAAATTATCTTATTCTTAACTTCACACTTGTCTCACAAATATGACAGTCATTGAAGATCAACGTAACTTCATTTCGTTCATATAATAGCATGTTTCTGGATAGCTTATAACTGTGTTATTCATGGATTTAAATTCTGAAAAACTGCACCCATTATGAATTTTTATACTCAGCACAACGCATTTCGATAATTTTTTGTCTTGCTTTCAGTGCATTTGTTTAAGATAAACACATCGTGACGTTTCCATGTGTGATTTCATGCAGCTCTGGCACAGATGTAGTCTTTTTGACATTTCTACAATGAAGGAAATCTTACATAATAGGAAGGAAGGAGGAAGGAAGCTTAGGGTTTAACGTCCCGTCGACAGCTTGGTCATTAGAGACAGAGCTAACGGTCGGAGTTTTGGGTAAGGATGGGGAAGGAAATCGGCCGTGCGCTTTTGAAAGGAACCATCCCGGCATTTGCCTGGAGTGATTTAGGGAAATCACGGAAAACCTAAATCTGGATGGCCGGAGGTGGATTTGAACCACCATCCTCCCGAATGCGAGTCCAGTGCATTACCACTGCGCCACCTCGCTCGGTCTTACATAATACACACTGGCAATTTTTTACTTACTAACTAGTACTTCTGTCTGTATTTGCAAGTACTGTCTGATCCATTGCAATGGATATCACAATACAAAAATCGTCACTTACACTTACACTAAGTCATGATTATTATGCTTGATATTTTGAGTAATTGAAAAGGCACAATACCTTTAAGCAGACAGAGAAAATTATGGTTTCTAACATTAGGCTAAAATACACCCCAAGATTTCTTCTGTCCGATTTTCCGAACTTCAGTAACGTGATAAAAAGACAACTGCAGTGCAAGAGTGGCAAAAAATCACACACTGAAACGTTGAAAAAATATCGTACTTATATGAAGACATGCACTAGAAGATGCGAATTAATTCTCAGATCTCGTTGTGATAAACAATTAACTTACCTAACTAGTGTAGGTTTATCATTATTTGAAGCACGGGGGTTAACTGGTGTATGTCTGCAAAACTTAAAATAGATTCAGCAAAACTATAATATTGCTTTTCAGTGACACGACGAAATATCAAGAATCTACATATATAAATGAATTGCTGTTCGTTAGTCTCGCTAAAACTCGAGAACGGCTGAACCGATATGGCTAATTTTAGTCTTGAAATATTCGTATAAGTTCAGGGAAGGTTTAAACTGTGATAAAATATGGAAAAGTTGTCCGGAAAAGATGAAAATCGGAAAAAAAACTGAAACAGCTTTTTCCAGTGATCTGTCAATACCATTCGTCCAATTGCGATAAAATTTTATACATTTCATGTTGAAAGGAAGAGGAAGGTTTGCATCAAATAAAAATTTGGAAAAGTCGTTCGAAAAGTAGGAAAATTTAGGAAAAACCGAAAGTGATTTTTTTCTATGTATAAAAGTCAATTGCCACATGGCTTGACAGAACAATCTTTGTATGAAACAAATTTTTGGAAAAATCTACCGGAAAATTGAAAAATTTGAAAAAACTGAAAGTGGGTTTTTCAATGTCTTGGTTGAATTCAGCACTATAACTGACTATTCGCACGACGGAGAGGGGTAATTCTTTTTTTCTTTTGTTCATTATGGTCTTGGAAAAGTTTTCAGTAAAAAAATAGGGACAGTTAAAAAGGAAAGTCGCAAAATTGGAACCAAGTTCCTTTTTCAATGTGTTTCTAAATGTACTCAACGCTATAAGTTGAGAACCGTTCATCCGATTGCGAGAAAATTTTGATGATTTGACGTTCTAAGCGAGGGGAAGGTTTGAGTGATGTAAAAGTCAGAAATAGTTGGCCAGAAGACAGGAAAATTTCACTTTTTACAAAAGGGACCATGTATTCTTAAAAGTTAAGTATAACTTCTGAAAAATAGTCAAGAAGCAAAGAGTTAACAGCTTTTCCAGAGAGTAATTATTGTTCGATATTTTGCTTCATATACTTCAAATCAATAAATATCTTGTATTACAAACTTTCTAAAAAAATGTTCAAATGTTTGTATAATCTATGGGACTTAACTACGAGGTCATCAGTCCCTAAACTTACAAACTACTTATGAACTACTTACGAACTAGGACGGCACAAATATCCATGCCTGAGGGGTGATTCGAACCCCCGACCGTAGTGGCCGTGAAGACCATGACTGGAGCGCCTTAGTCCCCTCGGCCACCGCGGCCGGCAAAGTTTCTAAAGTATCTTATCCGGTACGTCAGCGCTCAAGCTATCTCCACACCAGATTTCATCACAATAGAGTCATTGGTTTATGTAATGATATATAGCCAAATCGGTTCAGCCGTTGTCTAGATTTAACGAACAGCAATTCATTTTTATCTTTGACAGTTAATATACGGGTTTAGATCGTGTAAAGCGAACTTTACTCTTTCAAAGTATATTTCTGAAAGCACGCAACACAACAACCAAGTCATTATTTTACATGTTTTAAATATAAATTTTCCTCGCAATTTTGCCATATTTCCTGAACTTCCACGAATGTGACATGAACATTATCCTGGACATGTGTGTGTGATTTGCCCACTCTTTCCGCCCACTATCGGGCCAGTACTCAATCTGATGATCTCTTTATAAAGCTACTGGGTCTAAAAAACAACTGATTTAAATTAATATCGTTTATATTAGGTGGTAAGTGAACGAAGTTCACGTGGTCATCTAGTATGTAATAATAATTTCTCCTTTTACCAATACGGTACCTCACATATTCGTTAAGCTTGTCTGGTAGTAGCAATAACTGATGACAGTACACAATCCTCGCCACGTTCTTCTTTCGAGTCAGATGTAGCTCATTCCAATGCATTCGATGTCATTAATAGAGAAAGCCGTATTGTAGCACTCATTTTCAGGCATAAAAGTGTCGGTGGAATCCATTGAACCCCAGGAAATTGAAATCTAATATACTTTACGTACAGAATAGATTCTAACCCAAAACCTAACCTAACCATCTCCTTAACACGACCAAGTGACAAACTTAAATGTGATTTATATATACATGTGGCGTCTGTTCCGAAAGAACAGACGTCACTTCTGATCCTGCAGCTGTTATTATTTAATATTCATAGTATATATGACATCAACTGCGATTGGGCAAAGCTGAAAATGTGTCCCCAGCCGGGATTCGAACCCGGGTCTCCTGCTTTCTAGGCAGTTGCGCTGACCCCTACACCACTGGGGACACAGTGATCACCGCACCTGCAAGGACTACCCATGCACGCCTCCCGTCAGATCCTTGCAGGGGACACTACAGTCGTTACTTCTCCCGAGCACATGCAGCTCTACTGTATGAACATATGATGATGGCGTCTTCTTGGGTAAAATATTCCGGAGTTAAAATAGTCCCCGGGCGGGGACTACTCAAGATGATGTCGTCATCAACAAAAACAAAACAGGCATTCTACGGGTCCGAGCGTGGAATGTTCTATCCCTTAATCGCGTAGGTAAGCTAGAAAATTTGAATAGGGAAATGGATAAGTTTAAGTTAGATATGGTAGGGATTAGTGAAGTTCGGTGTCAGGATGAACAAGATTTCTGGTCAGGTGAGTACAGGGTTATCAATACAAAATCAGTTGGCGGTAACGCAGGAGTAGGTCTGATAATGAATAACAAAATAGGAATGCGGGTAAGCTACTATGAACAGCGTAGTGAACGCATGATCGTAGTAAAGATCGACAGGAAGCCAACACCGACCACAGTAGTGCAATTTTATATGCCAACTAGCACGGCCGATGATGAGGATATCGAAAAAATGTATGAGGAGATAAAAGAAATCATTCAGAAAATTAAGGGAGACGAAAACTTGTGATGAGGGACTGGAACTCGGTAGTAGGAAAAGGAAGAGAAGGAAATGTTGTAGGTTAATATGGACTGGAAAAAGGAATGAAAGAAGAGATCGCTTGGTAGAATTTTGCGCAGAGCACAATATAATGATCACTAACATTTGGTTTAATCATCATGAAAGAAGGCTGTATACGTGGAAGAGACCGGGAGACACTGGAAGGTACCAGATTTACTTTATAATGGTAAGGAATAGATTTAGAAACCAGGTTCTAAACTGTAAGACATAACCAGGGGCAGATATAGACTCTGACCATAACTTATTGGTTATGAACTGCAGATTAAAAATTAAGAGACTGCAGGAAGGTAGAAAAGTTAGGAGATGGAACCTGGACAAATTGCAGGAACCAGAGATCGTTGAGAGTTTCAGAGGGAGCATTAGGCAAGGATTGGCTAAAACGGGGGAAAGTAATACAGTAGAAGAAGAATGGGTAGCTGAGAGTGTAGTAATGGCAGCAGAGGACCATATAGGCAGAAGAACAAGGCCTAATAGAAATCCCTGGATAACAAAGGATATACTGAACTTAATTGATGAGAGGAGAAAATATAAAAATTCAGCAAGTGAAACAGGAAAAAGGGAGTACAAACGTCTGAAAATTGAGATTGACAGGAATTGCAGACTGGCTAAGCAGGAGTGGCTAGAGGACAAATGCAGAACCGTAGAAGAATGCATAACTAGGGGAAAGATAGATACCGCCTACAGGAAAATAAAAGAAATATTTGGAGACAAGAAAAGCAGCTGTATGAATATCAAGAACTCAGACGGAAAACCAGTACTAAGCAAAGAGGGGAAAGCTGAATTGTGGAGGGAATATAAAGAGGGCCTATACAATGGAAATAAACTTGAAGGCAGTATTCTAGAAATGGAAGACGAAGTGGAGGAATATGAGATAGATATGATACTGCGAGAAGAATTTGACAGAGCGATGAAGGACTTGAGTCAAAACAAGGCCCCTGGAGTAGATGATATTCCGTCTGAACTGCTGATATCGTTAGGAGAGCCAGTCGTGAAAAACTTGTATCACCTGGTATGCAAGATGTATGAGACAGGGGAAATACCCTTCGACTTCAAGAAGAATATCGTAATTCCAATTCCAAAGAAAGCAGGCGCGAAAAAGTGTGAAAATTACAGAACTATCAGTTCAATAAGTCATGGTTGCAAAATACTAACACGAACTATTTACAGACGAATGGAAAAACTTGTGGAATCCGACCTCGGGGAAGATCAGTTTAGATGTAGGAGAAATGTAGGGACACGGGAGGCAATATTCACATTACGACTTATCTTAGAAGATAGGCTAAGGAAAGGCAAACCTACGTTTTTAGCGTTTGTAGATTTGGTGAAAGCTTTTGACAATGTCGATTAGAATACATTCTTCCAAATTCTGAAGGGCAGGGGTAAAATATAGGGAGCCAAGAGTTATATTCAACTTACACAAAAACCAGACAGCGGTTATTAAAGTCGAAGGGCAAGAAAGGGACGCAGAGGTTAGGAATGGACTAAGACAGGGCTGTAGCCTTTCCCCAATGTTGTTCAATCTGTACATTGAGTAAGCAGTGAAGGAATGTAAGGTGAAATTTGGAGAGGGAATTAAAGTTCAGGGAGCAGAAATAAAAAGTTTGCGGTTTTCCGATGACATATTAATTTTGTCAGAGACTGCAAAGGATCTGGAAGAGCAATTGAATGGAAAGGACATTGTCTTGAGAGGAAGATCTAAGATGAAAATTAACAAGAATAAAACGAGGGTAATGGAATGCAATGACAGAAAATCAGACGATGGTGAAGGAATTAGTTTAGGTAATGAGACAATAAAAGTAGTAGATGAATTTTGTTATTTGGGTAGCAAGATAACTTCTGATGGCCGAAGTAAAGAAGATATAAAATGCAGAATGGCTATGGGAAGAAAAGCGTTTCTAAGGAAATGAAGCTTGTTAACATCCGATATTAATTTAAATGTTAGGAAGTCCTTCCTGAAAACATTTGTCTGGAGTGTAGCATTGTATGGGAGTGAAACGTGGACGATAAGGAGTTCAGATAAGAAGATGATAGAAGCTTTTGAAATGTGGCGCTACAGACGAATGATGAAAATTAGATGGGTAGATCACGTAACTAATGAGGAGGTGCTTAACCGAATCGGGGAGTAAAGGAGTTTCTGGCATATCCTGAGTAAGATAAGGGATAGATTGGTTGGACACATTCTGAGACATCAAGTAATTGTCAACTTAGCATTAGAAGGAAGCTTGTGGGGAAAAAAACGTAGAGGGAAACCGAGGGACGAATATAGTAAGCGAATTCAAAAGGATGTAGGTTGCCGAACGTATTCTCAGATGAAGAGACTTGCACAGGACAGGGTAGCTTTGAGAGCTGCATCAAACCAGTCTACGGACTGAAGACCACATCAACAACATAACAAAAGTAAATCTTCCGCTCCTGACTGTTTAACAATTAGGTTCCTTTCAGAGTTGCTGATGCAATAGCCCCATACCTGACTATCATACACAACCGCTCGCTCAGCGAACGTTACCCAAAGAGTGTAAAGTTGCACAAGTCACTCCAATATTCAAGAAGGGCAATAGGAGTGATTCGCAAAATTACAGGCGTATATCATTGACGTTGGTTTGCGGCAGGATTTTAGAACATATATTCCTCAAATATTATAAACTATCTCGAAGAGAACGAATTATTAACACATAGTTAACAAGGATTCAGAAAGTATCGTTCTTTTGAAACACACACATGACGAGTGTTATCGACAAGGGATATGAAATAGTTTCCGTGTTTCTATTTCCGGAAAGCTTTTGACACTGTACCTCACAAGCGCCTTCTAATCAAATTGCGTGCTTATGGAATATCGCCATATTTGTGCGAATGGATTCGTGATTTCCTGTCAGAAAAGACACAGTACGCTGTAATTGACGATAAGTCATCAAGTAGAACAGAAGTGATATTTGGCGTTCTCGAAGGAAGTATGATAGGGTCCCTACTGTTCCTTATTTTTATAAACGATTTAAGAGACAATCTGAGTAGCTCTCTTGACTGTTAGCGGATGATGCTGTCATTTATTGGTTTGTTAAGTCACCAGAAGATCAATAGCATCTGCAAAATGATTTAGATAAGATATCAGCATGGTGCAAAAATTGAAAATTGACTCTTAATAATGATAAGTGTGCGATCATCCATATGACCTCTAAAAAAAATCCGTCAAATTTCAGTTACACGATAAATCAGTCAAACCTACAGGCCGTCAGTTCTACTAAATACTTAGGAGTAACAATTACAAACAACTTGTATTGGAAAGAACACATAAAAAATTGTAGGGAAGGCGAATCAAAGACTACGTTTCATTGGCAGGACACTTAGAAGATGCAACAGCTCTATTAAAGAAACTGCCTACACCACACTTGTGCGTCCTATTTTGCAGTATTGCTGAGCATTGTAGGATCCACGCCAGGTGAAACTGACGGACGATTTACAGAAAATTCATAGCAGTGTAGCTCGTTTTGTATTATAGAAATATAGGAGAGACAGTGTCAATGAAATGATACACGAGTTGGCGTGGAAATCATTAAAAGAAAGGCATTATTTGTTGCGGTGGATCTATTTTGCGAAATTTCTTTCACTAACTTTCTCCTCAGAATGCGAACATATATTATTAACATCCAAGTACACAAGGAGACGTGATCATCATAATAAAATAAGAGAAATCCGATCGAAAACAGAAAGATTTGGGTGTTCCTTTTTCCCGCGAGCTATTAGGGAATGGAACTACAGAGAAATATCATGAAAGTGGTTCGATGAACCCTCTTCCATGCACTTTAGTGTGACTTGCAGAGTATCCATATAGATGTACGTACTAATCCGATCATTTATCATTTTTCGCGGTTTTCATGAATCGAGTAAGGTGAATGATAAGGTGGCTCCTTTTTAACGGCCGCAACTGATTGTTTCCCATACCTGTTCAGCTCTAACTGTATTCCAAATCGTCGCCGATAACTCACTCTTCAGTTAGCCTTTCTCCTTGTTCGATTCACGTTGCTGTTAGTCGATAATCCTTCATGCCATTAATGTTATTCGAAAGACTAGAGCTGGGTTTGAACATGACTCGAACTTTTCGAACAATTTACGTCACAGTTCGGGAAATTTCGGGAAATGATCGAACATTCGATCACGACGCTATCTTGCAATGTCAGGAGGTACTACTCTACGGTTTACAACTATGATATTCATAAAACCTTTCTGTGCTGTGCAGTATACGATTTATAACGAAGATAGAGTGTCATTAATGTACCATGGGGACTAGTAAGTGTGAAATTCCGACTATGGTAGCTTCTAGGGGGCAGGGTATAAATAAAATCAGTAACGAATATAGGCTCTAAGTAGACGATACCGATCGCGATTTAAAATTCTAGTGCTGCGATCTAGCGACGCCTTTTCATACTACGTACAAATCAGCTCGTCCACCGTTTATTGCGAGGTCGCAATTACAGTTTATTTTTATATGACTTATTTGCCTTATTGGGTATTAAATTTCTAATGTTTTCCCTATTTCATATCTTTTAATCCCTTTTTCAAGGCGATTAAAAGGTGGTAATATTTTTATCTGTTACTGTGCCGCATGAACAGGGAATGGAATGACCATTTGCAACCTATCTCTCATAATCACATTAAATGTAATTTCTACTTATGAAGGATTCACATTTTTTTCCTTGAATGTTAGCCGTCAGTAATGTAATGCATTACATCTGTTAAGTAGCAGATATTTTGTTTATCAATCATTGCTATCTTGCAGTGACACCAGACAGGTCACGTATGCACTGTTTTAAACAAAATATAGTCCTTCATAATGTTGATTTCTTTTACATGTACTTGTACTTACCATTAAATTAGTTCTGAGCAAAGCGATAGCTCCGTAACTTCAATATTTCAAGCGTATCGTTTGGAGATACGCAGCGAGAGTCATTTATTATCTGAGTGTTCGAACAGTTCGATACTGTATCGAGTTCTCTGCTGTATCGGAAAATCCCGAGCATGTTCGAACGCGAGTATCATTTGCCCAGCCCTAAGAAAGACCCATTTCGCTGACTCGCAAGATTCACAGTTTCTGTAAGACACGCCGCAGGTACTTCCTTGCCGTAACTAAAGTCCTTCTCCCGCGCTGACCATGTTCAAAATGTTCAAATGTTTATATATCTATCGGATCAAACTGCGTGGTTATCAGTCCGTAGCTTACAAACTACTTAAACCTAGGTAAATTAACCTAAGGACAACACACACACACCCATGCCCCAGGGAGGACTCGAACCTCCACGGCGAGCAACCGCGCGCTCCGCAGCGAGACGCTTTAGACCACAGTCTAACATATACAGTCGCGACACTTACTGCTGTGAAAGTTATTACAAGCTGACAGCTGCTGCGACACTAGCGCTCGTAGCGGTGGGCAAGCCGCCCAAGTAGTGATGTTCGTTTATAATCGCTTTTGTAACTAATTAACGAAATACTTACTATAATTTTTGCGTTACAAGCATTATTAAAATATCGAGAGACAAACATAATACGTAAATTAATATAAAAACAGATTTAAATGATTCAATGGTATAAAAAACAACTCCGTCATGAACAAATACTTACGAATATATGTATATTTGCAGCTTATTCTGCTGAAAGTAAGTTGCATATAAACATAATGGTATAAAGAAGGCTGTATACGTGGAAGAGACCGGGAGACACTGGAAGGTACCAGATTTACTTTATAATGGTAAGGAATAGATTTAGAAACCAGGTTCTAAACTGTAAGACATAACCAGGGGCAGATATAGACTCTGACCATAACTTATTGGTTATGAACTGCAGATTAAAAATTAAGAGACTGCAGGAAGGTAGAAAAGTTAGGAGATGGAACCTGGACAAATTGCAGGAACCAGAGATCGTTGAGAGTTTCAGAGGGAGCATTAGGCAAGGATTGGCTAAAACGGGGGAAAGTAATACAGTAGAAGAAGAATGGGTAGCTGAGAGTGTAGTAATGGCAGCAGAGGACCATATAGGCAGAAGAACAAGGCCTAATAGAAATCCCTGGATAACAAAGGATATACTGAACTTAATTGATGAGAGGAGAAAATATAAAAATTCAGCAAGTGAAACAGGAAAAAGGGAGTACAAACGTCTGAAAATTGAGATTGACAGGAATTGCAGACTGGCTAAGCAGGAGTGGCTAGAGGACAAATGCAGAACCGTAGAAGAATGCATAACTAGGGGAAAGATAGATACCGCCTACAGGAAAATAAAAGAAATATTTGGAGACAAGAAAAGCAGCTGTATGAATATCAAGAACTCAGACGGAAAACCAGTACTAAGCAAAGAGGGGAAAGCTGAATTGTGGAGGGAATATAAAGAGGGCCTATACAATGGAAATAAACTTGAAGGCAGTATTCTAGAAATGGAAGACGAAGTGGAGGAATATGAGATAGATATGATACTGCGAGAAGAATTTGACAGAGCGATGAAGGACTTGAGTCAAAACAAGGCCCCTGGAGTAGATGATATTCCGTCTGAACTGCTGATATCGTTAGGAGAGCCAGTCGTGAAAAACTTGTATCACCTGGTATGCAAGATGTATGAGACAGGGGAAATACCCTTCGACTTCAAGAAGAATATCGTAATTCCAATTCCAAAGAAAGCAGGCGCGAAAAAGTGTGAAAATTACAGAACTATCAGTTCAATAAGTCATGGTTGCAAAATACTAACACGAACTATTTACAGACGAATGGAAAAACTTGTGGAATCCGACCTCGGGGAAGATCAGTTTAGATGTAGGAGAAATGTAGGGACACGGGAGGCAATATTCACATTACGACTTATCTTAGAAGATAGGCTAAGGAAAGGCAAACCTACGTTTTTAGCGTTTGTAGATTTGGTGAAAGCTTTTGACAATGTCGATTAGAATACATTCTTCCAAATTCTGAAGGGCAGGGGTAAAATATAGGGAGCCAAGAGTTATATTCAACTTACACAAAAACCAGACAGCGGTTATTAAAGTCGAAGGGCAAGAAAGGGACGCAGAGGTTAGGAATGGACTAAGACAGGGCTGTAGCCTTTCCCCAATGTTGTTCAATCTGTACATTGAGTAAGCAGTGGAGGAATGTAAGGTGAAATTTGGAGAGGGAATTAAAGTTCAGGGAGCAGAAATAAAAAGTTTGCGGTTTTCCGATGACATATTAATTTTGTCAGAGACTGCAAAGGATCTGGAAGAGCAATTGAATGGAAAGGACATTGTCTTGAGAGGAAGATCTAAGATGAAAATTAACAAGAATAAAACGAGGGTAATGGAATGCAATGACAGAAAATCAGACGATGGTGAAGGAATTAGTTTAGGTAATGAGACAATAAAAGTAGTAGATGAATTTTGTTATTTGGGTAGCAAGATAACTTCTGATGGCCGAAGTAAAGAAGATATAAAATGCAGAATGGCTATGGGAAGAAAAGCGTTTCTAAGGAAATGAAGCTTGTTAACATCCGATATTAATTTAAATGTTAGGAAGTCCTTCCTGAAAACATTTGTCTGGAGTGTAGCATTGTATGGGAGTGAAACGTGGACGATAAGGAGTTCAGATAAGAAGATGATAGAAGCTTTTGAAATGTGGCGCTACAGACGAATGATGAAAATTAGATGGGTAGATCACGTAACTAATGAGGAGGTGCTTAACCGAATCGGGGAGTAAAGGAGTTTCTGGCATATCCTGAGTAAGATAAGGGATAGATTGGTTGGACACATTCTGAGACATCAAGTAATTGTCAACTTAGCATTAGAAGGAAGCTTGTGGGGAAAAAAACGTAGAGGGAAACCGAGGGACGAATATAGTAAGCGAATTCAAAAGGATGTAGGTTGCCGAACGTATTCTCAGATGAAGAGACTTGCACAGGACAGGGTAGCTTTGAGAGCTGCATCAAACCAGTCTACGGACTGAAGACCACATCAACAACATAACAAAAGTAAATCTTCCGCTCCTGACTGTTTAACAATTAGGTTCCTTTCAGAGTTGCTGATGCAATAGCCCCATACCTGACTATCATACACAACCGCTCGCTCAGCGAACGTTACCCAAAGAGTGTAAAGTTGCACAAGTCACTCCAATATTCAAGAAGGGCAATAGGAGTGATTCGCAAAATTACAGGCGTATATCATTGACGTTGGTTTGCGGCAGGATTTTAGAACATATATTCCTCAAATATTATAAACTATCTCGAAGAGAACGAATTATTAACACATAGTTAACAAGGATTCAGAAAGTATCGTTCTTTTGAAACACACACATGACGAGTGTTATCGACAAGGGATATGAAATAGTTTCCGTGTTTCTATTTCCGGAAAGCTTTTGACACTGTACCTCACAAGCGCCTTCTAATCAAATTGCGTGCTTATGGAATATCGCCATATTTGTGCGAATGGATTCGTGATTTCCTGTCAGAAAAGACACAGTACGCTGTAATTGACGATAAGTCATCAAGTAGAACAGAAGTGATATTTGGCGTTCTCGAAGGAAGTATGATAGGGTCCCTACTGTTCCTTATTTTTATAAACGATTTAAGAGACAATCTGAGTAGCTCTCTTGACTGTTAGCGGATGATGCTGTCATTTATTGGTTTGTTAAGTCACCAGAAGATCAATAGCATCTGCAAAATGATTTAGATAAGATATCAGCATGGTGCAAAAATTGAAAATTGACTCTTAATAATGATAAGTGTGCGATCATCCATATGACCTCTAAAAAAAATCCGTCAAATTTCAGTTACACGATAAATCAGTCAAACCTACAGGCCGTCAGTTCTACTAAATACTTAGGAGTAACAATTACAAACAACTTGTATTGGAAAGAACACATAAAAAATTGTAGGGAAGGCGAATCAAAGACTACGTTTCATTGGCAGGACACTTAGAAGATGCAACAGCTCTATTAAAGAAACTGCCTACACCACACTTGTGCGTCCTATTTTGCAGTATTGCTGAGCATTGTAGGATCCACGCCAGGTGAAACTGACGGACGATTTACAGAAAATTCATAGAAGTGTAGCTCGTTTTGTATTATAGAAATATAGGAGAGACAGTGTCAATGAAATGATACACGAGTTGGCGTGGAAATCATTAAAAGAAAGGCATTATTTGTTGCGGTGGATCTATTTTGCGAAATTTCTTTCACTAACTTTCTCCTCAGAATGCGAACATATATTATTAACATCCAAGTACACAAGGAGACGTGATCATCATAATAAAATAAGAGAAATCCGATCGAAAACAGAAAGATTTGGGTGTTCCTTTTTCCCGCGAGCTATTAGGGAATGGAACTACAGAGAAATATCATGAAAGTGGTTCGATGAACCCTCTTCCATGCACTTTAGTGTGACTTGCAGAGTATCCATATAGATGTACGTACTAATCCGATCATTTATCATTTTTCGCGGTTTTCATGAATCGAGTAAGGTGAATGATAAGGTGGCTCCTTTTTAACGGCCGCAACTGATTGTTTCCCATACCTGTTCAGCTCTAACTGTATTCCAAATCGTCGCCGATAACTCACTCTTCAGTTAGCCTTTCTCCTTGTTCGATTCGCGTTGCTGTTAGTCGATAATCCTTCATGCCATTAATGTTATTCGAAAGACTAGAGCTGGGTTTGAACATGACTCGAACTTTTCGAACAATTTACGTCACAGTTCGGGAAATTTCGGGAAATGTTCGAACATTCGATCACGACGCTATCTTGCAATGTCAGGAGGTACTACTCTACGGTTTACAACTATGATATTCATAAAACTTTTCTGTGCTGTGCAGTATACGATTTATAACGAAGATAGAGTGTCATTAATGTACCATGGGGACTAGTAAGTGTGAAATTCCGACTATGGTAGCTTCTAGGGGGCAGGGTATAAATAAAATCAGTAACGAATATAGGCTCTAAGTAGACGATACCGATCGCGATTTAAAATTCTAGTGCTGCGATCTAGCGACGCCTTTTCATACTACGTACAAATCAGCTCGTCCACCGTTTATTGCGAGGTCGCAATTACAGTTTATTTTTATATGACTTATTTGTCTTATTGGGTATTAAATTTCTAATGTTTTCCCTATTTCATATCTTTTAATCCCTTTTTCAAGGCGATTAAAAGGTGGTAATATTTTTATCTGTTACTGTGCCGCATGAACAGGGAATGGAATGACCATTTGCAACCTATCTCTCATAATCACATTAAATGTAATTTCTACTTATGAAGGATTCACATTTTTTTCCTTGAATGTTAGCCGTCAGTAATGTAATGCATTACATCTGTTAAGTAGCAGATATTTTGTTTATCAATCATTGCTATCTTGCAGTGACACCAGACAGGTCACGTATGCACTGTTTTAAACAAAATATAGTCCTTCATAATGTTGATTTCTTTTACATGTACTTGTACTTACCATTAAATTAGTTCTGAGCAAAGCGATAGCTCCGTAACTTCAATATTTCAAGCGTATCGTTTGGAGATACGCAGCGAGAGTCATTTATTATCTGAGTGTTCGAACAGTTCGATACTGTATCGAGTTCTCTGCTGTATCGGAAAATCCCGAGCATGTTCGAACGCGAGTATCATTTGCCCAGCCCTAAGAAAGACCCATTTCGCTGACTCGCAAGATTCACAGTTTCTGTAAGACACGCCGCAGGTACTTCCTTGCCGTAACTAAAGTCCTTCTCCCGCGCTGACCATGTTCAAAATGTTCAAATGTTTATATATCTATCGGATCAAACTGCGTGGTTATCAGTCCGTAGCTTACAAACTACTTAAACCTAGGTAAATTAACCTAAGGACAACACACACACACCCATGCCCCAGGGAGGACTCGAACCTCCACGGCGAGCAACCGCGCGCTCCGCAGCGAGACGCTTTAGACCACAGTCTAACATATACAGTCGCGACACTCACTGCTGTGAAAGTTATTACAAGCTGACAGCTGCTGCGACACTAGCGCTCGTAGCGGTGGGCAAGCCGCCCAAGTAGTGATGTTCGTTTATAATCGCTTTTGTAACTAATTAACGAAATACTTACTATAATTTTTGCGTTACAAGCATTATTAAAATATCGAGAGACAAACATAATACGTAAATTAATATAAAAACAGATTTAAATGATTGAATTGTATAAAAAACAACTCCGTCATGAACAAATACTTACGAATATATGTATATTTGCAGCTTATTCTGCTGAAAGTAAGTTGCATATAAACATAATGGTATAAAGAAGGCTGTATACGTGGAAGAGACCGGGAGACACTGGAAGGTACCAGATTTACTTTATAATGGTAAGGAATAGATTTAGAAACCAGGTTCTAAACTGTAAGACATAACCAGGGGCAGATATAGACTCTGACCATAACTTATTGGTTATGAACTGCAGATTAAAAGTTAAGAGACTGCAGGAAGGTAGAAAAGTTAGGAGATGGAACCTGGACAAATTGCAGGAACCAGAGATCGTTGAGAGTTTCAGAGGGAGCATTAGGCAAGGATTGGCTAAAACGGGGGAAAGTAATACAGTAGAAGAAGAATGGGTAGCTGAGAGTGTAGTAATGGCAGCAGAGGACCATATAGGCAGAAGAACAAGGCCTAATAGAAATCCCTGGATAACAAAGGATATACTGAACTTAATTGATGAGAGGAGAAAATATAAAAATTCAGCAAGTGAAACAGGAAAAAGGGAGTACAAACGTCTGAAAATTGAGATTGACAGGAATTGCAGACTGGCTAAGCAGGAGTGGCTAGAGGACAAATGCAGAACCGTAGAAGAATGCATAACTAGGGGAAAGATAGATACCGCCTACAGGAAAATAAAAGAAATATTTGGAGACAAGAAAAGCAGCTGTATGAATATCAAGAACTCAGACGGAAAACCAGTACTAAGCAAAGAGGGGAAAGCTGAATTGTGGAGGGAATATAAAGAGGGCCTATACAATGGAAATAAACTTGAAGGCAGTATTCTAGAAATGGAAGACGAAGTGGAGGAATATGAGATAGATATGATACTGCGAGAAGAATTTGACAGAGCGATGAAGGACTTGAGTCAAAACAAGGCCCCTGGAGTAGATGATATTCCGTCTGAACTGCTGATATCGTTAGGAGAGCCAGTCGTGAAAAACTTGTATCACCTGGTATGCAAGATGTATGAGACAGGGGAAATACCCTTCGACTTCAAGAAGAATATCGTAATTCCAATTCCAAAGAAAGCAGGCGCGAAAAAGTGTGAAAATTACAGAACTATCAGTTCAATAAGTCATGGTTGCAAAATACTAACACGAACTATTTACAGACGAATGGAAAAACTTGTGGAATCCGACCTCGGGGAAGATCAGTTTAGATGTAGGAGAAATGTAGGGACACGGGAGGCAATATTCACATTACGACTTATCTTAGAAGATAGGCTAAGGAAAGGCAAACCTACGTTTTTAGCGTTTGTAGATTTGGTGAAAGCTTTTGACAATGTCGATTAGAATACATTCTTCCAAATTCTGAAGGGCAGGGGTAAAATATAGGGAGCCAAGAGTTATATTCAACTTACACAAAAACCAGACAGCGGTTATTAAAGTCGAAGGGCAAGAAAGGGACGCAGAGGTTAGGAATGGACTAAGACAGGGCTGTAGCCTTTCCCCAATGTTGTTCAATCTGTACATTGAGTAAGCAGTGGAGGAATGTAAGGTGAAATTTGGAGAGGGAATTAAAGTTCAGGGAGCAGAAATAAAAAGTTTGCGGTTTTCCGATGACATATTAATTTTGTCAGAGACTGCAAAGGATCTGGAAGAGCAATTGAATGGAAAGGACATTGTCTTGAGAGGAAGATCTAAGATGAAAATTAACAAGAATAAAACGAGGGTAATGGAATGCAATGACAGAAAATCAGACGATGGTGAAGGAATTAGTTTAGGTAATGAGACAATAAAAGTAGTAGATGAATTTTGTTATTTGGGTAGCAAGATAACTTCTGATGGCCGAAGTAAAGAAGATATAAAATGCAGAATGGCTATGGGAAGAAAAGCGTTTCTAAAGAAATGAAGCTTGTTAACATCCGATATTAATTTAAATGTTAGGAAGTCCTTCCTGAAAACATTTGTCTGGAGTGTAGCATTGTATGGGAGTGAAACGTGGACGATAAGGAGTTCAGATAAGAAGATGATAGAAGCTTTTGAAATGTGGCGCTACAGACGAATGATGAAAATTAGATGGGTAGATCACGTAACTAATGAGGAGGTGCTTAACCGAATCGGGGAGTAAAGGAGTTTCTGGCATATCCTGAGTAAGATAAGGGATAGATTGGTTGGACACATTCTGAGACATCAAGTAATTGTCAACTTAGCATTAGAAGGAAGCTTGTGGGGAAAAAAACGTAGAGGGAAACCGAGGGACGAATATAGTAAGCGAATTCAAAAGGATGTAGGTTGCCGAACGTATTCTCAGATGAAGAGACTTGCACAGGACAGGGTAGCTTTGAGAGCTGCATCAAACCAGTCTACGGACTGAAGACCACATCAACAACATAACAAAAGTAAATCTTCCGCTCCTGACTGTTTAACAATTAGGTTCCTTTCAGAGTTGCTGATGCAATAGCCCCATACCTGACTATCATACACAACCGCTCGCTCAGCGAACGTTACCCAAAGAGTGTAAAGTTGCACAAGTCACTCCAATATTCAAGAAGGGCAATAGGAGTGATTCGCAAAATTACAGGCGTATATCATTGACGTTGGTTTGCGGCAGGATTTTAGAACATATATTCCTCAAATATTATAAACTATCTCGAAGAGAACGAATTATTAACACATAGTTAACAAGGATTCAGAAAGTATCGTTCTTTTGAAACACACACATGACGAGTGTTATCGACAAGGGATATGAAATAGTTTCCGTGTTTCTATTTCCGGAAAGCTTTTGACACTGTACCTCACAAGCGCCTTCTAATCAAATTGCGTGCTTATGGAATATCGCCATATTTGTGCGAATGGATTCGTGATTTCCTGTCAGAAAAGACACAGTACGCTGTAATTGACGATAAGTCATCAAGTAGAACAGAAGTGATATTTGGCGTTCTCGAAGGAAGTATGATAGGGTCCCTACTGTTCCTTATTTTTATAAACGATTTAAGAGACAATCTGAGTAGCTCTCTTGACTGTTAGCGGATGATGCTGTCATTTATTGGTTTGTTAAGTCACCAGAAGATCAATAGCATCTGCAAAATGATTTAGATAAGATATCAGCATGGTGCAAAAATTGAAAATTGACTCTTAATAATGATAAGTGTGCGATCATCCATATGACCTCTAAAAAAAATCCGTCAAATTTCAGTTACACGATAAATCAGTCAAACCTACAGGCCGTCAGTTCTACTAAATACTTAGGAGTAACAATTACAAACAACTTGTATTGGAAAGAACACATAAAAAATTGTAGGGAAGGCGAATCAAAGACTACGTTTCATTGGCAGGACACTTAGAAGATGCAACAGCTCTATTAAAGAAACTGCCTACACCACACTTGTGCGTCCTATTTTGCAGTATTGCTGAGCATTGTAGGATCCACGCCAGGTGAAACTGACGGACGATTTACAGAAAATTCATAGCAGTGTAGCTCGTTTTGTATTATAGAAATATAGGAGAGACAGTGTCAATGAAATGATACACGAGTTGGCGTGGAAATCATTAAAAGAAAGGCATTATTTGTTGCGGTGGATCTATTTTGCGAAATTTCTTTCACTAACTTTCTCCTCAGAATGCGAACATATATTATTAACATCCAAGTACACAACGAGACGTGATCATCATAATAAAATAAGAGAAATCCGATCGAAAACAGAAAGATTTGGGTGTTCCTTTTTCCCGCGAGCTATTAGGGAATGGAACTACAGAGAAATATCATGAAAGTGGTTCGATGAACCCTCTTCCATGCACTTTAGTGTGACTTGCAGAGTATCCATATAGATGTACGTACTAATCCGATCATTTATCATTTTTCGCGGTTTTCATGAATCGAGTAAGGTGAATGATAAGGTGGCTCCTTTTTAACGGCCGCAACTGATTGTTTCCCATACCTGTTCAGCTCTAACTGTATTCCAAATCGTCGCCGATAACTCACTCTTCAGTTAGCCTTTCTCCTTGTTCGATTCGCGTTGCTGTTAGTCGATAATCCTTCATGCCATTAATGTTATTCGAAAGACTAGAGCTGGGTTTGAACATGACTCGAACTTTTCGAACAATTTACGTCACAGTTCGGGAAATTTCGGGAAATGTTCGAACATTCGATCACGACGCTATCTTGCAATGTCAGGAGGTACTACTCTACGGTTTACAACTATGATATTCATAAAACTTTTCTGTGCTGTGCAGTATACGATTTATAACGAAGATAGAGTGTCATTAATGTACCATGGGGACTAGTAAGTGTGAAATTCCGACTATGGTAGCTTCTAGGGGGCAGGGTATAAATAAAATCAGTAACGAATATAGGCTCTAAGTAGACGATACCGATCGCGATTTAAAATTCTAGTGCTGCGATCTAGCGACGCCTTTTCATACTACGTACAAATCAGCTCGTCCACCGTTTATTGCGAGGTCGCAATTACAGTTTATTTTTATATGACTTATTTGCCTTATTGGGTATTAAATTTCTAATGTTTTCCCTATTTCATATCTTTTAATCCCTTTTTCAAGGCGATTAAAAGGTGGTAATATTTTTATCTGTTACTGTGCCGCATGAACAGGGAATGGAATGACCATTTGCAACCTATCTCTCATAATCACATTAAATGTAATTTCTACTTATGAAGGATTCACATTTTTTTCCTTGAATGTTAGCCGTCAGTAATGTAATGCATTACATCTGTTAAGTAGCAGATATTTTGTTTATCAATCATTGCTATCTTGCAGTGACACCAGACAGGCACGTATGCACTGTTTTAAACAAAATATAGTCTTTCATAATGTTGATTTCTTTTACATGTACTTGTACTTACCATTAAATTAGTTCTGAGCAAAGCGATAGCTCCGTAACTTCAATATTTCAAGCGTATCGTTTGGAGATACGCAGCGAGAGTCATTTATTATCTGAGTGTTCGAACAGTTCGATACTGTATCGAGTTCTCTGCTGTATCGGAAAATCCCGAGCATGTTCGAACGCGAGTATCATTTGCCCAGCCCTAAGAAAGACCCATTTCGCTGACTCGCAAGATTCACAGTTTCTGTAAGACACGCCGCAGGTACTTCCTTGCCGTAACTAAAGTCCTTCTCCCGCGCTGACCATGTTCAAAATGTTCAAATGTTTATATATCTATCGGATCAAACTGCGTGGTTATCAGTCCGTAGCTTACAAACTACTTAAACCTAGGTAAATTAACCTAAGGACAACACACACACACCCATGCCCCAGGGAGGACTCGAACCTCCACGGCGAGCAACCGCGCGCTCCGCAGCGAGACGCTTTAGACCACAGTCTAACATATACAGTCGCGACACTCACTGCTGTGAAAGTTATTACAAGCTGACAGCTGCTGCGACACTAGCGCTCGTAGCGGTGGGCAAGCCGCCCAAGTAGTGATGTTCGTTTATAATCGCTTTTGTAACTAATTAACGAAATACTTACTATAATTTTTGCGTTACAAGCATTATTAAAATATCGAGAGACAAACATAATACGTAAATTAATATAAAAACAGATTTAAATGATTGAATTGTATAAAAAACAACTCCGTCATGAACAAATACTTACGAATATATGTATATTTGCAGCTTATTCTGCTGAAAGTAAGTTGCATATAAACATAATGGTATAAAGAAGGCTGTATACGTGGAAGAGACCGGGAGACACTGGAAGGTACCAGATTTACTTTATAATGGTAAGGAATAGATTTAGAAACCAGGTTCTAAACTGTAAGACATAACCAGGGGCAGATATAGACTCTGACCATAACTTATTGGTTATGAACTGCAGATTAAAAGTTAAGAGACTGCAGGAAGGTAGAAAAGTTAGGAGATGGAACCTGGACAAATTGCAGGAACCAGAGATCGTTGAGAGTTTCAGAGGGAGCATTAGGCAAGGATTGGCTAAAACGGGGGAAAGTAATACAGTAGAAAAAGAATGGGTAGCTGAGAGTGTAGTAATGGCAGCAGAGGACCATATAGGCAGAAGAACAAGGCCTAATAGAAATCCCTGGATAACAAAGGATATACTGAACTTAATTGATGAGAGGAGAAAATATAAAAATTCAGCAAGTGAAACAGGAAAAAGGGAGTACAAACGTCTGAAAATTGAGATTGACAGGAATTGCAGACTGGCTAAGCAGGAGTGGCTAGAGGACAAATGCAGAACCGTAGAAGAATGCATAACTAGGGGAAAGATAGATACCGCCTACAGGAAAATAAAAGAAATATTTGGAGACAAGAAAAGCAGCTGTATGAATATCAAGAACTCAGACGGAAAACCAGTACTAAGCAAAGAGGGGAAAGCTGAATTGTGGAGGGAATATAAAGAGGGCCTATACAATGGAAATAAACTTGAAGGCAGTATTCTAGAAATGGAAGACGAAGTGGAGGAATATGAGATAGATATGATACTGCGAGAAGAATTTGACAGAGCGATGAAGGACTTGAGTCAAAACAAGGCCCCTGGAGTAGATGATATTCCGTCTGAACTGCTGATATCGTTAGGAGAGCCAGTCGTGAAAAACTTGTATCACCTGGTATGCAAGATGTATGAGACAGGGGAAATACCCTTCGACTTCAAGAAGAATATCGTAATTCCAATTCCAAAGAAAGCAGGCGCGAAAAAGTGTGAAAATTACAGAACTATCAGTTCAATAAGTCATGGTTGCAAAATACTAACACGAACTATTTACAGACGAATGGAAAAACTTGTGGAATCCGACCTCGGGGAAGATCAGTTTAGATGTAGGAGAAATGTAGGGACACGGGAGGCAATATTCACATTACGACTTATCTTAGAAGATAGGCTAAGGAAAGGCAAACCTACGTTTTTAGCGTTTGTAGATTTGGTGAAAGCTTTTGACAATGTCGATTAGAATACATTCTTCCAAATTCTGAAGGGCAGGGGTAAAATATAGGGAGCCAAGAGTTATATTCAACTTACACAAAAACCAGACAGCGGTTATTAAAGTCGAAGGGCAAGAAAGGGACGCAGAGGTTAGGAATGGACTAAGACAGGGCTGTAGCCTTTCCCCAATGTTGTTCAATCTGTACATTGAGTAAGCAGTGGAGGAATGTAAGGTGAAATTTGGAGAGGGAATTAAAGTTCAGGGAGCAGAAATAAAAAGTTTGCGGTTTTCCGATGACATATTAATTTTGTCAGAGACTGCAAAGGATCTGGAAGAGCAATTGAATGGAAAGGACATTGTCTTGAGAGGAAGATCTAAGATGAAAATTAACAAGAATAAAACGAGGGTAATGGAATGCAATGACAGAAAATCAGACGATGGTGAAGGAATTAGTTTAGGTAATGAGACAATAAAAGTAGTAGATGAATTTTGTTATTTGGGTAGCAAGATAACTTCTGATGGCCGAAGTAAAGAAGATATAAAATGCAGAATGGCTATGGGAAGAAAAGCGTTTCTAAAGAAATGAAGCTTGTTAACATCCGATATTAATTTAAATGTTAGGAAGTCCTTCCTGAAAACATTTGTCTGGAGTGTAGCATTGTATGGGAGTGAAACGTGGACGATAAGGAGTTCAGATAAGAAGATGATAGAAGCTTTTGAAATGTGGCGCTACAGACGAATGATGAAAATTAGATGGGTAGATCACGTAACTAATGAGGAGGTGCTTAACCGAATCGGGGAGTAAAGGAGTTTCTGGCATATCCTGAGTAAGATAAGGGATAGATTGGTTGGACACATTCTGAGACATCAAGTAATTGTCAACTTAGCATTAGAAGGAAGCTTGTGGGGAAAAAAACGTAGAGGGAAACCGAGGGACGAATATAGTAAGCGAATTCAAAAGGATGTAGGTTGCCGAACGTATTCTCAGATGAAGAGACTTGCACAGGACAGGGTAGCTTTGAGAGCTGCATCAAACCAGTCTACGGACTGAAGACCACATCAACAACATAACAAAAGTAAATCTTCCGCTCCTGACTGTTTAACAATTAGGTTCCTTTCAGAGTTGCTGATGCAATAGCCCCATACCTGACTATCATACACAACCGCTCGCTCAGCGAACGTTACCCAAAGAGTGTAAAGTTGCACAAGTCACTCCAATATTCAAGAAGGGCAATAGGAGTGATTCGCAAAATTACAGGCGTATATCATTGACGTTGGTTTGCGGCAGGATTTTAGAACATATATTCCTCAAATATTATAAACTATCTCGAAGAGAACGAATTATTAACACATAGTTAACAAGGATTCAGAAAGTATCGTTCTTTTGAAACACACACATGACGAGTGTTATCGACAAGGGATATGAAATAGTTTCCGTGTTTCTATTTCCGGAAAGCTTTTGACACTGTACCTCACAAGCGCCTTCTAATCAAATTGCGTGCTTATGGAATATCGCCATATTTGTGCGAATGGATTCGTGATTTCCTGTCAGAAAAGACACAGTACGCTGTAATTGACGATAAGTCATCAAGTAGAACAGAAGTGATATTTGGCGTTCTCGAAGGAAGTATGATAGGGTCCCTACTGTTCCTTATTTTTATAAACGATTTAAGAGACAATCTGAGTAGCTCTCTTGACTGTTAGCGGATGATGCTGTCATTTATTGGTTTGTTAAGTCACCAGAAGATCAATAGCATCTGCAAAATGATTTAGATAAGATATCAGCATGGTGCAAAAATTGAAAATTGACTCTTAATAATGATAAGTGTGCGATCATCCATATGACCTCTAAAAAAAATCCGTCAAATTTCAGTTACACGATAAATCAGTCAAACCTACAGGCCGTCAGTTCTACTAAATACTTAGGAGTAACAATTACAAACAACTTGTATTGGAAAGAACACATAAAAAATTGTAGGGAAGGCGAATCAAAGACTACGTTTCATTGGCAGGACACTTAGAAGATGCAACAGCTCTATTAAAGAAACTGCCTACACCACACTTGTGCGTCCTATTTTGCAGTATTGCTGAGCATTGTAGGATCCACGCCAGGTGAAACTGACGGACGATTTACAGAAAATTCATAGAAGTGTAGCTCGTTTTGTATTATAGAAATATAGGAGAGACAGTGTCAATGAAATGATACACGAGTTGGCGTGGAAATCATTAAAAGAAAGGCATTATTTGTTGCGGTGGATCTATTTTGCGAAATTTCTTTCACTAACTTTCTCCTCAGAATGCGAACATATATTATTAACATCCAAGTACACAAGGAGACGTGATCATCATAATAAAATAAGAGAAATCCGATCGAAAACAGAAAGATTTGGGTGTTCCTTTTTCCCGCGAGCTATTAGGGAATGGAACTACAGAGAAATATCATGAAAGTGGTTCGATGAACCCTCTTCCATGCACTTTAGTGTGACTTGCAGAGTATCCATATAGATGTACGTACTAATCCGATCATTTATCATTTTTCGCGGTTTTCATGAATCGAGTAAGGTGAATGATAAGGTGGCTCCTTTTTAACGGCCGCAACTGATTGTTTCCCATACCTGTTCAGCTCTAACTGTATTCCAAATCGTCGCCGATAACTCACTCTTCAGTTAGCCTTTCTCCTTGTTCGATTCGCGTTGCTGTTAGTCGATAATCCTTCATGCCATTAATGTTATTCGAAAGACTAGAGCTGGGTTTGAACATGACTCGAACTTTTCGAACAATTTACGTCACAGTTCGGGAAATTTCGGGAAATGTTCGAACATTCGATCACGACGCTATCTTGCAATGTCAGGAGGTACTACTCTACGGTTTACAACTATGATATTCATAAAACTTTTCTGTGCTGTGCAGTATACGATTTATAACGAAGATAGAGTGTCATTAATGTACCATGGGGACTAGTAAGTGTGAAATTCCGACTATGGTAGCTTCTAGGGGGCAGGGTATAAATAAAATCAGTAACGAATATAGGCTCTAAGTAGACGATACCGATCGCGATTTAAAATTCTAGTGCTGCGATCTAGCGACGCCTTTTCATACTACGTACAAATCAGCTCGTCCACCGTTTATTGCGAGGTCGCAATTACAGTTTATTTTTATATGACTTATTTGCCTTATTGGGTATTAAATTTCTAATGTTTTCCCTATTTCATATCTTTTAATCCCTTTTTCAAGGCGATTAAAATGTGGTAATATTTTTATCTGTTACTGTGCCGCATGAACAGGGAATGGAATGATCATTTGCAACCTATCTCTCATAATCACATTAAATGTAATTTCTACTTATGAAGGATTCACATTTTTTTCCTTGAATGTTAGCCGTCAGTAATGTAATGCATTACATCTGTTAAGTAGCAGATATTTTGTTTATCAATCATTGCTATCTTGCAGTGACACCAGACAGGTCACGTATGCACTGTTTTAAACAAAATATAGTCTTTCATAATGTTGATTTCTTTTACATGTACTTGTACTTACCATTAAATTAGTTCTGAGCAAAGCGATAGCTCCGTAACTTCAATATTTCAAGCGTATCGTTTGGAGATACGCAGCGAGAGTCATTTATTATCTGAGTGTTCGAACAGTTCGATACTGTATCGAGTTCTCTGCTGTATCGGAAAATCCCGAGCATGTTCGAACGCGAGTATCATTTGCCCAGCCCTAAGAAAGACCCATTTCGCTGACTCGCAAGATTCACAGTTTCTGTAAGACACGCCGCAGGTACTTCCTTGCCGTAACTAAAGTCCTTCTCCCGCGCTGACCATGTTCAAAATGTTCAAATGTTTATATATCTATCGGATCAAACTGCGTGGTTATCAGTCCGTAGCTTACAAACTACTTAAACCTAGGTAAATTAACCTAAGGACAACACACACACACCCATGCCCCAGGGAGGACTCGAACCTCCACGGCGAGCAACCGCGCGCTCCGCAGCGAGACGCTTTAGACCACAGTCTAACATATACAGTCGCGACACTCACTGCTGTGAAAGTTATTACAAGCTGACAGCTGCTGCGACACTAGCGCTCGTAGCGGTGGGCAAGCCGCCCAAGTAGTGATGTTCGTTTATAATCGCTTTTGTAACTAATTAACGAAATACTTACTATAATTTTTGCGTTACAAGCATTATTAAAATATCGAGAGACAAACATAATACGTAAATTAATATAAAAACAGATTTAAATGATTGAATTGTATAAAAAACAACTCCGTCATGAACAAATACTTACGAATATATGTATATTTGCAGCTTATTCTGCTGAAAGTAAGTTGCATATAAACATAATGGTATAAAGAAGGCTGTATACGTGGAAGAGACCGGGAGACACTGGAAGGTACCAGATTTACTTTATAATGGTAAGGAATAGATTTAGAAACCAGGTTCTAAACTGTAAGACATAACCAGGGGCAGATATAGACTCTGACCATAACTTATTGGTTATGAACTGCAGATTAAAAGTTAAGAGACTGCAGGAAGGTAGAAAAGTTAGGAGATGGAACCTGGACAAATTGCAGGAACCAGAGATCGTTGAGAGTTTCAGAGGGAGCATTAGGCAAGGATTGGCTAAAACGGGGGAAAGTAATACAGTAGAAGAAGAATGGGTAGCTGAGAGTGTAGTAATGGCAGCAGAGGACCATATAGGCAGAAGAACAAGGCCTAATAGAAATCCCTGGATAACAAAGGATATACTGAACTTAATTGATGAGAGGAGAAAATATAAAAATTCAGCAAGTGAAACAGGAAAAAGGGAGTACAAACGTCTGAAAATTGAGATTGACAGGAATTGCAGACTGGCTAAGCAGGAGTGGCTAGAGGACAAATGCAGAACCGTAGAAGAATGCATAACTAGGGGAAAGATAGATACCGCCTACAGGAAAATAAAAGAAATATTTGGAGACAAGAAAAGCAGCTGTATGAATATCAAGAACTCAGACGGAAAACCAGTACTAAGCAAAGAGGGGAAAGCTGAATTGTGGAGGGAATATAAAGAGGGCCTATACAATGGAAATAAACTTGAAGGCAGTATTCTAGAAATGGAAGACGAAGTGGAGGAATATGAGATAGATATGATACTGCGAGAAGAATTTGACAGAGCGATGAAGGACTTGAGTCAAAACAAGGCCCCTGGAGTAGATGATATTCCGTCTGAACTGCTGATATCGTTAGGAGAGCCAGTCGTGAAAAACTTGTATCACCTGGTATGCAAGATGTATGAGACAGGGGAAATACCCTTCGACTTCAAGAAGAATATCGTAATTCCAATTCCAAAGAAAGCAGGCGCGAAAAAGTGTGAAAATTACAGAACTATCAGTTCAATAAGTCATGGTTGCAAAATACTAACACGAACTATTTACAGACGAATGGAAAAACTTGTGGAATCCGACCTCGGGGAAGATCAGTTTAGATGTAGGAGAAATGTAGGGACACGGGAGGCAATATTCACATTACGACTTATCTTAGAAGATAGGCTAAGGAAAGGCAAACCTACGTTTTTAGCGTTTGTAGATTTGGTGAAAGCTTTTGACAATGTCGATTAGAATACATTCTTCCAAATTCTGAAGGGCAGGGGTAAAATATAGGGAGCCAAGAGTTATATTCAACTTACACAAAAACCAGACAGCGGTTATTAAAGTCGAAGGGCAAGAAAGGGACGCAGAGGTTAGGAATGGACTAAGACAGGGCTGTAGCCTTTCCCCAATGTTGTTCAATCTGTACATTGAGTAAGCAGTGGAGGAATGTAAGGTGAAATTTGGAGAGGGAATTAAAGTTCAGGGAGCAGAAATAAAAAGTTTGCGGTTTTCCGATGACATATTAATTTTGTCAGAGACTGCAAAGGATCTGGAAGAGCAATTGAATGGAAAGGACATTGTCTTGAGAGGAAGATCTAAGATGAAAATTAACAAGAATAAAACGAGGGTAATGGAATGCAATGACAGAAAATCAGACGATGGTGAAGGAATTAGTTTAGGTAATGAGACAATAAAAGTAGTAGATGAATTTTGTTATTTGGGTAGCAAGATAACTTCTGATGGCCGAAGTAAAGAAGATATAAAATGCAGAATGGCTATGGGAAGAAAAGCGTTTCTAAAGAAATGAAGCTTGTTAACATCCGATATTAATTTAAATGTTAGGAAGTCCTTCCTGAAAACATTTGTCTGGAGTGTAGCATTGTATGGGAGTGAAACGTGGACGATAAGGAGTTCAGATAAGAAGATGATAGAAGCTTTTGAAATGTGGCGCTACAGACGAATGATGAAAATTAGATGGGTAGATCACGTAACTAATGAGGAGGTGCTTAACCGAATCGGGGAGTAAAGGAGTTTCTGGCATATCCTGAGTAAGATAAGGGATAGATTGGTTGGACACATTCTGAGACATCAAGTAATTGTCAACTTAGCATTAGAAGGAAGCTTGTGGGGAAAAAAACGTAGAGGGAAACCGAGGGACGAATATAGTAAGCGAATTCAAAAGGATGTAGGTTGCCGAACGTATTCTCAGATGAAGAGACTTGCACAGGACAGGGTAGCTTTGAGAGCTGCATCAAACCAGTCTACGGACTGAAGACCACATCAACAACATAACAAAAGTAAATCTTCCGCTCCTGACTGTTTAACAATTAGGTTCCTTTCAGAGTTGCTGATGCAATAGCCCCATACCTGACTATCATACACAACCGCTCGCTCAGCGAACGTTACCCAAAGAGTGTAAAGTTGCACAAGTCACTCCAATATTCAAGAAGGGCAATAGGAGTGATTCGCAAAATTACAGGCGTATATCATTGACGTTGGTTTGCGGCAGGATTTTAGAACATATATTCCTCAAATATTATAAACTATCTCGAAGAGAACGAATTATTAACACATAGTTAACAAGGATTCAGAAAGTATCGTTCTTTTGAAACACACACATGACGAGTGTTATCGACAAGGGATATGAAATAGTTTCCGTGTTTCTATTTCCGGAAAGCTTTTGACACTGTACCTCACAAGCGCCTTCTAATCAAATTGCGTGCTTATGGAATATCGCCATATTTGTGCGAATGGATTCGTGATTTCCTGTCAGAAAAGACACAGTACGCTGTAATTGACGATAAGTCATCAAGTAGAACAGAAGTGATATTTGGCGTTCTCGAAGGAAGTATGATAGGGTCCCTACTGTTCCTTATTTTTATAAACGATTTAAGAGACAATCTGAGTAGCTCTCTTGACTGTTAGCGGATGATGCTGTCATTTATTGGTTTGTTAAGTCACCAGAAGATCAATAGCATCTGCAAAATGATTTAGATAAGATATCAGCATGGTGCAAAAATTGAAAATTGACTCTTAATAATGATAAGTGTGCGATCATCCATATGACCTCTAAAAAAAATCCGTCAAATTTCAGTTACACGATAAATCAGTCAAACCTACAGGCCGTCAGTTCTACTAAATACTTAGGAGTAACAATTACAAACAACTTGTATTGGAAAGAACACATAAAAAATTGTAGGGAAGGCGAATCAAAGACTACGTTTCATTGGCAGGACACTTAGAAGATGCAACAGCTCTATTAAAGAAACTGCCTACACCACACTTGTGCGTCCTATTTTGCAGTATTGCTGAGCATTGTAGGATCCACGCCAGGTGAAACTGACGGACGATTTACAGAAAATTCATAGAAGTGTAGCTCGTTTTGTATTATAGAAATATAGGAGAGACAGTGTCAATGAAATGATACACGAGTTGGCGTGGAAATCATTAAAAGAAAGGCATTATTTGTTGCGGTGGATCTATTTTGCGAAATTTCTTTCACTAACTTTCTCCTCAGAATGCGAACATATATTATTAACATCCAAGTACACAAGGAGACGTGATCATCATAATAAAATAAGAGAAATCCGATCGAAAACAGAAAGATTTGGGTGTTCCTTTTTCCCGCGAGCTATTAGGGAATGGAACTACAGAGAAATATCATGAAAGTGGTTCGATGAACCCTCTTCCATGCACTTTAGTGTGACTTGCAGAGTATCCATATAGATGTACGTACTAATCCGATCATTTATCATTTTTCGCGGTTTTCATGAATCGAGTAAGGTGAATGATAAGGTGGCTCCTTTTTAACGGCCGCAACTGATTGTTTCCCATACCTGTTCAGCTCTAACTGTATTCCAAATCGTCGCCGATAACTCACTCTTCAGTTAGCCTTTCTCCTTGTTCGATTCGCGTTGCTGTTAGTCGATAATCCTTCATGCCATTAATGTTATTCGAAAGACTAGAGCTGGGTTTGAACATGACTCGAACTTTTCGAACAATTTACGTCACAGTTCGGGAAATTTCGGGAAATGTTCGAACATTCGATCACGACGCTATCTTGCAATGTCAGGAGGTACTACTCTACGGTTTACAACTATGATATTCATAAAACTTTTCTGTGCTGTGCAGTATACGATTTATAACGAAGATAGAGTGTCATTAATGTACCATGGGGACTAGTAAGTGTGAAATTCCGACTATGGTAGCTTCTAGGGGGCAGGGTATAAATAAAAACAGTAACGAATATAGGCTCTAAGTAGACGATACCGATCGCGATTTAAAATTCTAGTGCTGCGATCTAGCGACGCCTTTTCATACTACGTACAAATCAGCTCGTCCACCGTTTATTGCGAGGTCGCAATTACAGTTTATTTTTATATGACTTATTTGCCTTATTGGGTATTAAATTTCTAATGTTTTCCCTATTTCATATCTTTTAATCCCTTTTTCAAGGCGATTAAAAGGTGGTAATATTTTTATCTGTTACTGTGCCGCATGAACAGGGAATGGAATGACCATTTGCAACCTATCTCTCATAATCACATTAAATGTAATTTCTACTTATGAAGGATTCACATTTTTTTCCTTGAATGTTAGCCGTCAGTAATGTAATGCATTACATCTGTTAAGTAGCAGATATTTTGTTTATCAATCATTGCTATCTTGCAGTGACACCAGACAGGTCACGTATGCACTGTTTTAAACAAAATATAGTCCTTCATAATGTTGATTTCTTTTACATGTACTTGTACTTACCATTAAATTAGTTCTGAGCAAAGCGATAGCTCCGTAACTTCAATATTTCAAGCGTATCGTTTGGAGATACGCAGCGAGAGTCATTTATTATCTGAGTGTTCGAACAGTTCGATACTGTATCGAGTTCTCTGCTGTATCGGAAAATCCCGAGCATGTTCGAACGCGAGTATCATTTGCCCAGCCCTAAGAAAGACCCATTTCGCTGACTCGCAAGATTCACAGTTTCTGTAAGACACGCCGCAGGTACTTCCTTGCCGTAACTAAAGTCCTTCTCCCGCGCTGACCATGTTCAAAATGTTCAAATGTTTATATATCTATCGGATCAAACTGCGTGGTTATCAGTCCGTAGCTTACAAACTACTTAAACCTAGGTAAATTAACCTAAGGACAACACACACACACCCATGCCCCAGGGAGGACTCGAACCTCCACGGCGAGCAACCGCGCGCTCCGCAGCGAGACGCTTTAGACCACAGTCTAACATATACAGTCGCGACACTCACTGCTGTGAAAGTTATTACAAGCTGACAGCTGCTGCGACACTAGCGCTCGTAGCGGTGGGCAAGCCGCCCAAGTAGTGATGTTCGTTTATAATCGCTTTTGTAACTAATTAACGAAATACTTACTATAATTTTTGCGTTACAAGCATTATTAAAATATCGAGAGACAAACATAATACGTAAATTAATATAAAAACAGATTTAAATGATTCAATGGTATAAAAAACAACTCCGTCATGAACAAATACTTACGAATATATGTATATTTGCAGCTTATTCTGCTGAAAGTAAGTTGCATATAAACATAATGGTATAATAAATTTCTATTATGGTCTGTTCTTAGTATGACAGACAGTTTTTGACGTGTATCAGTTCGGTATGGAGTCTAATGATTCTCACATTTTTACACGTCACTTGTCTTTCTTATACGTGCATATTCTTTTTAAGTGTAATTACTTTAGATTTCAAAAACCAACGTTTTGATGATTATTGCCGTTTGTGGTTCAGATGTAGCAACAATTGTGGAATTGGGTTCTTCTTTGTTGGAAAACAGTTTGGTTGCTTTTATCGTCATATTGCCACGTCTGTGACGATTTTCCTTCAGCTACAGCTGTGACGGTTGATTTGGTTCGTCAAATACCGTATTTATTGCCTTCTACATACGTTTCATATGTTCCAACCTCACGGATTTTACTGTATTTGTAATGAAGAACACTTAACGTTCCTGCGTATAAATTGACGTCTCTCTGCTAAAGGGCATGTCTCCTGGTGTTTCCTAGGCATTTTTATTTTTAATAGAAAATGAAATTACTCATTTAAAGCCTGTATGTTACAGGATGATTGTAAATTAACTGTCCTTTTATGTACCGTTTCGTACCTTATCAGCAATCTTATATGAAGCCTAAGAAAGACAAATGGGGAGATATTTTTAAATTATTACCTATTTATAAGGCACTACATACGTTCCCTAATGTAAAAAGTATGCTGAAGTCAATCTAAACGATACTATTCGCACTCATCAATTATCGTATTCAGAAACGTAGCTTGCCGGCCGCTTGGAGCGCTGCTATCGCAGCGTATAACAAAAATCTGTGGCAGTGTCGCGACTGTATATGTTAGACTGTGCTTTAGACCGCTCGGCTACTCCACCGCGGCAGCGCTCACCATTCAGTAGGTCAACTGGCCTGCCATTTCATCTCAACGACACTCGAGAAATTTCAGAGGTGCATCTTATGTTAACCGATTGGTAACATTTAGAGTGGCCTTCTAGTTCCGAGTGTACCGATCGCCGCTTACGTAACTCTTGGCGGCTTCCAGTAAGCTGCGTCCCGGTTTCCACCGTCAGCCAGGCAGGACTTTCGCCGATCTGGTCCGCTGTCCACCGCTCGGCTGCGCCGGTGTATTACGTGGTGGCAGTCGCCAGTGACGTCACGTGCGGCTGTTGCAGAGTTCTGTGTTTACCAATACTCCCACAGGAGAGCAGGACGTCTTGAACTTCAGGAGGCAGCGCAATCGTCGCGCCAGCCATTCGCTCATCTTGAAACACATTCGATGGTCGGCAGTGAGTGGACGTCCAGATGATGCCACACTTTTTAACGCTGGAGAGCATTGACCTTAGCAGAAAGGAAAGTAGACACAGGTGCCTACGTGGTCTCCAAAGTACCAGTACACCTATATTCAAGAAAGGCAGTAGGAGTAACCCACTAAACTACAGGCCTATTTCATTGACTTCAATTTGCAGCAGGGTTTTTAGAACATATCCTGTATTCAAATATTATGAATTATCTCGAACAGAATGATCTATTGCCCCAAGGTCAACATGGATTTAGAAAATATCGTTCATGCGAAACACAACTAGCTCTTTACTCACACGAAGGGTTCGGAAATTGATTCAGTATTTCTTGATTTCCAGGAGGCTTTTGACACCGTACCTCACAAACGGCTTTTAATCAAATTGCGTGGTTACGGTATATCGCCCCAAATTTGCGATTCGATAGGGGAGTGTTATTGGTCCTCTGCTGTTCCTTATTTACATAAACGATTTAGGGGGACAATCTAAGTAGCTCTCTTAGGTTGTTTGCAGATGACACCGTCATTTACCGTCTAGTAAAATCATCTGAAGATCAAAACCAATTGCAAAACGATTTGAATAAGATATCAGTATGGTGTAAGAATTGGCAGTTGACTCTAAATAATGAAAAGTGTAAAGTCGTCCACATGAGTACGAAAAGAAATCCCTTAAAATTTGTTTACATGATAAATCAATCAAGTGTGAAGGCCGTAAACTCTACAAAATACCTAGTAATTACAATTACTTCTGACTTAGATTGGAAAGAACACGTAGATAATGTCGAGGGAAAGGCGAACCAGAGACTGTGTTTTATTGGCAGAACCCTTAAAAGATGCAATTGAAATACTAAAGAAGCTGCATACACTACGCTTGTCCGTCCTTTTATGGAGTATTGCAGCCCAGTGTGGGATCCTTATCAGGTGGATTTAACGGAGGACATCGAAAGAGTCCAAAGAAGGGTAGCTCGTTTCGTATTGTCACGATACAGGGGAGACAGCGTTACGGAAATGATACAGGATCTGGGATGGGAATCATTACAACAACGGCGTTTATCGCTGCGGCGTTGGCTACTTACGAAACTACAATCGCCAACATTCTCCTCAGAATGCGAAAATATATTGTTGATTGCCACTTACATAGGTAGAAATGATCATCAGAATAAATTACGAGCCCGAACGGAGAGATTCAGGTGTTCATTCTTCCCGCGCGCTATTCGAGAATGGAATGGGAATTAAATAGTATAACGGTGGTTCGATGAACCCTCTGCCAGGCACTTAAATGTGATTTGCAGAGTATCCCACGTAGATGTAGATGTAGATTTAATGGAACGTTATTTGCTACCGTATTTGGCACACTGTAAACGGGACTTCGGTTGGTATTAATCACAAAACGGAAACAAACAGTCTGAAAACTTTAGGATCAAAGAGAAATAGTTGATAGTGGGTCTTGTGAAAGGTGTCTGTTAGCGTTTAAAATGGGAGCTTGTTCATGACTGAATGTCTGTGAGCATGGAGTAATTAAACTACTGACCATTACAATTGCTACACCAAAAAGAAATGCACTGATCAACGGGCATTCATTGGACAAATATATTATCCTAGAACTGGCATGTGATTAACGCAATTTGGGTGCTTAGATCCTGAGAAATCAGTACCCAGAACAACAACCTCTGGCCGTAATATCTGCCTTGATACACCTGAGCATTGAGTCAAACAGTTTGGATGGAGTGTACAGGTACAGGTTCCCATGCAGCTTCAACGCGATACCACAGTTCATCAAGAGTAGTGACTGGCGTATTGTGACGAGCCAGAACCTCGGCCACCATTGACCAGACGTTTTCAATTGGTGAAAGGTCTGGAGAATGTGCTGGCCAGGGCAACAGTCGAACATTTTCCGTATCCAGAAAGGCCCGTACAGTACGTGCATCACGCGGTCGTACATTATCCTGGTGAAATGTAGGGTTTCGCAGGAATCGAATGAAGGGTAGAGCCACGGATCGTAAAAAAACTGAAATGTAACGGCTACTGTTCAAAGTGCCGTCGATGCAAACAAGAGGTGATCGAGATGTTTAACCAATGGCACCCCATACCATCACGCCTGGTGATAACGCCATTCTGGCGATGACGAATACACGCTTCCAATGTGCGTTCACCGCGTTGTCGCCGAACACGGATGCGACCATCATGATATCCGAAAAAAATGATGTTTTGCCATTCGTGCACCCAGGTTCGTCTTTGCGTACACCATCGCAGGCGCTCCTGTCTTTGGTGCACCGTCAAAGGTAACCGCAGCCATGGTCTCCGAGCTGTTAGTCTATGCTGCTGCAAACGTCGTCAAACTGTTCGTGCAAATGGTTGATGTCTTACAAACATCCCCATCTGTTGACTCAGTGTACGAGACGTGGCTGCACGATCCATTACAGCCATGCGTATAAGATGCCCTTTCATCTCGACTGCTAGTGATTCGAGGCCCTAACCACCGATTCTAGATTCTGCTAACAGTCATTGGATCGCGACCAACGCGAGCAGCAATGTCGCGGTACGATAAACCGCAATCGCGATAGGCTACAATCCGACTTTTTTCAAAGTCGGAAACGTGATGATACGCATTTCTCCTTCTTACACGAGACATCACAACAAAGTTTCACCAGGCAACGCTGGTCAACTACTGTTTGTATATGAGAAATCGGTCGGAAATTTTCCTCATGTCAGCACATTGTAGGAATCACCACCGGCGCCAACCTTGTGTGAATGATCTGAAAAGATAATCATTTGCATATCACAGCATCTTCTTTCTGTCGGTTAAATTTCGCGTCTGTAGCACGTCATCTTCGAGGTGTAGCAATTTTAATGGCTAGGAGTGTATTATTTGAGTGGCTTTGACATGCGCTCGCACACTATCAGAGAGGCTATCTTGCCGACTGCAGTAGCTAATATCACTAAGCTGAGGCAGCAACACCAGAAGTATTAAGTCGTAGGGACAACGCAGTTAAGATGTAGTAGTGAAGCTATCACTCTAGGCAGAGAGGAGACTACATCACAATGGAGAAATCAATTATTATATGGATTCACTGTTGCTACATCAGGCCAACGAACTTTGGATTTAATTATTAATGAGCTTTAAGTAATGTGATTTTTTTTTCGGTGAAGGATGAACAAGGTAAATGTCTTTCATTTCATTGTTAGTTATATAGCAGAGATTTTTTCTAACTTGTTTGACACAGACATTCACATGGAGAGATTTGTACTCCTACTGTTTTCTGCTCACAGTATTTGCTGAAAAGTTCAAAATAATGATGTACTTTTGTTTCCACAGTTTATTTGAATAATTATTTTACATAAAAATGAATGGTATTGCTTTCCGAGATAAGTAGTATGTTTGAAATTACCGAAAATACAGATTCCGATTTCAGCATAATTATTTATCACCCGAATCATGTCTATAAGACGATTCAGTCTCTCGAAGAAAGATCGCAGTTCCTCCTGTGACAATGTTGCCCAAATTAACTGGAAAGAACTGGAAAGAACACACAGAAAATATTGTGGGGAAGGTGAACCAAAAGTTACGTTTCATTGGCAGGACAGTTGTACTAAAGAAACTGCCTACATTGCGAATCTGCGTCCTATTGTGTCCATTGTTGGATCCCTACCAAGTGGGACTGACGGCTGATGTAGATAAAGTAAAAAGAAGGGCAGCTCGTTTTGTATTATCGCGATATAGGGCAAAAAGTGTCACATAAATTATGCACGAGTTGGGGCGAAAATCATTAAAAGAAAGGCGTAATTCGTTGCGGCGATATGTATTTGCAAAATATCTTTTCTCAACTTTCTTTTCCGAATGCGAACACGTTTGGTTAGCGCCCACATGCATAGGGAGACATGATCGTCGTAATAAAATAAGAGAAATCAGATCGAAAACGGAAAGATTTAGGGGTTCCTTTTTCCCCGCGCTGTTAGAGAATGGATCGGTAGAGAAATATCAGAAAAGCGATGCTAGGAACCCTCTGCCATGCACTCAAATATAATTAGCGGTGTTTGTTCTACAGGATTATTTATTATGTGATCCGATTTTCGGCTTCTTAGGCTCTGTAGAACAAACACAAAATTCAAACTTCCTGGCAGATTAAAATTGTGTGCCGGAACCGAGACTCCGACATCGGACCTTTGCCATTCGCGGGCTAGGGCAAAGGAAAAGGTCCCATGTTCGAGTCCCGGTTCCGGCACACAATTTTAATCTGCCAGTTTCAGATCAGCGCACACTCCGCTGCAGAGTGAAAGTTTCATTCTGGAAACACAAAATTGTGTTTTATTATTATTATTTCCATAATGAATTTGTTCTACTAAGAACCGTCGGAATAATCAGTTAACAATTAGCGGAGTATTTATGTAGGTCTAGATGTACCTCGATGTAGTAACGAAGTTTGTAAATAATGTTGTGTAGCAGCGTCGTTATTTGAATTTGATAAATCACGTTTACTTACCTTTAAATCCGTGCTCTTTCCGCCGTTACCACAACATTTCAAGTGATTTCCTAATTCTCAGTTTGTTGAGCCGCGGTGGATTAGCCGTGCGCACAGAGGCACCGTGCTGCGGTGCGGGCGACCGTTCGCCGTCGGACGTTCGAGTCCTCCCTCTGGCATGAGAGTTGTTTTCCTTAGGTTAGTTTCACTTAGTTTAAATAGTTTGTATGCTACGGACTAATAACCACGCAGTTAAGTTCCATATATTTGCAAACATTTGAACATTCAGTTTGTTGATTTTGAATAGTTACGAGGAGGCAATGAGGGAATGGATGAGGAAAAGATGGACAAAGACAGGAGGAGATGGAAGAGAGACGAAAGGGAAGGAGGAGGTAGTCAGAGACGGTTGATGGATAGAGGGAGGATGAGATAGATGGGGGGAGGGGCTAGACAGACAAATAGTTGGGGCGGCGAGTAGATGAAAAGAATGCAGAAAACGATTGCTTATACGTCGCATGCTCCATAGTCGCTAAACTGTCTCATCTGTATGTTTATTAACAAAAAGGACAAACATAAGACTTTAGTAATCGATTGGCTTTTCAATATATAATAAGGGTCTGAGAGTAAAATATTTTTTCTGACTTTTCTTTCGTTCCGCATATCCACAGGGACACAAATCAAGGTACATATTGATCTGATTGGTGATTATCTCCACAAGATTTTTTATTTACTTTCCCTATCAGTTCATAATCATACACAGCCACAGCCGTCGGGTTTAGATAGTGTGTATTAATTCGTTACTTTTTCTCCTTAATTGGCTGGTGTTTTCGTCTTCTAACTACGTATAGATTATTCAGAGGAGACGCTCCCAGGGTATCTCAACAGCATCCAGCCTCAATTCACTTTCGATGCAGAAACAAAATTCCGTTGTAGTTTACCGTACATCGATGTCTTCTATACGACAATCCGATGAGAAATTATGAGACACAAAGTGAAAAGGAAACCCACAGATCTCAGGAGATATCTGGAAACAAACGGACTCTCAGCGTCACATCTGCATGAAAACATGCAGTTCACAACACGCTGGCAACAACAGAATATCTTATCAGTGACGTCACCAGACAAGAACCATGTTATCTACTGAAAATAACGACAACAAATGGCTCCGAAACGTTATAAAGCAGCAAGCGAGATAAGAAAAGAGGACGCAGCACCTCAGCTGGTGTTTCTCTCCCACATAAACAGCGTGACCAACTACATAGGCAAGATGATCTGGCGTAGAAGTTTAAATCCGTCTTCCTTTCAAACAACTATAAAATAAAAAGATGTATTCAAAGGAGTAACGCAATGTAATTCATTATAATAATGAGGATGCAAAATGATCGAAATAATCTGTCTTCCATTTGCGGATGATTTTGCTATACTTTCCGAAAATGTGGCATCTTCTGTAACACAAGAAATCTCCTTCAAAAATAACCTGCAGAACTGGCCTAGGAATTTTTGCAGGAAAAAATTTAACAAAGGATAAGGATTTCGAAAATTCCTAACAGATACCGGCGAGCGACAGTAAAAAACTCAAATATCTACGGGAGATCCAATATCATGCTATGGAAAAATTGGGAATAGAGGAAAGGTTGCATAAAATGATGCTATAGTATCACCAAAGACCTCTACAATAAAAAAGTTCCTATCCAAATTGTAACAATAAGGTTTAAAACAGTAGAGAAGCCAGAAAACCTATATGGCAAGCGAATGTCTGGCATTAAATTATAATTTATATAAATTATAAAGGCGAATAATAAGTAAAATATTACGACACAAAACACAGCAGGAGGCTGGAAATTACGTAGTAATGGATAAATATAGAAAAACACAGAAAATATTTCAAATGTAATAAGAAAGACACAAGTTGTTCAGGCATATATTTAAATGTGAGACAGTAGATTAAGCAATAAGATAAATTTGCTTTTGCTTTTGTAAGCAAACACGGAGATTGAAGAGCTTTTCAAACCTCAAGATGAATAAGCAATAAGACTTTAAAATATCTGTGGAGTAAGAAGTCCACAACAAGATGGGTCCCACTGCCGTGTGCGAACATGAACACATGCAATAGTCAGAGATCCTGTATACGAAATATATACCCTCGTCTGTTATTTAATTTTAATGAAGTATATATGGTAGATAATGTATAGATTGATATATCGCTAATAGGTTGCCTACTGTCACATGTTGCAAACTATAGGGTTGCCTAGTATGAAAAGGTAAGTAAGCGTAGTTAATATACCCTCATATGTTATTTAATCGAATTACATTTCAAATGAAAGGTTTTTTATTCCAAATGCAGCTGTAATAAGTTGCCTTATCAAAAAGTTTGCTAAATCCAAGGTTGCCTAGATCTATGATGTTAACTTTTAGTCCAGTAGAATTAGGCTCAATTTTGACGTTTGGAGGAAAAACTTACGAATAAGCTGGATTTTTGCACAGATGATCCTTATGCCTTTGTAAACAACATACTAAATGTCCCCACCGATTGGGCTGAAGCTTCATCCGCCATATTGGAAAATGGCAGCAGAGAATCACATTTGCGCATTTTTAAGGAAAACGGTTGGATTTATGAGAAAATTGCTTCAGTACGAAATTAAAGAGGAAAACATTATCTACAAAAAATGTCCTATGTAATTTTCTCATAGGATTAACGGTTCACCTTCAAAACGATGCTTATTTGTCTATACTGACCGTATAATAATGCGAATTCCATTTCTGACTGCAGGTGTCAGTGAAATAGCTTCAGAAAAAGTATGATATGACACATAGAATTTTATTTAACATTTATTGATGAAGTAAACATATATTACACAATATTACATACATAGATATATACATATATTCACAGCACTCTTAGCAGTCGTCCTCTGACTCACGATTGCAACCTCCTTATCGTCTGGATCGTGGTCTGCTGTTACACCGCTTCCTACAGCAGTAGGTGTTATCTTCTTCTTGGAGTGAAGGTGTAAAGCATTTGTTGAGGCAAGAGACACCTCGACAGAAGTTGCATATTTTGGAGCACTAGGGGGCAGCCTTTCTACAGCTACAGGTAGATCCACATCCTTTTACACATTTGCAGCTTATCAGTTTCAGCAGGCAGTGTGGGTCGGGTGGAAGCAGAGTAGTGACCGGAGGTAACGTGCTGACAGATTTTCTCCACCCCCACTCCTCAGGGGACTTTGCAACACCCATCCACAACTGCACCTGATGGTACACTCTGTAGGAGTGTTGCCTGGCGGTCTCCTCCGTTGACGGAAGTGATGAGAGGTTCACTTTATTTCTGGTCGCTGAGGCTATGAAACGGTGGTGACGCAACGTGTTAAGAGACATTTAGTTGACAGAAGCCCTATACAGAGCCATAAACCATTTACAGTCGGCCTCAAATATGGCGTTATGTGATGCACTGGGAACCTTGAACACTGACGCAGCCGATATTAAATATTTGCATTTGTTCAGTATTTCCATGATTTTCTCTTTTCCTTTCATGAATACTGACGATGTGGTGTCAGATCCGCTGAAGGCATGAAGAAACAATTTAATTTATGGTCTTGGAGGTCCTCATTTCTTTGCAGTTCCTGTGATGAGTATAATGTTTGTGCCTTGTTTTCTTTTCCTGGTGTAAGGAAGATAATATCTTTCTGAGGCGAAGTTAATGCCACAATCAAAACCAATAAGTCAACATACTCTCCTACAACTACAACTTGATCAGTTGGGTTGGAACTTATAACCTCAATTGCTGTCTGAACTATTAAAGTATCGGCATCATCCTTAGCTTGTCTCACTTTGATCCCATCCTGTTCACGTTTTTTTTAGATAGCAGGGATATGAGCTGTATTTTGTTTGCATTATTTCCTAAGCACTTGTCCTGATTAGTTGGGATGACATAGTTTCACTGACTACCAGTTCCAGCCACCAGCGTGTTCAATTAAGTCTGTAACTGCAAACTGATACTCATTGCTGTTTTCGATTATATTGAAGATTCTCTGCATCACCTGGCCTACTTCCAAACCAGTTGGTTCCCTAAAAAATTCAACAAAACAGCTCTCATGGCACTTCATCAGCAGCTACTAGGTCTGTGATGTTATCAAGACGTTTCTTAACACTTTTACCCCACTCATCGTTTCTCTTTTGAGTTGCTGCAATTATTGAATTTTTACAGTTACAGTTTCTACTTTTGTTCATTTCTGTCGTCTTTGTACTGGTTTCTTATTCTCCTTTTGAAGTGTTTCCTCGTTTATTTCATCCAGGAAAAACGAACATTTGCCTTTAATAGCTAATTCTTCAGCAGATCTCAATATACCGTTGGTTGGTGAAAAGAGTAGATATGTGTTGCTCGTACAAACGGAAGTTTATCTCTCACGCTTCTTTATACTACTCTCTCTTGTATAATCTTTCCGGCAAAGTACGTGGAGTTTCACACTCAACGATCTATTAAGAGCTTCAAGTTTTTCATCACCACGTTTCACACTGGCATTTATCGATGTACGAAGGCCTTTATCTGAACTGTACAAGTAGTCCCTTCAGAAAGTAGTCCATCACAAATCAAACACTTTTCGTGATTCTGAATTTCAAATATTGTTATTTTTCACCCACAGCCATTTTCACAGTAAAATATCAGTAATGAAGCACCTAGAAAATGCATTAAAGTCGTCATGATGTCATAGCTCATCATTACTCTGCGTTTAATTCCTGCAAAATACACACAGAGGAAAAATTAATGGTGCATCTCTCAACAAGACACTATATACACGTAAATATTGAAATTTGACATTAAAAAAAAAACATTTTAGTTTTTGTGGGATACCGTACGAATAGATTTGCAAAATGCAGCGAGGCACTGTTTCTTAACGTGTGAATACAGGTCAATTGTGCGAAAACCATTAATCCTACGAAGAAAGTGTATGGGACCTTTTTTGTAGACAATGTTTTCGTCTTTAATTTTGTACAGAAGTAATTTTCTCATAAATCCAACCGTTTTCCTTAAAAATGCGAAAATTTGATTCTGTACCGCCATTTTTCAATATGGCTGACGAATCTCCAACCCGATCGGCGGGGACTTTTAGTATGTTGTTTACAAAGGAACAAGGATCATCTGTGCAAAAATCTAGCTTATTCGTAATTTTTTCCTCTAAACGTCAAAATTGAGCCTAATTTGACTGGACTAAAAGTTAACATCTTAAATTTAGGCAACCATCGATTTAGCAAACGTTTTGATAAGGCAACCAATTACAGTTGGATTTGGAATAAAAAACCTTTCATTTGAAATTTAATTCGATTAAATAACATATGAGGGTATATTAACTACGCTTACTTACCTCTTCATATTAGGCAACCCTACAGTTGGCAACATGCGACAGTAGGCAAGCTTTATTTTTTCAGTTCATTGGGGTATATTCTCTCAGCTGAAGCTTGACTTTCAAAAATAACAGATGGGGCAAGTTGATCGAAAAAATTTAATGAAACATATTATTGTTTAACATCATCGGCACCAGATTTAGTTAGGCAACCTATTAGCGATATATCAATCTACACATTGTCTACCATATATACTTGATCAAAATTAAATAAGAGATGAGGGATGTTAGACTACAATGCATCATTCGTTCCCTAACCTCTAGACACCAGTAGATCGGTGAACGCTTCCTCAAATCACACAAACCCAACTGAAAAGCCTATTAAAATGAATATTTACTGAGACTTACGCAAGTACGGTCCTTAAACAAGCGGAAGTTTAATACCACCACACAGTCTAACTAATGTTTAAAATCCTGATGTTATGGAGAAGGAGCTGGTGACGTCACATCGTAGAATGTTACGTTATACTACACAGGGAAGCGTTAAATGAAGAATTTGTCACGTCAGACTTTCGTCTCGTGGACAGGAACGTGGCTAATGAGCTGCGACGTGGTTTTTATGCCACAAAAGTAACTTAGAAGTCGTCATATTTTATGACGTTGGTGTTTGGTGGTTTCTTTTATTACTATGTGCTTCAAAGAATCCGCAAATACATGATCTCTCGCAAACGCGATGTTTCAGATGTGATGTATTATAATAAAATGACTGGAATCATTATACCGGGAGTTAAAGGCCTTTCGTATGTCGGCCTTTTATTGTTCTGTGTGCAGAGGCACAATTACGATCTATCGAAAGCGCGGCGTTTTGGTATTGTTTGCAATAAATAATATCAAATAATGACAGTTGTACGCATAGCCTTTACACAGTGTATGCAGCATACGGACACAAGATTGCCTTGACAGAGCTGTAGCGATGTTTAGAACTATGCACTGAGATTCGCCTCTCCCTACACTTCGAACTTTTTTGTTGACCTTTTTCACAGGGTTCTGAGCCTTTTTTATTTATAGCAACCAGCTCCAACTTCGCAAGGATACAATTTAATAATGAAAAAATGAGAAGTGGGCTAAAAACGTCTTAAGTATATTTATTTTATATTATGATATATTCAGGAGTTTGCGCTACGCGTTGTCTTCCATCGCTCAGTAAGTCAACCAGTTCGTCTAGAACAGATTCATCCAATCGACTCTGTCTTAGAATTTTTGTGAGTTACAACAAAACGAACTCCGTAGGCCTACGCTGATGCACGTATTGAAATTAAATAAATAGGAATTCTTAATAAAATAAGCAGTTTGGGCTTGGTGGGCGATATGGGATATTTATTTTTCAAAATTCATATATCGAGTTCCTTCTTTTAAAGAACATCACCAGCGCTGTAAACTCAAGTTTGTCAGACATTAAAAAAAGATAAAAATATATACACACCAAGAATATTACAATTGTGTAACAAATCATATACCAGAATTGGAAGTATGATGACTCATGTACTCTGCGTAAAACAATCATTGGTCATATCCACAAAACAATTAAAAGGTCTTTCTGGTAAACGTCACGAATTTAAAATGATATAGCCGCTTGGATACACCTACGCAGCTTAACCTGCAGGCAGGCGACTGGATAGGTGATACCCTGTCAGAGAGGACACAGTTCGTAGTAATCGATGGTAAGGCATCGACTAAAACAGAGGTGATATCGTTCCACAGTGTAGTGTTATTGATCCTCTGCTGTTCCTTATTTACATAAACGATTTAGGGGAAAATCTGAGTAGCTCTCTTAGGTTGTTTGCAGATGACGCCGTCATTTACCGTCCACTAAAATCATATGAAGATCAAAACGAACTACAGAACGATCTGAATAAGATATTACTATGGTGTAAAAATTGGCAATTGACTCTAAATAATGAGAAGTGTGAAGTCGTCCACGTGAGTACGAAAAGAAATCCGTTTAACTTCGTTTAAAAAGGTAAATCAATCAAATGTGAAGGCCGTAAACTCCTCTAAATACCTAGGAATTACTATTACTTCAGACTTAAACTGGAAAGAACACGTTAATAATATCGTGGGAAAGGCGAATCAAAGACTACGATTTATTGGCAGAACCCTTAAAAGATGCAACAGAACTACTAAAGAAACTGCATACATTACGCTTGTCCGCCCTTTTTTGGAGTATTGTTGTCCAGTGTGGGATCCTTATCAGGTGGATGTGACGGAGGACATCGAAAGAGTCCAAAGTAGGGCAGCTCGTTTCGTATTGTCACGATACAGTGGAGACAGCGTTACGGAAATGATACAGGACTTGGGATGGTAATCATTACAACAACAATCGCTGCGGCGTGGACTACTTAACGAAACTCAAATCGCCAACATTCTCCTCCGAATGCGAAAATATATTGTTGACTGCCACTTACATAGATAGAAGAGATCATCACAATAAAATACGAGAAATCAGAGCTTTAACGGAGCTCTAACACAAATTACCGTCCTTCTGCATATTATATTTTGAACGTAATTTAATTTAGACATCTTGGTGCATTCGTCCAACAACAGTGGCTTTCTCGTTGAATGGAACACTTTATATATTAACACGGACAGCCATGATACAAGAAAATATAAATATTGTGCCACGCAGATTGAGTGTATTCTAAACGAGGGTATGTTTGCGTTGTCGCGAGATGCCAAATGGTGCATAAGTTTGCAGTGCGTGATTGCGGCGAGGCGGGTTTCACTAGCTATTTGCTGTGACAAAACAGCGGAATGAGCTCATCTTGGTCAAATGTTTATGCGGAGACAATGCATACTGAAATGGAAGGACCCAGCAAAAATTCAAAACATGATCATTACTTTTAAAAGACATATCATATACTTCCTATAATATAAAATTCTATTTTCGGAGTCCAGTCCGTTCTATCTGTAGGTAGCATTTCGAACGGTTTAAAGGGACAACAGTATCAAATATCGCGTAATTATTTACCGAATTTAAATTTTTTAAATTTTATCTGATCTACTCAGTAAGAAGTAAAATCTTAAGTCTAACACGATAAAGCAAATTGTTTAGTTAGCTTCATTTATTTGATGCAATTTGTGCAAATGGATATTTGAATAGGGTAATTCATTCATATAAAGCAAGTCAAAATTGTCAAAGAAGAAAACAGAGAGTGAAAAGAAGAAGAAAAAGTCAAAAGTCAGTTTACAAAGAACAATCGTAAATTACACGTAACAAAAATATGTGAAACTTCCTGGCAGATTAAAATTGTGAGTCGTAGCCGGGATTCGAATCTGGGACCTTTGCCTTTCGCGGGCAAAGGCTCTACCGATTGAGGTATCCCTGCACACTTCATGGTATGTCCTCACAACTTTACTTCTGTCAGTACCTCGCCTCCTACTTTCCAAACTTCACAGAAGTTCTCCAGCGAACTTTGCAGAACTAACACTCCTGGAAGAAAGGATATGGTGGAGACGTGGCTTAGCCACAGCCTAAGGGATGTTTCCTTATGTGTGTCTAAGCCATGTCATCACCATATCCTTTCTTACCGCGCGGGAGTAGCCGAGCGGTCTGGAGCGCCACGTTACGGACCGCGTGGCCTCTCGCGTCGGAGGTTCGAGTCCTCCCTCGGGCATGGATGTATATGTTCTGCTTAGGTTAGTCTAACTTAGATTAAGTAGTTTGTAAGACTAGGGACTGATGACCAACGTAGTTTGTCCCATAGGATTACAAACATTTGAACATTTATCCTTTCTTCCATAGAGCACAAATTTTTTTAAGTCGGTAGAGTGCTTGCCACGAAAGGCAAAGGTACCAGGTTCGAATCCCGGTTCCGACACACAATTTCAATGTGCTAGGAATTTACATATCAGCGAAAATTCCGCTGCAGAGTGAGTTTCATTTCCAAAAAAAAATTTGTTTGTCTTGGAAGCTGACGACACTCAATTATTCCAATTTTGCTCATCCGTTACTCTAAAACTATAACAGCGACTTCCAACAGCTTTCTCATTCCTTCTTCTTTACCTGACCTGCATTGAATCAATCCGTCTCGCTTTGGATCTCCCTTCGGCCCTCAAACTTAACCTCCACAATTCGTTTACGTATTCTGTCATCTTTCATTCTCCTTACACGTCCACTTTAAACTGTTCTTCTCAAATCTATCATTCAGGTTTACTATTCCAATTTGCTCTTGACTCGGTCCGTCCTCATTCTCCCTAACATTCATTTCACTAAGTTGGATTTTATTCTCTTCTTGTCACTGTCCAAGTCTCCGATTTGTATCTCAACATGACCAGACCAGACGTCCGGATTATTCAGGACATGTTCTCCTTTTTGGCTCCTTGTCCGGGTCCGGGCGGATTTTTACATTATCCTCGTTTTTTGCAAAGCTGAGCATAATAAAATTACAATTAGTGCCGTTCTACTACTGTTTTCTTAAATACTTTATCTATAGGCACTGCCTTTGCCATAATTAGACACGATGGCAGTTTTACACGTGGTAGCAGGATCGTCGATTTTATCATGAATCGATCATAAGCGAGTGCAGATATCTTATTATTTAAAATTTCCGTTCCGGATTCACATCGTCTTCGCTCGGCATTGTAGGTTTCATGTCGTGCACGCGTAACTTGAGAGTGTAAATTACTGTTCACTGTAATCGAGTGAGTTTCACAAAATATCTGGCAATACCTGATCGCAAGTGTACATTCTCAGATCTTCTTTCGTACAAAAATCCTGCCTGAGTAGCCATTAAGATTAAAGGTAAGAAGTAACTCGACAGATTGTTTCACTATTGTGATATTGTTTCACGATTTCTTAGTCACTCGATTTATTTGTATTCCGAAGGTTAAAAGCGCAGTTTCCATTTCTGCGCCTGCTGCTTGACTTGTACATCTTGGTAGCACAGCGATGAATGTTGGGAGGTAAACGGTCTTTCCGTATTTCGGTTTGGAAACAGTTCATTATTGTGGAAATATTTTTTTTTATGAATAATATTGTAAAACTGCTTTTCCAGATTTTCACTAATTACCACACAGTGAACTGATTACAGAAATAGGTTGAATCTTGAATCTGATAAAGGTATGTTGATGGTCCAATATAATTTAAAAGAATTTCCATGTGCATCTGTTAACAACTGTCGGCTGAGCAAGACTAAACTTCTGCGGAAAATTGGATCTTTAGTGAAGTATCATTAATTGTTAAGCAAAGTATGTTTTGTCTACTCATAACGCATTTATTAATTTCGAACTATGTTTTGTGCGTACTCTCTTTTCTTACCTTGTGCTCCTTTTTTAAGCTGTTTGTCCCCTTTTTTTATATGATTACATCTGGTAACCCTAGACAACTTCTTTGGAACTTCCCTTCCACAGAATAAGCCTCGCACACACTGCTAAAACGTATTTCTCTTTTGTACCATTTTGGTAACTTCAGCTTCCATTCGTGCATTCTCCATTATTATACTTCCTAGACATATAAAGTATCCACCATATTTCACTATCCTTTCCTTTAATATTAATTTCTCCTTTCCCTTCTCTGTTTCCTGTGGTTCAAGCTCTCGCTTTTCTCGATGCACATCGCATTTCGCTCCATATTTCTTTATTATATTACCCATTCGGATGATACTGATAATGTTGAGCAAAATCTATATAAATAAAAATCAGTTGTTGTATGTATGAAGGACAATTACTTGGGAACGGATCGGCCGATATGGACGATTTCTTTTCTTTTTTTGTGATCGCAATTTATGAAAGATGTCTTCTGAATAGCACGTTGGAAGGCATCCTAGTTATTTTTAATAGTGTTCACGTCTGGGGAGTTTGGTGGACAGTGTTTAAACTCCCAAGAGTATTCCTAGTGTTGGGTGTCGCATTGTCCTGATGGAATTGCCATCTGAACGCACAACAGACATGAATGGATGCAGGCGATCAGCCAGGTTGCATACGTAAGTGTCTCGTGTCAGAGTCATAACTAGACATATCAGAGGTCCTATACCACCCCATTACAGAACCTCCACCAGCTTGAACAGTGCCCTGCTGAACAAGCAGGGTCTAGGGATTCATCAGATTGTCCCCATACCTGTACACGTCCAACCGCTCGAGACAATTGGAAACGAGACTCGTCCGACCAGGCATCATGTTCACACTCATCAAAAGCCCAATGTTGGTACTGACGGGTCCAGCTGAGGCGTAGAGCTTTGTGTCGTACATTAGGCATGGGTATCCGAGTAGGCTTCCTGCTCCAAAAGCCCATATCGATGAAGTTTCGTTGCATGGTTCGCAAGCTGACACTTGTTGATTGGCCCAGTGTTGAGACCCGCAGCCATTTGCATATTAGTTCAACTTCCGTCACGATGAACGATTCTCTTCAGTCGTCTTTGGTCCTGTTATTGCAGGATCTTCTTCAAGCGACAGCAATGTTGGAGATTTGGTGTTTCACCGGATTCCTGTTATTCACGGACCACTCGTGAAATGGTTGTATCGGAAAATCCCCACTTCATCTCTAACTCGGAGATGCTGTGTCCCATCTCTCGTGCGCTGACTATAGCACCACCTGCAAACTCACTCGAATAGTGATAATCTGCCATTGTGGCAGCAGTGAGGCATCTAACGCTGCTCCAGACACCTGTTGTCTTATATAGGCGTTGGTGGCCACAGTGCCGTCCGCTGAGTGTTTACATTTCTCTATGTTTGCATGTTCAAGCCTATACCAGTTTCTTTCGCTCTTCAGTGTATAAATGTCATTCTTTTTCTACCGCTTTGCCCGTTTGTGCAGGGTCGCGTGGTTAAAATTATTGATTTCGCGTGGTTAAATTAAAGGGTGGGCGGAAGCACATCCTGCCAACACCCCAATACCATCGGGAGTGATTACCTATATGTTTAGTCCCCTCAAAACAACAACAACAACACTATACCATCCTCCACCCCCCTCCACACACAGACACAGATTTAGTCCTCGACCTCACGAGCAAAATGCAAAATTTGCATGTAATTAATATGGAGTGGGGGATGACCAGATGCCTCGAAAAACTTTGCATAAAGTGAATATTGTTTTCCCTCCTTTCGTGAGCAGCTCTTCTTGAAATCTACTTCCAAAACACCTTCTCGTAATTACTAATCTGCGTCTGCTCATCGTGAAGAAATTGATGCTGTATGTTTGTACAAGAGTAAAAGGCTATGCATATATCTGGGCCTCAAGAAAGCTTAGCTACGCCGTAAGATGTATTGCCAAGGAAAGAGGGGGGGGGGGGAGATAATCCAGTTTTCTTCCGATTTTGAATGTACAAGTGTGGAAGGAGTATTGAACCTCAGTGTCTTTTCACTATACATCTTCCAGATTACGGAAGTGTTGTAGCCTTACTACTTGCAATGAATTTAAACATTAATTTATCCATGTTATGTGGATTGGTATGAGGTCTGCGAGTGTATTATAAACTTTTTTGAATAATTTATGCTGTAGCAGTCAATTTTACTAATATTTTTATTAGCACGACGCGTTTCGGCAGCAAGCTGCCATTATCGAGTGTATTTCACAGTTAAAGGTTCATTACTGTTTTTCTAACATAACAAAACAGTAATGAACCTGTAACTGTGAAATGCACCCGATGATGACAGCTGCCGAAACGCGTCATGCTAATAAAAATATTAGTAAAAATGACTGTTGTAGCATAAATTATATAAAAAAATGAATTTAAAGGTTCATTACTGTTTTCTAACATAACAAAACAGTAATGAACCTGTAACTGTGAAATGCACCCTTTGATGACAGCTGCCGAAACGCGTCATGCTAATAAAAATATTAGTAAAAGTGACTGTTGTAGCATAAATTATATTAAAAAAATGAATTTAAAGTGGTTCGATTTATTCTTAATGGCGTTGTCGCTAAGGGATAGGTAAACAACGCAGTCATGGAGATAATCGACAATGGCATGGAGTGGAAGAATTTATTTTTTGTTTTTATTTATTTATTGCCTTTCTTGGTGCTTACTCCAGAATAATTTTTGTAAGGTCGCGAAACGGCTGCAGCATACAAATACTGAATGCTATCGTTTAAAAATGGAATCAGAAAATACCTTGAACTTCTATGACAGTTGAAACTCCAAGAAGTTTTATGCAGTACGACACTCTGCAATCTACATATATAAAAGAAAGTCGTGTCAGTTACACTATTTAAAACTAAAGAACGCCTGAACCGATTTGGCTCAAAATTGGTGGGGAGGTAGCTTAGAAGCAGGAGACTGACATAGGATACTTTCTTGTCCCGTTCGACCGCGTTCCCGTGATACGTGACATAGAACTAAAAGTACTCTTCCAGTTCGCATCATTTTCTAGATTCTCCAAGAATCAGCTTATTCATTCGTTACTCGCCTAGCGACAAAATACGCTGCATCGGAGCAAACAAATACGCCAAGGAGGTTAGATTAAAGGAAGAGGCCTTATCAGTGCTGAGAATACATGAGAATCATAATCTTCCTCAGTAAGTTTAATGTGTCTGAAACTAAATTATTGTGCGGATTATCAAAATAATATTATTTACTATAAGAGAAAACAACTGTTACCATCTAAAATTTCATTGTTTATCTCAAGCTTTGGCACGATTGGTCGGCATCATTCCCACGATCCAGCAGCTGTTGCCAACATAGCTACACTACGCCTATGTCGCGGATTGTAAAATTTTACCGGTATATAGCAATGTTGTTAATCGTGTTTCAATTAGATTCCTAATAAGAGTTCATTATTCACTTACAGGTCAGGAAACAAACAGAGGAATATTGCTGCCAATTACAAAAACCATACTATCTGGTTGAGCGAACTAGCCATTTTAGCAGCGAAAAATAAGGACGTAGACGATTTGAACATAAAAATTCAAACCCAAATCGCTGGCCAATAACATACATTTATTAATATTGTCTCAAGGAAATGTATTGTTGTCATTTGCATTCATTTACTTCGATGATTTCCATTTCCGATCCTATTGTAGTCGTCAATTATCGAACAAAATTCCTGAATTCATTGGATTTGCTAGGAATGCCACCGCACGATTTGCAAATCAAGGTTGGGTCTGTGATAATCAGCCGGCCGCGGTGGCCGAGGGGACTGGGGCGCTTCAGTCACGGTCTGCACGGCCACTACGGTCGGGGGTTCGAATCCCCCCTCGGGCATGGATATTTGTGCCGTGCTTAGTTGTAGCTAGTCCTAAGTAGTTTGTAAGTTTAGGGACTGATGACCCCGTAGTTAAGTCCCATAAGCTCTACAAACATTTGAACATTTGATTTGTGATAATCATGTTACGCAATCTAAGCCAACCGAAACTATGCAATGGAACAAGACTCTCTGTGAAGAATCTGATGAACAAAGTGATTGAAGCAACGATAATCACAGGAAAGTTCAAAGGAGAGGATGTTCTGATTCCATGAATACCACTGATTCCAACCGACTTGCCGTTTCAATTTAAGCGTGTCCAGTTTACCGTTCGCCTTGCATTCGCAATGACGATTAATAAAGCGCATGACCAGACGTTGGAAGTTTGTGGATTAAATCTTGAATCGCCGTGTTTTTCACATGGGCAGTTTTACGTGACGTGTTCCAGAGTTGGTAAACCGTCTGCACTGTTCGTTTTCTCTCCGGATAGAAATACAAAAAATATCGTTCATCAACAAGCGTTACAATGAACGCAACACAAAGAATTTCGAAATGTATTTGTATTTTCGTTAATTATTTTGTTTCATAAAGACTTTCTATCATTAAAGTATGATTATGCCATAATTACTTGATGTTCAACTCATAGGCTCTCAACAAGGTATAAACAAGTTATAAAAAGCATTTTTATACTGTTCGCTGCGAGAAAAACTTGATAAGCAGTGCTGTAAAAATGTGCGGTTTTGATTTCCTTTTTCCAGTCATTTTTAACATGAAACAGGAAAGTTTTTTTATGCTTAAATGTAAAATCACGCCTGTCCGTACAAGAAAATCATTAAAAGTAGGGCCATTAAATCTACTAACCTCACAGATAGAGCAACACGATAGGTTTCTCTAATAACCTGTTTCCAATTGATTTACCCATCAATTTTGACTTATATTACCAATCAGGGCCCCAATAACAATAAATAAGATCAGAGAGACATAGTGGAGGAGATTGAGATTGGGAATGAAAAGGGGGAAGATATAGACGCAGAAAGGAGGTGAAGGATATGGATATGGTGTGGGATAAGAGGGAGTGGTTTGAAGGTGATGGAAAAAAGACAGGGAGAGGAGGCGATGTGAAAATAGAGGAGGGAGGAAGGGATAGACATAGAGAGAAGAAGAGAAGAGATTGGGGTATATAACCCATACACTTTAGCTACTGCTAAGCGTTGCCGGGTTTGCTAGTAACATAATAATTGGGCCTTCAGTACGGCCCGTGTTGCCAGGTGTTAAAACTAAAAATCCGGAGGTCGTATTGGAAAAATGCGGAGATTTGTTCACAATTTCCGGAGACACTTTCGAATCTCTCTATATATAAAATAGGCTGTATGTGTGCATGTCTGTATGTTTGTATGTATGTTCCACATCTCCTCCTAAACTACTGGACCGACTTCAACCAAATTTGGTACACATGTTCCCTACTATCAGGCAACAATCGCTGTCGGGGCAAGAACCACCTACGACACATACGTCAGGAGATATGACGTCATAAAGAATGACATTCGTGAAAAACGGCCGCATCATGCGATAATATTCTACATCTGCTCCTAAACTAATGGAACGATTTCAACCACAAATTTGGTACAAATATTCTTGAAGGACAGGAATCATTTGATATGGTGGCAAAAACCAGCCACGATACATAGTTAATACGATGTTGTTGTTATGGTCTTCAGTCCGGAGACTGGTTTGATGCAGCTCTCCACCCTACTCTATCCTGAGCAAGCCTTTTCATCTCCTCATAAGAACGGCAACCCACATCCACTTGAATCTACTTACTATACGCGTCTCTTGGTCTCCCTCTGCGATTTTTTCCCCACACACTTCCCTCCAATGCCAAATTTACGATTCTTCGATGTCTAAGAATGTGTCCTACCAAGCGATCCCTCCTTTTGGTCAGGGTATGCCAAAAATTCCTTTTCTCACCAATTCTGTTCAGTATCTCTTCATTAGTTATGCGATCTACCCACCTAATCTTCAGCATTCTTCTGTAGCACCACATTTCAAAAGCCTCTATTCTCTTCATGTCCGCATTGCTTATCGTCCATATTTCACTCCCGTACAAGGCAACACTCCACACAAATGCCTTCAGAAAAGACTTCCTTACACTTAAATTAATATTCGATGTTAGCAAATTTCTCTTTTTCAAAATTGCTTTTCTTCCCATTGCCATTCTGAATTTTATATCCTCTGTACTGCGACCATTGCATGTTATTTTACTACCCAAGTAACAAACCTCATCTACCACCTTCATTGTTTCGTTACCTAATCTAATTCCTTCAGCATCGCCTGATTTCCTAAGACCGCACTCCATTATTTTTGTTTTGCTCTTGTTAATGTTCATTTTATACGCTCTCTTCAACACACTGTCCATTCCATTCAACTGCTCTTCCAGGTCCCCTGAACTTTAATCCCTATTTCAAATTTTTCCTTGCTTTCCTTCACCGCCTGCTCTATGTACAAATTGAATAACATCGGAGAAAGGCTACAACGATATCACGTCATAAACAATGAAAACTGCCCTATCTTGCAGCGCGTGATTTTATTCGTCAACTATTTGAGAAATAATTAAAGCTGTTGCTGCTCTATGGTTGACAGGTTCAGGCATGTACACTTGACGGTCAGTAAATTAACTATCCTCGTAAAGCAAACGTTTCATTGCCAACATTAGCAAAATACACCGCTACCGTAAGTAAAATTTAACCAGTCAGTATCTTTCAGGGCTCGTCCGTGGGAAGAATACGGTGAACATAACGGTACCGAAACGTTTCTCCAGACCAGATGTGTTCGTTTTTATGCGTTACACTTTATATTTAGGGAAGAATTAGTAGTGAAATGAACTATATAATTTTCACCTAGAGAAAATGGTTTTTTTAAATAAAATAAAAAATCCTACATTAAAAAATCCGGAGATTTCAACATTTTTTCCTATTTCTCCTGGAAGATGAAAAATTCCGGAGATCTCCGGAAATTTTCGAAGACCTGGCAACACTGAGTACGGCCTACCTGACTTTCCGTTCGTCTCGTAACATCAGAGACAATGGAAAGCCGATTCTCAACACGCAATTACCGTTTAAGTGTAGGGTTTCCCGACGCGTGATTTCCGCGGTCGGGGTTATTGGGGAAAGCGCGAAGCAGGGCGTTCCGTGGTGAGCGGCTGCACGTGTTCTCGGCAACGCAGTCTGAGTGGGTGCTGGACGTGTTGTGGTAACCGACATAACATGCCGAAGCAAACAGCATAACAGTGTTTGGCAACGCGCAGCTTAGCCTCTCCCGAAATGTAAACGGTACACGGAGGCCGCGCCCTTGAGGCGAGGCGGAAAGCTGGCCGATGCCCCCACTTGTGTGTACCTCTAATGACTTTAATACAGTCATGCTTTCTACGTATCTTTATATAGCTCTCGGATCCACATCCGGAGAACCTTCAAACTGCCAACAAACGCTTCTATATTTACAGCGGAGACAGTGGCAATTCTGGAAGCACTAACATCACAGTCTAACATGTACAGCGGCGACACTGACTGCTGAGAAAGTTGTTACCAACTGACAGTTGCAACGACACTAGCGCTCCTAGTGGTGGGCAAGCCGCCGAAAGACTGCTGTTTGTTTATAAATGTTTGTGTACGTAATTAACAAAGTGGTCAGTATAATTTTTTCGTTACAAACATTAGTAAATTATCGAGAGACATACACAATACTGAAATTAATGTAAAAACAGACGAACTTAACTGATTCACTTGACATAAAAGTTTTCTGGGGGTTGTACCGCGTCATGATGTAAGGCTATTACTTAAATATCGACGTTTCCGCCAACGTTACAGTGACCTTCATCTGGGTATGCTGATGTGAGCTGGTTGTTACTACACTTGATATTACTTCTATTTAGACATTACGTCATAATTTTTAACCGGTATTTAAGTAATAGCCTTACATAATGACGCGGTACAACACCCAGAAAACTTTTATGTCATCTGACTCTGGCCGCGGAAGCCTACGTAATTATATTAACTGATTCAGTTGTATAACGAAAAAGTTAGTCATGAACCAATACTTGGTAATCTCTCTCTCTCTCTCTCTCTCTCTCACTCTCACTCTCTCTCTCTATATATATATATGGACAATCATTAACGCACTCATTCACTCACTCACTGACTAAACACGAAATCTCGAAAACTACTTCACCTATAACGTTGAAATTTGGCAGGAATGTAGTTTATAGGTAGAAGATGTCAGCTAAGAAAGGGTTTTGCGATTGGGCCGATATCTCAGGAGATATGACATCATAAACAATGGAAACGTCCCCATCTTGCAGCACGTGACAGTGTAACTTCATCAGTTCACAATTTGAGGAGAGCACTTAGCGACTCGCAACAAACTTTAAGCATAATTTCAAATCTTTAGGAAACATTTTCTCGCTGACAACCAAAGCAAAATTATGAAAGGAAAAAAGTTTCTCGCAAAAGGTCACTCACTCACTGACTAAGCATGAAGTCTAAAACTACTGCACCTATGAAGCTGAAATTTTATCGTTATGTAGATTATAGGGAGAAGACGTCAGCTAAGAAAGTATTTTGCAACAGGACAGAATTAAGGTGAAGGGCGGAGGATACTTTTCCTACAGACCGACGAAATCTAGTTTCATTCCGATCTTCACGAAATTTTACACGCTTGACCTTCAAAACAAGAGGAAGGTCACCATCTACTTGTTCATACAATACATGGGGATGGATACCTTGCTACATAAAAATTAATCCCTAAATATCTTGGTCGCTCCACAACTTGACAACGACTCGACCGATTTCACAGGTCCTTTCTTTCTTCTTCTTCTCCGGGTTGTTGTTTTTTTTTTTTTTTTTTTTTTTTTTTCAGAACTTGGTTTGTATGAAATAAAACTGGAAAGTTTGAGAACAACAAAGTGCGTTTTTCAATGTGCGCCTGTGTTCCTGTTGCATACAAATCTATAGTTTTGTTCCGATATTGATAAAATTTTGCACAATTACCTTAAAAACAAGAGGAATGTTACTGTATAAAATTTCGTTCGGTGCATGGTGGAGGGTACCTAATTAACGGACTTTGACAAAATGCATAGTTTTGCTCCGATCTCGATGAACTACTACACACATGACCTTTAAACCAAGAAGAAGGTCACTGTGTACGTAAATGTTTGTATGGTACATGACAAAAGGTACCTTGCAAAAAAACTACGCCGAGAGAGGGAAAGGTGGAAACGAACTGCGAGTTGGGAGAGAAGGAGATGGATGCAGAGAGAGGAGGGAATGGGAAGTGGACTACGTGAACATAGGATAAACCCGGGCAACGCCGGGTTTATAACTAGTATGTGTATATCTGCAGCTTATTCTGCTGAAAGTAAGTCGAATAAAAACATAAGAGAAACGTAAATTTATATTCTGGTCTGTTCTTACTATGACGAAGAGTTTTTCCACACGTATCAATTTGGTATGATTCGCACATTTTTAAGCTTTACTCGTATTTCTTATACGCGCATATTCTTTTGAGTGTGATTACTTTAGCTTAAAAAGACAATGTCTTGAAGTTTCTCGCCGTTTGTGGTTCAGCTGTAGCAACAATTGTGGAATTGGGTTCTTCTTTGTTGCAAACGGTTTGATTGCTTTCCCGTTTATTGCCAGGTCTGTGATGTTTTTCCCTCCGTTACAATTAAGGTGTCTGATTTGGTACGTTAAATATTGTAGTTATTGCATTCTATATTCGTTAACAACGTTCCACCCTCACCGATTTCACTGAATTGCAGTGATGAAGCCGTAACGTTCTTGAATAGAAAAGCGAAATCTTTTTGCCAGAGTGCATTTTTTTTTTTTTTTTTTTTTTTTTTACGTTTACCGTGCTATGGATTTTATTAATTTGGCATAGGGGATACATGTTGTTATAAATTTATAGTCTCCTGCAGTGCGGAGAGGGCTATCACTTCCCTCTGACATGAGTATTATGTATTTTCATTTAGCTGCTTCTCTAGTAGACATAGGAGTGGCAAGGTGCTTCCGAAGCACTCCTTTGTACAGGAATGTTTTAGTTCATTTCTAAGAGATGGGCATCTTCCTCTATTTGTCATCTCTTACTTGCCTGTTTCTTTTCGTTCAAGTAGGAGAAGTCCTGCTGCATCCTTAATTTATCATCCTTTACTGGCTTTGTTTCCTTTAGTTCTAGTAGGTAGAGCTCCTTCTTTAAGTTTCCTTATATACGTTCTAATGATCTCTCAATGTTCACCTGTTACCAGGATATTCTTTATTTTTTCTCAATTTTAACGCGCAGTATAGTGCACTTTATTTTTGTCGTTTGACACTGGAGTCATTATGCAAAAGAAAAAAAGATGGGCTCCCCTTTGCCCCACTATCAGCATGTCTGTTAATTTGCTGAATAGAACTGCGACTCTTTATGGGCCGGATCTCAAACAGCCCGCTCTACACTTCGGGGTAGAGAATGAAAAGAATAAAGGCTTCCCTTCTATTGCCATCGTCGCATCTTGCGACAGCAGTAAAATAGCAACTACTATCACCTAAAATATTCAATCATTTGTCTCCATGATACATTGCGGGATATGGACAACATTATCTCGCCGCAAATACGACATTAGTATATTTGAGTCAGATCCAACGGGAAAGCCTAAAAAGTCACAACGAATTATGTCACTTTGATATTTGCGGTATTAATTCCTGAACACATGGTACTACTTTATGTGCAAAAACTGACGAAAAAGATGAAATATAATATAGTACAAATAATTAGCGTTGTAAGCAAAATATTCTCAGGTATTGTTGAAAGGAGAATGCGAGTATTAATTGAGGACAAGTTAGATGAAAATCAGTGTGGGTTTAGGCCTCTTGAGGCTGTCAGGACCAGATCTTTAGCTTACGGCAGGTAATGGAAAAGTGCTATGAGTGGAACAAGGAATTGTATCTATGTTTCATAGATCTAGAAAAGGCTTATTACCGTGTGCCTAGGAGGAAGCTACTGTCAGTTCCACAAGATTATGATATAGGAGGCAAACTTCTGCAAGCAATTAAAGGGCTTTACTTAGACTGTCAGGCAGCAGTTAGAGTAGATGGCAAATTAAGTTCAGGGTAGTTTCAGGGGTAAGACAAGGCTGTATGTAAACTGTTACCACTGTTATTCATACTATTCATGGATCATATGTTGAAAACAGTAGACTGGCAGGGGGGGGGGGTTTAAAATAGGTGAAAACAAAATAAGCAGTCCGGCATATGCGGATTACTTAGTTATAATGGCAGATTCGATTGAAAAGTTACAAACTAATATTTCAGAGCGCGATCGGAGGTACAAGGATTATGATATGAAGATCAGCATCTCGAAAACGAAAGTAATGTCTGTGGGAAAGAGATTTAAACAGATTGAGTGCCAAATAGGAGGAACAAGGCTAGAACAGATAGACAGTTTCAAGAACCTGGGATGTATTTTCTCACAGGATGGCAACATAGTGAAAGAACTGGAATCGAGGTGCAGCAAAGCTAATGCAGTGAGTGCTCAACTAAGATCTACTTTCTTCTGCAAGAAGGAAGTAAGTACTAAGACTAAGTTAGCAGTGCACCGCTCTATCTGTCGACTAATTTTGTTGTATGGGAGTGAAAGTTGGGTGGATACAGGTTACCTTATTCATAAGGTAGAGGTTACAGATATGAAAGTAGCAAGAATGATTGCAGGTACTGATAGATGGGAACAATAGCAGGAGAGTGTGCATAATGAAGAAATCAAAGAAAAACTGGGAATGAACACCATAGGTGAATCGGTTAGAGCGGACAGGTGAGATGGTGGAGTCATGTTACACGCATGGGAGAAGCAAGGTTACCTAAGAGACTCATGAGCTCGGCAGCGGAGAGTAAGAGGAGTCGAGGTAGACCAAGAAGAAAGTACTTAGATTCGGTGCAGAATGATTTTGAAGTAAAAGGCATAACATCAGACGAGGCATCAATGTTAGCATCGAATAGGGGATCATGTAGGAATTTTATTAAAGGTACTATGCTCCAGACTGAACGCTGAAAGGCATAATCTCTAATGATGATGATGAGGAGGAGGAATATGTAACTAATCACTCTGTGGACTCATTACCTTTTGAATATTGATTCGAAACATCTGTACTCTGTGAACTACTATGAAGTTTATGACTGGAGTGTCCCGTTGTACCGCTTATTTGAATGCATCCCATTCCATAATAAACATGACAGTTTAAATGACTTGGAGCACACGGTAAGTAATCTAGTACACACTAGTAACAAACTCGCGGCGCTTTGTATGGGGACAGTCTTGTCGCTGAACAATGTCACGGGTCCATACTTATGAAGCCAGTTACGATACGGCCATTAGTACGCAATCTCCCAACAAATAGCTGTTTGTGCTGTTCGTCTCTATTTAAATAATGTAATGTTGTTAAGAAGAAAAAAGTGTAAACCTAAACGGTACTGAAGGAGAAATTTATTTTTTGGTGGAATTACTACAGCTTTGAATGGCATTGGTTTTTAGGGCTGTTCTGTAGGAGCCCCAAAATTGCGGCGGTGATAATGCTGATAACTAGGTGTTAAATTTTCATACTTTACAAGGAGCTAGAATCGCTTCAATTTAAGGCGACGACAACGTTAGGCGTGTACTACACACCGCGCATTTGGGCCGTTGATTTTACTTCATCAGAGTTTCAAAATAGACATTATTCGATTATGTTGCTCCGTTCTATACATATTACAAATATATGGAGAGTGTAATAATAAGAGAAAAGCGAGTTGTTGGAGTACACAACCAGTGCTTGCAAGTAGACTGTCAAAAGAACAGTTTCATTTAATGTTTCGGTGACACCGAATATACTAAGAAAAATTCTTTCATTATTATCGAATGTCAATTGCTTCTTTTGACGAACTGCTTAATGCCATATGTGAACATATAAGGAAGAACGACACAGTGATGAAAAACTCCAGAGAACCTGCAGAGAGATTGGTCATTACATTTAAATAAGTGAATTTACTCATTACTAAGTATTTGATCTTCGTTCCATTTGTTAAAATAGTGGTTTCTTTGTCCTTAGTTCCACAGCCCTTAATGTGTGAAATTAAGAACAATAGTTCCTCAAAGTAAGTTCTTTTTACTATTCTTCGAAGTCATTCCGATTATTACCTTTTCTTCAATAAGTGCAAATGCTTTATGAAATTATTTCGTAGTGATTACCAATTCTTCATCGTTTCTTTACCTGAAATAATATTGTATAGGAGTAAATAAATACAGAAGTAAATCGGTTACTTGGTATGTTCATTGCATGTGTAGTGTGTTTCAGATATCTGGCCTCAGGAATGGACTTCGTCGATTTGGAGTTTGACTTTTATGTATAAAGAAAAAGTATTCAATTAATTATACGAGAAACATGCGATGTTATCTGAGATTTTCTGTATCCCCAGGAAATGTCAAGTCCAAGCGAGAAAATGCGGCTTGAGAAGGCGCAAGAGTATGAAGCGTTAACTAATTATCCTAACTGCGTTAGGAAACATATTCGTTTGAATGTCCATCTAATTCTGGTTCTGAGTGTTTCCACTATAAACAATATTTTCCCCTCGTTTTATTAGCTTTTTTTGTACAGTTCTTACATACCTGCTTTATCCTTATCAGCAGCACTCATCACATGCCAATTTGGGAGTTTGTCACTGTAGTCCTTTGATCCGACTTCAAAAAAAAATCGCACTGACGTGTTTTACGGCCTACTTTAGATTTGTAGTTTTATTAGTTTTTGCAAACATTTTGCACCAAAATAATAATCTAAATAATAATAAATTAATTAATAAGAGTGTCTGAAAACCTTTTGGGGGAAAAAAATTACGTAGTGGCGGGTTTCGAACCTCCGAACTTTCGCGTCACAGTTCAGCACCTTGCCCACTACGCTACGTCTATAAATCAAAATAGGAGTTCTTTAATCTCATACTATTGATGGCCGTTGTTAACTGATGTTAATATGGCATTTGTAGACATTAGATTATCATTTATCGTACGAAGAACGATGTGTTTTTGTTAATTCCTCAGTGTGCCTTTGCTTTGAAATGACGACGTGTAAGTTACAATAAGAAAATCATCAAATACGCGAGGAATGTCACGTGACATCTTCGAACGGCTGGTTTTCGTTAATTCAATGGAGGGTGTCAAATCTCCGTTATTTTTGCAAATATGTCTCAAATTCCCATGAACCACAGACATTGCCGAGGTGGGGTGGCTTGCGTGCCTCAACGATACAGATAGTCGTACCGTAGGTGCAACCACAGCGGAGGGGTATCTGTGGAGAGGCCAGACAAACGTGTGGTTCCTGAAGAGGGGCAGCAGCCTTTTCAGTAGTTACAGGGGCAACAGTCTGGATGATTGACTGAGCTGGCCTTGTAACATCAGCTAATGTGGCTTTGCCACACAGTTACTGCGAACGGCTGAAAGCAAGGGGAAACTACAGCCGTTACCTTTCCCGAGGACATGCAGCTCTACTGTATTAACATATGATGATGGCATCCACTCGGGTAAAATATTCCGGAGGTAAAATAGTCCCCCATTCGGATCTCCGGGCGGGGACTACTCAGGAGGATGTGATCATCAGGAAAGACAATACTGGCATTCTACGGGTCGGAGCGTGGAATGTTAGATCCCTTAATCGAGTAGGAAAATTAGAAAATTTAAAAAGGGAAATGGATAGGTTGAAGTTAGATATAGTGGGGATTAGTGAAGTTCGGTGGCAGGATGAACAGGATTTCTGGTCAGGTGAGTTCAGGATTATAAATACAAAATCAATTGGGGGTATCACAGGAGTAGGATTGATAATGAATAAGAAAATAGGAATGCGGGTAAACTACTATGACCAGCACAGTGATCGCATTATTATTGTAAAGATAGATACGAAGCCAACACCGACAACAGTAGTACAGGTTTATATGCCAACTAGCTCTGCCGACGATGAAGAAATCGAAGAAATATATGAGGAGCTAAAGGAAATTATTCAGACAATTAAGGGAGAGGAAAACTTAATTGTTATGGGAGACTGGAATTCGGTTGTAGGACAAGGAAGGGAAGGGAGGATAGTAGGTGAATATGGTCTGGGCAAAAGGAATGAAAGAGGAAGCCGCCGGGTAGAATTTTGCACAGAACATAATTTAGTTATAACAAACACCTAGTTCAAGAATCACAAAAGAAGGTTGTATACATGGAAGAGACCAGGAGACACCGGGAGATACCAGATAGATTTTATAATGGTAAGACATAGATTTCGGAACCAGGTTCTACAGTGTAAGACATACCCAGGGGCAGATATAGACTCTGACCATAACTTGTTGGTTATGAACTGCAGGCTGAAACTAAAGAAACTACAAAAAGGTAGGAAAACAAGGAGATGGGACCTGGATAAATTGAAGGAACCTGAGGTTCTTAAGAATTTCAGAGGGAGCTTTAGGCAACAATTGACATAAACAGGGAAAAATAAAACAGTAGAGGAGGAATGGGTAAAATTGAGAAATGAAATAGTGAAGGTAGCAGAGGACAAAATAGGTAGGAAGGAAAGACCTACAAAAAACCCTTGGATATCACAGGAAATACTAAATTTAATCGATGAAAGGAGAAAATATAAAAATGCAGTAAATGAAACAGGCAAAATGGAGTACAGACGACTAAGAAATGAGATTGACAGGAAATGCAAAATGGCTAAGCGGGAGTGGCTAGAAGGCAAATGCAAGGAAGTAGAAGAATGTATAAATAGGGGAAAAATAGATACAGCCTACAGGAAAATAAAAGAAACATTTGGAGATAAGAAAAACAGCTCTATGAATATTAAGGACACTGATGGAAAACCAGTTCTCAGCAAGGAAGGGAAAGCTGAAAGGTGGAAAGAGTATATAGAGGGGCTCTACATAGGAAATGAACTTCGAGACAATATTGTAGGAAGGGAAGAGGGTGTAGATGAAGCTGAAATAGGAGATACTGTACTGAGAGAAGAATTTGACAGAGCCCTGAAAGACCTAAGTCGAAACAAGGCCCCTGGAGTAGATGATATTCCCTCAGAGCTACTGAAGTCTCTGGGAGAACCAGCCATGACAAAATTGTTTCACCTGGTGTGTAAGATGTATGAGACAGGTGAAGTACCCTCAGACTTTAAGAAAAATGTTATAATCCCCATCCCTAAGAAAGCAGGTGCAGACAGGTGTGAAAACTACAGAACCATCAGTTTAATAAGTCATGGTTGCAAAATATTAACGCGAATTATATACAGAAGGATGGAAAAGCTGGTAGAAGCCGACCTCGGGGAAGATCAGTTTGGGTTCAGGAGAAATGTAGGAACACGGGAGGCAATACTCACTTTACGGCTTATCCTAGAAGATAGATTAAGAAAAGGCAAACCTACATTTCTAGCTTTTGTAGATTTGGAGAAGGCTTTTGACAATGTTGATTGGAATAAACTCTTTCAAGTACTGAAGCAAGCAGGAGTAAAATATAGGGAAAGGAGAGTTATTTACAACTTGTACAAAAGCCAGACCGCAGTTATTAGACTCGAAGGGCATGAAAGGGAAGCATCAGTTGGGAAGGGAGTAAGACAGGGTTGCAGCCTTTCTCCAATGTTGTTCAATTTGTATATTGAGCAAGCTATAAAGGAAATCAAGGAGAAATTTGGTGAAGGAATTAAAGATCAGGGGGAAGCATTAAAAACATCGTGTTTTGCCGACGACATAGTAATTCTGTCAGATACAGCAAAGGACTTGGAAGAGCAATTGAACGGAATGGACAGTGTGCTGAGAGGTGCATATAAGATGAACATTAACAAGAGCAAAACTAGGGTAATGGAGTGCAGTTTAAGAAAATCAGGTGATGCTCAAGGAATTAGATTGGGAAACGAAGCAATAAAAGAGGTAGATGAGTTTTGTTACTTGGGCAGTAAAATAACAAATGATGGTCGCAGTACAGAGGATATAAAATGCAGAATGGCAATGGGTAGAAAAGCGTTCTTGAAAAATAGAAATTTGTTAACATCGAATATTGATTTAAACCTAAGGAAATCCTTTCTGAAGGCATTTGTATGGAGTGTTGCCTTGTATGGGAGTGAGACATGGACGATAAACAGTGCGGACAGGGAGAGGATTGAGGCTTTTGAAATATGGTGCTACAGAAGAATGCTGAAGATTAGGTGGGTGGATCGCGTAACTAATGAGGAGGTACTGAACAGAATTGGGGAGAAAAGGAATTTCTGGCATACCTTGACTAAAAGAAGGGATAGATTGGTAGGACACATTCTTAGACATGAAGGAATTGTGAATTTAGCGTTGGAGGGAAGTGTATGGGGAAAAAATCGCAGGGGAAGACCAAGAGATGGATATAGTAAGCAGATTCAGACAGATGTAGGTTGTCGTTCTTATGTGGAGATGAAGAGGCTCGCTCAGGATAGGGTATTGTGGAGAGCTGCATCAAACCAGTCTCCGGACTGAAGACCACAACACAACACATGTCTCAAATGATACGAGATATGAAGAAAACATAATGGAGCTAAGTTGTAGAGAATTTTCTCCTCTACCAATTAGGTTATTCAATTTTCGTGTCAGATTAACGGTTCGTTTGCAATTACAATTATATTACAAACGGCTTTTTTTATTTTATTACCGTATTTTTTGTTAGAAAATTTTTAAAAAGGGAGGTTCTGGTCTCTCTCGGCCTGCAATCATGTCTGTAAAATTTGGTGCTGATCGGTTGAACGGTTCGTCTTAAAAACAGGGAACACTAACGTTACGGGCAGACAGACATACATCCCAAAATCGCAGTTATTTTTGCAAATATCTTTGAAACGCTACGAGATATGAAAAAATATAACAGAGCAAAGTTATAGAGAATTTTCTCCTCTAAAAATTCGGTTATTCAATTTTCGTGTCAGATGAATCGTTAAGCCGTTATTTTCACTTAAATTTCGAGCTGTCAAAAGACGATCGCAAAGGCCCACTTTTAGTGTTACTACCGTAACCTAAAGTGGGCCAATAGCGGACGACTTCTTAATCTCTATGTATATAAATGTTGTGATGGTTTGTGTGTGTTTGAAAATCTCAAGAAGTTCTTCACCGATTGAGCTCCAAATTTGCCACAACGTTCCACTGTAACACAGGAAGGTTTTTAGACACCTATTTGTTTAATATATTACTCATAACCTACATTTATGGCACTATTGCGATTTTTGACCTCAACGTTTCCACATTGTAAAATTTATATAACTTCGTATGTGATATATATTTAAATAACAGGTATGTAAAAACATCCGCGTAATCCAGTAGTACGTTGTGTAAATATTTGAAAGCATTCGGTCAAGAACTTTCAGAGATATAAAATTTTGAACATAAGACTAAATATCGTTCCTAGTTAGATTGCTAAGACGAGATACAGATAGGGTAGGCAATGACGAAGATGGGAGGGGAGATATACACGTACTTTTTTAATTGTAATTAAGACTCCGAATACCAATTTTTGTAGCTCAGGCTGTAAAATTAGCTTAATAGAAGCATTTTTCAAAAATCTTTCCATCCCCTATTTCACCCCCTTAGGGACGGAATATCGAAAAATCGCTTCTTAAGCGTAGTCAACAGTGTAAGATGAACACCTTCTGCAAATTTCAAGTTTTTATCATTAGTGGTTTTGGCCGGGCGATGATGAGTCATTCACTTAATCGGTCAGTCACTCGGAACATTGCCTTTTATTTATAGATATTATTCGTTGCAAGCTGTTGTGATATCTCTCGAAGGTGGTCTAGTCTATGCAGTGTTCCCTGTTATATGCTGGGTATTATCAAGCGGAACCCAACGAACTCGCTTACGAAGTCGGACGACTGGGAGGACGATCCTGCTGTTTAACGAATTGCTGTACGATGAATATATGGACTCCCTGAGTGCCAAATAATAGCCCCCCAAGATTGATGATATGGATAACATAAACGTCAGGGATATGGACACACCGATATAATTTAGACGTCCTTACAGTCTTGAGGCAATGATTAAATTTATCCCAAGGCTGCGGCGCAACTTGCCAATGTGGCAACGGAATGATCGTTTCTTGTGGATAAATCATTTTCTCTCAGGACAACCTTTCAACCAGAGCGCAAGCACAGACTCAATTATCTGTTAAATTGTAAGCACGAAAGCATATTCCTCTCTGTTATTGGTTGCTCGGCTAAATTTTACTTACGGTGTCAGCAGCGGAGAGAGTAATGTTGGCAAGGAAATCAGTTTAGGAGTGTAATTGATTTATTGACAATAGTGGTTCCTACAGGAACGTATTAACGACAGAGCAGAACTGCAGTAAATGGTTATGTCATTGTAAAAAACGATTCATTCAAAATATTCATTCTGATAAGGATCTCCTTCCAATTACCACTGCATTATAGAGAACAACATTCCCGAGTAACGCTCGGGAACCAGATGCTTTATAATAATGTTTGCAATTGAAGTAGCCGGGCCTCTAACGATATATATCGAATGTGCGCTTCTAAATCCCTGCCGACAAAAATAGGACATTTACCATCGTAGAATTAATTGGAAATGAAGGGGTTATTTTACTTACGGCAGCTGCGGCATTCCGTGCTAATGTAATATTTCACGGTAAACGCGGAACATTATTAGCCTCATTGTATGTAACTGAGTTTTCAAAGAGCAGTCAAGAGATTTTGGCAAAATCAGTAAGTGAAATTTTACCGAATTTATACAAATACATCAACATGAAAAATGACGTATCGATTTTCGATTATAATTTTACAAGGAGGCCAATAAAACTTACAGAATTCAAAAGGCGCTTTGCCATAAATGCGTGCAAAACGAAAATCATGTGTATACATCAAGGAGGTTATTCTATATACGTAGCCATTAAGAGGAAAATGGAAGCAGATGTTTTCATATCTATATCTCTGATCACGCTTTAAATTCTCCAGCTGCCAAATAATTGAGCGTCGAAAATTGAGGTGGTACCAACTTCTGCCTTGCGTACTGGTCAGGTGCTATGGTAAAAATGCGACACTAAAGTAACAACTTTTCGTGGAAACTCATTTTATATACGCTTGTAGGTAATTAATTTAACCCACATATAAATCACGAACGATTCTTTTTATTACTATCCTGAACAACAAGAAAAGAACAAACTAATTATACAAAGACAGAAGGCAAAGAATAAGAAATAAAATTCAAAAGTCCGCTGCACTTCCAAAGAGTAAATAGGGCGTACTTCACTTGCTACTTTAATGTTCCCACACAGCCCCCCCCCCCTTAAAGTGCACTGCTCGAGTACGGACGACTTGTTCCTATGAAGATGTGCGAGACAATGTGGGTTGCTGTGCTGTGGTTCCATCTTGCCTCGATGTGAGTTCTTCTGCCACATCAAGCGTAGTATGCACTGAATCTTGGTCCTTCTCTTCTGATGAATTGTTATCGTAATCTGATCCTGGTAAAACCCTTGCTGGCTTTACCCTTTCGATGGAGACTCTATAGGTTTTCTTATTCTGTGATATGTCCATAGCATGGTTGTCGCGTCTCACTGCCGGCCGCGGTGGCCGAGGGGACTAAGGCGCTCCATTCACGGTCTGCACGGCCACTACGGTCGGGGGTTCGAATCCCTCCTCGGGCATGGATATTTGTGCCGTCCTAGTTCGTAAGTAGTTCATAAGTAGTTTTTAAGTTTAGGGACTGATGACCCCGTAGTTAAGTCCCATAGACTATACAAACATTTGAACATTTTCGCGTCTCACTACTCTGTAAAGCCCGGTGTACAGAGGTTATAGTGGTGCTCGGACTCCATCTGTACGGAGCATGACATGTGTACAGTCTTTCAATGCTTTATACTCGAAAACTGGACGTTCACTGTGTCTTCATAGCACAGGTGTCCTCAGTTTTTGCATATGATCGCGGATTTCACATATTAGTCACGAGAAATTTGTTGGTAGTGTAGCTGATGTAGTTGTTACATAGTCTGGGATTCTCAGTGGTTCTCCATAAACCAATTCTGCCACTGAAGCACCAATGTCTGTCTTGTACCCAGTCGGTAATCCAAGGAGGACCAGTGGTAATGCTTCTGTCCAGCTTCCTTGGTGGCACATGACAGCTGCCTTCAGGGTCCGATGCCACCTCTCCACCATACCATTGCTTGCTGGATGGTAACCCGTTGTATGGTGGTGCTGGAATCCGCATAAATTAGCCAATTCACTGAACAGGCTGGACTCGAAACTGGCGGCCTTGATCCGTTGTGATATGAAGAGGGCACCCAAAGTGAACGAACCACTGAGACACAAATGCCTTCGCCACAGTTTCTGCTGCTATGTCAGTGATTGGAATGGCCTCCGCCCATCTCGTGCATCTGTTCACAGATTTTAACAAATATCTGTCGCCGTTAGAAGGTGAGAGAGGATCTACTAAGTCTAAATGCACATGGGCAAATCTTGCTGGTGATCCTGTGAAATTTCCAATTTCTGCATGAACATGTCGTTCTACCTTGCAGCGCTGGCATTGCAGGTATGTGCGAGTCCATTCCCTGGCGTCCTTTTTAATTGATGGCCACACAAAACGCGCTCTTAATAAATTGCTTGTGGCGTTTGCTCCTGGGTGAGCTAGGTTGTGGATGCTATCAAATGCAAATAACTGAGCCTTCCTTCCTGGCAAGGATATCTGCTGTAATTGTAACCCTGTTGTGTGGTCAGTCAATAATTTCTGAAGGTCAAGATCCCCTTCCTGTGATGTGGCAATTTCTTCATGGTTCAGCCTAGTGGTTAAACCGAAAACTCGAGAAAAGGAATCTGCGACTAGATTCTACGCAACTTTGATGTGCCTTATATCAGTGGTGAATTGGCTGACAAACTCGATATGCCTAAACTGTCTTGGCGAGCATTTATCGCTGATATTGTTGAAAGCTGACACTATAGGTTTGTGATCCGTGAAAATTGTTACTGGTCTGGCTTCAATAGATGACCGGAAATTCCTGATACTTTCGTATATTGCCAACAACTCTCCGTCATATGCACTCCATTTTGTCTGTCGGGGTTGTAGCTTCTTTAAGAAGAAACTAAGAGGTTGCCAATGTCCATCTACCAGTTGTTTCAAGGCTGATCCGATGGCGACCTGGCTGGCATCTACTACTATGCTGCAGGTATGGGATGTGAAAGTAGTACTGCTTCCCCGAAGCTTCTTTGTAATTCACTCAAAACTTTATTCATTTCTGGTGTCCATTACAGCCTTCGGTTTCCTTTGCAATTCTTGCCCGCCAGTGGTAAGAGGTGCCTGTGTTGCTGCAGTAACTGGCAAATGACGACGGTAAAAATTTACCATGCCAAGATAACGTCTAAGTTGTTTATAGTCTGTAGGTTTAGGTAGGTTGCGTAATTTGTACATTATCAGCTGAGACTAAATAGCCGAGAAAAGTTACTTGGCTTTTGCGCATGTCACACCATATTTGTCTAGCCTCAGTCGTACCTTTTGAATATGTTTGTAATGTGACTCGTCCTCTTAAAATACCAAAATATCATCTAGGTATGAATAAAAGAAAGGTATTCCCTGGAGCACTTCATCAATGAATCTTTGCCAGGACTGGGCAGGATTTTTGAGTCCGAATGGCATAAACAGGAATTCGAAGAGCCCAAAGGGTGTAATTACCGCTGTCTTTTCTACGTCAACTGGGACCATTGGAATCTGGTTGTATGCTTTACGACAATCCAGTACTGAGAATATTTTAGCACCGGCTAGAGCGTAGGTAAACTCTTTGTTCGGTATGGGATACATGTCAGGGATAGTTCTTGCATTCAACCAATGGTAATCTCCACAGGGACGCCATGTACCATCTTTCTTGCGTACTAGGTGGAGGGGTGACGCCCAAGGACTGCCTGGTCGTCTAATTATTCCAGCCTGGAGCATCTCTTCTAAAATTGCTTTAATCTCTGCTAATCGCTCAGGATCTAATCTGCGGATGCGTCTTGACACTGGTGGTCCTGGTGTGGTGCGTATATAATGCACTGTATTGTGCTTGACTATTGAAATATTGATGACTTCTTGCTGTGGAGATGGTGAACCTGTGCTATCGATTAGCCCTATTACAACTTCTGCCACAGTACCTCTGGAAGCTTTTACCATGCACCTTCGTGACACAGTAGTGAGGGAGTCATTTGCCAAGTCTACAGTGAGTTCAAAATGAGACAAGAAATCTGCACCTACGATTGGTTGTAAAATATCAGCAACTACGAAATTCCACGGTAATTTCCTAGAAGCGTTGTCTCTCGAAATGGTAACGATATATATCGCTGCAATCAGACATATCGATATAGCTGTGCGAGCGAAAAAGTGACGCGCGCGCGAAGGACAAAAGAAGTCGGGAATTAGGCATTTCGTTGTTCGGACTTAATTTGTCGCGTGTTCTGATTATTGTTCACCAGTTGTTAGTTTGTTGTAGAGATGGGAAAACTGAAACATCTAACGGTTTCGAAACGAATGAAACCGTACCATGAAACCGTGAAGCAATGTATGTTTTGTCATGAAATCTTCGTTCTAGGAGGGCAATATTTTTCACTATGTGGACAAGGGTACATACAAGAACCTGTCAACCATAGAGTATATATTTACTTCTTGGTCTGTACGGAACATGTTGATAAAGATTTTCTCCCGTGTTGTTGATGTTGCCAACATAGTCACACGAGGCCGCCGGTATGGTAGGTAAAAGCTTACCCCGTTGGGAACTCACAAACTGCACTACGGTACGCATATTACAGAGATGGATCATAAATGCTACTTTCTATACATACTAAATAAATTATAGGGAATAAAGGGCACACTAAATAATCACAAGTAATGCTATGGAATTACAAAAATAATAAAGTAAGAGGCAAGTTCACCACTTGTACGTCTTGACCGTTACACCACCGCCGCAATTCTTTTAACATGAGTGTCGAAAAATTATAACGACAGTAGGTAACTTCGTTTTCGCTCATAAGAAACCAACTCTTTAACACGAGATTAAATATGCGATCTACCCTTGTTAGTATAAAAAAATGTCATTTCAGGCTTCATGTTGTATCTTATTTTAAAGAATGTAGTTTCACTCGTGTGTCTTTAATATGGTAGATAAACCTAGAATTTAACTGGTTTTTCAATGCAAATAGTGACCGTTCTTTTATTGTTCTTTTACATTTATAAAGCAGACATTATGTCATTTAGGAATACAGCAGTCTCTTGCAAACGAATCTTGATATCAGTAATCATAAGCTGCAGACTCAAGAGTGTCAACTACTATTTGACACTCTCGAAATGGTTTATATACTAGTAAGTTACATGTGTATCTGTGTGGAGCTTCAGTAAAATGAAACACCACATTTCTATGCCATTAGTCTGTTCCGCGTTTCTGCATTAGTGGTTTGAAACACCGGTGTTGTGAAACCGACATGAAATCGTGAAACCGACACGAAACCGTGAAACCGACACGATACCATGAAACCGACAGGAAGAAACGGTTTCAGTGTATCGACAATCGACCGCGAATGTGATCCGAAACAGAACGGAATGAAACCGCATGGTTTCGAAACCGTAAAAGATGCCGGTTTTCAAACACTGAAACTGTTGTGTGTATCGAAACCTGGTTTCGAAACCATGAAACCGTAGCCAACTCTAAAAATGTTTGTAAAGTCTATGGGACTTAACTACGGGGTCATCAGTCCCTAAACTTACAAACTACTTATGAACTACTTACGAACTAGGACGGCACAAATATCCATGCCCGAGGGGGGATTCGAACCCCCGACCGTAGTGGCCGTGCAGACCATGACTGGAGCGCCTTAGTCCCCTCGGCCACCGCGGCCGGCAGCCAAATCTAGTTTGTTGGTATGGATAAATTATCGTGGCGCGAGTTGATTCCGCGGATTTCTTCTGTGGAGAAGTATATTCAGTTCTGCTGGGAATTGGAACTTTTGCCTAATATTGAGTGTAGGCGATGTGTGGATTGTGGCACTGAAGGGACTGTTAAACTTCAGAAGGAAGCTTCGCAGCCTGATTTCCCTTGCGAACTCATTTGCTCGAAGTGCAAAAACAGCGGACGAACACTTGGTTTTCCGACACAAAACTAAGTATAGAGAAAAGTCTGGTAATAGTTGCGTGTTGGATACGGCAATATACATTAGAATCTTGCGCTGCAGAGACATGCCGTTTGCGACTATTACGGCTTCTATCGCGAAATTTGTTATGTGGTTGTGACAAACGACAGTATTCCTATTGGTGGGGCAGGAAAAGTTGTAGAGATTGATGAAACCCACATCTCAACAAGACAATGCGGAAGAGGACGAAAGCTCAAGAACGAAACGGAACATATATGGGTTTTCGGTGGCAATGAGAGGGAACCTCGTAAGTGCTTCATAGTCCTTGTGAAATCAAGGTCGAAAGCAACACTTGCACCACCCTTTAAGAAGCTGTTAACCGGCAAGGTAGTTACTTCCGAGCCTGTGTCTATCAGGAAGTTAAAGCCTAGGAGTCTATCGATCACTTGCGCCGGCCGCGGTGGCCGAGGAGACTGAGGCGCTCCAGTCACGGTCTGCACGGTCACTACGGTCGGGGGTTCGAATCCCCCTTCTGGCATGGATATTTGTGCCGTCCTTAGTCTTAGGTAGTTCATAAGTAGTTTGTAGTTGAGTCCCATAGACTTTACAAACATTTGAACATTTTATCGATCACTTGCAACCTGTGTGATGTTGGCTTATCCTTCCAGGACGTCACTGAATGGCATGAAGGAATACTATAAAGCGTGTTTCCTTGAGCCTTACCTTGAATGTGCGTGTTTCTGCTTACCGCGGCCACCTGATTCTTCAAAAAAATGTTCAAATGTTGGTGTAGTCTATGGGACTTAACTACGGAGTCATCAGTCCCTAAACTTACAAACTACTTATGAACTAACTAAGACTAAGGACGGCACAAATATCCATGCCCGAGGGGGGATTCGAACCCCCGACCGTTGTGGCCGTGCAGACCGTGACTGGAGCGCCTCAATCCCCTCGGCCACCGCGGCCGGCCCTGATTCTTCCTTCAGTAACGGCGCCGTTTGTGAGCCTCCCCATTTGGGTACCCACAAGGTTTCGTGCATCTCGTTGCTCGTGGGACAAACCGCCTGTGGTATCAGCAAAAGTCGTTGGTGTGAGCGTGATCCTGTTTGGTGTGTAACTGCATCTTGTTATTAGTGGACGCCTGCAGTTCCAAGTTGTTTAGTCGAGTGGCCATCTTTTCCATCGTGACTTGCAGATGTCAATTCCTCCGACAACTCTGAGTCGTGATCGCTTTCCTTGGCAGGAGCGACAGCTGATGTCATGACGGAAGCTATTGTTGTCGACTGTAAGGTGGCAAAAGCTCTCAGCTATCTGCAGTAACGTGTCAAGAGACCGTCCTTCATATGCAATCAATGTCAGCTGAAGTTGGTGAGGAAGCTGTTGCCGCCAGACATGTAGTAATAAATCATCGGGTATTATGCTTGCGTTCGCAATAGCGCGTAAATGTCTCCAAAATTCAGATGGACTTCTATCTCCGCGTTTTTCCTGGTACATCACCTGTGAAATTCGCTGCTCGGGTAATTTCAACCAGCGATTAATCAATCATGTTTTAAGAGTGGTGTACGATGCTCGGAGCGGCGGATGTAGTATCACATCGGAGACGATGGCTCTTGCCCGCTGATCAAGGTTGCTAACTGCAAAGTGAATTTTTCGCAGTCTTCGTTTATGTGTTGTTGGTCGAAGATATTCTCTAGTATAGCAAACCATACGTCGGGTTGTGTTGGCTTGAACGGATGCGCTCTAACTGCAGCCGATGCGTAGTTGATATTGACGTATTCGAGCGCAAAAAAATCTTCGTCATGTTTATATGTACGTGGCGTATCCGTTATTGGCGTAGCTCGTACGTTCATAGACTCAGTTTTGCTATTATCGTTCGCCGTTGCGAGTTCCAAAACTTCAATCTGCTGCTTTATCCGTCGCATCTCTTCGTTTGCGGCTTGCAGAATACTAAGTCTATTAGTTTCTTCCATATTAGTTTACTCGTAGCACAATTGTATCGTTTGGTAATTTTATTTTGTTCTTCTCGGGGTAATTAATTAATTAATTAAACCCACATATAAATCACGAATGGTACTTTTTATTACTCTTCTGAACAACAAGAAAAGAACAGAATAATTACACGAAGACAGAAGGCAAAGAATAAGAAATAAAATTCAAACGTCCGCTGCACTTCCAAAGAGTAAACATGGCGCACTTCACTTGCTACTTTAGTGTTCCCACACGCTCATGTTTAATGGTTAATTTTCAGTGAGACAGATCATGATATTAGCAGTGGAAATCAAAACACCATAGAAATGAATTCTGAACAAAACATTGTTTATGTGCGTCGTTATTTCATTTTATTTTATGTAACAGTAACTTTGTGATAGTTTCCAGTAGATAACACATAATTTGAATCAATTCCCTAATTTTTAATTTCTTCATTTTATATAGGTACGACGAACGAAAGACCAGATGTTCATAGAGATAGCTGGAGGAGGAGATTGAAGATGGATGGAAGGAAAGGGAGTGATGAACAGAAGCCCGGGATTAGATAGAGCGAGGATAAAGAAGTAGATAGTGGGGAAGCAGGAAACAGACATAGCGGATGGGAAATAGATGGAAAGAATGTAGAAAACAATAGCTTTTTGCTAAGAGGGTCCAGAATCGGTAAACTGGTCTGTATGTTTGTGGAGAAAACGAACGACAAAAAAAAGTAATCTATCTTAAGGGTTTAAAATAACGTGTATCTGTGAAGCTAACCTTTCGTTTTACATAATCACTGGAGCCTAACGAACGAACTATATTGATATGATTGAAGTATTCTCTCGGTAATTTTATGTTCACACTAGCTTCGCAACGGTTGTTAAACAGAGACCTGCGTATATCATGGTGTTTTAGGGTTCAGGACTTAGGTCAGCAAAACTGAATCCTTGTTGGATTTCTCTGTTAATAAACTTAGTTCTTCTAGCCAAGTTGTCAAATTTAAGTAGAAGTCATTGTCGAAAACAATGAATATTCATAAAGGTTTCCATACAAAAGTGAAATTAATTTAAGTCCATACTCTGGAACGATGTAAATTAATGTTAGGTTGTGTTCATAAAGACTGCGGTGTGTATTTGTCCGTTTGGCGTAAACTTCTGATAACACTTCCATCGTTGAGATGAGAAATAGTAATAATAATAACAGCGCCATGTATTGGTTGTATGGTGTAGGACTAAACTTTTTATCTCTCATAGTAAGTGAATGCTGAAGTATTAGAATGTTTCAGTGTTGTTCTGTATGCAGTGCTCCATATTATCAAAAAGTCGACGAATACTGAAAGAGTTCACGTCAGTTTAGACGTCATGGTGGTGTCAATGTGCGATAAAGTAAGTCTGGGTAATCGTTGAAGAAATGGCGTCAGCTGATTGTCTGTGTAGAACTTTCCATTAAATATGGTATTTCCAGCGAATTTTCTTGACCACTCATTCAGCTAACAGATGTCCCCACGTCAAGCAGTAATTATTTCGTAAAGCACGAAGTTGAAACCGATTTTGCGTAATAGAACTACATATTCAGAAATCGGATTATAACTCAAAGTACAATTGTCTCTGCAAAAGAAGACGTTTTTCTCTATCTTAATATAGTCCGCACCAAAAGTAATTACAAATTTTAATCACAATATTGTACCGAACAATTACGAAAGTGGGGAGGTTTCTGATGGGTTTGTCGCTCGCGTGTGTATGTTATCTCTAGTGGCAGGCACAGAGCAGAAATATCTCTGGAGTGAACATTCAAATGCGCAGAACACATTTTCTGTCCTCACCTGATATTGGGAAAAATCTACTAATCGATGACTTTATCTTGGTCCTTTTTTGTTCAGTTAAGACGTATGACTATGTGTAATTGGCCCTTTCAGCGACACTTCCTCAACTTTCTTGTTGTTTCTGTAACACATGTATTTAGATATTATTTCATGTTACGTGGTTGCTCTGCTAAGAGGAGGTGGGGCTTCTTTGCAGCCTATGCTGTACAAACCAATCGTAGGAGCAAATTAATGTGTCGAAAGAGTGGATTTGTTTCAATATCACTTGGTAATTCCACCTTAATGTTGAGAAGATGCCCAGAATCCAATGCTCACTCCACAGATATTTCTACTCTATGTATAATTTAGTGGTTACACCCGTCGAAAAATGCGCTTCTTCTCTTTACATGACATTTAACCCTGGATTGCTACACTTATTTTCATAGACGGGTCTGCTACTCTGGGTACAGGTGTACCCCAAATAAAAACGTAATTTTAAAATGATTAAAAAAATTTTATTTCAAAGTAATACATTAACATTTAAATCACACTTAAGAAAAAACGAAAAAATGTCCAGAATGAAACAATTACATTAATGAAGACAAGAAGAACACACTTTTCGTTGATGATCCAAACAAATAATTTTTTTACAAATAGCACATTTAACTCTTTATTTTCGGTCTCGAGCCCTAGGGCAGAAAATACACCGTCCTGTTGTGGATTCTGGAACCTCTTGGGATTCTTCTTCCTTTGGTAGTTCTAAAATACCACTGATGGTTTGACGGAGTTCTCGTCTTATAAAGCTGGTTTTTCCAAAGGCCTTAACATTCGTGGTTGCATCAAATCTATAGCCAATTTCTTCAGGTATGATCTTCTGTTTTTAAATATTTCCTTATTATCTGCAGAGCTTCATTTCAACAGTAACATAGAGTTGTATCCAGTGACGTGTAATAAGTTATAAAATAGGCAAAGGGGCCAGCGACGAGTTTTCCTTGCACAGGAATATGAATGACATAACTGGTCTAGCGTGTCAACACCTCCTTTGGTACAGTTATAAAATTGAATTATTTCCTGGAGATGTACTGTATTTGGTTCATCCCCTTTTTCATGCATAGTTGACAGCATAAGAACAATATTTTTCTTTTGTTTTGGTGGGCAGTATGATAACAGGGTAAGATGACCACTGAAACAAAACATAGCAGAATTTGGCTGTCTCTCCTTGATGCTCAGAAATGACGGAGCAATTTCTGCTTTTTATTTTATTTATTTATTTATTTATTTTTAGCGTACCAACTATGGTAATTTTCTTCTCTAGAAGCCTCTTCGCTGTTTCTATGGATGTAAACCAGTTGTCCACAGTTAAGTTTCTGTTGGTTCCATGAAAAGAAGAAGTAAGTTTTTCACAATAATATTGAGCCACAGGTATATTATTTGGTGTAGATCCCTTACCAGTATATAATTCTGCATCGAGCACATAAAATGTTTTTGCATCGCAGCACATCACTATCTTGATCCCGTACTTGTCTGGTTTAGAAGGTATATACATTTTAAATGGCACAGGTCTCTAAACCCAACCAATTGCTCATCTATTGTGGTGTATGCAGATGGTAAATACAATTGTTTCATTTTGTTTATGGAGCGTTCAAATACTTCCCAAAAAGGAGCCAATTTGTCTTTCAATCTTCTTTGCATGCGAGTGTCTTTGTCATCAAATCTGAGACAGTTTACTAAGAAACTGAAACGTGCTTCAGGCATGGTTGCTCGAAATATTCCGATTCCACTGTTAGGGTCAAAAAGCCCTCCTGTAAAGACGCCTCCCATTTTCATTACTCCAGCATAGTAGATCAATCCTATAAGAGCCTGGAGTTCAGTACAATCAGTGTTTGCGGTGTATGAAGGCTTAGTGTCTTTAGGTGTTGCATCCATATTTTTGTTGTATTTAGATCTCTGTGCTTCAATTTCTTTGTTGGTGCAGTTTGTAATCAAATCTACATTTTCCTTTGTAAAGCACAGCTGCCAAGCTTCCAGTGCACTCTTTACATGTCTTGCTTCATTTTGGTTTCCTGGTAATCGCACTACAAGATTCCTTTCAGGTGTGCGATGAAGAATTCCCCTTTCACCACTCCACTTGTATTTATTTTTGTCGCAGAGTTTCTTTGGGGCATTTATGATATTCAACTTTCACGAATCAACACTCTGAAGACGTTCTGGTAGATTATCAGGATCGGAAACTGACACAGCTGGACACTGAATATGACGTGCAGGAGCATCTGATTGTTCTTCCTCATTTCCACAGTCCTCTCTGTTTTTAAAATCTGGAATGACACAATCCTCTTCATCGACTTCATCAGTTTCTGAATAAAGGCCTTCAGAATCTGAAAATGAAGTGGAGAGCATATGCTGTATTTCGAGAATATCCTCCTCCTTTGTAAGGTGAAAAGTCTGTTTTCGGGATGTCATTTTACTTCACCTAAAAAAATTGCAGATAATATTTGATTATCCACTATAATTCTTGGAAACAATCGGTACCAGCATTGTTGTAAGTCTTTGTTGCAAATAAGTATAAATATTCTATATTTTACATCATACTTACAAACCTGAAGAATTTTGGTTCTAAAATTTCTTACAGCGATTATGCTACACTGGGCTGCACCTGTACTCCAAACATTAAATAACGTGAAAAGTATAAACCCTATTGAAAAATGTTTGTAAATCTATCGCACCAAACTGCGTGGTCATCATTCCGTAGCTTACAAACTACTTAAACCTAGGTAAACTAACCTAAGGACAACACACACACACACACACACACAAACACCCATGACCCAGGGAGGACTGGAACCTCCACGGCGAGCAACCGCGCGCTCCACAGCGAGACCGCTCGGCTACTCCACTGCGGCAAACCCTATTGACACTCTGATGGTCACACCCGTACTGACTTGTTAAGGCATGAAACTACTGGGAAGCGCAGAACATCAGCGCTATCTGTTGGCCATTAGAACAGACAAATATATACAGACGGGAAACCTCCGTAAGGGCATGGTCCTATGCTCCGGGGAGGGAGGGTTTCCAGCAGTTCCAGCAGATGTCCCATGATGGCGCTGCGGTCAGAATCAGCTCTTTAAACTGGCCAGAGCAGGCGGCAGGAAGCGGCTGCCCCCACCACCACCTCGCCTCAAACGCCGACAAGCCGGACACAGCCGCGGCCTAGTGGAAGGCGGCACGAGCTCTCCCCTCAGGCTCCCCTCCACGCTACCCTCTGACGTGCGAGAGGCACCCTAATCCAGCGAACCGCCTGACACCTGCTAGCATCTTACGGAACTATGAGGGGAGTGTAGGACGGTGGTTTAAGGTGGGCTGCTCCTCTGTATATGTTACTCTGTGCCATTAGCTACGCTTAATAGAAGCAATGGGGTACAGGCGTACCCCTAATAGCATTCCAGGGTTAGCGTATGGGATGAAGCTAGGAAGAAAAAAAAGTGTCCTACCTGGGCTAAACTACTTAAACCTAGGCAGTGGCGGCGATTTTGTTTGCTATCATTGGGAACGAACTATTCGCTTTAGGATGATTAATTTACTGGCCAGAACAGCATAAATTATTTATTTCATCTTGAACATAATGAATTATTCCCCTTATTCTACATGACTGATTTTTGAAACAGCATTCAACGGGCGTTGCCAACATCAGCTCACAACGTCGCCGCCATAAGTAAAACAGTACCCCTTCTTGTAGTGTAATACACCATAGAGAATGAAAAAAAGCAGCAACCCATAATTAGTTATTTGGTGTACTATGTAACTAATGTCGCCTCACTTTGTCCTTTCCTGTACTATGGCGTTTTCGAGGCATTCCTAAACAGAATGCATTCAAAATGTAATGAGGATACACCGAAATCAGAAATGGAACTACATAAATTCCATTTTCTTTGCAAAGAATTCTTATGTAAATTAGAGCATCGATAGACACGAAGGAAAGTCGTTATGTCTTAAATTCAAATGTCCCCTGTCAAAAGAATCATAGACGTCGTTAAGCTGTGAATATACAAAGTGTAATCAGCAACTCGCTGTCCATTGTTTGTATTTACAGCGATAAGATTGCGGCTCTTAATTCAAAATTAAGGAGTTTTTGTTCAAAATACTTCTGTTACCGAGGGAATAAGCACAACACGATCATGTATTGTTCCTTTGCAGCACTACAAAACCAACAGTACCTTTAATGGTTCGTTGCTGTTCTATGGCATAACCATCGAAAAGAAAAAAAAATTAAAAAACGCAGTAGCGTCAACTATTATTTCTTTGGTGAACTACGTAACTAACAGGGCCTCTGTTTGTTCTGTACCGTACTACACCGTTTTCTAGGCATTCCTAAACAGAATGGACTCAAGACGTAATAAGTACGTACCAAAACCGGAAAGGAAACTATATAAATTCCTGTTTTTTGTAAAGAATTCTTAGTAAATGAAAACATTGATAGACGCGAAGAACAGTCGTTATGTTTTAAATTCAAATTATACCCGTGGAAGGGAGCACTTTTTTTCTTTCCATGGCATTGCAAAGCATGCGGGATACATATAGTAAAAGGAAAAAAAGATTATGCCATACGTGGGTTAAATTTTACTTTCAGTTGCAGCGGTTTAGTATGTTAACGTTTGCAACGAAGTATTCGGTTTAAGGGGATCATTAATTTACTGATCGGAACAACATTATTTATTTATTTCATTATCAACACTAAGTGTTATTCCCCTCATTGTATGTGACTGATTTTTCAAAGAGGATTAAACGGCCGTAACCAACATCAATACACTACACCGCTTCCGTAAGGAAAACCATAGCCCTTGTTTCAGTGTTGTGGTATTACACTTTAGTGATGAGAATAAATAATGCAGCATCGCCATCCATTAATTATTTGGTATACTGTGTCAGTAACAGCACCTCTATCGGGTCTTTGCTATACTACGCTGCATTTCATGCATAGCATACATCAGAAACTACAAATTACGATATCTTTTCTTCCCCTGATCCGATTCCGATGAAATAATGAAGCTTATATGTTGCACCAAAGTACTCTCAGTTGACCTATGAAGCTCCATAAAAATTCCTGTAGTACTCTTGGAGATTTGCTGTACTACACCATACTTATAAGCGTAGCATACATATAAAATTTCAAATTACTATATCTTTCCTTCCTTTGATCCGACTTTGATGAAACTAAGCCTATGTTACTCTCCGAACTATTCTCAATTTACATGTGAAACCCATGAAAGTTCGTGTAGTACTTTTGGAGATTACCTTCAACAAATAGACATACACAATGGCTTTTAAGCAAATGATTAAGTTATGATATCTTTATTTTTTCTGATCCGATTTTGATTATTGAAGCCTTTACGTAACCGCACAATACGCTCAAGTTACGTGTGAAAACCCCATGAAAATTCGTCACGTAGTTTAGGAGATAGACGTGTTCAAAGAGACAGACATGATGGTAGTTGATAAAATATTTCAAATTCCGATATTCTTTTTTTTCGTGATCCGATTTTTAAAAAACCAAGTCTATATTTCTTCCAGAGTTACGCTCAAGTTACCTGCGAAAACCCCATGCAAATTCGTGAAGTAGTTTTGGAGATAAGAGGTTTTTAATAGTTGAAAAAACAGACACGACGCTTGCTGAAAACAAAATTACGATATCTTTTTTTTTTTCTCTCTTTTTCGCGATCCGATTTTGATAAAATTATGCCTATATGTTGACCCAAACGTTTCTCGTGTTTCCTGTGAAAACCGCATGGAGATTCGTCCAGTAGGTTAGAAGATTGAAGGAAACAGCGACAGGCCTACATTTACAGATTTATTATTAGTATAGATGAGTTACAGTATTTTCTTTTCTGTTTATTTCATATGAGAGTGAGCCACAGCGAAGCGTGGCCGGTTTAGCTAGTTTCATATATAAATTTCTTCGTGTCTGCGACAAATAACAAGTCGACTGAAAAAAGCTTAGTTTTCTGCGCGCTACTAACGCCTTAAATAGTAGGGTGCCAAGCGCGGAAACGCTCTTATAGTTCGCTTCATTGTTCCTATCACCTGATGTTGTCAACGCCGCGATTTTAGCGCTCGTGTAGAACAGCCCTAAGGCATCATATTTAATTGCATAGGAGAGCGATCTCTGGGTTTGAATGTTATTGTCTTATCAGAAATCGTCATTCCACCAGCAGTGATACAACTAGTTTCGGTAAATTGCTATTTTCATTTAATTTAAGTACATAGAACAATGAACCACCCTACTGAAGTGAATGTTCATATGGTAGTCGTGTTTGGTTAAAATGGTAGAGAAGATCTTCTACAAAGTTTATCATCACATTCATTTAATTAGTATATTATATTGTATGGTATGACTATGACATTATTTATTTATTGTGCCTGCATAGCATACGGCCGTGACAGCTGACAACGAATTGCCAGCCAGCCGTTAACAAGTTGACCAACGAGCTACGTAGGTCGTTGAAGTTGACAAAGAATTGTGATTGTACGATTGTGTCAACGTCACAGCAATATGGTCACATTCAAGGAGGTTAGAATCTCTGGAGATGCCCTAATACTGAAAAAGTGAAGGAAAATGCGCATTCCGGTATTTGTTTGTACCCAAAACATTGGTCGTACTGTGCGGTAAAGTAGTTCTAATCGTTAAAATGTATGTAATATCTAAGTAAATACTCCGATATGACTACCCGTTTAGTGGCTTTACGTAAAGAGAGCAACATTCACACACGATTTCAAGTGAGAAATCCTCACAAAAGCTTCTCCCCCAGTGGCTTCAACCAATGTCTCTTCACTTCCTTGGTCACAGTCGTCAGTAGGATAGGGTACAGTGGTGTATCTTCATGTGGTAAATGATGTCTTTGGACACAACTTCCGTAACATCTTTGGTCAGTATGGAAGCAATGTTACCGGAAGGTTAAGTTATGTTTTTGAAGTGATGCTGGACAACTGTTTCAAAACAACATAGCTTGATTCTGGTCACTTTTTATGGCAATGTTATATCTGAACTAATATCTGTGATATTTCTAGATAGTGACATCAAGTATACCGTGTTATTTACTTCGATGAAGTTGGAGTGGCAGTCACTTCGCAGATCAATGTTAGCATTTGTTTTTCTGGCTATTTTGTAGTGTAAACAGAAATTGTTTTTTATTTAGAGCGTGTGATATGTGACAGGTCCATCTAAACAGCAGCGAACAATGGTGATGGCTTGTCAGTAGTTCGTGAAATTTCTCACTGAAATGTGACATTACGTCATGATTAGAATGCCCCTGTTATTTTCTCTGTTTAATGTTTACAGTTGGTTATGTGTATCGATCAGTGAAATATATTCAGTGGCTTTATTGGAAAATATTTATTATTTTTTTATGCAATACGCTATCTTTGTTTTACAGTAGTTCATAGTAGATTTACATTAATAATCGTAGCTCATATAAAGAAAACCTGACAGTTATTCTAATATTTGTTGTTGTAACTCTTGTCTCTTGCAGAAAGTAAATAACAATTACCTGGGATGCAAATAGTATTGTAACTTCACAAAATGCAAAGTTCCAATTGCAAGCAACAAGGTAGGCCTATAAGTGGACACAGTGACAACCATGATAAAATTATTGTATTACTCCAGTGGTATCTGACGAAAACTGGAAAATATTGAGAAGGCTGTGACATGTTCAAGCTGAGTGTGTTTTTGAAGAGTTTTGGTTTGAATACCTCTGCTAAGAACATTTTTACTAATTATTTTACTGCCTGTGGTGTTACACTAAAACAGCCATTTCAAATGACAAATATGCGTGTTTATTCACAGTGTCACATATTCATGTCTTGTGTAACATTCCATTTGCATATCCAAATAGCAAGTTTACGAGGCTGTACATTAACAACACTGATATAGTCAAGATTGCATAGGAAGAACTCTAAGAGCTCACACCACTGTTGCCAGTTTTCAGCTGTGAACTACAAAAAGATGCAGGCATAAACAGTGGCTATCTATAGAACTGTGACAATACTCAAGTGTTCTTATAAAGGCATTTACAAAATCGTCTTGCCTTATTTGTGGCGGTGGTATGTGTGCAAACCTGTTTTCCTGTGGCACAGAAGGGGTTGAATTATACTGCCACAAAAGTCTTTGGTCACTTGCCAAATAACATTAAATGTCTGACAGGTAGCCAACCAGCATTTAAAAACAAATTGAAAGATTTTCTGAAAGGCAACTCCTCCTACTCAGTAGATGAATTCTTACACTGACATGTTCCACACCATTATTAAAATCTCACTTTCTTGATATAATCTCTAAACCTGTGCTCTGTCAGCTGAGATGTAGGTCTTTGATGTTTTGATGTTGCACACAGACATGACAACACCAAGAGTTAAATTTTACTTGCCGGCCGCGGTGGCCGAGGGGACTGAGGCGCTCCAGTCGCGGTCTGCATGGCCACTACGGTCGGGGGTTCGAATCCCCCCTCGGGCATGGATATTTGTGCCGTCCTTAGTCTTAGCTAGTTCGTAAGTAGTTTGTAGGTTTAGGGACTGATGACCCCGTAGTTAAGTCCCATAAACTATACAAACATTTTTTTAAATTTTACTTCCATGCAATTTTGCATGTAATGTTGGCATTAGCTAATTGCATGACAGTGTAAATGTTTTGTCATGAAGCCTTCGTTGTACAATGTCAGTTACTTTTACTGAGCAGAGAAGGGTACGCATAAGAACCTGTCAGCCTTAGAGCAGGGACAGCATTATTTACATACTTCCCAGTATGTACAAAACACTAATCAAGTCATTCTATATGGTTCGAATTTCTAAAATTAACAACTTGCCCACATAACCAGGTGTGGGCACCAGTACGGGAAGTAAAATTTTACAATGTACAAATATGAGGGGACTTCATAAAGCACGGTACACACATTTTCCTGTTCCAGGAGTGTTCTTAACAAGAGGCACACTATTTTAAGCTGGTACATGTTATGTCTGCTGTTTGGAGAATGTATTCAATGTAGTTTTCTTGTGGAATGATGCAGAAACTGGAAATGTATTCTCAATTGGGACCATATGATGCACATAGGAAAAGTCTGTTTTTAGCACCGATTCACTGTGAAATTCTGGCAGTGTATGAACCAAATGTATTGTCACAACTGAGATAGTGTCAACAATTTGACTGGTGCCACATAGACGTGGCTGATGCTGATTGGGAAGGAAGACATCATCAGTAGTAGACAATCTCCGTGTAGTTGAGGTACTGATTGTAGCAGTAACAGATTTTCCAAATATGAGCTGCTGGTGCACACAGCAATATTGTTACAGCTGCAGTGACAACGATTGAATTTCTATGGTTGTGGATTTGAATGAAATGGCTGCAGTTTGGAGTGCCATAATAATTTGTAACTTATGTGGAAATGCAGTCCTGCAAAAATGTATATAAATTACATTTTTTTGGAGATATTGGCTAGATTCTGTCAGAGTTCCACCAACACAAAGCATTTTTTCCAGTTATAAATCATGGAAGTATACTTTTGGCTGGAGTTTTTAAATATTGAAGAGTCCACTACATTCTATGCTCCTCAAGTGTAGTAATAATGCACTGCCTTGAGAGTAACTTAAATTTACCAGTACCCTTGTTCTGCGGAATTTTTGGAGGTCTTTGACTAATTGTAAATATATAAAATAATTTCTACTGCTTTGTCACTTTTTGTTAATATTAGTTAGAATGACATATTTCAGTAGTGTACTGCTTTGTGTCATCTGATGTGTTACAGATACATGTACATTAATCTGTAGTGTAATGAGGTTCATTTGTTTGGTGTGCCAGTAAAAATCTGGAGTAGAGCCAGTATAGAACACTTAATGTGTTTTCACACAGCGGTGTAGGGCACAATGGGAACAAAGCAAAGCGAGTCACTCGTTTGTTTGTGTGCACTGAGGATACCAGTAGGATGCATATGCCATGCTTCGGTGAAAATTATGTCATGAGAATTCCAGTAAACCTTACAAAAAATGTACTTCAGCATAGCACTTTCCATTGCAAATGATCTATGTTTCAAATGATTAGGTTTTTTAAATTAAAACATGGGGTTTTGTGAGTGTTGGGGGGAACGTAAATTAATCCATTTGTTTTGGCAAAAATAATGACACATCCGTAATAAAACAAATATTGAATATTTAAGGAAACTAGTGATAGGGTTTATACATGGCGTAAAAGTATGAGAATTGCAAACAGCCCAAACACCAAACCAAGCAACTGCTTTAATTTTAGAACTATAAATTTGCGCATAATCATAGGACACAATTCCACCAGTCTGCTTTAACCCTTGACGTCACCAACGTGGTGGTAATGATGTATATTGTCATAGCCAATGTGGCGAACAAAACAGTCATGAAAAACACCAACACATGTACAAACATAGGAAAATTAATGTGAACCCAATAGAATGACATTAACAGGACAAACGTGGGAATCTGGGGGTTTTGAGCGGAAACATTCCAAGTGAAAATAAACGAGAGAAAGACAATCTGGAAAATACGACACATACACAACAAAAACGACAAAACACACAAAGGTGGTATCGAAAACTTCATTTGATCTATAATACACCTCAAATGAAGTAGGTGATTCCAATCAATCCTAAACCCCCTCCACACCAGCTACAAAACACCAAAAAGGTGTGGAACAGTTCGGTCACGGTATAATACACCTCAGATGAAAATAAAAATTCCAATCAACTACTACAAATAAAAAACAATACCAAAACTGGCATTGAATACTTCGATTGGCTTATAATACACCTTCAAATGAAGCAGATAATTCAAAGCAACCATGCAAAATACAAAAAATAAAACAACAACATCAAACACTACAGCTGACCAGCAAAACCACAATACTGAAGGACTCAGTACTGCCTGTCTGCATAACCGCAGTGGCAGGGACATAATAAAGGGGGGGGGGGGGGGGGGGGTAGTGGAGAACAACATTTCGAAACACAATACTCGAAAAGTGAAACTTCCCATTTCACATAAAGAAACTTTCCCTTGCTATGAGTTCTTCCATGCATTTGTTGTTACAAGTGATCAACATTTTAAGTGATTAGTGTTTTTTAATTAAAAGATGGGGCTTGGGTAGGTGAATGGGTGAATATAGATTAATCGGTTTGTACTGTAAAAATTAAAGTCAAATTCATTACAAAAGGAAAATTATTAATGTGTCATACAACGCAACATGCCGACATGAGGCGTCAACATGGTCTCCCTCAAAGCATCAAATAGTGAAAAGGAATTAAATTTTGATGTAACATCCATCCTAACAAAAACACAAAAATAATACAAATTAAATTAACTAACAGCAAACTAAACTGGAAACATTACACTACTGAACACACACACACACACACACACACACACCACATACAAACCATCACAAAACTCACTTCGAAACAGAAATAACCACTGTTAAAGCAAAAACAAGAAAACAGCAATGACCTATATCACAAAGACAGCTAACAGTACAATGAAATGCAACCCCAAACCATTTAACTTCACCACAAGAGCACGACCCACACACCAACACACACCATCTGTAAATACAGACAACTCAGTCACCGAGTTGTGAACATTATCACCAATTTCGATTGCTAACATAGTCCAAATGTTTGAAGATGAAACCTTTTCTGTACAAGCAAATTGATGTCATGGCATACATAAACTAAATTATAGGGCAAATCTTTAGAAAGGGCTGTACACACTCTTACCTTGAAGTGTATGTTAGTAATGCCTATCATGAATGAAGATAGTTGATTTTTGTAGCTTATAGTGTAAAATATTGGATTTTCACATACATGCTTTGCCACAATCAGATTTTCTGCTTTCGCATTCATTGGCTTTTCCACCTCCCAACCAAATTGTTGCCTTCCAACCTAGGCCTAACCTTGATCTTGGTCTATGCTACAGTTCAGGCTGTCACCGGAACCAGTTTTTCAAGCATTTCATTCCATTCCATGATGGTGGTGGTGGCAGCGGCAGCTGGTGCAGCAACAATGTTGAATAATTAAAAAATGCTCAGTCTCTGTTGCAACAGAGGTGCAGGGGCACTCCCACCATTTTCACCATAAAGAAGAGCAGCACTGTGGATGACCCATAATAGAGTTTAGCAAATGATAATTGTCGTCCACTTCCCTCCTCAGGGGCTCAGCATTAACTTGCTGAATACAGGCTTGGCGAACCCGGGGTCCTGATCCGTGGGCTGTGTTGCACAAACAGTCTGCTACACCATAAGCTCTGTGCGTGCTTCAACAACCATCGTTCAGCCTATGGTGGAACATTGTACATTACAGAGCACGGGGATCTTGGCTTAATTGCTGGGTCGCAAGGACGGTACAAACCTTTGTGGGGGAAAAAAAAAAAAACCTTCAGTCTCAAGGTGTGCTACGTGCTGAGGAGATGCATGGCTGTTGAGGTTGAACAGTCGCTAGCGAGCAACCTCCGAGGAACCTGCCGCACCTCAGTTGTATAAGGCTTGCCCAGGCAAACGGGGCACTGTCTGGGTGCACCTTTAGATCCCTAGCTGTTCCTGGGAAAACCATGAAAAAAACCCGTAACATTGCCAGACGTACAACCATTGTCTGTAAGAGAGGAAGGTCTGATTTAAATGCAGCAATGTATGACCCCCTGCTCGTTTCCTTCCCTGGCCACACCTTGGGAGGAACGTAAGGCCCATCAACAAGGTGAGGCTTACGCCCCTAAATACCTGGTCTGTAGCAGGACAGAAGAAGAATCCTTTCAATAGATGAAGCCATTGTTTTTCATGGAGCACCTGGAGGATAAGTATGGAGAGGTCGATGGCATGTCTAAAATGAGATCAGGGACAGTCCTCATAACGACGTTATCCCCAGCGCAGTCACAGGCACTGCTTGCCTGTGACAAGCTGGGTGAGGTTCCCGTTACAGTAACACCTTTCAAGTGTTTAAACATGGTCCAAGGCATTATATTCCATAAAGACCTGTTGTTGCAATTTGATGACGAACTAAGAGCAAACCTAGAGTGGCGAGGCGCTCATTTTATCTGGCATATTTCTAGGCATCCAATGTAGAACAGGGTTGCCACCGGTGCCTTTATCTTGGCTTTCAAGGGTTGATTCATTGCTCGAGAAGGTCAAGGTGATGATCTAACAGTGTGGCGTTAAACCCTACATTCCACTCCCTGTGCATTGTTTCAAGTGCCTGGAGGTTTGGCCACATGTCATCCCGGTGTGATGCCAATCCAACCTGCCGGGAATGCTGACATGCATCTCACCCCAACGTCCCATGTGCCCCTCCTCCAGTCTGCGTCAACTGCAGCCAACATCACAAGCCCTGCTCACCACATTGCACAGTTTTGCACAAAGAGAGGAAACCATGGAGTATAAGACATTGACCAGGCTGTCATACACAGAGACTAAAGGTAAGTACTTGAAATTCCATCCTGTAAACATGATCACCTCCTATGGTACAGCTGCTTCGTCGTCGCTAACTGTGGCGCCAAGATCTCTAACTGTTCAGCCAGTGGTAGTGGGCCAGCAGTTCCTACCGCCTTCACCTGCCTCCCCAGATGATTGTTGGGAGCACCTCTTCCTGTGTTGCACCCAAAACTCCAACTTTGGGAGCAATCCTCCCCCCCCCCCCCCAACTCAGAGGACATCGGTCCCACCCCTGAGCCAGAGAAGGAGCAGCCTCCTCTGGATCCTCTCGCAAGTGAGGAATCGCTTGCATCCCATTCTTCCTCGGTTTCCTTCGCTGAAAAAGCAGACCCCAGCGAGTGGCAGACAGTGCCAACAAAGGCCGGTCGTAGGGCTTCAAAGTCATCCTCAGTCCTGGAGACTGAGTCAGCGAAGCCTACCAGACATGAGAAGCCGAAGGAGCAGCGAGAGAGACAAAAGAAGAAAAAGAAAACTAGTGAAAAGAAAGAGACTATGGTAGTTCTTGCACTACTGCCCCACACTTCTGCCTCTAAAGATGAGGTGGAGATTCTAGCATCCCCCAAGGACCTGAATCTCAAAGGTATCTCAAACAGCCTCAGCAACAGTGAAATCAACTGATCCTGAGGTCAGTCATCTTTAGTACCTCATGTCTTCCCAGACCATCCTCCAGTGGAATTGCGGTGGATTTTCCGACACCTGGCTGAATTAGACAACTTTTAAGCAGCACACTTGCTTTCTGCATTGCCCTCCAGGAGACCTGGTTCCCGGCAATGCAGACCCCTGCACTTCATGTGTACAGGAGATAGTACAAAAGTCACAGCGTTTATCATATGGTGTCAGGTGGAGTCTGTGTCTACATCCTTAATTCTGTTTATAGTGAAACCGTTCCCCTTCAGACACCTTTAGAAGCTGTGGCTGTCAGAGTAAGGATACCACATGACGTAACTATTTGCAGCTTATATCTCCCACTGGATGATGTTGTACCACCAGACATATTAGCTGCATTGATATCCCAACTCCCACTGCTGTTTTTAATGCCCATAACCCCTTGTAGGGTGGTGCAATAACCAGTGGCCGTGGCAGAGATGCCAAGAATTTAATACCCAAGCTCGATCTCTGCCTCTTAAACACCAGTGCCCCCTCGCACTTCAGTGTGGCGCACGGCACTTTTCGGCTATTGACTTGTCGGTTTGCAGCCCTGGCCTCTTACCATCTGTCAACTGGAGGATGCACAACGATTTGTGTGGTAGTGACCACTTTCCTATCTTTCTGTCACTACCCCATCGCCAATGCCCAGGATGCCCCCACCCCCCTCAATGGACCTTAAATAAGGCAAACTGGAATGACTTCTATCCTGCTGCCACTCTTGTACCTCTCCTGAACGATGCAATCGATGCAGTGGTAGGGAATTTCACTAAGATGATTGTATCTGCTGCTGAGCATGCAATTGCCCGTTCATCCGGATGACCCTGGAGATAGACAGTGACTTGGTGGTCGTCGGAAGTTGCGGAAGCCATTAGAGACCATAGGTGTACTCTTCAGCAGCATAAATGCCACCCATCGCTCAATACTCTAAACGGATCAATCCAAATGAAGTGGTACAATAAAAATTAAGTTGGTTGCTTGATCATTTCTAAATATTTTAATTTTTTATATGTAATTGCCCTATATTTAGAAGTTCAAAACAGTTATTTAAAGTAATTTATCTCGCACCATTACTGAATGGCGGCCATTTTTATTTGTCAGTGCGCGCCGATTTTTCAGTCTGGAGACATTAGCGAAAATTTGAATATCTCTGCACTGGGTTAAGTTACAACATTGCAATTGACATGATTGTTTTTAGAAAAGTGTCCTCTACAACATTGTCTATTACACAAAACACCATAAATTCAGAAATAACCAGTCAAAATGCCCTCCAAAATTTGGCATCCAAATTTTCAAAAATCCACTTTTTAGGCCCAATAACATCATACAAGGAGTGACTTATGAGAGTCTATTTTTTTCCTGTAGTTAGATATCATACACTACTAGCCTCTTATAGAGCAAGAACACTTACAAATGTTTCCTTAATTTTTTATGAATTTTTGAAATTTGAAAATTTTCATTTTTTGTTAAGTTTGAGGCTACTTATCTCGGATGGGACTGAATATAAAAATATGCTTTTTGCACAGTTTGTACACCTATATGATAGCAAATTTTGAAAATTTTTTGAAAATTTGGATACCAAATTTTGGAGGGCATTTTGACTGGTTATTTTTGAATTTAGGGTATTTTGTGTAATAGACAATGTTGTAAGGGCACTTTTCTTGACAATTATGTCAATTGCAATGTTGTAACTTAACCCAGTACCGAGATATTCAAATTTTCGCTAATGTCTCCAGACTGAAAAATCGGCGCACGCCGACAAATAAAAATGGCCACCATTCAGTAAAGGTGCAAGATAAATTACTTTAAAAAACTGTTTTGGACTTCTCAAATATAGGGCAATCACATATAAAAAAATTAAAATGTTTAAAAATGGTCAAGCAACCATCCCTGTACCACATCATATGGATTGACCCTTTACGCATTTAAACGCCTCCGAGCTCTTGCTTGGCAGATAATACATGGGTGCAAACAGAAATGTTGTGAGAAGTATGTTTCCACCATAGGGTTGCATACCTCCCCTCCCCAAGTCTGGACGAAGATCCGACACCTGTATGGTTACCAGACCCAGGCAGCAATTCCTGGGATCTCTATACGTGGAGCTGCCTGTACGGATCACGGCGCCATCTCCGAGGCTTTTGCCGAGCACTATGATCGTGCTGCTGCATCCCAAAATTATCCGCCTGCCTTCCGCACATTAAAACAGTGTATTGAACACAAGCCCCTTTCATTCACCACATGCCACCCTGAGGTGTATAACACTCCGTTTAGTGAGTGGGAGTTTCTCAGTGCCCTTGTGCACTGCCCCAGGGCCCAACAGAAATCGCAATCAGATGTTGAAGCATCTATCTGACACATCTAAGAGAAATGTTCTAGCCTTGTTTAATCAGATCTGGAGCAGAGGTGCCTTCCCGTCACAGTGGCGAGAAAGTACCATCATTCTGGTGCTTAAGCCACCTGCTAGACAGGGACAGTTATTGGCCAATTTGCCTTACAAATGTCCTCTGTAAACTGGTAGAACACATGGTAAGCTGGCAGTTGTTGGGTGCTTGAATCCCGGGACCTGCTGGCTCCATGCCAAGGTGGTTTCTGTCAGGGGCGCTCAGTTTTGGATAACCTGGTCCATCTAGAGTCCGCCATCCAGACAGCCTGGTTGCTGTCTTTTTTGTTTGTCAAAGGCATACAACACGACCTGGCAATGCCACATCCTTACCACCTTACATGGCTGGGGACTTCGGGGCTCACTCCCACTTTTTATCCAAAACTTTTTAACTCTACGTACCTTCCGTGTACAGGTCTCCTTACATACCCAGGAGAATGGGCTCCCCCCAGGGCTCAGTATTGAGTGTTACCCTGTTTTTACTTGCCATTAATGGCCTAGCAGCAGCAGCAGCAGTCAGGTCGTCAGTATCACCTTCATTGTATGCTGATGACTTCTGCTTATATTTTAGCTCTTCTAGCATGTGTGTTGCTGAACACCAGCTGCAGGGCGCCATACGCAAGGTGCAGACATGGGCCTTCTCCCATGGGTGTCAGTTCTCGGCTGACAAGACATGCATTTTGCACTTCACTCGGCGTCAGAAGATCCACCCATGTCCAAAGCCTTATATTAACGACCAGCTACTCACTGTACTAGAAACTCAGCGTTTCTTAAGACTGGAATTTGATGACTGGATAACGTGGGTACCACATATTTGTCAGCTTAAACAGAAGTGCTGGCGGCACCTCAACGTCCTCCGGTGCGTTAGCAGTACCACTTGGGGTGCAGATTTCAGTACCCTGCTGCACTGTTACAAAGCCCTTGTTCTGTCACATTTGGACTACGGGAGTGTAGTATATGGTTCCTCATCACCCTCTGCACTGCAGCTTCTGGATCCTATCCATGACTGTGCCATTTGACTTGCAACAGGGGCTTTCAGAACAAGCCCTGTGGACAGTCTCCTTCTGGAGGCTGGGGTGCCTCCTTTGCGAATCAGGTGGCCACAACTGCTAGAAAATTATGCAGCCCATGTCTGTGGTATGCCTACTGATCCCAAATACTGTCTCCTTTTTCCAAACAGAGTACTCCATATCCCAGAATGGCGGCCGAGATTGGGCTTGATGCTCATTGTCCGTGTTTGGTCTCTTCTAACTGAATTGGATTCTTTTCCTCTACCATCTTTGTTCAAAATCCAGTCGCATATGCCACCATGGTGTCTACATCGACCTCTACTTCGACTGGACTCGACACACCGCTCCAAATGCTCTGTTCACCCTGAGGCACTTCGCGGGCAATTCCTGTCAATTGTAGTTGGGTACCAGGACTCCACAGTAATCTTCACTTATGGCTTGAGGGCAGATGGTTGTGTCAGCTTTGCATATATGCATGCATATACATGCATATACGCATATGCATATACGCATATGCATATTCATGCATATACGCATGCCCGAAATCAACCAGGCCTCAACCTACGATAACTTCCCTATATTTTTTCTCCATACCTTACAGTTCCTACCTCTTTATCCCAAACCTCGTCTATTTCGAGTGGTGTGTGATTGTGTGTGTGTGTGTGTGTGTGTGTGTGTGTGTGTGTGTGGTCTTGTGTACTTGCAGTGTGCACGCATTTTCTATATATATTTATTTTATTTTATTTTCTCCCCTCACCCGCCTTCCCACTCCATTCCTAAGCTGCATCTCGTTATTCCCACCTAACCCACCCCCACTACCGTGACGTAACCTTCCTATCCCCCCTCCCCTCCCGTCCCCGCTTCGCTGCAGAGCGTGATTCGAAGTGCGGCAGTCAGAGGTGATGGTTGTATGACTATGTTGTGTGCCTGTGTGATTGCGTGAGTGTTCTATTTTCTGAAAAAAGGCCATGGCCAATAGCTGAATGTGTTGTATGTGTGTCTTATGTATGTGCCTGACGCAGCTCGTCGCCACGTCTGTTTTAACTGTTATTCATAACAGTGGATTCTACAATTCCATCTGGCATTGAGTATGCTTTATCTATTTATTCTGCACCTGCTTAATATTTATAGGCAGGTGATTTTGATGTGCTGCAGAGTGGCTGGATGTTCTATTTTTATTTCTGTGTACACCCAGTCTGGTCACTCTGGTCTTCTCTTTTAAATCTCTTCTTTCTTTCCTTTAGTTGATTCTTTGATTTCTGACATTTTCCATCTACAGTTTGATTTAGTTTAACATGTTATGTCCCATTTTAACCGTCTATTATGTGTGTCTGTGATTGGAAAAAGAGACTGATGACCATAGTAGTTTGGTCCCTTTCAAACCGCAACCCAACCAACCATCCACTTCCTCTTCACAGTAGGGACAGTCTGTCTAGATTGATGCAAATATTTTTTATAGTGTCTATGGCTATGTTTGTTGTATGCACTCTGTAGGAAGGTATATTTGGTATGCTATTGTGTGACTGGAACACAGGTGGTCTGGTATATAAAGGAGACTGATTGTAAGAATCGTCAAAATAATCGTGTCAGGCACTAAACCAATTTGTGCTACTCATTGTTGTAGATTGTTAGATACTGATAAATTATATTGGTACCATTATGGATGTCTTGGGATGAATTGAAGTTCGCGATACGACTCGTCAGCTTTGACCACTGACGTCATATCTAAGTTAAACATGATATTTTGTTTACAAGCAGAACATAGATTCTAGATTATGATTTTGTGTTTAAAAATTGATCTGTAGCTTCTTTCTGATAGATATAGGTTAACAGGTTAGGTATAGGTTTCTGCAAATGAGCACCAATGGTGTGAATTTTTGGGTTGAGACCTGTGATCGGATGGTACATTCAGTTGTGGTAATCTGTAATTTACAAGGATAATCACAGATTATTTATTATCAAATATGATGTCATTGATCAAAGCTGATGGGTTGTATCGCAGTCTTCAATTATGCCGATGTCTTTTTAGTTTTATTCATTTGAGTCCTTGAGACATGACTAATATTTTTTTTTTTTTTTTTTTGTATTTTATGTTCTCTTTCAGGGCTGACATAAAGTAACCATTATTTGCTCACTGGAATATCATGTTATACATAGTCTCCTCATCAAATGCTTGGAGAATATATTGCTGGTCATTCTGTACGAAGAAAAAGCTTGCAAAACTAGTCAGATCTGTAAGTATAAAACCTTTTTCCACGTGCTGGATAATTTTACTGTTTATTCTTGTTATGTTTTACCCTCTTGTGAGGATGTTAAATAAGAAGTTTATGCAGAATTCAGATATTGTTACACAGTACAGACAGGAAGGGGGCAAAAGCAACTACAACACTTTAGGAAGCATTACAATGCTAAATGTATCCAATAAGACTTATACAAGAGCCCTCCTAATGTGATAACAAATCCTAGCCTCTAGGATGTACACTCTTTGACAGAAAACCTGGCCGCTGGCCGGCCGCCGCTGAGCCTAAGTCCGAGCCGATTGCGACATGGGACAATAAAAGTGGCCGCGCTGATTCGCTCTAAGTCCAGCTATCTGCACAATCTGGCAACACTGCTGACTGCGGGAGTTCATACAGCACTTCTTGTGTGCAGTTAGAAAATAACTGGGTCAGATCCCTCCTTGGTCTTGCGGTAAAGTGCGTGACTTTCATGTTAAGTATTAGCGATCGAAACTGACTGTTGACAAAAATTTTAAATTCACGTCACTAGTTCATGCTCATGCCCCATGTGTAAGGGAAGCATATGTGTAACGTATTTCATTTTTTGGTACACTGGTAATAACATTTCGGCCCAATAACGTTGCCACCTCTGGCCGCAGAACTTGGCACAGCTCTCCGCGGCCCATATACCTCGCTGGCAGCAGCGGTGGCGGCGCTACACAGCGCTGCCTCGCCCTCTGCCCACAGCGCCTGCCGCCGCTCATCGCCCTGGATACGTAAAATGCTGTAGTGTTGCTAAGTGGTGATCCACAAAAAAGGTTGCGAATCGTATTTCACACAGGATATAATGAAGCAGACCACCTATTTTGAATGATGAGCATATACATTAGAGAGGCAAAAAATTGCCATTGTTTTATCCAATTGCACTCTACAATGGTTAACACTTATTTGTGGTTTAAATCTCAATTCTTTTCCTTTCAGAAAAGCCTTTCATGTAATTTGTTATTGTCATCAGTTCATATGTTTTCATCAAGACCCAATATGTAACTCACTAAAATGTTTTAGTGTCGTTTTTTCACTCCGTACGGTAAATGTATGAGCTAAATTATGTGAATACGTTTCAGTGCACGATCTAAAGCAATACAGGCACACTGCAAGGTTCATGTCTCATGTCTACAGGAGATATTTCACATCAATGGAGGTGAATTCGAATTTCTTCGAAGGCGTTTGTATGGTGAAGAAAAGAAGACATCTAATACAATTTCCATAATTTGAAGTTGACCTTTCTGAAAGACTTATTGTATAAAGTTTTTCTTATGATTTTGTTAAAGAGTTTCTTCTTGCAATCTGCAGCGTATAAAGTAAAATAAAACGAAATTAAATTCCATCCCCAAACGCACTTTCTCCAACCAGGATTAGAACTGCCGCCTGACACCAGGCTTGCATCACAAGACACAAGCAGAACCCCACAGCCAACCACACATTGCCACAGAGAGCCCTCATTCTCTCACATATTCAATGCTTAGCCTCTAACGCATCGCAAAAGAACCTGAAAGTCACCTACACAAATAACTACATTCCTTGAGTGCAAAAGTTAAATTTCTGTCTCTCATTTCACGTCGGCATTACAAATCATTAGTCATGAAAGTAGAAAAGGAATGGCAAGTGAACTTAGTGAGACAATTCAGTACCACTTGAGGAAGTAACTGCACTGCCACAGTGTTGCCAAATATCAGCAACGATGTTGCCAGTTCTTAGCTGTACTAGGAAGACCTGTGTAGCGATAAGCGACGTGAAATCGCGCTGGTCTCATGCGGGCTTCTAGAGGGGAGTCGCGCATTTCGGGTAATATGCGCCATCTCCTGATAGATTCCGTCGTCACATTTACGATGCAGATATTAAATTCGTCCAATGAGGCCGAAACTAGCGTTTAAATTTTTTGAAGCTTTACAGCATTATGATATTTCAGCAAATGACTAGAGAAGTTAAAAATACTGTTATTGTGATTGCAACATACGGCATGTCAAAGTCTGATATATATAAACTTCCATCACGATTTCAGTTCACCCCCCCCCCCCCCCGAAAAAAGACTAAAACAATTACTTTGTTAGATATCTACAAAAGCAATTTTTTATGAGTTACTGGAAATGAACATTGCATCATCCGTTATCAAACAGTAAGGTATTAAACACTTCGCATCTTGAAAGCGACAGCCCACAATATTCTCAATCCTACTAGCATCTGGCCTAAACTGGCTTTTAGCCATGCTTTGAGAAGAAATGATGATGAATTGATAACTTACCCTCATCAACTTTCATGAGAGCTTTTCGTAACAAAACGAAAAAGTAATACGAACCATCATTTTCTCCAATTATACTAGGCACTGTTGTCCGAAGATGGACTGTATCTACGTTGAGTCTTGTCAAACGCGTCTCACATTCAAGGAATATTACCTAAATGAATTTAGTCCTCATGAAGCTGTAACAAAACAGATAATCTGGGTGGTTGCGCATATTTGTAAGTTTTTTTACTTTCATACTGGATGCAAAGATGAACAAAATACAAATCCATCATCTATCGGTTTCTTCGATTCTTTGGACAGTTTTCTTTGATTTGTACTCCTTCACTTCGTCGGCGATCTACTGGTTTCATTGAAAATACAGTAATCAAAATTACGTTACTATTTGTCCCACATTTTAATGTCCTTGGTTTTTATTCTGAATGACAGTGATGATTTCTGTTGGAGTGGTTCCATATATCTGAGCCTAATTAATGAAATTTTATTCCCATGACAGATGAAAGCAATTAGAACCTTGTGTCTCTATATGAATTTTCATATGAAAAAAATTAACACCTGAAGATGGGTCTTTAAAAACGTGAAAACGGTCTTTGACCTGTAAAGCAACATTCTTAATAAAAAAGAAACAGCTGACACGGCTTCAGAATTTATTATTTACTTTATGGGATGACTACATTTGAAGTGATTTCCAAATAAGTTGTTCTATGTATATTTAAAATTTTACCATCATTTTAGAATAATTGATAAATTCATTTAAGAAAATGTTCTTTCATCTTGTTTCTGATGTCACTTGATATTCTTGAAGTAGGTGGCTACAGCATCTGCTATGAGGTGCCGGCCGCTGTGGCCGAGGAGACTAAGGCGCTCCAGTCACGGTCTGCGCAGACACTACGGTCGGGGGTTCGAATCCCCCCTCGGGCATGGATATTTGTGCCGTCCTAGTTCGTAAGTAGTTCATAAGTAGTTTGTAAGTTTAGGGACTGATGACCCCGTAGTTAAGTCCCATAGACTATACAAACATTTGAACATTTTTTTTTTTGCTATGAGGTTTCCATGAGACAGTTGGCACAGATGATTTTGTTTGACAGTAAGCGGATAAATTAAAGACGTAACGAGACGAAATGATGAGATCCAGCTTTTGCAACAAAACGGCCACGATTTCTAAATTGGCTAGGTTTTCAGAAAGTGACTATTATACAGCTAGACATTACTGCTATAAACCCTACCTCATTTATTTACTCATAGCTGAGGCAGATTGCTCGCAACGTGAGTAGGAGTAGTTAATGTATGAAACGACCTTCTTGAACACAAATTCAGGTAACTACTACAACGAGCATATTATGATGTTAATTTTTCAAAATATTTAATGTAGGTGACAGGAAAAAGTCAACTGACTGCAGAATTACGTATCAGACTCACATCTACATGATGCTGAAGTTGCGAAACAATAGGCCCTACTACGACGTTGGAAAATCTTGATTACATTGGTGGCCTGATGAATGAGTTTTTGTAGCTGGCGTCCTGCATGTTAGGATCCGGATCCGTAATTCCACTCAGGCTCGAGATACTGTGCTCTCCAAATTCCACACGTCACGTGGCCAGCTATTAAAGAAATCGATGAATAACTCATTGAGCGTATTACCAGTTTTGTTTCTCGGTTTATGGTTGATTCATATGCAGGACGTATCGTTATGTTTACTGTACTCCATTAACTAACAATAAGACTCACAATTTGTCGCAGAAAAGTCTTCCTAAATACCCAAATTTGTCCAGTTTCCTTCGAGTTTGCTTCCTAATAAAATAAAATGTCCACAGGTCAATATGGAAATTACAAGCGACCTGTTATTGATAGAACATCTTGCTACGATAAATAGCATTCCATTTGAATTTTTTGAGCACGTTCCTTGATGAGGCGCTCAATGGATTCCGGACCTGTCTTTATTGCCTGCCTCGTTGATTTCATAAAATGTTACGTAGTCTCATGGCCGGATGCGATTTAAACATAGTTTTAATTGCAACGTGTTCATTACAGCGCGGTGATAGGTTTCAAAGTACAAAGTGCCAGGTATCTCACGTCGATAGATTATCATTCGATCGGTGTCGTCGCAGATAGCGGACGACATTAATTTACTATACATTGCAGTGTTCAATGCAATTCGTGAATTTCATTTATTTCTTATGTTAAAGTCATAACGCGTAAGTTCCAAGAGGTCTACCGAATATCTGTTAGGCTCTTTTTGATAGCTTCCTCTGTTCAGAACGAAAACTATCCCTCCGACAGGCGCGCTTCGCCTTCTCCGTTTCCAGACGCGCGTGCCTTCGCTCGCTTGTTGTGCCGCATTTACCAAAATGACCGTGGCTGGGGTGCCCCCACCGCGTCATACCTCTTATCGACTTCAGAACGTTAATGAAATAAATTACCCTTCACATTGGTGGCCACTAAATGCTACTGTTAGCATTACTCATGATGCAAGAACACTTTATGTTACAGTGTTACTATGATGTCTGACATAGCTATTAAAAATTCGAAAATTTATTGGAACTATCCTTAACACGGTAGCAATTATCGAGTGGACAAAAGTTACTTCATACGTCTTAGTCTATTTTAAAACCACGTTTCTATGCATTTTCCATCTGAATGATTATTTTACACTTTTCAAATTTTGTATGTGTGAAAATTTTCATTCAGTTTCAACCGTTTTTATGAGAATACAACAGAGACATTCGATACATTTGTTTTATTTCTATTTCACCTGACCCCTCTGTATTAGTCACGAAACGATCGCGAAGGTAAAAGATAGGGCGATATGAACTCACACTAAGTCTTACCAGAAATAGTTTTAATGGCGAACCATTCACGACTGGAAGAGAAACATGTGGAAACAACAGTTGTATAAAAATTGCCCTCCACCACACACCAATTAAGAAATGGCGTTAATGAAGCAGTGTCATCCAGTTCTAAGTTAAGTTGAAAGTTCAAGGTCCCTTGTTCAGAGGGAAGTTGGTTTGAAATGAACTGCAAAATTTGTACCAACACACGGAAACGTGAACAAAGTAAGCTCTATTGCACACGAGACACGAAAGAAAGAATGAAGGTTACAGTTTAACGTCCCATCAACAAGGGGGTCATTAGAGCGAAGCAGAAGTTCGGATTGTCATGATAAGGATATCGAAGGAAATCGGCCGAGCCCTGCCGCAGGGATCAATCCGGCATTTGCCTAGACTGATTTAGGAAAATCATGGAAAACTCATATCCAAATGGCCAGTTCGATGCGCCGTGCAGCCGAATATGAGTCCAGTGTGTTACCACTGAACCAACTCGCTCCGTAGCAAAAGCGAATGCGAGTAAATATTGCATTATCACGCGGTTCTGAGTTACGTTAATTAAGTTTCTCGCCTATCGTTAGTATAAAATCAATTGTAAAATTTGTAACAAAAACACAATAGACAATAAAGCAACCTAATAATCACGTGTTACAACGATTAAAATTGATCGATGAATTGTGCCATGGTTTAGAACAATATTAGGGAAAGCAATTGCACGGTTGCTTGTTAAAAGATAGTAAATAAAAGTATTGACGTATCTCTTATTCATTGATTTTGAACAGATGCCCTAGGCTGTAATTTTACCGCTATCATAAAAATTAAATGGACTAAGTACAAAATTTCTAAATAAATTTGATCCAAATTATCATTATGAATGAAGTTAATAAATGAGCAATCCTTGAATGTCCTCTGCCTACGTATGGTTTTCAAATTAAGGGTATTAAAAGAAGTGTTCCAGATTTTCAGAGAAACTTTTACGGATGAAACAAGACTAAAATGAACGTTATACATTAGCTCTAAGTCGCTTATATTAATGGATATGAGAACTTGTTGATCTTCAATATTGTGAAACATATTGAACAAACAAATATAACGGTAATACAAAATACAAAGTCAGAGATCAACTTGAAATAAAAACTAATGGTACTAATAATGATAAAGCACAGCAGTTCAAACACTTCACGAGGAGAATTACAGGGAAAATATGTGTTTAACAATATTAAGGAGATGAACAGCAAGAGCAAACTGTTTGCGGTTACGAACAATATTCGTACAAGTAAATATACCAACGGTGGAAATACGACAGCCTACTGCGAAATGAATTATGTGGCTCACATGTTTTCTTTCGATGTGAAATCTGGGATCGGCAGAGACAAAGTATTATCCACCTAGAGACAACGGAAAATGTAATGCGGTCGGAAACGACCAAAGGTAGCTACTAGCAGAGAAAAATATATGTCATTATTTTGTGAGAAGTAAAGGCAAATATAAACTGAAAGAATGTAAATAGATAAGAAAAATAAAATTAATATGCAAGTTTCTTAGATATGACTTCTTTCTTCAACATATAATTCCATCTCTTCTGCACAGAGGACTAGCTACGCAAACCTAACTCTACTATGACAGAGAACCGTCCGCTTCTCTGCCTTTCGTGGAGATATTTCAGATGAAAGTGTTCTGCCCATAAACGAATGACCTTAGATAACTAAACGGTTTGGTTTATAGGACAATTTCACTTTTGGCAGATGCAATTACCTTACAAATAACAGATCGAATGAATGGAGTAATTTGAAGGGAATCTAATTATTACAATTACTTTGCATCACCTGCAAATATAAAAATATTTAAGACAAAAAGTACTCCTGAAGCAACATTAAACACTAACATTATAATGCACCTAAACAGGGTCATCACTATATGAAGAAAACAGTTTCTTATTGGGAAAGGCTATGCGGATGTAATAGAAGTCACTATATTCTGTAGCAAAAGCCATGTTGTCAATTTTATGATTATCAGTAAAAACTTCCGTAATAGCTGCTCTAGGACGGTACCCGCCGGATGCTCATTTTGGTGATATTCCTGGAATGTGAGCCGCGTATGACAAGATTGAACGAATATACGTCCAATTTGGGACAAAAGTCCATAGGAACTTTGGAGAAAGTAGTCATTTCACACTTTCTTCGTTTCATTGAAAGAAACTCTCCCCGGAAATTGATGAACGTAAGTCATCTATTCATCAGGATTTTCAATTATGTTTTCTGCTTTCGGACTGAAGCCTTACCTAGAATGGGCGTTGGCACCGCAGCATGGATAAAAGCCAGTTGAAGCAAGCTGTTTGTAGGACTGAGGATATTGTGGGATGGCCAAGAAATTCTTCCTATAGCTTAGCAGTATTGCTTACGATGCTAAGAAACTCTGATCATTCCCTTAGTTCCAGAATTCGAGGTATTTTCCAATATTCATGAGGATATGAGATTAGTCATTGCATTTAAATGACTCTGTTATCCTGAATTAAATTTTCGACCGCAGAAAGGTCTACCCCTCCTTAAATTGCAAACAATTTTGTGTTTTATGTCGGGACTGTCTGTATTAACTGCCAACAAATGTCAGAAAACTGAACGAGTAATCTCATTTTAGCTCGGTGGCGCCATTCTTGTTTTCTCATCTACAGCAAGCATAGTTGATTAGTGAGGTATCGTTGTACTAGTGATGTGTGTGGCTTCAGGTCTATTTTTCTCCTCTGAAAAATATCTTAAATGGCATTCAGCAATGAAATACCAAAACTCATTGCAATGTGTCAACCAAGAGATCGTCATTTTCTAATGTTATTGTAATCTTTATCATTCTGCTGTAATGCCATAAACATCATTGACTACTATCATTATTACCATCATTATTATCATTAATTCAGTTGCAAAAGCTTTCTTTCCCATGTGGCCAAGAGACCAGAAAGAATGTGTGGTTTGACGAAAAATAGGACAATAGGAGAAAGTAGGTAAAATGTTTGTAACAATTTATGTTGATTTAACATCGTGACGACAGATACTAAGCAACAACACATGCAAGTCATAGGTTGCAACGTTCGAAAAATCCATCAGACACATGGGTTCGGATTCTCATCATCATTTGTTGGCCCATCAAGGCTGTAACACTACGAAATCAATAAGCTTCTTAGTAGTCTATAGATTATACGTATATGTTTGCAAAGGAAAAACATCAGAATTGCACGTTTCCCACATATACAGTTTAGTTTCTGTGTTCATGGCCGTAATTTTAAATATCCAGTCTTCTAAATACTTAAGTGAAATAATTACTGTGTTGCACAAATAATCAGTTAACTATGTTTCTTCTGGCTTTCAAGCAAACCAACACGTAGAAGACATGAAATATTACTTGTACAGTCGTAAGGCTGCATTTTGAAACTCAGTTGCTTTCAAGTTGCGAAGTTTTTCGAGACGGATGGGGCATCATTGATTTCCAGTAGCCGGCCGCGGTGGCTGAGGGGACTGAGGCGCTTCAGTCACAGTCTGCACGGCCACTGCAGTCGGGGGTTCGAATCCCCCCTCGGGCATGGATATTTGTGCCGTCCTTAGTCTTAGTTAGTTCATAAGTAGTTTGTAAGTTTAGGGACTGATGACCCCGTAGTTCAAGTTATTATATGCAGACGATGCAGCTCTGGTAGCAAACACAGATGATGAGGTGCAGTACCTAATTAGCTCTTTCCCTTCCAGTTATGCCATATGGCAACATCACCTTTATCTGTTCCACTTGGCACAACCATAGTAAACAATACTGCAGGACTTTCTAAAATTCATTATGACTAGGTTGTCTACCATTACTTCGACGAAATAGAGAGCATTATGTTACAGTGCATTGACAAAATTTGTATTGTTGCTTGGGCATAATTTTACAACGCAATTCTATCAGTCTGCTTTGACTCATGTTTAGAGCTACGTGAAATTAGCAAATAAATTTTGAAAATTTAGCATTTTTAAATTCAGATTTATCATTTATGTAGCATTTATAGTTTTAAACGTGTTTAAACATTTAAATGAGCTACGGTTTTTTAATTCTTTGACATATCAGTAACTGTTACTTTAAATGTGTTTTCTACATTTTCGTCCTCCCAGTTGTTTCACATTGCAAAAGTGACACCAAGGAATTTCAGCCATGAACCTTATTTAAGATAGTCATTGCGTCATGCCTAAAACTCAGTTCATGTGTAACCATTTTTAACACACTTCAGTCAATTAAATATAGGCTTCTGTGGCCGTTGTCATTGTCAATACAAATCTGTTTAGGCCACTATTGCAAGTAGGTAACTCAAGGTGCAGATGAAAGCAACTTACATAATGGTTAAAATGCTGCTCTGCTCACCAGTATATGTACAGACTAGTTATAATTTGAAGTTTACTTTCACTCAGAACAAACATCCCTGCACAACATTCAAACATCTTGCTCCAGGGTAGATTCTTGTTAACTTGTGTCCTTTACTTGCAATAGATAGCTCTGGAATGCATGAACAAGTACTGCTGCCGATTCATTCACATAGATTGACTGGAAGTGCAACATGTCTCATTTGCCATAAGCTGGTGAGTGCAGCCATTTAAACCCGTAGGTCTGTAGTGTAAACATCGAGCAAGATATTTCATTGGTAACACACTGGATTCACATTTGGGAGGACAGTGGTTCAACGGCCTCCAGGTACCCAAATTTAGGTTTTCCTTAAAGTACTCCAGGCAAATACCAGGATGGTTCCTTTTCTCATCTTCAAACATATACAATCACAGCTTGTGCTCCAGCTCTAATGACTGTGATGTCAACAGGACGCTAAACCCTAATCTTCCTTCTTTCCTCTCTAGTATAAACATTTGAAAATAACACTACAAGTCAAACACCTTCAAATGCTGTTAAGTGTTCATGAAATACAAAATTTTATATGCAGGCACGTTTTTAAGGCTCATACAGTTCACTTATTTGACTTATTGGGAGAAATTAATTTTGTTTCAGCAGCTTCATATACAGCTTCTTACAGAGTTGGATAGTGTTTCAAGTTATTCAACATTGTCATTAGACATTGTTAAAATGAAGAGTTTGCTCATTGAAACATTTTGATATTGTTGTATACCGATAGGCAATTGGTATTTGATTTTGATTCATCTGTGAATTTATTTCAAGTCTTTCGAGGCATAGTAATTTGATGAAAAATAATGCTACTCTTGTATAATTTATGGAATGGGTACTATTTTCCCTGTGAATAATCTGTGGCAATACAAATTTTGTGGGAGTTCCCAATATATTTTTAATTTCAGAGTTCTGTTAGTTCATTTCAGTGTCATTTGAAATTTTTCCATATGTAATTTCAGTTTCTTCCCAGTTGCTCAAATAGTTGCAGATCAGCAAAAAAGAAAAATATTCAAATTCTTTTATGCTTTCTTGGTTGGTGATCAATAACAGCATCCTTTTTATTGCCACAATACATTCTTAAAGTTGTGTTATTTGAACAATATATATGTTTATCAGCAATGTTCACTTTTGGTTGAAATTTTGGTGTACCAGAATGTTAGTAATTTACTGCTCATTTGTTTCAGTACTCCAATAAAGTATCATCAGGAAGAGCTACAACTCCAGTTGTTGCCCAACCTCGTGAATCGCCCCCACTGAAAAATGAATTCACATTGTTGGAACCAGAGCTCTCACCAAAAGCAGTGTCACTGTCCTCCGCATCTTCTGACACATCAGTGTCATCAACATCAACAAAGAAGAAGAATGTTGTTGACAGCAGCAAATGGCAGGAGATTGCTATTAATTACTCAACACTGCATCAACAGTATCTAAAGTTATCAAAGATCAGGCTTACATGTAAGACACAACATCTATTTGATTTATCTACTTAGAAAAATAATGTATTTAACCATATGTCTGTATACTTGTGTGTGTGTGTGTGTGTGTGTGTGTGTGTGTGTGTGTGTGTGTGTGTTGGAGTGGGGAGAGGTGATGAATTATTTCTGTTTATGTTGTATAAGTAATAATTATGCCATTTGGGTCATACAGGATTGGTCACACAGTCTGGGGCACCATGTTAAGGACTGCCCGGCAGCTCGAATTGGAGATTCGAGTCTTCCCTTCGGCATGGATGGGTGTGTGTTGCCCTTAGGATAAGTTGGTTTAAGTGGTTTGTAAGTCTAGGGACTAATGACCTTTGGTGTTTGGTCCTTCAGGATTACAAACATTTGAACATTTTGATGACATTTGGTGTTTGAGAAGAAACTGTCTTACCAAGCTGACCTATCATAAAATAATAAAACATTACAGTATTTAAATTAAATTTAACACATTCCTAAAGAAAAAATTTTCTGCTGATTCCTGACATATTGAAACCAGCAAACTTTGTTCATCTCCCACATATGTAGCAAAGACAAGACTTTAAAAAGTAGAAAAATAAAACTATTGACATGGACTGACTGCTGAAATGGCTTTGTTGATTTAATAATTACTGTTGGTCTTGTCTTCACAGTCTCTAAAGGAACAATAATAGGAGACAAAAGTGCATTCCTAGATACCTAGGATTTTGTATTCTGTAAGTAAATGTTTACAGGACAATTGACTTCTACCTTCAAATTCCTGCACATTAAGGCTTTTAAGCATATTGGCAAGGCAAACCTTTGTTGTGGCCCTTAATAGCTTAGCAGCAGTCTAGAAAGTGTGTGGCTCAGTGGCAGAATGTATAATGCCAGACTATTAATCCAAAGTCTGATGATTCAATCTCTGCTTAGTCCTACGATTTTTGTGTGTTACTTTTCACTTGCTTCACCTCTGACAATCCCTCCAGGGAGCCCACAGTTCTTTTGTGGGTACGCGTGTGGTGCATACGGGTCCTCGATCCAATGCAACCTTTCTTTCCATTTCCCCAGGATGCACTACCTTTCCCAGTTCCCTCTCCTTCACTTCCTAATTTCTCCCTACTTCCCACTCATCTCCGCTCTCTAGGTGCTTCTGTTTACAACTACCTGGCTATTCCTGTGGTTCCAATGATGGCTTTCGCGATTTTGGTCTCTTTGCCGTTTACCCTGATTTTGGCGTAATTGGGTCTTCTTCAGATTTTCACCTCCACTACAAAATTTCTGTTAAGCATTAGAGACATTAGGGGAATAATTCCCTACCTAGCCGCTACAGTGCAGATCCCTCTCCACTCCCCCCTCGCCGTAGCTCCCTATCCTAGCTAGGTCGCCAGCACGTGTAACCAGTCTGTGTATGGGGGGGGGAGGGGGGGACTGTTATGTACCTTCTGATTGAGCTCTCTGGTGAAACAGTGATCACACTATTGCTACCAGAACTGTAAACACTCCATGTATGCATAAGAATAGTTTCCTATTCTTTTGGGGTATCGGAACTCCCAGCAATGGCTGTCTTGCCAGGCGGTCCTTGCTGTGGCTTGGTGGCTCCCACCAGAGTGGGTGGTACCAGTATGGACGTCCAGCACATGAAACATGTGAAGGTGTCCGCTTGCTCTCCTGTGGCCAAACTTTTTTTAGACAGGAATAGTTCTTCGTTTCCCGTTTTCTCTTCCAAGGTCTTCTCCTCCCTGGCTTTAACCTGGACCCACAGACTGGGTGCAAAGCCATTTCCCAGACACATAGAATATAAGTTTAGTGAAGTTACCGTCTCTGTGGATGGAGCCGTCAGTGATGTGAAGATTTACCTCCATGAAGATGGTATGTTGGGTTGAGGAGGACTAAGTGAAATGGATGGAAGAGAAGGACTTGAAGTCGTAAAGGAAAAAAGATAGTGTATTCTGGCCAAACTATAAAAATTATCAGTGAATGTGAACCAGACCAAGGTTTGGAGTTTTTGATTTCAGACAGCCCATAAACAGGTTGGCATAGGAGGGTGTCATACAGGCACCCATGTTTATACCTCAGATTTGAAAGTATTCTTTTCCTTCAAAAGAAATGTTGTTAGTATGTAGTTGGTAAAGGTTACCAGGAGTGAGGTATTGGACTTGGAGTCTGAAGGATATTGTGAGAGGTATTTTTCGATACCAACCACTTCCTTTGCCAGCTCTCCACCATCCCCACCCTCTTTACCTCCTGGATCTTCACTTGTCACTGTTGACCCTGCCGTGTTACCACTCCTGGATACTTGATGTAATTCTGTTTAATCCATTGAAATTATGTATTTGGCCGATAATGAAATTTTAGTAAGGTTTTCTTTGTTGTTTGCTACTCACTTCCCAGGTTCTGTGTTGCTCCTGCATAGGCTAGACTTCTTCCTGATTACCTAGTGAGAGAAGTGGCTACCATACTTCCTTCTGCTAAATGAAAACAGGCATTCTCATTTAACTCATATATTTTAGAGCCATTTGCTCTTAAACTCCATTACATGGGATCACCACAAGTTATTAAGAAGTCTATACTTAAAGTATTACATAGAACATGGCCCTTCTGAGTCTACACACAGAATGAATAAATTTACTAGTAATAATTCACTACAAAGAGACTTTCTTTTGTTTCCATTACTCTAAGAATACACAGTCCATGGTATAGTTAATACATTCACTGTTCTTTGACGTTGGGAGCTGGCTGCTATTTGGACCTCCACCGTCACACCTCCTCGAACAGGTAGTGCAACACCAACTATCCACTTGCTCATCCAACCAGTCACCTGGACATACCGAAATAACTCAAAGGAGAAAGGTTCGCTCCCCTTCAACCCAACATTGTGTAACAATATCTTCTCATTGGTAGCACTTGTGCGTCAGATTTTGTAGTGTAATTCTGCTACACTACAACCCTTCACCTCCTGGATCCTTACTTGTTTCTGTTGATGTAATTCTCCTACGCACCAAAATCTCACATGTCCATGGTTTTGCCACTCTTGAACACTACCTCTCTTAATAGGGTATTTTCCTGTGTTAAAAATACGGTTCGAATTGTTGTTGTTCTGAATGATTGAAACATTCAGATAGCATTTTCGCTCATTATTCTTACAAAACATCTGTTATTTTTATGCAATTAATGCTTAAAAATCATTAAATGTCACGATTAGATCACATGATCAAAAACACTCTGTTATTGTCTGAGGTACTAGTGATGTCACAGACCACTAAGGACGCAGCAACTAGAAGACGGAGCTGTACCGTTGTTAGTGTTCCTTAGTTTCTTAGCGTAAAGTTCAGTTTTTTCATGATGTAAACGCGTTTACAGCTTTTATGCCACAATGGAAAATAATTGTGTGAAGGCTGACAGCAGAAACCTCCCTAATGCATTTATGATATCCCCACTCTTCAAAAACAATCCAAATGTTTACCTGCCAGAAATAAGAAACGTGAAAACTGCATTGTTAGTAATGTGTACCTGCTTTTTAAAGATATTTATTGCTAGAGATATTTTATGCCATTGGAAAAAAGTACCCTACTTGTTTGTGTCATCAGACTTACTCTGAAGTCACCATATCTTTGAGTAAAGGGAAATATTTTACTTCCTTTCCAGGCAGCCTCGAGTGATTATGTTGGCAACATCAACAACGCGATGGAAAATCTTTGTGAAGATGTTCGGACCACATAGCATGACTCGATTACTGTATTGTACAGACCATGAAGTAAATAAATAATGCTGTTCCTGCTCTATGATTGACAGGTTCTTGTATGTACCCTTGTCTGGTCAGTAAAAGTGATTACCTGCGGAAAGCCAAAGTTTCATGACAAAATGATTGCGTTGTCACACGATTGACTAATGGCGACGTCACACGATTCTCGCTATTCACCATATGTTGCCAACATTATCACAGGAGGCTGCCGGGATGGTTGGTAAAATTTAACGCAGTAAAACACACAGTTAATGGAGTAATTTCATTTTTAACTACTTCGATACATGTAGCAAGGTGTAACATCAAAATCTGTAAAATACAGCAAAATGCCTTGTGTATATTTATACAATATAAGTAAAGTCTAGAACAGGGACAGCAGAAGCGCCATCAGCATTTTCATATCACACATAGGTTGGCAACGCACATTTCGCAAATTTAAAAGCTAAATGAATCGGCGCATTAAAAACATCTCCCATATTTGTATGTTACGAAAATGGATGTTGTAGTAAAGTAACCAGAAGGGCGTTGTTGATGTATAAAGCGATTATCTATTATTGAAACGGTTGTTTGAATAGGATCTACTGGCGATAAAAGTACACTTACTGGAGGTAATTAATCAGTGCTGTAGTTTATAGTGGGCTAAAACAATATTCATATTGTAGTTTCACGAAATATATTAGGAAACGGCTTAATTACACATAAATCATGTGCGTGTAACATTATGAAGTTTTATTTTGCAAATGTAAACATCACCTCATTAACCTGCACACTAATACCTTGCAGCAGAAGAGAATAATACTTAAGAGTGAATTAATGGAATAATATTACCTCTTTATTTCTGAGTGGATCATTTTGATTTAAGCAAACACATGAAGTGGCCGCTATTTCATTTGGACGTCTTCGAGCAAGTGTCAACCACATTTTGCGCATCTTCTCATTTTTTGAAACTTGCAAAAACAATATTTCTGGTGTCTTTGTAAATTTATTGCTACAGTGTGAAACTACATAATGTCTGTAGGTCATTTTGCGAACATGAGAGGCCAAACAATGTAACACTACTTACGTATCTTATGATGGCAGCAGCAGCATCGTGGTTTCTGACATCACAGACCTCACGTGACTCAAAAGTAGCGTTTTACCGGGCTTTCAAATTATTTGAATTTCATTTCGCTTTCTTTTCTAAAGTACTAAAATTCACGAGGTAAAAAAGCATGTTCAGAGCATAATATGACATAATTAACAATTTAAAACCATTTCCAGAAAACAGTCAAATATCCTATTTCCTTCAGATTCTAAGCCACATACCTGATTCCTCATAACCTTATCAAGTACTTCCTAACAACCAACTAATTTTCCTTTGAAGGAAAAAGTATACTATCAAACCCGTGGCATGTGTCACAGCTGTGGAGCACCCATGTGCCACCCTCCTATGCCAACCTATTTACAGGCCCTCTAGATAAATCCTTCCTAGCCTTTCAAAACTCTAAACCACTGATCTGATTCACATTCATTAATGATATTTTCATGATTTGGATCAAAGGGAATCCAGGCAGTGTGGTAGTGATGTATACAGGATGTTCCTGGAGTTGCAGTTTCAGGTTGTCCTTATTGTTGTGATGCAACATTGTCCGCAAATAGTGAGTAACTGGCATGATTGACCTGAGACAACATATGAAAAATGGATCGAAAAACATAGTCAGGGTCACCACTGTGGGATTTGGGAGCTTTACTGAATGATTAACACCGTTACCAATTAATAAAGAATGTATTTCAAACATTTGTGTACACCACAGAACAGAACATGCAAGAATGAACAGAAAAAGACCATGTGTGACACACTCAAAGAACTTCATATGAAGAAACAGTCTATCTAGGGTCATATATGTGGTATCATCACCAAAGGTTAATTAAGCCCAGCTGCTCGAGTAACCATCTTATTTCATATGATGGATTTTTTAAAATTTAGCTTCATTACTTGCTATGTAGCAAAAGTGGTTAGTGCATAAAACAAAATATTGCTATTAGAATATTATTACCTTTATTTTAAAAAATTGTCGGGTGTTCAGCCAGGTCACATAATTTCTCCACGCTATTTCGGCACACCAAGACATTGCCATCTTCAGGTGGTCCCTGATGAATGCTGTGCTTCTTTCCCTCAGGGACCACCTAAAGATGGGAAAGTGTTGGTTTGCCGAAATAGTGTGACGTAGCCGAACACCAGAGAATTCTTTAAAATAGAAATACACTGGCAGAACATCAGATGACACAATATTATCAACCATTGCAGTACAACAATAATGAACAAGGCATTCATATATTGTTTTGTTTCTGTATTTGCAGCACTTGTTGTGATGTCATCAATGGCAGGATATGCACTGGCTCCTGCTCCCTTTGAGCTCAGCACATTCATTTTGAGCTCAGTGGGAACAGGGCTTACTTCCTGTGCAGCCAACTCCATTAATCAGTTCTTTGAAGTGCCTTTTGACTCCCAGATGGCCCGTACGAGAAACAGGGTTTTGGTTCGTGGTACACTGACGTAAGTGTAATACAAATATATTTTCATGCATTTAGCAGCACTTGCTTCAAAATTCTGCCACTTGGTTAGTAGTTTATAAACTTCATTATTCTCTAATAATTAAAAGTTAGAAGAAGAGCAACTTTTAGTCAATGGATAAAATATGGAACACACAACTAGTGACCCTGTTGTTGTTACATGTCTTGGAAGAATTACTAATACAAACTGTTTAAATTTATTCATGGAATACACCAAACACAAAACTAAATTGTAACTAAATTCATAGTGTGACAGCAAATGACCAACAGCCCCTGTATGGCTTCATATGACACATGACTTTCATGTGTGCAGTATGTTTTGCCCCTTTTTTTCCGTTTGGCTGTACGAGAGATGATCTTGCACTTATATTACTCAATTGTCAGTATTGGATCATTACCCTTTCCCTGGTTCTCTAAAGCCTCAGTTTCTTTATTATTATTAGAATAAAAGTGTACATATGTTTTTCTATTGATTACATGTGCTGCTTCAATTAACCACTTATGCGTGGAATAGAAACAGAGTAGTTTAATAAAATAAATTATTTCAGTTTAGATTTAAAATGTTCTTTGCTACCTGTCTCTTATTTTATCGTTTGTGCAATGCGCACTTTTCTGAGCCACCGTAGTGATTGATAATAGAAGTCATTTGTTTCTGCTGCCACACCCACATCTTCATGTGTCTTGATATGCATGTTGTTTCATTTATGAATGCTGTACATAAATTTTGGTGTATCCTGTGTTAAATTATAACAATTTGAAATAGACATCATGGACAATCCTTAATTATTGGATATCATGTAGAAATGATGTTTAATTTACCATTCCTGCCAGGTTCACCCGATAAAGATATATCTCGTGAATGAACAATAAAATGAGGGTAGCTTACAAATCCCCACAAAGACTTATGTCAAGATTCAATACCACAATAATTATAAATTTTTTTACACTACTTTAGAACTTTATTATTTTTCCCTATTAGCTTATTTCGGCCTTAGGCCATCATCAGGTGTTATTATTTTTAATATTGTTGCCGTTTATTTGCTGCCCAATTGATTTTAAAAGCTGATGTAATACTTATCTATTGCTGCTTATCTGTATATGTGCAACAGCACTGGTTATATTAATCGATTTTTTATTAGGTTTTTTTTTTTTTTTTTTTTTTTTTTTTTTTTTTTTTTTTTATATATATATATATATATAATGCCACTACAGACTATGCTAGCTGCCATTATAAAAAACTAATAAAAAATTGATTAATAAAACCAGTGCTGCTGCACATATACAGATAAGCAGCAATAGTTAAGCATTACATCAGCTTTTAAAATCAATTGGGCAGCAAATAAACGGCAACAGTATTATAAGTAATAACACCTGATGATGGCCTAAGGCCGAAATAAGCTTATAGTGGAAAAATAATAAAGTTCTAAAGCAGTGTAAAAATAATTTATAATTATTGTGGTATTGAACATGTCACTCAAAGACATACTCTACACTGCGGGCCCCAGAGAACCGAAATTTATGTCAAGATGTAACTGGCATATAAAAAACACACATTCACTTAAAATTCAAGATTTTGGCCATTTGTCAGAAAAGACATCACTCACACAATCATATAGGCACACTTCACAGACAAGCAACCATCAGCTCTGGCCCCCACATCCAGATTGCATGAATTCGGTGTGTATGAGTGTGTCTTTTATGTGCCTGCCAAAGTTCAATGTACGATTTTGCACTGAATTGCAAACTATCATCATCATATTGTTGAATTCCAACATGGACTTTTTATTGTAATCTCATTAATCAGTTATCAAAGACACAAGTACCATGGTAATAGTCACAACTTAAAAATTATATCAACAACAAATCCTGTTGAAAATTTATTCATTTAACTAGTCGAACCGGCAACACTTTGCAATTGCTAAAATGTATGTACTCCTGCTTTGAATGTGCAAAATTTTATCGCAATTGTACGAATGCTATTGATATCCCAAAGAAAAAAGCTCTTTCCATTTTCCACAAATTTCCCTATTTTCTGGCCAACTATTCAAAACATTTACTTCATGAAACCTTCCTCTAGCATTGAATGTCTAATGTGCTAAATTTTATCGCATTCAGAGGAATGGTATTAATATTTCATTGAAAAATCCCTTTCTATTTTTTCTAAATTTTCTAATATTCCAGGAAACTTTTCCAAATTTTTATTTCATTCGGATTTTTATCTGTCACTTTCCACTTCTTTCACCTCTGGCAGTATTGCTCATGTGAAAAATACAGAGTAGCACCGTGGTTCGGAACCCACGTTAAACTGTAGGTCCCCCTATAACTGGCTGGGTAAGTCAGTTCGAAGGTCGGAGGAAGGCAATGGCATACCACCTCCAAACAGGACCGTGCCTAGTAAAGCACTGAGGTGTTGAAACCAATCTTCGGATTGTTGAATGCTTTACCTTAACAACTTTACTCTTGCTTTGAACGTCAAATATGCAAAATTTTATCGCAATCAGGCGAATGATATTGATATCCCGTTGAAAAATGCTCTTTCGGTTTCTCGCAAATTCTCAAATTTTCCGGGCAACTTTCCCAAATTTTTTGTTCATAAGAACGTTTATTTTTCGTTGAACGTCAAGTGATCAAAATTTTTGCGCAATCGGATGAACGGGTCTCAACTTATTTTGTTGAGTACATTTATAAACACATTGAAAAAGGAATTTGGTTCGAATTTTGCTACTTTCCTTTTTAACTGTCACTATTTCTTTTTTCTGAAAACTTATCCAAGGCTATAATGAACAAAACAAAACAAAAAATTACCCCTCTCTGTAGTACAAATAGTCAGTTACAGTGCTGATTTCAATCAAAAACGCATTGAAAAACGCACTTTCAGTTTTTCTCAAATTTTTCAATTTTTCAGTAGATTTTCCAAAAGATGTATTTCATACAAACCTTGTCCTGTCAAGCTGTACTTAAGTGATGCTCTTACAACCATGTGGCTATTGATTTTTATTAATAGAAAAACATCGCTTTCGGTTTCTCCTAAATTTTCCTACTTTCCGGGAGACTTTTCCAAATTTTTATTTGTTGCGAACCTTCCTCTTGCTTTCCACATGAAATGTACAAAATTTTATCGCAATTGGACGGACGGTATTGACAGTTCACTGGAAAAAGCTGTTTCAGTTTTTTCCCCAATTTTTCTCTTTTCTGGACAGTGTTTCCATATTTCCATATATATATATTGTTAGTAGCACAGTCATAGAAAATTAAGTATCTTTTTCTTTTTCAGGCCCTTACATGCAATTTCATTTGCTACCGTCTGCGCTGTTACGGGATTATCAACACTCTATTGGGGAACAAATGCCCTTACTGCTTCTTTAGGAGCTGCTAATCTTATTCTTTACACTATGATCTATACTCCTTTGAAGAGGATCAGTATTCTCAACACTTGGGTTGGAGGTATAGGTAAGTTTCGGCTTCCATCATTTCATAGTATTTCCTATTCTACAGCTGTCTCAAACTGATTCTGTGAAAATTGTTTCTACACCTACGTACCTTTTGACCTAAGATCATTTATCATCATATTTTTCATAACTGTATTACTAAACTGCAAACCAGTTCATAGTCAAAGAATGAAGCTGCAGGTTGTCTGTCTGGTGACTTTCAGGGACAACAAAAATTTGGTTTTCAGTATTTCATATTGTGCCGTTGATATAGACCAGTGTTCAAGAGGACGATTCCAGATGGCCTGGGTTGTGAGGCAGCATTTAATAAAATCAATCATGTTATGCTCAGCTGCCCATTTTGATTGACAAGTGGATGGTTTCATACCATTATAAAAAGCTGCACAATGATTTAAGCAGAGGTTAAATGATGCGGCTGATTTCACAGGTGGCATGGCCTTTGGGGGAGTAAGATAAACCTGTGACAGGTGTTGGGAAGAAAGTTCTGGATGGGTGGTAGGTATTGCAGTGTCCTTGTGGCAAGGGATTGGTACTGGGAGTGGCATAAGGCTGGTTTAGGATGTTGTGAGCTGGAGAAGCCCCCACAGAATGAAGCTCTGTGTAAGTAGACCAACACCTTCAACCCATTACATGCAGTCTCCCATCCTTCATCAAAGACACCAACCACTTTCTTGATCGCCTGAAATCCTTACCATGCCTGTTATCTCAGGAAACCATCCTTTTAATGATTGTTGCCACTTCCTTATACATAAACCTCCTGCACTTTTATAGACCAGACATACCAACAACTAAAGGGAACAGCCATGGGAACCAGGATAGCTCCCTCATACGCCAACTTATTTATTGGAAGCTTAGAGGAAGAATTCTTTGATACCCAATCCTGTCAACCCAAAGTTTCATATAGATTTATTGATGACATCTGGACTCTCAGTGAAGAAGAACTCCAGAATTTCCTCAACTGGCATCTCTGTCCAACTTATTTGCTTTCTACACATGTCTGCCTTGGTGTGTGCACATGTGTATGGATGGATGTGTGTGTGTGTGTGTGTGTGTGTGTGTGTGTGTGTGTGTGTGTGTTTATTTGTGTTTCTATCTATGTACCTGTTCTCTTTTTCCTGGTAAGTAAACCACATCTACTATGTTTGGTTGGTTGTGTGGCCAAATTCAAACCACCCCCCCCCCCCACACACACACACACACACTAATCCTATACATCATCTCCGCCAATGAACACATCTGTCAACTCCTATCCCTAATCAAAATCCTCAACCTTTCCACTCCCGCATTCACACCCACAGTTCTGAACATCCTCTTACAGGCCAACCGAAAATTGGAACAGCATGCCACCTTCCACCTAAAAAAAAACTATCCCAGCTCCTTATCACCCACCTCCGGAAATGCAATACACTCTCCCTCAAAACACCCATCCTCAGCAACCTCTCCAATAAACCTCACAGAAACCCAGTCTCTCCCATCTACTCAATCTCCCACTTCCAGCTCCACTCCCCCCAAACCTTCAAATCCTACTCCACACAATCCGGAACCACAACATCCCAATTCAGTAGTCAACCTCTCCTCTAAACCTCTCTCCCAACCTGAAACCTCTGTCCTATTCAAAGGCCTCGCCTTTAGCCCTACTCTCAAATTCAACCGAACAACCCATGTCAGACATTTACTATCCTATACTCGTAGTCTTTGCTAGAGATATCACTTTGCCATGAAGAAAAATAATCCTACTCCTAACGATCCAGCTCCCCAAGACATCACTCAAATTGAACCTTACCTGGAACAGTTCCGTCCTCCGTCACAGCGAGACCCACCCGCTCTTCCTCAAAATCGCCCTCTTCAAACCTTCCAGGAATTCCTTACTTCCAAGCTTACCTCCCAGTCTTTCCTGAGAAACCACAGCTGAATCCCGAGCCATCCATGATCTGAAGGCCGACCATTCCATTTTTATTCTCCTAGCCGACAAGGGATCCACAACTGTGGTACTTGATTGGTGGGAGTATGTGGCTGAGGGACTGCGTCAGCTTTCAGACAACACTACCTACAAAGTTTGCCAAGACAATCCTATCCCTGATGTCCAGGCAGAGCTTCAAGGAATCCTCAAAACCTTAGGCCCCCTACAAAACCTTTCACCTGACTCCATTAACCTCATGACCCCACTGACACCCCGCACCAAGCCCCTACAGAATGAAAATCTGCCTACATAGACCAACACCTACAACCCATCATGTGCAGTCTCCCATCCTTCATCAAAGACAACAACCACTTCCTCGATCGCCTGAAATCCTTACCCAGCCTGTTACCTCCAGAAACCATCCTAGTAACCATGGATGCCACTTCCTTATACACAAATATCCCACATCCCCAGGGCCTCGCTGCAATGGAGTATTTCCTTTCATGCCGACCACCCACTTCCCTATCTAAAACCTCTTTCCTCAATACCCTAGCCAGCTTCATCTTAACCCACAACTTCTTCACTTTTGAGGGCCAGACATACCAACAACTAAAGGGAACAGCAATGGGAATCGGGATGCCCCCCTTATATGTAAACCTATTTATGGGACGCTTAGAGGAAGCCTTCCTGGATACCCAAGCCTGTCAACCCAAAGTTTGGTATAGATTCATTGATGACATCTTTATGATCTGGACTCACAGTGAAGAGGAACTCCAGAATTTCCTCTTCAACCTCAACTCCTTTGGTCCCATCAAATTCACCTGGTCCTATTCCAAATCCCATGCCACTTTCCTTAATGTCGACCTTCATATGTCCAACGGCCAACTTCACACATCCGTACATATCAAACCAACCAATAAACAACAGGACCTCCATTATGACAGCTACCATCCATTCCACATCAAACATTCCCTTCCCTACAGCTTAGGTCTTCGTGGCAAATTAGTCTGCTCCAGTCCCGAATCCCTGAACCAGTTCACCAATAACCTAATAACAGCTTTCACATCCCACAGCTATCCTCCTGATATGGTTCATAAGCAAATTACCAGAGCCACCTCCTCATCCCCCCAAATCCAGAACCTTCCACTGAAGAACCCCAGAACTGCTCCTTTTGTCACCGGATACTTTCCAGGACTGGAGTGGACTCTGAATGTGGCTCTCCAGCAAGGATACGACTTCCTTAAATCCTGCCCCGAAATGAGATCCATTCTTAATGACATCCTTCCCACTCCACCAAGAGTGTCTTTCCACCGCCCACCTAACCTTCATAACTTCCTAGTCCATCACTGTGAAATCCCCAAACCACCTTCCCTACCCTCTGGCTCCTACCCATGCAACCGCCCCCATTGTAAAACCTGCTCTATGAACCCTTCCACCACCACTTACTCCAGTCCTGTAACCCGTAAGGTGTACATGATCAAGGCAGAGCCACTTGCGATAGTACCCACGTGATTTACCAACTGACATGCCTGCACTGTGAAGTGTTCTATGTGGGAATGACCAGCAACAAACTGTCCATTTGTATGAATAGTCACAGGCAGACAGTGTTTGTTGGTAATGAGGATCACCCTGTGGCTAAACACGCCTTGGTGCACGACCAGCACATCTTGGCACAGTGTTGCACCGTAGGGGTTATCTGGATACTTCCCACCGACACCAATATTTCAAACTCGGGAGGTGGGAACCTGCCCTTCAGCATATTCTCTCTTCCCGTTGCCCACCTGATCTCAACCTCAGCTAAATTCAAATTCCCACCCACCACCTTTAACGTCTTTGCCTCGGCTCTGTGGACAGAGCCTCGACCTCAAGTGGCATCTCTGTCCAACTTCTTTGCTTTCTACAAATGTCTGCCTAGGTGTGTTTGCGTGTGGATGTGTGTGAGTGTGTGTGTATTTGTTTACCTTCCTTTTTTTCCCCTAAGGTAAGCCCTTCCACTCCTGGGATTGGAATGACTCCTTTTCCACTTCCTTAAAACCTGTATCATTCCCTTTCTCCTCTCCATTCTTCCTCTTTTCCTGAAGAAGCGACCAATGGTTGCGAAAGCTTGAATGTTTGTGTATGTTTTTATTTGTGCTTTCTGGGTCCATCGGCGAACCTGTGCTTTGGGTAAGTCAAACGATCTTTATATATATAAAATAGAAAACAGATGACTTACCCAAAGGACCGGCTCGTCGATAGACACAAATAATATCACACACAAACACACATACAAGCTTTCGCACCTGCTGGTCGCTTCTTCAGGATAAGATGAAGAAAGGGGAGGCGAAATGGAAGGATATGGGTTTTAAGGAAGTGGAAAAGGAGTCATTCCAATCCCAGGAATGGAAGGACTTACCTTAGGGGAAAAAAAGGAAGGTGCAAAATTTTACACACACTCACACATATCCAAACGCAAACACACCTAGACAGACATTTGTAAAAAGGATTTGAAGGATGTCGTAGAGGATGTCCAAACATACACATACACACACACAAAACTTAACTTTCGCAACCTAAGGTCGCTGCATTAAAAAGAACAGAGAAGGAGAGCGGAAAGGAAAGTATGAGGGTTTTAAGGGAGTGGGTAAGGCGTCAGTCCAAGACTTACCTTGTGGGAAAAAGGATAGGTAAACAAACAAACACACACACACACACACACACACACACACACACATCAGGGCAGACATATGCAAAATGCTTATTTTGCATTTTATGTATGGTTTTATTTAGGGATGGGTCGAATCCCAATTTTACCGAATCGAATCCGAATACCGAATCTTAAATATAACATGCGCCGAATCCTGAACCCGAATCGAATCTCGAACCCAAATCTGTCAACTCAAGTGTATGTATTTAAAAAGAATTACTACCCTATCACAGCCAGTGATGAAGATAAAGACTTCTGTGATGGATCTCAAATGACAAATTTAAGAAATAAAAATTTCATTTGGGTTTTTATTTTAAATTTTAAGAATTTTTTAATACCGCCTTATCCTCTTAAAAGAAATTTTTATGAAACATTTTGAGATATATCTTGTTTACATGCTCTAAAAGATAATTAGAAACTTTCTTCACTCTATTACCAACTATTTCATTTTGATGAAATAAAAAATAATTGCATAATGAATTCTTACAAAGGAAAGAATTACTTTTTTTCCTTTTTCAAAGGTGAAGAATCAAAAATAAAACCTGAAAATGTGAGTAGATATTTTGGAAGCTGGAAAAATAGGTTCTTAAAAAAATAGGATGTGTAAATGTTTAATGATTTTATAGTCACTTATATAAGCCATTATAAAATTAATTATACATCCAAAGCTAATTTATTTAAATAGTACGACGCTTCTCGCCGGGCTGCATTGGTTATGTTGGCACCAATGGTAATGATGGCAACTCAGATGACCAATAAATGTTTTTTCGTGGCAACTTAAATTAAAACAAAAATTATTTTTTTCTGAAAGGGCAAGGGTACATACAAGAACCTGTCAACCATAGAGCAGGTACAGTATTAATTTAGCTGCAAGTGAAACGAGCAGCAATAACACTTATTCTGTACCTCGTGAAAAATATTAACGCAATTCTACACTTCATTGTTCATCTGTTGCCAACATAAGAACTGGAGCCCGGCAGAAGCGTAGTAAAATTTTACCGAATGAAGTGTAGAATTGCGTTAATATTTTTCACGAGGTACAGAGTGTTATTGCTGCTCGTTTCACTCACAGTTAAATTAATACTGTACCTGCTCTATGGATGACATGTTCTCGTATGTACCCTTTTCCATTCAGAAAAAAATAATTTTTGTTTTAATTGAAGTTCTCACGAAAAAACTTTTATTGGTCATCTGAGTTGCCGTCATTACCACTGGTGCCAACATAACCACTGCAGGCCGGCGAGAAGCGAAATACAATTTAACCGGATTTATTGAAATAGACGTCAGATGTTTGTTGAATTGACGTTGCTGGCCGCGGTGGCCGAGGTGACCGAGGCGCTCCAGTCACGGTCAGCACAGCCACTACGGTCGGGGGTTCGAATCCCCCCTTGGGCATGGATATTTGTGCCATCCTAGTTCGTAAGTAGTTTGTAAGTTTAGGGACTGATGACCTCGTAGTTAAGTCCCATAAGCTTAACAAACATTTGAACATTTTTGAATTGACGTTATCCCGCCTGAATGGCGCACGATTAGAACTTTTTTTCCACATATGGTAGTAAATAACTTTCTTCTTGAAATCCTAGTGCTTCTCTAAGGTTCACATACCCCAGCACTTCACAAAATTCGATGAAAGAATACGCGAAATTAGAATGAGACAACTCATGCAAGAATCGTAGGTGATGTCCTAGGAGCCGTGTACACCGAATGAAGCGGCAATACAATCGATATATATCGGATAGTGCTTCATATAGAAACAATAGGTCTTTGTGATAGGTACCGAAGAAGCGAATGTTATGATTTTTATGAATATGTCATTATTTTAAAGGATGTGTTTAGTCAGGAACCTAAGAGTACAACGTAACTTGTGAGTGAACAAGTTGTACTCTTAGGTTCCTGCCAAGTCACATCCTTTAAAATCATGACATATTCGTAAAAATCATAACATTCGCTTGTTCGAATACTGGTACCTATGGTCTAACGGCCATAGCTTTGACTGAAAAGTCCATTGACAACGAATTAAGACCGATATACACCGTCCGTCACGTCAATTCGCTTTTTCTAGTACTCCATGTTGAAAGTGAGGTTATGAGTTGCGACGTGTTATGTAGAAAGTCATTTTATAATACTGTAATTGAAGAAACAACAACGCTAAATGTTATTGATTGCAAAAATCAACTTTACAATGTATGTTTTGGGCTAACTTAATGTGGTAAAGTGCTGGGAACTTAAACATGTCAAAACATCGACATCTATTTTAAAGCGAAAAATATAAAGTTCCTTGCTGCTGCTAGCGGAGCGAGAGTTGAATGTTTGATTTATATCGATTGTATTGCCGTTTCATTCGATATATACAGTTCCTAGGAAATTACCTGTTACTAACGTGACCTGCTACATTTGAAGTTGAGCAATACTAAAGTTCTATTTCCTTCGTTGAATGGTGTGTTAAAATTCAATAGTCGAAAATAAAGTGGAAATTAGACTCGACTTCCTTCTTTTTATTTTTATGAGTGCAAAAGTTTTAGCCCCATTATTTACATTTGCACCTACGAAGGAAGCCGCTCACTACGTTTACATGTAACACATCTTCCGGAAGACGAAAACCGATTTTTGTAAACCGTTTTTTGCTTCTGGAGTGTTTACATGACCAACCAAAAGCGGAATTGGGAAACCGGTTACGAAATCCGGTTTTAGGAGCCCATGTAAACGGGGTGTTTGTAGCACTGCTTCGACGAGACGGAAAACTAACTCGTGGCGGCTCCTAGTGCCATTCAGAACTTCGTTCATTTTGTACTCGATTTAACCCCGTTTTATGACGTCACGTCTTTAGCGGATCTATGAAACAATAATGTAAATAACGCAAACCAAAGCGCACTGTTATGCAAAGTTAACTACAACATTCGTAACTGAAGGTTTTCATTTACACTTTGGATTCGGGATTCGGTAGTATTCGGCCATTATGCATCGAATCTCGAATCCGAACCCAGTGTGCTAGATTCGGCGAATCTGGATTCGGCCAAACCACTCGGACACAACCCTAGTTTTATTTGTATCTGTCGACGAGCCTGTGCTTTGGGTAAGTTATCCAATTTCTATTTTATATATATTTGGTGGCTGATGGATTAATGTGGCCAGAGGTGTGAAAGGTGTCATCAATGAGGTGGTGGTTAATGTCTGGGAAAGTGGTATACCAATTGAGGAGAACCAGGTGAAGTGGGTTGGCGAGGAGTGTATGTTGTGAGGAAATGAGAATATGGTGTCCTGTTCAGAGTCCAAATTGTTCAAGTATCGCCGATTAATCTGAACCAAACTGTGATGCCAGGACGTTTTCCTTAAGGTTTTATGATTAGTTCTCATGGCTATGATGACATATCCTTCTTTCCTTACACCCATCCACTCACCTGGTCCTACGCTCCAGTCACGGTCTGCACGGCCACTACGGTCGGGGGTTCGAATCCCCCCTCGGGCATGGATATTTGTGCCGTCCTAGTTTGTAAGTAGTTCATAAGTAGTTTGTAAGTTTAGGGACTGATGACCCCGTAGTTAAGTCCCGTAAGCTTAACAAACATTTGAACATTTTCACCTGGTCCTAAACCTAGTATGTCACATTCCTGGATTTAACATACACCTCAATGCTGGCTCCATCCACACCTCTGTATAGGCCCTATGTTAAACCCACTACCACTACAACCACCACCAATTCCTCACCAAAACATTTGTTTCATAAAACCTAGCCTTCAGTGGATGGCTTATTCACTGTGAGGATATGCTGAAGGTTTCACAAAAACCAGTGATCTGTTACCCACTCAACTTCCACATCATATTAGTACATACCCTATTCCAGTCAGGAATAATGCAAGACCTGCCCAATCCACCCACCCATCATTTTGTACGCCATTGTTGTCACAGGCTTATAATCTGTGTCATTTATAACTCTGCTGCAGTCATTGCACAGGTTTTTAAATTAGTATTATTACCAACTAATTGTTCATCCAAATGAATGGTCACTGCCAAATGCCGCGGTAGCGTAGCCGAGCGGTCTAAAGCGTCTCGCTGCGGAGCGCGCGGTTGCTCGCCGTGGAGGTTCGAGTCCTCCCTGGGGCATGGGTGTGTGTGTGTTTGTCCTTAGGTTAGTTTACCTAGTTTTAAGTAGTTTGTAAGCTACGGACTGATGACCACGCAGTTTGGTCCGACAGATTTACAAACATTCACTGCCAAATGGTGGCTAAGCAAGGTGGACCAGCTGGTGGCAGAATATGCAGAGGCATAAGTAATATGCTTTTAACAATGGAAAATCCAATTAGAAATGTCAATAATGGAGGATAGGTAACAACTCGCTGTAAAGAGGCTCGCTGAACTGCTGACAGGCACGAAAAATAGTCACATACACACAACTTAAAATTTTCAGCCATGGCCTTCAATAGCTACTTCACAATCCAAGGCATCTGTTTCCTCCTCTCCATTACCAGATTTTTTGAACTGCACAAATTAGAGTTATGAGTTATCCTTATAACACATTCTATGGACTCATAATTATCCTGGCATAAACCTATTGTAACCCATTGGCCCTCCCCCCACTCCCAACTAACAGTTAAAAGATTTTATGCTACCTTTTGTGTATGAGTAAAGTTCAGTTTTGAACACAGTGGTTTTTAACTTCTAAGTGTTAGCTTTGAGGTTTACCTTTTCAGTTGCAAACAATAGTTGTCATTATATGTCATTTTGTTGTTTTTATTATTATTACTATTATTTTGGAACAAACTGTATGTTAAGAATTACCACATACGAGAATTCATTGATATTTGGGAAAAAAATCATTATTGTGCCAATAGCTGTATGTTATTTTTTATCTAATAATAATGGAAAGTCCGATTTGGAATTAACAATATATTGAGGAAGTGGAGATGAAGCTGACAGCAGCCCTCAAGAACCTCGGCAAGTATTATGATGATAACCATCTGAAGCCAAATCCTGGAAAGACACAGGTCTGTGCCTTCCACCTGAGAAACAAGAAAGCCATACAGAAGTTAAAAATTACCTGGAGAGGACAACAAATGCATCACTGTGATACTCCAAAATACTAAAGTAAGTTAGACCAAAGTCTCACATTTAGAGATCACTGTCAGGAAATCAAGATGAAAGTATCTGCCCAGAACAGCATCATACGTAACCTCACTGGCTCCACCTGGGGATCACAGCCATGAGGGCTCCACACATCTGTCCTGGCACTATGCTTCTCCGCAGTGGAGTATGCAGCACCAGTCTGGTGAAACTCAACACATGCCAGAGAGGTGGATACAGCACTAAATGAGACTGGACGCATAGTGACTGGCTGCCTTCGACCAACTCCTCTCAGAAAAATCTATGAAATTATGGGCATAGCGCCTCCAGACATGCAGAACAACAGCTGCAGTAACAGGTAACCAATCCAGACACATGAGCCAAAAAAAACCTAGGCTGAAGTCAAGGAGGAGCTTTATGAGCACAACAATAACTGCATTGAGGCTTGGAGAACAGAGCTATGACAGAATTCGTCAAATGAAAGGGCCGGAGAGAACATCAAAGAGGAAGGATTCCATCTGCCATATCCAACATGGAAGGCACTAAACAGACTGAGGACGGAGTGACATGCTGCAAGACAAATCTCAGAAAGTGGGCCTTCACAAACAAAGATGAGCTCTGTAACTGTGTCAATGTGCAGGACCCACAATGTCTCCTGGTCTGCAGAAACCTGACCAACGCTTGCACCATAGAGGACCTACACACAGCAAATGATGCGGCTATCAAGACAGCAGAATTTTTGAGTTGTCAGTCCATCTAGCAGAAACTAACAGTGTCCTACAGAATGAATCACCTCTTTCCATATTTTTTGTTTCTAGTTTGTAATTTATTTTAATTGTATATTTATAAAATTTTGTGTTTTTGGATTGTAATTGTACACTGTAACCATATATTTATTGAATCTGGTGTCCCTAGATTGTAATTTGTTTATTATAATTGTATTGTAATTAGATATTTATTGATGGGAAAGATATGTCTAAGTTCTGGGCACGTAAAATAAATAACAAATAATAGGACAGTTCACAACTCACCACAAAGACATGGTGACAAGCTGCCACCGGCACATACAAAAGACGCACACATACAGCACTTTCAGCTATCAGCCATGGCCTTCTTCAGAAAATAGAATATTCACGCAATCACACAGGCACACAACAGTGTCACACAACCGTCATCTGGCTGCCGCACTTCGAATCATGCTCTGCGATGTGGAAAGTGGGGGGGGGGGGGGATAAAGCACAGCATTCTAGAGTATGTACGTATTAGATGGGAGGAACAAGGTGCAGCTTAGGGATGGAGTAGTGAGGTGGGTGAGTGGAGGAAAATAAAATAAAATAAATGCATGTGTGACCTGCATGCAAGCGTGCACGCATGCACGCACATACAGCACAGCACTCAAAATAGGAGAGGTTTAGGATAGAGAGGTGGGAACCGTAGGGTGAGGAAAAAAAGGGGTTATTGCAAGTTGAGGCCTGGATAATTTCAGGATCGGAGAATGTACTATAGGGGTAACTTTTATCTGTGCAGTTCAGAAAAGCTGGTGGTGGGTGGGAGGATCCAGATGGCCCAGGTTGTGAGGCAGTCATTGAAATCAAGCATATAATTTGCTGCATGGTGTGACGCAGAGTGGTCCACCTTGTTTTTGGCCACAGTTTGGCGGTGGCCATTCATTCTGATGGATAGCTGGTTAGTCGTCATGCCAATATAGAAAGCTGCACAGTGATTGCAGCACAGTTGGTAAATTACATGTCTGCTTTCACAGGTGGCCCACCCTCTGATAGGATAGGAAAAGCCTGTGACAGGACTGGAATGGGAAGTGCTGAGTGGTTGAATTGTGGACAGGTCTTGCAACAGGGTCTTCTACAGGGATATGATCCTTGTGGCAGTGGGCTGGGTTTTGTGGCGGTAGAGGGATGGACTAGGATGTTATGGAGGCTGGGAGTGCAACAGAACACCACTTTAGGAGGGGTGGAAAGGGTCTTGGACAGGATGTCTCATTTCTGCACATGAGGATAGAAAATCAAAGCCTTGGCGAAGGATTGATTTTAGTTGCTCTAGTAGTAACACTAAAAGTGGTCCTTTGTTATCGTCTTTTGACAGATCGAAATTTAAATGAAAATAACAGCTATTCATCTGATATGAAAATTGAACAACCGAATTTGTAAAGGAGAAAATTCTCTACAACTTTGCTTTCTTGTGTGTGTGTGGGGGGGGGGGGGGGGTTCTCTCTCCTCTCCATATCTTGTAGCGTTTCACGGCTATTTGCAAAAGTAACGGCGATTTTGGGATGTATGTCTGTCTGTCTGTCTGTCCGTAATGTGTTCCCTGTTTTTAAGACGAACGATTCAACCGATCATCAACAAATTTTACAGACATGATTGTAGGCCTCCAGAGTCCAGAACCTCCCTTTTTCAAATTTATTGGACAGAAAATACGGTAGTAATACCAAAAAATGCAATTTGTAATATAATTGTAATTGCAAACGAACTGTTCATCTGACGCAAATATTGAAGAACCTAATTGGTAGAAGAGAAAATTCTCTACAACTTAGCTCCCTTACATTTTTTTCATATCTCGTATCGTTTGAGACATATTTGCAAAAAATAACGGAGACTTTACACCCTCCATTGAATTAACGAAAACCATCCATTCGGAGATGTCACGTGACATTCCTCACCCAGAACTCTCTCTGGCATCTTGTGTTGTGTATTTGATGATTTTCTTATTGTAACTTACATGTTGTCATCTCAAATCAATAGCACACTGAAGAATTAACAAAAACACACAGTTCTTCGTACGATAATCTAGTGTCTACAAATGCCATATTAGCATCAGTTAACAACAGCCATCAATAGTATGAGATTAAAGGACCCGTTTTCTGATTGGTAGTTGTAGCGTAGTGGATAAACCGATGGACTATGACGCTAAAGGTCGGTGGTTCGAAACCCGCCACTACCTAATTTTTTTTTCCTAAAAGGGTTTCAGACACTCTTATTAATTAATATTTTATTATTTATATTATTATTTTTGGTCCAAAATGTTTGCACAAACTTATAAAACAACAAAGCTAAAGTGGGCCGTAAAACACGTCAGTGCATTTTTTTTTATTTATATATTTTTTTTTTAATTTTTATTTGTTACACTTGACTGGTTTTGGCACTGACTGCAATCAACAGAAGATTGAAAAGATATTGCACATCAATTACAACAATATCTTTTCAATCTCTTGTTGATGCCAGTCAGTGCCAAAAACGGCTAAGTGTAACAAATAAAATTATTGCTACTCACCACAGAGACGCCCGATGAGCCACAGAAAGGCACACATAATAGAAAAACGAAAAATAAAGCTTCGGCTGTTAAGCCTTCATCTGCCAGAGAAAACACACACACACACACACACACACACACACACAACCATCGTCTTCGGCTGTTGCAGCCAGACTACAACACAGCACAGCCGAGGCGAGAGCAACCAGTGTGGGGCTGAGCAAGTGGCATGGAGAGGGATGCAGGAGGGAAGGGAAGGGAAGGGAAGGGAAGGGAAGGGAAGGGAATGCCGCTGGGGATGGGGAAATACGCCATTGCTGCTGACAGATAGGAAGTGCCATATGGATCCTCTTCAAAATCACCAACTTGTCTAAATTGCACATATGGGAACCCTCCCTACAATATATCCCACGCTCCCCTAATCCCCCAGTCCTAAACCTTTGCTAGTTCCTGTCCCCACCAATTTCCTCTCCCCTTCATATCCCTACCCACATTACAGCTTACGCACACTCCAGCTTACGCACGTCTCCCTTTCCACCACATACTCCAGTCCTTTCCTATCTGTCAGACAGCACTGGCGTATTGCTCCATCCCCACGGGCATCCCTTCTCTCTCCTTCCGCTTCCCTCTCCATGCCACTTCCTCACCCCCACCACTGGTTGCTCTCACCTCAGCCGTGCTGTGTTGCAGTTGGCCACAACAGCTGGAGACAGCGGTTGGGTATGTGTATGTTTCAGGTATGTGTGTTCTCTGGCAGACGAAGGCTTAACAGCCAAAAGCTTTATTTTTTGTTTTTCTGTTGTGTGTGCCTTTCTGAGGCTCATCGGGTATCTGTGGTGTGTAGCAGCGTATCCTTTCCAAAATATTGTTGAATTCTTCAAGTTATTTCCATTGTTTGAACTAAACATATTGTACAGCTGTTGGCACAAGAATATAATTTTTTTTTCATAGACTTTCAGCTTTAGATTGCCACTTGATAACAACATTAAATTAATTGATAGTTATTCAAATCAAGGTTTTTCAATTCAAACTACATTCACTACAGAAGTTGTATGGCACCAAGAGAACTTCTATGGTATATTCAGGAATAATTTGTTCAAATTCTGTTCTACACTTTTTGGTGCACTATAATAAACATCTTTTGCAGTTGGTGCTATACCTCCACTTATGGGATGGGCTAGCTGCATGGACAGCCTAGGTGCAGGAGCTTGGATAATGGCTGGTGTGTTGTACGCATGGCAGTTCCCACATTTCAATGCACTTTCTTGGAACCTGCGGCCAGACTATTCTCGTGCTGGTTATCGAATGATGTCGGTAACTGATCCTGGTAAGTGTAAGGGATTTGTTACTTCTTTAGTCTCTGGGTCATTTTGTGTCAAATCATCCAGAATTTTAAAAAATGAAACCTCACCCCCACAGAACAATCTGAAATTTTGTGTTATGAAAGTTTAGGAATGCTTATGACATATTTAAGAATTTTATTGTATTTAGTTAAAAAAACTGCAATGCTGTAATAAAATTTCTAACCATAGTTTAGTAAGCTTTACCTGTCATTGAGGACATTTTTTATAGTTCCTATAACTTTTGCAGTAGGATATTGATTTTCTAATGAAAGTGGATAGTGTGGTCTATGAAAGCAACACCCCTCAGGGGCTCAGCATTAATATGCTGAGTACGCGTTTGGCGAATCCGGTGTCCTGAGCTATGGGCTGTGTCGCGCCAACAGTACGCTACACCGTAAGCTCTGTGCGTGCTTCAACGACCATCATTCGACGTGACAGTGGAACATTGTACGTTTCAGAGCCCAGGGGTCTTAACTTAATCATTCGGGTTGCTAGGACAGTACAAACCTCTATAAAAAAAAACTCAATCTCACAGTGTGCTACGTGCCGAGGAGATGCATGGCTGTTGAGGTTGAACAGTTGCTAGCGAGCAATCTCTGAGGAACCTGCCGCATCTCAGTTGTATAAGGCTTACCCAGGCAAGTGGGGCTCTGCCTTGGTGGACCTTTATACCCCTAGCTGCTTTGGGAACACCATGAAGCAATCTCAGAGCAATGCTGGTGGGTGTTTAACCACTGTCTCTAAGAGAGGAAGAGTTGACTATAATGGGGCAACATATAACCCTCATGCATTCCCCTCCCTCACTAAACTATGGGAGGAACAACGAGCTAAAAAAAAAGAAGAGTCATATTCTCCCAAATTCCTTGTGTGTAGCCGCACTGGTGGTGAGTCTTTTACATCTACGAAACCTCTTTTCTTTGTTGATTATCTTGAGTATGAGTACGGGGAAGTGTCAAGTATGTCAATGAAGCGAAGCAGTTCAGTGCTCATAGAAGCAGCATCCCCAGCCCAATCGTGGGTGTTACTTGCCTGCGTCAAGCTGGGTGATGTCCCTGTGAGCATCACACCACATAAGTCGCTAAATATGGTCCAAGGTATAATTTTCCACAAAGACATGTTGTTACAGTCAGATGACGAGTTGCACAACAAACTTAGAGTGTAGAGGAGTCCACTTCGTCCGGTGTGTCCATAGGGGACCAAAGGATACAAGGTTGCCACTGGTGTTTTCATCCTGGGCTTTGAAGGCGATACCCTGCCTGAGAAGGTCAAGGTTATGATTTACCGGTGTGATGTGAAACCTTATACTCCTCCCCGTATGAAGTGCTTCAAATGCTAGAAATTTGGCTACATGTCCTGTGATGTAATTCCAACACTACATGCAGGAACTGTGGACGTCCAGCACACCCGGACGCTCCATGTACACCGCCTCCCATCTGCGTGAACTATGGCCTGAATCATCCTCCTTGTTCATTGGATTGCACCGTTCTTCGTCAGGAACAGAAAATGATGGAATTTAAGATCTTGGATCGACATTCTTATTCTGAGGCTAGAAAAAAATATCAGCAACTACAGCCTGTCACCATGACTGCCTCCTTTGCAGTAATGATGTTGTCGCCATCCTCTCTGGCGACTGCAGCGGACAATAGCGTATCTCTTTCTGTAGGCTCTCAGTGCCACCAACTCATGCCTGTCCCCACAGTGGTCGGGGGCTCCTTTCTTCCTCCTGCTCCCAAGGCAGTTGCTTCGCGAGCAGCCCCCAGCCCTCTGTTCCTCTGTCGAAGAAGCAACAACCTTCTCTGGCTGCCCTCATTCGGAAGGGGTCTCCAGGGACACTCACTTCCCCAGGTTCCGCCAGTGTGGGTACCGGCACTAGCCAGCAGCAGGCAAAGTCTCAGGCTGCTGGCTGCAGGGCGTCATGCTTTTCCCACCGGCGAAGCCCCCGAGGGATAAGAGGGCTTGAAAGAAAAAGGAGAAACCTAAGGAAACCCTGGTGGCCACCCACCCCCTCCACCTCTGCCTCTGAGGACAAAGTGGACATACTTGCATCCCCCAAGGACCTTGCTCTCTTGGATGCACCAGACACAATGGACTTTGAAGCAGATGCATCACTACCAGTGGATGCGAACATGCTGAGGTGTAATTCGTAACATATTCTCATTCATGCCTTCCCAGCTATCAGACAACGTCATCCTCCAATGGAACTGCAGCGGTTTTTTCACCCACCTTGCTGAGCTATGACAACTTCTGAGTGTAACACCTGATCTCTGCATTGCCCTCCAGGAAACCTGGTTCCCGGTAATGTGGGCCCTTGCCCTTCAGGGCTATAGGGGATACTTCTGCAATCGTAGCATGTATAATAGGGTGTCAGGTGGAGTGTGTGTATATGTCCTTACCTCTGTATATAGTGAACCTGTGCCCCTTCAGGCACTGTTAGAAGCAGTGGCTGTCAGGGTAAGGACAACACAAGAGATCCCTGTCTGCAGTCTCTACCTCCCTCCAGATGGCAATGTCTCTTTGGATGTCTTGGCTGCACTTCTCTCGTAACTCCCACCACCTTTCTTGCTATTGGGGGACTTTAATGCCTACAATCCCTTGTGGTGTGGTTCCATGATCTCTGGCCATGACAGAGTTTTTGAGGACCTACTTTCTCAACTTGACCTCTGCCTCTTGAATACAAGTGCTCCTTCACATTTTAGTGTGGCGCATGGCACGTTCTCAGCCATTGATCTGTCGATCTGCAGCTACAGCCTTCCGCCATCTATCCATTGGAGTGTCCATGTTTACTTGTGTGGCAGTGATCATTTTCTGATATTTTTTTCACTCCCACAATGTCAGTCCCCAGCACACCCTCCTAGGTTGGTTCTATACAGGGCTAACTGGGAAGGCTACATCTCTGCTGCCATCATTGGCCCTCCCCCACTCGATACCATCGATGCGGTGGTCAAGAGCACCACACAATCCATAGTTTCTGCTGTGGAAGCTACCATTCCACGTTCCTTAGGCTGCCCATGGGGTAAGACAGTGCCGTGGTGTTTGCCAGTGGTCGCTGAGGCCATTAAAGACCACAAATGGGCCCTATAGCAATACAGGTGGCACCCCTCTCTTGAGCACTCATTACATTTAAATGGCTCTGTGCTTGTCCTCGCTATTTAATCAGAAGATGGAAACGGGAATGTTGGGATACGTACGTCTCCACCGACAACTCGGTGTACCTCGAGTCTGCAATCCACACAGCCTTTTCCAGGTGCCAACATCTTATAGCCGTCTTCTTTGATATGCACAAGCATATGATACAACCTGGCGACACCACATACTCACTACTTTACATGGGTGGGGCCTCTGGGGTTCCCTCCCAATTTTTATTAGAAACTTTTTAGCTGTCCATACTTTTCATGTTCAAGTTGGTGCCTCCCAAAGCACCTCTCATCTGCAGGAAAATGGATTTCTTCAGGGCTCTGTTTTGAGTGTCCCTTTAGTTTTAGTATCCATTAACGGCCTAGCAACAGTAGTTGGGTCATCAGTATCCCCATCCCTTTATGCTGACGACTTCTGCATCTATTTTAGCTCTTCCAGCACCCAAGTCACTGAACGCGAACTGCAGGGAGCCATTCGGAAGGCGCAGTCTTCAGCTCTTGCCCGCGGCTTCCAGTTTCCTGCCACCAAGGCTAGTGTTAACACTTCCATTGGCGTCGGACTGTTCACCGTCACCCCGAACTTTACATTGACGACCATTTATGTAGGGGAAACCCATAGGTTTTCAGGGCTGGTCTTTGACACCCGGTTGATGTGGCTTCTTCACATTCGTCAGCTGAAGAACGATTGCTGGTGCCATCTGAATTTTCTTCGCCACCTGGGGTGCTGATTGCTCCACACTGTTGTGGCTGTACACAGCGCTGGTACAGTTGCGGCTTGACTTTGGGTGCATTGCCTATGATTCGGCATTGCGCCTGTTGGACCCCATCCACCACTATGGGGTTCGTATTGCGACAGGTGCCTTCCGCACCAGCCCCGTTAAGTCTTCTTGTGGAGGCCGGTGTCCCTCCTCTTCAGGTCCACTGCCAACAAATGCTCGCGGCCTATGCAACCCGCATGCATTGCTCACCAAACCATCCAAACCGTTGTCTGCTTTATCTCAGATATGGTCATCCATTCTTAACAACGGCGACCCCGTTCCGATCACACGATCGCTATTTGCATCCAGTCTCTTATGTTGGAACTAGAGTGTTTTCCCTTCCATCTCCATATCGGGCCCATGCACATACACCTCCATGGTGCATGCCAAGGCCGCATACTCGGCTGGACTGGGCCCACGGGCCGAAAGACTCTGTTCCCCTGAGGTTGCAATAACATCAGTTTCTCGCTGTCATTGCTTCGTTCCCTGGACACAACCTTGTCTTCGTGGATGGTTTAATGGTTGAGGGGCACGTTGGCTTTGCTTACTTCCACGACGACCATATTGAACAGTGCTCCTTGCCAGATGGCAGTAGTTGGTTGGTTGGTTGGTCGGTTGGATGTTAAAGGGGGACCAAACTGCAATGGTCATCAGTCCCCCGTGGCAGTAGTGTTTGCACTGCAGAGCTGGTGGCCATTTACCAGGCTCTCCAGCACATACGGTCCTGGTCAGGTGAGTTTTTCCATATCTGCAGTGTCTCCCCGAGCAGCCTTCGTGCTTTTGACCAGTGCTACCCTCATTCTCCCTTGGTGGTAGCTATACAGGAGATGCTTTCTGTCCTTGACAGGTCTGGTTCGTCAGTGGTGTTTGTGTGGTCTCCAGGTCATGTCGGTATCCCAGGTAATGAACGTACAGGCTGTCGAGGAGTCTGTGTTGAATATCAGGCTAACGCCTTCTGATCTCTGATCTGTTTTGAGCCATCGGCTTTCCATACTTCGGGATACCGAGTGACGTACCCTGATGGTGCCCAATAAACTTCGGGCTGTAAAGGAGACCACGGGTCTGTTTCTCCATGCAGACCTGCCTCCAGGACTCTGTAGTCCTGTGCCAGCTCCGCATTGGCCACACTTGGCTGACGCACGGCCATCTTTTTTGTGGCGAGGACTCGCCCAAGTGTCGCTGTGGCTCCCGCCTAACGGTAGCCCACATCTTGGTGGATTGCCCTTTGTGAGCTGCCCTGCGGCAGAGTTTTAATTTTCCTACATTTTTATCCGATGTTTTACACGATGACGCCCAAATGGCTAATTCCGTTTAACGTTTTATTCAGGACAGTGCTTCTTACCACTCTATTTAAAGCTTTGTTTTCATACACTGTCTGTATTCCTCATGTCTTCTGATTGGAGGTCTCCCTGCGTTGCCGTGTGGGTGACTTTTCCTCCTTTTAGTCTCACAGTTGATCAACCACGAACATCAGCTTTTCTTTGTCGTTGTTCAGTGTTTCTGTGTGATTGTCTCACTTTGTGTTGTCTCTTGTTGCCTTTGTTGTCCTTTTACTGACTAGAGGATCTTCCTCCCCTTTGCTGTTTTAATCCCTTAGGCTCTTATTGCCATTTATGGTTTTTCTTGTGACACCCAGCAATGGATTAGGGGACTGATGACCTTGCAGTTCTGTCGCTCTAAAACCTCCAAACAACAACATGAAAGCAACATCCCTAAGTTGAGGGATATTTATTTATTTTTTCTTGCATTGCTTGTTTTTATAAAGGTGCCATACCATTGCCTACAAATTATTATTTTTTTCTCTAATTCCCCTGCCCCCCCCCCCTTTCCAATAGGATTTTATTCAGACTTTTCCAGGATCATCAGGAACCAATGTAGAAACCACAAAAATAAATTGTTTTGGAGAAATAAGTGCCCAATACAAAAAATGCCCTATAAAAAAAAAAAAAATTCTGACTACAGTAAACCATTTATGGGTCACATACAATCAAATCTATTTTTCATTCACATCATGATATTTTCTTCTGGTTTTTACATAATGTTACTAACTGCTTACTTAAAAATTACTAAATAGTCAAAACTTTCCTATTTTACTTAAAAATTTCCCGCATAGGTTCCTCTGCAACATGTACTCTGAAAGACTATGATTCCTGATTAAATAAAATTCAAAAACAAAAGAAATATTAACAGTGATGTACATAAAGGCCTGTTTATTCTGAAAAATATTGGAAATGTTTTCTTGTTGTGAAAGAGGGTTTTTTTTTCTGAGGAAAACATCTGCCTGTAGTAGACACCCATCAAAAATAAAGTCATGGTGATAAAATGTACGCCAGTTTTGCAGGGTATTCTTTTATTCTTTGTATGCTATTTAATATCATTGGTTTGGCATCTTTCCTTTGTCACTGTAAGTGTTCTTTTGATCTGTGAAAGTACTGGGAGCTCATGATATCTGTATGTATATTACTGAATTTGTGGACAGATTTGAGCAATACTGTAAGTATACATGTAATTTTACGATCCTTCAAAACTTTTATTGTTGTTGTTGTGGTCTTCAGTCCAGAGACTGGTTTGATGCAGCTCTCCACCCTACTCCATTGTGAGTAAGCGTCTTCATCTGCTCATAAGAACGATAACCTACGTCGATTTGAATCTGCTTACTGTATTCATCTCTTGGTCTCCCATTGCAGTTTTTACCCCACACACTTTCCTCCAATGCTAAAATCACTATTCCTTGATGTCTAAGAATGTGTACTACCAATTGATCCCTTCTTTTGGTCAAGGTATGCCAGAAATTCCTTTTCTCCCCACTTCTTATCAGTACCTCCACATTAGTTACGTGATCCACCCACCTAACCTTCAGCATTCTTTTGTAACACCATTTCAAAAGCCTCAATCCTCTTCTTGTCTGCACTGTTAATCGTCCATGTTTCACTTCCATACAAGGCACCACTCCACAAAAATGCCCTCAAGGAGAACTTCCTTACAATTAAATTAATATTTGATGTTCACAGATTTCTCTTTTTCAAAAATACTTTCCTTTCCATTGCCAGTCTGCATTTTATATCCTCTGTACTGTGACCACCATATTTTATTTTACTGCCTAAGTAACAAAATTCATGTACCACCTTTATTGATTCATTACTTAATCTAATTCTTTCAGCATCACCTGATTTTCTAAGACTGCTTTCCATTACTCTTGTTTTTCTCTTTTTAATGTTCATCTTATATGCTCCTTTCAACACACTGTCCATTCTGTTCAATTGCTCCTCCAGGTCCTTTGCTGTCTCTGCCAGAATTACAATGTCATCAGCAAAAGGCAAGGTTTTTATTTCGTCGCTTTAATTCCTTCTCCAAATTTCTCCTTGCTTTTCTTTATAGCTTGCTCAGTAAACAAATTGAACAAAATTGAAGAAAGGCTATAACCCTGTCTTACATCCTTCCCAACCTCTGCATCCCTTTCATGCCCTTCAACTTGGTTAACTGCTGTCTGGTTTTTGTACAAGTGGTAAATAATCTTCCATTCCCTATATTTTACTCCTGCTGATTTCGGAACGTGAAAGAGAGTATTCCAATCAACATTGTTAAAAGCTTTTTTCAAATCTACAAAGGCTAGAAATGTAGGTTTGTCTTTCCTTAATCTATCTTCTAAGATAAGCAGTAAGGTGAGTATTGCCTCCCGTGTTCCTACATTTCTCCTGAATGCAAACTGGTCTTCACCAACTTTTCCATCCTTCTGTAAATAATCCGTGTTAAAATTTTGCAACCATGACTTATTAAACTGATGGTTCTGTAATTTTCACAACTGTGTGCACCTGCTTTCTCTGGAATAGGGATTACTACATTTTTCTTAAAGACAGAGGGATTTCCCCTGTCTTGTACATCTTACGCACTTGGTGAAATAGTTTTGTCATGGCTGGCCCTCCCAGAGACTTCAGTAGTTCTGAAGGAATGTCGTCCACTCCAGGGGCCTTGTTTTCGACTTAGATTTTTCAGTGCTCTGTCAGATTCTTCTGTCAGTATAGTATCTTCTATTTCATCTTCATCTACATTGTCTTCCCCTCCTACAATATTGTTTCTAAGTTCATTTCCTTTGTAGAGCCCCTCTATATACTCTCTCCACCTTTCAGCTTTCCCTTCTTTGCTGAGAACTGGTTTCCCTTCTGAGTTCTTTATATTCATACAGCTGCTTTTATTGTCTCCAAATGTTTCTTTTACTTTCCTGTAAGCTTCCAAGTCTTCTACAGACTTGCATTTGCCTTCTAGCCACTCCGGCTTAGCATTTTTGCACTTCCTAACAATCTCATTTCTTCGGCATCTGTACTCCATTTTGCCTGTTTCATTTACTGCATTTTTATATTTTCTCCTTTCAATTAAATTTAGTATTTCCTGTGATATCCAAAGATTTTTTGTATGTCTTACCTTTCTATCTATTTTGTCCTCTGCTGCCTTCACTGTTTCATCTCTCAATGCTACCCATTCTTCTTCTACTGTTTTATTTCCCCTCTTTTCTGTCAATTGTTGCCGAAAGCTCCTCTGAAATTCTCAAGAACTTCAGGTTCCTTCAATTTATCCGGACCATCTCCTTTATTTTCCTACCTTTTTTTAGTTTTTTTCAGTTTCAGCCTACAGTTCATGACCAACAAGTTATGGTAAGAGTCTATATCTGTCCCTGGGTATGTCTTACAGTTTAAAACCTGGTTCTGAAATCTATGTCTTATTATAAAATCTATCTGGTACCTTCCAGTGTCTCTTGGTCTCTTCCATGTATACCACCTTCTTTTGTAATTCTTAAACCAGGTGTTTGTTATAACTAAATTATGTTCCCTGCAAAATTCTACCAAGCGATCTTCTCTTTCATTCCCTTTGCCCAGTCCATATTCTCCTACTATTTTCCTCCCTTCCTTTTCCTACTACCGAATTCCAGTCTCCCATCACAATTAATTGTCTTAATAATTTCTTTGATCTGATCATCATCAGCAGAGCTAATGGGCATATAAACTTGTACTACTGTGTTGACTTTGTCTCTCTCTTGACTATGATAATGCAATCTCTGGCTGCTCATAGTAGTTTATCTGCATTCCTATTTTCTTATTTATTATCAGACCTACTCCTGTAATACCTCCAACTGATTTTGTATATAATTCTGTATTCACCTGACCAGAAATCCTGTTCCTCTTTCCACCGAACTTTACTAATCCCCACTATATCTAACTTCAGCCTATCCATTTCCCTTTTTAAATATTCTAACTTCCCTACCCGATTAAGGGATCTAACATTCCACGCTCCGATCTGTATAATGCCAGTGTTGTCTTTCCTGATGATGTCATCCTCCTTAGTAGTCCCCGCCCGGAGATCCGAATGGGGGACCATTTTACCTCCAGAATATTTTACCCTAGAGGATGCCATCATCATATATTCATACAGTAGAGCTGCATGTCCTCGAGAAAAGTGACGGCTTTCGTTTCCCCTTGCTTTCAGCTATTCACAGTAACTGTGTCGCAAAGCCACATTAGCTGATGCTACAAGGCCAGCTCAGTCAATCATGCAGACTGTTGCCCCGACAACTACTGTAAAGGCTTCTGCCCCTCCTCAGGAACCACATATTTGTCTGGCCTCTCCACAGATACACCTCCACTGTGGTTGCAACCACAGTTTGACTATCTGTATTGTTGAGGCACGCTAGCCTCCCCACCTCGGCAATATCTGTGGTTTTATTAACAGACTGAAAAAATTACTAGTACAGTAAAACTTGCTCAAAACAGAATCGCCTGGGACTAAGTAATTTTCCGAATTGGACAAGTTTTCGGATTAAACAATACTCGCTACATTATGCAAAATTTGTCAGTACCATGCACTAAAGTATAAATTTTTAATTATGCAAATATTTACATACATTCACTGTGGCACAGTAGATATTGTCTGCTGTACCTTGAGTAACGGAACATTAGGCTATAATAATTGTTGATAAATAACACAGTGTTACTATATTTTTACTCAATCTTTAAATTCATTTAGTCTTCTGCGTACAAACATATCATCATTCACAGGTTTATTTGCATTCCATTTCACTTTATTCACCACGTATTAAGGATGGAAACCTGTTTTAATTTCCTGTTCACAATAATTTTTTCTACACAAATTTTTTCACTATACAGAAGTTCCAACAACTTTGGAGAATTTTGTGTGTGCTGCTAATAGCATAACATCGTTTATGCATGCAATGGCATATTTATTCTTCTAGGGACATCATTTTGTTCCTCATCTTCTTCCTTTGTCTCTTCTTGATCAACCTCTATATTGTGGATTTCTTTTAAATCTGTTGCTGAACTGAAAGTGGAGTGAGTAGACAGTAAGTCATCACTTCAAATGCAGTCATCTGCAGTACATGAAATCTTTTGAATTTTAATTAATTCAGCAATTGCTGCTGCATTTTCATTAACTTTGATGGTCACTGAAGCATCTTGTTCTTGCTCTCCAAACCCTACTTTATTGAAGCACTTGGTGACAGTTTTGGCTTTATTTCCTTTACTGCTAAGCCTGTCCAATTTACTGCATCCAGGACGGAAACTGAACATGCAAGAGCAAACGCACTTTCGGCTTCTTAAACACTAAGAATGAGTGATTGCTTGAGTAATAGTCTATAATGAGACTTGAAAGTGTAAATCATCCCCTGATCCATTGGTTGTGTGCGGCTGGTTGAGCTTGATGGGAACCAAGCCAATTTAATGTTCGATAATTTTACTTTCGGGTGACCGGATGAATTGGGTAGGAATAGGATAACTTGGTGATTTCCTTTTTTCATTTTTGCATTGAAAGAGCCTAGCCATTCTTCCATGAGATCAGTCACCATTCATGCCTTCTTATTGCTTTGCCATGTGACTGGAAGCTTACTGACATCAATGTTTTTGAAACAATGCGGTTTTGCCGTTTTTCCAATCACCAATGCCTTCTCCATTTCACCTAACATGTTTTCGCAGAGCAGCACTGTGAGTCTCTTCTTGGACATTTTTCCACCAGTGCACTTTTCACCTCGAATTGCTAACTATTTTGAAGGAACTGCTCCATAAAACAGTCCCGATTCATCGGCATTTTACACATCTTTCAGCTCATAATTTTTCAATTAAGGGTGTCAGTTTTGTCTTCCATGTGGTTGTTACGCTTTCCTGCACATCCTTAGCTTCCCTCACACACTTCATTCCACATGATGTTGTGCCTAGCTTTGAAACTGTCCAGCCATAGTATTATATAGACAACACACAGAATTACAGTTCTTTGAAACTTTAATGATTTATTATTATTGCCCAATTGTCCCCATTTATGGCCAGCTTACAAGTCTTATTAATTACAACCATTAATACCAGGCCCACACATAAATAATACGAGTTAACACTGTCTGTGTGTGGAGTACAAAAGTTCGAGGTGTATGTCGTAATGTGGCACAAATATTAATAAATCGCAGTAGATGCAACTTCCACACTAACAACACTGACTAACTTTTGCATATTTGTTCAAATTTATAATTCAAACTGACAAGGCTTGTGCCTCAGATTGCGGCCGAAACAAACAAAGTCGGAACTGACATAGATTGAGCATCAGATGGCTGACAAAACAATACTCTGATACATGATGCGAATGCATCCTAATTATATGTTTCAACCAATGTCACTGAAAATTATGTATTGTTAATTGAATTCATTACATTAATTATAATGGAAAAGTAAACAGTTGTGTGCAACTAGCTGTAGTAAAAGATATCAATAAATAATACTGATTAAATTAATATACAAATTTCTATGCCTGCTGTCCTTTGCCAATGGTTTGCAAAATGTAATCTGAGATAAGAGCAAGCTGAGTTGCATGCAACTGATACTTTCTAAAACCTTGTTATGCATTAACAGCAGATGTATCTTTTCCATCTCAAGCAAATCTATCAGTGGAAAGTCCAGGTTGCAATTTGACAATACAGTGAGGATAGTTTGCAACTCACCACAAAGATGTTTGCTGAACCATGACAGACACACAAAAAGGACACACACACACACACACACACACACACACACACACACACACACAACTTAGCTTTCAACCACAGCCTTCGTCACAAAAAACACAAACTCTAATTCTTACAATCACATAGGCATGCTTCACAGACACACATCTGTCACCTCCAGCTACTGAGTACTTAGAATGCAGTGTCTATGAAGTTTGCCTGTGTGAATGATAGTGGTATCTTTTTGTGATGGAGGCTATGGCTTGAAGCTGAGTGGCATATGAATGAGTGTCTCTTTTATGTGCCTGTCATAGGTGGACAAATGGCTTCACAGTGAGTTGCCAACTATCCTCATTATATTGGGTATCTGAACTATTTGAAGTGAAAATAATTTAAAAATTCTACAGAATACTGATGTTAAGGTTATTGTTCAGTAATTTGGTGGGTCTGATCTGAAGTATATTGGCCTGTTATATAAAGGATTAATCTTTTATGCTATATTTTTCACTGATGATCTGTTGTCTCCAAAATTGTCCAGTTCTTCTAAAAGAAACCTTAAGAGTTTTTCTTTTTCCTTAAATAATATACATTTGTAAAAGGTCACTGAACTTGTATTTCTCTGCCTTTTTTTCGGTGCTCCTTTCTTTATTCTGTTTCAGTTTATTATTCTCCTCTCCCCCATCTCAGTACAGTAATTTGGTAAAATTTGAACCTGCTTGCAGTTTTATCTATCATTGTACTGAAGGGCTGTGAGGGTCCCATATATTTTTTTCTCTTCATTCACTCCCAAAAGACGTTTTACAATTATAGTGTGTGCTGTGTTGTGACCTTTTCATGTACGTACCTGTCTCATACAGCATTTATCCTTCAACAACCTCATCGTACTCTTTCAGTACTTTCTCTTGCAGCTTTATAAACTTGAAACAAGTAATCATAGACATCTCAAATACATGAATCATGGGAGCAGCACAATAATATAACAGTGTTTAAATGTTGTAAAAATCAGATATCGACAAAAGTTCTAAAACAGTCTCAGTCTGTAGCAGTAGGAAATGTATATGTATATGTTTGTGTACTGTGAAGGACAACTGTGGTATGCTATCTCTTGCTGCTTCCCCTTATGATGAGCCATAATATTTATTCATCAAATTACCTACAGATTCAGAGGTTCCAACCATTATGATTTAATCGTAATTATTTAAAATTACGAGTTTACAATTGGAGTGGTTCAAATTCTGATTTTCAGTTTTAAATAACAAATCTGTGTCATTTGTTTTCTACCATCAAAACTCGGTTCCTATAGAGTTTGTTCGTGTTATGTTATCAACAAAGATAAACTGGTTATGATCAACACAATGTCCAGAAACTTGAGAACTTGGTAATACAGCACACAAGGTGAATCCACAAAGGCTAGTAGCTGCGCCCCTGCAGAAAAAATTGTGAAGTGTGTGGGCAAAAATAAACTATGTTCATCATATATCTTAGTTCATTGGTTTTGTTTTTTATTGCATTGTAGCTACTGATTCAGTGATTTTGTGTGTGTTATGAACATTTCTTATTTGTAAAATACAGTTTTATGAGAAAATCATCAATAAATGTTATCTCGTTTCAAAATTACAACCAACTGTTAGCACTTCAGCATTAAGTTCATTACTAGTACAAAAAATTAAAAATATTTCTTCCAAAAAAAAAGGAAAAGAAAGAAAGTATTCCATCAGTTAACATTCACTGTAAAGCAGTTGAGTCACGCTAAGAAAGTGACTAGGTTGTACAATTAAAGTTTGAAGAGCTCCACTGTCACTTCAGGTTCTCTCTCTCCCAGTGCTGGAACTTTCATGAATGTTAAAAATAAGTAAATAAATAAAAGGATTTAATTAGGCCTAGTAATATGCTGGAAGGAGAGGACCTAGATGGAGACACCAAAATTTGACTTTTAAAACCTGCGCACTCACCGAAATATCTTAACCTGGAGTCTACCCCCTCCCTCTCCATTTGTACATACTAGGTCACATTACTATTTTCCATATTCAGAAGTTGGGACCTCTGCAGATTAAAAGTAAGCACAAGAGGCAAATTACAGAATTATATTGTCAAAATTCTGACTCATAAGAGTAATACTGTGATGTTTGTAATTTTGCACCACTTCTTGCTTCAGCATGATACTTATGCACTATTTGATCAGACAGGTATAACTTTGGATGATAAATTCACTGTATTGCAAAGTTATTAATTTTCAGCATGTCTTATGAAACACTATGAATATTAGTTAAAAGTATTTATGTCTGTATTGTTTCAGATCTGTGTCGGAAGACTTCATTGCGGTACACTGGAGGCATAGTGATCCTCTCTTGCCTAGCACCAGTAATGGATATTACCAACTGGTATTTTGCTCTTGAATCAATACCACTCAATGGTTACTTCCTCTATTTAGGTAAGTGTTACAATTGTAGGATTTAGGGGAGTAAATATTATTTTGTGGAAAATTTTTCTCTGAAGGAACACAGCTATGTAGAGGGAGTGCAAACATTTTAGAATTTAAACTTCAGTTTGACTATTTTCCTATTCCAAAGCCAATACAATACGAAGGAATTTACGAAATTAGCTGCCAAGTGCATTGAATAAAATCAGTGGGAAAGTTGAAAGTTTGTGCCAAGCTGATATCTGAGGTAATTTCCAAATTCTTCTTTATCATGATTTATCATAACTGCCACACACACACACACACACACAAACACCACTATAATATTGTTGCCATGTGTAAATCACAACCAAGTCCAAATCTGAAGACTAGGTTGTTAATTAAGTTTAAGTGTTTTTATTGCTGAGATAATCATAAGCTAGAACAGAACGAGGTCTTGGATGTAGAGTGCCACTATTTATACACTGAAGAGCCAAAGAAACTACCACACATGCTTCATATCGTTTAGGGTTCCTGTGAGCACACTAGAGTGCTGCCAACCAAAAGAGTATGAGGGGTGTGGAGTAGAGATCAGAAACAGGCCGAGTATGAGCCCGGTCTTGCGGGTTGCAAACACTACAAACGCCTCCCTTCAACCCCGCTGTAATTGCGCGAGTACAGCAGGCCTAAGTGCGCTGGCGCAGCTGCCCCATCCTACTTGTGGGCTCATAGCCACCAGACATGAACTCCGCAGGTACTCTGACGCCATATCCATACTTGCTGTCTCCGTGAGCTCGGCGACCATATGTTTGTAATTCATACAAATCTACAGTTTTATTCCGATCTTGATGAAATGTTGCATACTTGATCTTCAAAATAAGGGGAGTATCACTGCCTACACAATATTCCATGTGGTGCACGGCAAAGGCTACTTTACTCATAGAATTCAACAAAATCAACAGTTTTCTTACGATTCTGTTGAAATTTGGACACTTGATCTTTAGATCAAGTATTCATCAGTTTCTTTCTGCAATGTGTTGAGACAACTTCATACCATTGTACTGATAATCATTTCCACACATTCGTGCTATACTCTCAACTCATTCAATAAATTTAATAATTCTTTCAGCTCACTACAATGTTCTTGCAGATCAAGTGAAACATTTGTCACTCGATATTAAGAAAACAATTCGCAGAAGATTTTACATATATTATAGTTTGATGTAATAAAAGCCTAAATTTATTTTCATTGCTGTGTAGCATCGAATTACGTGAAGTATTACACGAAAATTAAGAATGTGCTTTGATAAAAACACATTGCATATAGTTTTTGGTACAGTCAATTTTTTTATCAAAAGTTGCTGTGTTTGAAATGTAGACAATATTCTGACTTTTCAATTGAAACCAAGCAGAATGATAAATGTTAATTCGTTTTCGAGGCACTGGCGTTCCCATTTCCATCCCTGCGCATCGGGAATCATGTTGTCATATCAATCGTCAAATTTCATACTCATTTTAGCGATGAAGTATTCCTTTATTCATTACTGCATTAAAAATAAATGTATTAGAGTGAATTGAAAATCTGGAAGATGTCAGACTACTACGAAGACAAGTGATGCTGATTTTACATCAGACTGACTAACAGGCAGTTTTCAGAAGTATAATATGAAATTTTATAGGACACCATTGACTTACATGAATGTAATTTGCAAGAGACTATTGTAAATGAACCGGAATTTGCGGTATCTTTGATGTACGGTAGACGTTGAAATCTCACAATTGTGTGTGTTTTAACCAAACGAAAGCCTTATTCATTTATTAATAAAGAATGGCCTAGGTATCGAATCATAAGCTCATCTTCCAGTAAATAACTTGTACAAAAAATGACAACCAAGAAAAGATAAACGTATCAACTCCCCAGATATAGAATGTTGACTTGAGCTTTAAAATGTATCTAAGAGATCCTAACCACATTATGTATGGATTCAAAAATTCTTTAGCATTAATTACAGTAACTATCACAATTCTGACATAATTATCTAGATTTTTAGTAGTTCCTTAAGAACAAAATGATTGGTTTTATTTACTTAAGAAGCCATAAAATGTTGCATCCATTTATCTACTACAATGTCGACGATGTCCTGCTACGAAATTAAAATTTTCTGCGTTGGTTGTTGAACATATGATGTTACAATATTTCACTAAACAAAACTGTACAGATATAAGTACGCAGTAACTGAAAAGATTAATGCACAAATGAAAAGAGAACTAGAACTTAAATGATGAAAAACGAATCTATGTCTATGTCTATGACAAACACTTTCAGTCGTAAGGCAATATTGTTCGGACAGCCAAAAATCTGTGGACTGGGTGGTCACTCCCGCCAAGGGTTCGAGTACTCCCGCAGGTGTGTGTGTGTGTGTGTGTGTGTGTGTGTGTGTGTAAGTTGGTTTAAGTAGTTCGTAAGTCTATGGACTGATTACTATAGCAGTATGGTGCAATAGTTTTACATACATTGTAACATTTTGAACAACCAACAATAGTGCCACTTTCGATTCAGACCGTATGGAAGAGTGCTCGCCCGCTCCCCGCCTCCCCTTTCTGCCTGCCTGTGCCTCAACTGCAGCTACACGCAGCCCAGCGCAGGTGCAGGTCGCATCAGCATCGCATCCCCTCTACTGCCAGTCTGCGCGGCCCCATTAGACTGCGCTGTGCCGCCCATCTCAATTTGCCTCCGAGTCAGCCACTGTGCTGCTTGGTTGCGCACATGGAACGTAGAATGCAACATTTCCATCACACTCCTTAGTGATGGATACTAAAACTTGTACTGTCACGGCATTACTCGTTCAACTTATAATGGCCATTTCAGCTGAAGGCACTGTGAACTGTTGACTTGTTATAATTAAGCTCATTGGTACGTATACAACAGATAATAGAACTGTATATTCTGTTATCTCATTCTTGAACAGAAAAGCAATCGAAATGAATATTAAGAATATAAATGTATTGTTTTACGATAAAACAGGGCTGCAGCATGTTTGCAAAGAAAAAAACATTACGGCTTTTTTATGTATATTCTTCTGAAGGAAAAATATGTGAACTGAAAAAAAAAAAAACCTGTAATGTTACTATGAAATAACTGGAGCGAATCGTAATACATTTTCTATTAATATATATTTTTCTACAGAAAATTGTACGGAATTTAAATAAAATTATTTTGTAATGTAATCATTTGGTGTTGCGAGTAGCTGATAAAAATACATTTGTTGTTAATGCTAAAATCTAAGAAATTAATATGCAATTAAAATATTGAGGTACAGGCTAATAACAAAAAGGAAGATATCCCCGCTGGCAGGTTGGACATTGGTGTAGATTTGTCATTCACCCTGCTGCGCCTTAGTTTGAGTAGTCGAGGAAAACTGAAAATTATTTAAGTTTTCCTTATAAATGTACTTTGTGATGACGTATATTCACACAATACCTATCCATTTCAGCAAACGCTCAAATTATGTAGCCGCTCTGTAACTATAGTGTGAGTGTACAATGCGGCTGGCCACAGTGGCCAAGCGGTCTGTGGCATGTCAATCACGGTCGCTGCGTTCAGGGGTTCGATTCCCCCCTCAGGCATGGATGTTTGTGCCGTCTTTAGTATAAGTAGTTTGTAAGTTTAGGGACTGATGACCCCGGAGTTAAGTCCCGTAAGCTCTACAAACATTTTTGTAGAATGCGGAGCCACGTGCATCAATCGTGTACAGTCGAGTGTTGTCGGACGCCTTCGGCTCTGTCTGGCCTTAAACAAAGAGGTTCAGCCCACTGCCGTCGGCAATTGTAACATGAACAGGAAGTACTAGTCACGATGTAACACGGCAGTTGAGTGCCCGATCTCGCTTTGTTGTGTAGGCCTATCACTGGCAGAGCGAAAATGACCGACTCTAGCAATGACAAGCCTCTAATGAATCTGTTACTTCTGAGACTGTAGAGGATGCAAAAAGAAAATTAAATGATGGAGTGTATGTACTTGCAAATATGATGAAGAAGAGAGAGAGTGGCGCCTGGGAAAAGTTTGATGTTGTAGTGAACGCTGCAGATAGAAAATACACGAAGTATGTACATTGCAGAGAAAACGGTTGTATTCTTGTCTATTCTACCTCTTCCAGGACAAGACATAGATGCTCTGTCAAGAAAAACACAGGCCACGGAATGAAGTGTGGAGTAAGCTACCCCCGCCTCCCTCAACGAAACAAAATCTTATACATGATGGTACCCTTGTTATGATTTAGTAGAATAAGTGAAGTACCTTCTGCCATGTACCAGACGCATCTTATGTAGACAGTGACCTTCCACTAGTCTTGACGTCAAGTTTGCGAAATTTCATCAAGTTAGAAATAATACTATAAATTTTGTTAACTATATATGTGAAGTATCCTCTGCCATCCACCAAGTAAATCTTATGTAGGCCGTGACCTTTATTTTGAATGTCAAGTGTGCAAAGTTCATCAAGATCATGATTGTAAGAAATTCTTTAACTGAATCCCTGCAAGAGTGACCTTTCTCTTGTTTTGAAACTGATGAGCAATCATTTCATCAAGTTTGGAATAAAGCAGGTGTAAGTAATACAAAATCATAGGTAATTACCATGTGTAAGTTGGAAGGATTGTACAGTAAAGCTGTCGTAGTTTGGGAGTATAACAAGTAAGAAATTTTGGGAGTAAAGAGGGGAATAAAACAAACTGGTAAATATGTTTTCCTTGTGGTCAACAGGATATTAAATCAGCAAAGAAAAGATAAAGGATGCTTCTTGGAATGTGGCGAATCAGTAGAGTATCACGTTGTTTTCTCCTCTCTGATTCCTTTATTTCCTATATTATATATTTTCTCTTCATAGATGAAAAAGGCTAAATGTTTGACATTTACATATCCGTTCTGGCAGCTCATAAGCAGGCACCCCTTCTGCATCAGTTTTTAATAAATTATTTTACCAATCTTCTATGCTAACATGTAAGTGTGTATTTGTTTCTTTTTTTGCAAAAAATGACCTGTTAAGTTATGTATATTTGTTTCTTTCTTATTTAGCATGGAAGTTCTACAAGGAATCTGACGCAGAAACATCACGCAAGTTGTTCCGTTTCTCCCTCATTCATCTTCCTGCACTTATGTTGTTAATGCTGATCAACAAGAAAACTTGGGCAACTAGCAAAAATAAAAGTGATGAACTTGGGGAAACAGCATTGATAGAAGTATCAAATGAAGAGAGGACTAACACGTGACAGTGGTGTGCAGTAGTTGTAGAGGTATATAGTTCATACTCGCATGTTCAAGCGAGACTTGTTAATGCTTCACTGATGTTGAATGGAAGACTGTTTTAACCCAAGGTTATTTCATCTTCCATTGTTGAAAATGTGACAATTATCAGATATCTGAAATTATATTTTATCTGTACTTAATGTGCAATTACCACATACATTTGCTCCATCTGGAGCACAAGTCATTTGTACAGTTCTTTTTTTAGCCAATGTTTTATTTATTTGAGTAAATATTTTCAAAAATAAAAACTATGTTAAAATAAAAATTCCTTCTTTGGCGTCACATTTTTCTGTTTGTGTCTACACATGAACATCCCACAGTGACTTGGCCCAGAATGAGGACAATGTAAGTATTGGAAATATTGTTTTCAGAATACTAATTAGTTACATGAGAGATACTTTATTTTTACATTCTATTTTACATATATGGCATGTTGTTTACTCACCAAGACACATCAAGCGGTAGAGGTTAGGCTTGGTTTGCACGCCTAGATTAAACATTCTCCAGCAGCCAATGGGCATGCAGTATTGTTCTGAATACTATGCTGCAACGGTCGTAGGCATTGCCAAAATTAAACTAGATTGTAAAGATTTAATCAGTGGATTTTATTCTGTGTTGCAAGTTGTCATCACTGATGATGCTAGCATGCAACAGAGCCATTATTTGCGGACTGTAAGGTTTCTTCAACTACAGTGCACATATATATGCATACTTTAATAGTCACTTGAAACCAGCAAAGTTGCTTTTCCCATCTTAGTCATCACACATAAGAAGACTTTTCGATAAAACCAACCTTTCGGCTCATAGAGGCTCCATCAGAAATCTGTGTGTGTGTGAGAGAGAGAGAGAGAGAGAGAGAGAGAGAGAGAGAGAGAGAGAGAGAGAGAGAGAAAGTGGGGGGGGGGCATAAATTTGATTTTTGTGATGTACAGTATTGCTAATAAAAGTAAACAGGTCTTGCAGTTGTGAATGCAAGTGGTGGATTTATGTCCCAGATCCCACATGTAAGTGGTGGATTTATGTCCCAGATCCCACTGAGTCAACACAGTGCCTCAATTATACATGTCACCTAGTGTTGACAACTTTTAATGTACTACTTGAAACAGACCTACAAATGTAGTGTTACACAGAAAATGTATTGCCTGGTGTCACATCTGGGCCAAAGTCTGAGAACATTTTCAGTTATTTATTGCACAAGAACTAAACATTGCACAGATACCATACATATGTCATTTTGAAGAGAAACCCTGAAAGTTTATTTTCATGTATACCACCACAGCACAGTTAGGTAAATTGCCTATAGTCAGTGCTACTTGTAAACATGGTGAGTTCAGGTGCTATACCGATCATGATGCGGCCCCTGTTGACAGGCAACACTCACGGCATAATGGTGTACCAGGAAACACACTAAAGAGGCTGCCACATGTCCAAGTAGGAATGTCCAGTTACAGTGCTCTCGGTGAAGAAGGATGACATATGTATGATATCTGTACAATTAAATGTTTTATCCATTGCAGCAACTGTGTTAGGTTAGGTTGGCTCTCAAATGGGAACTGCAAACATTTGATCACAAGGTGACAAGTTAACCAATTCCTCCACAGGAAAGCATCTCTGATGAATTATACACAACACTGGTGATAGTATGTGCATCATATGACAGGAATCCTCTCTCCAGCGTGCACTGTAGTCAATTGACGTTGTGTGTTTAGATGTTTGTTTAGGCATAGCTTCTCCGTACCATGGTGCAGTTACCTCCTATCAGACCTACTGCTTCCAATGGGGTCCAAACTACTTGTAGGTTTGTATCTCAAGACAATCTATTTTCACCTGTATGTGACACTGAAATTACAAGGCGATGAGCTTGTATTATGGCATAGTTTCCACTTGCTATTCGTCATGTATGCTTGTGACAGTAATATTTTCTTCCCATATGACTCATATTCTGTAACTAATGTATAGTATGAAAATTTCCATGGCTACAAAAAGAGAACAGAGATGTCATTGACACAATAGACAGTTCATAATGCAGTGAAAACTGAAATGAAAATTTAGTTCAGGAATAGGATTTGAACCCAGGATATTCTGTTTTGTAGTCCAACACCATGACTACAGAACCACAACTTGTTTGCTGTAGCTTCTTTCTTAATGTGGCATATCATACACATGGAGTGTTCAGCTTTCATTTTTCTTCTTCTGTAATACATTTAATAATGGAGAGTCCAGGTTGGAATTAACAATATAGTAATAGGACAGTTTACAACTTGCCGCAAAGATCTGACGACGAGCTGCGACAGGCACACAAAAAAGACACACACATACAACACTTAGAGCTCTCAGCCATCTCCTTCTTCAGAATCAGGAACATTCATGCAATCACACAGGCAGAACACTATCGCACAATCTTCAGCTCCAGCTGCAGCACTTCGAAGTGCAGCAGCCGGAGCTAAGTGTTGCAGCTGGAGCTGACAGTTGTGTGACTGTGTTGTGCCTGTGTGATAGTGTGAATGTTCCAAATTCTGAAGAAGGCCATGGCCGATAACTGAAAGTGTTGTATGTGTGTGTCTTTTCTGTGTGCCTGTCACAGCTCGTCGCCACATCTTTGCAGTGAGTTGTAAACTGTCCAATTACTATATTTTGTAGTACATTTAATATTAAACACCAAAAGAGATAAAGTATTCAGTTTGAAATGCAGTGTTTAAATAGTTTCTAATTTTTAATACTATTTAAATTACATTGCAGTACATTTGAATTTATATATTGCCGCGTTGAAATTGAAGCAGGCTTGACTTCAAAGGCATGGTTGTCAACTGAACACAGCACTTATACTGAAAGCAGGTTTATTGCGAACTGAAACATACGTGCAGCACTGACTGCCTCTCGGGCAGAGTGCTCTGCTATTTATACACAGACAGAATGTACCAGAAATTAGAAGAATAGTTAACTTAAGAAATATGTAGAAATTACAAGTGAACATAAGACATATGTAGAACATTCTGGAAATGTTAATTACAAACAAATAAATTTTTGCCGGTGGCTGGATTGTACCATATGCTATCGACAGACATAAAAAAAATTAAAGAACCATCGAATTTCTCTGATTCAATCATTTAAACAACAACTTATTCATGAGGAAATACTTATGAATATGTATATATTTTGTAGCCTACTCCATTGAAATTGAGAGAATATAAACAAACGTTAAAAAAAAATCCTTTTGTGGTCTGTTCCTATATGACAGGGACTTTCTTCGATGTGTAAATATTCTATATTAAGTCTAATGATTTCAAAATTTTTACACCTCACTCATATTTATTATAAACCCATATACTTTTGAGTATAATTACTTTTGATTATAAAACAAATGTCTTCGAGGTTCTTGCTGTTAGTGGTTCAGATGTAGCAACAATAGTTGAATTGGTCTCTGCTTTGTTGGAAACACTGTTTTTGCTTTTGATGTTTCATTTTCACATTGGTGAGGATTTCTCTTCAGCTACAGCTGTAGTGGCTGATCTGGTACATTTAATAATGTAGGTAATGCATTCCATATACATTTCTTATGTTCAACACTTACAGTACTGTTTTGGCTAGAATTGTAGAAGAAATACTGACGTTTCTGAATAGAAAACTGATATCTTTCTTTAGAAGGTTGGGTCTTCTGTTGTTTATTAGCAATTTTATCTCTTAATAGAAACTGAAATTCTTGATTAAAAAGTCATTGATTTCAAGATAATCTTAAATAAACTGTCCTGCAAATAACCTTTTCATACCCTCCAATGGTTGTTAGGAAACCTCATAAAGACAAATGTAGCGTTATTTACTGGTAATTACCTATTTTTATGGTGCTACATACCTTCCCCATTGTAAAAGTATGTTAAAATCAATTTAAACAACACTGTTCACACTCATCCAATATCATATTCAGAAACATAACTCGCCAGCCACTTGGAGCGCTGGTGTTGTGGCATATAACAAAAACCAGTGGAAGTGTTGTGACTGTATATGTTAGACTGCAGTGATTATTAACACTGGATACACAACTGTAGAGGTTTGGATCTGTGAAAATCGTGATGATATATTATAGTTTTGTTGGCAACTCCATATGTGTAGGCCATGTTATTGTTTTGATTCTTGTGTCCTCTGAAATTAATTTACCAATGACTGATTACTTTAATAAATAGATAATGATGAAATTTGTGTCGCTTATTTTGCAGAAAAGTCAAACGAAAGGAAGTAGAGTTCAAATCCATATGTGACTTAAATTTTTATTCAGGTTAGTGTTTCTATCACATTTCACTTAATGACAAAATGCACTGCTGTAGACGGTGTTTCTCATATTCATTTTATATTTGCCACTTGTCTATACTGATTTCCATTTGAGTTGATGGACTGGATATGCGTGCTGTGTGGAAAATCATTCTTATACCATACGCCTCAAATCTGTCGTTATTACACCTTTATTTATTAGTCTACAACAATGTAATTTATTCATTAAATGCACTCGGGGAGAAACACTAGTTCCGAATCATAACTTAAGTATGTGTTTTACATAACTCGTGTCTTGTTTTACTGTTTCATTACAGAAATACAGTTAATGACATAGCTTGAATGTTTTGTAAATAGTATTGAAATTTTCAGAGCTGGTAGTGCCCGTTGTATATAAGTTATTAAACATAAGGAGAGCATTAAATTAAAATTTATGCTGCAGCCGGGATTTGAACCCTGGACCTTCTGCTTACTAGGTAGGCACTTTAGACCACTCAGCTAACATAATGTTGCAGCCAAAGCGATTACACGGACTGTCTTAAAGCTTGTCTCCCTCCACGCCTACCTAGTAGGAGGTCCCGGGTTCGAATCCCGGCCTCAGCATAAATTTTAATTCAATGCCTCTCCTTCTTATGTTTAATACCTTTGGTATAACGAGACAATGTTGTCTCAAGAAATTGTATTATTTGTTAATATGTATATAAGTTAGTTTCTACTAAAGCAACTAGTAGAAACAATTAGGAAATTCAAAATTTTGAATTCTTTGTAAGCACATAATAGTGACAGCTGAATATTGTCTGATAGATATACGTTCACCAATATGGTATCAGGCAGTACGACTTCGTAATACACAGTACTAACTCCAGATTATCTTTGAGCTCACTGTTAGACTGTGCTACTGCTGTTAAGACAACAGTATTTGTCACTGCATTCAAAGCATATCTTGGACACCATTGGTTGTCATTAACAGCCTTAAATTTATGAATTTGAAATATTCTTACATCTCGATCGTTGCAAGCCATTGAAATAACTTCAGTGGCGAAGTTGAAAATTTCCATTTGACAGGAAACACGGAATTTAAATAAAAGTACATAGTAATATGGACACACATTAATTACCCTCTCCTCGGGTAGATTGGTTCTTTGTGTACGTGATATTGTGCTTGTTGTTGATTACTTGACTAGTATTTTTTTTTTTTTCTTTAATTGGAGAAATCATTCAGTTTTCTAACAAAACATGCTGAGCCATTGCCCCCGAATCTTCAATTTTCCTCATACTGCCAGCAGTACTAGTTGCTAGGTGGGTAGAAATATAAGGTCATATTTTGGTAGCTCAGTAGCAGAGTGGTAGTGTGCTGTCACATGAATTCCAAGGTAGTGGGTTTCATTTTCACTCAGTCCTAGGATTTTTATCAGTCACTTTTAACTTATTTCGGCTTTGACAACGTGAAAAGTGCCAAGTTGATCCAGTCCCCTATGACTGGCTGGGTAAATTAGTTCAAAGATCATAGGAAAGCAGTGGCACACGACCTTGAAACAGTACCATTTCTAATAAAGTACTTTTGAGTTCAATCTTTGATTTATTGATTCCTTTTTCTTGAGTGCATCTTGTGTGATAAGTGCTTATACTTCCATTTTTTACCGTAATATTCATATAACACTGCCTGACTGAAGAGAAAACACATACAGAGTGTGTAACAAATCCGGCAAATACATTGCTGTTATTTTCACATCGTGAAAAGAATGACTTGTTGTGTTTGACAGCTAGTGGGAGCATTATGTACTTTAATCCCTCAGGGGCTCAGCATTAATTTGCTGAGTATGGGCTTGGTGAATCTGGGATCCTGAGCTGTGGGCTGTGTCGCGCCAACAGTCTGCTACACCATAAGCTCCGTGTGTGCTACAACGACCATCGTTCGGCACGACGGTGGAACATTGTACGTTTCAGAGCCCGGGGATCTTGGCTTAATCGCCCGGGTCGCGAGGACGGCACAAATCGCTATAAAAAAACCTCAATCCCAAGGTATGCTACATGCCGAGGAGATGCATGGCTGTTGAGGTTGAACAGTCGCTAGTGAGCAACCTCTGAGGAACCTGCTGCACCTCAGTTGTATAAGGCTTACCCAGGCAAGTGGGGCTCTGCCTGGGTGGACCTTTATTTCCCTAGCTGTTCGTGGGAACACCATGAAAAGAACCCAGAGTAACACTGGTGGGCGTTTAACCACCAGCGTCTCTGAAAAAGGAAAAGTAGATTTCAATACTGAGAATTATGACCCCCAGTCGTTCTCTTCCTTGGCCACGCCATGGGAGGAACGCAGGGCTCGAAGCCGAGGACAACAATATGCTCCAAGGTATTTAGTGTGCGCTAGGACAGATGGTGAATCTTTCATGAACATGAATCCTCTCTTTTTTGTCGAACACTTGGAAGACAAGTTCGGAGAAGTAGACGGCTTGTCGAACATGCGATCGGGATCGGTTTTAATAACGACGTCATCCCCAGCACAGTCACGGGCATTGCTCACCTGTGACAAGCTTGGTAATGTTCCCGTTACTGTCACCCCACACAAAAGCCTTAACATGGTACAGTGTATGATTTTTCATAGGGACTTCCTTTTGCAGTCAGATGACGAACTCCGCAAGAACTTGGAACGGCGAGGAGTCCACTTTATACAGCGCGTCCATAGGGGTCCAAAGGACAACAGGGTCGCCACCGGTGCATTCATCTTGGCCTTTGAGGGCGACTCATTGCCTGAGAAGGTCAAGGTGATGATTTACCATTGTGACTTGAAGTCCTGCGTTCCTCCCCCTATCCGCTGTTTTAAATTCTGGAGGTTTGGGCACATGTCCTCCAGGTGTACTGCCAACTCTACCTGTGGGACTGTGGCCGTGCATCGCACCCAGACCTCCCTTGTACACCACCTTCCATTTGTGTCAACTGTGGACAGTAGCACCCACCTTGCTCACCTACCTGCTCTGTACTGCACAAAGAAAAGATCATACAATACAAAACCATGGATCGGCTGTCTTATTCCGAGGCAAAGAGGAAATATGAAAAACTCCACCTGGTCAACATCAAAACGTCCTATGCAGCGGCCACATCATCATTTCAGCAGGCTAGTTTCCCACCTGTTCCGTCAATCATAGTGGGGCCTCAAACCCAACCGTCACCATCTGCCCCCTTGGTGGTAGGGGGCATATCTCACACTGTTGCTTCCAAATCCCCCTGCCTTGGAAGCAAAAACCTCCCAACCAACGGGGACTTTGGTCCCCACACGTGATCCAGTGCCACAACAGCCTGCTCTGGCTCCTCTCGCGAGGAAGGAATCGCTTGAATCCCTTTCTCCCTCGGTTTCTCCCACTGGTACAGTGGATGCCAGTGAGTGGCACAAAGTGCCTTCCAAAGCTGGTCGTAGGGCCTCAAGGGCAATCTCCATCCCTGAGACTGAGTCTGCCAAGCCCTCCCAACGTGAGAAACCGAAGGATCTGCGAGAAAAGCAGAAGAAATGTAAAACAAAAGAATCGTAGGTGGCTACAATGCCACCACAACAAAGGTCTGCTTCCAAGGACGTGGTGGAGATCCTCGCGTCCCCTGAAGACTTGGCAATTGCCAAGACTTTGGAGACAATGGACGTCGAGACTCTGCCTCCTCAGTCGGTGATTGCAGATAGTCCTATGGATCCTCCTCTCCTATCTCCATAAATAAGTCAGGAGATAGTGTGGTGCTGCAATAGAACTGTGGCGGTTTCTTCTGCCACTTGGCCGAGCTACAGCAGTGGCTATGTCACTTTCCCTCTCTGTGTAGCCCTTCAGGAAACCTGGTTTCCTGCCGAGCGGACTCCTGCCCTTCGTGGGTATAGGGGCTACTATAAAAACCATGCAACATACGACAGGCTATCCGGAGGAGTCTGTCTGTACGTTCTTGCCACTGTCCCCAGTTCACCAGTGCCACTTAATACAGTGCTCGAGGCAGTGGCTGTGAAAACTCAGGCACGACAGGACATTACCATCTGCTCAATCTACCTTGCTCTATATGAGGCAGTCTCTCCTGCAGACCTTGCAAACTTGATCGCACACCTTCCCCCGCCATTCAATGCCCACAACCTCTTGTGGGATGGCTCTCGGGTCACAGTAGGGACATTGAAGCTCTAATAGCACAGCTGGACTGCTGCCTTCTCAATACCGGTGCCCCCACACATTTCAGTGTGGTGCATGCCACATACACAGCTATTGATCTTTCTCTCTGCAGCCCAAGCCTTCTACCACAGCTTCATTGGGGGGTCCATGATGACCTATGCGGTAGCAACCACTTCCCCATCCATATCTCTCTTCTCCAGTTTCAACTTCCAGATCACTTCCCCGTTGGTCTCTGTGTAGGGCTGACTGACCTGCTTACACCTCGGCTGCTATGGTGATTCCTCCAATCCTGGATGATGTTGATCAGGCTGCTCATCACATCAATAGGACCATCATTTCCGCTGCTGAAGCCACTGTTCTGACCACCACTGGCTCAGTTTGGCGCAAGTCGGTTCTGTGGTGGTCCGCAGAGATTGCTGAGGCCATCAGGGTATGTTGTCGTGCACTCCAGTGGTACCCTTGTATAGAGCACCTGATCACTTTCAAATGACTCCAGGCACAAGCTTGGAGACTGATACGCCAGAGTAAGCAGGACTGTTGGGAGAGAGATGTCGCTACCATCGACTCTCGCGCCACCCCATATTTGGTGTGGTTACAGGTTTGGCGCCTTTTTGTGTACTGACCACAGGCTGACCCAGCTTGAACATCAGGGTACTATATGCCTGGATCCGGCTGTTATCTCTGAACACATGGTGTACCATTATGCTAGTAACTCTGCGACTTCAGCTTACATTGCGGGCTTCCACACCCACAAAAAAACAGGTTGAGCGGAGGAAGCTCTATTTCCACACTTGTCGGCGGGAACTATATAATGCCCCATTCACTGAATGGGAATTCCAGAGTGCCCTCACTGCCTGCTCCAGTACCACCCCAGGGCCAGATCGAATCCATAACCAGTTCCTGCACCACCTGTCAAAGGACTTTCAACACCAACTTCTCGCCCTGTTCAATCGTCTCTGAGTTGAAGGTGTTTTCCCATCTCAATGGTGGGACAGCATCACCATCCCAGTGATAAAACCTGGCGCTGACCCACAGGTGGCTGACAGTTACCGCCCGATTAGCCTCACAAACGTTCCTCGCAAGCTCATTGAACGTATGGTGAGTCAGCGACTCGTGCGTTTTTGAAGACCGTGGACTCCTCGCCCACCAACAGGGGGGCTTCCACCAAGGCCATTCTGCATTAGACAATTTAGTACCACTGGAGTCGGCTATCCGCACTGCTTTCGCCAGGTGTGAGCACTTGGTTGCAGTCTTTTCGATCTTCGAAAGGCTTGTGACACTACCTGACACTATCACATTATGGTTACGCTGCATGGATGGGGCTTGAGAGGACCGCTTCCGCACTTCATTCAAAACATCCTCTCGCTTCGCACTTTTCGGGCTAGGGTAGGTACCACCCTCAGCTCCCCACGCACCCAGGAGAATGGAGTCCCAAAGGGCTCCGTTCTTAGTGTTCTGATATTTCTCATTGCAATCAACGGACTTGCTGCGGCAGTAGGGTCATCGGTTTCCTCCTCACTGTATGTGGATGACTTTTGTATGTATTACAGTTCTGGTGTCGCTGAAAGGCGACTGCAGGGAGCCATTCAAAAGGTGCATTCCTGGGTCCTAGCCCATGGGTTCCAGTTCTCTGCCTCCAAAACACGGGTTATGCACTTTTGTCGCCATCGGGCAGTGCACCCAGACCCAGAACTGTATTTGGGAGATGACCTCCTTCGTGTTGAAGATACGCATTGCTTCTTGGGCATGCTGTTCGATGCCCGGCTCACATGGGTCCCCCACCTACAACAGCTTTGACAAAAGTGCTAGCTGTACTTAAACATACTGTGCTACCTCAGCCACACTGCTTGGGGAGCGCCTGTCCAACCCTCTTACAACTTTATAAGGCTCTCATGCAGTCCCGCCTGGATTATGGGAGCCAGGTGTACGACTCGGCAGCCCCTTCTGCGCTTCGTGTCTTCGACCCCATCCTAAATGCTGGTGTTTGCTTGGCAACGGGAACTTTTCGTACGAGCCCAGTGACGACCCTCCTCGTTGAGGCTGGGGTTCCCCCACTGCAGTTCCATTGGCAGCAGTTGTTGGCCTCGTATGTTGCCCGTGTCCACACCTCAGACCATCATCCAAATTGCTGGCTCCTCTTCCCGACTGCTGTACTCCCATTCCCTCAAAGACAACCTTGGTCAGGTCTCCTGATTGCAATCCGTGTCCATTCCTTTCTCTCCTCCCTTGAATCCCTTCTCTTCCCTCCTACTTTCCACTACTCTTCCCATACACCTCCTTAGTGTATTCCTCATCTGCAGCTACAGTTGGACATGGCCCGGGATTCGAAAGCCTCCATTTCACCATTGATTCTTTGTCGCCAGTTCCAGGAACTCATTGACTCATTCCATGGCGTGGAAGTTATCTATACCGATGGTTCCCTGGTAGAGGGCCATGCTGGGTACTCCTATCTCCATGGTGACCTTTTTGGAAAGCGGTCTTTGCCAAGTGGGAGTAGTGTTTTCACTGCAGAGCTGGTCGCTATCTCTAGAGGTCTGGAACATCTCAGAGTCTGCCCCAGGGAGTCTTTTGTCATCTGTAGCGACTCCGAGTTGCTTGCGAGCACTCAACCAGTGTTTCAACAAACTACCTTTGGTGCAGAGTATCCAAGACTCTGTAGCCTCTCTCAATAGGTCTGGTCGCTCAGTTGTCTTTGTTTGGACCCCAGGGCACATCGGCATTCCTGGCAATGAACGTGTAGATCAGTTGGCCAAATAGGCCACCACCTCGCACCCTCTTAAAATTGGTCTTGTGGAAACGGACCTGAGGTGGACGCTACACCGGAAGGTGCGAGACGCCTGGAGTTCGGAATGGTCTGCACTTAGTGCGCAAAAACAAGCTTCGCACAATCAAACCATCCACAGCCATATGGAAAACCACTGAGGTCCAATCATCGAGATTCCGTTGTGCTATGCCACCTCCGTATTGGGCATACTTGGTTGACTTCGCCGTGAGCCACCGCCCATGTGTTGCTGTGGTGTAGCTTTGACACTAGTTCATCTCCCGATGGACTGTACCATTTTAGTCCCCTTGTGGCAGTCTTTTAATCTTTCACCTACCCTATCCTTAGTGTTAGGGGACGATGCCTCCATGGCTGAGTCTGTGCAATGTTTTATTCGCGCACTGGGTCATTACCATTCCATTTAATGGAGGGTGCTTTCTCCTGACTTTCAACCGTTTTTAGTGTTTTATGTCTTCTGACTAGCAGATATTAGTGTGTTCCACATGACTGGCTTGGCCATTATTATCCCAGTGACCAGCCAGCCATGGATTTCCGTTGTCCAATTTTAGTATTATTGAATGCTCTGTTTTATTTTCTCTCTTTGTGCTGTCGGTGAAAGTTTATCATTGACATGTACTCCTCTTGGGTATTCATTCTATGCCTACAGATCCACACAGCCATTGTTTCCCATCCACTGCACATTCTTCGTTAGAAACAGGGGTCTGATGACCAAGTAGTTTAGTCCCCTCTAAACAAAAACAACAACAACAACAATGTACTTTCAGCTCTGTTGTCTGCGACCTGTGCATCCACAGGAAGTTCTGTATTTAGAATAAAATAAAATAGAAAGAAATTCTGTAATGTTTTACATACAAAGACATCATACGCCAAAAGAAATGAAGGACTAAGAAATCAAATCATCACACTGTCTGTTGTTTCACACTTTACATCAGAGTCTAACATAAGAGAAACAAAACTCCCAATGAATTTCTGCAACTTCACAACTGCTGTGCTGCCAAGTGACTGGGGCATATAAACATGTCACAAAACGATTGAATAATGAATGTGTATTAGGAGTGAAGCAGCACATTCAAATTACCTTCCAGTTTAGGAGCCTTTGTGGTGATATAAATTGTAGCAACTGTCAAAAATGTAATTCGGAAATATCTCATTTGCAAAGGATGCTCAGAAGTAAGAGAATAATGTTACAAATAACAAGTGTTCATTTATAGTGGTTACTTATACTTATAGGCATAGAAGTAAATCTTCCACAACTCACTCACGTCCAAACTTCTGCTCTGAATTGTAATCACAAATACTAGACCTCTATATCATAATGTTACTGTAGTATAAAAGTAATGTCTGAATGCTTCCAATAGCAGTTAATCAACTATTTCAGTAGAGCCTGCTTAGTTTCGTACCTCAGTTTCACAAAAATTATAGGCCTGTACCAACACATTTTGGCAGTTACCTACTAGTTTGATAAAGTGACTATGTAGCTACAAACAAATAATATGTCTATATAGAAACTGTTAATATTAGCATGTCACATTCTTGAATATATTCAGTTAGATTCCTGCCAAATAGCTGAAAAAAATATGATAGGTACACAAAAAGCACAGAAGCAAGGACAAGGTGAAAAGAACATTTATAAGGCAATACAAAATCTAGTCTCCTACAATGTAAAAATCATTTTTAGTTTTGAAAATATTACAAAGTTCAAAATCCGCTAAAACAAAACTCGTGCAACATTGACAGTATGCGCCAAGACGTGAATATAATCTTAATCAGTTCCTCTTATACTTCTGCACATCAGGTTGCAATTCAAGTCTGCTTTCAAAAAGTTTTTGGATCAAGCTATTTTGAAATGTATGAATTACACTGCATTGAGAATTCATTATTATAGACTGCAATTAGCATAAGCAGTGATATTACTTTAATGATTTTTTTGTATTAGAAAGTTCACAACAACGTTTAGAGACTAGGAAATATGAAAGTAACAGCATTAAAAACAGAAAGTCTCAGTTTGTATCACGCCATTCCTCTGTTACTACCTAGTATCGCTTCAGCTGCAATTTTTGTCTAGAGAGTTTCGCGATTGTCTGTGATGAGTGTGCTTTTTATAGACATGAACATTCTTCACTTGTTCTTATTTGTGCTCAGTTGTTAGGGGAAATAGGTAGCTAAATCACACAATGTATTACATACTCATTGTGACTTAAAATGAAAAGTGAAGTTTTGTTCCAATCTTCTTGAAATTTTGGATGCATAAACTTCAATGCACGAGGACGGTCACCATAAGTGTAAGGATCACACAGTTCATGAGATATAATGTCGTAAACAATGAGATGTGTGGAAAAACTCTTGCTTCAAGTGACAATGCTACACATTTCATGCTAAACCAAATTTGGTGCACATATTCCTTACTAAAAGGTGACAATTGCCGTAATGGAAGGACCACATGCAACACATGGGTCAGGAGATATCATGTCATAAACAATAAAGAGTCGTAAAAAAATTATCCACGTCATATGAAGAGAATTTATTCATACTTTATATGAATATGAGAGTATTTAGCGACTTGCAATAAACTTTAAACACAATTTAAAACCTTTATTGTGTTTTTTTCTCACTTACAACCACATCAGAATAATGAAAGGAAAATGTTTCTCACTTAGTACTTCTTTGCTGTTGATGGCATTGAGTATGACTTTACAATTTGAAATTTCTACACTACAAATTGAAGTTGCAGAAAATTTTACAGACGGTACACACACATATAGATGAATGTACCTTCGAAATTATATCACAGTATAACATGTAATTCATGAGATATGAGGACATAAACTGTAACGTTCAAGGAAAACTGCCCCATCCATTACTTCTTTACTACTAACTATTCACAACAGATTTTACAGAGATACAGCAGTTATACAATTACACTAAGAGAAACATTAAAAGATGCTTGGCTCAGCTGGTTTCTCAATGTATTTATTTTCCTAAATAATCATACTGTGCACATGAAACGTTATGCTTCGACTTGAGTATTCGAATAAGACCAATCAAAACGAATTTCTGAAGGGTAACTCTTCAACTGTAAACTTCTCCACCAGATAAACTTGAAACCAATGTCAGTGGTGAATAGTAACAAAAATTTGCTATGTAACTCATGTGACGCCTCGCTGCTGAATTGTTGTCCTAAGTTTCAACTAGTATTGTGCCAAGTTCAGTACACATATTGTCCACTTTCCATGCATTGAAAATTCGATAAAACCATTTAAATGTTTTTCATTGGATTGTGTTTTTTTCCATGTATTGGGCTTATGGGAGTGTGACTTCTTTGAAGTATTGTTCCTATGGATGCCCCAGAGGCTCTGAGCATGCAGCTTCACGGTATCCTACCAACCTGCACACTACTTTTAATGTCCACCTGCTTAGTCTAAAGGGAATTAACGGGATAGTTGAAACTGCACAATATGTATATTATATTTCAATGTGGCATTAACCACTGTTTAGAATTACTGTTTTAAATAGCTTTTTTTTCTGTTACTGTATCTGATGTTGGATTAAGTTTGCAAATTTCGCACCAGACGGCAATATTCAATGGTACCATTTAGAGAGCATGTATAGGGTAGTCAGTGATTCGCCAGCGTGAAGAGAGTGACATTGCGCCGCTAAGATGATGCTTACAAAAAAAAGCAGGACATGAGACATTCTCCAGAAGTAGAAGTAAAGGGATGGTCGATAATTACCGGACACAGGCTTAATATTACCGACTTGTCAGCGAAGCCCAATATGTACGAGACTTTCTGCAATGTTTGGCAGTGCATCACTATCCGGAAATCACACAGCCCCATCGGAGAAATGATCCAGAGGATGATGAAAGTCTGTCGGGAAGAGGCAATCTATCTGAAGATGCGAGTGACTATTCACGACAATGTGGCACATCCTCGAAGTACCACCAATATAGCTGATTCACTAGGAGTACCAATTACACCTGGAAACTCGAGTCTAGATTCACCACAAGGTTTTGTGGATGGTCCACTGAAACCAGTGAAGAAAGGGCAAGCCAAGGTGGTCCAGCCAGTCACATAGTGCGAGCCGGCAGGAGACGCAAGCTACTTGCCTTCACCGATTCACGCAGTTCCCACCCACAACTCATTTGATGTGCTGGACACTTCGGCAGTAGTGGATACAGATGCCAGCCAGCTCTGCCACAACTCAGAAGAATCCTGCAGCCAAGAAGTCACCTCTGTTGGTATTTTATAATACCACAAACCACCAAAACCGGGATGGTGATATTAAAAAGAGTCATTTCTGATTCCTTGTTAGCTGTTTACTTGAGCTACCATGTCAAATCTTTATTTTGAGACTGTCGGACTACCAATCGGCCACATCTCTTACAGAAGAACGTCAGATGCACTTCTTCACTCACCAAGCGTCACAAAATCGTCTGATGCAAGTTGTGATAAAAGGGTTGTGAGAAGGAGCACCAACACAAAATATATACAATGTCTTGTAATGCCCACTATTATAACCGACGAGATTAGCAGATGAGGAGATTAGACTCCACAACAACAGTGGTCATCTTTCTCCCAAAGGGACTACGATCTTCTCAAGTCTTCAAGGAACGTTACTTATTTGTCACACAGGTCTAAATTGAGGATTAAGAGTTCGACAACACAAGATGAATTCAATGTGTAATTTATTATGTGAAAATTTCGATCATGAAAATGGGACAAGTGTATATAAATATTTTTGATGTGAAAAATGCGTCCTTTTTTTCCACCTGCCTTGTTAATAGCACAGATAGATCTGGACTAAGATTAATATCATAAACTTAAAAACGTTTTCATGCATGGGAAAGTTTTTTTGTATGAAAATGATTCCAACCACATGTCCATGCTGTTGGAGAGGCTGGAATGATGTAGTTGTGAAAAAGACACACACAGTACTTAAAACAGTGGTAGTACATGTAAAAGAACAAGAAGCACCTGTTTCTATGAAAAAATATGGCCCTATGATAAATGATGACGTACACTGCAACAAACAATGAACTTTTCAAAATGAAGTGATACTGGTTGATTTGCACGTGGATTTTCTGTTGCACATTCGGCAATTCTGTGTCACATAGAAGCGGACGTTGTTTGTCTACATAATCACATTCGGCACTTCTGTGTCACATAGAAGCGGACTTTGTTTGTCTACATAATCTTCCACAGACATTCATCATCCACTTCCGTGCAAGCAAGAGATTCTAAAGCAAAAGTGTTATTTGCTGGCGAGTCAACAGGGAGGAGTTCGTGCACATGGGTAATTTTGAAGCGATTTGAAGAAGGATGTTTTTGTAGGATTTTACACACTGTGTTCACAGGTTTGTCCAATGATTGAAGAATTCTCCATGCACTACACATTTGCACAGCACCACTCGATTCCTGCTGCATTGCTGTGGCTACTTCTTCCATTGACGTTGAATAAATTTGTTTCCTCCCTCTACCATGTTGCACACCAAGGGAACCCCTGAGTGACTTCTGAAGTTTTCGCAGCTTATTTCTTCTTCAAGTAACTTTCGGGTGTGCTGCCAGACCCCGTTGTCATTCTGACACGATATTTTGGCCTGGAAACTTCTGGCCATCTTCAGGTGAGTAGCGAATACTGAAGAGCCCAGGTGCGGTCGCGGTATTTATAATGGTTCTTGCACATGCCATAAGTGCTGGTATCGTTTTGCGCATGCGTTAAGGCCCCCACACATGGGCAATGAATTGCTGCAATCCATTGCATGCTACATTGCTGCAATCCGTCGCTCGTCCCCATCTCACCACACACGAGCGATTTGTCAAGCAATTTCTACGAGAATTACAAACACATACGTGTAGGCAAATTCTGTAATGGAAAAGGCTCTTTTATTTTTAACAGCAGTCACAGTTCATTTTTTCATCCTGATGAGTACTTCAACTCACAAATTTTAGAAATGGGAATTGTCATTTATTAGGACCTACATCTGTTTTGAATCCGTTTTCCTAGGAAGTTTTGGTTACGTTACATCTTTAGTGCCGCGAAGTGGGTTGTCTACATCTTTCTAGTGTAAAAATACGTTTTGTTTTTCTTTTATTAGTCTCTAATTCCATTTTAATGGTTCGTCTTATAGTTTAACTTCAAGTAATAACACTACACAATTCGTTTTTCAGTGTCGATGAGTCTACAGAATGTTGTAAATAGGCGCACTGATGACTGCCATGACTATAAATTGCTAAAAGGAGAGCTAGTTCGTATGAAACTATTAGGGTCTTCACTACAGCTTTGTTGATTTGCCCTGAACAATTAATACTCTTTTCATATTATGCTACATATTAATCATTCTACATCTAAGTAAAAATTATAATAAAACATGCAGCTGTTTAATATGTAAATCAAAATCATCAGATGGAACTCAAGTGTTTCTTCGCTATTACTTTGAACATCCTATCAATTCCAGTGCTATGAGCACAAGCCTCAAAATGCTGATCACTGCAGAAATTCAAGGGTGCACTTTGTATTACTTCTTAGTAGAAGTGAAAATGCTGTCCATTGCTCAGAGTAGTTCATGACCCCCAAATAATTATTCATTGGAACATAAAGTTATTACTGAACATGGAAATGCTAAACCAATCATAAACAATGCTGATAACTAAAGAAATCCCCGCAGGGGCTCAGCAATAATTTGCTGAGTTTGGGCTTGGCGAACCCGGGGTCCTGAGTCATGGGCTGTGTCACGCCAACAGTCCGCTACACCATAAGCTCTGTGAGTGCTTCAACGACCATCGTTCAGTGCTATGGTGGAACATTGTACGTTTCAGATGCTGGGGATCTTGGCTTAATCGCCCGGGTCGCGAGGACGGTACATATCTCTGTAAAACAAACCTCAGTCTCAAGGTGTGCTCCGTGCCGAGGAGATGCATGGCTGTTGAGGTTGGTCGCTAGCGAGCAACCTCTGATGAACCCGCCGATCCTCAGTTGTATACAGCTTACCCAGGTAAGCAGGGCTCTGCCTGGGTGGACCCTTATTGTCCAAGCTGCTTGTGGGAACACCATGAAATGACCACGGAACGTTGGCGGACGTACAACTGCCCTCTCTAAGCGCGGTAGAGTTGATTACAATGCTACACAATATGACCCCCAAACGTTTCCTTTCCTGTCCACACTGTGGGAGGAACGTAGGGCAAAATTTCAAGGTGAGGCTTATGCCCCTAAGTATTTACTGTGCAGTCGTACAGATGGGGAATCTTTCATGTCCTCAAAGCCAATGTTCTTTGTGGAACATTTGGAGGACAAATATGGAGAGGTGTATGGTATGTCAAAGATGAGATCTGGGTCAGTCCTAATAATGACATCATCCCCAGCGCAGTCCCGGGCTTTGCTAGCCTGTGACAAACTGGGTGATGTTTCCGTTACCATCACACCACATAAGAGCTTATATATGGTCCAGGGTATCGTCTTCCACAAGGATCTTCTGCTGCAATCGGACAACGAATTGCGAGCTAACTTGGAGTGGTGAGGTGTGCATTTCATCCGGCACATCTATAGAGGTCCAAAGGACAACAGGGTTGCCACCAGTGCCTTCATCTTGGCTTTCGAGGGTGATTCATTGCCTGAGAAAGTCAAGGTGATGATCTACTGGTGCGACATAGAGCTCTACGTTCCTCCCCCTATGCACTGCTTCAAGTGCTGGAGGTTTGGACATATGTCATCCCAATGTGATGCCAACCCAACATGTTGGGAGTGCGGGCGTGCATCCCATCTGGACGCCCCTTGTACCCCACCTCCAGTTTGCGTCAATTACAATCAGCAGCATCCTCTTGTTCTCCACAAAGAGCGTAAGATCATGGAGTACAAGACCCTGGACCAGCTAACATATGCAGAGGTTAGACGCAAATACTTGAAGCTCTATCCTGTGAACATATGTCCATAGGCGACAGTAGCTTCAACGCCGATCTCCAGACCACAATCTGTACCACCAATGATGCCAGTGGGCCCGCAGGCCTGAACCACTGCACCTGCCCCCTTGACAGTTGGGGGTGCTACTCCTTCAGTTGCTCCCACACTCTTCACATTAGGAGAAACAGACAAATCATCCCAGCAAATTGCTGAAGGATCCTCCAGCTGCTGATCGAAGGGCCTCCTGCTCTTCTTCAGCTCCCGCCGCCTCTTCTGAGAAGCCCCCACGGCCCTTAACACCTTAAAGGGTAAGAAGAAAGAAAGAAAGAAAAAGGATTCTTTGGTGGCTTTCAAGCCACCCACATCCTCTGCTTCAGAGGATGAAGTCGAGATCCTCGCTTCCCCTGAGGATCTCGCACTTCTTGATTCGCCTGACCATAGGATCTCTGCACAACCAGAATCACCTAAATCTGTGGTCATTCTGTAGATCCCGACCACAAGGCAGCAGATGTTCCTATGGAATGAGCTCCTTCTATTATTTCTTTTCTTTTATGGCCTTACAGCATGAAGAACGAGTCATTCTCCAGTGGAATTGCGGTGGGTTCTTTAATCATCTGGCTGAGCTGCGACAATTACTGTCCCACTACCCTGCATTTTGCATCACCCTACAGGAAACATGGTTTCCAGCACAGTGCACCCCTGCCCTTTATGGGTATCGGGGCTACTACCGCAACAGGTCCATATACGACAGGGTGTCTGGCGGTGTCTGTCTGTATGTACTGGACACTGTCCCCAGTGCCCCGGTGCCACTCCACACCACTCTTGAGGCAGTGGCTGTCAGAATCCAGGCTACACAGGAATTAACTGTCAGCAGCTTGTACCTTCCTCCGGATGAGGTCGTGTCTCTCAACAACCATACTGTTCTGGTCACCCAACTTCCATCACCATTTCTCCTTTTGGGGGACTTCAACTCCCACAACCAATTGCGGGGTGGACTCCAGACCACAGGCCGTGGTAGGGATGTTGAGACATTATTGGTGCAACAAGACCTTTGCCTCCTGAATTCCGGTGCCCCCACGCATTTTAGCGTGGCACAGGGCACATATTCAGCGATCGACCTCTCCGTCTGCAGCCCCAGCCTTCGACCACACCTCAGTTGGCATGTACATGACGACCTGTGTGGCAGCGACCACTTTCCAATCTTTGTGTCGCTCCCGCAGTACCAAGCTGCAGACTGCTTGCCCCGTTGGTGCCTCCGTAGGGCTGTCGGCCTGCTTATGCCTCAGCCGCTGTAATCGCTGTACCACTGCCAGATGACATCGACAATGCAGTCCAGCAGGTGACTGATAGTATTGTCGTAGGCGCTGAGGCAGCTGTTCCACAAACCACTGGTTCCACTAGGCGTAGGTCCGTGCCTTGGTAGACACCGGAGATTGCTGAGGCCATCCAAGAATGACGGCGAGCGCTCCAGCGCCATCGACGCCACCCTTCCGTGGAGAATTTGGTCGCCTTTAAACGGTTCCATGCTCGTGCTCGATGACTCATACAGCAGAGCAAGCAGGACTCTTCGTAGCGGTATGTAGCCACTATCGGCTCCTGCACCTCCCTGACTGAGGTATGGTGCGTCTTTGGATACTGCCCGCTGATAGGAAGCCCATTCCTCACCATCCAGGGTGTGCTCTGCACACTTCCGGCAGCTATCGCTGAGCATATGGCAGAGCACTACGCACATGCTCTGTGACTGCCGCATACAGTGCTGACTTCCACTCCCTCAAAGAGCGGGCCGAGCAGAAATAGATATCCTTTCGCATTCGTCATCGGGAACTATACAACAACCTGTTTAGTGAGTAGGAGTTCCGAACCCTTCTTTCTGCGTGCCCTGATACCACTCCAGGACCAGAAAGGATCCGCAGCCACTTCCTACGACGCCTTTCACCAGAGTTTCAACGACCTGTTTAGTGAGTGGGAGTTCCGAACTCCCCTTGCTGCTTGCCCTGATACCATTCCAGGACCAGAAAGGATCCACAGCCACTTCCTACGACACCTTTCACCTTTCAACGGCGCATTCTCGCCCTGTTTAACCATATATGGGCAGAGGGGGTTTTCCCATCGCAGTGGTGGGAAAGCACTATCATTCCGGTGCTGAAACCTGGTGCTGATCCCCAGGTGGCTGACAATTGCCGTATGATGAGCCTCACCAACGTTCTCTGCAAGCTCTTCGAGTCGGCGGCTTATGTGGATCCTTGAAGAGCGTGGACTCCTTGCTCCACAAAAGGGGGCTTCCGCCAGGGCTGTTCTACCATTGACAACCTCGTGTCATTGGAGTCGGCCATTCGCACTGCCTTTGTTAGGCGTGAGCATTTGGTTGCTGTATTTTTTTTACCTTCACAACGCATACAATACCACCTGGCGCCACCATATATTGATTACTCTGCATGATTGGGGCCTATGTGGCGCCCTTCCTATTTTTATTCGCAATTTCCTCTCCCACCGCTCGTTTTGGGTGAGGGTTGGGGCCTCTCTTAGCTCCCCCCGTAATCAAGAGAACGGTGTCCCACAGTGCTCCGTCCTCAGTGTCCCACTGTTTTTAGTGGCAATAAACGGTCTTGCTGCGGCTGTGGGGTAATTGGTCAGTTGCTTGATGTTCCCCAATGACTTCTGCTTGTATTTCAGCTCCGTTAGCATCTACATAGCTGAACGGCGGCTGCAGGGTGCCATCCAAAAGGCCCACTCATGGGCCACTACTCACAGATTTGAGTTCTCCACGCAGAAAACCCGCGTGATGCACTTCTGTCACTGATGGGTAGTTCACACTGACCCAGAGCTCTACTACTTCAGATCGAGGAAACACATCGCTACCTGGACATGGTTTTCGATGCCTGGCTGACTTGGGTGCCACACCTACGTCAGCTGTGACAGAAGTGTTGGCGGCACTTAAATATTCTCGAATACCTCAGCCATTCTGGTTGGGGAGCAGCCCGTTCCACCCTCCTTCAGCTCTACAAGGCTCTTATTCACTCGCGGCTTCATTACTTGGTTTATGACTCAGCAGCCCCTTCTGCCTTGCGTGTCCTAGACCATTCACCACACCGGTGTGCATCTTGCAATGGGGGCTTTTCGCACCAGTCCAGTATCGAGCCTTGTAGCTGAAGCTGGTGTTCCCCCTCTGCGGTATCGCCGGCAATGGTTGTTGGTGTCTTACATTGCCCGGGTTCGCTGGCCGCGGTAGCCGAGGGGACTGAGGCACTCCAGTCACGGTTTGCACGGACACCACGGTCGGGGGTTCGATTCCCCCCTCGGGCATGGATATTGGTGATGTCCTTAGTCTTAGGTAGTTCATAAGTAGTTTGTAAGTTTAGGGACTGATGACCCCGTAGTTAAGTCCCGTAATCTCTACAAACATTTGAACATTTGCCCGGGTTCATGCTTCATCCCGCCATCTGAACCACAGGCTTCTCTTCCCACTTTCTGCACTCTCTTCCCTACGACATCGTCCCAGGTCAGGTCTTCCGATAGCGGTCCGTGTCCGTTCCCTTCTCTCCTCACTTGATTCCCTTCCTCTCCCTCCTCCTTTCCACTACTCCCCCCGTATCCCCCCCTGGACAATTTCTCGCCTGGAGCTTCGGTTGGATTTGTCCTGGAATTCAAAAGCCTCCATTCCACCACTGATTCTCCGTCGCTGGTTCCAAGCACTGCTTGACACATTATTTACACGGATGGTTCTTTGGTCGATGGTCATGATGCATATGCCTTTGTCTGTGGTGACGACATCGAACAGTGATCATTGCCTCATGGAAGCAGCATCTTCACCACAGAACTGGTCGGTATTTTGTGAGCTCTTGAACACCTCAGAGCTCTCCCCAGGGGGTCGTTTGTCATCTGCAGCGACTTCCTGAGTGGCTTACAGGCCCTCGACCAGTTTCTCCCCAAACACACTGTGATGCGAGCAATTCAAGATGCTGTGTTCGCCCTTGGCGAGTCAGGCCGCTCTGTCGCTTTTGTCTGGACGCCAGGCCACATAGGTATACCGGCAGTGAATGCGTCGATCAGCTGGCCAAGCAGGCCACCACTTCGCGGTCCCTGGATATTGGCCTCCCAGCTCAGACCTCCAAACCCAGTTGACCTACAAGGTCCTTTGGGTTTGGAATTCTGAATGGGCAGATTCGACAACCAAATAAGCTCCGTGTTGTCAAGCCATCTACCGCTGCATGGAAGACCTCCATGAGGGCTTCTCGCAGGGAGTCGGTTGTTCTTTGCTGGCTCCGTCGATGTGGTGCGCCTTTGACAGTCGCCCACATCTTACTTGAATGCCGCGATTTAGCCGCAAAGCGGCGAAATTTTAATATCCCTGACGCTTTGCAGCTTGCTTTAGCTGACAATGCCTTCATGGTTAACTCTGTTTTAAATGTTATCTGTGTGTGTGGATTTTACAAATAAATTTAACGTTTGTGTGTGTCTCTCATTGGTCTGTCCTCCACCCGCTGAAGTGTTTTAGGTAGGTGGTTTTAAAGTGTCCCAATGTGGCTGGATGTGTTCCTTATATTTCTGTGATCACCCAGCAAAAACCTCTTTTACTGTTTCAGCTCTTTTATCAGTTCTTCGTTTTTACTTGTATCCTTTCTTCATATTTACCTGTGATTTTTAAACTTTGACTTGTTAATGCATTTATTTAGAAACGCTTAACACAATGTTTTATCTCTAAGACTGGATCAAGGGACTGATAACCGTCGCTGTTTAGTCCCTTCTAAAAACCAACAAAAAAATAAATAAATAAAGAAATGCGTCATAGGCATAATGGCAGGGGCGGCCCCTGAATAGGTTTGCAGGTTTGTGCTACCTCCAGGAACAACAATATTGTTAAACTCCGTTTGCTGTTTAGAAATTCTATGCAGGGGGAAAAGTAGCGCTCCATTTATCTCTTTTGAAACACCCTGGCTGCTATGCACCAACAACTCCCGAGTTGATTGAACTTCACCGACAGCGGTTGGGTTTACAGCCGGCCTGCAAACGCCGACTAGGGAGTCTCAGAGGGTGTGCAGGGTGCGGCGGCAATGCTTGGCAACAGTGTTCCCGTATAGGCGCCTTGAGTGTATACACATCGCGGCCGAGCCACTCTGTCAGCCGCAGAAACAGAGTCCCAACTCTCCCGAAGACAACCGGAGTTGTCCGCCTTTCGAACGAAGCGGGCTTTTCGCACCTTCTTAACCAGTTCACGTGTAGCTGCAAGCGAAGTAACTGTGCGTTGTGTCCATTGTTTAGCGTGTTTTATAGTAAGTTTTGAGGCTCAAGTGAACAGGTGAAATAATCAGGTAATTTCCTTGCTTTCTGAGCGCTTCAATTTATGCAAGTTTGATAGAAATTAGAAATCAAGAGGCTAAGTAGACCGATTCCTAGTTTGACAATTTCACAGACAGTTAAAACGACAAGTCGTCAATTCAACATAAAATTTTACTAGGGACTGTACAGCAAGTATGAACGTGTGGCTGCGATGTGAAAAAACGCCTTATTTTGTTTTCCTTGTTTATTATTTGGAGGAGAGTTCCTGGACTAAACAAGGAGTCATTGACATTCAACACCTTCATGATTAAAATAAGGAAACACGAACTGTCTTCGGTCCACGTCAATAATGCTTTGAATCAAGTCTAGGCAATGTAAATATAGCCACCTGATTACTCAGGGATACAGAAAGTCCGTGCCATTGCACTAGCAAAAGGTTTCAGATAATAGGTACACACTAAATCCAATAATTAATTGTATTCGTTCCTGTGGTTCTTCAGAACTTGCCATCAGAGGACACGATGAGAATGAATCGTCTTCCAACCCTGGCGTCTTTCGCCTTGATTAATTTTAGTGCAGAATTAGATTCATTGTTAAATCGCATTTGGAAAAGGCAACAGTTTTTAAAGGCACCTCAAAACGATCCAGAATGAACTCCTCCGATGCATGCTTAAAGCCTGCCAAGAGGAAATCAGGAACGAAATGAAGGGTGCCGAGTTTCTGGTTGTAATAGCTGACGGCACCAGCGATGTAGTCTGTGTTTTCCAAATGATTATAGTATATGGGTGCATTATTAATGGAAGACCGGTTGAAAGATTTTGGGATTTTATAGCAAAAGAAAAGCATGAAGACTTTGGCAACGCATATCATAGAACAGTTAAGTAACCATTTAGAGAATTGTCCACACAAATTAATAGCCCAAACATATGATGGTGCATTAGTCATGAGTAATTCGTCACGTGAGGTGCAGGCTCTTAAGAATCAAAAGTTTTCCAATGCTTCATACATTCATTGCTATGTCCACCAATTAAATCACATTTTGCTTAAAGCCACTTCTATTAATAAAGATATGCGATTATTTTTCGGTAAAATTTAGACACTTTGCAGCTTTGCAGTTTTTTATTCATCTACTTCTATGATATCTTGGCTCAATATCATTTTCTTTCGGAATGTGTTGAGCTGCCATACTGGAGGTGGCAGCTAGTGAAAAAAGTGCACTATCATCTTTTCTGGTCACCAGCCGCCACTGCACCATGGCACCAGTGGCAGCTGGTGGGCTGTTTATTAGGAGGGGCGGCATGTCTCTTCAATCGTACATTTTGTCCCTTCAGAACATTTCTTGAATGGGGAGAATATAGCATTAATTTTATTAGCTAGTTACGTGATTTAATCCTTCATCAAACACGACTTTTTCCTCTTATACCAAAATTACGCACAAATATGTAGTTTTTAATATTTTCTGCAGGCAATGAAAACCTCGTAACTCCATTTTATAGATTTCACAAGAGACCCAAAAACTGTACCTAAAAATAATATAAAGTGGTAAGAAGTAAATTAGCTGGTTGTGTAACTATATAAGTAAGTGTTCAGAGAACACAAATGCTTCGTCAGCTACAAACATAATATGTTACCGAAATTAGAAGACTGTCACCAACAAATGTAGTAACGAAGTTATCATGCCAGCCGCGGTGGCCGAGGAGACTGAGGCGCTCCAGTCACGGTCTGCACGGCCACTACGGTCGGGGGTTCGAATCCCCCCTCGGGCATGGATATTTGTGCTGTCCTTAGTCTTAGCTAGTTGATAAGTAGTTTGTAAGCTTAGGGACTGATAACCCCATAGTTAAGTCCCATACGTTCTTCAAACATTTGAACATTTTTTTTTTTTTTTTTTTTTTTTTTTTTTTTGTGGTTTTCATTGCCTACCATTGGAATGAAATAAAATCAAAATAGCGTTCTTACCTTAATTAATACGTTTGTAGACCAAGTCCAGTCTTCTCTCCTTCCCTTCAGCAAAATGGTCAATTACAAATTCATTAAAATTGTGTTCAAAAATGTTAAAATGTTTGTTTAGCTTATGGGACTTAATTACGGGGTCATCAGTCCCTAAACTTACATACTACTTATGAACTAGCTAACACTAAGGACGGCACAAACCCCCGACCGTAGTTAACATTATGCACATTTAAAAGTATTTTTTCTATAGAGCACATAGCTAACGCACTAAGTCTCTTCGTTTTCATTGTGTTTCTGATGCAAGTCTTGATTCTTTTGAGTGTATAGAAACACCTCTCACTTTCCGCTGTTGTCATTGGTATTGTACAAATAATATGCATGAGTTTCACTGATTCCGGTAGCACAGTTTCTAAATTATTCTCGTATACACAATTGAGAAGTGTTAAAGCCGTGGTTTGCAATTTGGAAATAATTTTTACTGTATATGACTGTCGATTCCTGTCGCAGTTCATTTCCGTTTAAGTGAAATATTTTAACTGTGGTCTGAAATTATTTTTCAGGGAATAGCAGCTTATGTTTTGGAAACAAACTGGGTTGCAATAATACAGCTGCTGGCAAGTGATTGATAAATGCGAAACGCTCATCAGTGTTAGCCATAACAAGGTCACAAACTTCCTTTGCAACAGTTTTACGTCAGTCTAAAAAGCGGAATCGTTTTGGGCTGGTGATCTCTTCATGTCCATTCCCGGTTTCCCAATGATGATCGACACTTAGAGAGTTTCTTGTCAGTTGTATAGCTGACTTGAAATCGGAGACATTCTGAAGAGCTTTCGCACTATCAACATCTCTACATTGCAGCTGATTAAATAAAATATCGCAGTGTGGCAAGAGCTTAGTGAAAAACTCGAGCCAAAAGAAAAACTCTTGGTAAGTGATAAGTTTGCCAAGTCCAACTGCTTTCCAAGTTGTTGAATAATCCTCAATTAGCCCAAGGCATTCAGCTATTTCATTCTTGTACTTAAATACGATGTTCACAATTCGTGTTTTAAAATTCCATCTTGTGTCAGCATGTCTTGGAAGACTTTTTTACACTTTCTTCACATTATCCAGTACGGTAGTTCTTTTCACTGACTTTGAAAAGAAAGTAGAGAATCCCTGTAAATTGCTAAAAAATATTCTCAGTTCTTTGTACTATGTTGCACAATGAGATTGAGTTGGTGGGCATAACAGTGTACAGAATTTGCTCCCTCCTATACTGCTTTCACTCTTTTCTGCACCCCAGTGTGCCTGCCACTCATAACCGAAGCTCCATCATAACTCTGAGCTATCAGTTTTTTCTGGAGAGTCGTCAATCTTTAGTTTTTTTAAGCTCATTCACCACTTCACTACTTATTGCATCAGCTGTGTGATCTTTGGGTGTTACGAAATTTATGAAGCTTTTATATACTTTCCCCTTTAATTCGTATCGAATAATAAATACTAGTTGGGAAAGGTTGCACAATCTCTCGTTTCATCCACTTCAATAGCGACATAATCTGTTCCTGACATTTCTTGGGAAATTAACTGATGGTACACAGTATATATATAGTCTAGCAGTTCGTTTTGAATAGTTTTGGAAAGCGCCCCCCCCCCCCCCCAAAAAAAAACACTATTATTTGTTTATTCAATACGTCCCTTCAACGTGGAATCCAGTTCTGCCATGAGATGACCAAACCCCGAAAAATACCAGGGTTATCTGAAGCATCCGTTTCGTCATATCCCCATAGTGTAAGTTTAAATTTCCCACAGAACTTGATACAATCTATGAACTTGCTAAGGATGTAACGATTCTTAGAAACATCTTCATTAAACTTCTTAATCCTCAGTCTATAAGCTGTATCCAGCTGACACCTAATATCGACTTTGCCAAGCATAACGAATTAGATGTTACTATTTCTGTGAAGTTCACTTAATTTATGTTTTCAACTTTATCAGGCAAATGTTTAATGTCTGTTACCCCATCTGCGGTCCAAGGATGTCCCGCAACACTCATTACCAGACACGTGTAGCAGAAGAAAGCATTTCGTATTTCACACCCATAAAGCCAGTCTGCATGTTTATATAGAGCAGGATTAAATTTCCTAGTGAAACTACTTTTGCTTTTGCACGCACTTTGTGTCTGTTCAATGTTCAAATCAGGTCTCGGTGGTCCTAACCTTTTTAATTCCAACTTTCCCTCAAAAGTCAATTTTTGACTACCAAATGTTAAAATATAGTTTACGCTATTTATATTATTCATTCTAAATAGAAAACTAGAAAAACGGTTAGACAATAACACGCACCTTCACAATAACGACACTAGTATCACACGCACTGCACCTGTTTGAAACTGCCTGACCGGTGTCGGTGCGCCTTCGTATATTCAGCACACTACCCCCACCCAAACCCCAGTACCCCACTCACTCCAGCGCCCGCTGTCAGCCTTTACACGGCGCGGACGGATCTCGTAGAGTCTGACAGTCAGACCATTCGCTGACCCTGGCTGGCAGACTACCTAGTCTAAAAACATTGATCATTCACTTACATGGGCTGCTGCTACATGCAGATTATTCGAGTCGATTGGTGATTAACGATTGGTACGTATTCCGTGTTGATTACTTTTGGGAGGGCGCCGCCCCAGAGACCTCAAGGAGTAGCCGCCACTGAATGGCACACATCGCTGCTAAGCAGCCATATTCATTACATTCACGAATCGCATGCGATTTGCCAGATTGCCTGGGATTTCCAAGCAATCAGCGGTGATCGCATGGTGAGTCTGTTATTACCTTTTATGTTGTGTTGACTGGTAGGTTTTACCTAAGATGACCATTGTATTTTAACATTTTTAGTTATACTGACTCCTGTTTATCTCAGCTTGATGTATTTTATTTGATGCATTTTACCATTCAGTTTTAACACCTTTTTATCCATGAAGATGGTCTATTGATCGAAACTGGTAGATATATAAGGTTTTTAATAAACAGCCTATGTTTTTTTTAAAATGCATTTTATGGTATTTATAATTGGCGACAGTCACAGTCTCCGTCACCGGACCATCACGTCACGTGCAGCTTTCTCGTGAAGAAAGTGTGGTGTCGCACAAGTACAAGGTGCGCGCCACCTACTTTCGCCGCGCGCCGCCATGCACGCACGGCGCGGCGATCTCACGACGACAGCCACGAGCGCCCTCTGCTGGAACGCCGCTCGTGGCCACCACTGAAGGACAACGGCCACTTCGGACTGAGATAGCGACGAGTTAGGACCTTCGTAATCAGATAGGCACCAGTGAAGACTTTGCTATTGTACAGGCACTAGGCAGGCCTCTAACAACTATGTATCAACATTCTGCAGTACTATGTAAAAGTTAAGTATTGTTACATTCTGTGCAATATATCTCTTTCTAATTTACTCGAGTGTTTATAGTTTCTGGCTGCTCCCCTCCGTACCTGCACCAGCGTGTCGGTCTCATTCCACTCGGCCACCGACACCTACGACGAGGCTGGGACACAAAAGCGGCGACGAAGTTGAGACACAAAAGTGGCGACGAGGAGTGATAGAACCTTGGACCAGCCCGCTTACAGCAGCCAGACAGCAGCAGTCGGAGCACGCAAAAATTGCTCCCGCCCACCCACCCTTATTATAAGATTTTTGGGGGAACATATTCTGTTACGTGTTTTGTGGACTTTTTTGTTGCAGAGCGAGTCCTCTTTCATATTGCATTTGTGTTTTGTTATAAGTTACTTGTATGCGCGGCGCCTAATCGGTCAGCATGGCCACTACCCCGAACCCAAACTTAATGGAAATTATTCAGTTACAGACGGCGCAAATTACCCAGCTCCTCCAGGCGGTGTCCCAGCTCACAGCGCAGGCAGCTAACCAACAACAACAACAGCCGCCGCTTCAGCAGCCCACGCCTGCCGCCGCAACACTTCCTACGTTTCGCCAATACAACGAACGTGAGGAAGAATGGAGCGACTATTTCGCACAGTTTCAAGAACTCGTCGCGGCTCATCAAATTACAGGTCAGAAAGTGAAGCATCTGTTATTATCTGTAGTGGGCCCCCAGACCTTCGTATTATTGCAAAAACTATTCCCGCACGCATCTCCTCGTGATGTAGACTTTGAACAAATTGTAGATGCACTGAATGCTCATTATGAGAGAAAAGTTCTTGTAGCCGCTGCACGATACCGATTTTTCAGACTTAAAAAAATTACCGCAGCAGTCACACCAAGAGTGGATTACGGAATTGAAGGGCTTAACCCGCCAATGTAAATTTACTTGCTCTTGTGGACTTTCTTATAGTGACGTTATGTTAAGAGATGCGATTACGCAGAACATTCAGGACCCCAGAATTAGGGCAGCAATTCTGAAACAGTCTGACCCCTCATTAGACAGTGTACTGCAGCTTATAGAAGCGCATGATACTTTTGACTTAGCTGATGTAGAAATGCAAAGCCACAGTGTTAATTCAGTGCGCCGCAACGGACGCTTTCCTAGCCGTAGTTCTCAGTATAGCACTAGTGATTCTTATTTTTCTACCGGCCGTGCTGAACAGACAGTGAACAGTAGCCAGTGTAAAAGTGCGACGCAAAGGTCGCCCCGTAGTGTTAGACACAGTAATTTGAATAACGGGCGCCAACGCTCATTTCAGAAAAATGTACGTAAATCTTGCCCCCAGTGTGTGTCTCGCCACAAGCGTGCTCATTGCCCTAGTCGCAACGCAACCTGTTATCAATGTGGCAAATCGGGACATGTGCAGTCTGTGTGTATGCAAATTAAAAACTCAAAGAACGGTACCGTTAGAAATAGTGCTTCGCACAGTGCGAGAACGGTTCATACTGTAGATGTCGTGCACGCTGTGGATTTGGGCAGTGTTTCTCTTGATTCAACAGTGCAAAACAATTTTTGTGCGCCTATGGCAAAACTATATAGTGCACCACGTAGCAAGCGCCGACGAGCGCGTAAAACAGTGCAACAGAAAAGGGTTCGGGACAAGCAAAATGACTATGAACAGTGCATTCCTGTAGTGAAATTAGTGCCTTCTGCAACTGCTCCTTGTAATAGTGCCCAGTACTGTGTAGCTAGTGACAGTAGAATTGGTGTAGCTACTCAAAGTAATTTTAGTGCAGTAGCCTCGCATTGCGCGGACGCCGATCCGGCGGTAGTGTCATCTAGTGACAGTGTGGTTAATCCGCTGTGTGCCGAGTATGCGCCGCTTCCTACCGCACGCAACCCGCGCAAGCGCAGAAAACAATATGTATTAGACGTTGCCCACATTCGCGCACCGGTCGTGCGCCAGAAGCACAAGCTGTTTGTTACTCTCTCTATAGAAAATAAGACTGTGCAATTTCAGCTTGATACTGGTTCCGCTGTCACATTAATTAATAAAGATACTTATGAACTTCTGGGTTCGCCAAAATTGTCGCCGTCACAGCAAGTGTTAACAGCTTATACAGGTGAAAATATTCCCGTGCTAGGAACATGTAGCCTGCCCGCCTCTTTCCAAGGTATAACAAAAACAGTTGCTTTTGTAGTTCTTCAGGCCAAATCGACACAGAACATTTTTGGACTAGATGCTTTTGACTTGTTTGGTTTATCGATTCAAAGAGATGTGCTTCAAATTTCGTCAGTAGTGCCTCAGGACAAAATCAATGCTTTATGTGACAAATATAGTGACTTGTTTTCGCCGGAACTAGGTTGTGCAAAAGACTTCGTGGCACATGTAACTTTAAAAGACTCTGCAGTTCCAAAATTTTGTAAAGCTAGACCAGTGCCTATCGCCTTGCGTGATACAGTTGCCGAAGAACTTAAACGTTGGCAAGATAGTGGGGTGATTTCTCCTGTTTCTGCGAGTCAGTGGGCCTCGCCTATAGTAATTATACCCAAGCCGTCAGGAAAACTTCGTCTCTGTGCGGACTTCAAATCAACAGTGAACAGTCAAACAATTGTAGACACTTATCCCCTGCCCAGACCTGACGAACTTATGGACAAATTAGGACAGTCTCGCTTCTTTTCTAAGATTGATTTAGCAGAGGCATACTTACAGATTCCACTTGATGACGAGTCCAAAAAGTTTTTCGTCATTAATACTCACATGGGCCTTTTTCAATTTCAACGCCTACCCTTTGGCAGTTCTTCTGCTCCCGCTATTTTTCAGCGTTTTTTGGAACAGCTGACAGTTTCTGTACCGTGTTGTTCGAACTATTTAGATGATATTGTGGTATCCGGACGTACAGTTGAAGAACATTTAGCAAACCTGGAGTGCCTTTTCAAAGTTTTGACTGCAGCAGGTCTACGTTGCAATAAAGCAAAGTGTTCGTTTTTTCAAACTGAAATAGAGTACCTAGGCCATGTGATTAATGCCCAAGGAATCCATCCCTTACAGTCACATCTTCGAGCAATCAAAGACTTGCCTCCTCCTAAGAATGTGCATGAATTGCAAGCAGTAATGGGAAAGCTTAACTATTATTTCAGGTTTATTCCCAATGCCTCTCAGATTGCAGCTCCACTGCATCACTTACGTAGGAAGAATGTTCCTTTTGTATGGTCTAAAGATTGTCAGGTTGCCTTTGACAAACTAAAGTCTGCACTACTCAGTGATGCATGTTTGATTCCCTTTGACCCACCCCCTGTAGTGTTAGCAGTTGACGCCTCGTCGTATGGTCTGGGTTGCGTTCTGTCGCATCGTATTGGATGTCACGATCGTCCTATTGCCTTTGCATCCAAGCTACTGACGCCGACGCAACAGAATTACAGTCAGATAGAAAAGGAGGCCTTAGCAATCATTTACGGCGTCACAAAGTTTCATCATTATCTCTATGGCAGAAAATTCTATTTGTTGACTGACCACAAGCCTCTCACGTCGTTGTTCTCACCCACAAAGCCAATTCCGCCCCGTACGGCACAAAAGCTTCAGAGATGGTCCTTGATATTGTCTAATTATCAGTATGAGATTTTGTACCGACCTACCACTAAACATGCTAATGCGGACACACTTTCCCGACTTCCGGTTGGCCAGGATGTATCATTTGATTCTTCAGAAATGGCATGTTGTCAGATAGACTCCAGAGATGCTTCCGCTGTCGCAGACTTTCCTTTGAACTCTCGTCGGGTTGCACAGGAAACAGCTGCGGATGCAGACCTAAGTGTGGTAGCACGTTTTGTTCGCTCAGGGTGGCCTGCCAGAGCCAAAGACATTGATCGGCCTCTGGTTCGACGTTATTTTGCACAACGTCATGCATTATCTTTAAGTCAGGGTGTACTGTTGTTGCATACCGACAACGACCAAGCAAGAGTGATTGTTCCTCGTTCCCTGCAACGAGAAGTGTTACGCCTCCTGCATCAAGGACATTGGGGCATTGTTAGGACAAAGCAACTGGCCAGACGTCATTGTACCTGGGTTGGTATGGACGCTCAGATAGAGGACATGACGTCACAGTGTACTGTTTGTGCGGAGCATCAGGCGGCTCCACCGCAACGTTTCTCAGACTGGCCACGCCCCAAGGGACCATGGCAACGTTTACATATTGACTTTGCCGGACCTTTCTGGAATACGCGCTGGTTAATTGTTGTAGACGCTTTCAGCAAGTTTCCTTTTGTGATTGCCATGAACTCAACGACAGCTTCTAGTACAATCAGTGCCTTAACATCAGTGTTTTGCATCGAAGGCTTGCCTGAAACTATCGTCAGTGACAATGGACCTCAGTTTGTTAGTGCGGAATTTCAACAGTTTTGTCGTGTGAATGGCATTCAGCATATCACCACCGCACCTTTTCACCCTCAGTCCAATGGTGAAGCAGAACGTTTCGTTCGAACATTCAAGTCTCACATGGAGAAGATGAAAGGTCAGCACTCCAGGCAGCAAGCTCTTCAAATTTTCCTGTCTACGTATCGGTGCATGCCACGTGACGGCCCGTCTCCTGCCGAGCTGCTACACGGCCGCCGTCACCGCACTCTCCTTCACCTGCTGCAGCCTCCCACGCACCGAGTCGGTTCGTATGGCGCTACGCGTTTTCAGGTTTCCACGCCGGTGCTGTACAGGGTGTTTGCTGGAAACAAGAAGACATGGTTGCCGGGCACCATTCAGCGCGTGCTTGGTTGCAATATGTTTATTGTACGTTCTTCCACAGGGTCGGAGCTGCGGCGCCACGCAAACCAATTGCGCTTGCACAGGCCGCGCGATCCTGTCTCCGGTTTCTTGATTCCAGACCCAGTTCACCGCCAGGGAGCACAGCCACATCGTTCGTCCCCGGACTACGAGATCCCTATGGACGTCGACGTACATCCGACGCAGTCGTCGCCGCCGCTGTCGCCGCCGCAGATGACAGCGTCACCGAGAGGGACTCCGGGACCGTGCGGGCCCCCCCAGCTTGGGCCACGCACCTCAGAAGATGATGACCTGCTCCCTCTGGGCGGGGGCGGGCGCCCTTCCCCAGGTTTCGGCGGGTTCCCTGGAGGATCGCAAGGCGGATGCCGGGGCGCGGACGGCCTCTCGATCCCGGCCTCAGCTACGACGCCCGTCCCACCAGTAACGCCCTCCTCCCAGTGCCGTCGCCGTGGCCCTCAGCCCTACGCCACGACGGCGCGGCGGTTTGGGGGGGAGGGGTGTGGTGTCGCACAAGTACAAGGTGCGCGCCACCTACTTTCGCCGCGCGCCGCCATGCACGCACGGCGCGGCGATCTCACGACGACAGCCACGAGCGCCCTCTGCTGGAACGCCGCTCGTGGCCACCACTGAAGGACAACGGCCACTTCGGACTGAGATAGCGACGAGTTAGGACCTTCGTAATCAGATAGGCACCAGTGAAGACTTTGCTATTGTACAGGCACTAGGCAGGCCTCTAACAACTATGTATCAACATTCTGCAGTACTATGTAAAAGTTAAGTATTGTTACATTCTGTGCAATATATCTCTTTCTAATTTACTCGAGTGTTTATAGTTTCTGGCTGCTCCCCTCCGTACCTGCACCAGCGTGTCGGTCTCATTCCACTCGGCCACCGACACCTACGACGAGGCTGGGACACAAAAGCGGCGACGAAGTTGAGACACAAAAGAAAGATTTGACGAAGCAGTCGTCTGCTAAGTTAACCTATTTTTGTCACGATGGCACAGTCAGTGCCTTCGCACGAAGGCAGTGGCTCACCTAGTAGGCGTTAACACGGATGACATACAACTGTTTCTTCTTACTCTTTAAACGATCAGTATGTATTGGCTTTCAAGTGTCACATTTGTGACGAAATTCTATCCACACCATCCTATTTGTCTACACAGGTGTGGTTGAGACCCCTAGATTTGAGCAATTTCGCACAAACTCCTACTTCCACGTATGTGCACATGTCTTTCCTGCGCAAATCTTATGTTCAGGCTTTGTGTGTGGTGTTTTGCGCAGATAGTTCGGTGTCTATAGGAATCACTGCGATGCTGATAATCTTTGAAAGTTTGCACGATGTTTGTAAATATTCGGAAGCATGGCGAATAAACAAACACTTCAGGGGTTCACAGGTATTGTGGTTGATTATCCGTTTGCAGTCATATATTACTTTGTGTACTATCGTTGTGTAAAGGAATTTATTCTGTTATAATTTGATAAATATTTTGGAATCTGTATTTCTTTGTTAAACATCATGTGCTAACGCTCCTTTCAGCCGTTCCCGTAAAGTATAATGAAGAATCTGTAGCTTCGCATTACATTTTTTGGAAACAGCATTCAATCAGAGAGAAATGTGAGGAAAAACCAGCAGATCGAACGATTTTTATCATCAACGTTCCTCCTTATTGCACAGAGGTGAGAATTATTTTCACATAGAAACTTCGAAAAGCTTCTGCGAATTGCGTTTTGTGGCGACTACAGAACATTAAGTTAGTGTACAAAATTTCATAGTGTTCTTATGGATTCTATAAATGGTATTTTTGAACAGATTTCCTCCCATCGTGTCTGAGCCTTTTGTCAACCATGTAATAATGAAGTTATTTCAGGAAATATGCCTGGGAGCCGGTATCTTATGTATTTTAGAGTGCAGTATATACGTTTTTAGAAACAAAAGCTTCAGATTCCCCTTAATTTATTTGTTGTTACAAGTTTTAAGGGCTAGTTAGCAGAGGTGTGGGCTTTATTGTATTACTTGAGAAAAACCTGTTCTCCTTTAGTTGTCTGTACCTACTATAGGCCTACCTGTTTTATACTAGGCCTCCCAGTCTCTTGTGACAGAGGGGATGTTAGACCTTAATCTTCCTTCCTTCTATTCATCTTGGGGTTTGAAAGCTCTTCAATTACCGTGTTTGCTTACATATAAATTTGCTTTACAGGTTTTGTCCGCCTTGAGCAAACACAAATGTTTTTTAATTTTTCCCAGACATGTTTCGCTGGCGTTGCAGCATCATCAGTGGGATGTTTATTATCTGTCAGATTAACAGTAGAATGATTATTACTTTTTATATTAACAGTGAAAACTACAGATAATTGTGAGACTACTATACATAGTTTATTATTTTCATAAGTATGCTAGGCCTACCTTAATACCACATGTTGTTATGTTTGTGGTTTTTCCACTCACAAAATGTCTCTGATGTGTTTTGACAGTTTGTCATCTGCAAACCAAAACGTGTGTATTTAATGAGGTGAATAGTTCAATTGTAAATATCGGAATTTTTACGAAAATACTGGGCGTAGTTTTTGTGTTTTTGTTTGATTTTATTGTAGCTACTGCTTCTATAACAAAATGTCTAAGTGTTTATAACGAGTTATTGTCACTTACTTTGGTGGATATCCGCTGTTAATTCTTGTTTCTTGGTATGTAGGTATTTGATTTCTTGTTTTAGCCAAATTATTTCAGCTTTATGCTTTGCACGTTGGGCTGCAGGTGACATACTGTTTACATTAACATGTATGAAGTTGGGTATTACATTATGTGACAAACAGATTCTGTTGAATTTTATGTTTAGGATGGTCTGGTGTAGCTTTGCTGTTGTGTTCCGAAATTTGTTGTAGAGCTTGTTTGGAAATGCCTGGCATGGCGGTGATGTATTCATCTTGGGGTTTGAAAGCTCTTCAATTACCGTGTTTGCTTACATATAAATTTGCTTTACAGGTTTTGTCCGCCTTGAGCAAACACAAATGTTTTTTAATTTTTCCCAGACATGTTTCGCTGGCGTTGCAGCATCATCAGTGGGATGTTTATTATCTGTCAGATTAACAGTAGAATGATTATTACTTTTTATATTAACAGTGAAAACTACAGATAATTGTGAGACTACTATACATAGTTTATTATTTTCATAAGTATGCTAGGCCTACCTTAATACCACATGTTGTTATGTTTGTGGTTTTTCCACTCACAAAATGTCTCTGATGTGTTTTGACAGTTTGTCATCTGCAAACCAAAACGTGTGTATTTAATGAGGTGAATAGTTCAATTGTAAATGTCGGAATTTTTACGAAAATACTGGGCGTAGTTTTTGTGTTTTTGTTTGATTTTATTGTAGCTACTGCTTCTATAACAAAATGTCTAAGTGTTTATAACGAGTTATTGTCACTTACTTTGGTGGATATCCGCTGTTAATTCTTGTTTCTTGGTATGTAGGTATTTGATTTCTTGTTTTAGCCAAATTATTTCAGCTTTATGCTTTGCACGTTGGGCTGCAGGTGACATACTGTTTACATTAACATGTATGAAGTTGGGTATTACATTATGTGACAAACAGATTCTGTTGAATTTTATGTTTAGGATGGTCTGGTGTAGCTTTGCTGTTGTGTTCCGAAATTTGTTGTAGAGCTTGTTTGGAAATGCCTGGCATGGCGGTGATGTATTCATCTTGGGGTTTGAAAGCTCTTCAATTACCGTGTTTGCTTACATATAAATTTGCTTTACAGGTTTTGTCCGCCTTGAGCAAACACAAATGTTTTTTAATTTTTTTTCCCAGACATGTTTCGCTGGCGTTGCAGCATCATCAGTGGGATGTTTATTATCTGTCAGATTAACAGTAGAATGATTATTACTTTTTATATTAACAGTGAAAACTACAGATAATTGTGAGACTACTATACATAGTTTATTATTTTCATAAGTATGCTAGGCCTACCTTAATACCACATGTTGTTATGTTTGTGGTTTTTCCACTCACAAAATGTCTCTGATGTGTTTTGACAGTTTGTCATCTGCAAACCAAAACGTGTGTATTTAATGAGGTGAATAGTTCAATTGTAAATATCGGAATTTTTACGAAAATACTGGGCGTAGTTTTTGTGTTTTTGTTTGATTTTATTGTAGCTACTGCTTCTATAACAAAATGTCTAAGTGTTTATAACGAGTTATTGTCACTTACTTTGGTGGATATCCGCTGTTAATTCTTGTTTCTTGGTATGTAGGTATTTGATTTCTTGTTTTAGCCAAATTATTTCAGCTTTATGCTTTGCACGTTGGGCTGCAGGTGACATACTGTTTACATTAACATGTATGAAGTTGGGTATTACATTATGTGACAAACAGATTCTGTTGAATTTTATGTTTAGGATGGTCTGGTGTAGCTTTGCTGTTGTGTTCCGAAATTTGTTGTAGAGCTTGTTTGGAAATGCCTGGCATGGCGGTGATGTATTCATCTTGGGGTTTGAAAGCTCTTCAATTACCGTGTTTGCTTACATATAAATTTGCTTTACAGGTTTTGTCCGCCTTGAGCAAACACAAATGTTTTTTAATTTTTCCCAGACATGTTTCGCTGGCGTTGCAGCATCATCAGTGGGATGTTTATTATCTGTCAGATTAACAGTAGAATGATTATTACTTTTTATATTAACAGTGAAAACTACAGATAATTGTGAGACTACTATACATAGTTTATTATTTTCATAAGTATGCTAGGCCTACCTTAATACCACATGTTGTTATGTTTGTGGTTTTTCCACTCACAAAATGTCTCTGATGTGTTTTGACAGTTTGTCATCTGCAAACCAAAACGTGTGTATTTAATGAGGTGAATAGTTCAATTGTAAATATCGGAATTTTTACGAAAATACTGGGCGTAGTTTTTGTGTTTTTGTTTGATTTTATTGTAGCTACTGCTTCTATAACAAAATGTCTAAGTGTTTATAACGAGTTATTGTCACTTACTTTGGTGGATATCCGCTGTTAATTCTTGTTTCTTGGTATGTAGGTATTTGATTTCTTGTTTTAGCCAAATTATTTCAGCTTTATGCTTTGCACGTTGGGCTGCAGGTGACATACTGTTTACATTAACATGTATGAAGTTGGGTATTACATTATGTGACAAACAGATTCTGTTGAATTTTATGTTTAGGATGGTCTGGTGTAGCTTTGCTGTTGTGTTCCGAAATTTGTTGTAGAGCTTGTTTGGAAATGCCTGGCATGGCGGTGATGTATTCATCTTGGGGTTTGAAAGCTCTTCAATTACCGTGTTTGCTTACATATAAATTTGCTTTACAGGTTTTGTCCGCCTTGAGCAAACACAAATGTTTTTTAATTTTTCCCAGACATGTTTCGCTGGCGTTGCAGCATCATCAGTGGGATGTTTATTATCTGTCAGATTAACAGTAGAATGATTATTACTTTTTATATTAACAGTGAAAACTACAGATAATTGTGAGACTACTATACATAGTTTATTATTTTCATAAGTATGCTAGGCCTACCTTAATACCACATGTTGTTATGTTTGTGGTTTTTCCACTCACAAAATGTCTCTGATGTGTTTTGACAGTTTGTCATCTGCAAACCAAAACGTGTGTATTTAATGAGGTGAATAGTTCAATTGTAAATGTCGGAATTTTTACGAAAATACTGGGCGTAGTTTTTGTGTTTTTGTTTGATTTTATTGTAGCTACTGCTTCTATAACAAAATGTCTAAGTGTTTATAACGAGTTATTGTCACTTACTTTGGTGGATATCCGCTGTTAATTCTTGTTTCTTGGTATGTAGGTATTTGATTTCTTGTTTTAGCCAAATTATTTCAGCTTTATGCTTTGCACGTTGGGCTGCAGGTGACATACTGTTTACATTAACATGTATGAAGTTGGGTATTACATTATGTGACAAACAGATTCTGTTGAATTTTATGTTTAGGATGGTCTGGTGTAGCTTTGCTGTTGTGTTCCGAAATTTGTTGTAGAGCTTGTTTGGAAATGCCTGGCATGGCGGTGATGTATTCATCTTGGGGTTTGAAAGCTCTTCAATTACCGTGTTTGCTTACATATAAATTTGCTTTACAGGTTTTGTCCGCCTTGAGCAAACACAAATGTTTTTTAATTTTTCCCAGACATGTTTCGCTGGCGTTGCAGCATCATCAGTGGGATGTTTATTATCTGTCAGATTAACAGTAGAATGATTATTACTTTTTATATTAACAGTGAAAACTACAGATAATTGTGAGACTACTATACATAGTTTATTATTTTCATAAGTATGCTAGGCCTACCTTAATACCACATGTTGTTATGTTTGTGGTTTTTCCACTCACAAAATGTCTCTGATGTGTTTTGACAGTTTGTCATCTGCAAACCAAAACATGTGTATTTAATGAGGTGAATAGTTCAATTGTAAATATCGGAATTTTTACGAAAATACTGGGCGTAGTTTTTGTGTTTTTGTTTGATTTTATTGTAGCTACTGCTTCTATAACAAAATGTCTAAGTGTTTATAACGAGTTATTGTCACTTACTTTGGTGGATATCCGCTGTTAATTCTTGTTTCTTGGTATGTAGGTATTTGATTTCTTGTTTTAGCCAAATTATTTCAGCTTTATGCTTTGCACGTTGGGCTGCAGGTGACATACTGTTTACATTAACATGTATGAAGTTGGGTATTACATTATGTGACAAACAGATTCTGTTGAATTTTATGTTTAGGATGGTCTGGTGTAGCTTTGCTGTTGTGTTCCGAAATTTGTTGTAGAGCTTGTTTGGAAATGCCTGGCATGGCGGTGATGTATTCATCTTGGGGTTTGAAAGCTCTTCAATTACCGTGTTTGCTTACATATAAATTTGCTTTACAGGTTTTGTCCGCCTTGAGCAAACACAAATGTTTTTTAATTTTTCCCAGACATGTTTCGCTGGCGTTGCAGCATCATCAGTGGGATGTTTATTATCTGTCAGATTAACAGTAGAATGATTATTACTTTTTATATTAACAGTGAAAACTACAGATAATTGTGAGACTACTATACATAGTTTATTATTTTCATAAGTATGCTAGGCCTACCTTAATACCACATGTTGTTATGTTTGTGGTTTTTCCACTCACAAAATGTCTCTGATGTGTTTTGACAGTTTGTCATCTGCAAACCAAAACGTGTGTATTTAATGAGGTGAATAGTTCAATTGTAAATGTCGGAATTTTTACGAAAATACTGGGCGTAGTTTTTGTGTTTTTGTTTGATTTTATTGTAGCTACTGCTTCTATAACAAAATGTCTAAGTGTTTATAACGAGTTATTGTCACTTACTTTGGTGGATATCCGCTGTTAATTCTTGTTTCTTGGTATGTAGGTATTTGATTTCTTGTTTTAGCCAAATTATTTCAGCTTTATGCTTTGCACGTTGGGCTGCAGGTGACATACTGTTTACATTAACATGTATGAAGTTGGGTATTACATTATGTGACAAACAGATTCTGTTGAATTTTATGTTTAGGATGGTCTGGTGTAGCTTTGCTGTTGTGTTCCGAAATTTGTTGTAGAGCTTGTTTGGAAATGCCTGGCATGGCGGTGATGTATTCATCTTGGGGTTTGAAAGCTCTTCAATTACCGTGTTTGCTTACATATAAATTTGCTTTACAGGTTTTGTCCGCCTTGAGCAAACACAAATGTTTTTTAATTTTTCCCAGACATGTTTCGCTGGCGTTGCAGCATCATCAGTGGGATGTTTATTATCTGTCAGATTAACAGTAGAATGATTATTACTTTTTATATTAACAGTGAAAACTACAGATAATTGTGAGACTACTATACATAGTTTATTATTTTCATAAGTATGCTAGGCCTACCTTAATACCACATGTTGTTATGTTTGTGGTTTTTCCACTCACAAAATGTCTCTGATGTGTTTTGACAGTTTGTCATCTGCAAACCAAAACGTGTGTATTTAATGAGGTGAATAGTTCAATTGTAAATGTCGGAATTTTTACGAAAATACTGGGCGTAGTTTTTGTGTTTTTGTTTGATTTTATTGTAGCTACTGCTTCTATAACAAAATGTCTAAGTGTTTATAACGAGTTATTGTCACTTACTTTGGTGGATATCCGCTGTTAATTCTTGTTTCTTGGTATGTAGGTATTTGATTTCTTGTTTTAGCCAAATTATTTCAGCTTTATGCTTTGCACGTTGGGCTGCAGGTGACATACTGTTTACATTAACATGTATGAAGTTGGGTATTACATTATGTGACAAACAGATTCTGTTGAATTTTATGTTTAGGATGGTCTGGTGTAGCTTTGCTGTTGTGTTCCGAAATTTGTTGTAGAGCTTGTTTGGAAATGCCTGGCATGGCGGTGATGTATTCATCTTGGGGTTTGAAAGCTCTTCAATTACCGTGTTTGCTTACATATAAATTTGCTTTACAGGTTTTGTCCGCCTTGAGCAAACACAAATGTTTTTTAATTTTTCCCAGACATGTTTCGCTGGCGTTGCAGCATCATCAGTGGGATGTTTATTATCTGTCAGATTAACAGTAGAATGATTATTACTTTTTATATTAACAGTGAAAACTACAGATAATTGTGAGACTACTATACATAGTTTATTATTTTCATAAGTATGCTAGGCCTACCTTAATACCACATGTTGTTATGTTTGTGGTTTTTCCACTCACAAAATGTCTCTGATGTGTTTTGACAGTTTGTCATCTGCAAACCAAAACGTGTGTATTTAATGAGGTGAATAGTTCAATTGTAAATATCGGAATTTTTACGAAAATACTGGGCGTAGTTTTTGTGTTTTTGTTTGATTTTATTGTAGCTACTGCTTCTATAACAAAATGTCTAAGTGTTTATAACGAGTTATTGTCACTTACTTTGGTGGATATCCGCTGTTAATTCTTGTTTCTTGGTATGTAGGTATTTGATTTCTTGTTTTAGCCAAATTATTTCAGCTTTATGCTTTGCACGTTGGGCTGCAGGTGACATACTGTTTACATTAACATGTATGAAGTTGGGTATTACATTATGTGACAAACAGATTCTGTTGAATTTTATGTTTAGGATGGTCTGGTGTAGCTTTGCTGTTGTGTTCCGAAATTTGTTGTAGAGCTTGTTTGGAAATGCCTGGCATGGCGGTGATGTATTCATCTTGGGGTTTGAAAGCTCTTCAATTACCGTGTTTGCTTACATATAAATTTGCTTTACAGGTTTTGTCCGCCTTGAGCAAACACAAATGTTTTTTAATTTTTCCCAGACATGTTTCGCTGGCGTTGCAGCATCATCAGTGGGATGTTTATTATCTGTCAGATTAACAGTAGAATGATTATTACTTTTTATATTAACAGTGAAAACTACAGATAATTGTGAGACTACTATACATAGTTTATTATTTTCATAAGTATGCTAGGCCTACCTTAATACCACATGTTGTTATGTTTGTGGTTTTTCCACTCACAAAATGTCTCTGATGTGTTTTGACAGTTTGTCATCTGCAAACCAAAACGTGTGTATTTAATGAGGTGAATAGTTCAATTGTAAATGTCGGAATTTTTACGAAAATACTGGGCGTAGTTTTTGTGTTTTTGTTTGATTTTATTGTAGCTACTGCTTCTATAACAAAATGTCTAAGTGTTTATAACGAGTTATTGTCACTTACTTTGGTGGATATCCGCTGTTAATTCTTGTTTCTTGGTATGTAGGTATTTGATTTCTTGTTTTAGCCAAATTATTTCAGCTTTATGCTTTGCACGTTGGGCTGCAGGTGACATACTGTTTACATTAACATGTATGAAGTTGGGTATTACATTATGTGACAAACAGATTCTGTTGAATTTTATGTTTAGGATGGTCTGGTGTAGCTTTGCTGTTGTGTTCCGAAATTTGTTGTAGAGCTTGTTTGGAAATGCCTGGCATGGCGGTGATGTATTCATCTTGGGGTTTGAAAGCTCTTCAATTACCGTGTTTGCTTACATATAAATTTGCTTTACAGGTTTTGTCCGCCTTGAGCAAACACAAATGTTTTTTAATTTTTCCCAGACATGTTTCGCTGGCGTTGCAGCATCATCAGTGGGATGTTTATTATCTGTCAGATTAACAGTAGAATGATTATTACTTTTTATATTAACAGTGAAAACTACAGATAATTGTGAGACTACTATACATAGTTTATTATTTTCATAAGTATGCTAGGCCTACCTTAATACCACATGTTGTTATGTTTGTGGTTTTTCCACTCACAAAATGTCTCTGATGTGTTTTGACAGTTTGTCATCTGCAAACCAAAACGTGTGTATTTAATGAGGTGAATAGTTCAATTGTAAATATCGGAATTTTTACGAAAATACTGGGCGTAGTTTTTGTGTTTTTGTTTGATTTTATTGTAGCTACTGCTTCTATAACAAAATGTCTAAGTGTTTATAACGAGTTATTGTCACTTACTTTGGTGGATATCCGCTGTTAATTCTTGTTTCTTGGTATGTAGGTATTTGATTTCTTGTTTTAGCCAAATTATTTCAGCTTTATGCTTTGCACGTTGGGCTGCAGGTGACATACTGTTTACATTAACATGTATGAAGTTGGGTATTACATTATGTGACAAACAGATTCTGTTGAATTTTATGTTTAGGATGGTCTGGTGTAGCTTTGCTGTTGTGTTCCGAAATTTGTTGTAGAGCTTGTTTGGAAATGCCTGGCATGGCGGTGATGTATTCATCTTGGGGTTTGAAAGCTCTTCAATTACCGTGTTTGCTTACATATAAATTTGCTTTACAGGTTTTGTCCGCCTTGAGCAAACACAAATGTTTTTTAATTTTTCCCAGACATGTTTCGCTGGCGTTGCAGCATCATCAGTGGGATGTTTATTATCTGTCAGATTAACAGTAGAATGATTATTACTTTTTATATTAACAGTGAAAACTACAGATAATTGTGAGACTACTATACATAGTTTATTATTTTCATAAGTATGCTAGGCCTACCTTAATACCACATGTTGTTATGTTTGTGGTTTTTCCACTCACAAAATGTCTCTGATGTGTTTTGACAGTTTGTCATCTGCAAACCAAAACGTGTGTATTTAATGAGGTGAATAGTTCAATTGTAAATATCGGAATTTTTACGAAAATACTGGGCGTAGTTTTTGTGTTTTTGTTTGATTTTATTGTAGCTACTGCTTCTATAACAAAATGTCTAAGTGTTTATAACGAGTTATTGTCACTTACTTTGGTGGATATCCGCTGTTAATTCTTGTTTCTTGGTATGTAGGTATTTGATTTCTTGTTTTAGCCAAATTATTTCAGCTTTATGCTTTGCACGTTGGGCTGCAGGTGACATACTGTTTACATTAACATGTATGAAGTTGGGTATTACATTATGTGACAAACAGATTCTGTTGAATTTTATGTTTAGGATGGTCTGGTGTAGCTTTGCTGTTGTGTTCCGAAATTTGTTGTAGAGCTTGTTTGGAAATGCCTGGCATGGCGGTGATGTATTCATCTTGGGGTTTGAAAGCTCTTCAATTACCGTGTTTGCTTACATATAAATTTGCTTTACAGGTTTTGTCCGCCTTGAGCAAACACAAATGTTTTTTAATTTTTCCCAGACATGTTTCGCTGGCGTTGCAGCATCATCAGTGGGATGTTTATTATCTGTCAGATTAACAGTAGAATGATTATTACTTTTTATATTAACAGTGAAAACTACAGATAATTGTGAGACTACTATACATAGTTTATTATTTTCATAAGTATGCTAGGCCTACCTTAATACCACATGTTGTTATGTTTGTGGTTTTTCCACTCACAAAATGTCTCTGATGTGTTTTGACAGTTTGTCATCTGCAAACCAAAACGTGTGTATTTAATGAGGTGAATAGTTCAATTGTAAATGTCGGAATTTTTACGAAAATACTGGGCGTAGTTTTTGTGTTTTTGTTTGATTTTATTGTAGCTACTGCTTCTATAACAAAATGTCTAAGTGTTTATAACGAGTTATTGTCACTTACTTTGGTGGATATCCGCTGTTAATTCTTGTTTCTTGGTATGTAGGTATTTGATTTCTTGTTTTAGCCAAATTATTTCAGCTTTATGCTTTGCACGTTGGGCTGCAGGTGACATACTGTTTACATTAACATGTATGAAGTTGGGTATTACATTATGTGACAAACAGATTCTGTTGAATTTTATGTTTAGGATGGTCTGGTGTAGCTTTGCTGTTGTGTTCCGAAATTTGTTGTAGAGCTTGTTTGGAAATGCCTGGCATGGCGGTGATGTATTCATCTTGGGGTTTGAAAGCTCTTCAATTACCGTGTTTGCTTACATATAAATTTGCTTTACAGGTTTTGTCCGCCTTGAGCAAACACAAATGTTTTTTAATTTTTCCCAGACATGTTTCGCTGGCGTTGCAGCATCATCAGTGGGATGTTTATTATCTGTCAGATTAACAGTAGAATGATTATTACTTTTTATATTAACAGTGAAAACTACAGATAATTGTGAGACTACTATACATAGTTTATTATTTTCATAAGTATGCTAGGCCTACCTTAATACCACATGTTGTTATGTTTGTGGTTTTTCCACTCACAAAATGTCTCTGATGTGTTTTGACAGTTTGTCATCTGCAAACCAAAACGTGTGTATTTAATGAGGTGAATAGTTCAATTGTAAATATCGGAATTTTTACGAAAATACTGGGCGTAGTTTTTGTGTTTTTGTTTGATTTTATTGTAGCTACTGCTTCTATAACAAAATGTCTAAGTGTTTATAACGAGTTATTGTCACTTACTTTGGTGGATATCCGCTGTTAATTCTTGTTTCTTGGTATGTAGGTATTTGATTTCTTGTTTTAGCCAAATTATTTCAGCTTTATGCTTTGCACGTTGGGCTGCAGGTGACATACTGTTTACATTAACATGTATGAAGTTGGGTATTACATTATGTGACAAACAGATTCTGTTGAATTTTATGTTTAGGATGGTCTGGTGTAGCTTTGCTGTTGTGTTCCGAAATTTGTTGTAGAGCTTGTTTGGAAATGCCTGGCATGGCGGTGATGTATTCATCTTGGGGTTTGAAAGCTCTTCAATTACCGTGTTTGCTTACATATAAATTTGCTTTACAGGTTTTGTCCGCCTTGAGCAAACACAAATGTTTTTTAATTTTTCCCAGACATGTTTCGCTGGCGTTGCAGCATCATCAGTGGGATGTTTATTATCTGTCAGATTAACAGTAGAATGATTATTACTTTTTATATTAACAGTGAAAACTACAGATAATTGTGAGACTACTATACATAGTTTATTATTTTCATAAGTATGCTAGGCCTACCTTAATACCACATGTTGTTATGTTTGTGGTTTTTCCACTCACAAAATGTCTCTGATGTGTTTTGACAGTTTGTCATCTGCAAACCAAAACGTGTGTATTTAATGAGGTGAATAGTTCAATTGTAAATGTCGGAATTTTTACGAAAATACTGGGCGTAGTTTTTGTGTTTTTGTTTGATTTTATTGTAGCTACTGCTTCTATAACAAAATGTCTAAGTGTTTATAACGAGTTATTGTCACTTACTTTGGTGGATATCCGCTGTTAATTCTTGTTTCTTGGTATGTAGGTATTTGATTTCTTGTTTTAGCCAAATTATTTCAGCTTTATGCTTTGCACGTTGGGCTGCAGGTGACATACTGTTTACATTAACATGTATGAAGTTGGGTATTACATTATGTGACAAACAGATTCTGTTGAATTTTATGTTTAGGATGGTCTGGTGTAGCTTTGCTGTTGTGTTCCGAAATTTGTTGTAGAGCTTGTTTGGAAATGCCTGGCATGGCGGTGATGTATTCATCTTGGGGTTTGAAAGCTCTTCAATTACCGTGTTTGCTTACATATAAATTTGCTTTACAGGTTTTGTCCGCCTTGAGCAAACACAAATGTTTTTTAATTTTTCCCAGACATGTTTCGCTGGCGTTGCAGCATCATCAGTGGGATGTTTATTATCTGTCAGATTAACAGTAGAATGATTATTACTTTTTATATTAACAGTGAAAACTACAGATAATTGTGAGACTACTATACATAGTTTATTATTTTCATAAGTATGCTAGGCCTACCTTAATACCACATGTTGTTATGTTTGTGGTTTTTCCACTCACAAAATGTCTCTGATGTGTTTTGACAGTTTGTCATCTGCAAACCAAAACATGTGTATTTAATGAGGTGAATAGTTCAATTGTAAATATCGGAATTTTTACGAAAATACTGGGCGTAGTTTTTGTGTTTTTGTTTGATTTTATTGTAGCTACTGCTTCTATAACAAAATGTCTAAGTGTTTATAACGAGTTATTGTCACTTACTTTGGTGGATATCCGCTGTTAATTCTTGTTTCTTGGTATGTAGGTATTTGATTTCTTGTTTTAGCCAAATTATTTCAGCTTTATGCTTTGCACGTTGGGCTGCAGGTGACATACTGTTTACATTAACATGTATGAAGTTGGGTATTACATTATGTGACAAACAGATTCTGTTGAATTTTATGTTTAGGATGGTCTGGTGTAGCTTTGCTGTTGTGTTCCGAAATTTGTTGTAGAGCTTGTTTGGAAATGCCTGGCATGGCGGTGATGTATTCATCTTGGGGTTTGAAAGCTCTTCAATTACCGTGTTTGCTTACATATAAATTTGCTTTACAGGTTTTGTCCGCCTTGAGCAAACACAAATGTTTTTTAATTTTTCCCAGACATGTTTCGCTGGCGTTGCAGCATCATCAGTGGGATGTTTATTATCTGTCAGATTAACAGTAGAATGATTATTACTTTTTATATTAACAGTGAAAACTACAGATAATTGTGAGACTACTATACATAGTTTATTATTTTCATAAGTATGCTAAGCCTACCTTAATACCACATGTTGTTATGTTTGTGGTTTTTCCACTCACAAAATGTCTCTGATGTGTTTTGACAGTTTGTCATCTGCAAACCAAAACGTGTGTATTTAATGAGGTGAATAGTTCAATTGTAAATATCGGAATTTTTACGAAAATACTGGGCGTAGTTTTTGTGTTTTTGTTTGATTTTATTGTAGCTACTGCTTCTATAACAAAATGTCTAAGTGTTTATAAAGAGTTATTGTCACTTACTTTGGTGGATATCCGCTGTTAATTCTTGTTTCTTGGTATGTAGGTATTTGATTTCTTGTTTTAGCCAAATTATTTCAGCTTTATGCTTTGCACGTTGGGCTGCAGGTGACATACTGTTTACATTAACATGTATGAAGTTGGGTATTACATTATGTGACAAACAGATTCTGTTGAATTTTATGTTTAGGATGGTCTGGTGTAGCTTTGCTGTTGTGTTCCGAAATTTGTTGTAGAGCTTGTTTGGAAATGCCTGGCATGGCGGTGATGTATTCATCTTGGGGTTTGAAAGCTCTTCAATTACCGTGTTTGCTTACATATAAATTTGCTTTACAGGTTTTGTCCGCCTTGAGCAAACACAAATGTTTTTTAATTTTTCCCAGACATGTTTCGCTGGCGTTGCAGCATCATCAGTGGGATGTTTATTATCTGTCAGATTAACAGTAGAATGATTATTACTTTTTATATTAACAGTGAAAACTACAGATAATTGTGAGACTACTATACATAGTTTATTATTTTCATAAGTATGCTAGGCCTACCTTAATACCACATGTTGTTATGTTTGTGGTTTTTCCACTCACAAAATGTCTCTGATGTGTTTTGACAGTTTGTCATCTGCAAACCAAAACGTGTGTATTTAATGAGGTGAATAGTTCAATTGTAAATATCGGAATTTTTACGAAAATACTGGGCGTAGTTTTTGTGTTTTTGTTTGATTTTATTGTAGCTACTGCTTCTATAACAAAATGTCTAAGTGTTTATAACGAGTTATTGTCACTTACTTTGGTGGATATCCGCTGTTAATTCTTGTTTCTTGGTATGTAGGTATTTGATTTCTTGTTTTAGCCAAATTATTTCAGCTTTATGCTTTGCACGTTGGGCTGCAGGTGACATACTGTTTACATTAACATGTATGAAGTTGGGTATTACATTATGTGACAAACAGATTCTGTTGAATTTTATGTTTAGGATGGTCTGGTGTAGCTTTGCTGTTGTGTTCCGAAATTTGTTGTAGAGCTTGTTTGGAAATGCCTGGCATGGCGGTGATGTATTCATCTTGGGGTTTGAAAGCTCTTCAATTACCGTGTTTGCTTACATATAAATTTGCTTTACAGGTTTTGTCCGCCTTGAGCAAACACAAATGTTTTTTAATTTTTCCCAGACATGTTTCGCTGGCGTTGCAGCATCATCAGTGGGATGTTTATTATCTGTCAGATTAACAGTAGAATGATTATTACTTTTTATATTAACAGTGAAAACTACAGATAATTGTGAGACTACTATACATAGTTTATTATTTTCATAAGTATGCTAGGCCTACCTTAATACCACATGTTGTTATGTTTGTGGTTTTTCCACTCACAAAATGTCTCTGATGTGTTTTGACAGTTTGTCATCTGCAAACCAAAACGTGTGTATTTAATGAGGTGAATAGTTCAATTGTAAATATCGGAATTTTTACGAAAATACTGGGCGTAGTTTTTGTGTTTTTGTTTGATTTTATTGTAGCTACTGCTTCTATAACAAAATGTCTAAGTGTTTATAACGAGTTATTGTCACTTACTTTGGTGGATATCCGCTGTTAATTCTTGTTTCTTGGTATGTAGGTATTTGATTTCTTGTTTTAGCCAAATTATTTCAGCTTTATGCTTTGCACGTTGGGCTGCAGGTGACATACTGTTTACATTAACATGTATGAAGTTGGGTATTACATTATGTGACAAACAGATTCTGTTGAATTTTATGTTTAGGATGGTCTGGTGTAGCTTTGCTGTTGTGTTCCGAAATTTGTTGTAGAGCTTGTTTGGAAATGCCTGGCATGGCGGTGATGTATTCATCTTGGGGTTTGAAAGCTCTTCAATTACCGTGTTTGCTTACATATAAATTTGCTTTACAGGTTTTGTCCGCCTTGAGCAAACACAAATGTTTTTTAATTTTTCCCAGACATGTTTCGCTGGCGTTGCAGCATCATCAGTGGGATGTTTATTATCTGTCAGATTAACAGTAGAATGATTATTACTTTTTATATTAACAGTGAAAACTACAGATAATTGTGAGACTACTATACATAGTTTATTATTTTCATAAGTATGCTAGGCCTACCTTAATACCACATGTTGTTATGTTTGTGGTTTTTCCACTCACAAAATGTCTCTGATGTGTTTTGACAGTTTGTCATCTGCAAACCAAAACGTGTGTATTTAATGAGGTGAATAGTTCAATTGTAAATATCGGAATTTTTACGAAAATACTGGGCGTAGTTTTTGTGTTTTTGTTTGATTTTATTGTAGCTACTGCTTCTATAACAAAATGTCTAAGTGTTTATAACGAGTTATTGTCACTTACTTTGGTGGATATCCGCTGTTAATTCTTGTTTCTTGGTATGTAGGTATTTGATTTCTTGTTTTAGCCAAATTATTTCAGCTTTATGCTTTGCACGTTGGGCTGCAGGTGACATACTGTTTACATTAACATGTATGAAGTTGGGTATTACATTATGTGACAAACAGATTCTGTTGAATTTTATGTTTAGGATGGTCTGGTGTAGCTTTGCTGTTGTGTTCCGAAATTTGTTGTAGAGCTTGTTTGGAAATGCCTGGCATGGCGGTGATGTATTCATCTTGGGGTTTGAAAGCTCTTCAATTACCGTGTTTGCTTACATATAAATTTGCTTTACAGGTTTTGTCCGCCTTGAGCAAACACAAATATTTTTTAATTTTTCCCAGACATGTTTCGCTGGCGTTGCAGCATCATCAGTGGGATGTTTATTATCTGTCAGATTAACAGTAGAATGATTATTACTTTTTATATTAACAGTGAAAACTACAGATAATTGTGAGACTACTATACATAGTTTATTATTTTCATAAGTATGCTAGGCCTACCTTAATACCACATGTTGTTATGTTTGTGGTTTTTCCACTCACAAAATGTCTCTGATGTGTTTTGACAGTTTGTCATCTGCAAACCAAAACGTGTGTATTTAATGAGGTGAATAGTTCAATTGTAAATATCGGAATTTTTACGAAAATACTGGGCGTAGTTTTTGTGTTTTTGTTTGATTTTATTGTAGCTACTGCTTCTATAACAAAATGTCTAAGTGTTTATAACGAGTTATTGTCACTTACTTTGGTGGATATCCGCTGTTAATTCTTGTTTCTTGGTATGTAGGTATTTGATTTCTTGTTTTAGCCAAATTATTTCAGCTTTATGCTTTGCACGTTGGGCTGCAGGTGACATACTGTTTACATTAACATGTATGAAGTTGGGTATTACATTATGTGACAAACAGATTCTGTTGAATTTTATGTTTAGGATGGTCTGGTGTAGCTTTGCTGTTGTGTTCCGAAATTTGTTGTAGAGCTTGTTTGGAAATGCCTGGCATGGCGGTGATGTATTCATCTTGGGGTTTGAAAGCTCTTCAATTACCGTGTTTGCTTACATATAAATTTGCTTTACAGGTTTTGTCCGCCTTGAGCAAACACAAATGTTTTTTAATTTTTCCCAGACATGTTTCGCTGGCGTTGCAGCATCATCAGTGGGATGTTTATTATCTGTCAGATTAACAGTAGAATGATTATTACTTTTTATATTAACAGTGAAAACTACAGATAATTGTGAGACTACTATACATAGTTTATTATTTTCATAAGTATGCTAGGCCTACCTTAATACCACATGTTGTTATGTTTGTGGTTTTTCCACTCACAAAATGTCTCTGATGTGTTTTGACAGTTTGTCATCTGCAAACCAAAACGTGTGTATTTAATGAGGTGAATAGTTCAATTGTAAATATCGGAATTTTTACGAAAATACTGGGCGTAGTTTTTGTGTTTTTGTTTGATTTTATTGTAGCTACTGCTTCTATAACAAAATGTCTAAGTGTTTATAACGAGTTATTGTCACTTACTTTGGTGGATATCCGCTGTTAATTCTTGTTTCTTGGTATGTAGGTATTTGATTTCTTGTTTTAGCCAAATTATTTCAGCTTTATGCTTTGCACGTTGGGCTGCAGGTGACATACTGTTTACATTAACATGTATGAAGTTGGGTATTACATTATGTGACAAACAGATTCTGTTGAATTTTATGTTTAGGATGGTCTGGTGTAGCTTTGCTGTTGTGTTCCGAAATTTGTTGTAGAGCTTGTTTGGAAATGCCTGGCATGGCGGTGATGTATTCATCTTGGGGTTTGAAAGCTCTTCAATTACCGTGTTTGCTTACATATAAATTTGCTTTACAGGTTTTGTCCGCCTTGAGCAAACACAAATGTTTTTTAATTTTTCCCAGACATGTTTCGCTGGCGTTGCAGCATCATCAGTGGGATGTTTATTATCTGTCAGATTAACAGTAGAATGATTATTACTTTTTATATTAACAGTGAAAACTACAGATAATTGTGAGACTACTATACATAGTTTATTATTTTCATAAGTATGCTAGGCCTACCTTAATACCACATGTTGTTATGTTTGTGGTTTTTCCACTCACAAAATGTCTCTGATGTGTTTTGACAGTTTGTCATCTGCAAACCAAAACGTGTGTATTTAATGAGGTGAATAGTTCAATTGTAAATATCGGAATTTTTACGAAAATACTGGGCGTAGTTTTTGTGTTTTTGTTTGATTTTATTGTAGCTACTGCTTCTATAACAAAATGTCTAAGTGTTTATAACGAGTTATTGTCACTTACTTTGGTGGATATCCGCTGTTAATTCTTGTTTCTTGGTATGTAGGTATTTGATTTCTTGTTTTAGCCAAATTATTTCAGCTTTATGCTTTGCACGTTGGGCTGCAGGTGACATACTGTTTACATTAACATGTATGAAGTTGGGTATTACATTATGTGACAAACAGATTCTGTTGAATTTTATGTTTAGGATGGTCTGGTGTAGCTTTGCTGTTGTGTTCCGAAATTTGTTGTAGAGCTTGTTTGGAAATGCCTGGCATGGCGGTGATGTATTCATCTTGGGGTTTGAAAGCTCTTCAATTACCGTGTTTGCTTACATATAAATTTGCTTTACAGGTTTTGTCCGCCTTGAGCAAACACAAATGTTTTTTAATTTTTCCCAGACATGTTTCGCTGGCGTTGCAGCATCATCAGTGGGATGTTTATTATCTGTCAGATTAACAGTAGAATGATTATTACTTTTTATATTAACAGTGAAAACTACAGATAATTGTGAGACTACTATACATAGTTTATTATTTTCATAAGTATGCTAGGCCTACCTTAATACCACATGTTGTTATGTTTGTGGTTTTTCCACTCACAAAATGTCTCTGATGTGTTTTGACAGTTTGTCATCTGCAAACCAAAACGTGTGTATTTAATGAGGTGAATAGTTCAATTGTAAATATCGGAATTTTTACGAAAATACTGGGCGTAGTTTTTGTGTTTTTGTTTGATTTTATTGTAGCTACTGCTTCTATAACAAAATGTCTAAGTGTTTATAACGAGTTATTGTCACTTACTTTGGTGGATATCCGCTGTTAATTCTTGTTTCTTGGTATGTAGGTATTTGATTTCTTGTTTTAGCCAAATTATTTCAGCTTTATGCTTTGCACGTTGGGCTGCAGGTGACATACTGTTTACATTAACATGTATGAAGTTGGGTATTACATTATGTGACAAACAGATTCTGTTGAATTTTATGTTTAGGATGGTCTGGTGTAGCTTTGCTGTTGTGTTCCGAAATTTGTTGTAGAGCTTGTTTGGAAATGCCTGGCATGGCGGTGATGTATTCATCTTGGGGTTTGAAAGCTCTTCAATTACCGTGTTTGCTTACATATAAATTTGCTTTACAGGTTTTGTCCGCCTTGAGCAAACACAAATGTTTTTTAATTTTTCCCAGACATGTTTCGCTGGCGTTGCAGCATCATCAGTGGGATGTTTATTATCTGTCAGATTAACAGTAGAATGATTATTACTTTTTATATTAACAGTGAAAACTACAGATAATTGTGAGACTACTATACATAGTTTATTATTTTCATAAGTATGCTAGGCCTACCTTAATACCACATGTTGTTATGTTTGTGGTTTTTCCACTCACAAAATGTCTCTGATGTGTTTTGACAGTTTGTCATCTGCAAACCAAAACGTGTGTATTTAATGAGGTGAATAGTTCAATTGTAAATATCGGAATTTTTACGAAAATACTGGGCGTAGTTTTTGTGTTTTTGTTTGATTTTATTGTAGCTACTGCTTCTATAACAAAATGTCTAAGTGTTTATAACGAGTTATTGTCACTTACTTTGGTGGATATCCGCTGTTAATTCTTGTTTCTTGGTATGTAGGTATTTGATTTCTTGTTTTAGCCAAATTATTTCAGCTTTATGCTTTGCACGTTGGGCTGCAGGTGACATACTGTTTACATTAACATGTATGAAGTTGGGTATTACATTATGTGACAAACAGATTCTGTTGAATTTTATGTTTAGGATGGTCTGGTGTAGCTTTGCTGTTGTGTTCCGAAATTTGTTGTAGAGCTTGTTTGGAAATGCCTGGCATGGCGGTGATGTATTCATCTTGGGGTTTGAAAGCTCTTCAATTACCGTGTTTGCTTACATATAAATTTGCTTTACAGGTTTTGTCCGCCTTGAGCAAACACAAATGTTTTTTAATTTTTCCCAGACATGTTTCGCTGGCGTTGCAGCATCATCAGTGGGATGTTTATTATCTGTCAGATTAACAGTAGAATGATTATTACTTTTTATATTAACAGTGAAAACTACAGATAATTGTGAGACTACTATACATAGTTTATTATTTTCATAAGTATGCTAGGCCTACCTTAATACCACATGTTGTTATGTTTGTGGTTTTTCCACTCACAAAATGTCTCTGATGTGTTTTGACAGTTTGTCATCTGCAAACCAAAACGTGTGTATTTAATGAGGTGAATAGTTCAATTGTAAATATCGGAATTTTTACGAAAATACTGGGCGTAGTTTTTGTGTTTTTGTTTGATTTTATTGTAGCTACTGCTTCTATAACAAAATGTCTAAGTGTTTATAACGAGTTATTGTCACTTACTTTGGTGGATATCCGCTGTTAATTCTTGTTTCTTGGTATGTAGGTATTTGATTTCTTGTTTTAGCCAAATTATTTCAGCTTTATGCTTTGCACGTTGGGCTGCAGGTGACATACTGTTTACATTAACATGTATGAAGTTGGGTATTACATTATGTGACAAACAGATTCTGTTGAATTTTATGTTTAGGATGGTCTGGTGTAGCTTTGCTGTTGTGTTCCGAAATTTGTTGTAGAGCTTGTTTGGAAATGCGTGGCATGGCGGTGATGTATTCATCTTGGGGTTTGAAAGCTCTTCAATTACCGTGTTTGCTTACATATAAATTTGCTTTACAGGTTTTGTCCGCCTTGAGCAAACACAAATGTTTTTTAATTTTTCCCAGACATGTTTCGCTGGCGTTGCAGCATCATCAGTGGGATGTTTATTATCTGTCAGATTAACAGTAGAATGATTATTACTTTTTATATTAACAGTGAAAACTACAGATAATTGTGAGACTACTATACATAGTTTATTATTTTCATAAGTATGCTAGGCCTACCTTAATACCACATGTTGTTATGTTTGTGGTTTTTCCACTCACAAAATGTCTCTGATGTGTTTTGACAGTTTGTCATCTGCAAACCAAAACGTGTGTATTTAATGAGGTGAATAGTTCAATTGTAAATATCGGAATTTTTACGAAAATACTGGGCGTAGTTTTTGTGTTTTTGTTTGATTTTATTGTAGCTACTGCTTCTATAACAAAATGTCTAAGTGTTTATAACGAGTTATTGTCACTTACTTTGGTGGATATCCACTGTTAATTCTTGTTTCTTGGTATGTAGGTATTTGATTTCTTGTTTTAGCCAAATTATTTCAGCTTTATGCTTTGCACGTTGGGCTGCAGGTGACATACTGTTTACATTAACATGTATGAAGTTGGGTATTACATTATGTGACAAACAGATTCTGTTGAATTTTATGTTTAGGATGGTCTGGTGTAGCTTTGCTGTTGTGTTCCGAAATTTGTTGTAGAGCTTGTTTGGAAATGCCTGGCATGGCGGTGATGTATTCATCTTGGGGTTTGAAAGCTCTTCAATTACCGTGTTTGCTTACATATAAATTTGCTTTACAGGTTTTGTCCGCCTTGAGCAAACACAAATGTTTTTTAATTTTTCCCAGACATGTTTCGCTGGCGTTGCAGCATCATCAGTGGGATGTTTATTATCTGTCAGATTAACAGTAGAATGATTATTACTTTTTATATTAACAGTGAAAACTACAGATAATTGTGAGACTACTATACATAGTTTATTATTTTCATAAGTATGCTAGGCCTACCTTAATACCACATGTTGTTATGTTTGTGGTTTTTCCACTCACAAAATGTCTCTGATGTGTTTTGACAGTTTGTCATCTGCAAACCAAAACGTGTGTATTTAATGAGGTGAATAGTTCAATTGTAAATATCGGAATTTTTACGAAAATACTGGGCGTAGTTTTTGTGTTTTTGTTTGATTTTATTGTAGCTACTGCTTCTATAACAAAATGTCTAAGTGTTTATAACGAGTTATTGTCACTTACTTTGGTGGATATCCGCTGTTAATTCTTGTTTCTTGGTATGTAGGTATTTGATTTCTTGTTTTAGCCAAATTATTTCAGCTTTATGCTTTGCACGTTGGGCTGCAGGTGACATACTGTTTACATTAACATGTATGAAGTTGGGTATTACATTATGTGACAAACAGATTCTGTTGAATTTTATGTTTAGGATGGTCTGGTGTAGCTTTGCTGTTGTGTTCCGAAATTTGTTGTAGAGCTTGTTTGGAAATGCCTGGCATGGCGGTGATGTATTCATCTTGGGGTTTGAAAGCTCTTCAATTACCGTGTTTGCTTACATATAAATTTGCTTTACAGGTTTTGTCCGCCTTGAGCAAACACAAATGTTTTTTAATTTTTCCCAGACATGTTTCGCTGGCGTTGCAGCATCATCAGTGGGATGTTTATTATCTGTCAGATTAACAGTAGAATGATTATTACTTTTTATATTAACAGTGAAAACTACAGATAATTGTGAGACTACTATACATAGTTTATTATTTTCATAAGTATGCTAGGCCTACCTTAATACCACATGTTGTTATGTTTGTGGTTTTTCCACTCACAAAATGTCTCTGATGTGTTTTGACAGTTTGTCATCTGCAAACCAAAACGTGTGTATTTAATGAGGTGAATAGTTCAATTGTAAATATCGGAATTTTTACGAAAATACTGGGCGTAGTTTTTGTGTTTTTGTTTGATTTTATTGTAGCTACTGCTTCTATAACAAAATGTCTAAGTGTTTATAACGAGTTATTGTCACTTACTTTGGTGGATATCCGCTGTTAATTCTTGTTTCTTGGTATGTAGGTATTTGATTTCTTGTTTTAGCCAAATTATTTCAGCTTTATGCTTTGCACGTTGGGCTGCAGGTGACATACTGTTTACATTAACATGTATGAAGTTGGGTATTACATTATGTGACAAACAGATTCTGTTGAATTTTATGTTTAGGATGGTCTGGTGTAGCTTTGCTGTTGTGTTCCGAAATTTGTTGTAGAGCTTGTTTGGAAATGCCTGGCATGGCGGTGATGTATTCATCTTGGGGTTTGAAAGCTCTTCAATTACCGTGTTTGCTTACATATAAATTTGCTTTACAGGTTTTGTCCGCCTTGAGCAAACACAAATGTTTTTTAATTTTTCCCAGACATGTTTCGCTGGCGTTGCAGCATCATCAGTGGGATGTTTATTATCTGTCAGATTAACAGTAGAATGATTATTACTTTTTATATTAACAGTGAAAACTACAGATAATTGTGAGACTACTATACATAGTTTATTATTTTCATAAGTATGCTAGGCCTACCTTAATACCACATGTTGTTATGTTTGTGGTTTTTCCACTCACAAAATGTCTCTGATGTGTTTTGACTGTTTGTCATCTGCAAACCAAAACGTGTGTATTTAATGAGGTGAATAGTTCAATTGTAAATATCGGAATTTTTACGAAAATACTGGGCGTAGTTTTTGTGTTTTTGTTTGATTTTATTGTAGCTACTGCTTCTATAACAAAATGTCTAAGTGTTTATAACGAGTTATTGTCACTTACTTTGGTGGATATCCGCTGTTAATTCTTGTTTCTTGGTATGTAGGTATTTGATTTCTTGTTTTAGCCAAATTATTTCAGCTTTATGCTTTGCACGTTGGGCTGCAGGTGACATACTGTTTACATTAACATGTATGAAGTTGGGTATTACATTATGTGACAAACAGATTCTGTTGAATTTTATGTTTAGGATGGTCTGGTGTAGCTTTGCTGTTGTGTTCCGAAATTTGTTGTAGAGCTTGTTTGGAAATGCCTGGCATGGCGGTGATGTATTCATCTTGGGGTTTGAAAGCTTCAATCTGTTTGTCACATAATGTAATACCCAACTTCATACATGTTAATGTAAACAGTATGTCACCTGCAGCCCAACGTGCAAAGCATAAAGCTGAAATAATTTGGCTAAAACAAGAAATCAAATACCTACATACCAAGAAACAAGAATTAACAGCGGATATCCACCAAAGTAAGTGACAATAACTCGTTATAAACACTTAGACATTTTGTTATAGAAGCAGTAGCTACAATAAAATCAAACAAAAACACAAAAACTACGCCCAGTATTTTCGTAAAAATTCCGATATTTACAATTGAACTATTCACCTCATTAAATACACACGTTTTGGTTTGCAGATGACAAACTGTCAAAACACATCAGAGACATTTTGTGAGTGGAAAAACCACAAACATAACAACATGTGGTATTAAGGTAGGCCTAGCATACTTATGAAAATAATAAACTATGTATAGTAGTCTCACAATTATCTGTAGTTTTCACTGTTAATATAAAAAGTAATAATCATTCTACTGTTAATCTGACAGATAATAAACATCCCACTGATGATGCTGCAACGCCAGCGAAACATGTCTGGGAAAAATTAAAAAACATTTGTGTTTGCTCAAGGCGGACAAAACCTGTAAAGCAAATTTATATGTAAGCAAACACGGTAATTGAAGAGCTTTCAAACCCCAAGATGAATACATCACCGCCATGCCAGGCATTTCCAAACAAGCTCTACAACAAATTTCGGAACACAACAGCAAAGCTACACCAGACCATCCTAAACATAAAATTCAACAGAATCTGTTTGTCACATAATGTAATACCCAACTTCATACATGTTAATGTAAACAGTATGTCACCTGCAGCCCAACGTGCAAAGCATAAAGCTGAAATAATTTGGCTAAAACAAGAAATCAAATACCTACATACCAAGAAACAAGAATTAACAGCGGATATCCACCAAAGTAAGTGACAATAACTCGTTATAAACACTTAGACATTTTGTTATAGAAGCAGTAGCTACAATAAAATCAAACAAAAACACAAAAACTACGCCCAGTATTTTCGTAAAAATTCCGATATTTACAATTGAACTATTCACCTCATTAAATACACACGTTTTGGTTTGCAGATGACAAACTGTCAAAACACATCAGAGACATTTTGTGAGTGGAAAAACCACAAACATAACAACATGTGGTATTAAGGTAGGCCTAGCATACTTATGAAAATAATAAACTATGTATAGTAGTCTCACAATTATCTGTAGTTTTCACTGTTAATATAAAAAGTAATAATCATTCTACTGTTAATCTGACAGATAATAAACATCCCACTGATGATGCTGCAACGCCAGCGAAACATGTCTGGGAAAAATTAAAAAACATTTGTGTTTGCTCAAGGCGGACAAAACCTGTAAAGCAAATTTATATGTAAGCAAACACGGTAATTGAAGAGCTTTCAAACCCCAAGATGAATACATCACCGCCATGCCAGGCATTTCCAAACAAGCTCTACAACAAATTTCGGAACACAACATCAAAGCTACACCAGACCATCCTAAACATAAAATTCAACAGAATCTGTTTGTCACATAATGTAATACCCAACTTCATACATGTTAATGTAAACAGTATGTCACCTGCAGCCCAACGTGCAAAGCATAAAGCTGAAATAATTTGGCTAAAACAAGAAATCAAATACCTACATACCAAGAAACAAGAATTAACAGCGGATATCCACCAAAGTAAGTGACAATAACTCGTTATAAACACTTAGACATTTTGTTATAGAAGCAGTAGCTACAATAAAATCAAACAAAAACACAAAAACTACGCCCAGTATTTTCGTAAAAATTCCGATATTTACAATTGAACTATTCACCTCATTAAATACACACGTTTTGGTTTGCAGATGACAAACTGTCAAAACACATCAGAGACATTTTGTGAGTGGAAAAACCACAAACATAACAACATGTGGTATTAAGGTAGGCCTAGCATACTTATGAAAATAATAAACTATGTATAGTAGTCTCACAATTATCTGTAGTTTTCACTGTTAATATAAAAAGTAATAATCATTCTACTGTTAATCTGACAGATAATAAACATCCCACTGATGATGCTGCAACGCCAGCGAAACATGTCTGGGAAAAATTAAAAAACATTTGTGTTTGCTCAAGGCGGACAAAACCTGTAAAGCAAATTTATATGTAAGCAAACACAGTAATTGAAGAGCTTTCAAACCCCAAGATGAATACATCACCGCCATGCCAGGCATTTCCAAACAAGCTCTACAACAAATTTCGGAACACAACAGCAAAGCTACACCAGACCATCCTAAACATAAAATTCAACAGAATCTGTTTGTCACATAATGTAATACCCAACTTCATACATGTTAATGTAAACAGTATGTCACCTGCAGCCCAACGTGCAAAGCATAAAGCTGAAATAATTTGGCTAAAACAAGAAATCAAATACCTACATACCAAGAAACAAGAATTAACAGCGGATATCCACCAAAGTAAGTGACAATAACTCGTTATAAACACTTAGACATTTTGTTATAGAAGCAGTAGCTACAATAAAATCAAACAAAAACACAAAAACTACGCCCAGTATTTTCGTAAAAATTCCGATATTTACAATTGAACTATTCACCTCATTAAATACACACGTTTTGGTTGCAGATGACAAACTGTCAAAACACATCAGAGACATTTTGTGAGTGGAAAAACCACAAACATAACAACATGTGGTATTAAGGTAGGCCTAGCATACTTATGAAAATAATAAACTATGTATAGTAGTCTCACAATTATCTGTAGTTTTCACTGTTAATATAAAAAGTAATAATCATTCTACTGTTAATCTGACAGATAATAAACATCCCACTGATGATGCTGCAACGCCAGCGAAACATGTCTGGGAAAAATTAAAAAACATTTGTGTTTGCTCAAGGCGGACAAAACCTGTAAAGCAAATTTCCTTCCTTCTTTTTGTGCCTTTAGACTCTATTCCTGGAAATGATTTTGATGAAATTAATATTGTTATTTCATTTTGAATAGGACCTACCTGTTGTCCAGTTGTGAAGGTGGTTAAATTTTACTTCCTGCACTGGTGACTTCGCCTGATAATGTTAAGAAAGGATGCTGAATGGTGGCAATCACTTGACTTCCATAGAGCAGAAACGATATTATTTATTTACTTTTGGTGTACAAAACACTAATAAGATCATTCTATCGTGGTTCAGATCTCTAATATTAACACCTTGGCAAAGATTTTCTACCGTGTTGATGTTGCCAACATAATCATGCGAAGCTGCTGAAATGAGACATGAAATTTTACCATGAAGATGGAACAGTGTTAATACAAATCTCTTCAGATAATGAGCATTCATACAATGAAAACTCAGAAGATGGGAAACACTTTTGCCCTACTTATCTTGAGAATCTGACATGGAACAGGTGGAATTGTATTGGTTTCATTTAACATCAAAAGCAGGTCTTTGATTACAGAAATATATTTCAAGTGCCAAGAGAACCCATCTGATACATGCTCTACAAGGCCGTGCTGTATCCATCCCCACCACTGTGATGCAACCTTCCTATCCCCCGCCCCTCACCACCCCTATTTTCACACCGCAGAGTGTGATTTGGAGATGACGGTTGTGTGAATTTGTTGTGTGATTGCGTGAATGTTCTGTTTTCTGAAGAAGGCCATGGCCGATAGCTGAAATGTTGTATGTATGTGTCTATGTTTCTGTCGCAGCTTGTCATCATATCCTTGCGGTGATCTGTAAACTGTCCCTATTACTACTGCTTTTTCATTTTTACGAATCTGTCATTATATTAAAAGATGTGGTTAGGCAGGAACCTAAGAGTACAGCTTCAATTTTTGTGCGTGAATGTTATGATTTTTAGGAATATGTCATGATTTTAAGCGTCGTGGTTAGGCAGGAACGTAAGAGTACAGATTAAATTGTTGCAAGCGTTTTACCAAATTATGAACATTGAAAAAAAAAATTGTAATTCACATCATTTGAGAGACACACACACACAAATATTTCGATTTACATAACAACAAAGTGTTACATCTCAACAGAAAGACAGTGCATGTGGAGAAAAGTAGTTTTGTAGTGTGCATTATTCTACATTCAAACGCTGAGATTCATTTTGAAAATAAAATCATTCAAACATGATGTTAACACATTCATTTTCACATCTTGTGAACATTGTGTGCCGCCATTCATCCCAGCATCCACAGCGATTGTTGCCAACACTGCTGCTTCACGTCACGTAAATACATTAGGCCATGCCGCTGATCGAGACTTTTACCGATACCTCTAATGTGTGTGTGTGTGTGGTTTTTTTTTTTTTAATATACTATACATAATCCATTCCATGTCTGCAAAGTAATATGTAAATTTGGTAATTAATGTAATTTTCTCTTCTTCTGCTTTGCCTATGGAACTTTAATTTTATGCTCAAAGTGTGGCATTTTCTTTTTGTGCAGGATAACTTTAAGAAACTGTTTGGAGTTTTTGGCCAAGTTGTTGCTGTTTTCTTTCATAAGAGCCCAAATGCTGGTTTACCACCTAGAGAGACCTCTCAGTTTTTCCACAAATATGATGGCATTAAGGTGTGTGTAACCATCTACTGTTTAATTTTCATTGCATAATATTGAATGCATTTAAATGATAATGATTGTAGAACTTTCTTTTTCTTTCCTGTTAGGGTTTCAAGGTAGCATATGTTGTTTTCGAGACTGCAGTTGGCCTTCAGGAAGCACTATCTTGGGATGCCAAAGAGCCTCTTATTTTATCAAGAAAGGATGCTCCTTTGACTTGCGGAATTAAGAGTAAGTCAATTTAAATATTTATGTGTGTATATGTACGTGATAATACAATTTAATAATGGTTTTTCATTTTTGTAATGTCTGCCTATTTTTAGAACTCACTTTTTATCAGTACCAAATTGACATAAGGTATTAGCTATAAGGATTTTCACTGGAAACAAAATTTTCTAGGTTGTTTTATGATTTGTTGTGTTACACGCACATTAGGTGAAGAAGCAGTTACATGACTAATTGTAAAGAATGTCCACAGGCAAATCGAGCAACATCTTTGGTAAAGCACTTCATTTCGGGGTATTGTGTATGTATCGAACTAAGGGTTTCTTAGCCCCACAGGGGGCGCACGGTTCTTTCATGAGTACGTGCGTGGTGAGCACAGAGTCCCGAGCTAATGCAGTCTTCCTTCCTTCCTTTATTTCCCGGACTGCATTTCCTTTCCCCCTCCCCTCCTTTCCTATCCTCACTCCTTCCCCTCCCACCGGGGGACTGATAACCTCAGTAGTTTAGTCCCCGTATCCCAAACAAACAACCCAACCCAAGGGTTTCTTATAAATGTGAATTTAATAAATGAAAATTTTCACATAAATAAATAATAATGTTTAAAAGATAAAATATAGTCCACATATTACAAGATTATACTGAAGGATGAAGGAGACCAGTCACTGAAAAGCAGAAGCATTAAATTGTCATAGACAGGTGCACATAAAAAGTGAGAAGACTTCCTAACTCTCAGATTACTCCTTTTTTGAGCTAGAGTAAAATCATGATTGTGTGGGTATAAATTGACCACAAAAAGGGATCGATTAATAGGACACATTCTGAGGTATCAATGAATAGTCCATTTAGTATTGCGGAAAGCACTGGAGTAGTGTGTGCTTGCACTGAATCGAGTAGCAAGGAGAGCTGTGTCAAACCAGTTCTTCAGACTGAAGATCACAATAACAGCTTGTTGTTTGTGTGAAATACTAAACAGTATTTCGGTGAGACAGCAGCACCTCATTTTCTGCTGTGACAGTGGCTCCTCCAGGTTATTATCTTCCTTTCTGTGAAAGTGTAGTTGCTGAAATTGCTAATGTCATTGGCAGGGCATTGATGTCCTGGATCTCGTGCTAGAAAAACGAGTTGCTGGCTCTACTTGTGAGACCCAAGAACGCTGTTCATACGTTGTAGACATTTCTGACTGCACGCATCCTTGCTATTGTCCAGACTGTTCAATCAGTGTTATCTCCCGAGTTTGTTGTCTGCTGCTAATGATTCCTTAGTTCATCAATTGCTGGTTCCTTCGCTATATTGATTTGAAAACCTGTACCTGTGTTAATTAAACTGTTAAGGAATTTTATTTTACTGCTTCCTCAATGGTGAAGTCTGTTCGTGGAAATGGATGAAAGGTTCTTTGTCACTCCACAGCCTGAACAGCCAGGCACATCGTAACCTCAAGATGAAGAGGGGATGTTTCATAGAAGTATTGTGCAGTTTTGACAGATTGATGTGACACATTATCCATGAAACTGTCAACTTGTCACAGTGAGAAAGCGTCAAACAACCAGAAGGTTTCAGTCTTAGATCTGTAGTGATAATATTAGCCTTGAGTTTGACCAGGCAGGATGAAGCTGAATTTTATGTTTCAAGAAATCACTGAAGAAATTGGTGTCTGGTTCAGATAAATTACCTTGGGCATTTTTCAGAGCTGCATCTATGTTTACCATTCATTACTTCTCTCCGAACTGTTCCTGCTCCTTTTCTGGCATGACAAAGAAGAATCCCCTATGTTGTATTAATTATTTCCCATGTGCCGTTAGTGGAGCTCCGCATCTTTCATATAGTGACAATGTTGTGAAGTCAGTACCTGTTTAAAGTTGCATAATATTGCTTTTGTGAACATGTCCTTTAAATGCAAACGTAGGCTTCCGCGGCAGTTGTCACTATCAATAAAATTCTTCTGGGTATGATACTGCGTCGTCATTTTGTAAACTGTGCCAACGTTTTGGCCACCGTTTATATACCAGCAGATGAAGGAGAGGAAGGGGGCATTGGTTATCCTTATTGGTGGTTATATTATTGCACGCCATTGGTGGAAAGGGGCGTTGCTTATTGGTGTTTTAATGGCTGGTTTTTCATATGATTGGATGTTGTATTCTTCTCCCTTATTGGTCAAAAAGGACGTTTCCTATTGGCTTTTGCATTAGAACTTGGTATTGGTGGAATGGACCTGGGAGAACGGACAGCGGTTGTGGCGTTGACTTGTCGCCTGCCGCAGACGGCGGCCGGCCGGTGCTCTGCGTGTTCGCGGCCGCTGTGGTCTCCGGGGCAGTCTGCGTGAGTCCTTCCGCACGCGGTGCCGTCACGTAGCGTTGCGACTGCTGGCAGCCAAGACGCCGGCAACCTGTAGCCATCCTCCCTGTTCATATTGGCGGGACGCTTCGCTATTTCTATAGCCTCTCAAATTTTCCTCCTCGCTGAGAATGGTTGTTTCGCCAGCACGCGGGCCTCACTGAAAGACAACTGTTTTCCGCACTGATTGTGATGCTCAGAAACCGCTGACTTCGTGTGCTGTCCAAGCCGTATGTATCTTTCATGTTCTGAAAGCCTCGTGGAGCATTACTCAGTTTGTCAACCGCGTCCTTAGTTGAACCTAGGAAATCCTTAGATTTATTGGTGCTGCGGAAGACTGGCTTGATGCCTGCCCGACGAAGAACCTTGTCCACACGTTCAATGACGCCCTGCACATAAGGTAATAGGGCGATGCTTTGTGCTTCCTGCTGTTCCCCTCTATTGTTTTCATTCCTCCTGGACATTGTTTTATTTATTTCGCCCAGTCATAGCCATTAGCCACAAAGGTGGATCTGAGGTGCCGTAGTTCCGCCTGTAGGTGATCGTCATCGCTGATCCTGTGGGCCCTCCTTGTTAAAGTTTGAAGGGCGGACTTCTTCTGCATGGGGTGGTGGTGGGAGGAGGCGTGGAGGTACCTTCCAGTGCTGGTAGCCTTTCTGTACACCCTGTGACCGAGTTTACCATCAGACTTACGGTAGACTTCAACATCAAGGAATGGCAGCACCCCATTCTTCTCTACTTCTATTGTGAAATGTATTTTGCTGTGCTGCCGATTGAGATGTTCATGGAAGTTCTTAAGCTCCTCTTCCCCATGTGCCCAGATGACGAAAGTGTCATCAACGTATCGCAGCCAGCATGCTGGGTGTAGTGGCGCTGACTGGAGAGCCGTTTCTTCAAAAGCTTGCATGAAGATGTCTGCTGCAATCGGCGAAAGAGGGGAGCCCATAGCTACACCGTCTGTTTGTTCATAAAATTCTCCTTTCCACTTGAAGTAGATGGTCGTCAAGCAGTGGCGTACTAAGTCACAGGTGTCAGGTGCTAAGCGCTCTTTTAATATGTTAATTGTGTCTGACACTAGTACGTTAGTGAATAACAATGTTACATCAAAACTAACCATCAGATCCGCAACTGAAACACTCTTCTCTTTTAAAAGTGCCACGAAATGGGTCGAATCCTTGACGTATGACTCTGTGTGGCTCACCAGATGTTGAAGCTTTGGTACCAGCTCTTTTGCCAGCTTGTATGTGGGTGAATTAATGCTGGCCACTATAGGACGCAAAGGGAAATCCTCTTTATGAACCTTCGGTACCCCATATATCCTCGGTGCCAGCGGAACTTGTGGGATGAGTCTTCTGGCTGTGTCAAAGGTTCAAAGGTCATCCTGGTTTGCTTCAGCAGCGCCTGCGTCGATCTGGTTATCTTAGCCGTCGGATCACCCTTAAGTTTCTTGTATATGGGATCGCCGAGAAGATTTTCCATTCATTTATTGTAATCTGGTGTAGCCATGATGACAGTGGCGTTGGCTTTGTCTGCCTGTATCACTACTAAGTCAGGATTCTTCTTCAACTCCACTATGGCCTGACGTTCCTCCCTGCTAATGTTTGTTTTGGTGGCTTCGCTTGAGACAGGATTCGTACCGTTTCTTGTCGGATCTTCTCTGCCTCGGCATGTGGGAGGTGACGCACCGACGTCTCAACTGAGTCAATGATGTCTTCCTTCGGTACATATTTCGGTGCGATCGCAAAATTGAGTCCCTTAGCCAGAAGAATTTTATTGATAATGTCCTTTAAACTTCCCTTTGTTGTTCAGTGAAGCCTTGAATCATTTTCTACAAAGTTTTATACAGAATGTATCAAATATAGTTTCCACAAGAAAGTCAAAGGTGTGATATGACTAGTCATAATTTTGGATGTATGTGAGAATATTAGGCCACAGAAACGAAGAAGAGAAAGTGTGCTCCTAAACAAACTATAAGTAATAGACAATATAAGCTGATGATTGAAATATCCCTGCTCACCAAATTTACCTTTCACCCTGGGAATAAGCATTTTAACTCATCACAATGTTCACATGGATTATTTGATTCCAGAATACAATGCTACCATTGTCTAATTATGTAAAAAGGATCCTACATAACCATGTAATTTTAAACCAGGGTAATAACCAAGAACAAGTCATATGACTTTTAGGCCTAATATTTGCACATAGGTTAGTATTAAAGCAATGTATTTTGATTTTCACAGCTATAAATAAGCATTAAAAAACCCATTGATGATGGCACAGAGGTGCTGAAACATGTTTGGGTGAAAAGTAAAAACATAGTTTTGCATATTTAGGGGGCCCTCATACCCAGCATTGTGATAGTACTGAAATGTAGTTTACACATATAATCAATATTTTGAAACCACCTCATTTTTGTGAAAACTGGAGGGAAAAGCAGGTATGCATCAGAGTCATGCTATTTTACATGTAGACTACAGCAGTACCCTCAGATGGAATTTTTGATTGCTCCTTATTTATAGGCCTCAGATCAGATGGCTGCTGTTTCTGACAGAGCTTGAACCATACTATTTGACCACTATTACAAGTATAAAAATATCATTCAGAAGCGGTTTGTTGTTGTTGTGGTCTTCAGTCCGGAGACTGGTTTGATGCAGCTCTCCACATTACCCTATCCTGAGCAAGCCTTTTCTCTCCTCATAAGAACGACAACCCACATCCACTTGAATCTGTTTACTATATGCGTCTCTTGGTCTCCCTCTGCGATTTTTACCCCACACACTTCCCTCCAATGCTAAATTCACAATTCCTTCATGCCTAAGAATGTGTCCTACCAATCTATTCCTTCTTTTAGTCAAGGTATGCCAGAAATTTCTTTTCTCCCCAATTCTGTTCAGTACCACCTCATTGGTTACGCGATCCACCCACCTAATCTTCAGCATTCTTCTGTAGCACCATATTTCAAAAGCCTCAATTCTCTTCCTGTCGGCAGTGTTTATTGTCCATGTCTCACTCCCATACAAGGCAACACTCCATACAAATGCCTTCAGAAAGGACTTCCTTAGGCTTAAATCAATAAGCGGTATGTATGACTTATTATTTTAAAAAATCTCCTATTTTGGGTGAAATTAAAATTACTGACACATTGTTTTAGAGTGGTGTGCAGAGTACAACTTGAGAATCCCTGATGTTAATGCAATGCAGAAAGAAATAGATGATTTTATGGAAAAATTTGACCAAGAGGCTGCTGAAAAATCTAAGGCAGAGAAGGAAGCAATGGAGGAAGATGAAGAAGGATGGATTACTGTCACAAGGAAGTAAGATAGTTATTATTTTCTATATTCTGTATCAGCAAACAAGTTACTCGTAATCACTTCTATCCATTCCTTTCTTTATTTCTTTGTTAGTTGTGATAATAAACCTGCATGCATATTTTCAGCTTTAAAGTGTTCAGTTATATGTAATATGTAAAGAGGTGCTATTTGGATTTCTCTTCACTGTAAAATTCTGCAGTTCTGATATAGAATTTTTGGATATTAAAGTTGAATCAACCTCTTATTTGTTGAATCAAAATCTTTTTCCAAATATAACAATTCTATACAGAGAGGCAACTCAAACTCATTCCTTCATCCAGTAAATTCATTCATGACCTTCAGCTCGTTCATTGTGTTGTTTCCACTTTCACAGTTTTCTCTTTCATGTTAGTTACTATGCTATTTGCCATCTCCATTGATGCAATTTGCCTACATTGCCCTCTGCATTGTGTTCATATTCATATACCCTTTTTTATAATTATTTCTGTCATCATATTACATTCTATCTTTTCGTATTCCCTGGAAGATATTTCTGATTAACTTAGCATATTCTACTTGGTCCTTATTAGTACCTTTTGACCATGTTTCTCTAGCACACCTTCCAATTCTTAAACAACATTTCACACACTCTATTTTTACTTCCTATATATTGAATGTTTCTTCCTCTCCTTTTATCTGCTTTTATCATGCACCTTGCAAGTCATTTGTAGTTCAAAAGCAGTTCAGGGCTTTTACTTCATTTATATTTTATTTATTTTCAGTTTCAGTCTTAGTTGTATTTATCCTATATTAACCTATTTTCTGTTAGTTTTCTCTTGAATGAACGTGTTAAGGAAAAACACATGTTCTTGTTAAATTGTACTTTCATGTGGCCTGCCATTAGAGTGTCATATATTAATCCTTCCACTGAGGCATCACTGTTTAGGTTTCAACCTACCGTCGCATTGTACTGGGATTTGCTGCATTAATCAGCTTCTGAGGTTTTGTATGACCTCATCAAAACAACTCATCAGAAACTAACATATTTGTGAATAGAATCAAATGATCTCCATGGAATTTTTTGAACAACCCTGATTTTCTTAGCTACCATATGCATTTTGCTTAACATTTGTATTTTATGCTTAAGTAAATTAACAATAGTAACTCTTACATACTTTCTTTTGTAGGGGAAAGAAGCCAGGATTTGCAAGAAAAGAAAGTATCGAGAAGAAAATTATGAGCAAAGAGAAGCAAAAACGTTCAAAAAAGGAGCTCTTGAATTTTTATACATTCCAGATCCGAGAATCAAAAATGAAACACTTAGCAAAATTGAGGCAAAAATTTGAGGAGGATAAGAAACGAATTAATGTACTAAAGCAGTCAAGAAGATTTAAACCTTTTTGATGTTCATATTGTGAAAAAAATTAACTGCATTGGCAGTAAATAACTTTATCATCTTGCATATTTATGAGACCTCTTGAATTTTTCAGTCGTTTACAAAGAAAGTGAAATGCTAACTACAGAAAGTTGTTTAATACTGGTGCTTCGTGTCTTATCTGTTATGGCTGTGAAGACTATATTTACTGTTATTTTAAACTGAGTTAGTTCAAAGTAATTGTACAAATTGTTGTTGTTAACATTCTTCAAAAATGATGCACCCATATTACAGCCACAAGCTGGTTGAGATAAGATATTTAGAGGTGTCCAGGCAGGTTCATGACGAAATGTTATGCACAATATTTTAACTATTCACTGTTTACGTTTCACACATTTGTGGAGAGAAGTAACTTTTACTGACACCATTGGCACAATGGGTTGGTTACTCTACTATCTTTAGAGAAGGTTACTGAAGAAAGTTTGAACGTAGAACATGTAAAGGATATTTGACAGAAATAAAAGCACTGATAGACATTTGCATTTAACTCCCAAAATCTGTTGGCTGTTATTCCCCTACCAGCTGGAAATGCCACATGGCTCTAGATCCCAAAAACTAAATATTGCTTGCCTGGCAGCATAATTGTGCATTCAAGGTGCCATTCCGAAATGTATGCTATGTATGTAGTAGCTACCTAGTGTTAAGTGACAACATTAATTAGTATGTTTGGTGATTAATAAACACATTTTTCAATAGTTTTATCTGTGCTTAATGACCTCTGCTTGTCCTTCCACAAAATTATCACAATCCTCCAACCAGATCATGGCTATACTGTTTCTAGTGTGCACAGAAATGTTTCGGAGATTACAGTTTCAGAATTAAAAACAAATCTTCCTCAGAATGTTTCCTATTCCAGGCAGCTTTACTGTAACAGACCTAATTTTTTTAAAATCTTGTTAGCCTTTTCCTTCATTCCTGTTTCCTACCCTGCAACTGTACTGCCAGAATAAAAATCCACTGTACATTTTCATCCCCCTGCTGATACTTGGTGAGAAGTATTTTTATCTGCCCAATTATGACATGAGAAAAGTACTGCTAATGGTGTGAAGTAGAACAGCCTTCAGGTGGTTATCAATCATTTGTGATTAATGTTAGGAGTTTCAAAGCTTTAAGTACGAAGAGACTGGCAAAAGGCAGAGGTATCTCAACGCCCACAAAGTACAGACCTATATCATTAATATCAATTTGTTGTAGAATTATTGAACATATTCCCAGTTCTAATATAGCAAACTCCCTTGAGATGAATAGCTTCTGTCCATGCATCAGCACGGCTTTGGGAAGCCTCGATCTTGGAAAACACAGCTTGCCCTTTTCTCTCATGCGTGCTATGGATGAAGGGTACAACAGGCAGACGCCATATATCTCGATTTTAGACTGTCAGCGAAGGTACTAGCTTATGCAATAGGTACCCAAATATGTAAGTGGCTCGAAGATTACTTAAGTAATAGAACCCAGTAAGTTGTCCTCTATGGCTAGTGTTAATCAGAGACTAGAGTATCGACAGGGGTGCCCTAGTGAAGTGTGATAGGACCACTATTATTCTCTATCTATATAAATTGGCTTTTTACATATGTCTGCCTTTGTGTGTGTGTGTGTGTGTGTGTGTGTGTGTGTGTGTGTGTGCCTAGGGGTGCCCTAGTGAAGTGTGATAGGACCACTATTATTCTCTATCTATATAAATTAGCTTTTTACATATGTCTGCCTTGTTGTGTGTGTGTGTGTTTACCTATCCCTTTTTCTCCCAATAGTCCAGTCATTTGGTGTCCAAAAAGGAGGTTACCGGGAAAGTTTTGCGGGAGTTTTGAAAATTGGTATACTTATAGATGCTGATGTACTCTTCTCGAATTTTCACTTTGCCACCTCGTATCTTTGCCGCTCGCGCCGCCAAATTGGAAAAATGGCACCCACAAACAGTTTTTTGATGATATCTCCTTTCCGACGCATTTTACGATGAAAATAGTTATGAGATAAATTAAACTAGAGAGATTTTCCTACAATTTATGTCCTAACCTTTTTTTGTAAAATGAATAGTTTCCCTGTACGAGCGCAGCAAAGGCTACTAAATGAAAAATATTTTACTTAGCGGTGAAAACCTAGTCTGCTGTGGCCTGCCCGTGGCTGCACAGCCTATCTCAGGTATAGCGGGATTTCCCTTCTTGACCCTGTGGACTTTCGAAGTGCCGCAAAGCATACTTGAAAAATATTTTACTGTGCGGTGAAAACCCGGCCTACTGCAGCCTACTTGAGGTTACACGGTCTGTCACAGGTATAGCAGGATTTCCTTCCTTTACCCTGGGGACGTTTGGATCCCTTCCACGAAATGTCTGCTAACCGAACTCAAATGTTCTGCCTGAAAATCAGTACGAGTGTATCGTTCTACAGTGTCGTTCGCATTTTCAGTACCATGGATCCTGATGAAGGAAACTGTTTTATCTGTGAAAATACATTGCAAGGAAGTAAGTGAGGAGAAAGGGTTGGGGACATTTTGTAAGTAAGTCAAGTGCTAAAAGAAAGGAAAACAAGAAAAAACTCTTGGAGGGACTGAAAATGATAGTGGTTCACGATGTGTGTCGCAAACGCTATAATAATGAGAAATTAATCTGCATTTTTGCGTAGAGAAGGCAATGTCGAATCTTCTCATCCACCACTACCACGACATTCTCATTCAGAAATCATTGCTTTTTGTGCGCTGCTGAAATAACAGCAGAGTTTATAGCGAAACAAAAACGGACGCGCTTATGTGAGCATAATATTGTGTATAGTGTGCGTAAATTATCAATGAAAAACACCATTTCATAGATTGCTAGAGTTCGTAATGATGATTGGGGTCGAGCGATTGTTGAGCGTCTCGAGCAAGTAAATGATTTTGTCGCAGCTGATGCACAGTATCACAACTTGTGCATAAAAAAATTGTACCAAAGGCAATAATAATAAAAAAAAAATGTCTGTGTGCAAAAGAAATCGATACTGCAATGCAGTATATTTACTCTTCAGAATTCTGAAGTGTGTCAGTAGTTCTCTCTAGATGAACTTATGACCAAAATTGAATGCGATTACCACCCGCACACAAAAACTGTGAAAGTACAGCTCCTCAAAAAATACGGTGACCATATTTTGATTGCCTACACTGCCAATAAGGCTCCTGTGGTTTGCTTCCAAAACATAGGGTATAAATTACTGACGGAAGCCAGGTACAAGTTAAAAAACTGCAAACAAGGCCGAAGAATTGTAAAGACAGCTGCAGCAATTGTTCTAGAGGATATTCACTCCAAGGTATATGAGACAACATATTATCCTCCATCAGATAATTTTTTTCAAACAGTAGAGTCTGATATACCTGAGACTTTAGGGGTTTTCCTGGACCATGTGATATTGAGAAACAGATGTGCGTCTCTTGAGAAATGGAAGAAAAAAAGTATCTCTCTTGCTCACTGCATAATTATCGCAGCAAGACCAAAATCTTTTGTATCGGCAATGCAAGTCGGAGTAGCAGCATTTTTGTATCAAAAGTATGGATCTTGGCGACTAATAGGTACATTGTCATCTCTCGGATATTGCTCCTCGTACACCAAAGCAATGCTTTTTGACATTTTGGCTATAATGCGCCCACTGTTGGAAATCTATAACAATGCATTTTCACAATTTGTTTTTGACAACGCTGATTTCAATATGCAGAAATTAGATGGTCATAATACTTTTCATGCCATGGGTGGTATTCAATGTATAACGCCTAGAAATGCCATTGCTCCAGATCAAAATATTCAACGATTACAGCAAATGCTGTCTGCCCAAATTGTAGGGAAATTTGGTACCATTGCATTGAAACCATTCGAGAAGAGTTACATAACTGGCTTGAAAACAATAAAAATAGCATTTGTTCGTTTCCAAAAGAGATTATGCTGTCTGCTTCGGAAAATGGGCTAACATACCGGGATGGAGTGGATTTATGGAACAAGTGACTGTGCAACTTCCCTTCCAGCAAACATTTGTAGGATGCTTGCCCTTCATTAATTCACCACCAAGTAATCATGACACAATTTTAACTGTTCTGTTACCTGCCACTGAACAATGTGAGTCACTACATTAGCACACTTGTTTTGTCACGTTTGACCAGCCCCTGTATTTCAAAGCAAGTAATGTTGTAAGACTGTGGATTCCATTTAATAATGTCGTTCACGGGATGCATCGATATATAATGGCTGGAAGCGGATTGAAAGAGCTTTTCAATACCATTTATGCATCAAATTCAATTGAGAAAATTATGGCAGGGCACACATGCGGTAAGGGCGCATATATTGGCTCACCTTTCAATTGCTAAAATCGTCATGCAGTCAATGGATTTCACACCTGATCTCCGTACAGAATTAGAAGGAATTCTATGCAATATCGACAGGTCAGTGGTACTTATGGCAGGCCAGGAAGAATGCTACAAAGTATTTGCCAAGAAATTTGAGGACCAGTTGATCAAATTTGAGCAGTGCGGTTCTACAGCAAAATTATGCGTACAGTATTTAAGGATGGTCACGCTTGTAAAACAATTCATCGAAGCAGAAAGAATGGGCTATTGGAACTTACATCTTGACACTATCCAGATAATGCTGCCCTTCTTTCATGCCAGTGGGCACTTTTTATATACAAAGTCTTGTCACTTACATTTGAAGGAAAGAATGACAGCTGAAGAATCCGAATGTTTCACAACAAATTTTGGTGCGGTACGTGGTCAGATATGACGATTGAGCAATCATTGATGAAGACAATGAAAGGCCTAGGTGGTCTGACTCAAGGGCGAAGAATCAAGGATATCGTGCTTTCCAAGTGGACTTTAGGAATGGTATTCCTGCACGATGTTTGTGACGAAGTTGAACAATTTTGCAACATAGCTTGCTCCACTTCCGAGCAGAATGTCGATATGACAAACTCACGGATTGGTTGTGCCAGCATTTTCCATTCCCAGAAGTAAAGGAACTCATGTCAAGCACAGGAATTATTGGAGATGAGAAAATAATCTGTCACATGGCTGAAGAAATTGGTAGCACTGGAATTTCAAACATCATCGGTGGAGATTTCTATAACGTAAAATTCAAATGGAATGATAAAGTGAAAGCACTTCGTGTTATGAATACAGGCATGCAGATAGATGACGACATTATACCGATTAATCCCTTGTTAATTTTTTAGATAATATGCATTGCAAAAAAATTTGATGAGGAACTTGAAAATTTCCTTGCATACGAACTTGCGCCATTTCCATTATCGCTTTTCAATTACGAAGGCATGCACAAGTGCGTTAAATCTTCTCTATATAATGCATTTGAGGAATATTATGGAGATATAAATTTTGGAAATTCCATGTATGTCATTGACGGAGGATACTTATTGCACAGAGTCGTTTGGAATCGAGGTGAAACATTTTCATCCATTTGCAATAATTATGTTGCATTTGTTAAATCCAAATATACATCCAATGCCATCATCATATTCGATGGATGTCCGGAAGGTGCAGCAGAACGTAGTACCAAATATGCGGAGCGATCCCGACGATCGCCGAAACATGCTTCAGTAGATATGCTTTTTGATGAGACAATGATCCCAACTGTGTCACAAGAGAAGTTTCTGGGCAACGATGCAAACGAGAACAGCCTCATCAGAATGTTGAAAACCAAATTTGAAGCTGCAAACTTCATGGTTAAGCAAGCAATGGAAGATGCAGATACGCTAATAATCAACACGGCAATCGGCATTTCATCTGCATTTGATTCCGTAATAGTTGTTGGTGAAGATGTAGATCATCTTATTCTTTTGACGGCTCTATCCCCGCGTTCAAACATATATATTCTCAAACCAGGAAAAGGAACAATTTCGCAATGAATATACTCAACAGAGAGTAAAGGTAAAGCAATGAACAATCCGAAGATTGGTTTGAACACCACAGTGCTTTACTAGGCATGGTCCTGTTTGGAGGTGGTATGCCGTTGCCTTCCTCCGACCTTCGAACTGACTTACCCAGCCAGTTATAGGGGGACCTACAGTTTAACGTGGGTTTCGAACTACGGTGCTACTTTGTATTTTTCACATGAGCAATACTGCCAGAGGTGAAAGAAGTGGGAAGTGACAGATAAAAATCCTAGGACATGGCGGGGATCAAACCCACGACCTTTGGATTTGTAGTCTGGCAGTCTACCACTGTGCTATGGAGCCGCACCTATCATAGATAAAACAGTCGCAGATAACATACTATTCTTGCATGCCTTCAGTGGCTGTGATACATCAGTACTCTTCAATCAAGGAAAAATGAAATGTGTCAATCTCCTCAAAAGAAAAAGAAAAAACAGATTTAAACAAGCTTGTTTGGGCATTTAAAAACTCAAATAGCGACCCAGAAATCATTGCTGAAGCTGGAGAACGCTTCGTCCTTGCATTATATGGTTACAGTGATGTAGAAAGTATGTCGTTAAACAACTATAGATATAAATGCTTCACAAAATCAGCATTCAGAAGTAAATTTAATCTTGCATCGCTGCTACCGACAAAAGCAAGCAGCACAACAACATTCATTTCGAATCTATCACCAAAAATACAAAACAATGGGAATGGAAAAAAAGCAAGAATGGGCTAATTGCTGTCACTACATTCGAGCCCCCAGCTCCAGAGAAATTATTGAAACTAATTTCTTGCAAATACAGAAAGGGATGTCAGGGAGCTTGTGGATGCAGAAAGGCTGGATTAAAATGCTCCGTTATTTGCGTGAATTGCAGTGGTACCTGTCATAATTCCAAAGTTAGTGATGATGAGGAAGAAACGGAGACTGCTCTTCAGCAAACCTATGACAAAATCGAGGAAAAAGGTGATAACGTCGAAGAAGAGAACCCTATTGCGAGTAGTGCGTAAGAACTTTGTATCTGTGAAATTTTGCTGGATTATGTACATGGAGAACTCGCAGAACTTGGTCTGTCAGGGATAGCGTGGCGAAGAAGAATGCACTAAATTTAATGATTAGAGCATCATTTGTGGACTAGTCCTACTGGGGATACCACATCAAAAAAAACCTGCCAGTTACTCTACCACATGGTGGTATGGAAATTAGTTTTTTTGTCAATATGCGTTTTGCAGTTTACTTTGTGGCACTCTTAATCTGAAACTATTCATTTCACAAAAACAAGGTTAGGACATAAATTGTAGGAAATTTTCTCTAGTTTAATTTATCTCATAACTATTTTCATCGTAAAATGCGTCGGAAAGGAGATATCGCCAAAAAACTGTTTTTGGGCGCCATTTTTCCAATATGGTGGTGCGAGCGCCAAAGATACAAGGTGGCAAAGTGAAAATTCGAAAAGAGCACGTCAAAATCTATAAGTATACCAATTTTCAAATCTCCCGCAAAACTTTCCAGGTAAAACTACCAAATGACTGGACTACAAGGTAAGTCTTTCCTCTCCCGGGATTGCAATGACTCCTCACCCACTCCCTTGAAACCCGCATCCTTTCCTTCTCCCTTTTCTTCCCTGCTCTTTTTCTGAAGAAGCGACCCAGGGTTGTGAAAGCTCAGCATTTGTGTGTATGTGTGTGTGTGTGTGTGTGTGTGTGTGTGTGGTTCCTTTTTTGTGTTTCTATCTACGTTCTGTGCTCTTTCACCTGGTAAGTAAACCACATCTACTTTATCAATAATGGAGGATAGGTAACAACTCACTGTAAAGAGGTTGGCTGAGCTGCTGACAGACACGAAAATAATCACATCCTTGTGTGGATGTGATCCTCCGTTATTGATATTCCTATCGGATTTTCCATTGTTAAAATTTTGCCACATCTACTTTATATATATGATCTGACGGACAGAGTGAGTTGCAATCTGCAGCTGTTTGCTGATGATGCTGTGGGTGTACAAGAGGGTGTTGTCATTGAATGACTGAAGTATGATGCAAGATGACTTGGACCACATTTCTAGGTGGTGTGAGGAATGGCAACTAGCTAAATGTAGAAAAATTTAAGGTGATTCAGATGAGTAACAGAAACAATCCCATAATTTTCAAATACAGTATTAGTAGTGTGTTGCTTGAAAGAGTTGCAACGCTGCACAGTGAAATGAAATGGAACAAGCATATAAGGACAGTTGTGGGGAAGGCAAATGGTCGACTTCATTTTATTGGGAGAATTTTTGGAAGGTGTGATTCATCTGTAAAGCAGACAGCATATAAAACACTTGCAGACCCCATCTTGAGTATTGCTCGAGTATTTGGAATCCTCACCAGATCGATTTAGAGGACATAAAGGCAGTTCAGAGGCATGCTACGAGGTTTTTAGCTGGTAGATTTGAGCAATGCACGAGTGTTACCGAAATGCTTTGGGAACTCAACTGGGAGTTTCTCTGTTGAAGAAATTTAGAGGCCCGGGATTTGAAACAGACTGCAGACCAGTTCTGCTACCGCCAACCTACATTTTGCATAAAGACCATAAGGATAAGATTAGGGCTCGTAGGGATGCATACAAATATTCGTTTTTCCCTCATTCTATATGGGAGTGGAACAGGAAAGCATGTAACTAGCAGTGATACTGAGTACCCTCCGCCATGCATCTTTGGGTATGTTGCAGGGTATGTATGTAGATGAAGGCTGCGAAGTAAATACAGATATGGGATATCCTAATGTGCACTTTATAGCTTCCACTTTTTGGATATATTTGTGGAAATCTATTCTAACTTCTTAAAAAATTGGTCACATTGCAGATCTGTTAATTATAATACTATCTCTGCAATCATAATTCTGATGTCAACAGGTGACATGAATATAGTACAATTTGACCCACATTGTCTCAAATTTTTTTCATGAAAGCTAGATTCTAAATTATGTACAGACTGAATGAAGGACTCAAGAAGGCATTATTGATGTTTGTTGCAGATTTTGTCATATTCGAAAAACACTGTAAATTAAAAGTCTGGTATTAATTTTCTGTATCTCCAAATTAATTTTGCATGCACAAATTTCAGAGATATTGAAATGATGTAAAGATACCTTTTATTAAACTCACATTTCACATCATTATGAGATGTTGTATTCATGATCTTTGGCACAAGCACTAACCTAATCTAAAAGCTATTAAGACACATAGAAAAGACCCACACATACAACACTTAAGCTACTGGTCATTGCCTTCTTCAGAATAAAGAACATTCACAGTAAGACAGCCATCATCTCCAGCTACTGCATTCTAAATACGCTCCACGGTGAGGGAGTAGAGACGAGGACAGGAGGTTGTGTCACAGTGTTGGGGATGAGTACAAAAACAGCTTTATGGAGCATGTATGCATTAGATGGATGGATTGAGATGCAGCTTAGGAATGGAGTGGGGAGGCGACACACACACACACAGAATGATTAAAAGGTAAAGCAGTCAACAATCCAGAGATTGGTTTGAACACCACTGTGCTTTACTAGGTATGGTCCTGTTTGGAGGTGGTATGCCATTGCCTTCCTCCAAACTTCAATCTGACTTGGCCAGCCAGTTATAGGGGGACCCACAGTTTAACGTGGGTTCCGAACCATGGTGCTATTCACTATTTTTCACACGAGCAATACTGCTAGAGGTGAAAGAAGTGGAAAGTGACAGAAAAATCCTAGGACCGGGGATTGAACCCATGACCTTTGGAATTGTTGTTTGGCACTCTATCACTGTGCAACTGAGGCCCACTACACAGTGATTATGAATTCATATCTCCTGAAGTGTGTGGCATGCATTGGTATAATTAGCTTCTCTTTGCAGATATGTTGCAAATGGAGTTGGTAGTAAAGAAGTAATACTGTACATTAAAATGCAGTTCCTTGTATAATTTTGGGTGGGAAGTGGGTGAGAATAAGTTTTCTAAAGGTTTGAAATTATGTGTAAAGATCATTGGAAATCAATCACTGCTGTCATTCTCAAATATTGGATCAATCAGTTATCTATATTTGCATGCTCTCAGTCATGCAGCCTTATGAAAAACGCATTTGTTAGTGTAATAATGGAAAATCCAGGTTGGAATCTCAATAATAGAGAATAGATACAACGCACAATAAAGAGTATCACTGAACAGTGATCATCTTTACAGTGAGTTATATTTTATCTTCTGTTATTAATACAATAATTATAGGTAATACATGACTTGTAATTAATTGTCTTTTATATCAGTGCTTGGCAAGACATGAAAAACATAAAGAAAGGGAAAATTTTGAAGTTCTGTGAATAATATTTATTTAGTCACTTACCAACTTTCAAATTCTGATGCCATATTATTTGCATAACATTAGGAAGTGTTTCCTTTCTTAATATTCATTACATAACATTACACCTCTTAAAGTGTACAATATGATAGCATTTTAAATTCTTAAAATCAGTCAATAATCACATGAAATATTGGAAATGAAAGTTTTGTTCATCCTAGAAGCCATTAGACTACTGGTTTTAGATTTTCAAAAGTACTTACATGTTGCCGGCCGCGGTGGCCGAGGGGACTGAGGCGCTTCAGTCACGGTCTGCACGGCTACTACGGTTGGGGGTTCGAATCCCCCTCGGGCATGGATATTTGTGCCGTCCTAGTTCGTAAGTAGTTCATAAGTAGTTTGTAAGTTTAGGGACTGATGACCCCGTAGTTAAGTCCCATAAGCTTGACAAACATTTGAACTTACATGTCAGTTGATAAATGAAGACACTACAATAGTTGTGTTACCTCCTGTAGTAAGGATGGTCTCATGATGGAACTGAAGGTGGTTGTGTATTGCATCATGATCGGGAAGTTCTTGATGAATGACTGCTATTTGAGACTAATAAAGAATTTCAGAATGATGTTTCCACTCCACAACAGAGAATTGTTTGATTTTTGTGGTGTTTGTAATACTCCTTTTTATGCCTTTGTATTAATACTGCTTCATGACATTCTGTGTGTGATAAATATGTCTTAAGAAAACATATACAGTGTATGTGAAAATAATAAAAGTACCAAAGCTGGATGCATTGAGAAAAAATGTGAAAGAATATATACATGTTTGAAGATTTATTTTGAGTGTGAATATTGTTTTCAAATTTTAACAGTCAGTCAGTCAATTGACTCAGAGATGTACTGCAGTGATTAACAATATCTAAAATTCCTCTATGTATTGTTCTAAAAATACACACTTAAATAGTCGACTTTGTAATATGACTGTTTACCCAAATGTGCGGACGTCGATATTTCAGTAAGCAGTACCTTGTTTGTGGTCTGTGCTCTATTTTATTTTTGATTAATGATGGAAATTCTCCAAAGAGATGATAAATTATTTTTTAAAAGAGATAGGTTAGCTGGCCAGTACTTACCTTTTTGCTGTACTGCCAATAATCACACACAGAAAGAAACAAGGTTGAAAATAAAACAAGCTTTCTGAACAGTGTTCCTTCTTCAGGTAATAGAGAAGGGAAGAAAAAATAATGGGAAAGGAAGGAGAAGGTAGTTCACGACCTAGGTCATGAAGATGATCCTAACCATAGAGGAAAGATCAATCAGAAAGAGAAGAAGAGATGAGGGAATGGAATGATGTTGAGAGGTGGAGGAGGGAGTTGTCTAAAACGTTTCTGACTAACAGGGAAAGACTCTCTCTCTCTCTCTCTCTCTCTCTCTCTCTCTCTCTCTCTCTCTCTCTCTCTCTCTCTCTCTCTGTGTGTGTGTGTGTGTGTGTGTGTGTGTGTCTGACAGAGAGAGAGAGGGGGGGGGGGGGGGTAGAGGTAGGGAAGGGATAATGGATAGGTGAGTTGGGGACGGGGGAGGGGTTATCTTAGAATTAGGCCAGGAGGACCTAGGTCATTAATTACTTCCCCCTTCCTTTCCCATTTATTTTTCTTCCCTTCTCTATTATGTGAAGGAGGAACACTCTTCCAAAAGCTCATTTTATTTTCATCCTTGTTTCTTTGTGTGTGACTACTGGCAGCACAGCAAAAAGGTAAGAACTGGCCAGCCAACCTATCTCTTTTGAAAAATAATTTATTTTATTTTTCATTAATCTGACGATTATTCTCCAATGAGATGTGAAAAAGTTATTCAAAAGAGATAGAGTGGCTGACTAGTACTTACCTCTTATTATCTTCTTCTCACATGCCTTACCTTTTCACTGGAAATCCTATATTGGACATTATCTCCATCTCCTATTATATATTTAAAAATATGTCTCATTTATGTACAAGTGTGTACTGTCTCTCTAATTTATGAATTTGGGTTATGTAAAACCACTTTTTCACTTGCCATACAGTACAAACAAAGGTTGGAAAAGTAATAAGAACAGACTTTTGAAAGGATATAATTTCAGAATCATGGATTTTTTTTTAGTTTAATGTCAAAATATATCCAGTCCATTTCAGTTTACTCATATGAATGTGAAGTCAAGATTGGTGGAACGTTGGATTAAGTTGATCGATGAGAAATTCTAATTTCACTCCTGCCATTCCTAATATCTGTCAGGATTCAATGTTTTTAGTAAATTATTTCCCTTTGAAAAACATTTAAAAAATTTTTAAAAAAAAAAAGAAAAACTTGGATACCCCCCTCTGAAAATAACGGTGAGTGACATTTGAATAATTAAGCTTTTTATATTCCATTCTTTTTGTTATGTTAGTATTTTTTTTTTCTATGCCACTGCTGTGTCCCCCTCACTGTTCAGTAGTATGTGTGTATGCACTATATGTCCTCATTTTTTTATGTAGTTACTACCATGGAGAGAACATTTTTTTATTATTAATTTGTTTAATCAACTGTACTTATGTTTTAGAATCTGGTAAATAAAAGCTCCTCTTCCTTCCTTAGGTGTGATAATTATCATTTAATAATTGAGGGAATATATCAAAATAGCTTTAAGAAAGAACTTAGCTGCAGCTGCTGAAGATGGGAAATCTGATAACTGTAGTATTCCTCATTAAAACACGAAAAATAATAGTATTAGAAGAGTCTGTGTATTCTAAAGAACACAAATTAACATCCTGAGATACACCATTTTGTGTTTTTATATATCACTCCACTTCATTGGTTCAAGTCTGTGTGTGTGTGTGTGTGTGTGTGTGTGTGTGTGTGTGTGTGTGTGTGTGCGTATGGCCTGCACACGTGTGCTTGGAGTCCTTGGAATTGTATTACCAATGCCATAGAGTTCGTACATGAATTTCATAACTACATGAGACTGCTTGATTTTGCAGTGAATTGTAGTAATAGTAACCAGCTGCTTTTAGAGTTCTAGAAACATCTAATTACTACAGTTATGTTAAAGAACTTGTTGTTAATTCTAAAATTATCACTATCAAAATTTTGACAAATATCAACACCTCCAAGACACCCTTTGTAAGATGGATTTTTGTTGCATTTGTTGTTGTGGTTGTAAGCACTGCAAAAATCACTACAAAGAGGGAACTTAGAATTCTAGGTCATCAAATTAATAACGATTTTGTTATATTTCTTTTGTTTGTATTTAAGCCACGACCCATTGAAAATTAAATTCTTCTAGTCAGTTCTCTTTACATCATCATTACAATATCATAATATATTAAAATTTTTATATAATATATTACTCTGTTCTCTGAGCACAAGTGAAGCAGTAAATTCATCTTAATTTAAAAGTTACATACTCTTTAGTTAATACACAAATTACTTTTCTTGCATTGTACAAAAAAGTAATAATAGGCACTGTATGTTCTATGTTTAAATCTTAAGTTTGGTTTTTGGTTCAAGTTTGTTGACTACACACAACAAATTAAGTAATGTGATAATCAGTTTTTTGTTGTTCATCAATGCTATTTGACTAATGTATGCTTTGAGAAGACTTTGTCTCTTATTTGTAATTATTGCACAGTGTTTAAACTAAACATTTCTACAACAGTGCCATATTGAACTTGTTTAACATGTTTGGAAAATTGTATTGCATTAATGTGACTTTTCCTATGAAAATAAATTACTTCTGTTGTAACATAAAACTTATATTTTGTTATCTATAATATTTTGTATTTGTCTCTGCACATTAACAGTATTTGTAAATTTTTCAGGTGCAGTTGATTTTACATTATTGTGGACAACATTTATTGTTAAAAAATTGACATATTCCAGTTTAAATATAAAAACTGTTTCAAGCAAATTTTTCTGCTTCTCTGTACATTAAAAATAGGAAATACAATATTCTCATTGTACAAAATAATTTAAAAGAAAACTGTGCATGGTAATGTGCAGAATTGATTTTAAATTCTGGACTAGACTAATTTTTACTCATACACAAACTTCATTATTACCATAATGATGAACCTGTTTTACAAGTTCAGCACAGTACAGCAATAATTTTTATTTCTTTTGTGAAATTTGACTGTATAAATGACTTCTGGATACACAATCCAGGTAGATTGTTTTATCACATTTAAATCACCGGTTCACAGTATTTGCAACATAACCTAGCTTAGTTTTAAGAATTATACAATTCCTGACCAGATCTCATCACTATTCTTCATTTAATGCACCAGCAGTGATGCTATCTGAGGAATAGCATTTAGTTTATAAACATGATTGTTACATGTCTGCTTTTATTCTCACAGCAGAATTAACTACTAACTTGACTTTCCATGTAATCCAAATAGTTTTTTGGGCAGTAACTGAATTTAACACTGCAAGATACTTACAGTGCGGTTTCTAGAGTTGGAGAGGGGCTCTTTGATTCAAGAGTTCCTAAAATGTATCTTCCTGGTGAACCATTATAATAATTTGTTTTTTCATTGGATTGTATCTTTGGGGTGCAAGAATTTAATAAGCTTTGTTGCTGCATAATTAATTGCGGAGATTTGAACTCAGTATTTAACATGCGATTATGGTTATCTGTTTTTATTTGATTGTTACTATAAGTCCTTATATTATTTATCTGGTTTGAATTCACATTCTCCTTGACATTTTGTTTTGAAAAAGTTTCTGGTAATCTCACTGAAGGAACTTTTGAGTTGTAAAATAAAAGTCTGTTAGTTGCAGTTGAATTTTTTGTATTTGTGTTTAGTACACTCTGTCCTGAAAGATTTGATTTATGTTGTGTACTAGTTTGGTATGTTGCAGTCCCAGTCTTGTTAGCTTCCATATTGGGTGGTTGAGTAAGTCTTTCTGTGCCAAAAGAGTCACTCAATGGCCTCCGCACTGAGGGATTCATCAAAGTTGTCCCACGACTGCTTGTTGCAGTGTTTGGTAACTTTGATTGCTGTTGCCTTGAGGGACTATTTTGTGGTGAATTTGATGTGTCCTCATCTTCTGCACAATCTTCTGGTATTGTAGAGGAGAGGACATCTGTTCTTGGTGAAGAGAACCTCCATGTCGCTAATGCTCTAGGGGAAGATAACAATTTTGGCCCACCATTACGCTTCTCCGCAGGACTTCTGGATGAGTAGCAGCCATTAGTGTTGATAGTTGCAGTGACCATTTTCTGACGGGACAACTTCAGCTGTTCCACGGCAGATAGTTTGGTCCCTGGGTAGCCTGTCATGCTGGAAATATTTGATTTGCTGCTTTGCTGTAATAAGAGTCTCTTAAAATCATTTCTAGATGTTTGCTGTATAGATCCCAGTCGGTCACACGCCCAACTCTGTCGAGACCCAGGAAGTTGCGCAGGTAATCTCGATTCCAGCGATTGACGCAGAACTTCTTCTTCACTAGCATTTGGTGACCAACTGTGGCGATTTCTACCATTTTCATTCCTGTTGTTAAATGTTCCTGTTTCAGGGGTGTACCTAGTTGCAGCTCTTCCCGGAAGCCCACAGAGGGAAGATTCAGAACTTCCTGGTGAAAGACTGGTTACAGAGGAACAAGATGGGGAAGCACTCCTGCTATAACTGTCTGAATCTGTTTTTATATTTAAACGCTTTTTTGACTTGTGAATTGCTGCAAATATCTCTTCTGATGTCATGGATGTTCGAGGTGGTGATATGAGACGTGGAGACGCAACTCGTACGTGGTTTCCTTGTAAGTGTGTGTTGCTGTATGCCTTAAATGTGTTTTCATTGTAATTTTGCACACTTTGCTTTGGAATTGGAGAGAAGTTAGTACTCATGTCCATGGACACGGTTCCGTTCTTATTTGGCGTAGAAGAAAGGAATGATTGTTTCATATTCTCTGTTTGTTGCCCTTGTCGACTAGACTCAGTAACATTAGAATTTTGTCGCACTGTTTCAGGCACTTTAGGAAAAGAAGCTGGTGTGCCACATGCAGAAAGCCTGTTAGTTGTTGCTACTGGTCCTCTGTCTATATTTGAGTAAAGTTGTGTTGCACACACGCCGTGTTGATATGGCAATGAATTTCTGTGTTCACTGTTTCTTTGACTGTCAACATAATTCCTGCAGTTACTGGTAGCTATAGTGTTGAAACGTCCACTGCCTGGATTTTGCTGCAGCGTATTAATTTGTTTTCCTGAACACTCCATGTCCAATTTATCTTGTGATCTTCTGGCAGGTAGTGTCCAGTAAGGAGGAGTTGAATATCGACCATGCTGTGAGTGATCAACTGTATTAGACCACACAGCTTGTGGAGGACTGACGTACCTTGGTGGTTCTTTACCATAAGTTGGATTTCGTCCTAGTAACAGAAATAACAAAATTAACATTTAAAGAATTCTAATGAAGATATCAATCCCCACCCCTTATAAATAAAATGTACTTTCATTTGTGAGTCTGCAGAATAAATAAAAGTCACAAAAATGTAAGTTTAGGCATTTGCTAAAGAAACATATTTTCTACAGTGTAATATTTGTTACTAAACGAGAAGGGAGTAACAGGGTTGTAGCCTTTCCCCAACGCTATTTAATCTGTACATCGAGCAAGCTGTAGAAGAAAACAAGTAGAAATCTGGAATGGCTATTAAAGTCCAGAGAGAAGAAATAAAATCTCTGCCTTGTGCTGGTGACATCGTCATTCTCTTGGAGTCAGCAAAGGGCCTTGAAGAGCAATTGAATGAATTGGACATTCTTTTGAAAAGAGGATATAAGAGGACCATTAACAAGAGCAAAAGAAGGTTAAATGTATGTAGTTGAATTAGATTAGGAAACAAGACAATAAAGGTAGTAGATGAGGTTTGTTACTAGGGCAGTAAAATTATGTATGATGTTCAGAGCGCAGAAGATATAAAATGCTAAATGGCAAAGAGTAGAAATGTGTTTTTGAAAAACAGATATTGGGTGACATCAAATATTGATTTAAGTGTTTGCAAGTTGTTTCTGAAGGTTTTTATCTAGAGTGCAGTCTTTGTATGGCAGTGAAATGTGGATGATAAATAGTTCAGACAAGAATAGGGTTGAAGCTTTTGAAATGTGATGCTACAGATGAATGAATGAATGCTGAATATTAGGTGGGTAATCACATAACTAATGAGGAGGTACTGAATAGAATTTAAGAGGAAAGAAATTTCTGACATATCTTGTCTAAAAGAAGGGATAAATTTGTAGGACACATTCTGAGACATTACGGATCTGTCAGTTCAGTATTGGAGAGAAGTTGGGGGAGGGCAAAGATTGCAGAGGTGGACCAAAATACAAATACATTTAGCAGGTTCAAATGGGTGTAATTTGCTGTTGTTATTCAGAAATGAAGAGGCTCACACAAGAGAGAGTAGCATGGAGAGCTGCATCAAACAATTCTTCAGATTGAAGACTACAACAATAACGAATTTATTTTTGAAAAATCATTCAGCCCTCATTTCTTGTGTGGTGTGAGAGGTGCTGAAGAATTTTGAGATTATTACACAAAAATTATTGCTGTAAGTTATTTGTATTCTAGTAGGAAGGTTTTTTGCATACAAGATATGTATCATTCCATCATGTGGAATGATTGGCATCTCACTTTCTGAGACTTGATAAAGATTAGTGATTCCCAGAGACACTGATATAATGTGTCAAATTTTTTATTACATAAGAGACTAGTAGCAGTGGCTGCCTTATATTTTGTCATACTTCTTCCAAGGAACTGTTGTGTTTTACACATTGTTGGTTATCTCATTTGCAATACTGGGATTGTCATCTGGCAACAATATTACTGAACAAAATAATTCAACTTATAACATTTTTAGAAATATGTGTAGAATGAAGGGACGCACAGACTCATCACCTTTAAGGTCTTCATCTGTTGCAGTGGTCAAACATGAAATTATGAGAGAAAACAGTGACAGTTTGCCCTTCCCAGTGAACAGGGCAATGTGTGGGGGGCAACGATAATGTTTCAAAGGCTGTTGTTTTGGGCACTGACTGTACATGGATTTTGCCATTAATGTTTATTTTATCTTATGCTTCCACAAAATTGTGATGTTTCTAAGAGCAGTTAGTAACTGTCTTAAACTGTGAAGTAGACAAATTTGTCAATATAAAGAAAAACAACAGAGGATATTTCATGTATACATAATATGTCACATCTGTCACTTCCCCTCTTGTTCTTATGTAACCTATACTCTGAATCACTGAACTGCATGGCAGTAGTCATGTTCCATTCTATTCATTTCACAGCATGGTAAGAATGATTGCTTAAATGCCTTTGTGAGCACTGCAAGCAGTGTAATCAAGTCTTTGTGCTCCATACGAGAGCAGTATGATGGGGGTTGTGGTTTATTCCTTTATTTCTCAGTTATTTTTGCTTCTTGAAACTTTGTAAGTAGATTCTCACAGAAATGTTGACATCTCTTCTTCAAGCATCTGCCTGTAGATGGTTGTCAGTATGCTTTCCTATAGATCAAACAAGCATGTGATCCTAAAACTGCCCTCCTTTGTAAACTTCATGTAGGCATATCTGATATAGTTCTCTCCTCAATATTTCTAGGATGGGTACATGAATGTATTTTATTTGTGAAGTAAATATATACTCCCAATATGCTACTAATGAACTGAAGTGGTCACTAACTTTAGATATGAATGAGCATCACTGGTTGTTCAATTTCCTCTCCATACAAATTGTTATATCTATCAATGAAAAGTCCAGGTTGGAATATCAGTAATATAGTGAGAATAGGTTGCAACTCATCACACAAATGATCATTTATTAATGCGTGTGGGTTTGTTCTTTTTCTGATGAAGGCTGTACCAAAATAAAAGTCATGAGAATGTAGTTTTCTTTTCTAAGTGCCTAAATTGTTATATCCAAGTATCTGAGTTGACAGATTCCAAAGGCAATTTATTATTACCAGTCATTATATCACTTGGAAACGTAGTTTCAAAATGACAGTACTTCTTGTCTGCCAAATCTTTAATATAGAGAAATTGTGCAAATACACTTATTTAATATATACAGTTACATCATCAAACACAGTGATCTGCCTAATGGAATTAGGATTCAGTAAAAACTGGTAGTGAATTATTTAAAAAAGTTATATCCTGTTCTCTTCACTTCTTTTATAAGCTAACTGGACCAAATATTGTCACTGCAACACACACACATGCACACAAATTGTTATGCTTTTACAGATACGGTGCAACAGTCAGGTTAGGTGTTCAACCACACACAAACATTGTCTCTAAGTGAGCAAAAGTCAGTAACAATGAACGAGACATTTACGTTTCAAGTGGACATAGTAAGTGAACATAGGTTAATATATGAATATGACCGTGTGGCTAAATGGGACAATCTTGTTTGGCTGTGATCACCACTACCACAGTGTGTGAAAATTCCTGGATATGTTAGTGTTTCAAAGTTCACTGTTCTACCTGTCTGTAAACACAAATTTCACACAAGTGGCTATGAAATACTCCAGAGAAAGATCTCAACAGAGAGAAACAAAGAATGAACATTGCTTCCAAACTTAGCAGAGGTTGCTGCAGACATTAAAGTCCATCCCAACATATAAGTGAGAGAACATTGCAATGAGATCCATATGCAGTGAACATTTGGAGTCACTCACTTTGCAGCGACAGCAAAGTTCATTAGGTTAGAAGAATATGTGACCGATTTTCTGAACACTATTACATCTCAACTGGCCTTCAAAACCTGTTGGACATGCAACAGCAGGTGATATGCAAACATGAATATCCCTGCATTTTGGTGGAACTGCACTATCAAATCTCAGTCATTGGCTTAACCTGGATGTGATGTACCTGCCATACCATTTGGACTTGCTTACTCATTGAATTCAGGTGATTATCATGTCTGGGGAATAAGAGGGGGTGGGGTGTAATTATACAGTATTAAATGATCTTTGTAATGATTTCTCTAAGGGTGACTAATTTTTATATGGTATGCTTAAATTATTTTATTGGATATACATCAAAATACAAGGGATGAAGAGTGTTCAAAAGGAAATATTCTTTTTTAATAAAATGGTAAATACCGCTTAACCAGTATTGTACTGTAATTTTATCATGAAATACGAGGGATGGGGTGAAAGTCAAGGCAACTATATAAGGTAAGTCCTACTCCTGGGATTGGAATGACTCCTTTTCCACTTCCTTAAAACCCATATTCTTCCCTTTCTCCTTTCCTTTCTTCCTCTTTTCCTGAAGAAGCAACCAACGGATGCGAAAGCTTGTATGTGTGTTTCTGTGTGATTTTATTTGTGTCTGTTGACGAGCCTGTCCTTTGGGTAAGTTAAACGTTATGACAAACCTTGGCCTACAGACCATCAAAGTAGTCCCCTGCTTTTGTCATCACAAGCTGCCGACAATGTGGGAGGTGCTGAACACCAACTGCCTCAGCATTTGTCGCAAAATGTCTGAGTCAGGTCACCTGTTCGTGCACAACATTAGCAATGTCCTCGTGTTTGGAGACTGTAGTGGTGTTGGAATAAGAGTCACAGGGCAAAATGTCGACAGAATACAGTGGGTATTCCAATTCTTCCCATCCCCAACATCACAGTAGCTGCCCTACTCACTCTGCTTTATGCGGACTTTCATTTTCATGCAGTATTATTTCACTGTCTACAAGATCCAAATGTTTCTCTCGGACACCACGTCATACCTGTTGCACCGGTAAATCCTTGTAGTAGTGTGTGGACACTGTTTTGCCATGTGGAACAAAGTGGCAAACAATGACACCCCTGACGTCATATGCATGCACGAAGTTCACCATCTGACTGGGGAAGGACTCTGGCGAAACTTCTGCCTCCTTGGTGATCTTGCATGTCACAACTCCACCAACTGAAGTTTCAGTTCTGATTCGTAAGCCCTGGTCCAAAATTCATCAATGGCGATTATTCATGACAAATACTGATCGCCATCCTGTTGCCAGCATACAAGGTGGTCGGAGCATGTTGCATAGTGCACCCACCTTTGAATTTCCGTCAGTGTATGCAGTACCCACCACACTAATATTTTGCGGAGTTGTAGCTCATTGCGCAATATTCTGTGGACAGTGTGTTTCTCGATGCCACTTGTCCTCTATAATTCCAGTAATGTCCATTGTCTGTCTTCATCCAGGAGCTACTCAATGATAGCATGTGTTGTGTGGTCCACACACACTGACAGGTTGTTGTGAACATTGCTCATCACTGGTTGACACACCTCCATGCGGAAACTTTCTTACCCACTGTGCTACTGTACGGTATGGCAGGGTATTATTCCCAATGGCCTCCACTAATTCACTGTGTCATTTCATCACTTTTCTCCTTCAGAGGATGGCTATTTTGACACTCACCATTGACTGATTTCACAGCCCTCACTACTACCACCTATCACTGAGCCATCTGTTGTTCTTCACACACACTGTATCTGCAGAACTACCACACAACACATATATGTTTATGATCTGTTCACGTATCTAAGATAAGGAAAATGGTTGCCATGACTTTAACCCCAACCCTCGTAGTTTGTGCATTAATATAGTGTCAATGAAAAATAACATTTTGAAGTTCTTAAGAGAGGTGAGCTTTGAAGTTTCTCGTTCATAGAAACACTTTCAGCTTCTTTGCACTAGGAAAAATTGCTGTTGTTTAACTTAGTACATATAAAGAAAGTAATGGCAGAAAATAATAGTTGCTGATGAATCTTCCAGGTTGTATTACCTTATTCCACAAAACATTTCTGTGCCTAACATTTCACCTAGAGCAGTGCTGGTTATCTTCAGAGATGCTACTGGCGACATTAAGTCTTGCTCACTGAGAAGTTGGATGTCGGCAGGAGTCAGCATCACCAGTGCAGCTCTGGATTAAATGTCAAGAACAGAAATGTTTCCTTGGCCATGGCCATACAAGCTGGAAGATTTACCAACATCCAGTCTTGGAAGCTTTCATTGTTGGATCAGAAAGTAAATCATTTATGAGTGGAAGAGACACCTCACCTAACAGCAAAAGAATGAGTCACAGACACAAAAAATAGAATTTCGATCCAGAAGGAAACTTTCACTCTGCAGTGGAGCGTTGCACTGATATGTAACTTCCTGGCAGATTAAAATTTAGAATTATTATTTTTCCTACCTTTCAGAATGAACCCTTTGATTAGCTACAGTACAAAATACACACAAAAATGAACACCTCTGCACCTACATTGTGTGTTTGTGTTTGTTTTGAATTGTGCTCAATCGGAACAAAATATTTCTTTCAGATAGTTCTTCTGATTCACACAGTTATGTATGCTACATGCTAATATAAGTATTCTTAGCCACTTCCATTGTTAAAATTATTTTTAGTCACAGGTTGTTTTCACCCACATTTCAGAAATATAGAACTAATAGTTACATCACTACTGTTTTGAGAATTATTTTTATTTATTCCATCATACAGCTGTTCATCACAGTATTGAGGCAGTTCATGCACCAGTTGTCACTTAAATTCCCTGGCCAAATTATTAGATGCACTGCACATTTTTAATGTTATTTGTAATAATTACTTGTTAAGTACTTTATTTAATGTGATTAATCAGAAAATTTATTACATATTCTGGGCACTTATTTCATTGTTGAATTTTGTCTCTATTGTTGTTATGTGACATTGGACTGTTCACTTATTGTAGGTATCAGTGAGCAGAGTACAGTGTACAGGAAAGGATCTGTCCAGTGGTGTTCTTGCGTGTAACTGGTGTAGCACCTTGTTCACTTTGTTTACCAATTTTGTAATATAGACATAACAATTGATTGTTTAACAGTAAGATATTACTACTTGCAACCTTTAAAAAAAAAAGGGGTAAAAGGGAGTAGCCTACATTTCACCACATAAAAAAGCTGAGGTCAAAGCCCTTGTTAATACGAAAATGTATTCCAATTAGGAAATTACACGAAGGTTGGAAAAGTCATAAGCTAGCTCGAGGTGCATAAAGAATAAAATTGATCTGAGTGAAGGAAGAACAAATATGGAAGAAAAACAATTTTAACCAAAAGGTCAAAAAGAATTTGCCCAGAGAACAGATTTGCAACAACGAAACAGATAGAATCTCAACTGGAAGATGCTAATGTCAATGCACTGTTCACAGAAAGTTGAAGGATACTGATTTCAAGGCCTGTCAACCTGCTACAAAACGAAAGTTAACAGCCACAATGAAAGCAAAGAGTCAAACTAAACAGTGGACTTCTGGAGATCAGTAATTTAACTTTAAAATTATTATTTACAATAATATAACCTATGTACATTTATTCATAATATAATTATGTTTATAGATTTTGACAGGTATGCTTAATTATGTTTATAGATTTTGACAGGTATGCTTCAGCAATGAAAGTAGTTTTGGACAAACAAATCTCAGTATATGCGCCATCAAACAGGAGAAAATTTTAGTCCTGACTGCATTATTCAAACCATAAAATAAGGTGATGATTTGGCCTGTCATATCTGGCAAGAGTACATGACATCTTTACTTGTTTAAAGGCATAATGAGGCAAGACCAGTACAGGAAAGTCTTGCAAAAACAGTTAATACCACAACAGTTTAGAGAATGGTTCCCGAATAGGAAAGCATTTCTTTTTATGCAGGATGGAGCTCTTCGTCACACATTCAGGTCAGTTAATCCTTTCTGAAAGAACAAAATATCCCTCTGTTAGACTGGCCAGGTAATAGTACCGACATGAAAATGTATGGAAACTAATGAAGATGGAGATGTCATCACAACGAAACACTGCTCTTAGAGAAGAACATTCACATGTGGTATCATCATCCACAAATGCAAGACACAGTACAATAGTACATCAACAGCATGTCACATCGTATTAAGGCTCTCATAAGTGCAAAAGGTGACTCAACAAGATATGTAAATCTAGTGTTTTCACCTTCACAATATTGTAATTTTTGTTGTAATTATTAATATATCATCTTAGTTATAAAGTAGACCACATATGTAATCATTTTATCATATTTTGTGTATTAAAACAAATTTCATTAGACATAAATCAAAATTTGCTTAAAAAATGTAGTGCTTCTAATAAATTGGCCAGGTACTGTGTATATAATTTTATGTCAAACAGCATGTTTCAGGATTACATTACTCCATTCTCAAGTACTAAATTAGTATGACATAAAATTTTATACAAGTGACAACTGGTGTATGATTTGCCTTGATACATTACTGTTTTTGATTAGCTGAATTCTCTTGAAGTTTCACAGTAACTTAATACCATCACTTGCTTAGCCTAATACAATACGGAACACTTTACTTGTCTGTCTTGAGAAAGTCAAGGAGCTAATGAAACAACATTATTGTTTGTCTGACAGACACAGTAAACAAGTTTTAAAAATTTAAAAATAAGTGAAACATTAAGAAAGTGTATCCTTTTGTAAACATCAGTCCCTACCAAGTACAGAGGATTCAATGCAAGTAAACTATTCATTTTTAACACTTACCTTATAATTTTGAATTTTGACATAAAGATCTACGACTTAAGATAATCTTGGCTGGTGTGAGGGCATGATTATTAGTTGCCATTGCCCACTGCAGCAATGATTCCTTACCTTTACAGATGTACAGTCTCCCAATAGATTGTAGAGTTTGTTCTTCAATATTTTGTAACTAATACAAGAACACTGATTGCGTATAAAAGCTGCCAAAGTGCTGAGACACAGTATAAAAGAACGATTGTACTATTGTGCACCATAGTTAGTTTTACATGATGTGAAGTGTATTTGTTTCTGTGACAGCCCAGGATTCCAAAGCGCACAGGTGCAACCAACCAAAACCCAAATAATAAGATACCCAAATGTAAATGAGAGCTGAAAATTAGTGTAGCAATGTGGTGAATACATTAAATTACAAAGATGAACAGGAACTGCTACTTACATATGTTTATGGTTTGATTTTTAAAAAAATCAAATTTATAATTTTTTTTCTTTGTGTTTTTTTCTCTTCATTAAAGTGATAAATGCAGGTAATGAAAACTTTGTAATTAGGAATACTATATGTCTACCCTGAACTGGAACATAAATGAATCTGGAAGCACAATTCAGATAATGTTTTGCCTTCAGGTTATTAACATTATTTTCTTTTGCCCTTTAAAGAAAGACACACAAATTCTGCAAGGTTGACTGATTGTCAGTAGATTTTTTTTTTTTTAAATCTCAAATTTACTTTCTTCACTACATTACAAATTTGTTACTGGAATATTGTATGTAATATTGGTCACTTTTGAGAAACAAGTTGGAATCCAACTAGCTGACAACTACACTAAATCAAAATGATAAGTAAATTTTTTGTGTGTTCTCATGGTTGTAGCTTCTAATTTCTTTACTTATTAAAGAATGCTCAGTAAATAGATAAAAAATCACAGGGAAACTGAACATTTTGCTTAAAAAAATGGCTAAAATTAATACGGCAGCTCATCAACTGTCTAACAGTGACTAAACAGGTAATCACCTTATATATTGTGAGCAACCATTCCCTTCTATCCCCTATCTCTTCCCTCCTCTCTCCCACTTGACAAAGGAGCTAATTTCTAATTGCTTATCTCCACATTCATTTTTGTATTCATTTGTGTCTTTTTTGTGTGATTGTCGATAGTACTGACCTGAGGTAAAGTACACACCAGCCACTCTATTTCTTTTTAATAACAGTTATAAGGGAGTTATTTCATATAAACAATTAGTTAATAGCCTGTTATACACTTTCTGCAAGTAATCTGTTAATGTTACTTTTATTTCAGCTGAAACATGGCAGTTAAGTGATAGGTCAGCAAAAATGCATTTACTTGTATGTAAGAGTATGTAAAAAACACGGCGTTTGCAGTTGTTAACTTGAATTGTCATTAAACTTTCTTGTGGAATTTACTGAATGATTTCAGAATACATCCAAATATGTAAAGTATTGACACGGATAGTACAGCAGTGGATTGGGGGATTGCATTGTTTGCAAATGAACTTTATGTAATGGGGAATAAACAAAAACCTTTGAGTAATCACCAAGCCAAATGTGCATAGATAAATGTATAAAAAGTGTAATAATGTATCACAAAAATATATAAGAACATGCATAATGTTTTGGAGTCTATGCATACAGAGGGTAAGCGTACTGACATCATGATGTGCAAAAATACTACATATATTTCTAACATTGGAGTCAACACCAGAAGTACAAAAGTTAAAGGCACAGTAAATTCAAAATGCAGAAGCTGACACTCCCATTTCCACTGTGCTCCTGTTATACTTAATGTGATGCAACAAGTAAGCTAATCCCAAAGGAATTTATTAAACGTACACTAAATATCAATCAAAAGTGGATGTTTTAGGTATTTCATGCAACAAGGTCTTGGTCTATTTGGCAAATATGTAAATATTTACAAGTGTTAACACTTTTGTCTCTTCATTTACTGCACCTACTTGTTTGTAATTATTAAGTTTTTACTGATCTGATTTCTGTTGTTATGATCTTTCAATATGGATTGCATTCAGTTGTATAAACACTTAAGAAGCCTAAACGAGGTAGGTGTGTGTGTGTGTGTGTGTGTGTGTGTGTGTGTGTGTTTTGTGTTAGATGTGGTAAAGAAACAAAAACTGTCTTTGACTAGCTCCTTTTTAGTACCTTACTGTACATGAAATGTATTTAATTGCTTCATTAATTTTCTTGACAAAGACCAATTTATTCATAAAGTGTATGAAATATGTTCCTGGCTTTATTAGGTCTCATTTCAACACCTGAGAACTTATCAATATTTGGAACTTTTAGGGTCTTTGTGATTCTATGGATATATTTGTCTTTATTTTCCCGACAACAATTTATTTTTCTGAAACTGTTTTTGCTGTCTTATATTAAATGGAATTGTATAAACAGTGACAATGATATATTGTGGAAGAAACTTCCTAATTATATACAAAGTTTTTCATGTAGTTATTTCATTCTAGACAGTTATAGCAGTCTCATGCCAGAGGTATATTCATAGATACACAATATGTCTGTGGTATGAGGTATACGTTTGGTAATTATAGCAACAGTTTACATACTACAACACAAAATGATACGACATTCAACAAAAAGAAATTAAATGAAAATAACTGTTATTTTTATACAGACATTACAGTTCTATGAGCAAGATTCAAATAAATTGGTGAAAGTTGCAAAAGAACACACAAGTGCAAGCTATGAAGGTTTACAAATTGTGCTATAAACAGATGGTGAAATTATACAATCAACATAATTACACTTCAAAAAGTACATAGCAACTGTCTGCAATTATGGCAGTGAACAAAAATCAATATCGATATTACGTGCATTAAAACATTCATGATGATAAATACACTGAACATTTACAGTGAAAGTATGTATATTGTAACATTAAACAGAAAAACAAAATTGAAAAAGAGAGCAGAGGTAATAAGAAGCAGATGGGAGTTTATCTACAGACATGCAAGAGAATCTTGTGCAAAAGCAATGGGTGTTACATAGTGAACTTATAATTTTTGTGCAAATCCTTAGTAATGTAAGGATATTAAAACAGAAATTTGGACAATGGCACTCAAAAGGAGAATACATATAACTGATTTAGTATAGAGTAAATGTGTCAGCTGTTCAGTATTCTAATTATTGACAGTGTATTGATTAGCTGAAAGTGAAATATTATTTTGTATAGGACTTGTGCAAAAGAGTTTAGTTTCATATATTCAGAGGAGATTCTAGCAGAGAGGAAGGAAAAAATGACAAATAAAATATAACAGGCTTTGAAAATTAAATTGCTGAGCTTTGAAGTTAAGTAGCATGTTGTTGCACTGTCAGCTCTACTTTTTAAGCATTACCTGTTATTTATATGTCATATTTATTAATTAAAGTGGTGAAATATGATGATGGGAATGATGTTTTGATGATAAAAATATCTCTGACCCATTTCATTAAGCGTAAATGTGAAATCAGTGTCTTAGCTATTACCAGTACTCTAAAAAATATTTGCTTGTTTGGCACATTTATAATAACTACTACTCCAACATGCATGCATTCAGACTTTAACTTGTGAATATTTAAAAAGAGGAAAATACAAATTTCTTTCATTATGCATGCCTGTTTCTATTATCTAAGAAGTTTCTACTTATTCTGTAAGGCTCTATTTGTTGGGATTCTACAGAACCAGCATTGTAAGAAACTCTTAAGAGCCACCTAAAAATAGTGTACTGAACCAGTTTTCCCAACTTAATTGTTTATAAGACAATGTTTATGTGTTATATTCAGTACCATTTAATACTTTATGTAATGTAGACATGAATAAATGATTCCTGTGTTGTCAACCAATATCTCTTCCCCATATGCATTTACAGATTAAATGCAAAAGAATTAGCATCAGTTAATGGAAGATATTAGTGCAGAATAAAATCTGAAATTAATAAGAAATTAATCTTTGCACATTTTAAAATTTGATTATAAATAGATACTTGGTCTCAAAATATCTACATAATATGAGTGATTAAACAAAAATGTATAAGCACCATGTAGGTCCTCAGGTCACTCAGTACATTTTAAGCTTCTGCAGACTTCTGCTAGCAATAGTTGTCTAGCATTCATTTACAGCTCAGGTACGTATCAAATCAAGTATCACTTGGAAAGGGTATGTGGAAAAAGGATACTTTATATTTAATAAAAACAAAAATGGAGGGCAATCTTATATATAGGCATATAAATATATGTATATGTAATTGTTTTTCATTGCCTCTTCATCTCATTGAAACAGTAAGTGCAAGAAGTTCAATGAATTAATTATAGTGGTGACAATGAAAAAGAAGAATAAGTAAGTCTGTGAAGAAAGGGCATAGCATAATAACCTTGACATTTTGTATGTCTGAAAATTGTATAGAAAACAATTTTGCTTTTTCATCCATACACCACTGCAAAATTTGTGTTTGTACATTGTGGTGGTTCAAAAGTCTTCTGTTTTCTATCAGTTTGCCATCGTTGTACATTAATAAGCTGTGCATGGTAAACATAGTGAAGAGAGAATCTTCTTGAAAACACTTTCTTAGTAATTTGTTTTCAATCCATGTGGTACCCTTTCCTGTAAGAGTTAAAAGGCAAAGCTAAAGAAAATATTTGCAAAAGCAAAGAGTATAAGCAAGTTAGTAAAATAACTTTGAGAAAAAGCATTATGTGAAACAAGGGAAATGTAAAATGAGCAAGGGGGTAGAAGACTTTTTCCTTAATTCTAACCCACTTGCCTGTTGTCAGGCAGACACAAGGTTTTTAAGTGTGCTGGTATTGCATAGAATGGGTGCATCTACCAAATCTCAGTGTCATGGTCATTACCTTTATTTGCAAGCACTTTGGCGCGCTCAGTGTCAGCTGGCACGGGAACAACTGAGCGCTTCGACGCAGCTCGTACACCCGAGAGCAACTCGGGATCGACACGGACCTGAGCACCGTAGAACCTGCGCCCCAACAAGTTGGGATTCGATACCTGCCTGACTTCGACATCTGCCGGAGAGGACCGGCCACTTGACAGCGTCGGCGAGTCCTGTACTCTAGCTACCTGTTGTCGCGTCCGGGAGAAGTCGCGCTGCCTGCTACTGAGCGGAGTCGTTCCCGGGGTCGTCGACAGTTCCCTGCTGCTCTGTAGGTGGCCGTTGCTGGCCTGTTCCCTCCGGGGCCCGGCCTCGGATGTGGAATTGAGAAGTATATCACGATTTACCTTTCTGGCGGGCAGCAAGATGGGCGAGTTGGCCAACCGGTAGCTGTCACTGCGCTTCACCCTCGAACTACCTGGGGCACTGCTACTGATACGGTCGTACAGCGCCGGGTCTGCATGGCGCAAAAAGGGTGGGAGTTTAGGGTCTGACAGCAGGGGAGGGACCTTACCTTCCTCGGTGTCTCGACTGTCCGGCGCACTGCGCGTCGGTGACTGCACATTGACGTAGGCACCGGGTCTCTGCTGCTGCGACTGTTGCTGTTGTTGCTGCTGTACAGGAGGTGGGGACAGCGGGCGCTGTGCCGACACACAGGTGGAGGGTGTGGCCGCCCTAATTATCACCTTGCCCAGCTGCGGCGAAGTTGGGGGCGGATGGCCGGCGGTAGCGGTGGTGGCGGTACGGTGTACCATCATGGGGCTACCCGCTGCCGACGGCTCCTTGACATACGGGCCCGGTTCGAAGGTCGTGTGTCCCGACTTTCCGCGCCGCCGGAGGCTGTCCGAGGAATAGACGACGCGGCCCTCCGAGTCGAGTGTTACGCGCGCACCTTGGCGGCGGCGCCTCTCTAATGAGTCTCCTGAGGGAGGAGACGCAGCCAGTGGGGCTCCGGACCTTGTGGTCTCAGGTGGGGGCAGCTCATTCAACGAGACGTACTCTGTCGGCCGACATGCCGACACTGCCGTTGCATTCGAGTACAGCCGTGGAGAGCTCGGCTTATAATTTGTGCGAGGCCGCACGTCGGCGATCGTCACGTAGTCGCCCGCATCCTCTTGGGCTGCAGCTGTTGTCGGTGTCGGTGGTTGTGCTGGAGCAGGCTGTGATTCAGGGGACTTCTTCCCCGTGAAGGCGTCCTTTACCTGACACAAAATATAAATGATGTTACGTTGCTGATAATTACTATAAAGTCAATCTGCAAACTAGAGTGAGCAGACTAATCCCACCTCTATCCCAATATCACAAGAAGCAACTATAAGCTATTTCGCAAATTATAGGAATACTTGTGCAACATGGCTTTGAAATCTCATGTGCAAACATGCTCAAAGAATTTTTCTGTCTTTCTTTTTTAGAATAATGGTATTATTACTACATGGACTGTACATATAGTCACATATTTAAAGAGAACTGCATACCAAACAAAACTATCTAAATTATTGAAAGCTGCATTGCAGTACTTTATGAGAAACTGATTTGTAGTCGTATCAAATGTTAACTGTAGTATTATGTCAAGAAAGCCACAACCCCAATTACAAGCACTTCTCACACTTCAGTTAACAGAGAGAGAATAGGTAATATTTTATTCTGTTTGAAGATATTACATGTTAATTGAACATCACTATTTAATTACACTATTACAGTAAATTATCTAGGACCATCCGCCAAGAGTGGCCTAAAGGGGTATGAGCACATACCACAAACAGCACAAATAGCATACTGCAGCTGAAATTCATTAGGAAAGAGGAAACAATTCACCGATGGCACTAACTTTTTGAATCCTTCCTCTTCATGGATTATTCTCCAGCTGTCCTTAACAAAAATACAGTCAAGACAATAATTACTGTGGATGTGATTGGTTTAACAGTAAAATAGTTCTATCACTTTTTTTCTTTTTTCCATATCAGCAAATTGATAGTCATCAACCATTAGCAACTAATACTAAACTGAAATTAGCATTCATACCCAGATCACTGCATATTGTGTCATTCCAATCACATATGTAGAGGCAGACTGCTCTCCCAGCCGTTAATGATGGAGTATCTAGTTCTCTTTCACGTAACACCTCAGCTGACCTCACGAGGTCAAGTCGACTCCACTCTAGTCCTCCTACCCAGAAAAATCCCTGGCAGACCCAGAAACTGAACCCTGGTCCCCTCTACATTGGATATGCTGACCACTCACCTACAGAGATGGACTGCCTTCATCATGAATTATAAACTTAAATGTTACCCTGTAAAATGCTAGTTAATTCCTAAAACATTAAGATATAGCTATAAACCTTAAAATAAATAAATAAAAATAAAAAAATGCTCCAGACAAATCTTGAGTTTAGCTTATCAATTGGAAACTTAACAGGATTGGATCCTTAGTTTGTGATGGCCCCCTTGGTTTAAATGTGTCTCATATGCTTACAATTATTACATTGATAATCAATAAAATGTTTTAAATAATTCACAGTAATACAACATCTGAGAAGCAGTGATCCAAAAATTTGAAAAGTACATATTTCTTACTACTGATTCAAGAAGTATCAATGAAAACACAGCACTTGACATATTTTCATAACATGGTAAGTGAAATACCAACAACACAGAATCAAAATTTTTGATTTGATATTTCATAAATTTTGATTTATGAAATATCAAATCAAAAATTTTGATTCCGCATTGTTGGTATTTCACTTACCATGTTATGAAAATAGATAGACACACTGTGGGCATGTGAGTATGTAAGTAAGGAAATTGCTGTTTCTTTCGGTCATTTCTGCCTTTATTTGGAATGTCAGGCTTCATGTTATTTTTTTTTTTTTTTTTGGAGAAAGGAGGGGGAGGAAGAAAGAACTGTGTCTGAATTTATTCAACTTTGGTTTGCCAGTCCTTTGTGTGGAATGCTGAATAGTGTCCGATTTGTTGACAGCAGCAGGCAGGGCCAGCTTGTAAAATAAAAATTCCAATCACACATTTAGTAAAACCCGATACAAACAACAACTGAAGTATCTGACACCATGGACGAAATAGTAAACAAATACACCAGATGTTACTTCTGTGTTATTTAAAGTATATTTGCAGATATACTAAATGAGTTAAAGCTGATTACATGTAATTTATCTAATCACTGTTTACAACTTAATTTATTTCCATATTTTCATCAAATCTTTAACAGATATTACAATATTGACATTTATTTCATTTCTCTGGGAAAACCTCATGTAAATTCATGAAATACAAATTATTAAAAGTCTGGATTAACGTTAGTAATGAAAAGTCTTTATTATTTTCTGTGCAATTAATAAAATAAAATAAAAGTGTTTTGTTTCAAAACCTATGTAAACCAAATTTGATTTTTTTAAAATATGATATACAGTATTTTTAAGCTTCATTATTTAAACTAATGTAAATGTAATGCCTGAATGATTGTTACACTCCAAAAGATATGAAAATATTTGATTTTGATTTAGAAAGTAACTTTGTTCAACAATGTACTTTGTCACAATAGCATTGTAGAAAAATATATAAGGACCTGGAGGAAGGAAGGAAGCTTAGAGTTTAACGTCCCGTCGACAGCTTGGTCATTAGAGATCGGAGTTTTGGGTAAAGATAGAGAAGGAAATTGGCCGTGCCCTTTGAAAGGAACCATCCTGACATTGACCTGGAGTGATTTAAAGAAATCACGGAAAACCTAAATCAGGATGGCTGGAGGTGGGTTTGAACCACCATCCTCCCGAATGCAAGTCCAGTGTGTTACCATTGCGCCACCTCACTCGGTATAAACACTTGGAATCAATTTATTGTAGCTCAGTTAAAGACTCATTTAGCTTAGTGTGGTTGTGTGAGTAGAGTGAGACTCAAAGAAAAAGTTATCTGAAAGTTTTATTGTGCAATCTAAACATCATGCCGGGAGACTATTTTGTTGAAAAACTACAGCCCACTACCCAGCAGTATTTACCAAAACAAGAATTTAAGGTTTCTCAGATTATTGCACAAGAACATAAGCTGCTGCAAGTGGTTCTCGGTGCCAAAATTTAACTATTGATAACATGCAAGCCAATCTGCACAACAGAGGAACATCTGAAGCTTTTGACGTAGTCTGGAATGTAGAAAAATGTAATGTAGAATTATTCTATTGCTGTCAACTTACAGTCCACACAAGGTCCACAAAGAGAAATTACAGAGACATCAGATTTTTTCTTCTTCTTGAGAGTGGAACAGAAAGTGGAATCATTTGTAGTGATACGATGAACTGTACAGTGCATGATGCCTTGCTGAGTATGTATGCAGTTGTACAATTATCTCTGCAGGTGGTCAGAATGCAAGCCCAGCTATGTGGCTACAAAACTGGATAATATTGTGGGTTATACACATGCCTAAGTCACCTCTCATTAATTTCATACAAAATGTCTGCATCTGGGGAAAGAAGGTATTGATGTCCCTGCTGTCATCTTTGAGGTAGGGGGTAACTTTTTATGTTTAGCATTCGTATGTTACATATTAAAGGTGCTGCAGTATTGACAAAAAAAATACAGGCAGCACTTGAGATGACATACCTTTCCAATGACGCCATTGAGGTTGAGGTGCGGCCTTCGCTCCTTGCGCACGATGGCGGCCCAGTCTGACTCGGAATCGGAGCTGAGCTGCTTCTCGTAGGCCGGCCGCCTGCCGTTTGCGGTATTGTTCTGCGGTGCCCGCTGCTGCGTGGGTGGCGACGAGGGTGCGGAGGCACCTGTGCCTGCCTCATCATCTGACTGTGGAGGCGTGATGACGCACATGGACGGGATGCGGCTCGAGTTGATGGCAGTCTTCACACGGATGCGCTCAACACGTTCTACTGCCTCCAGGTCCGACTCAGAGAAGTCACAGTCCGATGATCGTGATCGCGACCTGTGGGCAAAGCAGGTAAATCTTGCTTCCCAAATTGGTATGTTATTACATTACCATCTTGGCTGCTATCATCGTTTCTATCACATGATCAGCTGATTTTGCTGATATGACATTTTCACATGCTACTCTTATCGTGGTAATTTTGCTCTGTTATCCAGTGTATCTGCCATTTAAAGATGTAACCACTGTTGTAGTAGGCTCATGTGAGGATATCATTCCATACTCATCAATGATTTAAATGAATCACCACGTGCAGAGCAATTTACTGTGTGATATGAGTTTTTGTATTCTTATATGTATTCCACTATGGAAATCATAGTATCTTAAATCATTGAGTTTGGAACATTATTTTTGTACATATGACTAAGAAAGTGGTTATACATTTAAATGACACATATACCATGATAGGAGTAGGACTTGAAAAAGGTGGAAAGTATGTGACAAGTGCCTAAGAGTGAAGTCGTCGTCGTGAAGGAAGGTTAGCGTTTAACATCCGATCAACAATGAAGTTATCAAGAGACATTTCACCAAGAGATTGGGGAAGTATACAGGCTTAGCCCTTACAAAGGGACCATTCTAGCATTTGCCTCAACTGAGTTTGATTTGAACATCTGATCTCAACACTGTTAAACTGTTTGTTACGTTTGCAGATGACAAGTTCGTAAATAGTATTACCAAAACAACAAATAAGTAGGCTACTTAATGAGTTTTACGTACCCTAATGTAAAAAAAAGGGTGATACTCGTATATCTAGGCCTAATTTTCACTAAACTGAAATAGTTATATCGTCAGATAACCTAAGCAAAATTAAAAATGAATGAACCTACAAAAACATTTTAGAAGTACCTGAAAAGACTATTGTACAGTAACTATAATTTTTCAGAACAAAAATAAACCATCCCACTGTTGATAGCACAAAATGTGTTGAAACATGTTTGGGAAAAATTAAAAATCAGGTGTAATATAATAATGGAAAATCCAGGTTGGAATTAATAATATAGTAAGGACAGTTTACAAGTCACCGCATAGACATGGTGACGAGCTGCAACAGGCACATACAAAAGACACACACATACAACACTTTCAGCTATCAGCCATAGCCTTCTTCAGAAAATAGAATACTCACGCAATCACCCAGGCACACAACACAGTCATACAACCATCACCTCCGGCTGCCGTAATTCGAAGTGTGGCAGCCGGAGGTGATGGTTCTATGACTGTGTTGTGTGCCTGTGTGATTGCGTGAGTGTTCTATTTTCTGAAGAAGGCTATGGCTGATAGCTGAAAGTGTTGTATGTATGTTTGTCTTTTGTATGTGCCTGTTGCAGCTCATCACCACATCTTTGCAGTGAGTTGTAAACTGTGCTTACTATATCATAAAAATCAGGTGTCTTGCATACGGCGGAAAATCCTCACCATTTATCCAAACAAGCACAGAAGAAAGAAGAACAAAAACATCAAAAGATGATTATATTTCAGTTTTATTGTGATGTGGAAATTCTAATGAACTGCTAATGCTTTGAAACTAGCAATGGGTCACAGAAAGTTTATTCTGACAAAACACAAATTGACATTTCAGATCTCATGTAGCACTTGCAGAGTGTCTGTTACAAGTTTCAAAATTCCTCATCATAAACAAAATATTTTACTAAAATCAAATCCAGAATGGCAATGTATAATTAAATGTTAAATAAAAATATTTTACTAAATAAATTGTTGTAAGTAGTCGAATGTCTCAAATGTCTTGTCACTAATATGCAACATATGCATATCTGACAATTTCAACATATCTTACAGTATGCCTTATGTACTCTATAACTCTTAACAGCTGGTTATAGAATTATTTTAGTTTTTCTCTCAAATTGAAATTTTATTATAGTACTACAGACATTGCCGAGGTGGAGTCACTTGCATGCCTCAAGGATACAGATAGCCGTACTGTAGGTGAAACCACAGTGTAGGGTTATCTGCAGAAAGGCCAGACTAACATCTAACATGTGGTTCCTGAAGAGGGGCAGAGCCTTTTCAGCAGTTGCAGGGGCAACACTACAATCTGGATGAGAGACTGAACAGGCCTCATAATATCAGCTAACATGGCTTTGCCATGGTGCAAAACACCTGAAAGCAAGGGAAACTACAGTCATTACCTTTTTACTTTTTCCAAAGACATGCAGCCCTAATGTATGAATATATGATGATGGCATTTTCTTGAGTGAAATATTCTAGAGGTAAAATAGTCTCTCATTTGGATCTCTGGGTGGGAACTACTCAGGAGGATGTTATACCAAGAACAATGACTCAGGCGTTCTGTGGATCAGAGTGTGGAATGTTCTAACACTTAAATCGGTAGGAAAGTTAGAATATTTGAAAAGAGAAATGGACAGGTTGGAGTTTTATATGGTGGGAATCAGTAAAGTTTGGTGGTAGGATGAACAAGATTTCTGGTCAAGTGAATACAGAGTTATAAATACCAAATCAGTTGGGGTTGTGGGATTGCAGTAGTAGGTCTAATAATGAATAAGGAAATAGGCATGTGGTTAAGTTACTATCGACAGCATAGTGCACACATTACGTTAAAAATAGAGCTAAAGCCAACACCTACCACAGCAGTACAAGTTTATATGCCAACTAGCTCTGCCGATGATGATAGATTGAAAAAATGTATGATGAGATAAAAGAAGTTATTTAGACAGTTAAGGGAGATGAAAACTTTATTGTGATGGGTGACTGGAACCCAGTTGTAGGAAAAGGAAGAGAAGGATGAATAGTAGGTGAATATGGTCTGGGTAAAAGGAATGAAAGAGAAGTTCACCTGGTAGAATTTTGCACAAAGCTGAATTTAATCATCACAAAAATTTGGTTTAACCATAATGTAATAAGGTTGTATGCATGGAAGAAACCAGGAGACACTGGAAGGTACAAAATTGACTTTATAATGATAAGACATAGATTTTGAAACATAGTTTTAAACTTTAAGAGACATATCCATGGGCAGATACTGATTGTGACCGTAACATATTGCATCGGGGGTCTTCCATGGGGATATGATACTTGTGATAAAGGGTTGGGATTGGAAGTGGCATTCACTATTGCAATTTAAATCCCCGCCTATCAGAGCCTTTACAATCCATCATGCAATGAGGAACTATCCATCCCCACCTTTATGAGACATCCTTCCCCTTCCACTCCCCACCTCACTCACAGTCTAGATGCCTGTGGTTCTGGAGTGGCCGGACATGGTGGTTGTGTGTGTGTATAGTTGTCCGAGTGATTGTGTGAATGTATGTGTTTCTTTTTCTGATGAAGGCCTTGGCCGAAAATTTAGGTTGTGTGAATGTGATTATCTATTTTTGTGCCTGTCAGCAGCTCAGTAAGCCTCTTTACAGTGAGTTGTTAAATATAATAATTCCAATTCTAAGGAAAATTAACAAATCATAGTTGCAAAATACTAACATGAATTATTGACAAATGGAATAACTGATACAATGTGACCTTGGGGAAGATCAGTTTGGATTTAGGAGAAATGTATGGAACACATGAAGCACTATTAACATTACGACTTAATCTAGGTTAAGGAAAGACATACCAATATTTTTAGGTTTGTAGAAATCTTTTGCCAATGTTGACTGTAATAACTTTAGAAATGGAAAGAGTGTGACAGGGGTAAAATATGGGAAATGAAAAGTTTTATACAACTTGTACAAAAATCAGACAGCAGTTATAAGAGTCAAAGGGCATGAAGGTAATGCAGTGATTGGAAAGGGAGTAAGACAGTGTTGTAGCCTTTTACCAATGTTAATCAATGTGTGAAGGACCATGAGGAGAAATTTTGAGAGGGAATTAAAGTTCAGGGAGAAGAAACAAAAAATTTGCCATTTGTTGAGGACATTATGATTCTGACAGAGACAGCAAAGGGCCTGGAAGAGCAACTGAATGGAATGGAGAGTGTCTTGAAAGAAGGCTATAAGATGGACATTAACAAGAGCAAAACAAGGGTAATGGAATTTAGCCCGAGAAAATCAGTCGATGCTGAAGCAATTAGACTAGGCAATTAGACAAACACAGTAGTAGATGAGTTTTGTTATTTGGGTAGCAAAATAACATTGACTGCCAAAGTAAAGAAGATATAAAATGCAGTATGGTCACAGGAAGAAAAACATTATTAATGAAGTGAAATTTGTTGACATTCCATAATATTTTAAGGTGGCTGCACATGGTGGTTTGTGTATAGTTGTCTGTGAATGAGTGAATGTATGTGTTTCTTTTTCTGACAAAGGTCATGACGGAAAATTTAAGTTGTGTGAACGTGATTATCTATTTTTGTGTCTGTCTGCAGCTCAGCCAGCCTCTTAAAGGTAAACTTAATTTAGACAAATGGAATCACTGTTTATGTTTCACTGATGGGGTATTTAGCAGAATTCTAAAGTACTGTTCTCCATATGTTAGCCCAGTACTAAGCCATATTTGTAATTTTTTCATTTCAGAATGGTCAGTTTCCTAACAGATTTAAGTACTCAGTAGTGAAACCACTTCATAAAAAAGGAGAAAGGGATAATGTTGACAACTATAGACCTATTTCTATGCCATTGGTCTTTTCTAAAGTTATTGAAAAGGCTGTATATTCAAGATTAATTGATCATTTCAGTTCAGATAATTTATTGTCAAACGTACAGTTTGGTTTTAGAAGTGGTTTAACGACTGAAAATGCTATAGTTTCGTTTCTCTGTGAGGCACTTGATGGATTAAATAAGAGGCTACAGACATTAGGCATCTTCTTTGATTTAACAAAGACGTTTGATTGTGTTGATCACAAAATATTGTTGCAGAAGTTCGAACATTATGGAATACGGGGAGTAGCCCACAACTGGTCCACCTCTTACTTTAATAATAGACAACAGACAGCAATTCTCCGCAGTATAGAAAATGGCTATGACGTGCAATCCCAATGGGGCACAATTAAGTATGGGGTGCCCCAGGGGTCTGTTTTGGGACCATTGCTGTTTCTTATTTATATAAATGATATGCCTTCGAGTATAACAGGTGACTGTAAAATATTTTTGTTTGCTGATGATACCACTTGGTAGTGAAGGATGTTGCTGGTAATATTGACACAGTATCAAAGAGATAAGTTCATGGCTTGTAGAAAACAAGTTGATGTTAAATCACAGTAAAACTCAGTTTTTACAATTTCTAACACAAAATTTGATGAAAGCTGACATTCTGATTACACATAATGGGCATGTGATAAGTGAGACTAAACATTTCAAATTTCTAGGTATTCATATAGACAGTAAGCTGTCACGGAAAGGCCATGTTCAGGATCTTGTTCCAAAACTAAATTCCGCTATATTTACCATTAGAACAATATCTGAGATAAGTGGTTTTTCAACACGAAAAGTAGTCTATTACGCTTACTTTCACTCACTTATGACGTACGGCATTGTTTTTTGGGGTAACTCGCCTGATGCAAAAAGGATATTTCTGGCTCAAAAACGAGTGGTTCGAGCAATAGCTGGTGTAAGTTCACGAACGTCATGTCGACCCCTTTTCAGTAGTCTGGGAATTTTGACTCTGGCGTCACAATACGTTTTTTCTTTAATGTCGTTTGTTGTTAATAATATCAGCTTATTCCCACGAGTTAGTAACTTTCACTCGGTGAATAATAGACAGAAGTCGAATGTACATTTGCATCACACCACTTTAACACTTGTGCAGAAAGGTGTACAGTATTCTGCGGCATCCATTTTCAATAAGCTGCCACAAGAACTAAAGAATCTTAGCACTAATCCACATGCTTTCAAATCTAAATTGAAGAGTTACCTCATGGCTCACTCCTTTTATTCTGTCGAGAAACACCTAGAAAAGTTAAACAATTAAGCTGATTCATTTTTTTCTTTATTGATTCTTTTCACTTTATCTTAAAGATTGTCATGTGCAAAGGACTTCTTAAAAATTTTCTAGTACCATTCTTGTGTAACAATGTATTGACTTGTTCCATGACCATCGAGTCTCACTACTCAATTGGGTCCTATGGAAAAAAAAAAAAAAAAAAAAAAAAAAAATAAATAAATAAAAAAAAAAAATAAATAAAAAAAAAATTAAAAAAATGGAAAGTGCACACACCCATGTACCAGCAGAAGCTGATAAATGTTATGTGCGAGCTTCACTAGGTGCTGTATGTGGAATACACAGAAAATTCTATTGTTAGTGGGGTAACCCACACCAAATGCATGATGGGAAGTGGGAGAAAACATACCTGACAGTGAGGGTGCCGGGCGGGCTGGCTGACTGCGCCGGAGAGCTGGAGGTGTTGTGGCCCGAGTCTGGCGAGTCCGCGTGCACGTCGGCAGCCACTAGCAGCGAGCTCTTCCGCTCGGGAACGGTGGGCCCGGTGGATGGGCTGCCCTCCGACAGCTGCAGGGTTGTGCACACTGTGCCCGCAGAGCTGGTCGTCGTGCTCGTGGAACCCTGCAATGAGGACGAGCTTCGTTCAAAACAGATGCGGTGCTCGTTATTGGTGAGAACCTGGGCCTTGCCCTTGTGCTCTTCCTGTAAACTGTTATCTGCTCCAGAGTCAGTATCCAGTCTAAGATCACGAAAAATATTTGTCCGACTATGGATTTCAGGCCATAGTGATCATCGTCAGATCCATCAGAAGGTAGTTAAGTTAAATCTAATGCTGGACATCATCATGTTATATACAGCAAATAATGAAAAGGCATCAATTCTGTACATACAAGAAACAAACACTTAAAAATATTATTAAAATACTTGATTAAATCAGCTAAAGCCTTACAATACATCAGTATGATAGAGAAAAATTTACATTGTCATTATATATTTCTTTCTTTTTTCTTTCTCTTCAGCCCTTTTCCCGGACATGCAGGGTTGACTTTGGTTATTGGGATTTGGCTCGTTAATATTGACGGGGTGGCCGGATACCCTTCCTGCCCCCCCCCCCCCCCCCCGGAGAAAATGTGTACCCCAACTGTCTGTGTATAGTGTTACATGTGTGTGAAAGTGGAGAGTGTTATGAAATGTTTGTGATATGTGTAACTGAGGCGGGACTTGGGGAACAGCCCGGTATTCACCTAGGGGGACGTGGAAAACTGCCTAAAAACCACATCCAGGCTGGCTGGCACTCCAAGCCCCTTCGTTAATCCACGGGGCAGATTCGAATCGGGGCCGGTACACCTCCCCGTCTCGGAAAGCGGTGCATTAGACCACACGACTAACCAAGCGGGTCACATTGTCAATATATATACACAAAAATAACTTGGGGTTGTCAAAGTCAAATAAATTGGATGATACAGTGCCAACCTAGCCATAGATGAGATATTAAAAAGAGAACAGGTATATGACAACATACAATGTCAAAATACTGTTATGGTGAGTATGGACAACAGTACAAATATAACCAAGTATCAAATTTATGCAAGTAACAAAATTAATAACAGTTAAGAGTGAAGTAAGTAATCAGCAAGATCTATTGGTGTAGTCATTGAAAGGTAGCATATTCAAGCTCTAAATGGAATGAAGTTTCTCTGGGCTGGAGTCAATAGGCCATTTTTTCCAAATAATCCAAAATTTTTTGTGGAGGAAACCAAAATGGAGGGTTCAAGGATGGCCATGTTTTGCAGGATGGCAGGTGTTACCAAGTACCTACTAGAAAATAAACATTTCAAACTCTCTGGCTAGTACTCTGCAATTCAGTGCTTAGTGCAAGTTGAGAATTTACAATGAAGTTTCCTTTTCTCAGTTACTGAGCCTTATTGATTTAAAGGTCTTAATACTTTATAACATTGTGAAGAGATCTGACTCTCTCAAAAAATTTATAGAGGTCATCCAACCCTCCTCGTTGGTATAGGTTGTATCATGTGTCAACTTCAAATGCTGGTTCGCTCAATTATCTCGGTAGTGTTTCTTGAAAAGAACAATTCATTTCCACCAGGGATCTGAGTTGTCAAAACATCTCTGTGATACTCATGTCTTGATCGAGCCTACAGGTAAAAAAAATTAGTGACACATATCCAATTTGCTTTCATGTCCTCCTTTGTTCCAACCTGATGGGGGTCCCAAGCACTCTAATACTACTCAAGAATTGTTCTCAATAGCATTATGAATGTCCATCTTTTCAGGTATGCAACATTTTCCTACAATTGCATCAATAAACTGAAGTAAAACTATCCATTTCACCCATTACCGCCAATATGTACACCTTCCATTTCATATGATTTTATGTTACATCTGGATGTTGATGTTACTGTGCCAAGCAACACAATTCCATATCTAAACATTATGGGGTTGTTTTGCAACTCATCTGCATTAATTTCTACTTTTCTATATTGGAGCAAGCTGCCATTTATAACACTTGAAATTTTGTCTAAGTCACTTGGTATTCTTCAGCAATCACTCAACAAAGATACACAGCTATGGACCACTGTGTCATAAGGGGAACAGCCGTAAATTGTTGCTCACCCTGTCCATTAGGTCATTTATGTGTATATAGAATAAACTGGTCCTATCCCACTGCACTGGTGCACTACTGATGATGTTCTTCTCCTGAATTAATGATCACTTGCTGCCAAGGACAACATATTATGTTCTATTACTTATAAGACCTTTGAGCAACTCACATATTTGGTAACCTAATATAATTAATTGTCAGCAATGTGGCACTCTGTCTAATGCTTTCCAAGAATATGCAATCTGCCTGTTGCCATTCATCTGAAGTTTGCAGGACATCATGTCAGTAATCAGCTAGCCACGTTTTGCACAAATGAGTTTTCTGCATACTTTGTTAACAGAAGCTTCCCTGTCTTGAGGAAATTTATTATATTCATACTCGTATCTTCAAGAATTCTGCAGCAAACTGATCTTAAGATTATTGGTTTGTAATTTTGTGAGTCTGTTCTTTCACCTTTCTGTCACGGGTGTTTTCTCCCCCCCAGGTTGTTTCAGTTTGTCACAAAAATTACAGTTAGAGACGAAACTTGAATGAGGAAGTAATAATGGTGTAAGTAGTGAGGAATACGGAGTACAGTTATAGCCTCACCTTGCCAAAAAGCTCGTACTCCGAGTCGGCGGTAAGTGTGCGGTTGGGCGAACCACCCGTCGAGAGTGCGCAGGTGGAATGCAGTGCCTGCTGTGGCAGCAGGGTGCCCGTGGGCCCGAGAGCGATGCCGGACCTTGCAAGGGACGGCGAGCTGCCCGCAGCCGCTGCCGCGGCCACCGGGTCCTCCTCCCGCAGCGGCTTCAGCCCACTGTCCAGGTGAAACGACGTGTAGTAGCCCTCTGTGTCGCACGAGTACACAGAGCTCGAATCCTGGTCAGCAATGCTCGCTGCCAGATCGGGCGTCAGTGTGCCCGACGAGCTGGCCGACGTATTCAGCGCGTGACCCGCTCCGGTCGCCGACGACACCGTTGTCGTCGACCTGCATCGTGAAATCTCTTGTTTAAACCTGAATGTGCTAATGGAAAGATCAATTTATAATCACGTTTGCAAAGATGGCTACTAGTGCTTACTTTTCATCCACATGCTTAAAATGTAGCATGGTTTGAGGTAATACCTCATAAACAAACAAAATGTGTTGCACTATTGCATAATTTCACCAAGCAAACAAAGAACTGTGATTGCTGGTAGTCTTGAAAAAAAAAAAAAACAAAAAAAAAAACCAAAGGACATATTTTAACAGATGGTCATGGTCAAATAACAGTCTGTATAGCTTTTAACTATAAAATTAATAATTTGTTTCAATGAATCTTTTAAGAATGATCTTTAATTAGCTCTGAGCTATAGTCTCTACCCTTGCTGATGAGATGAAATCATTAGAGTAATTGTCATCCAGTTGTCTTCTATGTGACAAATGACATCCTCTTCAAAGATTACAGTGCATCTGAGTAGTGCCTCAGTCAAAGCTCCTAGTTGCAAATATATCAGTTTCTCACAGCTGCTGTTTTTTTAGCACAAAAATAGTACCTGATTCCATATTTACAGCATGGTTCAATGTAACAACTTCATATTCATGTGCAGATATATATTTATATGAACCATCTATGCAATCGAAACAACAATTTTTTTGGCATAAAAGTTTCACCTTTATTTACAAGGCATCTTCAGTGGCCTGGAATAATACATATTAAAATATCAATATTCATACCTAGAAAAAATGCCACAACTGATTATAACCTAAACTACCAAAAATGTAAATGACAAATTATTATAAAACAAAATTATATATATATATATATATATATATATATATATATATATATATATATATATATATTATAGAGGAAAAATTCCTAAAAGGAAAAATATACGTAAAAAATAGATGAAGTACACTTACCAGGCGAAAGGGCACAGGCAGTAATAGCAACAAATAAACACACAGACACACACACATACAAAAATGCTAGCTTTCGCAGCCTAGCTGCTTCATCAGGCAGAAGGGAAGGAGAGGGAAAAGGAGATGATGAGGGTTTTAAGGAAGGGGGTAAGGAGCCATTCCAATCCCGGGACAGGAAAGACTTACCTTGGGGGAAAAAATGGAAGGTAAATAAATGCACATACACCCACACATTTACACAGACACAAGTACACTTAGGCAGACATACTGTAGAACTGACCTTTAGCCCTACTCCCAAATTCAACCAAACAGCCCTTGTAAAAGATTTACTATCCTATACTCGCAGTCTTTGCTGGAGATATCACTTTGCCACGAGGAAAAATAATCCTCTTCCTAATGATCCAGCTCCCCAAGACATCATTCAAATCGAACCCTGCCTAGAACAGTTCCGTCCCCCGTCACAGCGAGACCCACCTGCTCTTCCTCAAAATCACCCTCTTCAAACCTTCCAGGAATTCCTTACTTCCAACCTTGCCTCCCAGTCCTTCCTGAGAAACCTTAATCCTACTCCCAACATTACCGCAGCTGAATCCCGAGCTATCCGTGATCTGAAGGCTGACCATTCCATCGTCATTCTCCCTGCCGACAAGGGATCCACGACCGTGGTACTTGATCGGCGGGAGTATGTGGCAGAGGGAGTGCGTCAGCTTTCAGATAATACCACATATAAAGTTTTTCAAGGCGATCCCATTCCTGATGTCCAGGCAGAGCTTCAAGGAATCCTCAAAACCTTAGGCCCCCTACAAAACCTTTCACCTGACTCCATTAACCTCATGACTCCACCGACACCCCGCACCCCCACCTTCTACCTACTTCCCAAGATTCACAAACCCAATCATCCCGGCCGCCCCATTGTGGCCGGTTACCAAGCCCCAACAGAACGAATCTCTGCCTACATAGACCAACACCTTCAACCCATCATGTGCAGTCTCCCATCCTTCATCAAAGACACCAACCACTTCCTTGATCGCCTGAAATCCTTACCCAGCCTGTTACCTCCTGAAACCTTCCTTGTAACCATCGATGCCACTTCCTTATACACTAATATCCCACATGCCCAGGGCCTCGCTGCGATGGAATATTTCCTTTCACGCCGACCACCCACTTCCTTACCTAAAACCTCTTTCCTTAATACCCTAGCCAGCTTCATCCTAACCCACAACTTCTTCACTTTTGAAGGCCGGACATACCAACAACTAAAGGGAACAGCCATGGGGACCAGGATGGCCCCCTCGTACGCGAACTTATTTATGGGACGCTTAGAGGAAGCCTTCCTGGACACCCAAGCCTGTCAACCCAAAGTTTGGTATAGATTCATTGACGACATCTTCATGATCTGGACTCACAGTGAAGAAGAACTCCAGAATTTCCTCTCCAACCTCAACTCCTTTGGTCCCATCAAATTCACCTGGTCCTATTCCAAATCCCATGCCACTTTCCTCGATGTCGACCTCCATCTATCCAACGGCCAACTACACACATCCGTCCACATCAAACCTACCAATAAACAACAGTACCTACATTATGACAGCTGCCATCCTTTCCACATCAAACGTTCCCTTCCCTACAGCTTAGGTCTTCGTGGCAAACGAGTCTGCTCCAGTCCTGAATCCCTGAACCAATACACCAATAACCTGATAACAGCCTTCACATCCCGCAGCTATCCTCCTGGTCTGGTACAGAAGCAAATTGCCAGAGCCACTTCCTCATCTCCCCAATTTAAGAATTTTCCACAAAACCCCAGAAGTGCCCCTCTTGTCACCGGATACTTTCCGGGACTGGAACGGACTCTGAATGTGGCTCTCCAGCAAGGATACGACTTCCTAAAATCCTGCCCCGAAATGAGATCCATCCTTCATGACATCCTTCCTACTCCACCGAGAGTGTCTTTCCGCCGCCCACCTAACCTCCGTAACCTCCTAGTCCACCCCTATGAAATCCCCAAACCACCTTCCCTACCTTCTGGCTCCTACCCTTGTAACCGCCCCCGTTGTAAAACCTGCCCTATGCACCCTTCCACCACCACTTACTCCAGTCCCGTAACCCGGAAGGTGTACACGATCAAAGGCAGAGCCACTTGCGATAGTACCCACGTGATCTACCAACTGACATGCCTGCACTGTGAAGCGTTCTATGTGGGAATGACCAGCAACAAACTGTCCATTCGCATGAATGGACACAGGCAGACAGTGTTTGTTGGTAACGAGGATCACCCTGTGGCTAAACATGCCTTGGTGCATGGCCAGCACATCTTGGCACAGTGCTACACCGTCCGGGTTATCTGGATACTTCCCACTGACACCAATCCTTCAGAACTCCGGAGATGGGAACTAGCCCTTCAGCATATTCTCTCTTCCCGTTGCCCACCTGGTCTCAACCTCCGCTAAATTCGAATTCCCACCCACCATCTTAACATCTTTGCCTTGGTTCTCTGGACAGAGCCTCTGCCTCAAGTGGCATCTCTGTCTAACTTCTAACTTCTTTGCTTTCTACAGTTCTACAGTATGTCTGCCTAAGTGTACTTGTGTCTGTGTAAATGTGTGGGTGTACGTGCATTTATTTACCTTCCATTTTTTCCCCCAAGGTAAGTCTTTCCTGTCCCGGGATTGGAATGGCTCCTTACCCCCTTCCTTAAATCCTCATCATTTCCTTTTCCCTCTCCTTCCCTTCTGCCTGATGAAGCAGCTAGGCTGCGAAAGCTAGCATTTTTGAGTGTGTGTGTGTGTCTGTGTGTTTATTTGTTACTATTACTGCCTGTGCCCCTTCGCCTGGTAAGTGTTCTTCATCTATTTTTTACGTATATTTTTTTCCTGTTAGGAATTTTTCCTCTATATATATATATATATATATATATATATATATTTATTTATTTATTTTCCATGTCGCTGAAGATTCCTTGTAAATAAAGGCAAAACACATATGTCAAAAAGGAAGATAGAAAGAAAGAAATTTTATTTCAGTTGTATAGGGAGTTCATATAAATAAATATCCGCATATTAATATAAGAAGCAAATTGGAAAAAGGACAATTAACAATGGAAGTAACTTCAATTTATGTGCAAACCATGAAATGGGTACTCTGCAGCAACACCTCTATGACCTACCCACCTTCTTGGTATAGTCTCGACTACATAGAACATGACATCTTGGTGGTAGTGAGGCTGTGCTCCATTTTGTGGGAAGTAAAAGACCTCATTGCAGCACACAGTTCAGATGGCAGGCAAAATCCTTGACTGAAGCATGTCAAGACACACTTGACCAGTTACGGAATCCTCAAAGAAGGAAGGACCAATAAACCATGCAATGAGAGGCTGCATCAAACTGTAAGCCCCTGTAGATTCAATGCTTGATCCACATGTATGTCCCCCAGAACACTGACAGTTCTATTGAGACTACGAGCATGGCGAGCATGGGACCCCGAGCTAGTGCAGTCTTTCTTCCTTCTTTCCTCCCTAGAATACATTTCCTTTCCCTCATCCCTATACTCATTCTTTCCCCTACCCACTGGGGGACTGATGACCTAGGCAGTTTTGTCCTCCTCTCTCAAACCACCAACCAACCAAATGTATGTGAGGGTTTTGAGAGGCCCAGCTAAAACACTTGTGTTGGTTGTTTACTGTACTGTTAAGTTAAATTGCTCTTTGTCAGATTATAAAAATGTTCCAGGGAACTTATCATTTGTGCAAGTCATGCACTCGAATCAATTACAGTGTTCCATGCTCTGATCTTGGTTGTTATCGTTCAGCACATGAAGGAGTCACCGAAAAATACTTTCAACTTAGGCTATCTTCCTTAAGAATGTGTTTCACACTCGAAAAGCTCACCCCGAATTCACAAGTATTGATTTTGTGGTGATTAGATGAACAATTACAACAATGCAGCACTGGACTGAATTTATTGCTGTTTGTGGTCAGCCAGTTTTTGCTTTGTGCATGTAATGTATCATTCAGTCAGCTTCGAACTTGGCACAAATTCGGGCAATTACATAAAGTGTTGTTGGAGGTCTTCCAAAATCAGTTTGCCAGTACCTTTTTCCTCCTGAATGTTTGTGCACTGCCAATACCATTGCATCACAGTCTTGCGTTCATTAACTAACATACATACTACACCTATTACACCTCAACAGTCGTCAGCAGCTCTGGCTACTACCATTTATTTTGCGCATGTGTGGCAAATGCCAGTGTTATTATACCGTGACAAATGTAACCTTTACATTAGAATTACATATGACATTTATAATTTGTTTCAAAGCTATTGATTTATGCAAAGTGAGAATATTTTTTGGACTACTCTGTGTATAACTTCAAACGAAGACTTTATGCATAACAATGTACAGTTTTATGTTGTTCTTTGCCACCAGTTTTACAGTAAGCAGAAGAGGGTAGAATTTTACTCACACTGTTGATGACCGAGCTTGTTGATATTGGCAAGTCATTAGAATGGTTGGAAATGAGGTGACCAATGACAAAGCAGAAGCCGGCAGCCAATCGGAATTTAGCCGATTTTTTACTGTTATGTGAAAAAGTAATTTTTAGAGACAAAATGATGTAAAAGAATGTTTCACAGATTACAAGGAATAGTGTTACATTTTATGTAGAGCAGCGTGGTGTAGTGAGCTAATCTTGACAATGAAATGTTCCCTTAATGGTGTTAATTAATTTACTGACCAGACGAAAGTACATATGAGAACCTGTTAACCAGAGAGCACGGAGAGCATAACTATTAGTTTGTGGTCAACAGAAAGAATTAGCCCCCTCATTCTATGACTTATGTAAAATTTTAGGAAAGAGGGAATTAACCCTTTGTGTTGACAATGAAGTAAATAATTAATGCTTTCCCTGCTACATGTAGGGCCTTTGTACCATTATGTAGACAATTATTTATCATTGTAAAGAGAACATTTTGTTGTCAACATTAGTTCTCATGCCATAATGTGAGAAAATCAAACATTAAATGTCAAACAACAAAATGTGTTCATTTACTCTGCCTAAGAAACCACAAAGTCTCATTAGAAATCACATACTATCGCACAATTGGGTTATGACATCATAATACTCCTGCCATTTTCATTATTTGCCAATATCAACGCAGCAGGCAGCCAACATTGTAAGTAAAATTTAGCTGTCATAGAAAGGGTGGAGGAAGTGGACAGTCGAAGATGGACAGTGGCAGGTTGTGAGGTGAGTTTGCAATATATATCTAGTTCCCGTATAAATTTGACGATTCTGAAGCATTCCTGGGATTGCTAGTAATATACAGTCTACAAGAGAAGTGTTGTTTTCACCTGCAGTCACTTGTGCTTTGCAGTTTAAAGCTGGCAACAACATTACAATCTTTTTAAATACCACGACTGTAGTTCTCTCGAGGACCAGTGTGATGTACAGCAGGAAGCAGGCTTACCTGGGCTGGTGGCTGGTGCTGGTGCTCGACCCGAGGGAGGCGCGGCCGCTCTCGGAGCTGGCGGACCAGTTGCCCGAGGAGGAGTGCATTGGCGGGGCCTGGTCGCGCTTCTCCCGGAGCTTCACCGCCACGCTCAGTGGGCCAGAGGATGCTGCAACACCACAGCAGTCAGGAAGGTAGCCACAATGCTGTGTAACGTTGACAGGGAAGTGACTTAAGTGACTTGCACATCAGAATATCAAACACACTTTCCAAGAGTGATGGAGCTCCATGGAAGTTTAGAATGAAGGAAGGGAAAAAAAAGGAAGTTTAGGGCAGTCATGACATGTCCTGTGTGTTTACTCTTTCAGTGACCCACTAAAGGAGAAAAAAAAAAAACAGTGCAAGAAAGGTATTGTATATTTAAATTATCATTAATTGTTACATTTCTATCAGATCATTTTATGTTCAAATTTTTTTATCGCATGAAAAACTTTTAAGCTGTGGAGCACACACCTTGCCAGGTTCATTGATTTATGCAATCTCGACCATACTTGGTGCCTTGCATTGCCATGGTGCAGTTGAAATCAAAGTTCATGCAACCATTTCATGTTCCACCACTATTCCAGTGCGCACCCCAGTTGATTGGTGACCCATGTAAGCCAATGTGCCTGATGACGTGTTAACAGTGGCACCCGAGTGTGGTGCCCGGTTCTGATGTGTCGTGGACCCATTGTTCAAGGAATTGTGTACTGGGGGATGTGTGTATCACATCTTGTGTTGACTTCAGCCACAATTGATTGCACTGTTGCCCTTCTGCAACATTTGAGGATCCATCTCAAATGTTGTGGGTCACAGTCATTCAGGACTGCTGGCCAGCTCGTACTTAGACTGTTGCTGACTGCTACAACCCTCCCTCAACCTTTCATGATACACAGTAGAATGTGTAAGGCCAAAATCCTGTACCACCGCCAAAATGGAAAATTCCCACCTGTCAGGCAGTGACCATCATATCTTGTTCAAACAGTGTAAACTCAGTACAGTGTTGCATGTTACACAAACCACTTGCACAGCCCTGTCTCAGGAGGTCTACGGCACTGCAGCTGAGTGGTAAGCAAACAAGGAGCTGGGCCATCTGTGCCCTACTGTCCTGTGACTTTTGCTGTAGGTAATTTGGTAGAATCCGTATACATCGAAGAAACGACATTGCCATTGATATATATAGAATGTTCGATATAGTGTTTCTGAACCAGGGAGTTGGGCGCTACATGCCCTCAAGTACTAAAAAAAAAAAAAAAAAAAAAAAAAAAAAAAAAAAAAAAAAAAAAAAAAAAAAAAACTTCTTGTTTAACCTATACCTAACCTCCTTAAGGCTACGCTACAGATCACTTTTTTTAAGTCAAAGTTAGGTTAGGTATAGGTTAAACAAGAAGTTTTTTCTTAGTATGTGAGGGCGCGTAGCGCCCTAATCTGTGGTTCTGAAACACTATATCAAACATTCGATATATATATATATATATATATCGATGGCAACGCCCTTTCCATCGGTGCACACGGAGTCTACCAAATTACCTTGGTGTACACGAGGAATGTCTGAAATAAATGATACAAGGAGTATACTGTAACAAGTATCATCATTGCCTGTTGCTTGTGTGGACATGAGTGTGAAGACTGACAATTTTGCATAGATTTGCAAGCTAATTCACATAGATAATTAAAAATTTAGCCCCAGTTTCCAGACAGTAACAGTTACAATGTGACAAATCAGGCTGCGAGTACAGAATTTTATGACACCATTCTTATCCTGCAGTATGGGATGCCAATTGTCACTACTGTGTAATGTAAATTACAGCTTTGTTCATTGTTAAGCCAACACCTATGGGATAATAGACACATCCTACAGTTAAAATTCTTCTGATCTATTTGCCGTGTCATGATGATAAAATCTTTCCAACATTTCGGATCTATTACAGGAGCCTTCGTCAGGGAATATTAACTTGTTTCCTCCTGTGCTTGTCTTATAAAGCCAATTCTGTCCCCATGGGTTATTTCTAAATGGTTGAAATTTGGTAGCAGGAAGGGAAGGAATAACGTTATTCGTGGTTGCATTGCTGTTTCTGATAGGTGAAAATATGGGAGGGACATGCACTTATTGGTTCTTGCATCGGTAGTTCTGATTAGTGGAAAATAGGGAGGTGTACGTTTGTTGCAAACCCTTTCTGCTTTCAAATTTCAATCAATCAGAACTAACCTGTGGGGACAACATTGGCTTTATAAGACAAGCACAGGAAGAAACAAGTCAGCATTCCCTGAGAAAGGCTCCTGTAACGGATCAGAAACGTTGGACATAATAATGACGTGGCAAATAGTTCAGGACTGTAATTTTAACGATAATGAACGCAAGAGCCTACGTTCTTACACTTCCTTCAGTCTTATATTTCCGCCTGCAATGCTAAAAAAGATGAACACTTTTAGTATACTATGATATATATATGAGTGTTTAATTTCTAGAAGTTTCTACATTACGATTGCTGCACTTTCTCAATTTTGTTAACTTAGGAAGTACTTATTTATCAATTAAGTGCGCTTGATGTCTAAACGGTGTATAAATTTTAGTAATAAGGAGAATCACTTATAAGTTCTGTGCAAATCAAAATTATTTCCACCCCATGATTTAAAGAGATAATTAACTGATTTCTTAATATGACTGTATTTGGCACACTGTAATTATTATTTCCGTTTTATCATCTCACTTTACTGTATTCGAATATCTGTTTGTTTTTTTTCGAAACTCCAACGCTAATACATACCTTCAAACAATGCAATCAAATGTAAAATATTCTCATTGTTGTTATATAAATAGATGTCTGCGCCCGACAGAGTTGCCAAGTTAGTGGTTTTCCCACTAAATCTGTTGGTTTTGGGTACCTGTCTACTGGGTAAATTTTGTATCTAGTGGCTAGTGGGAATTGTAGTGGATTTTAAAAATATTTCGGTGGTTTTATGGAAAAAAAAAAAACTTTAAAATACTTGATGAACGCAGCATTCAGTAACAGCACTATTTAATTTTCTAACGTATCTTAGTTCCTGAATTCATATCACCAACACATTTATAATATACGTTATTCTGGTTCCTATTTTTGTGCGCCCATATTGTTATGTGCGGTTTTCTATTTAATCGGATTAGAAACATACGTTATAACGTACAAGATATTGTCACGTTGCAATGGAAGTAGGCTTGACTTCGAAGGCAACTAAACACAGCACTTATACTGAAAGCACGTTTATTACGAACTCAACATACACGCAGCACTGACTGCCTCTCAGGCAGAGTGCTCTGCTATTTATACACAGACAGAATTTACCAGAAATTAGAAGAACAGTTAACATAAGAAACAAGTAGAATTTACAAGTGAACATAAGAAAGATGTAGAACCTTCTGGAATTGTAAATTACAAAGAAATAAATTTTTGCCGATGGGCGGGATTGAACCGGCGACCTTCTGCTCCGCAGTCCGTGACGCTATCCCCTGCGCCACGCCGGCAGTTGGTGTTTGTGGTCTCTCGCGGCAATATAAAACAGAAAGTAGTATTCCGAAAATAGTAATAATAAATATGCATCTGCAAGCAAACTTCATATTATGTGCACACTTTTAGAGAGCAAATTTAGGTAAGTCTACCATTTTCCCCCATGAAAATTCGGGCACCTGACACTAGACCAACGTACAACATATTATGCCTTTCGTTATTATAATTAATGTAAAAGCTCCGTTATCCTGAATACCAGCAATTAGGTTTCATAACAACCTTTAATAAAGAATGGCAGTATTATGCATTTTTAAACGCGTGTTTCATAGAAACAACGCAACAGAAATTGTTAGACAGTATAAAAATGAATTAAAATTGCTACCTGCAACTGTTAATTTTTGACTAAAAAAATGTATTCTAGTTTTAAACACAATGGATAAATTGAACTGTCTTTTACTTTTGGTTAGTCAACATATTCAGTACTTCATATAATATCAATCTAGTGGTTTTGTTAAACACACGAATAAAACCTAGAGTTTATTGTGGTTTTTAATAACCTTTTTAGTGGGAAATACCATTTCACTATTGGCAACACCACCCGCGTGAGAGTTCCAGTTAATTAATAATTTTTTCACCTGTGGTCTATATCCGCCATTGTGCATAATAAATAATCTGGATTTCAGGAACGTAATATACAGTGTCTTGTATGCCGTATACGGTATTTAGCAAATGTGGAATCCACATACAGTGTGTTAACTGTCAGATGGCAGAGCTCTTCCTGGCCCTGAATCGGTACAAGTCGGTACACGTCGGGCGGCTTCGGCAGCCAACATAATTGACAAAGTGATTTGGAAGGCAACAATAGACGTCTGCTTTCTTATTGTTTGAATACCAGTGTTCTGAGTGTTCCGTTTTGTGTAAGGCCGGATCCACACATTGGACCCAACGTTGGCGCCAACAGTGTTCGTCCAATGTGTGGATCGGTGAAATAGTGTTGGAACTAACGTTGGCGCCAACGTTGGTACGGCTCCGTTGCTTGTCGGTATTTCGACCAAACATCAAAGGACGTTGGGCCAATATGGGTACGTCGTCCACACATTGGCGCCAACGTTTCATTCTGTCTTTGTCGTCTGCTCATCTCGAAACTGTTTCTTTCTGCGTTCGTTCTTCAGCGCCGGTTTAAAGTTTCGAAATCTCTTTGTAAATATAAGAACTGCATCAGAAAGTGATTCATTTGTGAAAGAAACCTCAGAAAACGAAATGCCACAGCAAAACTTAAGCGCGAACTGTGAAATTAAAAACTTTCTAGACTTTCGACACATTCAATTACTGAATTTAATTTTTAAAATTAACAGTACAGTACTTAATATTTCCTGTCAAGTTTTAAATATCGTTTTGCAAACTTCAAGCACTACTAGTGATATCAATTACATGATTATTTAAAAAGGGAAGTGTAGGCTTCTAATATTGTCTCCTTTAGTAAGAAATCGAAGCGTAATACCAAAAGAATAGCATCCCTCCAAAACATCTTGCCTTTTTTGTTTTATTTTCAATCATTTAAAGTAGCAGGTCTAGGTTTTTATAATGTGTATCGTTTACTTGTAGCATATTATAAAAAAAATTAATGATTTCGTACCATAATTAATGTTCGTTAGGAAGTGATACAACACCCCATCATCTTTTACGTATGTTTCCCACTTTGATTTACAATGACAAAATGTAATTATTCACACTCAAAAGCGTTAATGCATTGGCCGCGATTTGTGCGTCGGATGTGTTTTCGTTGGCTCTCCACAAATTCAACTGAATATTGGCTCCAATGTGTGGACGCTGTCTCACAAATATTGGCCAATGTTGGCGCCAGCGTTGGTACCAAAGTGTGGACGCGGGGTAATACGTAACTTAAGTGAGTGATTCCTGTAGTTGGTATCGTTATCAACCATTCTCGTGAGTATGCTGCTTTGTTTCATTTACGACCAACATGTGAAGCGGAAGCATTCCGCGTAGTTTGTGGTGTCAGCACTGCAGGACGTAGGCGTGACTTGTCTCACCCGCTCGCCTCTCCACCCGCGGCTGCCGGGGTGTGAGGCGGGGCTTGCTTCTTCTGCTCCCCGCTCCCCCCTCACAAGTGAGCCATCTAACAGTTTACACACGGTATACGGATTTTTCCAGGCAGCAAGCACATTTAACCCCGGAATTGGAATTAGTCAATTACATCAGGCGAGTATTAGTGTTTACAATTTTTGTGTACGTTGTGGTGTACTAATTTCTATGTGACGCATACCTAAAAACCTGGTTGTGCCACTGATACTTTTATTTAATTTTCGAGATTATTTACTTGGCTTCGGTAATCACATGGGCTTCCAAAACCGGATTTCGTAAACCGATTTCCCAATTCCGCTTTTGGTTGTTCAAATGTTTGTTAAGCTTATGGGACTTAACTACGGGGTCATCAGTCCCTAAACTTACAAACTACTTATGAACTAGCTAAGACTAAGGACGGCACAAATATCCATGCCCGAGGGGGGATTCGAACCCCCGACCGTAGTGGCCGTGCAGACCGTGACTGGAGCGCCTCAGTCCCCTCGGCCACCGCGGCCGGCGCTTTTGGTTGGTCATGTAAACAATCCAAAATCGATTCTGGAAATCGGCTTCTCTAAAGCGGTTTTCGAGTTCCACAATCGATTATCGTGCCCATGTAAACGCAACCGTTTTTGAAGCGTTCTTGGCTTGTCAGATTGTGTTTTCTTGTTAAGAATGGAAAGAGTGATATTTTCTAATGTGAGATAAAAGCATAATTATTAGAGTGAACATAAAACTGTGTATTTAAATAAAGAAATATATCGATTGTGCGGACTAAATCAGGATGTGAATCAGCTGTTTTTCAGCCGACATATTAAGTGGGCTAGGAAATCCGATTCAGGCATTGATCTGGATTCAGGCATTGATCTCTATACACTCTGGATGTTGAACTTCAGCTGTCTTAGTGTGCCAGCCATAGATATTCATATTTAGTTTCTTGCCAAATTCAAACTTGGCTGCTAAGTAGCATTTCAAGAAAAAGAGAAGAAAATATGGCCGGCCGCGGTGGCCGAGGTGACTGAGGCGCTCCAGTCACGGTCAGCACGGCCACTACGGTCGGGGGTTCGAATCCCCCCTCGGGCATGGATATTTGTGCCGTCCTAGTTCGTAAGTAGTTCATAAGTAGTTTGTAAGTTTAGGGACTGATGACCCCGTAGTTAAGTCCCATAAGCTTAACAAACATTTGAACATTTGAAGAAAATATGTTTCGATTCTGCTCCGATATTAGCGTACAACATCGAATATTGAATAAGTTCCAAATCAAGAGGTAAGCAAGCAATTCTTTGTCATGTAATAAGTAATGGAAACTCGTTTGCCAAATTTAAACATGGCGGACAATGTGAAATCGTGTGCAAAACCTATGAATGTGCAGGCACGCAGCAATTCTATGCTCGGACACCAGATTTATTCATCCAGTTACTATAGAGATCACTGGATTCAGGCTATGCCATGTAAACACGACGGCGAAAAACGGTTTACGAAAATCGGTTTTCGTCTTCCGGAAGATGTGTTGCATGTAAGGCCGGATCCACACATTGGACCCAACGTTGACGCCAACAGTGTTCGTCCAATGTGTGGATCGGTAAAATTGCGTTGGAGCCAACGTTGGTACGGATCCGTTGCTTGTCGGTATTTCGACCAAACATCAAAGGACGTTGGGCCAATACGGGTACGTCGTCCACACATTGGCGCCAAGGTGTCATTGTGCGTTTGTCGTCTGCTCATCTCGAAACTGTTTCTTTCTTCGTTCGTTCTTCGTCACCGTTTTAAAGTTTCGAAATCTCTTTGCAAATATTAGAACTGTATCAGAAAGTGATTCATTTGTGAAAGAAACTTCAAAAAACGAAATGCCACAGCAAAACTTAGGCGCGAACTGTGAATTTAAAAACTTTCTAGACTTCCAACACACTCCATTACTAAATTTTTAAAATTAACAGTACAGTACTTAATAATTCCTGTCAAGTTTTAAATGTCGTTTTGCAAACTTCAAGCACTACTAGTGATATAAATTACATGATTATTTAAAAAGGGATGTGTGGCCTTCTAATATTGTCTCCTTTCGCAAGAAACCGAAGCGTAATACCAAAAGAATAGCATCCCTCCACAACATCTTTCTTTTTTTTTTTTTTTTTCAATCATTTAAAGTAGCAGGTCTAAGTTTTATAATGTGTAGAGTTTACTTGTAGCATATTAAAAAATTAAATGTAAAATTAATAATTTTGTACCGTAATTAATGTTCGGTAGGAAGTGATACAATACCGCATCATCTTTTACGTATGTTTCCCACTTTGATTTACAATGACAAAATGTAATTATTCACACTCAAAAGCGTTAATGCATTGGCCGCGATTTGTGCGTCAGAAATGTTTTCGTTGGCTCTCGACGAATTCAACTGAATATTGGCTCCAATGTGTGGACGCTGTCTCAAAAATATTGGCCAATGTTGGCGCCAGCGTTGGTACCAATGTGTGGACGCGGGGTAAACGTAGTGTATAGCGGGACGTTACGTACCGGCGATAGGCAGATGGGAGCCGACGCTTTCGTAGACGTTGACGGAGTGGGCCTGTGACCCGGACGGCTGGGTCGGCATCGGCGGCGGCGTGGGGGCGGTGGAGGCGGCGTCTGGGGGCGGCGCGGGGGCGGCAGCGGCGGCGGGGGCGGCGGCGGCGTCTCGGCGCGTGAGGCGCAGCTTGGCGCGGCCCGCCCACTGCTTGAGGCTGCGCAGGTGCGACAGCTTCTTGCCGGTGCCGGAGCCGGAGTCGCCGTCGGGCGTCGACGACGCGGACGTGGACGGCCGCGGAGACAGCGGGTCCGAGCTGGCGGCCGCCCGCAGCGCCGCAGACGCAGACGCGGACGCCGCCTCCGCCGCTTCGCGCTCCGCCTCCCTGCGACAGACATTGCCGCCACGTCATCATTTATTACACAGCAAATTGTCTATACACGTTGCAAAAATGCATGTACGATAATTTCCAAGAATGCTTGCAATCCAAGTACATCAGCCTGTACAAAAAGGTACAGCCAAACTTTCAGGAAACATTCCTCACACACAAGGAAAGAAAATTTTTTATGCGAACATGTGTCCGGAAATGCTTAATGCCCTGAACTTTAATCCATATTCCAAAATTTTACTTGCTTTCCTAAACCGCCTGCTCGATGTACAAATTGAATAACATCAGAGAAACGCTACAACCCTGTCTTACTCCCTTCGCAAATAAAGCTTCCCTTTCATGCCCTTCGAGTCTAATAACTCCCGTCTGGATTATGTACAAGTTGTAAATAACTCTCATTTCCTCGTATTTTACCCCAGCTGACTTCAGAATTTGAAAGAGTGTATTTCAATCAACATTATCAAAAGCTTTCTCCAAATCTACAAATACTAAAAATGTAGGTTTGCCTTTCCTTAATCTATCTTCTAAGATAAGACGTAAAGTGAGTATTGCCTCCCGTGTTCCTACGTTCCTCCTGAATCCAAATATATATACATGATTTAACTTAAAAGGTAAAGCAGTCAACAATCCGAAGATTGGTTTGAACACCACAGTGCTTTACTAGGCATGGTCCTGTTTGGAGGTGGTATGCCTTGCCTTCCTCCGACCTTCGAACTGACTTACCCAGCCAATTATAGGGGGACCTACAATTTAACGTGGTTTCCGAACCATGGTGCTACTCGGTATTTTTCACAGGAGCAATACTGCCAGAGGTGAAAGAAGTGGAAATTGACAGATAAAAATCCTAGGACCTGGCGGGGATCGAACCCGCGACCTTCGGATTTGTAGTCTGGCACTCTACCACTGTGCAACCGAGGCGAACTTACCAGGCGAAAAAGCACCGGCTCAGCGTTAGACATACAAATAATAATAATAATAATAATAATAATAATAATAATAATAAAAGGAAACACACACACACAAATGTTGAGCTTTCGCAATCCTAGGTTGTTGCTACAGAAAAGAGGAAGGAAGGAGAGGGAAAAAGAAAAGGATGCTGGTTTTAAAGGAGTGCGTGAGGAGTCATTCCAATCCCGGGAGCGGAAGGTACTTGCCTTAGGGGGAAAAAGGACAGGTAAACAAACACCCCCCCCCACACACACACACATATAGACGCACACACCCTAAGGCAGACGTATTTAAAACGCCATGTCTGCCTTAGTGTGTGTACGTGTACAGGGTGTTTCAAAAAGGTACGGTCAAACTTTCAGAAAACATTCCTCAGACACAAAGAAAGAAAATATGTTATGTGGACTTGTGTCCAGAAACGCTTAATTTCCATTTTACAGCTCATTTTAGTATTTCTCTTTAAATGTAAATTGAAATAATTCGTGCAGACAATTGTCAAAATACCCAATTGTTTAGTTAGTATGTACTGTACTACTTCGATTCACCGCTAGTTGGCCCAATTGAAAGAAGGTAATGTTGACTTCAGTGCTTGTGTTGACATGCGACTCATTAATCTACAGTATTAGCATCAAGGACATCAGTACGTAGCATCAACTGGTTAGTGGTCATCACGAACGTGGTCTTGCAGTCAGTGCAATGTTTACAAATGCGGAGTTGGCAGATGCCCATTTGATGTATGGATTAGCACGGGGCAATAGCCGTGGAGCGGTACGTTTGTATCGAAACAGATTTCCAGAACGAAGGTGTCCCGACTGGAGCACGTTATGATTTCATACGGGATACTCTACCTGTGCTGCTAGAAAATGTGCCTTTACAAGTACGACACAACATGTGGTTCATGCACGATGGAGCTCCTGCACATTTCAGTCGACGTGTTCGTACGCTTCTCAACAGATTCGGTGACTGATGGATTGGTAGAGGCGGACCAATTCCATGGCCTCCACGCTCTCCTGACCTCAACCCTCTTGACTTTCATTTATGGGGGCATTTGAAAGCTCTTGTCTACGCAACCCCGGTACCAAATGTAGAGACTCTTCGTGCTCGTATTGTGGACGGCTGTGATACAATATGCCATTCTCCAGGGCTGCATCAGGGATTCCATGCGACGGAGGGAGGATGCATGTATCCTCACTAACTGAGGACATTTTGAACATTTCCTGTAACAAAGTACTGGTACTTTCTGTTACTGTGTGTTTCCATTCCATGATTAGTGTGGTTTGAAGAGAAGTAATAAAATGAGCTGTAACATGGAAATTAAGCGTTTCCGGACACATGTCTACATAAGATATTTTCTGTATTTGTGTGTGAGGAATGTTTCCTGAAAGTTTGGCCATACCTTTTTGTAACACCCTGTATATGTCGTCGCGACAGGGACGACTATTTTGGACAGCGTTTCGTCTGCACCACGATTCGCTTCTTACGACCGGTTCTTAGTACTGGCTGAGACCACTATTATTTTCTATCTATACAAATGATCTTGTGGACAGAGTAAGTTGTAATTTGCGGCTGTTTGCTGATGAATCTGTGGTGTATGGGAGGGTGTCGTGCCGCGGTGGAGTAGCCGAGCGGTCTAAAGCGTCTCGGTGCGGAGCGCGCGGTTGCTCGTCGTGGAGGTTCGAGTCCTCCCTGGGAGATGGGTGTGTGTGTTTGTCCGTAGGTTAGTTTACCTAGGTTTAAGTAGTTTGTAAGCTACGGACTGATGACCACGCAGTTTGGTCCGATAGATTTACGAACATTTGAACCTTGACGGTGTTGTCTGTAACTGACTGTAATAGCATACAGGATGACTTAGACAAAATTTCTAGTTGGTGCGAAGAATGGCAGCTATCTCCCAATGTAGAAAAATGTAAGGTGATGCGCATGAGTAGAAAAAACAATCCTATGATGTTCGAATACAGCATTAGTAGTGAGCTTCTTGATGCTGTCGCGTCGTTCAAATATCTAGGCGTAACATTGCAGAGCGATGTGAAATGGACAGTTGTGAGTAAGGCGGACAGCTGACTTCGGTTTACTGGGAGAATTTTGGGAAGATGTACGTCACCTGTAAAGGATACCGCGTATAAAACGCTTATACGACCACGTCTTGAGTATTGCTCAAGTGTTTGGGACCCGCAGCAGATCAGTTTGAAGGAAGACAGAGAGGCGGTTCACAGGCGAGCAGCTAGATTTGTTACCGGTAGGTTCGACCAATGCGCGAGTGTCACGGAAATGCTCCGGCAACTGAATTGGGGATCGCTGGAAGACAGACGACGTTCTTTTCGTGAATTTCTGTTAAGTAAATTTAGAGGGTCGGAATTTGAAGCCGAGTGTAGTACGATCTTGCTGCTGCCTACTTACACTTCGCGTAAAGATCACAAAGACGAGATAAGAGAAATTAGGGCTCGTACGGAGGCATATAGGCATTCTTTTTTTCCTCGTTCCCTTTGGGAGTGGAATAGGAAAGGAAATACCTAGTAGTGGTACAGTGTACCCTGCGCCACGCACCTTACGGTGAATTGCGGAGTATGTACATAGATGTAGTCAGAGGGACTGGTGGCAAAATAGTGTTTCCATCTTGTAGAGCAGTCAACAATCCGAAGATTTGTTTGAACACCACAGTGCTTTACTAGGCATGGTCCTATTTGGAGGTGGTATGCCGTTGCCTTCCTCCGACCTTCGAACTGACTTACCCAGCCAGTTATAGGGGGACCACGGTGCTACTCGGTATATTTCACATCAGCAACACTGCCAGAGGTGAAAGAAGTGGAAAGTGACAGATAAAAATCCCCTGACGGGGATCGAACCCGCGACCTTTGGATTTGTAGTCTGACACTCTACCACTGTGCTACGGAGCCGCACCTTAGGAATTAGAAATAGGAGATTAGGTCTTTGACAAGTCTAACATATTTGACAGTGAGACTTCTGGATAGACAGAAACTTTTGTTGGGTTGAGGTTTTTGGTGGACAAGTTAACTACAGTGTTCTGGGGTTGTTTTGGTTCTGAATGTTGTGGAGCATTGGTAGGGAGTTTGGTGGGATGGGGCAAGTTCAAAACGTCAGCTAGGCATGGTCTGAGTGCTGTGAGAGGTCCACAAGGAGGAACACTTTGTATAGGATAGATGTAGAGATGAGCTCCGCTGACACTGACCTGGCGAGCGCCTGCCGGATCTCGCGGCGGTCGGTGCCGGCGAGCGTGTTGCGCCGCTTGTGCCTGGCGCGCCGCGCCCGCCCCCCGCCGCCCCCGCCGCCGCCGCCGCCGCCGCCCCCGGCCGCCCCCGGGCCCAGCTGCTGCGACCTGCGGACCAGCGACATGCGCTGGAAGGCGCGCCCCGACACGTCCACCGCCACCACGTGCCCGGGGAACCTCAGCGCCACCTGTGCCACACGTCCACAGCGCTAGTAGCAGGACCAGGGAGGCACTATTCATCTCTATATATAAAAGGAAGTGTCCCGATTGACTGACTGACTGCCTCATCATCGCCCAGCCCAAACCACTGAAGATAGAAACCTTAAATTTGTGGAGGGTGTTGATCTTACTCTGTAGGCGTCATTTAAGAAGCAATTTTTCGATATTCCGTCCGTAAGGGGGTGAAATAGGGGATGAAACGTTTTTTGAAAATACTTAGCTATTTAGGCAATTTTGAAGCTAGAACTAAAAAAATTCGGATTTTAAGTCAGAGTTCGAATTTAAAGGAGACGTGTTTCGGCATTTTTTTGAAATTCGACAAATAAGGGGGTAAAGTAGGTGAGGCAAAAAATTGATTTTCAAAAATATGATGCTGTTAACCCAAATTTTAAACCACAACTACGAAACTTCGGATATGGAATCTTGGTCAGGATTAAAAATCAATTATTTTTAGTATTTTTGGAAATTCAACAAGTAAGAGGGTTAAATAGAGGATCAAAAATTGATATTTGTATAGTTGGTTAGACGTTTCGGTACTTTTGGAAATTCAACCATCAACGGGGTTAAATTGGAGAGGGCGTGTTTTACGAAAATATGTTGCTATTTAGGCAATTTTGAAGTTAAAAAAGGTAAAGCAGTCAACAATCCGAAGATTGGTATGAACACCACAGTGCTTTACTAGGCATGGTCCTGTTTGGAGGTGGTATGCCGTTGCCTTCCTCCGACCTTCGAACTGACATACCCAGCCAGTCATAGGGGGACCTACAGCTTAACGTGGGTTCCGAACCACGGTGCTACTCGGTATATTTCACATGAGCAATACTGCCAGAGGTGAAAGAAGTGGAAAGTGACAGATAAAAATCCTAGGACCTGGCGGGGATCGAACCCACGACCTTTGGATTTGTAGTCTGGACTCTACCACTGTGCAACCGAGGCGCACATTTTGAAGATAGAACTACAAAATTTCGTATTTGGATTCGGGGTTCGAATTTAAAGGACACGTGTTTCGGCATTTTTTTTTTAATTCAACCAATAAGGGGGTAAAATAGAGGACGCAAAAAATTGATTTTCAAAAATATGTTGCTGTTAACTCCAATTTCGAGCCATAACTACGAAACTTAAGATATGGATTCTTCATCAGGATTAAAAAGAAACAACTGGTGCAGACCAACCAGCCTACGCATGCGAAGCAGCGGGGGTTCAGCTAGTTCACAATAAACATTGGTCTACATACACGTCCATTAGATTAGATTAAATGTACTTTTCGTTCTAGTAGATCCGAATTGAGGGAATCCTCTTGGATGTAGAACATGTCAGAACAAAATACACAATATATACTTACAAAAAGAGAGCATATGTGTTAATGTACCTTCCACAGACCCTAAATGTAATTGCCCTTGTGGATGTGGAATTGGTCAGGAAAAACAATTATCTTAAAAATATTTACATTTTGAAGGACACAAAACTTACTACTACTTACTAATTTACTAGGTGCATATTAAAATTCTTAGCAATTACTTTTTTTGCGCTGATTTACAATGATTACATTATTGCACAAAACTTGTACTGAAGTCAAACTGAATACAGTATTCATACTTGTGGTTATTATATACAATAAGTTACAATCAATCACTTCTGGTAAGAAATTCAACAATTGAGTATAAGGAGTTGGCCACCAAAAAATCCTTTAGACTCTTTTCAAACTGTGCTTTATTGTGAGTTAAATTTTTTTGGCTGCTAGCATGTTATTGAAAATGTGTACTGCTGAATATTGGACACCTTTCTGAGCCAAAGTAAGTGACTTTAAATCTTTATGCAAGTTGTTCTTGTTTCTAGTATTGATCCCATGGACGGAGCTATTGGTTTAAAAAAATATTTTTAACGACAAATTTCTTTAGAGAATAAATGTATTCGGAAGCAGTACTAAGTATCTCCGGTTCTTTAAATAGCAAACCATCAAAAGCGACGTTGATTGAGTGTACCTCGCGCAGTGGTATTGGGCCCATATAAATTGCTGTTCGTTAGTCTCGCTAAAACTCGAGAACGTCTGAACCATTTTGCCTAATTTTCGTCTTGAAATATTCGCGTAAGTCCAGGGAAGGTTTAAACGGTGATAAAATATGGAAACGATGAAACTTCCTGGCAAATTAAAAGTGTGTGCCGGAACCTGGACTCGAACCTGGGACCTTTTCCTTTCGCGTGCATGAGCTCTACCGCGAAAGGCAAAGGTCCCAGGTTCGAGTCCCGGTTGCGGCACACAATTTTAATCTGCCAGGAAGTTTCATATCAGCGCACACTCCGCTGCAAAGTGAAAGTTTCATTATGCAAAAATTGTCCGGAAAATACGAAAATGGGGAAAAATTAAAACAGTTTTTTTCCAGTGAGCTATCAATAGAGTTCGTCCAATTGCTATAAAATTTTGTACATTTAATGTTGAAAGCAAGAGGAAGGTTTGCATCAAATAAAAATTTGGAAAAGTTGCCCGGAAAGTAGGAAAATTTAGGAAAAACCGAAAGCAATTTTTTGTATGAATAAAAATCAATTGCTCCATGTTTGTAAGAGCATCACTTGAGTACGGCTTGACAGGACAAGGTTTGTATGAAATAAAGGTTTTGGAAAATCTACCGGAAAAGTGAAAAAATTTGAGAAAAAGTGAATGTGTGTTTTTCAATGTGTTTTTCATTGAATTCAGCACTATAACTGTGTATTCGTACTACGGAGAGGTGTAATTCTTTATTGTTTTGTTCATTACGGCCTTGGAAAAGTTTTCAGTAAAAAAATTGGGACAGTTAAAAGGAAAGTCGCAAAATTTCAACCAAGTCCTTTTTCAGTGTGTTTCTAAATGTACTCAACACTATAAGTTAAGAACCGTTAGTCCGATTACGATAAAATTTTGATCATTTGACGTTCATTCATCTGATTGCGATAAAATTTTGCATATTTGACGTTCACATCAAGTGTAACGTTGTTATGAAATAAAAATTTGGAAAAGTTTCCCGGCAAATTGGAAAATTTAGAAAAAATAAAGAGATTTTTCTACGAAATATCAATATTGCGATAAAATGTGGCACACTCTACGTTCAAAGCGAGAGGAAGGTTTGAGAGAAGTAAAAGTTTGGAATAGTTGGGCAGAAAATAGGAAAATTGCGGAAAACTGAAAGAGGCCTTTTCTTTGGGATATCAATATGATACCTACGATTGCGATAAACCTTTGCACATTTGACGTTCAAAGCGAGAGTACATACATATTAGCAATTGCGAAGCATTGCCGGGTCGACTAGTAACAAATAACCGAGGACACTGGGTGCTGTTGGTAATGCGAGATGAATGTAAGCGGCAGTTAGGCGAGTTACCGTGGCGAGCTGCTCCTCGGGCGAGGGCAGGCGGTGGTCGGTCTCGTCGGCGTCCTGGGCGGGCGCCAGCCGCACGCTGCAGTCGGGCAGCGCCGTGACGTCACCCAGCGCCTCGGCGCTCGTCCACCGCCGCAGCGCCGCCACCGCCGCCGGCTGCAACAGAGCGCCGGGTTGCCAGCCTCACAGGCGAACTACTGTGCCCTCTCACGTCACACCAACTATTACTAACTTAACCACAACAGAAGGATGGAAACACTGGTGGAAGCTGACGTCGGGGAAGATCAGTTTAGGTTCAGGAGAAATGTAGGAACACGGGAGGCAATACTCACATTACGGCTTATCCTAGAAGATTTAAGAAAAGGCAAACCTACATTTCTAGCTTTTGTAGATTTGGAGAAGGCTTTTGACAATGTTGATTGGAATAAACTCTTTCAAGTTCTGGAGCAAGCAGGAGTAAAATATAGGGAGCGTAAGGTTATTTACAACTTGTACAAAAACCAGACAGCGGTTGTCAGAGTTAAAGGGCATGAAAGGGATGCAATGGTTGGGAAGGGAGTATGACAGAGTTGTAGCCTTTCTCCAATGTTATTCAATTTGTACATTGAGCAAGCTATAAAGGAAAGCAAGGAGAAATTTGGAGAAGGAATTAAAGTCCAGGAGGAAGAATTAAAAACATTGCGTTTTGCCGACGACATAGTAATTCTGTCAGATACAGCAAAGGACCTGGAGGAGCAATTGAACGGAATGGACAGTGTGCTGAAAGGTGCATATAAGATGAAGATTAACAAGAGCAAAACAAGGGTAATGGAGTGCAGCCTAAGAAAATCAGGTGATGCTGAAGGAATTAGATTAGGTAACGAAGCAATAAAGGAGGTAGATGAGTTTTGTTACTTGGGCAATACAGAGGATATAAAATGCAGAATGGCAATGGGTAGAAAAGCGTTCTTGAGAAAGAGAAATTTGTTAACATCGAATATTGATTTAAGCCTATGGAAGTCCGTTCTGAAGGCATTTGTGTGGAGTGTTGCCTTGTATGGGAGTGAAACCTGGACGATAAACAGTGCGGACAGGAAGAGGATTGAGGCTTTTGAAATGTGGTGCTACAGAAGAATGCTGAAGATTAGGTGGGTGGATCGCGCAACTAATGAGGAGGTACTGAACAGAATTGGGGAGGAAAGGAATTTCTGGCATACCTTGACTAAAAGAAGGGATCGATTGGTAGGACACATTCTTAGACATAAAGGAATTGTGAATTTAGCGTTGCAGGGAAGTGTGTGGGGTAAAAACCACAGAGGAAGACCAAGAGATGGATACAGTAAGCAGATTCAGAGAGATGTAGATTGCCGTTCTTGTGTGGAGATGAAGATGCTTGCTCAGGATAGGGTATTTTGGAGAGCTGAATCAAACTAGTCTCTGGACTGAAGACCGCAACAACAACAACAACAACAACAACAACAAAACAACAAAGACAAGCACGCCCCGCACGACACAGTGCACACATAACAAAACAACTAAATCATGTAGTTCGTAACATAGAAAAAGTAGCATAGCAACATAGCACTGTAAATGTAGTAGCATATAAGGACCCATTTTGTTAAAAGGTAATGGGTTGTTGTATAAGAATAATAAAAACACTTAACCACATGTCATATTTCTTGATAACCATTAATATTTTTAGAATGTGTCAATTACTGGAAAAGAAAACACTCTTCATACAGTTACCTGTGAAATGTTAACTACTTTTCAAATTAAAATTCGATAAAGTTTGAGTGATTATCAGACTTTGGTGAACTACGATTGACTCTAAAGCTAAATACAGTACTTGCTGTTGATGGAGGTATATGACACTATCACAACAATCATTTTTTTAAAAATACGATTTAAAAAAGTAACAGTCTTACTCAAGCTTTGAACTTTTTTTTATTAACTAAACTTTATGATTAGGTAAACATTTTATGGATGCTGGCATGTTACTGAGAATGTGTACTGCTGCACAGTGGACATCGTTCTAGGGCAAAATAACTGACTTTGAATATTTTTAAATGTTATTGACATTTTAATATTGATTCCATGAACTGAGCTATTGGTTTGAAAGAGGATATGATTATTGACAAATTTCATTAAGAAACATAAATATTGAGAAACAGAAGTTAGAATTCCAAATTCCTTAAACAGTCCTCTACAGGACGTTCTGACTTCATACCACAAATAATTCTTATTCCATGTTTTTAGGACCGGAAAATTTTAACTTGGACTTAAAGTAAGTACAGTACTCTCGCTTTTTCTATTTGTCAACTTCTTCTATTCCCTTGTCGTCATATTTTTGGCATAGATGTGTTCTAAACTGCATATAGTTTTTTTCAGGTTTAGTGACAGAGAATTGACAAGGAACAATTTATTAATGCCAAGGAAAATTTTATTAGCTGAACTTTCTAGGGCTATACTTGATTCATTTTGAATGAATGAATGGAGTAAGGAAGTTTAGGGTTTAACGTCCTGTCGACAGCTTGGTCATTATAGACGGAGCTAACGCTCGGAGTTTTGGGTAAGAATGACATGCCCTTTGAAAGGAACCATACCGACATTTGCATGGAGTGATTTAGGGAAATCACAAAAAAAAAAAAAAAACCTATATCTGGATGGCCGGAGGTGGATTTGCACCACCATCCTCCCGAATGCGAGTCCAGTGTGTTACCACTGCGCCACCTCACTCGGTCATTTTGAATGAAACACACGAGACAAATGTGTAATATTCAACAAATTTATTGTTTGTTACAAACTAGTTTACGGCTGTTACACTAACATGAGGTAAACACTACAAGGATATATAGCAATGCAGCTTGAAACTTTTATGTTGAAAGTTGCTTTCTTGTTTGAAAATTAATGTACATGTATTATCTATACAGCAACTTAAGATCTTTGAACTAAAAACTTCCAAGCTGCATTGCTATATCTCTGTAGTGTTTACCAGATGATGACATAACAGCCGAAAACCGGTTTGTAAAAAGAATAAATTTGCAGAATAATACACATTTATATCGTTTCAATGAAAATGAATAAAACATTCTGTCAAGAACCGACGGAGCAGTCAGTGAATTCTGTACTTGATTTACTATTTATTGCGATGTTTGTACCATCTGTAAATGTGGCATCCGGTGATGGGACATCCTCTGCTAGTAGCTCGTCCAAGGAATTATAAATTGCAGAGCGCTACTGAATCAGTTCGACAGTTACTCCTAACATGTGCGTTTGTTTACTTTAGTATTGCTCCTTTGCCATGTAAATGTAGTCAATCACATACTACTGTTGCATTATGAGTTGGAAAGATGAGAGGCACAATAGTGACATTTACTGCATCGGGTACATCATGGAAGCACTATATAGTTGATCAGCTATGAACGGTTTGTTGCTAGTGGTACATAATAATTTAAGGAATTTTTTCCCCAATATTTTTCTCAGTGTACAGGGTGTTAAAAAAAGGTACGGCCAAACTTTCAGGAAGCATTCCTCACTCTCAAAGAAAAAAAAAAATGTTATGTGGACATGTACCCGGAAACGCTTAATTTCCATGTTAGAGCTCATTTTATTACTTCTCTTCAAATCATATTATCATAGAATGGAAACACACAGCAACAGGACGTACCAGCGTGACTTCAAACACTTTGTTACAGGAAATGTTCAAAATGTCCTCCTTTAGCGAGGATACATGCATCCACCCTCCGTCGCATGGAATTCCTGATGCGCTGATGCAGCCCAGGAGAATGGCGTATTGTATCACAGCCATCCACAATACGAGCACGAAGAGTCTCTACATTTGGTACCCGGGTTGCGTACAAGAGCTTGCAAATGCCCCCATAAATGAAAGTCAAGAGGGTTGAGGTCAGGAGAGCGTGGAGGCCATGGAATTGGTCCGCCTCTACAAATCCATCGGTCACCGAATCTGTTGTTGAGAAGCGTACGATCACGTCGACTGAAATGTGCAAGAGCTCCATCGTGCATGAACCACATGTGTCGTACTTGTGAATCGAAGAAGTACACAGGAAAGAGTAAGAGTCCTAAGATGGAACCTTGGGGGACACCACATGTTATTAGTTCCCAGTTGTATGGAGTAATGCAAGTGCAGATCTGTGCCGACGGTTTAACGCGAAAAGTAATCGGCCACTCGTGAGAGACAAGACTCATTAGATGAATATCACGACAGGGACGCTGCTGTAGACCCACTCGTTACGAGTAGTGAATCGAAACAAGAAATTCTACCGTGTTAAAGGAGTTTCTAGGTTGCGGCAGCTACATTGCGAGAGCAGGGAGGTGGCGAGGAGTTGCAGGAGCCGCTTAGGGCTAAGAGTCACGTCCGGAGGCCAGCGTGTCGACCCGAGGCGGCGACCCCAGCTGTCGGGGGGCTCGGGTTTCAGGGCGGGAAACGCGAGAGGAGAGGAGAGGTGCGTAGGCGGACACCAAAGCCGCAGCCACTGCCGCTGGCTGGACAGGCCGCGTCGCCTCACGCAGGAGGCGGAAGAGCGGTCATTGCTGCTTGTCAGCACGTGGGAGGGGCGGCAGGGAACGCGCGAAACAGTTCAACAGCTAACAACAACAAAATATTGGGCTGCTTTAGAAAAAAAATATCGAACTGACACGTCTTACGGCCCACTTTAAATTTGTAGTTTTATATTTTTTTGCAAACATTACGGACAAAAATAATAATTTAAATAATAAAAAATTATAGCGATGTGATTAAGACTCTACTATTGTGATAATATCTATGCACCCAACATATAACCCTTTTAGGAAAAAAGGAGAAAAAAACCTTTTTTTGGTAGTGGCGGGTCCCGAACCACGGACCGTGTGCATTATAATCCAACACGCTGCCTACTAAACTACGGCCAACAATTACGAAATTCGCCCATAATTTTCGTACTATTGATGGCAGTTGTTAAATGATACTAATATGGCATTTGTAGACACTAGATTATCAATTATCGTACGAAGAACGACATGTTTTTGTTAATTCTCCAGTGCGCCATTGCTTTGAAATGACAACGTGTAAGTTACAATAAGAAAATCAAATACATAACGCAAGATGGCGTATGCCACAGAGTGTTCTGGGCGAGGAATGTCACGTGACACCTGCGAACGGCTGGTTTTCGTTTAATTTAATGGAGGGTGTCAAAACTCCGTTATTTTTGCAAATATCTCTCAAACGAAACGAGATATGAAGGGAAAAAAAAAAAAAAAAAACCACACACACACAAGGGAACAAATTTGTAGAGAATTTTCTCCTCTACAAATTCGGTTATTCAATTTTCTCGTCAGATTAACGGTTTATTTGCAAATTACATCACAAACGGCTTTTCTTGGTATTACTAAGCGAGGTTCTGGTCTCTGGTAGCCAAAAATTATGTCTGTAAAATTTGGTGCCGATCGGTTGAACGGTTCGACCTAAAAAGTGGGAACACGTTACAGCCAGACTGATATCGTCAAATCGAAACGGCTTTTTTTAGTATTACCACCGTATTTTTGTCCGACAGATTTGAAAAAGGGGGGTTCTGGTCTCTGGCGGCCTACAATCATGTCTGTAAAATTTGGTGCTGATCGGTTGAACGGTTCTTCTTAAAACCAGGGAACACGTTACAGACAGACAGACAGACACACATCCCAAAATCACCGTTATTTTTGCAAATATCTTTGAAACGCTACGAGATATGAAAAAAAAACATAAGAGAGCAAAGTTGTAGAGAATGTTCTCCTCTACAAATTCGGTTATTCCATTTTTCAAATGAATGGTTAAGCCGTTATTTTCATTTAAATTTAGAGCTGTCAAAAGACGATCGCAAAGGCCCACTTTTAGTGTTACTACCGTAACCTAAAGTGGGCCAAAATACAGGGGTGGTTTCGAATAAAATTTAGGCAGCTGGTTTAGAAGAAAAATATGGAAAATAAAAAAAAATCGTAACTGGTAACTCAGAATGGGTATAGTCTATTAGGAAGAGGACAGTGTCTATTTGGTGCTACGTAAGATTCAAATAACATTTAGGTTTCACATTAATGATACCTCCCCCACCATGAGGATAAACATTGTGTATCCACATTAATATCCCCCCCCCCCCCGTTTAACCCCTCCCCCAACCCCTCACACTCTTTCTGTTAATTATGTTGACGCATATATTTTCTTACTTAATGTTACCTGACCTTCATATAACATGACTATTCATCACATTAGATATCACTCACCTATCACATGGACATTACACTTCCATTCCATTTCCCCCTAACAATCCTTTCCATTTTCAGTTGCCTAAATTGACACATAGTTTTTTCAACTTTGTGCTGCTTTAGCTTCATATAACAAGGTAGTCCTTCATATTGAATTAATCATACCACTAAATAATTTAAACTGCTTAATTTTCCTCATATTTTTCTTTAAGTGACGTCAATTTCGATTCCTTTTCAAACCCGGAGGTTAAACGAGGGCCGGCCGCGGTGGCCGAGGGGACTGAGGCGCTCCAGTCACGGTGTGCACGGCCACTACGGTCGGGGGGTTCGAATCCCCCCTCGGGCATGGATATTTGTACCGTCCTTAGTATTAGCTAGTTCATAAGTAGTTTGTAAGCTTAGGGACTGATTTCCCCGTAGTTAAGTCCCGTAAGTTCTACAAACATTAGAACATTTTTTTTTTATTTTTTTTTTTTTATTTTTATTTTTATTTTATTTTTTTTTTTTTTTTTTGGTTAAACGAGGTATATTCAAAACGTTCCGGAACATTCGTAATTTCGCCCTAATGCAGAGTGGGAGCGAAATGCAGCTGACATTCCAGATTACGCCTGTGTTGAATGTGTAACTTCCGGAAGTTTCATTATTGTATGTCTGGTACTTATTATTCAGTACTGTGTTCAGTCGCACATTTTGTGAATTCCGTGATGGCAGAGGTGCAAACCGTCTGCATTAAATTTTGCGTGGAACTGAAGAAAACCCTTACAGAGACACACCAAACGATGCGGGAAGCGTAATGTGCTGAGAGCTCAAACCGTCCTCGGTGTTACGAATGGATCACGCGATTTAAGTCTCCTGGAGGAACTCAAAATGACCCTCTTTCAGAGCGCCCTTCGATGTTCACCGCCGACGCTCGTGTCAAGAACGACAACGAAATTGTGCGTGGTAACCTTATACTAACTACCTGAGATATTGCAGAAGATTGTAGCTTTCCGGCTGGATCGTGGCACGAAATCCGGACACAGCATCTTGGAATGCATACTGTTGCCGCCAAGAACGACCCACGCACATGAATCAAGACGACAAAGTATATCGCCTCGCAAAAACGTGAGAAGGAAACGACCTGAAATGTGGCGAGACAATTCATGGCTCTTATACACCACGATAACGCATCAGCACATTCATGCCTGGTGTGTGACTGTCGCTAAAAAACGAAATCACTGAGCATCATCACCTGTACTCTTCAAAACCTGGTCCCTGTGCCCGGAAAGTCCAGGTTGGAATAAATCATATAGTGAGGACAGTTTACAACTCACCGCAAAGACGTGGCGACGAGCTGCGACAGGCACATACAAAAGACACACACATACAACACATTCAGCTATCGGCCATGGCCTTCTTCAGAAAATAGAGCACTCACGCAATCACACAGGCACACAACACAGTCATACAACCATCACGCAGTCGGAGGTGATGGTTGTATGACTGTGTTGTGTGCCTGTGTGATTGCGTGAGTGCTCTATTTTCTGAAGAAGTCCATGGCCGATAGCTGAATGTGTTGTATGTGTGTGTCTTTTGTATGTGCCTGTCGCAGCTCGTCGCCACGTCTTTGCGGTGAGTTGTAAACTGTCCTCACTATATATATATATATATATATATATATATATATATATATATATATATATATAGTGTCCCAGCTATCTTGTCCACCCAAAATATCTCTGCAACAATAACAGCTATTGGAAAACGACTTTCACCGGTATCAATGTACGGCTGGGGGTCCATGAATGTACATATATGTACATATTTGGAAACATTCTAAAACGAAAGCAAATGTGTTTTTAACACAAACTTATGTTTTTTTTTTAAATGGACACCCTATATTTTTTTCTTCAGCAATCCATAGCATGACAAATCACATAAACAATGGCGTTTATTGCATCGCAGTATTCCAATTACATCCCGAGATATTGCGACGCGAAGTTGGTTGAAAAACCGGAAATGCGCTGCTAGCGCACGTCCTGACACTCAGGCGTGAACACCATGCTGCCCATAATCACGATGTGATGACATGCGTAATCGCACTTCCATACTTACCAAGAGATCCGAAACGAATAATACGGTCTGCTGCCATCCTGCATTAAAGTCGTACATTCCAGCAGGTATTTATCCCATAGGCTAGGGGTGATGCGGTTCTGTAACACATCTGTGTACCGCAATGTTAGTCACAAAGTTAACTTCGCTTATCGTTAATCCGTTACTAAAAAGGTAATGCCGTTCAACGTTAAAACTTTACTGTAGATCTGGCGCAAGTGACAGTGAATCATTCACTCATAATAAGAAAATTCATATTGTGTACGTAGACACATAAAACGTGCAAGAGGGAAACCATTATGTGCTTAGGAGAGTTGATGTCAGCAGACCGTATTATTCGTTTCGGACCTCTTGATAAGTATGTAAGTGCGATTACGCATGTCAATCACATCGCGATTACGGGCAGAAGGGTGTTCACGCCTGAGCTTCAGGACGTGCACTAGCAGCATATTTCGGGGTTTTTCAAGCGTCAACTTCTCGTCGCAATATCTCGGGATGTAACTGGAATATTGCGATGTAATCAACGCCATTGTTTATGTGATTTGTCATGCTATGGATTGCTGAAGAAAAAATATAGGGTGTCCATTTGAAAAAACATAAGTTTGTGTTAAAAAACGCGCTTGCTTTGGTTTTAGAATGTTTCCAAATATGTACATTCATGGGCCCCAGCCGTACATTGATACCGGCGAAAGTCGTTTTCCAATAGCTGTTATTGTTCCAGAGATATTTTGGGTGGACCAGATAGCTGGGACACCCTATATTCAGACTGTTGTTGTTGTTGTTGTGGTCTTCAGTCCAGAGACTGGTTTGATGCAGCTCTCCACCCTACTCTATCCTGAGCAAGCCTTTTCATCTGCTCATAAGAACGACAACCTACGTCCACTTGAATCTGCTTACTATACGCGTCTCTTGGTATCCCTTTGCGATTTTTACTCCCCACACTTCCCTCCAACGGTAAATTCACAATTCCTTGATGTCTAAGAATGTGTCCTACCAATCTATCGCTTCTTTTAGTCAAGGTATGCCAGAAATTTCTTTTCTCCCCAATTCGGTTCAGTACCTCCTCATTAGTTGCGCGATCCACCCACCTAATCTTCAGCATTCTTCTGTAGCACCACATTTCAAAAGCCTCTATCCTCTTTCTGTCCACACTGCTTATCGTCCATGTTTCACTCCCATACAAGGCAACACTCCATACAAATGCCTTCAGAAAGGACTTCCTTAGGCTTAAATCAATATTCGATGTTAACAAATTTCTCTTTTTCAAAAACGCCTTTCTACCCATTGCCATTCTGCATTTTATAGCCTCTGTACTGCGACCATCATTTGTTATTTTACTGCCCAAGTAACAAAACTCATCTACCTCCTTTATTGTTTCGTTACCTAATCTAATTCCTTCAGCATCACCTGATTTTCTTACACTGCACTCCATTACCCTAGTTTTACTCTTGTTAATGTTCATCTTATATGCACCTTTCAGCACACTGTCCATTCCGTTCAATTGCTCTTCCAGGTCCTTTGCTGTATCTGACAGAATTACTATGTCGTCGGCAAAACGCAATGTTTTTAATTCTTCCCCCATATTCAGACTATTTCGAAAGAAACCCGCACAATAAGTAAAAGGTAAGAGTATAAAATTGTGGACAAACGTTCGGAATTTTTTGAGCCGTCCTCGCAGTTAAGTAGTATGCGGTTGTTGGTTGCGCGACGCATCTGGTAGGCGAGGCGGTTTGCGGCGACGTTTTGCGTCAGCAGAGCGAAGCGACAGCGCGCAGAGACCAGATTTAATACCATTAAAGGCCCATCGGTCAGCGCGACACAGACGGATGGGCGAACGCCGCGTCACAAGCGCGTCCACGACACACTTCTGCAGGAAGCTACTAGCAAAATGCACAACAACACTGGTGCCACCGTGTGACGGCATATGCTGGTCGAACTAGGCAGATTCTTGCTTCCGTCTGAATTTGAGTGAGTCTTGACGGTTGAATTGAAAATTACGTAAATAAACAGTAGAAATCAGTCTGAATGTATACAGTCTGTTACTAAGGGCAATAAGAGGAGGGTGAGAGAGATCGGAAATAAGGTGAAGTAGGGCTCATTTCTGCAAGGTATAACAAACACACGACTCTGATTTCCTTGATGATCTGACATGAAAAGCCTGCTACAACACTAATTTCAAAGCGCTAACCGCATCATGCTAAATTTGCTTTTCGCGCATGCGCACTTGTGACGTACCTCCAGCTCTGTCACGAGCACCACATAGTTGACGACGGTCGGCCCCAGCGCAATGCTCGCCACCGGTATGTACGCTTCATTTTCTCTTATTCACCATTTCCACATTATCACAACTCAGGTAATCCGATTTATCATTTTATGGAATAGGACCAGAGAAAGTTGGGTCGTCTAGTCCACTGAGAGTGAAAAATATGAAATAACTTGAGTACTTTCACCTACATTTTTCTTATCCATAGCCCAATGTAAAATAGCATAACGCGATTAAACTTGAGCTGAACATGTTTTTCAACCAGGGGACCACCTTATTCAATTTGATAAGACTCAGATTTTAGTAGCCACAAATGGATACCACGAAAGACTGTACAGAGAGGCTATAGAAATTGTAAAACACCCCAATAATTTCAATAGGATGGAGGAGGGCGTGAAACTAAATGAAATGTTCCACCATGGGACGATATTAACTGACGGCGGCAATCGACAGCGACGAACTGTGCGCGCATGTCAAACATCTGACGTCACACCTCTGCGCGCGAGCCCTCGTAAACGGAGTTTGGCTTCAGTCAGTAGCGAGCCAGGGTGTGTATTGGACTTTCAAAAGTGCCACGATCCCCCTTGAGAATGTCCTCCGCAGTCGGGGCCGAAACGTTGGGTTTCGACAATAAATCCACTAGACCACGGCATAATAGCCCGGAAATTTTTAGTAATTTTGACCATTCCGGCCGTGAAATTTTACATTTTACAATAACGCGATAGTTACTGGCATTTTTCTCTTCTTTGTGTACAGATGACCCTGGTGATGTGGCTCTAATGCCACGAAACTAGTTGGTTAATAAAGAACACCATACAGCTGAAGCGGTTTACACCATTATCAGTTATTTTCTGGAAAGATGAGAGGCACAATAGTGACATTTACTGCATTGGGTACATCATGGAAGCACTATACAGTTGATCAGCTATGATTGGTTTGTTGCTAGTAGTGCATAATAATTTTAAGGATTTTTTTTCCAATATTTTTCTCAGTATATACTCACTGTACATTAACTGTGGTATTTTTATAGCTTGAAATAAAAACGGTTGAGAGCCAGTACTGTTGTATTTGTGAGGAACAAGGTAAGCATGGCGGCAGCGCGGCCGGTAGTCTTTGGTGAGCCCCACACAGCACAGCACAGGCCCTGGGACGGCGAGTAACGTGTCATTAGGGGCAGCCCACGCCCCGGCGCGGCTAATGAATGGAACGGTCGCCGGCTTTGTGCTCGCATGAAGCGGCGGGCGGCGCCTCCACAGGGCCCTGTACTCCTAAAGCCCTTTCTACACCGGAAGTGAAAGCTTGCGAGATTACCCACGATGCACCGGTCACGCCGTCCGCGTACAGTGTAGACGCGTCCACTTGCACAAGATAGCACGCATACGATCGCTAGTAGACGGTATAGGATGGATCCTATTCTCACGCGTATTGAAGTGCTTCGCGCATGCGCTGACGACCGAATGGGGAACCCAGCTGACAAACGAAGCCAAGTCGGGAATTTGTTTGAGAATGTGTACTTCTATCCTGCTCAGCGGAACGTAGTTTTTCGAGTCAGTCGTAAGTATTTTAGGAGTGATACTATAGAGGAATTGCATTAAAAATTTAATATAACCTGTGTACAATTTTCACTGGATACAGAGGTATAGCTTTTAATATGAAATCCAAACAAACGTAGAGCAAATGTAAATCAACAAATTTTCACTGATTTATCCGCCACTTCTTGGTAGTACTACATCACACTTACTTGAAAGTAGAATTTTTGTGTACCTTTTACATGTTAGTTTCCACTTAGTTACCCGGTTTTCTGTTTACAAGGACATATTCAGACTTTAAACTACGTCGAAAACCGGTTATTTAAATAAAAGTCAATATGGTGATCTACCAAGAACCGACAAAAGAATCAGTCAAAATATCCAAATCAGTTTATTGTACATACCAAGAGCTGTATCTCTGTACCCTATAAAAATTGGACACACATTATATGAAATTTTAACTGCAAATCGTCTTTATTACCATCTTCTAAAATATTTGCTACTTTCCTGAAACACGCTGTATTTAAAAGATGAGATATTTGTTTTTGGTGAGCATTATTTGAAGCTTTATCAAAGTGAAAGGTCTACGTATAGACACCTGAGCTTGTTCATCATACCAACAGACGCCTCAAACAGCAGGGGCTGGAAATATGTAATTGCACTTTATAATGAGGACGTTAGCACATGTCAGCAACATAGTTACGCATGAACTGCACGAAAACAAATACAGTTTCACAGTGGCAGTGTAAAACACAAACAAATGTTTTAATCATCACAATATATCATACACTTTCGAAAAGTGATGTTAACGTGGCGATTCATTTGCTGTAAGTTGACTACAAACGAAGTAGACCCGTCAAGCAGGCAACTCAACAAATGAGTACATATGAACGCTTCTTTGTAGTTCGACGGTCTATCGCAAGGGGCGTTGCATCTGACGACTTCCTTGTTAGTGTTGCACGCCTCGTATAGAAAGGGTTTAACTGTCACCAACGCTTAGGTTCCGCTACTTCTTCCTCTCTCCCAGCTGTTGATCTTTGTACCAGATCCCAGTCTAATTACTGGAACACGGACTATCAGTCTTACGTTAAAGTTGTTAAATTTTTGTTTCGCATACGACTCTCGTATCAACGAGCGAAGTCAACACGTGTTGGCCTTTTGTGCGTGTATGTGTATGTGTGTGTGTGTGTGTGTGTGTGTGTGACAGAAAGAGAGAGAGTTTTCTTTCAGCTCGACAAAAATTGGAATCCTGTGAGTAATATCATCCAGTCACAGCGTAATCGACGCCACCAATCATTATCAATGATTAGAAGACTATTGCTCTTCCACCACCGAGGGCAGCACATACAACTTGGGTGTATCGCGCATGACACCATCTAACGCATGCGCAAAATGATACCAACACTTTTAGCAAGCGCAAGAACCACTATAAATACCGCGACTGCACCTGGGCTCTTCAGTACTCGCTACTCACCTGAAGATGGCCGGGCGTTTCCAGGCCGAAATATCGTGTCAGAATGACGACGGGATCCGGTCGCACACCCGAAAGTTACTGGATGAGGAAGATCCGAGTTCGAATCCCGACGGAGGTACAAATTAAATGTCCATGTTGTGTCATTACAACATCTACTAGCAGCGCAGAGTCAAAAAACCCCATTTAAAATTTAATTTCACATATAGTACTTCCACTTTGTATTCAAACATGTTTGCAAGGGTTAATGGGGAAAGGGGTTGGGGGCGAATCTTTATATATAAAGCAGAGTGTCCATGTTGCATACAAATCTAAAGTTTCGATCCAATCTTTATGAAATTTTGTACACGTAAGCTTCAGTCTAAGACGACGGTCACCGTAAGTGTAAGAATCACGTACGATACATAGTTCACGAGATATGACGTCATAAACAATGAGATGCGCGAAAAACTGCTGCATTTGGCCACAATGCTGCTCATTTTCTCCTAAACCACTGGACTGATTTTAACCAAATTTGGTACACACATTCCTTACCGTGAGGTAACAATTGCTGCAGGGTTAAGAATCACATACGACACATGGTTCAAAAGATATGACGTCATAAAGAATAGGAATCGGAAAAACTGGCACATAATGTGGCGAGACTTTATAAACACGCTATATGAGAATGAGAGTACTTAGCGACGTGCAACAAACTTTAAACATAATTTTAAACATTTATTAAACTTTTTCTCGCTGACAACCATAGCAAAATTATGAATGGAAGAAATTTTCTCGCTTACTACTTTTCTGCTGTTTATGTAGTAAAACTACGGCATTCGGTATGATATTACAATTTATAATTTGTGCACTATAAATTGTAATAGCAGGAAATTTTACAGTCAAACATATAGTTGAATGTGCATTCTAAATTGTATCACAGTCAACACGTAGTTCATGACATATGAGCACATAAACAGTAACGTTCATGGGAAAACACCCCCTCACGCACCAAGTTTTAATCTATTATTTCTTTACTACTAATTGTATTTCCAAGAGATTTTACAGAAGAATATATACCTGAAAAATTTTACAAATGAATAGAAGGTAAAGCAGTAAACAATCCGAAGATTGGTTTGAGCACAACAATGCTTTACTAGGCATGGTCCTGTTTGGAGGTGGTATGCCGTTGCCTTCCTCCGACCTTCGAACTGACTTGCCCAGCCAGTTATAGCGGGACCTACAGTTTAACGTGGGTTCCGAACCACGGTGCTACTCGGTATTTTTCACATGAGCAATACTGCCAGAGGTGAAAGAAGTGGAAAGTGACAGATAAAAATCCCAGGACCTGGCGGGAATCGAACCCGTGTAGTTTGGATTTGTAGTCTGGTACTCTACCACTGTGCAACCGAGGAGCACTTACAAATGAATATATACCTGAAAAATAGCAGGAGTAAGTAAATACCCGGGTAACGCCGGGTTTTCAGCTAGTTCAAATGTTTGTATAGTCTATGGGACTTAACTACGGGGTCATAAGTCCCTAAACTTACAAACCACTTATGAACTACTCACGAACTAGGACGGCACAAATATCCATACCCGAGGGGGGATTCGAACCCCCGACCGTAGTGGCCGTGCAGATCGTGACTGGAGCGCCTCAGTCCCCTCGGCCACCGCGGCCGGCTTTCAGCTAGTCTGACGCTTCATATTTGGAAGAGCACTGTACCTTGTCAGTAAGAAACTTAAAAGGTTGTGTTTAGTAGTGGAGTACTTAGAATGTTATCAGCTATGCTAATTGATGCCCGATTCTAAAAGCATCGTTAATTTTAAAGAACGCGGGGGCACTCTCGCTGGCTAGTTTAGCGTCGGCGGTTGCCTTCGCTGGAGTGGCAAGGTGTGGAGATGGTGGGCTAGATAATGCACCGCGCGCGCAGCCAGCTAATCTGCCGGTCACGGCTGCGTCAGGTCGGAATGGACGCCGCTCCGTAATGAAGGAAGGTAGCGGGCCATTAGAGCAGCTACCGGGAGATTACGAGGCGCCCCGTCCGACAAACGAGTCCTGAATATTCATCAGCGCCGGCCGACCCAATAACGCGGGGGCCACTCGGGGCGTGAGCAGCTGGTGGGCGGGGCGTGGCAGCCGCCAGCGGTCGCCGAACCCAGGAAGCGCTCCGGAGGGCGAGGCCGCCGCGCAGGGACCTGTCGGCCGCTCCAAGGCCGCTGGCCGCATACCGCTGCTAACTGCTTGACCCAGGCACAGCCGGAATGCGGCGCGCCCACCCAGCAGTGTACAGTTGATAAATATGAAGCATTCAATTCAAATTTGTGCTGCGGCCGCGAATCGAACCCGGACCTCCATGCTTACTAGGCAGACGTCTTAATCCCCCCTTTGTTTTATTCGCCTTCTTCTTCTGTGAGGCTTTCATTGAATAATATTTCTCCTTTGATTGTTTTCGAAAAACGCCCTCATGGGCGTTATGATTTTAAATTAAGGTAAAAGGAAAGCCGGTCGCCGTGGGCGCGGGGACTGAGGCGCTCCAGTCACGGTCTGCACGGCCACGACGGTCGAGGGTACGAATACCTCCTCGGGCATGGATATTTGTGCCGTCCTTAGTATAAGGTAGTTCGTAAGTTTAGGGACTGATGACCCCCTGTCGGCCGCGGTGGCCGAGGAGACTAAGGCGCTCCAGTCACGGTCTGCACGGCCACTACGGTCGGGGGTTCGAATCCCCCCTCGGGCATGGATATTTGTACCTTCCTTAGTATAAGGTAGTTTGTAAGTAGTTTGTAAGTTTAGGGACTGATGACCCCGTAGTTAAGTCCCATAAGCTTTACAAACATTTGAACATTTTGTAAACGGAAAGCAATTATTTTTATTTTCCTTCTTGTTTTTGTAAACCTTGTGACACTTTCCTTAATGTCACTGCTTTATTTGATACTATTTATAAATTCCAAACTGAAGTACAACAGAAAACGTAATAAGGAAGTATGAAAATAATGAGTTTAATTGTTTTTTTCGCATTTCGTCGCATGTCGTAGTTTAACGTATTGTCACTTCAAGCCGATAACAGTACAATGAGGAATCTTTGAAACAAATGTTTGTATCTAGGTCGACTTAGTAACTTGTGATGTACCGTTGATAACAATTGTAAAAAGTCAGGTAAACCCTTAGACTACCACACCACAAACGATTAAGGCGCCTTGGAATAGTCTAAGCACGATTTCCCTCCACGTCACAAACTTTAATTCAGGTTCTGTGTTCCAAAGATAATTGCCACTACTGCCAAGGCTCTCCATGCAGCGGAATAGCACCTCGGCAATGGACACAACGGAACAATCCTGTTTAGGTAATATAAATATCAATTTAACACAAATAAACAATCCGTGAGACGGATTTTCGTCTCAAATATGTCAAAGACATTATTGATAAATTATATTATTAAATTGATATTTATATCACCTAAACAGGATTGTTCCGTTACGTCTATTGCCGAGATGCTATTCCGCTTCATGCAGAGCCTTGGCAGTAGTGGCAATTATCTTTGGAACACAGAAACTGCCGGCCGCGATGGCCGAGGGGACTAAGGCGCTCCAGTCATGGTCTGCACGGCCACTACGGTCGGGGGTTCGAATCCTCCCTCGGGCATGGATATTTGTGCCGTCTTAGTTTGTAAGTAGTTCATAAGTAGTTTGTAAGTTTAGGGACTGATGACCCCGTAGTTAAGTCCCATAGACTACACAAACATTTGAACTTTTTTTTATGAACTATAATTACGTAGGCTTCCGCGGCCAGAGTCAGATGACACAAAAGTTTTCTGGGTATTGTACCGCGTCATTATGTAAGGCGATTACTTAAATAACCGACGTTTCGGCCAACGTTACAGTGGCCTTCATCTGGGTATACTGTTGTGAGCTGGTTATTACTACACTTTATATTACTTTCATTTAGATTATACGTCATAATTTTTAAAAATAAGCGATGTTATTGGTGAATTTTTGGCGGAAGAATGGAACTTTGTTTTGATGGGATGCTGAGGTGGAAGGGGTGGGGGTTAGCCATTGCTTCTTGCATAGCGAGACATGACTGGTGTTCATCGGCGAATGGGGTGAGGGCATCCGTTTCTCTCCTGCTGGCCGTGTGCCGCGCGGCGGCAGTTGCTTACTGGTGACGCTGGCGTGTTGTGTTGTCAGTGCGGCCTATTTACTTATGAACTAGCTAACATTAAGGACGGTACAAATATCCATGCCCGAGGGGGGATTCGAACCCCGACCGTAGTGGCTGTGCAGACCGTGACTGACGCGCTGCTGTCCCCTCGGCTACCGCGGCCGGCCAAAAGAGATAGATTGGCTGGCCAGTACCATGTGCTGTACGGCCGATAGCTACAAAAAAAAAAAAAAAAAAAAAAAAAAAAAAAAAAAAAAAAAAAAAAAAAAAAGGACAAGCTTTCGGAACACAGTTCCTTCCTCAGGTGGGAGAGTTCCCTTGTCTCCCACCTGAGGAAGGAACTGTGTTCCGAAAGCTTGTCCTTTTTCGTCTCCTTTTTTTTCTGTTTCTTCATTTGTGTAACTATCGGCGGTACAGCACAAAGGTAAGGACTGGCCAGCCAATCTATCTCTTTGAAAAATAATTTATCATCTCTGAGGAGAATTTTCATCATTAATCGAATATTAACTTCAGTAAATGTTTGTAATAATACATTTTACCCCTACATGATTTGTATACCAGTTCCTACATATTTGTTTCTCAATATCATTTTAATTTCATTTAGTTGTAATAAATTGATCCAGAGATGATCTTTTAATTCATCTTTATTTCGCTGTAGCACTGAAACGGTTTACTGCGAGTTATAAAACCAAAACTGTGAAATATACGGCAAATCAAGATGGCGCCTGTGACATGCAAGGAACAAGTGAATATCGTTTTCACGTCACTTTCCAAAGTCGTCGTTCATTGGCTAATGTAACAGCAAATTTCATTGACGGAAATAATTTTTTTATTATTTTTTTTTTTTGTATTCCCACACCAACGACACAGCCAGTAGGCTGGCAGCAGCTCCATAGATTGCTCTTCAGCCGAGAGATAAAACAAATTGACATGGAGATACATAAAATATATAACAGGAGATAAAATAATGGAGAATAGTAACATAGACGTGGTGACAATTCGGAGTAAAAACAGTTGACAGATGATTAAAAACACATTTAGTCTGTTCAAAGCGAGGAGCCACGGTGACATAAAAACCATATAGTACGACCATGACACAGGATGGCGGGTATACGGAGACACTAATTAAAACACTCGGTGCGACACTATTTTGATAACGGTGGACGCAGATAAAAAACACACATTTCTCTGTAGCATTGCACACAACACTGATCGTAGCACTGTTAAAATTGCCGGTCCAGGACCCCGCCGGGTGGGAGGTAGGTGGGAAGCGCTGGAGAGGAGGAGAAGGTGGGGGAAGAGGAGGTGGGGAGGAGCCGTAGGGACTCCAGGGTAGGGGGGGAGGGGAAGGGGAGGGAGGGCGAGAGAGGGGGCTCTACATCTACAGGGAGGGATCAGGGCTGGTAGGACGGGTATATGTCGGGTCGGAGGGGGAGGCGGCGGAAGTTACCATGGGAGAGGATATGGAGGGTGTGAAGATGAAGGGAGGGGGGTATACAGCGGTAGAGGCGTGGCAGAGGCCCGAGGTCGGTGAGGATGGGGTGGACCAGGGGGTTGCGGGAGTCTACTTTGCGGATGGTGTAGAGGATGCGGATATGTTCTAGGTATTCAGTGTGATGGGGAAATGGGTTAAGGTCATACAGGATTCATGTGGGGGAAGGGAGTCGGATGCGGCAGGCGAGGCGAAGGGCGTGGCGCTCAAGGACTTGGAGGGTTTTATAATAGGAAAATGGGAGGCGGAAATCCAAGCGGGATGGAAACTGCAGAGGACAGGACGCTTGAGGGAGCGGTAGGTGTAGAGGATAGTGGATGGGATGAGGCTCCACGTCCGGCCGGTGAGGAGATTCAAGAGATTAAGTCGGGAGAGGGCTTTCTATCAGACGGTGCGGAAGTGTGGGGTCCAGGAAAGGTTACGGTCGAGGGTGAGGCCAAGATACTTCAGGGTGGGGGTGTGGCGGATGGGACGGTTGTGGAGGGTAAGGTATAAATCATGGAAACAGAAGGAGGGGGATGGTGCGACCTATGATGATTGTCTAGGATTTCTTAGGATTGACGGAGAGAAGCCACCGGTTACACCATGAGGCGAACTCGGTGAGGTGGGACTGAAGCAAAAACTGGGAACGGGGCCGCCGTGGAGTAGCCGAGCGGTCTAAAGCGTCTCGCTGCTCAGCGCGCGGTTGCTCACCGTGGAGGTTCGAGTCCTCCCTGGGGCATGGGTGTATGTGTTGTCCTTAGGTTAGCTTTCCTATGTTTAAGTAGTTCGTAAGCTACGGACTGATGACCACGCAGTTTGGTCCGATAGATTTACAAGCATTTGAACATTTTTTCTGGGAACGGGCAAGGGAGGGGGCGAGGGCTAGGAAGGCGGTGTCGTCAGCATATTGAAGGAGAGAGACGGGAGGCTAGGTTTGGGACGTCGGGTAAGTAGATGAGATAAAGGAGAGGAGAGAGGACGGAGCCTTGGGGCACCCCGGCGGAGGGGTAGAACAAACGAGAATCGGAGTTGCAGACAGTGACATAAGAGGGGCGGCGGGTGAGGAAGGAAGCAATGAGGCGGATGTAATTAATAGGAAGGGCAGGGAAAGAAATTTTTGCTTGGGATATAAGAACTCCTGAGTTTCTGCCGCGTGTGTGAGAGCGATTGCGAGTGCGTGTATTATTGTGCGAAAGAAGTCATCCGTGCCGCGGCGCTGTCAGTAAATAGCAGACACGCCGTAAATACGGCGACACGGCGTCAGAGGGCGGCCACGTGTCTGCTGCTGCCGTGTTGTGTTGTGGGACGTCATTGATAAGGCCGCAGTCACGTGCGCGCTATGGGTGGCACTGCGCATGCGCGGCCGCCGCTGCCTTTGTGCGCCCTACAATGCGTGCTGAATGCATTCTCCACGCGGCACAGCGTAGCCTGACAGCGATATGCGCCGCGGGGACGCTCTCTCCACTACTGTGCGAAACCTGCGCCCAGGCTGATGGGCTACTTTGCATCCGACGCCAACTTTGTGACAAATTTTCACGTGCCTAACGGCCAATTCACACAGTCCGTCACGTGAACGTCACGGCACCGTCTCGTGAAGCTGTATTCACACTGTCCGTCACGTCAAATCGCACATCTCAAAACGCGATGTTGAAAGTGAGGTTATGAGTGGTGATCTGTTACGTAGAAAGTCATAGTTTAATACTAGAATTGGGGGAACAACAACGCTTAATGTTATTGACGGCCAAACTTTACAGTGTATGAAACTTCCCGGCAGATCAAAATTGTGTGCCGGAACCGGGACTCGAACCTGGAACCTTTGCCTTTCGCGGGCAAGCGCTCTACCGACTGAGCTATCCCGATACGACTCACGATGCAGCCTCACAACTTTACTTCCGCCAGTACCTTGCCTCCTACATTCCAAACTTCACAGAAGCTCTCCTGCGAAACATGCAAGACTAGCACTCCTGGAAGAAAGGATATGGTGCAGACGTGGCTTAGCCACAGCCTAAGGGATGTTTCCACAATGAAGCTTTCACTCTGTAGCGGAGTTTGCGCTGATATGAAACTTCCTCGCAGATTAAAATTGTGTGCCGGAACCGGGACTCGAACCTCGGGATAGCTCACTCGGTAGAGCTCTTGTCCGCGAAACAGGAAGGTCCCAGCTTCGAGTCCCGGTTCCGGCAAACAATTTTAATCTGCCAGGAAGTTTCATATCTGCGCACACTCCGCTGCTTTGTTTCATTCTGAATCCAGGTGATGTTTATTTGAAAATGATGGCGGCATTTTGGTTCGCTGCAGACAGGGAGATCGGCATCAGAGACACTGCTTTCACACAAGGCAGTAGGTCAAGGCGATACGATGTGGCGTGGTATTGGGCACAAGCACAAATCACATTTAGTGTTTTTACGTTGCTTATTTGCTATAGAGTAGATGGTCATGGCAACCAGGTCGAAATGTTACACTGTTTTCTGAACCACATTGCAGTTTTCTGGATCCACTGTCACCTGCTGCCATACTGAGTCCACTGCTGTTTGTTTTGTAGTGTTGGCAACCTTAGCTTATTTGAAATTCAGCTGTTCCATTGAAAGTGCGTTGAAGGTATCTTGTGTGTGTGTGTGTGTGTGTGTGTGTGTGTGTGTGTGTGTGTGTGTGTGTGTGTATGAGTGTTTGTAATTTTTTGATTATTATTTATCTTTGTTTGTGTATGTGTGTTTATGGTGGTGGGGAGGGGGGGGGCTTGTGATTATGTGTTGGGATTTGTGTCTATCATATGGTCAATCAGTGAGATCAATCATTGATTGGTCAGGTTTATTTGGTCATTTAGTAGCAACTTATTCTCAGCTTTTGTTTTATATAATGCGGACAGGAAGAGGATAGAGGCTTTTGAAATGTGGTGCTACAGAAGAATGCTGAAGATTAGGTGGGTAGATCGCATAACTAATGAAGAGGTACTGAACAGAATTGGTGAGAAAAGGAATTTTTGGCATACCCTCACTAAAAGAAGGGATCGCTTGGTAGGACACATTCTTAGACATCGAGGAATCGTAAATTTAGCATTGGAGGGAAGTGTGTGGGGTAAAAATCGCAGATGGAGACCAAGAGACGCTTATAGTAAGTAGATTCAAGTGGATGTGGGTTGTCGCTCTTATGAGGAGATGAAAATGCTTGCTCAGGATAGAGTAGGGTGGAGAGCTGCATCAAACCAGTCTCCAGACTGAAGACCATAACAACAACATGTGATAATTTTCTTGTAATGTGAGGAACTGTTTTAAATCAGAAATGAAATGTTTTGTACATATGTAAGAAACCTAAGCTATATGTGTAAACAGAAACATGTAAATATTTCAGGACACCCACTGATGATGCCTTGAGAGAAAGGCGAAACGCGTATGGGTGAATAAAAAATATAAAGATAAAACGCTTCATTCACAGTAGCAAAAGGCGTTTACTTTAAAAACATTACAGTAAAATACACATTTAGTGCGTTTTGATGACAATGTGAGCAGTTCGACGTACGTAGATAACTTTATGAGTAGCCCATTAGTAAACCCGGCTCCTACAGTTAGTGAGTGAGTATCCTTTGCTTTTACATAGAGATTTAACAGAGATGGGGCCTTACGACTCCCCTTAAAATACTGCCGCGCCTTGGAGCTGAGCGCTGCCTGGGATGGCTGTCTACGCCCGACTGCAGCTCGGCCCGGCCTCTTCGGAAGAGTTACGGCTGGCGCTCTCTGCCCCCTTGGGACGGTCATTTCGGTCCAGGAAGTAGCGGCCCTGCTGGCGAGGCGCGGCGCTCCCCCAGGAGGGAAACTGGAGCCGTGGGCGGGACCGAAGGGCAGCCGGCCGCTCTTTATGACAGACTCTTATCAGACAGCGGCGGCGGCTGGCGAAGGGGCGGGCGGGAGGCACAAGTCGCCGGTGGGGGCGTGATCAGGACACAAACACTCGGAGTTGGAACACTTGCGGGGAGTGACACTTGCGGGGAACCCGGGGCCCTTGGAGCGGCTAACAGCTTTTCCTGGGTACAGTCACACCAAGAAGACTAGCACTGTCAACATAACACGAACCTTGTTCTAACTAAATATTAATTCGTTGAGTGTTCCTCCTGAAAACAAAACGGTATTTTAACAGGGATAATGTTTGGAGAGTTATTAAGACATTCTCTGCTAGTACAAGACGATGACTTTCCACAGACATACCTCCTAAAAGCATATTATTCAGAACACTAGGCATATCAAGACACCTGCGCAAGCAATAAATATATTAGGCATCCTGCACAGATACGTTGATGTAATTGACCGCTATGTAGTTAACCCCACCATCACGCAACTTCCATCTCTTTAAAAATAGCTACTATGCTTTTTAAAAGGAGACGCAACCTTAAACCTTCAATCAAAAAAAGTTAATAATAAGTCAATGAATATTTTACATGCCTGATGCGTTTATTCGAGACCCCAAAACGATTTCGCTGTATTCCAATTACAAATACATGTAATAAATGTTTGAAATACGGAATGTGTAAGGGAAGTCACACGCCGAATAATGATGAAGCTAAATTCTGTTTCTATCACTGTCATATAGAACCATTTTTACTCCGAATTTGGCATAAACCAACAGGGAGAAACAAGTTGCAATACTTCCAGCAAAAATGAAGCGAAATTGGCAGCTAATAGTTGGTTATAAATTACATTGTGCCTGTTAACTGTATAAATATAAATTACGGAATACGCGGAACTCCTGTTCAGTACAGTCAAAAAGGTCTAAGGTAATAGGCAGTGGTCTACAATCAGATATCCTTATCACTCTCCTCCTCAAGAAGTCTGTGTGAAGATTTATATTCAGAACAGTCAAGAAAAAGGCTACTGTGATATTGAAACTACAAGAAGCAGCTCATTTACGCAGGAAGGGAAAACGTTATGGTGCCCGTAAATCTGAATGGCTGTATCTCTTGTAGTAACATTCATTTTTTGATAAAATGTTAAAATCCAATATACCAGAATTTCGTTTTTTTAAACTCAGTGCCAACTTTTTTTTGTCGAAATGTTTGCAGGAAGTAGTCTTGATGTGATTTCATACTTCTATGCATTAAATTGATATTATCAAACATGTAATTTGTGTCACAAATTGCGCGTCCGGTCCGGTGGGCCTTTCCCTGTATATGGCACAGGTAGCGGCTGGAGGACGTGGAGTAGGGGTGGTGTATCCCTACTTCTGGAACACCCTGTTCACTACCTGCAGCGTCCTGGTCTCCCCGCAAGTGTCTACACATTCCCTTTCGCCGCAAGTGTCACAAACCAAACACTCGTCCACTCACTGCGCGCCCTCATACGACGCCGCCTAGCTGGTGCTGGCTCATACCGGCTGCCCAATTTCCCACAGCTGTATTACATTTTAGACCAGAGGTGGGCAACGAGCGAGTCGCGCTCTCGGAGCCGCCTGCCTGAGCGGGAGCAGAGCCGCGAGCAGCTGGCGTCCATCGCGCAATTCCTGCTGAAAAGACTAGATGGCGTTACGCGCAGCCAACGCGCTAACGTAGCCGCAGAAATGCACCTCGCTGAGTGTGTTATAAAATAACTTATAAAGATACTAGTGCAAACTCTTTAGTAGCCAACTCGAATGAACAGATTCCACTGCTAGGGATATCTCCTGAAAACTGCTATTATGTTTATAACTTATAACATAATACTGGAAACTCTTCTCTAAAACATCCAACGCGTGCAATAGAGCCGCCAAATATCTTATAAAGATAAGAGCGATTTTTGTGTTTCTGAAGACACAGCTAACAGTGCCATCTGAATTTTGTACTTAAGCGTTTTCGTTATAATCTATGATATTACGTTATGGTACAGTTCGCTGTGGAGTTGAAATGGCTAGTCAAATCGGCGCGGTAAAGCGGCGTTCTATTTTCCATTTCAACTCTAGTTGGGAGGGTGATTACTTGTTCACTGAAAGCGAAGGAGGAGCAAAATGTTTGGTATGTGGTAAAATACTAGGCATAAAAAAGTACACTATAGAACACATCACTTCAACCAGTATGGAAGTGTAGAAGATGAAATGAGACTTAATCTTCTTAATAATCTAAGCGAGGAAGGAAGTAAAGTAGAGGTATGTATTATAATGCTGTACCTACTTACAAGATAATTTAATAACAGTGTTTTGTTTAATACCGGACTCTCAAGGAACTACGTGCGCCAACAAGCATGCAGACCTCTAGCGGCAACTAGGATAACTACCAGCCGAGCGCGAACGCTGCTCTTTTTCCGGCCTGAGCCGGAGCGCTGCTCATTGAGCCGATTTGTGCCCACCTCTGTTTTAGACCTAAAGCACAGCCGAGCGCAACGAAAACTGTTGTGCCTTTAGCAGCGATTGTCTACCATCACTAAACAAGACAGCAACTTCAAATAATAATGCCACTATATCATCAAGCGAAAATACGAGAATGTTGTTGCTGTGGTATTCAGTCCGTAGACTGGTTTGATGCAGCTTTCCATGCTACTCTGTCCTGGACAAATCTCTTCATCTGAGAATACGTTCGGCAACCTACATCCTTTTGAATCTGCTTACTGTATTCGTCCCTCGGTCTCCCTCTACGATTTTCACCCCACACACTTCCCTCCAATGCTAATTTAACGATTCCTTGATGTATCAGAATGTGTCCCACCAATCTATCCCTTCTCTTACAAGGAAAGTACTTGGGCTCGAACAAACCAATATACACCAAAATCATATGAGAGATAATGTAAAGATCCGTTATTGCACTAGTGATACTCCCGCATCTGCAAAACTCTGCAGTCGCCCGTTAGAGGCCTCTGCGTGTGCCTTGCCGCATTGCACTTTGACCTCCGTTACTGGCCTGTTAGTGTCCTATCAATATTTGGCGATCAAATATTGCTGTTTTATTTCCTATAGAGTAAAACTAAAGTGCTATGAAGCATTATCAGCAAATGACTGACATCGGGAATGAAGTCCGGCGCTAAACTCAGCACACAATATAAAGCTCGGAATGGTATTGGAGGCAGTTTCCCACACCTGTCGGCTTTTGGAGAGATTGTCCTTTCCTGCCTTACAATCAATCACATATCAAATCTGAGAGACACGAACTGAGTTTAAACTATTTAAAAACAGATGGTGCCCATACATCTCCTTGCATTAAAGGGGTACTGCAGTGTATGAAATGCAGTTAAAAGTACAGTTCAATACAAACTCAGCATTAATTGGCAAAGAAAAAGAACAGAATTAAGCCAGAGGCCCGAACTCCTACGCATCGAGAAACAATGTCAAGAAACCACGAGTAAATGTATTGATGAAGCTTCATTGTGAATGGAAGTGAAAATGAAAGCTAATTACTTCTCTTTTCAGACCTGAGGAGGTTGTGACGCAGTCAAGCAAATGTATGGTCTGCGACCCAACAATCCGTCTCACTCGCGTGTAACCCCCACCTGTGGCAAAGCAGAAGACCCGTGTTACCTTTCTACACAGCACTCACATCCTTCCCTTTGTAAGACGGACATTACGACTCCAGGAACGAGAATGACTGTACTTACTGCTAATTACGTGTCAGTGCCTCCCTCGGCACTGTCGAGTACGTGCATACCTGCTGCCTGCAGCCAGCTAGGCCTGCGTGGCTTCGTGACTCCCTCATTTTGCTTTACGCTAGCAGTCCCAAGGCCTGGGTGAAGGAGGAAGAAAAGATTACAGGCATTCCACGAGTGACGGACGGGACATTCTGTCGCAGAGAAATTAAAATAAAATGTTTGTTTTTATTTTATACTGTGGTTTCTCTCTTGAATCCAAACATTTATTATTTGGTACAGAAGAATAATGGAAAATTTTGATAGTTCATCATTATTTTTCTCGGCAATATGGAAAAATAATGCTGTGACTGTAAGATACCTGTTAGTATTATGTGTCATATATTTGTTACCGATGTAATTGTAGATAAAATATTTTGTTATGTTATAAATTAATTTCAAGGCTAATTAGAATGTTTGCTGTATTTAATATGTATCAAAATTTACCGTAAAGTATTTTTCAGAACTTATAGAATCTCCATGTAATTGCTATGAAGAGAAAAATGTTTGTTCTTTGCTGATAGAGTTTAGAGTATTCTATAGGAGTATGTCATTATTATTGAAATGTTATGGAAAGTGAATCGATGTATTACGAACGCTCAGTACATATATTTCAACTTAAAGTAAGTTCTGCTTTTGTCTACTATTATTTAATCTCTTCAACATGTAATTTTGGTGTAGTGGAAAGACAGTCAACATGAGCTACCTCACCTGGAATTACGAACCTGCAGATTTTACACACCGGACTTTATTTGAAGCTAATTATAAAGTTGACTGTTATATTAGACACAGATAATCCTGGCAATTCCAGACTGGTTAGTGAATTTTACATTTGGTACGTAGAGACGTTCTGTTATCCAAAAAATTAAATTAAAAAGTTTACAGGTTCACACATCATTGCAGACCATGAAGAAAGAAACTACGAGCTGCATCGACACCACAAAGTCTAGCCTGTGATGGTAAGAAGTAAATAAAATTGTTCCTTTTCAGGAATTTCGCAGCATCTTATCAGAAACGGACCAGAGACTTTTAAAGAGACATTTAAATCAGAATAATTATGTCAGACGTAATGAATAACAAATATTTAAAATATATAATTATTTTACATGACGGACGGGACAAAAATGAGCCTCAAGTGTTGTAGCTTGCAAAACATTGCAATATTTCTGTGATTTATGTATACATATGAAACTATAAGTAACGTGTACATGAACTTCAAATTCCAAAATTTAACTTTGCTATGTACAATACAGGACCGTTAATGAATTTAATTTTCTGAAACAATAAATGTTACCTGGCGGACGAGACGGGTAATGTGACATAGGGGACTCATCCAATGACCTGACTTCCAAAATTATGTTTTGCACTTTTGAGAGAGATAACATTAATCAAAATGGTGGTAGTAACACAAATAATGTTTAATTTATAGAAAGGTGTCTTAAAAACATGCAAAAAATGAACTGTTAGTCAACTATGGTGGGGGGGGGGGGTATCACTGCTAAATTGACAACCTATTTTACTACTACCACCCATAATTTAACGTCTCTAAGTTGATGGTGATAAATTAAAGGAAAAAAGAAAATTGCAAAATGTTTCTATCCAGTACAGGTAACTTTAGTATCTTAAGATTTTTGAGTAAGTACTCATAACCGTGAGTTTCAGATTTTCAATTTTCACTCATAGGCTCACTCACTCGTGGAATGCCTGATTAGTGCTTTACGTCACGATAAAGTAATTAAGCGGTTCCAACCGCATTTGGAAGCACCCTTCCTCTTCTGCGTTTCTGTGGACAACACTCAGGCAATACACATATTTCGCAGACTTTCTTTTTTCTTTTACTATCAATTCACACCTTGGCAAAATGTATGCTTTCTTATTATGCACACCTATTCAAATGTTCAAATATTTGTAGAGCTTAACAGACTTAACTGCGGGGTCATCCGTCCCTAAACTTACAAACTACTTATGAACTAGCTTATACTAAAGACGGCACAAACATCCATGCCCGAGGGAGGATTAGAACCCCCGACCGGGAGCGGTCTCGCGCATTGTAGAATAGCGCCTCAAAGCGCTCGGCCGCTCCGTCGCGGCTGCGCATCTATTCGTCGGCCTTCATTTCTGACGCTAAAAGAAATTCGCTGTTGCGAGAAAATATTGATAATATTATCATCACTGTAATTCGTCACCATACAGTAATTTAACAGATGGCTAAGCGAGGCAATGACTATAACAGCGTAGGTCAATGCCTCGTTGTTTTCATTCTTCCTGGTGCGGGAATACAGATTAAGCTGCGAGTGCTAAGGGATGAATGTAGTTGACTCATATGTGCAGTCAATGTGATACATGGAAGTTTGGGTCGGTCCTGGAGCCTAGTGGTTAAGACGACCGCTCGCGAAAAGCGGGAAACCCGGGTTCGAGTCCCGGCCCGCCAGAAATTTTCATATGTCATCATTTGGTAGAACATCTATACCCTATACAGTGACGCTAAAAGAAATTCGCTGTTGCGAGAAAATATTGATAATTTGTTCTTCGTTGGGAATGGAGTTAGAATTGCGTTTTGTTTATTTTCTCTTTCTGCCTGCGTGCCTGCCTGCCTGTGTGTGTGTGTGTGTGTGTGTGTGTGTGTGTGTGTGTGTGTGTGTGTGTGTGTGTACGTTTTAATTGTCATTTATGTATAGCTCCTTCAAATAACGTATTTTTGCATAGTGTGGTATATTAATTTATGACTAATTTTCCTTCTGCTATTGCCTTTTGTGCGTGGTAGTTTTCTTCTATTGTGGAGTTTGTGGTATAAGGTGTGGCTTGATTTCAATATTTTTAAGACGGTTCCTATGTTTCTGGACTATAGGAGCTGTGACCTTTCAGTGCTCTGAGGAGTTACGAATATCTGGTTTTGAAATTCTACAAGTTTGTCCTATGTATACTGATTGACGTGTGTTGCATGTGAGTTCATGTATACCTAATCTGTAGAATTTGTCTGTTGGTGTTGTCTGTGTTCTGAGATTTTTTCAGTACTGTGTTGTCTGTCCCGTTGCATGTTTGGAGTCCCTGTTTCTTTAATATGTTGCCTATCCTGTGAATTGTTTTGTTGTTGTTGTTGTTCAAATTCAAATGTCTGTAAATCTATCGGACCAAACTTCCTGGTCATCAGTCCGTAGCTTACGATCTACTTAAACTAAGGTAAACTAACCTAAGGACAACACACACCAATTCCCCTGGGAGAACTGGATCCTCCGACGGTGAGCAACCGCGCGCTCCGCAGAGAGGCGCCTTAGACCGCTCGGCTACTCCACCGAGGCGTTGTTATTGTTGTTGTTGTTGTTGTTGTAGGTGAGTATGTACCATTTGTGTGTTGCGCTGTCGTGTCTTGTATGTGTTCCTTGTCTGTGGGTTCTGTCGTTCTGTATCGTGTGAGATCTTGTTTGTATGTCGGTTGTTCACAAATCTGTAGGTTAATAATTAGGTGAAGCAAAACTGCAATATGCGGTAAATATTTTCTTGGCAGTAAGAGAAGGAAGCAGTAGGAGTCAAGGACAGCAGATGTAGGGACAGCAGATGTAGGGTTGTAGATCCGCCTTGATGCAAAACTAGATTCGGCGGAAATCCACCCATCTTCGGTGGGTTTTTGTATTTGATCCAAAAGAATGCAGGGAAGACACTTTTACAAAATTGTGAAACATATTTTACACTTCCATGCTGTTTTTTGCCTGTAGCAGATGACAGGCTGTACGCCGTATAAACGGCAAAAAGCAGTATGGAAGTGTAAAATAATGATGAAAGGTACGGAAATGAATGTTTATACAGTGATACAAAGAAAAAGAAGTGTATACTTTATACTACAATATATTTCACAGTTTTGTAAATATGCCTTCCCAGAATTTTTTTAGATTAAGCACAAAAACCCACTGAGGATGGCGGGATTCCCGCCGAAACTAGTTTGGGTATGAAAACAACAAGTGTTTTGCATCAGGGCCGATCCAAAACCCCACATTTGTAACGCAAACACGGACCAATAGAACAAATTCAAATCACATTGATAGGAAGAGCAGAATGTAACGCACCATCACAGTTCAATGAACTGAAGTGAAACACTAATAATGCTTCAAGTATCAGTAAATATTGAAGCTTGGAGAACTAACGCAAATGGAAATGAGTTTAATAATGTTGGTCTGTACAGTGATTGGAACGTTCTAAATTGGATACAATAGCAATACGATTTATACTGTCGTGTGAAAATACGGAAGTCGGTAATTTCTACAGAGCTATCGCAAAAGGACAGCATCAGGAGCAGTGTACTGTGGTTCGCTTTCTGATAGCCCTTAACGCACACATCAGCAGCTGTCGTTGCTGCTGTATCAGCAAACAGGCGTGGGAGCGAATGACGCAACGACTGCGGGAGCCAGTGGTTTCCCTGGAGTTCGTGTTCCAACCGCGCGTCGTAGTCTCCAGCTGAGAGAGCCGTCGGTCTGGCAACAGGGGCGGCGGCATTCCTGCCATCCGAGAGGCCTTTGGGCAGGTAGCTCGGCCCACCGCGCGCATGCGTGCCTTCCCATTCATGGAATTATCCGCACACTAATTCCCACTGTCCTCCAGCAATTACGCCGATGTTCGTAGCCAAAAGGCACGCGGATGGTAAGTTCTGCGCATGTTGGTTTTTTCCTGTACGAAGGACAGGAGACAAATTTTACGAATGGCTTTAGATTACATTTATAGGCTTTGTTTACTATCTGAGATGCTCTGCTTCTCGTAGAGGACAGTAATCAAAATATTTAATGAAGATCGTCATTCTTCTATTAGCAAGTACGCTTTGATGTAGACGTATGTGAGAAGGTTCCACTGTGTAGTTCATCGTTATCCTAGTAGTCTACAGTTTAAAGCAGTGACAGCTCGGTTGTTTTTGTTGTGGTCTTCAGTCCGCAGACTGGTTTCATGCAGCTCTTCACGCTACCCTGTCCTGTGCAAGCTTCTTCATCTAAGAGCTAGCTGCAAGTACCCGGCTTTTCCCGGGTTTTAAATAATGTTTTCTGTAGAATTTCACGTTATTTGGTTGTCTGGGTCTTGAGTTATAAGGGAACAGACAAACAGACGACAAATGCGTCTTATATGTATAGAGATTGTAATCGAAGTCTGTAAGTAAATTACTTTCCCCCCATGCACCGAACGAAATTTTATGTAGACAGTAACCATCTTGTTTTCAAGGTCAAGTGTACAAAATTTCATTAAGATCGGAACAAAACTGTGGATTTTGGCGAAATCCATAAGTACCCTCCACCATGCACTGAGCGAAATTTTATGTAGACAGTGTCCTTCCTCTTGTTTTGAAGGTCAATTGTCCAAAATTTCATCAAGATCAATGCGAAGATATAGATTTTCACGGACACAATGAAAACGCACTTTCACTTTTTCTCAGATTTTCCGGTTGGTTTTTCAAAAAATGGAACGAAACCTGTTTAAGAACCTTCCCCATGTACTTTCGTGTACTTGTACCAAATTTCATGTGCCAAGGAACTAGATCTAAAAACAAGCAAATTATATACAGATACAAATATTTCATTACAAAATTCACATACAAAAATATTTCCAGAAAACAAATCCATTTAGTTTGGCTCATTTTCTACTCACGACTGCTTGGTAGGAAACACACTTTACAAAGTCTAATTTGCAAATTTCACCATTCCTAAGTAATTCTAATTTCTGTTGCAGGAAAGCTTGCCTCTTACTGGTTTTTGACTCCGTTTGGATGGTGATTTATTGCTGAGTTGATTCTTAAATAAGTATCAGTTTGTTCATGCTTCAGACTGTTCACAAACTGAAAGATGTTTAGGTGAGGAGATTCACATGAAGCATTGAATCGGGAATGGAAGCTTTCACAAGCGTTAGTCATCCTTCACAAGGAAGCGCAGTCTGCTGCCCAAACGTTTGGAGGAAAGACTGCATCTTCTTCATGAATGTAATTTTGAGTTATGTAATCCGCAAATTTTTTATGTTGTCGTCTTGTAGTTGTTCCAAACGTGAAAATGTCTGTTCGCTGCCTACAGTAAATAACAACACACCGCAAACGTTTACGCAGCATCGCCATTCACGTTCTTCCGTTGCTACAATTCTTATGTATGGTTTGAAATTATAACCGTCACAGACCAAATGCCACGATCACCAATAACAGGTTGCAAACCGTGACTTTGTGCCGTATTATTCGCTTCCATGACTACCATGCTGCAACCTGCGAGCAGAAGTTGCTCAGTTCGAGTGTGGAATTGACTGACCTTCCCAGAGTACTCTTATAATGGCCACTAAAAGTTGCCCAGTTCGGGTCTGCCCCCAAAATGCACCCCTCCACCAGCCACAGAATGTCATATTGGCCGACACTGTAGTCAAGTGGTGTAGCCGAGTCAGTTGTATTGGCAGCTGCTAACCAACACTGGGGGAAGTACAGGAGGCATTACACCCTCGGCTCTCCCTACTTTCACGGCGTTGGCCTTCGCAGTGACGTCAAAATGACGTAAGCGTCAAAGTCGAATAGCTATCGACTGCTGTCGAGTTTTTGTGGTCGTATCGAGTAAGCCGTGGGGAGTGCGAAATGCTTGCTTGTCACTACACACACTGACAGTAGTGGGCAGTCGTACGTGTTTTATTATTAGGAAAGACTTGCGAAACGAGCCGAGAGACTTTGAGCGCAGTGCAGACCAGGTGTTGTTCATAGTGGTTGTAGTTATTAGATGTTTACTTGTTTCTTTGCCCGATTGGATTGATTTGTTCGTGTATTGAAGTAACATATGTTGCATAAAGTGTATTTTACGTAAGCTTGTAAAAATTTATAGCCGGCCACGGTGGCCGAGGGGACTGAGGCGCTTCAGTCACGGTCTGCACGGCCACTACGGTCGGGGGTTCGAATCCCCCCTCGGGCATGGATATTTGAGCCGTCCTTAGTATAAGGTAGTTGATAAGTAGTTTGTAAGTTTAGGGACTGATGACCCCGTAGTTAAGTCCCATAAGCTTAACAAACATTTGAAACATTTAAAAATTTATATACCTAAATAATAAATGCAATGTTGCCTTTATACACCCCAGAAACCAATATGTAGTACTGTAAAAAAAAAAAAAAAAAAAAAAAAAAAAAAAAAAAAAAAAAAGTTGAAACTGACATTGCGACCTAACGTAATTATCGTCGGTTAACATTCCAATTTTTTATTTTTATTTATTTATTTAAAGAATTCAGTAAGTCTTTCCTATAAGTGTCGTTACAGAGCGGATAAATTTTAGTAAACATCAGAGCTCATTTCTCACTTCTCTATTGTCCGTCTATTTTGCTTGTTGTCTTTTGAAATAGCTAATGATCGAAAATGTGTGGTTTACGAAAGTATATTTCGTGAAATTCTGAAGAGTTTAGCGTTTCAGAAGGAGGCCAGATTTCTGGCTACTGTGATTCGTCGGAGGAGGTTATAATAGTTTCATCTTAACTATTAGAAGTCACTGATGAATGTGGGTGCCTTTAGGCCTAGAGACAATGGAGTGGATAAAACACACAAACACACACACACACACACACACACACACACACACACACACACACACACACACGCTATGTGCAGAACTTGAGCTTGGTATTACATTGCCCAGTTTAGTTGCGTTTCCCCATTGGAAGGAAGGAAGCTTGGAGTTTAACGTCCCGTCGACAGCGTGGTCATTAGAGACGGAGCTTACGCTCGGAGTGTTTGTGTAAGGATGTCGAAGGAAATCGGCCGTGCCCTTTCAAAGGAACCATCCCAGCATTTGCCTGGAGTGATTTAGGTAAATCACGGAAAACCTAAATCTGGATGGCCGGAGGTGGATTTGAAACACCATCCTTCCGAATGCGAGTCCAGTGTGTTACCACTGCGCCACCTCGCTCGGTCGTTTCCCCATTGCAAAATTCTAAATTAGATAAGTAAAATACGGCAATGGTTATCAGACCACAGAAGAATTCGATAGCGTTTGAATATAGACCTATTAACGTAATAGAATGACAATGTAGCACCTCACACATAGAAAACATCTTAAAAAGAACACGAAAAAGAAATCGTTAGCAACAGAATAGAGTTAATATAGCAGTCCATTTGTCTCTAGGCCTGTACAGACACACGCTTTCACAGCCACTTACAAGTTAGTTTAACCCACAAAAAGTTTCTGAACACACGAAAAACACTTAAGTTCCCGGAATGCGTCGTACAAAAGCAAAATAAATCTTTGCAGTAGAAAAACGTTCTCATAAACCAGTCCATTGTATCCAGGGCTAAAGGCACCCACAATTACCAGCGACTTCTAATAGTTAAAATGAAGCTATCATTACCTCCTCCGACGGATCACAATAGCCACAAATCTGGCCTCGTTCTGAAATGCTAAACTATTTCAGAATTTCACAAACTTTACATATTTTCTATAGCTAGCTAGTTCAGAAGACAACAAGCAAGATAGACGGACAATAAGTGAGATATGAGCTTTCCTTGCGCCGTAGCTGGGTTCGACCACAAAACTCGACAGCAGTCGATAGGTATGCAACTTGGACGCCATACGTCATTTTGACGTAGGGAGACCCTTGAGGCTAGTTTACACGACGACACTAGGTTTCATGAAACTGCGCTACTGGCCAGTGCGCATGCGCGGCAGGCGTTCGCGCAATTCGTTGGCGAAACTAAACAGTTTCGGCACCTTCCAACTTTGGCGAAACTGATTGCGCGTGTTTTTAGGTTAGGTGATAACCAATACAGAACAAAACAGAACATAAAGGGGGGAAAGGAGGAAATAATACGGTTTTCGAACATATATGCGATGCATGGGTGTTTGTGCCATTTTAACGATGAAAATTTCAGTAATAAGCAGCGGCGTGTTAGTGCTCTTGAAGCAATTATTCGTGAATTAAATATTGATGGGTTGACGATTAATGAATTGCAGACTAAAGTTCATTCAATTCCAAATACCTATACAAACGAACTATGACAATTGTGGATTTGAGAACACGGTACAGGTATTGTAGAGATATCTATCGGACAAGAAACGTAATACAATTTGTAATTTCAGTTCTGGTGACAATGCTTCATCATAACAGTATCTTGTTACTTTATTGCATTACTAACTCTGTTTAAAAGGAACGTAAACTGCTCTGGTGATATTCTGAGTTGATTAAAATAACTTCTATGGTCTTCGATCACAGTTTTTTTCAACAACCGATCTGACGTCTTTTTTTAATCCAGTCACGAATCCAAACACGTTTCTTAGTCTTTTTATGTTTAGTCTTATGCAGCGACTTCACACACAATACGTTTACATGTAACATATCTTCCGGAAGACGAAAACCGATTTTCGTAAACCGTTTTTCGCTGTCGTGTTTACATGGCACAGCCTGAATCGGATTTCCTAATCCACTTAAGATGGCGGCTGAAAAGCAGCTGATTCAGTCCTCGTTGTCTTTCTTTACTTAAATACACAGATTCATGCTCACTCTAATATTAAAACTTTTATTTCACATTAGAAAATATCACTCTGTCAAATGTTTGTAGAGCGTTTGGGACTTAACTACGGGGTCAGCAGTCCCTAAACTTACAAACTACTTCTGAACTAGCTACAACTAAGGACGGCACAAATATCCATGCCCGAGGGGGGATTCGAACCCCCGACCGTAGTGGTATCACTCTGTCCATATGTGCCGAAAATTCTTACCAAAAAAACACAATCTGACAAGCCAAGATCGCTTCAAAAACGGTTGCGTTTACATGGTCACGAAAATCGATCGTGGATCTGGAAAACCGCTTTAGAGAAGCGGATTTCCAGAATCGATTTTGGAGGGTTTACATGACCAACCAAAAGCGGAATTGGGAAATCTGTTTACGAAATCCGGTTTTGGGAGCCCATGTAAACGGGGTGACAGAGAAGCAATAGCTCTGCCACAACTTTTACAGCTACCAAAACTTTCATTGTACGGCGACTACGGCACTCACAAAACAACGAAACTGAAGTGTATAGTACTGGCGCCGTGTCTACAGACATACACGAAACCAGTTGCGCGCAACTCATTTCATGAAACTAGTGTCGCAACCTGGTGTCGTCGTGTAGACTAGCCCTTACGCATTCGCGACGTGAGTCAGCCGCGGTTGTAGGCCGCGATACGGGGCGCCTACCCGTCGCCTGCGCCCAAGCTCCTCGTTCCTGGAAACCCGACGTCTCAGTGGGTGGTCGCTACTCCACAGAGCTGCGGCTGCGGTCTGGCCGCCGTTAGCGCTGCACGACGCTGCTATCAGATGTCGCCGCTGCTGTGTCCAAGTAATAGCAACGACACGGCGACAGCGTAGCAAATACACCTTACACTTTGCAGACACATCTACTGGGTACGTCCTGAATGTTTCGAGTATCCATTATTTCAACAGTAGTAGTTGTTGATGTGATGGTGGTGGTGGTGGTCTTCAGTCCGCAGACTCGTTTGATGCAGCTCTCCATGCAACACTGCCCTGTGCAAGTCTCTTCATATGAGAATACGTTCGGCAACCTACAACCTTTTGAATCTGCTTACTATATTCGTCCCTAGGTCTCCCTCTACGATTTTTACCCCACACGCTTCCTTCTAATGCTAAGTTGACAATTCCTTGATGTCTCAGAATGTGTCCTACCAATCTATCTCCACTCTTAGTAAGGGTATGCCAGAGACTCCTTTTTTCCCCAATTCTGTTGTGCATCTCCTCATCTGTTACATGACCTACCCATCTAATTTTCATCATTCGTCTATAGCACCACATTTCGAAAGCTTCTATCATCTTTTTGTCTGAACACCTCATAGTCCAGGTTTCACTCCCATACAATGCTGCACTCCAGACAAATACTTTCAGAAAGGATTTCCTAACATTTAAATTAATATCGGATGTTAACAAGTTTCGCTTCTTTAGAAATGCTTTTCTTCCCATAGCCATTCAGCATTTTATATCTTCTATACTTCGGCCATCAGTGGTTACTTTGCTACCCAAATAACGAAACTCATCTACTACTGTTATTGTCTCATTTCCTAATCTAATTCCTTCAGCATCGCCTGATTTTCTAACAGTACATTCCATTACCATTGTTTTACCCTTGTTAATGTTCATCTTATATCTTCCTTTCAAGACACTGTCAACTCAAATGTTCAAATGCTTGTAAATCTATCGGATCAAACTGTGTGGTCATCAATTGGTAACTTACAAACTACTTAAACTAAGGTAAACTAACCTAAAGGACAACAAACACACCCATGCCCCAGGGAGGACTCGAACCTCCGAAGGCGAGAAACCGCGCGCTCCGCAACGAGGCGCCTTAGACTGCTCGGCTAATCCACCGCAGCCAAGACACTGTCCATTCCATTGAATTCCTCTTCCAGATTCTCTGCAGTCTCTGACAAAATTACTGTGTCATCGACAAACCGCAAAGTTTTTATTTCTTCTCCATGAACTTTAATAGTCTAATAGTTATGAGATTGGATTTGCAAATGTTCAAATGTTTGTAAATCTATTGGACCAAACTGCGTGGTCATCAGTTCGTAGCTTACAAACTACTTAAACCTAGGTAAACTAACCTAAGGACAAACACACACACACCCATGCACCAGGGAGGACTCGAACGTCCACGGCGAGCAACCGCGCGCTCCGCTCAAAAATTAAAATGTTTGTAAAGCTTATGGGACTCGACTACGGGGTCATCAGTCCCTAAACTTACAAACTACTTATGAACTACTTACGAACTAGGACGGCACAAATATCCAAGCCCGAGGGGGGGGGGGCGCTCCGCAGCGAGACGCTTTAGACCGCTCGGCTACTCCACCGCGGCTTGGATTTGCAAAGCTCAATCCCCGTACTTGCAGTTCGCTGCTGCTTTTGTTGTATTCAGTCCGAAGATTAGTTTGATGCAGCTCTCCATCCTAACTTTTCCTGAGCAAGCCTATTCATCTCCACATAACAACGGTAACCCACATCCAATTGAAGCTGCTCACTGTATTCGCCTCTTGGTGTCCCTCAGCGATTTACACCACTGACACTTTTCTCCAATTCTAAACTGATGATTCAGCGATGTCTCAGAATGTGTCTTACCAATCTCTCTCTCTTCTTGATCCTAGTTAATAATAGTGAAATTGAGGGAGTCCACCTTTTGCAAGTGTACAGAAACAAGATTAAAGAACCAATAATGCATACTTGCAAAAGGTGAGACCGTCTTAATTTCAGTTCCAATCTTGTTTATTATATTGACATTCCTGCAAAATCATTATATAAATACGCGAACATGAAAATTCAACTACATATTTTTAATATTAATTATACAGATTTTCCGGTTGGTTTTTCAAAAAATGGAACGAAACCTGTTTAAGAACCTTCCCCACGTAATTTAGTGTACGAGTACCAAATTTCATGTGCCAAGGAACTAGATCTAAAAACAAGCAAATTATATAAAAATACAAATATTTTATTACAAAATTCACATACAAAAATATTTCCAGAAAACAAATCCATTTAGTTTGGCTCATTTTCTACTCACGACTGCTTGGTAGGAAACGCACTTTACTTTTATAATTCAAAGGGACTTTCCCATAGATGTGCATTAAACAAAAATCTTGAGTGTGCGCAGCTGTTAGGAGCGGGTAAGAGAAGCTTCCAGATGTAAACACGATGTAAGAGGTACGGGTCTAGGAGCGACCGGCGTCCAGCGAGCCACCAGGCGCATCTACGAGGCCGAACGTATTGTCAGCAGTGGAAGTCAAAGCACTGCAGTAACGAAATAACGTTATCTCTTGGCGTTATTCGCACCGGAGGTTCGAGTCCACCCTCGGGCATGACTGTCTACACTGAGCAAGCCTCTTCAACTCCACATAAGAACAGCAACCCACATCCATTTGAATTTGCTTACTATATTCATCTCTTCGTTTCCTTCTGCGATTTTTACCCATACACTTCCCTCCAACGCCAAATTCACAATTCCTTGATGTCTAAGAATGTGTCCTACCAATCGATCCCTTCTTTTAGTCAAGGTATGCCAGAAATTCCTTTTCTCTCCAATTCTGTTCAGTACCTCCTCATTAGTTACGCGATCCACCCACCTAATAATCTTCAGCATTCTTCAGTAATACCACATTTCAAAAGCCTCAATCCTCTTCCTATCCACACTGTTTATCGTCCATGTTTCACTTCCATACAAGGCAACACTCCATACAAATGCCTTCAGAAAGGACTTCTTTAGGCTTAAATAAATATTCGATGTTAACAAATTTCTCTTTTTGAAAAACGCTTTTCTTCCCACTGCCAATCTGCATTTTTTATATCCTCTGTACTGCGACCATCATATGTTATTTTATTGCCCAAGTAACAAACTCATTTACCACCTTTATTGATTCGTTACCTAATTTAATTCCTTCAGCATCGCCTGATTTTCTGAGACTGCATTCCAGTACCCTTGTTTTGCTCTTGTTAATGTTCATCTTATATGCTCCTTTCAACATACTGTCAATTCCGTTCAATTTGTCCTGGTAAGGACAACAAATACACCCATGCCCGACGGAGGTCTCGAACCTCCGACGGCGAGCAGCGGCGCGCTCCGCAGCCAGGCGCCTTGGAACACTCGGCCATTATACCGCGGCGTTCCTTCAGTCCAGTATCTGCCATTCTGACATACTCATACGGTTTATCATGCCATGGGTGTCGGACTGGCGCGCAGTTTCATCGCAACACATCGAACCCACACATACGCAGCGTCAGGATCTACTCTATAAAACTGATCGCCGTCAGGTGAGAGACAACAAAGCACAAAATAAAATACACAAGTGCAGCTGCCGCAAAACCGCCTGTCTCGCCGGTACACGAAAAACAAAATGGCGCGGCCCTTTTGGTGGGACAGAAGTAATTAGTTCAGCTTGCCGCCTAATAGGCACCTGTTCATAGCGTGTTATTGTCTACCGGTAGCTACAAATAACACGTGTTGCATTACCGCGATCGTAATCAAGAAGCGGCCGAGCGCTAGGCAGATAGCAGTCTATACGTCCTGCGGGCGGCTGATCGGGTAATTTGCCGTGTGATGTTGGCCCCACTGTCGGCAAAGCGTGAAACCCGGAACCAAACAATGGCGGCCGCGATATGACGCCAAGCAGGGCGGCTGCGGTATAAATTATTACACTGGCCGTGGGCCGCCGTAATACGAAATTAAAGCCAGAAGAAGAACGGGCTGGAACCGGTCGCCGTGGATTGTAATTAATAATCGTCAGCCAAAGAGAAAAGATTTTCGTTCGGACTGAATAGAGGCCAATACATCAGATAGCGGGGGCCGATTTATTTAGAAAACTCGTGATCGAAAAAAAAGTGAATCAAAACAAATTATTAATATGGCCGCGTGATTACCGACTGATAAATAGCACTCGGAAAAAGCGGAATAAAAGTCTGCTTGCAGCTGGCAATTAATCCTTTTTTAATCACTTGCAATTTATGTGATGTGTTCAGAGGGGGGGGGGGGGGGCGCAGGAAGAGTGTACGATACGGCGACCGCAGTGTCAATTCTCTCTCTCTCTCTCTCTCTCTCTCTTCTTCCCTCCTGGTAGACAGTATGATTTGTTAGATTTGATTAGTTGGTTCGTTCCATAGATTCATGTTTAGGAGATCCTCATGGATGTGGGACACGTCCTTTTTTCCCAACAAGTTGATAATATAATAATATTATTACAGGTACAAACATTTTTTGTGTTGTTGTTGTTGTGGTCTTCAGTCCGGAGACTGGTTTGATGCAGCTCTCCACAATACCCTATCCTGCGCAAGCCTCTTCAACTCGACATAAGAACGGCAACCTGCATCTGTTTGAATCTGCTTACTGTATCCATCTCTTGGTCTTCCTCTGCGGTTTTTACCCCACACACTTCCCTCCAACGCTAAATTCACAATTCCTTGATGTCTAAGAATGTGCCCTACCAATCTATCCCTTCTTTTAGTTAAGGTATGCCAGAAATTTCTGTTTTCCCCAATTCTGTTCAGTACCTCCTCATTAGTTACGCGATCCACCCACGTAATCTTCAGCATTCTTTTGTAGCACCACATTTCAAAAGCCTCAATCCTCTTCCTGTCCGCACTGTTTATCGTCCATGTCTCAATCCTATACAAGGCAACACTCCATACAAATGCCTTCAGAAAGGACTTCCTTAGGCTTAAATCAAACATTTTTTACAAGCTGGAAATATAATAATACTGATAGTATGAATACAGATACAGGCATTATTTGGTTCTATTTAAGAATTCGTCAGTGGAGTAGAAGGAGTTGGCCACTAGAAAGTCTTTTAGGCTCCTCTTAAACTGATCTTTACTTGTAGCTAAATTTTTTATGATTCTTGGTAAATTATTGAAAATATGTGTTCCTGAATAGCAGACCCCTTTTTGAATTAAAGTGAGTGTTTTTAAGTCTTTATGTAGATCATTTTTGTTTGTAGGTATGAACCGAGCTGTTTGTTGGGAAAAGGGTTATATATTTATGACAAATTTCATTAAGGAATAAATGTACTGAGAGGCAGTAGTTAATAAACCCAGTTCTTTGAAGAGGCTTCTGCAGGCTGTTCGTGAATTTACTCCACAAATAATACGTATTACACGCTTTTGGACTCTGAAGACTTTTGCTTGACTTGAAGAGTTACCCCAAAATATTATACCAGATGACATTATGGAATGAAAGTAACCAAAGTATACAAGCTCTTTTATTTTTATGTCTCCTATGTCTGATACCACTCGTATTGCAAATACAGATTTGTTGAGTCGTTTCTGTAGTTTTTTGGTGTGCTCCTACAAACTGAATTTATTATCAAGCTGTTATCCCAGGAATTTTATAGTGTCAACCTCTTCTCTGCTGTTCTTTATACTCTATGCATATACTAGATGGGACTCTCTTACATGTTCTGAACTGCATATAGTGAGTCGTTTCAAAGTTTAATGTCAATGAGTTGGCTTTAAACCATTTATTAATGTTAATGAAAATTATTGTGCTGTTAATCATACAGCCGCTCATTTTCCTCTGAAAGAACAAATCGGGAATCACGGAAAACACAAATACGACGTCGTCCACAAAGTAAGTTCCATTTCTGTTTCTATCCGCGGCAGCGCTACAATCGCAGTTCCGAGCATGCGCGGCAGTTACCGTGACTCCAGGAGAAGACATGTACGAAATTTTCAGATCGCTGCTGCCGACGTGTGCTTTGTACTGCTTCTTTATAATGTCAGCCGTGATTGAAAATGCCGCCGCGAGTGAAATCAGGTCTGTGATTCGCTTTCTAAATGGAAGAAAAGTTAAACAAAAGGAAATTCATTAGCAAATCTGCGAGGTTTGCGGACAAAATGCCATGAGTCACACTGTTCAATAAAGGACGTGATCAAGTACACGAACAAGAACGAAGTGGACGCCCCTCTGTGGTTACTGATGAACTGGTTCACACAACTGAAGAGAGGATTAAGCACACCGTAACTTTACCCTCAGTGCCCTTGCTATGGAAGTTCCGCAAATCTGAAGATCACTAATTCATGAAATTGTTACTGAAAAACTGAAATTTCGAAAATTTTGCTCACGTTGGGTACTCAAAATCTTACTGAATTACACAAAAAAACAAGGGATGTGCAGTGCACTTCAGTTTTTGACACGCTACAATAAAGGCGGCGTTGGCTTTGTTTCTCGGATAGTCACGGGGGATGAAACTCGGGTATCGTACGACACCCCTGAAACAAAACGGCAATCAGTGGAATGGAGGCACACTTCATCCCCAACGAAGGTTAAGCTTAAGCAAATCTTGACACCTCGAAAAGTCATGTGCACAGTTTTTTGGGAGAGAAAAGCATTTTGATGATTGATTTCTTACCACGAGGTCAAACAATCAATGTACATGGTTACTGCGATACCATTAAGAAATTGCACCGCGCAATACAGAACAAGCGCCGGGGATTACTGTCAAAAGGTGTTTTTTTCCATGATAAAGCCCGACCTCACACGGCGAATGTGACCAAAGAATTATTACGGGAATTTCACTGGAACGAGTTTGATAAGCCTCCTTAAAAAAAGATAAAAAAGGAGGACTTGAACCTCCGACGGCGAACAACCGCGCGCTCCGAGGCGCCTTAGACTGCTCGGCTACTCCACCGCGGCACACCACATCATAGAAACGTAGAAACGCTTGAACTAACTCACTCTAACACGTCAATGAATTTCCCAAGGGCTTACGTGCACAGTTCGTGCGCTGCGGAAGAGATCTGTCGGCATGTTCAGTGATCCGTCTCAATCCATATTTTGCCGTCGTAATGCTACGACGGAGAATATTTGCCAGCGCATGATGAAAAACAAAAGAATTATGCACTGGAACAAGAGCTAGTTTTCCGAATGACGTCACACGGGGGTACGCTCGAACCCTCGGTCGATCTCCACGGGACACCGGACGTGCGTAACGGCAGCCAGGCGGGGGACCGATTGTTCTTTCCTGCCGCAGAAGTTCGACTGTGTCTGAAAGACGGCGAACATGCGAAGTGATGCAGTAGACCGAAGGAAACGCCTTTCTCACAGTCATCAGAACTGAGTCGTATAGCCTCTCATAAATTTGATCTAAAGGCGGCAGAACTACGTCCATCACTTGTTACTTGACGACAGGCACATGCGGCAACAGATATGCTGGTTCAACCATAAATTAACGACTACTACGTTCGGCGTAACTGCGAAGATAAACTTCCTTAAAATAACTGTACTATCACAGCTTTCAAGAACTGCAGCATTCGAATTACACTAATGGCAATTAAAATTGCTACACCAAGAAAAATGCAGATGATAAACGGGTCTTCATTCGACAAATATCTTATACAAGAACTGACACTTGATTACATTTTCACGTAATTTGGGTGCATAGATCCTGAGAAATCAGTACCCAGACCAACCACCTCTGGCCGTAATAACGGCCTTGATACGCCTCGGCATTGAGTCAAACAGAGCTTGGATGGCGTGTACAGGTACAGATGCCCATGCAGCTTCAACACGATACCACAGTTCATCAAGAGTAGTGACTGGTGTATTGTGACGAGCCAGCTCGGCCACCATTGACCAGACGTTTTCAATTGGTGAAAGGTCTGGAGAATGTGTTGGTCGGGGCAGCAGTCGAACATTTTCCGTATCCAGAAAGGCCCGTACAAGACCTGCAACAAGCGGTCGTGCATTATCCTGCTGAAATGTAGGGTATCGCAGGGATCGAATGAAGGATAGAGCCACATCTGGAATGTAACGGCCACTGTTCAAAGTGCCGTCGATGCGAACAAGAAGTCACCGAGACGTGTAACCAATGGCATCCCATACCATCAAGATGGGTGATACGCCAGTATGGAGATGACGAATACACGCTTCCAATGTGCCTTCACCGTGATGTCGCCGAATACGGATGCACCACCATGATGTTGTAAACAGAACCTGGATTCATCCCAAAAAATGACGTTTTGCCATTCGTGCTCCCAGGTTCGTCGTTGCGCACCATCACAGGCGCTCCTGTCTGTGATGCAGCGCCAAGGGTAACCGCAGCCATGGTCTCCGAGCTGTAGTTCATGTTGCTGCAAACGTCGTGGAACTGTTCGTGCAGATGGTTGTTGTCTTGCAAACGTCCCCATATGTTGACTCAGGGATCGAGACGTGGGTGCACGATCCGTTACAGCTATGCGGATAATATGCCTGTCATCTCGACTGCTAGTGATACGAGGCCGTTGGGATCCAACACGGCGTTCCGTATTGCCCTCCTTAACCCACAGATTCCATATTCTGCTAACAAGGCTACAAAGGCGAGCAGCAATGTGGCGATACGATAAACCGAAATCGCGATAGGCTACAATCCGACAGTTATCAAAGTCGGAAACGTGATGGTACGTATTTCTCCTCCTTACACGAGGCATCACAACAACGTTTCACCAGGCAACGCCGGTCAACTGCTGTTGGTGTATGAGAAATCGGTTGGAAACTTTTCTCATGTCAGCAAGTTGTAGATGTCACCACCGCTGCCAACCTTGTGTGAATGCCCTGAAAAGCTAATCATTTGCGTATCATAACATCTTCTTCCTGTCGGTTAAATTTCGCGTATCTAGCACTTCATATTCGTGGTGTACCTGTTGTAATGGTCATGAGTGTATTTTAAGTTGGAAACAATCATGTAATTACGTGGCTTTTAACATTTGTAACAAAAAAGATCTGTTGATTACACTAGCAGAAACTTTTGTTTGATAATGGCATTGGAAACTAGCATTTCGCACAGTAAAGTACCTACAATTCAGCCTAGAACGTATCATGTTTTCTTTCGTTATACAATTTAGCGGTAGACACATATTCCACACGCATGACGGACCTTATATTAGTCAAGACGGGACGGGTGAAATCTAGCTATCTGAATGCAAATTTAACGAAAGGGAGGCCGTCTTATACTTCGGCTTCCTATGTCACTCCCTACCCACATTCCCTTAGTCTGTACAAGTCGGCGGAGCAGCACACCACGTCCGCCCACCGCTCGTGAGCGCAATATTGTAAACATGGGCTTATCTTGTATCACCAGAGACCACCGCTTCTATTAAGGTAATCTTAAAAATCGGTTTTATGTTTCTCACATGTTTACCGAGTATGTTCCAACTGTAATTCGTTGTTACCCGAACATTTGTATGGCCACAAGGAAATCCAAAAAACATTCCAGAAAAATAGAAACTCCGCAATAACGGTGTCACACCACGGAGAGCGCATTGTAAGCTTTGTTTACCATTTATACTGGCTTCTTAACACAAAATAAGCCCATGTACCATTATAACCGTTTGTATTTCCGCCTTGCAATTTTGTGTAAATTATGTCACGCAGATAATCTGAAGATGCCCTGCTAAAGGGCGAAACGCGTCATTAACTAATAAAAAAAATTTGCAATCAAGACGGTTTGAAGGAATATTGATTTATTAAGCTTTGAAATTTATACGGACTTTTTGATCACCCGGTACATTCGGCCTAGCTATGTCACTGGTGTTGCATCAAAGGACGTGCTAGTCCGCCCCCGTCGCTGCGCTTTCGGCTGCCGTCCCCGTCATAACAGCGGCGCTAAACGGATTAAAGCCACCGTAGGAGGGCGTAAACGTCTGCAGACGCGACAGGTACTCCTGGAGAGGGGCAGACCGGCAGGAAGATAGGGGGCTGGGGAATGCGACACGGGCGGCCCCTCCCATATTTCTCGTCGGAAAAGCCCGGCGCGACGTGAAAGCGCGGCTGGGCCCCCCAATTACCAGAGCTTTGAGCTGGCCGCGGCCACCTGTCCTTGCCTCGGTCGGCAGGCAGCGAGGAAGCGATATCCCGCACCGCACCGCACCAGAGCTGCTTGCTACCTGCCGCCTCCGCTATAGTGGAGTCCTTTCTTTGCTGTGCTAAACCGCGCGCCGGCCTTGGATATCGACCGGCGTTTTGCGGTTTTGCAAGAATGCGCCGCGGCGCTCCCGTTACACCGCGAGCACCGCCGTGGGAAGACAGAGCTGGCTGGCTGTTCCGTTTTCCGAACATCACTCTACACCAGCGTTTCTCAACCTGTGGTCGCTAAGTTTTGCTTGATGGATTGCCGGCCCAGGCGAAAGTACTTGCACCGTAAAATAACTAGGGGTTCAGGAATACAAAGCGTATGCCTAAGTGCATACGGCTTATCCTACAAGATAGGTTAACAAAAGGCAAACCTACATACAGTGACTCCATAAAGTATTCGTCCGACCGTGGCGCATAGACTATAATGCGCGCAGTCATACAAACATAGCTGCGAAATGAATAATAACTATTTCCTTAAATTGGTTGTTTTCTCCACTTGGAAATAAAACGCTATTTATGGTTCATATGTCGCTGAATTTGTTAACAAATACACACTATTTAAAATCACGCCTCAATGGACGTCAAACAAGTATTCGTCTAGTAAGCAATATCTGTGGTATTGGGCTCTCATACACGCCCCTCTCGCGTTCGTTATGCAGTTGTGTTCCATCCAGCACAGTGAATAGCTGTCTCTCCGGTCTGAAAGCCGTTGAGTGATATTTACGTAATATGTGTAGAAAACGTTGCGAAACTACAAAGGAAGAGAGAGAAATCTGCGTCAGGTTGTTTCGACAAGGAAAATGTTTTCAAAAAATTCAAATGTTTGTATAGCTTATGGGGTCATCAGTCCCTAAACTTACAAACTACTTATGAACTAACTAATACTAAGGACGGCACAAATATCCATGCCCGAGGGGTAAAATGTTTTCAAGAAATCGGAGAAACAGTCGGTACACCTACCAGTACAGTGAAGAGCATTATATACAGGTTTAATTAGAGCAAAAAGTACGGAAAAAAATCACGAAGCGGTCGTCCTGCAGTTCTGTCCAAGATGGAGAAACAGCGGCTTCTTCGGGAAGTCATCAAAAATCCGAAACTGAGCGCTCCACAACTTGCTGCTGCTTTTCATGTGCATACAGGAAGGTCGGTTTCAGCACAGACTGTAAGAAATACTCTTCATGAAGCTGGGTATGGAGGCCGAACAGCCCGTAGAAAACCATACATCAGTATAATCAACAGAAGAAAGCGACTTACATTTCCAAGAGAACATAAATCAGATGGGTTTGATTTATGGAAGAGGGTTGTATTTACGGACGAGAGTAGATGTGAGCTGTTTAAGTCTAATGGGCGAGTAACAGTGTGGAGAAAAAAGAATTGTGAACTTGAAGAGAGAAATATGACAGCCTCAGTTAAACATGGAGGAGGTTCAGTACTTGTGTGGGGGTGCATGAGTGCAAATGGTGTGGGGGATTTGTGTTTTATTGATGGCATCATGGAGAACAAGATCTACATAAATATCCTAAAAACACATCTATCCAGTAGCGTGAATCATATGGGTCTTAATGGGGATTATATTTTCACACAAGATAATGATCCAAAACGTACTGCTCTAGACACAAAGCTGTGGCTGTTGTATAACACGCCCCATTGGATGCAGACACCACCGCAATCCCCCGACATTAATCCTATACAGAATTTATGGAATTTACTCGACAAAAACATCAGGAATCATCAGATATCCAGTAGAAATGATCTACAGAACGCTCTACAAGAGGTATGGCGAAAAATTACAGTGCAAACAACAGAATCTCTGGTGAAATCCATGCCAAGAAGAATGCAAGCGATTATAAGGAGGAAAGGAGGCCCTACTAAGTACTAACAGTAACATTCTATGTCCAAAGTGTGATTTTCAGTTCTGTACACGAATACTTATTTTGTGTCTTACATTGCCTATATGTTTATTTAAATAGCAATCTGTGTTTCTTTATTGTATTCTCATTTTCACTGATCAATAAAGGCGTCCTTGTCCCTGCTTTATTTCAATCTGCCAGTTTTCAACTCTTTATACACCCTTAAACATACAATCATCTATTAGACGAATACTTTTTGGAGTAACTGTATCTAGCGTTTGTAGATTTGGAGAAGGCTTTTGACAATGTTGATTGGAATAAACTCTTTCAAGTTCTGAAGCAAGTAGGAGTAAAATATAGGGAACGTAAGGTTATTTACAATTTGTACAAAAACCAGACAGCGATTGTCAGAGTTGAAGAGCATGAGAGGGATGCAGTGGTTGCGAAGGGAGTAAGACAGGGTTGTAGCCTTTCTCTGGAGTTATTCAATTTGTACATTGAGCAAGCGATAAAGGAAAGCAAGGAGAAATTTGGAGAAGGAATTAAAGTTCAGGGTGAAGATTTAAAAACACTGCGTTTTGCCGACGACACAGCAATTCTGTCAGACAGCAAAGGACCTGGAAGAGCAGTTGAACGGAATAGACAGTGTGCTGAAAGTGCATATAAGATGAGCATTAACAAGAGCAAAACTAGGGTAATGGACTGCAGTCTAAGAAAATCCTGTGATGCTGAAGTCATTAGATTAGGTAACGAAACAATAAAGGAGGTAGATGAGATTTGTTACTTGGGCAGTACAATAACAAATGATGGTCGCAGTACAGAGGATATAAAATGCAGAATGGCAATGGGTAGAAAAGCGTTCTTGAAAATGAGAAATTTATTAGTTTCTCCATCACTGGAGGCTTGCTGTTGCCGCAACTGTGGTTCAAATTTTAATGAAACTCTAGCTCCAGTTGCATTTATTGGTGCTTTATTTAAGCCCACACTACCGGTTTCGGCCTCTATGTTAGGCCATTTTCAAGTGTGACAGACGTTATGCCATAGAGAAAGCAACGTCAAGTCTTGAGACAGATGTAGGTTGCCGTTCTTATGTGGAGTTGAAGAGGCTTGCTCAGCGTATGCCATTTTGCTTCAGGTCGTCTCTACACGTTATTTTGTTGCTAAAATAAAAAAATCAATTAATACTATTTTAACTTTGTCCATTATTGTCAGTGAAGTTCCGTGAGTGTTGTACTTCAGTAAAATAAAATGAATTCGCCTTCAGTCAGAAATTTTATTTTATTTCACATTACTTCTGACTGAAGGCAAAATCATTTTATTTTACTGAATTGATACTATTGTTGTCTCGTTTTCTATTCGAATTCCGAACTTAATTCTATTATATTCTGTTAGCTTCATTTTCCTCTTGTTAATGTTGATCTTATACCCACATTTCAGGACACTGTTCACTATTCCTTTGTAGTCTGACAGAATTACAATATCATTGAGAAGATCAGTTTTAATTTTTACTCACTTCGCGAATTTTTCCGTGCTTTCTCCAACACCACGGATATACAAGGTACAAAAAGCAGACTTTTTCACTGAATAGTTTTACTGAAATCGGATAATAAGTATTCCACAGCAGCCACAACACCGTATCTCAGAACAACCGGTAGCTCTATATTGCCGAATATTTTTTTAAGGTCTACAGTCTCCTGCAAATATATTGCAGAAATTGTCAACACATCATTTCATTCCATTCCATGATGGTGGTGGTGGCGACTGGTGCAGCAACAGTGTTGAAATGCTCAGTCTCTGTTGCAATATTTTTTTATTTTCCAATTACGCGTTTTGCGCTGTTAGTGCGTCGTCAGATTGGGCGGAGATGGAGCCACAGAACTATCTATAGCTGTGGTGGAGGTAGCTTAACAATTTGTGTTGTCATTGGGCCCCATAGCAGCAGAGGAGTCGCTGTCGCGGGAGGTCCACGTAGTTGTAAACGTGGACCTGCCGCGACAGCGACTCCTCTGCTGCCGGCCGTGGTGGCCGAGGAGACTGAGGCGCTTCAGTCACGGTCTGCACGGCCACTACGGTCGGGGGTTCGAATCCCCCCTCGGGCATGGATATTTGTACCGTCCTAGTTCGTAAGTAGTTCATAGGTAGTTTGTAAGTTTAGGGACTGATGACCACGTAGTTAAGTCCCATAAGTTTTACAAACATTTGAACATTTTTGACTCCTCTGCTGCTATGAGGCTCAATGACAACACAAATTGTTAAGCTAGCTCCACCACAGCTATAGATAGTCCTGTGGCTCCATCTTCGCCCAATCTGACGATGCGCTAACAGCGCGAAACGCATAATTGGAGAATAAAAAAATATTGCAACAGAGACTGAGCATTATTTGTCAACACATCTCTCCAATCTTTATTATTTCACAACACGAAACATTTGGAAATACACATTGCACAATATAAACTGCGCAAAAAATATTGCACTTTATAAACTGCGCAAAAAATATTGCACGAGGTAAACTGCGCAAAAAATATTGCACGAGGTAAACTGCGCAGTGCATCTGGCACTGTGTAGTACTCACGGTGCGCGTCTCGATGTCGAGGTCGGCGCTGCGCAGGCGCTGGTGGCGGCGGCGGCGCGCGCCCAGCACGGGCGTGCACAGGAAGAAGCTGGAGGAGCGGCGACCGTCGGCGCGGTGGCGGTCGAGCTGGCGCATCAGCGGCACGGGCGTGCGCGCCGCCGCCTCGTACAGCCGCCGCACCGCCGCCGGCCGCGACTCCGCGCAGAACAGCCGCGGCGCCGCGCCCTGCCGCGCGCAGAAGTGCGCCGTGCGCGCGCTGAAGTCGCACAGGTCGCCCTCCGCTGCAACACCACGGCAAGCGCGTCTCAGTACTGTCTCACGTGAACACTGCAGCAAGTTGACACAAGCACTTCACATCATATGCCAAACACAGCTATGGAACTATTGAGAATAGGGTGCCACAAGGTACGGTCTTGGGTCCTTTGCTGTTCTCAATATACCGGGTGATCAAAGTGTCAGTATAAATTTGGAAACTTAATATACCACGTAATAATTTAGTTAGAGAGGTAAAAATTGACACACACGCTTGGAATGACCCGTTATCGAGGAACTGGGTGATTCTGGTTTTGTAACTGCCAGAGGTTCCAACTTTTGAATATAGCAAATAGTAATGCGACCTAATACGTATGAGCGGAGAGGTGGGGGGGGGGATGGTTAGAAGGGGTCCAGGGGGAGTAAATGAATAAGGACTCATTAAAATTGTCAAGCTGCGGCTGAGCGCATTGAGGCGTTATTCTCCGATGCGCGAGGTCGTTCGAGTATCCCCTCGGGCATGGATGTTTGTCATCGCTTTAGTATAAGGTAGTTTATTAAGTTTAGGGACTGATGACCCCGCAGTCGTCCCATAAGCTTAAAAAATTGTGAATACTAAAAAAAATGTTCAAATGTTTGTAGAGCTTATGAGACTTAACTACGGGGTCACCAGTCCCTAAACTTACAAACTACTTATGAACTATCTAATACTAAGGACGACACAAATATCCATGCCCGAGGGGGGATTCGAACCCCCGACCGTAGTGGCCGTGCAGACCGTGACTGGCGCGCCTCAGTCCCCTCGGTCACCGCGGCCGGTGTGTAACTGCTACCGTGATGGCTGAGACGTACGCCAATATGTTACAGAATCGCATCATCCCCAGCCTGGCTGATAAACACCTGCTGGAACGTACGATTTTTATGCAGCACTAGCTGAAAACCCAGCGTTGCTCGGGCATTTATTTATTTATTCCTGCCATTTTTCAGGTATATATTCATTTGTTTAAGGGTTGTATGTCTGTAAAATCTCATGTGAATACAATTAGTAGTAAACAAGTAATGGATTAAAACTTGCTGCGTGATGGAGCGGTTTTCCATGAACGTTACTGTTTATGTGCTCATATCTCATGAACTACGTGTCGTAATGTGATACAATTTCGAAGGTACGTTCAACTATGTATGTGTTTACTGTCTGTAAAATTTCCTGTCGCTAAAATTTGTAGTGTTCAAATTATAAATTGTAACGTCATACCGAGAGCCGTAGTTTTACTCCATAAACAGCAGAAAAGTGGTAAGCGAGAAACTTTTTTCCTTTCATCATTTTACTGTGGATGCCAGCGAGAAAAAGTTGCAAGTCGCTAAGTACTGTCATTCTCATACAGTGTATTTCGAAAGTCTCGCTGTATTATGTGGCATTTTTTGCGATTTATATTGGTTATGACGTAATATCTTTTGAACCAAGTGCCGTATGTGATTCTTAACCATGCAGCAATTGTTACCTCACGGTAAGGAATGTGTGTACCAAATTTGGTTGAAATCGGTTCAATGGTTTAGGAGAAAATGAGCAGCATTGTCGCAAAATACAGCAGTTTTTCGCGCATCTCATTGTTTATGACGTCATATCTCGTGAACTATATATCGTATTTGATTCTTAGACTTACGGCGACCGTTCTCATGGATTGAAGTTTACGTGCACAAAATTTCATAAAGATTGGAGCAAAACTGTAGATTTGTATGCAACACGTACAAACATACGGACACTCTGCTTTATATATTAGATGGCGCTCCACCCCATATTGCTAGACGCGTGAAAGATCTCTTGCGCGCGTCGTTTGGTGATGATCGTGTGCTCAGCCGCCATTTTCGTCATGCTTGGCCTCCCAGATCCCCAGACCTCATTCCGTCCGACTATTGGCTTTGAGGTTACCTCAAGTCGCAAGTGTATCGTGATCGACTGACATCTCTAGGGATGCTGAAAGACAACATCCGACGCCAATGCCTCACCATAACTCCGGACATGCTTTACATTGTTGTTTACAACATTATTCCTCGACTACAGCTACTGTTGCGGAATGATGGTAAACATATTGAGCATGTCCTGTAAAGAACATCATCTTTGCTTTGTCTTAATTTCTTGTGCTAATTATTGCTTTACTGATCAAATGAAGCACCATTTGTAGGACATTTTTTTATTTTTTTGTTCTAACAAAACCCCATGTCCTTTCCACCATGTGTGTCAATTATTACCTCTCTATCTACATTATTCCGTGATTTATTAAGTTTCAAATTTATACTGACTATTTGATCACCTGGTATGTTAATGACTTGTTATTGTATATTCACGAAGATGCAAAGCTGGTTCTTTTTTTCTGGTTATTTTTGCTGATGACACATTATCGCAATGACAGACAAGAACTAACTGAGGCAATTGTAAACGACGTCTTTCAGAAAATCATTAAGTGGTTCTCTGCAAATGTACTATCATTAAATTTTGGTAAAACACAGTACATACAGTTCCATACAGTAAAGAGCATGACACCATTAATAAATACAAACTTTGATCAGAATATGTAGCTAAGGTAGAATACCCAAAAATTTTTAGGTGTAAGCATTTGCAAGTTCAGCTACGTATGCGTTTAGTGTCATTGCAAATTTGTCCAATGTAAAACTGATTACAGTCATCGTACGAGGTTTCATTTATAAAACATTACAGAGATCCAAGTGCTAATAGAAAGTTGGTGTTGTTGTGGTTTTCAGTCCGCAGACTAGTTTGATGCAGCTCTCCACGCTACGCTGTCCTGTGCAAGTCTCTTCATCTGCGAATACGTTCCGCAACCTACATCCTTTCGAATCTGCTTACTGTCCCTCGGTCTCCCTCTACGACTTTTACCCCACACAGTTCCTTCTAATACTAAGTTGACAATTCCTTGATTCTCAATGTGCCCAACCAAACTATCCCTTCTCTTAGTCAGGATATGCCAAAAACTCCTTTTGTCCCTATTAGTTACGTGATCTACCCATCTAACTTTTATCTTTCCTCTGTAGCACCACATTTCAAAAGCTTCTATCATCTTTTTGTCTGAACTCCTTATCGTCCACGTTTCAGTCCCATACAATGTTACACTCCAGACAAATGCTTTCAGAAAGGAGTTCCTAATATTTAAATTAATATTGTAAGTTAACAAATTTCGCTTCTTTAGAAACGCTTTTCTTCCCATAGCCATTTTATATATTCCCTATTTCTGCCATCAGAAGTTATTTTGCTACGCAAACTTATTGTTAAATGTTCAAATGTTTGTGTAGCTTATGGGACTTAACTGCGGGGTCATCAGTCCCTAAAGTTATAAACTACTTATGAAGTAGCTATCACACAGAACGGCACAAATAATTCCCGAGGCGGGGATTAGAACCCCCGACCGTAGTGACCGTGCAGACCATGACTGGCGCGCCGCAGTCCCCTCGGCCGGCCGCACTTACGTCCCATAAGCTTAACAAACATTTGAACATTTTTTCCAAAATAGCATGATCACTGATATTCAAGTAAGAGACCGGTGACGATCCTTTCTTTTTGCTTTGTTTAATTCTCCTGGACGATAATAATAAAAGAAATTATTGCCCGTAACAGTCGAATTTGTGTGTGACTATTTTCAAATCTGGTAACCATCCTTCACAGAGCCCAGTTGTGATAAATGATACAAGTAGCCCAATGCAAGAATTTTTTATTTTGTTTTTCAGTCCACAGATATGAAAACGGAAGGCGGTTACCACCCAGTTGTTTAGTACTTAGGCTTCGTGTGTGTTATGCTTTCCTTTGGGCAATGTAATATTTTATTCACGTAGTAGTGATTCGGGCCTAGACTCGGTGTGGTGTACAGTTAATTAGACCCAATTTACATGCACTTAGCCTCAGCCCTGAGCAAGGGTAGCTGTCTTCAACTGAGACTACCCCAATTTCATGAATGTACAGATAAAACTTCCCTGTTTCATATCTAATACAGCTTCAAACAAGCTCACACAGAATTGAAAGAACACAAACTGTTTTCTATAGGTAACCGCGCAGTGTGTCCGTCGCAATGCTAGGAAGCGCATACATGGAGGACGATGTCAGTGAGTAACGCGGCGCCGCCGGCAGGAGCATAGGTCACGCTTCTACTGTACTCCACTGTATATACAGCGGCGCGATCAGCACGTCGCGGCGACAGCTAAGGTCGTCGTCGTTGCGTATTCCAGGCGGCCGCCTGTCCCTCGCATTGACAAAGGGAGTGGCGGCCGTGTACAAGGCACGCGATCGACACGCGTCACGTCTCACATACGCAACGGCCGCCAGCCGCCACTTGCACGATCGTACTGCTCCGGGAACACGAGATTCACGCTCAGTACCATACAACTCTCAAGGCAAATCACGTGACGTATCCAGGATATGGTCCTGGTTTGGTCTTGCGACGGAAACGTATGTACAATGGTCCCGGAGGAGCTACTGTATGCATAACTGAAGAAGATAGTGTATCCACTTTTTCATTATTGTCTTCAGTCCGGACACTGGTTTGATGCAGCTCTCCACCCTACTCTATCCTGAGCAAGCCTCTTCATCTCCTCGTAACAACGGCAACCTACATCCATTTGAATCTGCTTTCTGCATTCATCTCTTAGTCTCCCTCTGCGATTTGTACCCCACACACTTCCTCCCAACGCTAAATTCACCATTCCTCGGTGTCTAAGAATGTGTCCTACCAATTGATCCCTTCTTTTAGTCAAGAACATTCCTTTTCCCCCCATTATTTACGCAATCCACTAATCAAACCTTCAGAGTTCTTCTGTAGCACCACATTTCAAAAGGCTCTATCCACTTCCTGTCCGCACTGTTTATCGTCCATGTTTCACTCCCATACAAGGCAACACTCCACACAAATGCCTTCAGAAATAATTCGTTATGCTTAAATTAATATTCGATGTTAATAAATTTCTCTTTTTCAAAAACGGTTTTCCCTTTTCTTCCCACTGCCATTCTGCATTTTATGTCCTCTGCTCTGCGACCATCGTGTGTTATTTCACTGCCCAAGTAACAAAACTCATTTACCACCTTTATTGTTTCGTTTCCTAATCAAATTCCTTCAGCATCGCCGGATTTTCTAAGACTACACTCCATTACCCTTGTTTTACTCTTATTAAGGTCCATTTTATTAGCACCTTTCAACACACTGTCCATTCCGTTTAACTGCTCTTCCAAGCCTTTTGCTGTCTCTGACAGAATTACTATGTCATCGAAAATCGCAATGTTTTTATTTCTTCACCCTGAACTTCAATTACTCTTTCTAAATTTCTCCTTGTTTTCCTTTATAGTTTACTCAATGTACAAATTGAATACCACTGAAGAAAAGCACAACCCTGTCTTACTCCTTTCCCAACCACTGCATCCCTTTCATGCCCTTCAACTTGTTATCTGCTGTCTGGTTTTTGTACAAGTTGTAAGTAACCCAGGTCCCACCTTCTTATTTTCCTACCTTTCTGCAGTTTTTTTCAGTTTCAGCCTACAGTTCATGACCAACAAGTCATGGTCGAAGTCTATATCTGTCCCTGCGCATGTCTTACAGTTTAAAACCTGGTTCCGAAATCTATGTCATATCATTCTAAAATCTATCTGGTACCTTCCGGTGTCTGCTGGTCTCTTCCACTTATACAACCTTCTTTCGTGATTCGTAAACCAGGTGTTTGTTATGATTAAATTATGTTCCGTGTAAAATTCTACCAGACGGCTTCCTCTTTTTTTCCTTTTGCCCAGTCCATATTGACCTAATTTTGCTTCCCTTCCTACTATCGAATTCCACACTCCCATCACAATTAACTTTTCATCTCCCTTAATTGTCTGAATTATTTTTCTTTACCTGCTCATACATTTCTTCGATCTTATCATCATCGGTAGAGATAGTTGGCATACAGACTTGTACTACTGCGATCGGTGTTATTTTCGTATCTATCTTGACTACGATAATGCGATCACTGTGTTGGTCATAGTAGTTTACCTGCATTCCTATTTTCATATTCATTTCCACACCTACCCCTGTGATACTCCAAACTGATTTTGTTCAAATGTTTGTAGAACTTATGGGACTTAACGACGGGGTCATCAGTCCCTAAGCTTACAAACTACGTATGAACTATCTAATACTAAGGACGGCACAAATATCCATGCCCGAGGGGGGATTCGAACGCCCGACCGTAGTGGCCGTGCAGACCGTGACTGGAGCGCCTCAGTCCCCTCGGCCACCGCGGCCGGCAACTGATTTTGTATTTGTAATCCTGTACTCACCTGACCAGAAAACCTGTTTCTCTTTCCACCGAACTTCACTAATGCCCACTCTATCTAACTTCAACCTATCCATTTCTCTTTTTAAATTTTCTAACCTCCCTACCCGATTAACGTACCTAACATTTCACGCTCCGATCCGTAAAATGCCAGTGTTGTCTTTTCTGATGATAACATCCTCCTGAGTAGCCCCAGCTCGGAGATCCGAATGGGGGGACTATTTTACCTCCGGAATATTGCCAGCCGCGGTGGCCGAGGGGACAGCGGCGCGCCAGTCACGGTCTGCGCGGCCACTACGGTCGGGGGTTCGAATCCCCCCTCGGACATAGATATTTGTGCCGTCCTTAGTATTAGCTAGTTCATAGGTAGTTTGTAAGTTTAGGGACGAGCCCTTAGTTAAGTCCCATAAGCTATACAAACATTTGAAAAAAAAAAAAAAACATCCGGAATATTTTACCCTATATGATGCCATTATCATACATTTATATCACTATATGGAAGAGTATTACAACGGAATCAATAATTTCAGTATATGGGAAGCTTGATAACTTCACATGGAAGAAGTGAGACGCAGAATCTCGATGGGAAGGAAAGCGTTTGCGAGAGTGAAAGATTTGCTGACAGCTAGGAGCATCCCCTTTAATTTCAGGAAGACGTTCGCCAAATGTTGTGTGAACGTGGTTCCAAAAAGTGAACAAACAGGAAAAAAAAATATTTTGAATTTTTTGAAATGTTGCTATGGACAAGAATGGAGAAAGTGAAATGGACTGGAAGAATGAGAAAGAGCAGGAAAAGAGAGGAAAGGTCCTTCCTGAAGACGCTACAGCAGAGGAAAACATGTTGGGTGAGACAGACATTATGCAGGAACTGTCAACTGCAGAGGATAATGGGAGGAAACGTTGAGGGAAATAGAGGAAGAGGAGGAAGGTTTGGAAGAAGGAAGGCAAATTAAGGAGGATACCCAAGGCAGAGAGGTATGGAGGACGTCCAGTTGATAAAGATCTCCCTGAGGATAGATTTACAGACAGAAGAACCACCTAAAGTGTGCAGACATTGTGAAATGCCCTCGTATTGTTAAGAATTCGCCTGAAATAATAAAGAAATAAAGAACGAGCTAGTGTTTTCGGAGAGTATAAAGCTTTATTGTAACAAACGGCCGTCTCTCGGCTACGCGCGCTGTTATAGGGAGTGCCGCGATAGCAGGTAACACGGGCTCCAGGCCGGAGCGAGCTTGTCCGGTGTCCTCTGGAGACCGTTGTAAATCCTGGAGCTGGAGGCGGACCCTCAAGGTCGCCGCGGTGACGTGACCGGAAGTGGGCGACCGCAACCTGTCTGAGCTGCCTGGGCGTCCGTCCTGTGTGTGTGAGAGAGAGAGAGAGAGAGAGAGAGAGAGAGAGAGAGAGAGAGGACAGGAAGAGGAGAACGCGAGGCAGCTTTTATGCGACCAGTACTGCCGCCAGACTGTGCGGCCTGTGCATACTTCATGAGAGAACCTGACTGCCACACTACACACACTCCGATTTATCGTACGACTAACAAGATGTCCAACGAACCAACTAATTGTAGCAGCCAACACACGTTCCGACCAACTGCACACAGCGCCACCCTGGTGTCTGTCCGTCGAACTGTTTTTGTTTTTGCGTGTTTGCTGTGCACACGACCTCAGGCATGAAAGTTGGTCGGGAAAGCTATACACGGCACAATTTGTCAGGTGAAGTGGTGGGGAATCGGAGATCGGGTGGTCAGGGACAACCAACCGGCCGACAACGAAAGTTGGTCGGGTAGCGCCTAGAACCGCCCAAGTTATCGGGTGACCAACGAATTGGTACAATTAATCGTATCGTGTTTAGGGCCCTGTGGTAGGGCCGTCATATACACCGCTAGACTGATTCAAGGGAGACTCATTTGAATGCCTGCATCGTCCCCTGTAAGCGACTCGCAAACACTAGTGTTAATTCATATGTTCAAATGTTTGTTAAGCTTAAGGGACTTAACTACGGGGTCATCAGTCCCTAAACTTACAAACTACTTATGAACCACCTACAACTAAGGACGGCACAAATATCCATTCCCGAGGGGGGATTGGAACCCCCGACCATAGTGGCCGTGCAGACCGTGACTGAAGCGCCTCAGTCCCCTCGGTCACCGCGGCCGACCACGACCGTAGATCTAATTTGGCAAGAAATAAGTGATTTGGGCAGGAAAATGACAACACTTTTGGAAAGACTGAAGAATTAAAGAAATTTAAACGGACAATGTCGCAAAAAACAGTCCAAATATGACAAAAAACCGACAGCGGATGTGGGAAAATTGGCACGCAATGTGGCGAAAAAAAGACCAAGTGGCAAAAAATGAAACCCAAATTGGAAAAGGTTGTCTAAAATGTGAAAAGAGACACGAATGTCGAATAAAAAGAAAAAAAAAACCCACACGAATGTGGCATAGATAAAAGGCTGGAATGTGGCTAAAAATGACGAGAATTTGGCAAAAAAAGACTCGAATTTGGACAAAATAACACAAAGAGACAAATTTTGAAAAAAAAAAATGAACAGACACTAATTTAGCCAGATATTGCAAGAAAACAATGCCACGATTTTTGGAAACACTACGCGAAAAATAACATCAATTTGGCAAAAAATGTCATGTTAAAATAACACGAATTTGACGAACATTACAAGAAAGCAAGAAGTGTTTTGGAAAAATTACACGTATTTAGAAATAGTTGACAAGAATAAAATAATCAATTTGGGGAAATAATGTCAGGAAGAATGATACGAATGTGATATAAAATGACGCGAACTGACAACAAAATTAAACCGATTTTTGCTGTTGGCAGCATTAAGTTTAGCGCTGGCCAGAGCAGCACCTGCGCTGTACAGTGTACAGGACCGGACAGGTGTGTGGCGGCGCGCGCATGCCATCTGCGAGGCGGTAGCAGGCAGCACGTGGCTACTGCTACTCGACCCGCGCCGTCTCCGGCCGTGTACAGTGTACACACGCAGCCGCCACCGGCCATTGTTCCCGGCTGCTGGCTGACCGACCTCTGGAATGAGGTGAGCGGGTCGCAGGTCGCCGCAGCCGCCGACTCGTGTACGGAGCCGGGAAAGAGGTCACTGGCTTCCGCCGCAGTCGCAGACTACACGTGGTACTTCAGACCTGCTCTATAAGCTGTACTGTAAAAGAGCGCCGCTCCCATACTTCAGAACGTAACGTTTTTCAACTCACAAGGAAAGTACTTGGGCTCCAACAAACATACCTGTATGAACGTTTGCTTACAGGATCTTTACATACACCTCTGTGTGCTGGTGGGTGTCGATTTTATGCAATACTTTGCAATCATGCTCTAGATAGCACTGTAGATGTAATTGTAGACGCCATACGTAATGCAGATATCTGAACTATAACTTATGTAATAATCGTCGTACATGTTCTCTAGCGAATTGTCACCAAAAGCCGTGATGATAGTTGCACCTTTAACCTTCTTCTCGGAAGACTGTTGGTATTCACTGCCACTGCTTCCATCGCCTCTTCCCGCACTTACCGTAGCACTACTGCTTGCAATGAGTTGTTCGTCATTATCATCCCTATTATCATCATTATGTGTTAGTGTTACAACAGTATCTAACTTATGCTCATTTTTCTGTACCAAAATAGATAAGAGAAAGCATGCGAATGATTCATCTTCTACACTAATACCATCTTCACGAAGAAGGTTCTTCGTAGCTTCATCTCAACCAATCGCAATACATTAGCAGGATTGACTGCCGCCGGCCGCTGTGGCCGAGGGGACTGAGGCGCTCCAGTCACGGTCTGCACGGCCACTACGTTCGGGGTTCGAATCACCCCTCGGGCATGAATATTTGTGCCATCCTTAGTACTAGTTAATTCATAAGTACTTTGTAAGTTTAGGGACTGATGACCCCGTAGTTAAGTCCCATAAGCTATTTGAACATTTGGATTAATTGCCACCCCATCTAACACAAATAAAGTCACAAAACGCGACTTCGGAGGCACACTGCACCGTCCCTACTGGCGAACCGACAGGTCAAAGTGCAAAGCGGCATGGCACACACAGAGGCCTCTAACGGACGACTGCAGAGTTTTGCAGATGCGGGGGTATCACTAGTGCAATAAGGGACCTTTACAATATCTCTCATACGATTTTGGTATATATGTGTTTGTTCGAGCCCAAGTACTTTCCTTGTCCGTCAGGTTCGATATGTAGGCCCCTTACTTAGCTTGCATTTATCGCGAATCTTTAATTCAGCTCAAAGTTCCAAGTGATTGAAAAAAAGGTGACTCCAGATTACAAGAAAGGTAGAAGAACTGACCCACATACATACAGGCCAATATCGTTGACATCAGTTTCCTGTAGAATTTTGGAGCATATTTTCAGTTCGAATACAGTAAATTAACAGACTGAAACTTTCACTTTACAGTGGAGTGTGAGCTGATATGAAACTTCCTAGCAGATAAAAATCGTGTGCCGAAACCGGGACTCGAACCTGGGACCTTTATCTTACGCGGGCCCGCGAAATGCAAAGGCCCAGGTTCGAGTCCCGGTTCCGGCACAATTTTTATCTGCCAGGAAGTTTCAAGGTAAATTTCCTTGAGACGGAAAAGCTTCTTTCTATGAAATCAGCACGGGTTTAGGAAAAATCGTTCATATGAAACTCAGCTTGCCCTTTTCTCACATGGCATCTTGCGAGCCTTGGATGAATGTCAACAGGCAGAATAAGTTTTTTTCTCTACTTCCAAAAAGGCATTTGACGCGGTGTCACACTGCATACTGCTAACGAAGTTACGAGCATGCTAGAAGACTTCCTAAGTAATATAACGCAGTATGCTGTTCTCGACGGCGAGTATTCATCAGACATGAGTGTATCGTCAGGCGTGCCCCAGAGGATTGTGATTTCTACTATCTATATAAATGATCTGATGGGCAGAGTAGATTGTAATTTGCGGCTGTTTGCTGATGATGCTGTGGTGTATGGGAGGGTGTCGTCATTAATTAAATGTAATAGCGTACAGGATGACTTAGACAAAATCTCTAGTTGGTGCGAAGAATGACAGTAGCTGTCAACGTAGAAAAATGTAAGGTGATGCGCAACAGTAGGAAAAACAATCCAATAATGTTCGAATACAGCATTAGTAGCGAGTTTCTTGATGCAGTCGCATTCTTCAAATATCTAGGTGAAACAATACAGAGCATATGAAATGGAACGAACATGTAAGGACAGTTGTAAGACGGACAGCCGAAAAATGTTCAAATGTTTGTAAAACTTATGGGACTTAACTACGGGGTCATCAGTCCCTAAACTTACAAACTACTTATGAACTACTTACGATCTAGGACGGCACAAATATCCATGCCCGAGGGGGGATTCGAACCCCCGACCGTAGTGGCCGTGCTGACCGTGACTGGAGCGCCTCAGTCACCTCGGCCACCGCGGCCGGCCGGACAGCCGACTTCGGTTTATTGGAAAAATTTTCGAAAGATGTACTTCGTCTGTAAAGGAGACCGCGTATAAAACGCTTGTACGACCACGTTTTGAGTATTTCTCAAGTGTTTGGGATCCGCAGCAGATCAGTTTAAAGGAAGACATAGAAGCAGTTCAGTGGCGAGCAGCTGTGCTTGTTACTGGTAGGCTCGACCAATGTGCGAGTGTCACGGAAATGCTCCGGGAACTCAAATGGGGATCGCTGAAGAAAAGACGACGTTCTTTTCAAGAAATTCTGTCGAGGAAATTTAGAGGGCCAGAATTTGAAGCTGAATGTATAATGATCTTCCTGCCGCCTACTTACATTTCGAATAATGATCACAAAGAGGAGACAAGAGAAATTAGGGCTCGTACAGAGGCATATAGACGCGTTTTTCCCCTCTTTCTATTTGGGAGTGGAAAAGGAAAGGAAATGCCTAGTAGTGGAACAGTGTACCCTCCGCCATGCACTTTTCTGTGGATTACGGAGTATATATGTAGATGTAGCACTAATCTTCGTCACCAAACAATTTTCATCTTCATCAGTTCTTTAATAACCAGTGCTCATGCCACGGCTTTTCTTGGTTTTCTCCATGTATTATTTATTTATACGGATCTCTTTCATGCAGACAGACATTGCACACCATTCTACAACAAGGTTCAGACAAGTGAAGAGCTGTACAGCACATGTGTTGAAGCTGACACAGCATGTAGAAGCCGGCTTTGAAAGGCGGCAGATCACAGGAGCTGTGTTTGAGCAAAAACCTCCGATCCAAATGTTCGTTAAGCTTAAGGGACTTAACAGCGTGGCCATCAGTGCCTAAACTTACAAACTACTTATGAACTACCTTATACTAAGGACGACACAAATATCCATGCACGAGTGGGGATTCGAACCTCCGACGGGGAGCGGCCTCGCTGTGAAGAGAGAAGGGTTGGATAGCTTCAGGGAGTGGGGGGAAACGGTTATCAGATGGGGATGAAGAGAAAGACAGAGAGGGGGATAGAGAAGGAGGAGAACCTAAAAGTGTAGAAGGAAAAATGGACTGAGAGAGGAAAGGAAAAATATAGATATTCGGGGAGGGGGTAATGAAAAGGAAAAACCAGATGAGATGGATATAAAAGGGGTGGGGGGTGGGTGGAGGAAACATATGTGACGCGGAGAAACTTTGGGTAAACGGTTAGTTATAACACAAATAGCGAGAACAGATATAAAACCAATACATAGGTTGGAGAGGGTGATCACAAAGACATCATTTCGAAAACACCATAACGAAAGTTACTATTAACAGCTTTCAAAATTATAGTGCGGGGTAATTCACAACAAAAAACATGAACCTTCAGAAGCACAATACAGCATTGCGAACCGGCAAAGCAATTTTCCTCTTGCATCGGAATTTTGACGTGTGCCCCACAGGTCGCGTTCTGCCCGTACACGAATCAGCACTGCAGCATCAGCGGTGCGATTGCCTCACTGATGCCGTGCACGAAGTGCAGCGGTGTCATTGACTGTTGTCGCGGGCACGCCATGTTTGACGCAGCCCCAGAAAAACCCGTCTGGTGGCGTGATAGCGGGGAGCCACGCGACCTCGCCATCACCACGCCGTCTCCCGTCTCTCTGGAACACCCCATTATGCTTGTTTTTGTTGAGCGCTGCTTCCCGTTACTGCCTTTGTCACAGGTAAGTATTCTACCCACCAAATAGATGGTAGATGGTAGTCTGTCTGGAAACTGACAAAAATTTTGCTCGTCAAGCAGATCTATTCCCCCCCCCCCCTCCCAAAGCCAAGTCCTAGTTACGCCACTGATCTGTGCATTAGTCACTTCTCTCTATTACAGGTAATCGATTGTCACGTGAATGGTGCAAAGTCGACCGACATATCTTTTCCAATTTTAAATCTTCTTCTTTTCTAATAAAATTGTTTTGATATTTCTGGATTTCAATAGCCCCTTTGTATATGTACAATAGTATAATAGTGGGAAGTCCTTGCCAGCACCCTCGTATCACCAAATTTTATTTCATGATCTTCGCTTTGAAATACATGTTCTGCTTGGGGGTCGCCAAATTTTGTCCGGGGGGGGGGGGGGGGTTCCGTCACAAAAGCAAGTATTTGCACCATAAAAGAACTAGGAACTCAGTAATAAGAAAACGTATGCTATGTGAAATTTATTTAATGTTAGATTACGGAGTTTCTTGTGAACCATTCATTAACGATTAAATAGATCATAAATTGTTTTGTAATAGAGTGTCTTAATAATGAATAAGTGGTTTCAGGGACCAAACGACAGCCAAAAGAACGTGAGCAATTAGTAATTCTGAAAAATTCGAAAAAGATCTACTTCTTTACAAACTGTCTATGCAGTGGGACGTTTCTTAATGAGTATAATTCGCGACTGAGTCTTGCTTGAAATGCGAAACACTGGTTAAGCGTTGGCACTCATGTAAAAATAGGATAACTTGCTCTATTCCGTAAAATACACAAAAAGAACTTCGTCCAATAAGGTGTAACAAGAGAAAGAAGATTAAGTTTGTTTCGTTAGAGACAACACGGTTTTGTTTCGGTTCGTGAGGAGGGGGAAGGTAGAATATTTATACTTGGAAGGGGTCGCATATTAGAAAGGTTGAAAAACACTAATGTGAAATGTTCTCCGATTTACAGACTGTCTGACAGCAAAAGACTCTCACATGTTTCCCTGCCCTTACGCCTGCAAAAGCGAGAGATATGTCTATACAATGTGGATCTCTCTTTCTTTCTCTTTCGCCACGTTCCCGCACATGCAGGGTCGGCGTTGTTAGTTGGATTTGGCGTGTTAATATTTCGGGGTGGCCGGATGCCCTTCCTGCCGCCACCCCATGCCGCCCAGGAGGAAATGTGTATCCCAAATGTATGCGTATCTATAAATGTGAATGTCTGTTCGGTGTACGTTTATCACGTCTGAACCACAAGACATACAGACCTAAAAATTTGTACAGTTACAAATGGCTAATGGCTACCCGGGGAAGGCTTTAGGCACGTTTTTAAGGCGATCGGATATATATATATATATATATAATGTGAATGTCTGTTAGGTGTACGCTTATCACGTCCGAACGACAAGACGCAGAGACTTAAATATTTGTCCAGTTACTAATTTATACCTGAGGAATGTTTTAGGCACGGTTTTACAGCGATCTGATAGATATTTAGTAATTTGAAGAATATAACGTGAATTGCGGAACAATAATTACTCTGTCAAAATTATATTTACTCTTTGAAAATGGTTTTAATGGTTGCATTGTTGCTTGAGGGTTGATAATGATAAAAGAGTGGAGTATATTAGGATGTAAAGTTATCGGTGTACATAAAATTCTACGCGCGTGTGTGTGTGTGTGTGTGTGTGTGTGTGTGTGTGTTACTATTTCGCTCTGCAGGGAAAAACTACAGAACGCAAACGAATGGTCTGTGTGTAATTGTTGTCCAAAGTCTCCCGTTGTACATCATAGTAGTTCTATGTCAATGGCTATAATGGGGTTGAAAGTCGTCAAATTATAAGAAAATTTGGACTGAAGGCCAGCGATGACGTTTGCGACTCTATAGCAAGGAGGTTAAAACAGCGACACGTGATGCCACAGACCATATCTTTGGTCTATGTGTGCTACATTGTCTTCAGCTCTTTCTCTGTAAGGATGCATACGAATAAGGAAATATAAGAATAAATAAAGCAGTAAAAAAAGAAAAATCTTTTAATACATCTCTTTAAAAAAAATCGATTTGACGTTTCGCGCGTTACGTCAAGTGATCGATCTGTGATATTATTACAATCAATATTGTTGAATTTCGAGATTGGATTCTTCGAAACGAGTGCATTTTTACGTGTGATTTCTTATTTCTTATATATTGTCTGATAAATGTAACATGTTGTTAGAAAAAAGGAGATGGACAGAGTAGAAAAAAGGAGATGGACAGAGAGAGAGTGGATAGGAAAAGTACTAACACAAGGCTCGAATAAATAAATAAATACCCGGGCAACGCCGGGTTTTCAGCTAGTAATGTGACTGAAAGTGTAAAGTGTTACGAAATGTTTGCGAATCGTGTAACTGAGGCGGGACTTGGGTACCAGCCCGGTATTCACCTAGGGGGGTGTGTTAAACCGCCTAAAAACCACATGCACTCCGTCCCCCTTCGTTAATCCGCCGGGCGGATTCGAAGCGGGGCCAGTACGCCTCCCCGTCTCGGAAAGCGGTGATTTTGACCGCACGGCTAACCGAGCGGGTCCTAAATCTATACAACGCGGATATTTCCAGTGAAACACCTACATCGGCCGAATCATTCACCTGTTTCTCTAAAAGGAAGCTTAAGTAAATCAAGTTGGCGGATCATGTGTTGGAGCAGGTGCGGGTCTCCCTGGGATGGTAAACAGCTGCGAAGTGCAGAGTGAGCGGGCGGCGGCTGTTGTGGGAAAGTGGCGCTATTCAGTGCCGGCGACCCCACGCGGGCCAGAGGGCCCCGCAGGCGTGTGGCGTGGCAGGCGTGTGGCCGCGATGGCCAGATAGCCGCATGATTAATGGCCGCGGGTACGCACGTGCGTGAATGCGCGCGCCAAAAGGCCCGCCTCCATTAGGGAGATCCCAGATTACGGCCGGCCCTGCATCTTCCGAGAAAGGCGACGGCGCGAGCGGCCGGACCAGAGAAAGCTGGAAGCGACTGCCAGCTATCCCGGCCGGAGAGCGCTATTAATTGCCGAGCCAGCAGCGAGAGCAGGGCGGCGACGTGACGGGATACCGAGTGGCTTTCTCTCTAGCCGGGAACACCGCCCGCTATTAGTCGTTCGTAGAACCGATGTGCTTTTCTCCCTCTCGCCTTTTAGAGGTGGCCGTAGCTTTTTTAATCAAATTGCGTGGTTACGGTATATCGCCCCAAATTTGCGACTGGATAGGGGATTTCCTCTCAGAGAGGACACAGTTCGTAGTATTCGATGGTAAGACATCGACTAAAACAGAGATGATATCGGGCGTTCCACAGGGTAGTGTTATTGGTCCTCTGCTGTTCCTTATTTACATAAACGATTTAGGGGAAATCTAAGTAGCTCTCTTAGGTTGTTTGCAGATGACGCCGTCATTTACCGTCTAGTAAAATCATCTGAAGATCAAAACCAACTGCAGAACGATTTGAATAAGATATCTGTATGGTGTAAGAATTGGCAGTTGACTCTAAATATTGAGACGTGTGAAGTCGTCCACATGAGTACGAAAATAAATCCGTTAAACTTTGTTTACATGATAAATCAATCAAATGTGAAGGCCGTAAACGCCACAAAATACCTAGGAATTACTATTACTTCTGGCTTAAATTGGAAAGAACACGTAGATGATGTCGTGGGAAAGGCGACCCAGAGACTGTGTTTTATTGGCAGAACCCTTAAAAGATGCAACAGAACTACTAAAGAAACTGCATACATTACGCTTGTCTGTCCTTTTATGGACTATTGCTGCCCAGTGCGGAATCATTATCAGGTGGGTTTGACGGAGGACATGGAAAGAGTCCAAACAAGGGCAGCTCGTTTCGTATTGTCACGATACAGGGGAGACAGCGTTATGGAATTGATACAGGATCTGGGATGGGAATCATTGCCGCGGTGGAGTAGCCGAGCGCTCTAAAGCTTCTCGCTGCGGAGCGCGCGGTTGCTCGCCGTGGAGGTTCGAGTCCTCCCTGGGGCATGGGTGTGTATGTTTGTTCTTAGGTTAGTTTACCTAGGATTAAGTAGTTTGTAAGCTACGGACTGATGACCACGCAGGTTGGCCCGATAGAATTACAAACATTTGAACATTTTTTGAATCATTACAACAACGGCGCTTATCGCTGCGGTGTGGGCTACTTACGAAACTCCAATCGCCAACATTCTCCTCCGAATGCGAAAATATGTTGTTGACTCCCACTTAAATAGGTAGAAATGATCAGAATAAAATACGAGAATGGAATGGGAGAGAAAATAGTATAACGGTGGTTCAATGAACCCTCTGCCAGGCACTTAAATGTGAGTTGCAGAGTATCCCATGTAGATGTAGATGTAGAAATCTTGCCCGACACGCCATAGCTGGATTAAATCCTTGTTTAGGTGACACTATCTTCTTGCTGATGTGCAGATATGCGTACTGGCTTAAAATGGGGAATCTTGATAAAGTGCATGAAAGAACTTGCACACATATTGTAACAAACAGCCAACTGAGAACATGGCGAATGGACACCTGGCAACAGGGATCGGGAGGCTTGCGACAAGGGACGTAGACTACAGACGCAACTACCAGACATTAGAGAAAGAAAAGAAGACCCCAGCTGCGGTATGGTTCACTTCCTTTCAGAACATGGCCCTTACGTCTTTCGAATAGGACTGGGCAACACAAATAATTGCGAAAACATCGAAGGCGCTCCTGAACATATAGTCTTCCTCAATTGACGATAGACACAAGTCAGAAGCACGTAGCAGGTTGACTTTACGAGAAACGATACGACATATGACAAGATACGGACAAAAATGGACACAATACACTCGTAGACATGTCCAACGTGATGTATGAAGAATACATAAGGCCTAGGCCTCACAGGAGGCGTTCCCATTGCGGCTCAGAGTGGGCAGGCATAGCTGGGAACAAATAGTCGAGGAGGAAGACGACGACACTTCCACAAATGAAGGAAGTGACGGCGATGAGACTCTACATTCACGGGGAGGGAGGGGGGGCGGGGGGGCAATCTCCCACTTTGATCATCCCCAACTAGACGTACTTTAAATTAATATGAACTAGTGGAATGCCGATACATAGTTTAACTAGGTAGAGGCCTGCCTACTGTTGAGAGTCTTATTTGGTGCCTGCCCTATTGCCAAGTGACCGATGCATTTCAGTGGTGGCCACGAGCGGGGTAGCAGCAGAGGGCGCTCGTGGCTGACGTCGTAAGAACGCCGCGCCGTGCTTGCATGGCGGCGCGCGGCGAAAGTACGTGGCGCGCACTTCAGACTTGTGCGACACCACATTATAAAGCAGGAATTCTACTCTTTTCATTTCGTAAATAGTGTAATTCCAGAAACTGATACCGCCGACAACTGTCGCTGGAGCGCGCTGCGGTCGCGTGTAGCTCGTTGAGGCACACGTCTCGTATGTACAAGTCGCGGCGTCTCCGAGCGTTCAGCCGCACATTGGACTCGGCACGTTGACCACAGACGTCCAGACACACACTTTACTCTATTATCTTTACTTACGGTGGGTTTAGAATTGCTCGTTCTCTCTCTCTCTCTCTCTCCCTATTGTACACACACACACACACACACACACACACACACACACACACACACACATCCGTGGGCCGGATGGAAACAAATCGCTGGACGGATCCGTCTACAGAGGGTACACAGGGGCTGTTTGATGGCGATGGTTCCGCCGGAGAATGGTGGCATATCGCTCTCCGGCTCTCGGCGAGACTCGCAGCAGTTGGTGAGACCTGCAAGAGGGGTGCTGGTGGAGGACACCGGAGGCAGCCGTCGGCCATTGTACTCGGAGCGCTGACAGGGCGGCGTTCTGGGAACGCCGCGGCAACCCTGGGCTGTCTGTCAGTGTCGTAAGCGGACGCGTGGAGTGCCGACTACTTGCGAAACGGCGCACCTCACAAAGTCAGCCGAGTGGCAAAGCACACCGCAGTCCCACAGGGGGGGGGGGGGGAGGGGGTTACGCTTCGCCTGCAAACTACTTCTATCCAGTTGTTTGCAACGCAGACACGAATTCAATTTGAAATTACCCCCAAAATCACAGATAATGATTGGAAGCAGAGTAACTGAACTAAAATCTGTACTACAGCAGGGTTTCGAACCCGCGTCTGTCGCTTACTAGCAGTCACTTTATCCACCCAGCAACCGCGGCATCAAAGATAACGGATCAACTGAATTATGTCGCCGGATAGCGCGGATGCACAGAATAACCTATGCCTCCCTCTACAAAACAAACATCACTTCTGCCTCGGTTTTTCGTTATTAGTTCCAGGGGCGGATCCACGACGGCCGGCGGCTGTGGCCGAGGGCACTGCGGCGCGCCGGTCACGGTCTGCACGGCCACTACGCTCGGGGGTTCGAATCCCCCCTCGGGCATGGATATTTGTGCCGTCCTTAGTAGTAGCTAGTTTATAAGTAGTTTGTAAGTTTAGGGACTGATGACACCGTAGTTAAGTCCCATAAGCTATACAAATATTCTTTTTTTTTTTTTTTTTTTTGATCCAGGACTGGGGGGGGGGTGAAAGTATTCTCATCGTCAGCTAAACTCTGGCTCAGCGGAAACACTATTACCGGCTGCCCCTTTTTACCTCACGCCCCATCAAACAGAAGTCTCACAGTTTTGAAGGCTCAGTGGAGTGACAGCACAGTAGCTGAGCAGTCTAAAAAAAAACTGTTGAAAAGAGCTGGTGGGGGGGGGGCAACGACCCTTCGCCCCCCCCCCCCCCCTGCATCCGCCTATGATTAGTTCATATCAATTTTCGAGCCTCTCCAACGGTGGCGTAGCACCACAGCACTGAACGTAACGGCAAGTGGAAACCCTCGGCAATTGACAGGAATTACGTAGCTGGACATCTGTAGGCAGGCACGATGTTAGCGTTGTGGAAGCAGACGCGCTTGGGATATGTCGTGCATTCCCGCTATACGTGTCACGGTGGCTGACTGGATAAAAGGCTACGACACCCGGGTCTGAATCTCGGCCGTGCCGCAAATTTTATTGGATGACTCTCTTTCTAAACATTATCTTTGATATGTTCAGATCAGAGCTGTCTCGGAATTATGTATATATAGTCTTATGAAATAAAACTATAAACAGTAATTAAACATAAGTTAGTTAATCTGTCTATTCTTAATTAACTAGATATAAGAAGAAATTATTAATTGTAAAAAACCAAGAAACTGTGTAAAATACGACCTTTTTAGCACTTAGAAAACAGGTCATTGTAAAAGACAGCAAAATAATTAAAAAATAGATAAAAATATACGGTCTCGTCATAACCACATTAATAATCCTAATGAAAAAAAAAATTACTGCAAATATTTTACTTGCTTCATGTTCTGGGCTAAATGCAGCAATTTCCTTTTGACATTTAGTATTTTTTTCTCGAAATTAGGTACATATATCTTAAGAGAATTTCCTTAATCCCAAAGAAATCTCAAGGCTGAAAGATTGCAGTGAAATAAGAGAACATCTACAGCTTATTGACGCGTGGCACAGGGCATGGCATTTAAACCTCGAAATAAACAAATGTAACCTACAGTGATGTACAAAACTAAAGCAGCAAACCGCTAATACCCGTGCTGCGTTGAATTCACGATATAATCATAGGGTGGCATTACTGTCAGTGTACAACCATGCCAACAAAAACGTCAGGGGACCTTCGAAATTGGGTGGTACCACATCGCCGCGGCGGATTAGCCGTGCGCACTGGGGCGCCGTGCTGCAGTTTGCACGGCCGTTCGCCATCGGAGGTTCGAGTCCCCCCTCGGGCATGGGTGTTTGTGCTGTCCTTAGGTTAGTTTACCTCAGTTTAAGAAGTTTGTAAGCTATGGACTAATAACCATGTAGATGAGTCCGATAGATTTACAAACTTTTGAATATTTGAATTTTTTTTACCACATCCACAATCGCTGTGTACAGATTCACAGACGCTGTGTGGCACAGAGAAGACGGCTATCTGTGTGTGTGTGTGGGGGGGGGGGCGCACGGGGAGTGCAAGCAGGGGCCCGTTCAAATGTTTGTCAAGCTTATGGAACTTAATTACGGGTCATCAGTCCCTAAACTTACAAACTAGCTAATACTAAGGACGGCACAAATATCCATGCCCGAGGGGGGATTCGAACCCCCGACCGTAGTGGTCGTGCAGACCGTGACTGGAGCGCCTCAGTCGAAGGGGGGGGGGTGCGTTATTCGATAGCAAGTGTACGTCCATATTCTGGTATCCCGGAACGATATGTCTGAGAGCCGCCAGACCACATGGACTATGACAGCAGCCGTTGGGCGGCGCGCACAACCTACTAGAGAGCTGCACGCCGTGGCGCGCCTATCGCGCCGGTCATCTGCGCAGAGAGCCGCACTATATAGGGCCCGGAGCCACAGCTCGCTCCTCAGTCTTGTGTTGACTGCGCTCCGTTTACCTTCGATATTCAGTGGTTATCTGGCTTCGTATTCTGCTCTGTCACGGTTCCGATTTGGCTTTTGTTTTAATCTTTGTTTTCGATTAGTTGTTGTTATTGTCGTCTCTGTGGTTTCGTGGAGTGTTTCTCGTTAGCGGCGACGCTTGATCGGTCGGTCGTCGCTAGTCGCTCCCGACCCAGTCCGGTCTTCGGTCACTATACGTATCGCCGTAGCAATGCATGCCACTGCCTTCTGACCTCGCAGCATACGACGAGATGTATCAATACATGGCTTCGGCAGAGTGGACTTATTACTGCAGACCTGCCGTATCCGTAGTCCTGCCGCGTCTTCACAGAAGGAAACAACGTCCCGTGTAGACTCGTCAACTTGCCACCTCGACGGTCGAACAGTGGGATGATGTTCCTTTTTCGGAAAGATGAGACCCGATTTGGTCTGGAGAGTGATTCTCGACGCATTCGCAACTGAAGTGGGACTCGATTTCGAAACCCAAACAATTCGGAAAAAAATAATAAATAAATAAACGATATCGAGGAGGATCCCTGAGACTGCGGGGACTTAAAACGTTGATGAATCTTACACTTCATGAATCGGCAAGGTTAGCGGTGTACGTGAGGTTCTTTTGGACTGCTGAGAGTCCAGACTTGGGAAACTGACACGTTACTCGCAGCCTGCTCCGTCGCTGTCAGATCTGTATCGGTGCACCTATCGGTATTAGTGAGCACGTTAACCAGTTGTCGGAATGTGTGTGCAAATCCGTTAACTAGCGAAAAATAAATGTTGAAACCATTGTTGTTTACCGTTACGCATCTTGCAATTCTTCCCGTTTTGTATTGATTACCCAGTTTCTAGTTTAATGTCAGCCGACTACAATGTTTTGTAGAAGAATAAATTAAACTTTCCAAATTTTGGACACCAGTATATTTTTAACATATAGAATGAAAAATAGATTAAGAAAAGGCAAACCTACATTTCTAGCTTTTGTAGATTTGGAAAAGGCTTTTGACAATGTTGATTGGAATAAACTCTTTCAAGTTCTGAAGCAAACAGGAGTAAAATATAGGGAGCGTAAGGTTATTTACAACCTGTACAAAAACCAGACAGCGGTTGTCAGAGTTGAAGGGCATGAAAGGAATGCAGTGGTTGGAAAGGGAGTAAGACAGGGTTGTAGTCTTTCTCCAATATTATTCAATTTTTACATTGAGCAAGCTATAAAGGAAAGCAAGGAGAAATTTGGAGAAGGAATTAAAGTTCAGGAGGAAGAATTAAAAACATTGCGTTTTGCCGACGACATAGTAATTCTGTCAGAGACAGCAAAGGACCTGGAAGAGCAATTGAACGGAATGGACAGTGTGCTGAAAGGTGCATATAAGATGAACGTTAACAAGAGCAAAACTAGGGTAATGGAGTGCAGTGTAAGAAAATCAGGTGATGCTGAAGGAATTAGATTAGGTAACGAAGCAATAAAGGAGGTAGGTGAGTTTTGTTACTTGGGTAGTAAAATAACAAATGATGGTCGCAGTAAAGAGGATATAAAATGCAGAATGGTAATGGGTAGAAAAGCGTTCTTGAACAAGAGAAATATTTAAGCCTAAGGAAGTCCTTTCTGAAGGCATTTGTGTGGAGTGTTGCCTTGTATGGGAGTGAGACATGAACAATAAACAGTGCGGACAGGAAGAGGATTGAGGCTTTTGAAATATGGTGCTACAGAAGAATGCTGAAGATTAGGTGGGTGGATAGCGTAACTAATGAGGAGGTACTGAACAGAATTGGGAAGGAAAGGAATTTCTGGCATACCTTGACTAAAAGAAGGGATAGATTGGTAGGAAACATTCTTAGACATCAAGGAATTGTGAATTTAGCGTTGGAGGGAAGTGTGTGGGGTAAAAACCGCAGAGGACGACCAAGAGATGGATACAGTAAGCAGATTCAGACAGATGTAGGTTGCCGTTCTGATGTGGAGATGAAGAGTCTTGCTCAGGATAGGGTATTGTGGATAGCTGCATCAAACCAGTCTCCGGAGTGAAGACAACAACAACAGAATGAAAGATCATTTTTCTGTATTGCTCACTAGAAGCAGTTACTTGATCGTCAGTGCAGGATCCATACCAGCTACGAATGTTGGAGGTGATCGGAAAGTTCCAAGTGACAAAAGTGCGCTTCCTTACAAGAACCCTCTACCCCCCATTTTCAACTCATCTCAGCTCATTAATGTGCGGCCGTTGTCGACGTGGACTCAAGGTACATCAGCTAAAGATGGACAGTATTGTTTGTGCCTGGACGAAGATGTACAGTAAATAAAGAAATAAAAACACCAGCCCCGAGTGCACCAATCGGTTTTTGGGAGGTTTTGAAACAGCCTGCCTTTACGTGGCAGATTCGCGGGTAGAATGGGAGAGTTTCTGAAGCTGGGAAGGGGGAGGGGGAGGTGGCAGGTGGAGGGAGGACGAGGATCCCATTAAGGGGGGGGGGGTGGAGGTTGCTTGGTCTGCACGGGATGATCCGCCGCCGACAGCGATCCACCATTACTGTTTAGCGGCCGCTGTGGCGCCCAAACAGCCTCCACCGAGAGAAGCTCAGAGGGATCACGAAGGCCGCGTTCACGCGGTAGCCGTCTTCAGGTCTCCAGTGCTTTGAAGCGGCGTCGTTCAAGTAGTGGGCTAAGTGCCGTCAGCGTCAATTTGCCTATCGGTCAGTCTGTTTCGAAAGGATAGTTTGACGTTGATGCTGAAGGTCACGTGGCCGCGAAACTGCTTACGACTGGCTATTACGGATTTGTTTGGTTCGTGGATACTAACGGAAATGAAAAATGAAATTTTAATTCAGCTTTTTGACCATCATGTGATATTGCGTGAGAAGTAAAAATGTTTTAGACTGTATTATTATAGTAGAAAAGAGATAAATAAGAAGTTTCACCTAGTTGGGTGATATGAAATATCTTACAAAATTTCACACGTCGATTTCCTTTCTATGATGTTAGATCTTCAGTGCAGGTTGTAAGCCGTGACGACTCATGTACTCTGCGTAAAACACTCACTGGTCATACCCCTAAAACAATTAAAAGATTTCTCTGGTACACCTCACAAGTTTAAACTTGGATGTGATCATGCAGAGTACACGAGTCATCATGGCTTACAATCTGCACTGAGGATGTTCCACCAGAGGAAAGAAATCGATGTGGGAATTTTTGTAAAATAAATATTTCATATCGCCCACCAAGCTGAAACTTCTTATTGTATTGCAGTGTTGTGGCGGGCTGGCACACTCTCCGTTACATTTGAAACCAATTTAAGCAAGACAACTTGTAGCAATTGTAGGCCTACACATCATCACTACTGTCTGTTGTCTTACATCACTGTGTACGGCATGTTAAGCAATGTACGCGGCATGTCCACAAAGTACGTTCCGTTTGGCTGTATAGACCAAACTCTTACAGATACAGAAAAAAATATTTATTGTATAAAAATCTACAAATCTTCAACTCTTTTCTACATAATTTCCGAATTTTGTAGGCACCTGTCATAGCGTGGCACAAGGTTTTGTGTCCCTTCTTCATAGAAGGTTGCCGCCTGTGTATTCAACCATGTGGTAACATGTTCTTTCAGCTCATCATCATTGTAGGGTTGACCACCAAGGACAGATTTTAAGTGTAAGAAGAGATAAATTTATCCATTTTATTTGGATTGTTCTGAGGTCTGCGATTGTATTATAAACTTTTTTTGGAATAATTAATGCTGCAGCAGTCACTTTTTACTATTTTTTTATTCCAAAAAAAGAAAGAAGAGATGAAAGGAGTTTTCTTTTTCCCTTCAGGTTACCGCCCGACCTCACAAGGCGAATGTGATCAAACAACTCTTACGGGAATTTCACTGGGACGTGTTTGATCATCCTCCGTACAGTCTCGCTCCTAGCGACTTTCTTCTTACACCTAAAACCTGTGCATGGTGGTCAACACTTCAGCGATGACGACGAGCTGAAAGAACATGTTATCATATGGTTGCATACACAGGCGGCAACCTTCTACGAAGAAGGCATACAAAGACTTCTGCCACGCCATGACAAATGCCTACAAAATTTCGGCCGCTATGCAGAAAAGTAATTTAATAGTTGTATATTTTTGTACAATAAATATTTTTTTCTATATCTGTGCACGTTTTATATAACCATACGGAACTTACTTTGTGGACATACCTCGTAAATAGCTATTTATAAAACCGATCCTAGTTAGGGCCTTAAAATTACAACTGACTAGTCGCCAATGTTTACAGATCACTTTCCGTGACTATACAGTTCTTTATCGTCTCAATGGTCCATCCTGATCATCTACATCGAACGTTTGTGAGACGTAATGCCGGCCGCGGTGGCCGAGGAGACTAAGGCGCTCCAGTCACGGTCTGCACGGCCACTACGGTCGGGGGTTCGAATCCCCCCTCGGGCATGGATATTTGTGCCGTCCTAGTTCGTAAGTAGTTCATAAGTAGTTTGTAAGTTTAGGGACTGATAACCCCGTAGTTAAGTCCCATAGACTTTACAAACATTTGAACATTTGATTTTGAGACGTAATCGAGATGTCAGTTTCTGCACTAAATTCTGGATTGACAACAATGTAGGGCTAAGGAGACTGCGTGGCTCAACACTCCTGCAGGGAACTTCGACCATTTGTTGACTGCATGGCATGCCCAATTGCTGCTCTTCGCTCGACAAAAGGTTCGACGCGATGTTAGGAGATATACCTTCACTTTTCTAATGACTACGATGTGGACGGGACGTTAGGAAACCCTGATCTTCATCTTTCTCGATTCCTTGACGTTTGGCACCTCAGTGTACATCGTCTCCCTGCCTTCCACTGCACAATGAATTTGGGGCCGGTGGACGTGGTCGTTTGCTGACACGCTGGCTCGTTCCTGTTACTGAAGTGTAAGGTGGTGTAAATGTAAGTGCAGAGCACAATCGTCTACATCTACACTCCGCGAGCCATCTGACAGTGTGTGGCAGAGGGCACTTGCTGTACCATTGTCACTCCATCCTTTTCTTGTTTAATTCCCGAGTGTATCGCGGGAAAAAATGACTGCAGGTGTGCTCGATCCTCCCTAGTTATATCCTTGTGACCTGTCTGAGAGATGGACAGCGGTGTTCTCCACACCACAGACATATATTAGTAGACTGGCAATGCCGTATACAGTATCATTGGTGTCAGTGAAGTCTCGCCGCCATATTTCTATACCATAACGTGCGAGCAGTCGTGTGAGTAAATACGGATGAACTGACGGAACTATGACTGTCCTTAGAGTTTTGACATGTAGGAAATTCGTGTTTTGTATCTGGCTGAAATTTTTTAAGTTTGCTTAAGCTTCAACACATACAGTAATGAGTTGCATTGATTTGCTGTCATTATTAATCTGTTACCAATTTCATTCAACTTCGTATTTTCTTTCAGTAGTATGGTCATTATAATAGTGTACCCTTATTCTTTTGAGAGTTCTTACGAAATCTGTAGTCTGCTTTGACGCACACACTGATGAGTCGCGTTTCCTGTTTTTATTAATCTGTTTCCAGTTTCGATCTACTTTGGTTCTTCCTTTAATAGTATGACCATTATAAATGTGTTATTTGTCGCGGATAACACATAGCTTTATTCATGTTAGTGTTTTCCAGATAACTACTTCTGCTTTAACTGTACGTAACGGTAAAATTTTACCTATCATCCCGCCGACATCTCATGATTATGTTGGCAACACAACAAAATGGTAGAAAGTCTTTGCCTAGACGTTAATGTTACTATTTAACCGTACATAACATGTTCTTCTCATAACACGATTCAAAAATGCGGAAGTGTTAGTTCAAATGCAAATCATGTTCAACCCAAGTATTAAAGCTTACAACATCATATCGTGTCAGAAGATCATAACAGTACCCTATGGAAACTTTTTGACGTGAGGTGAGGCAAAATGGTGGCATCAAACTTCAGTCACAGAGGCAAGTTTGCCAGTCTTGTAATGTATGCCCGTGCTCCACACGTACTCAGTGCTGTGTGCTCCACGGCACCGTTTCTCGGTTATTTCCCACAAATGTTTGACGGGATTTACGTCGGGCATACTGGGTGGACGAATCAGTGACCGAAATTGTTCAAAATGTTCTTCAAGCAAATGGCGAACAACTGTGCCCAGGGACACGCCGCATTAAAAATTCCAACGCTGTTTGGTAACGTGAATAGCTACTAATAGTCAACAGCTATTAGAACATGAGCATTTCCAGTCAATCGTCGGTTTAACTGGACGAGAAGACCCATTCCATGCAAAAATAGGCCGCGTGTTTATAGGTGCATTATACACTTGCAGAATACCTCGTTGACAACTCAGGGCCGGCCGCGGTGGCCGAGGGGACTAAGGCGATCCAGTCACGGACTTCACGGCCACTACGGTCGGGGGTTCGAATCCCCCCTCGGGCATGGATATTTGTCCTGTCCTAGTTCGTAAGTAGTTCATAAGTACCAGAATGAAACTTCACTCTGCAGCGGAGTGTGCGCTCATATGAAACTTCCTGGCAGATTAAAAATGTGTGCCGGAACCGGGACTCGAACCTGGGACCTTTGCCTTTCGCAGGCAAGCGCACTACCGACTATGCTATCCCGACACGACTCACGATGCCGCCCCACAACTTCACTTCTGCCAGTACCTCGCCTCCTACTTTCCAAACTTCACAGAAGCTCTCCTGCAAACACGCAAGACTAGCACTCCTGGAAGAAAGGATATGGCGGAGACATGGCTTAGCCACAGCCTAAGGGATGTTTCCAGAATGAAACTTCACTCTGCAGCGGAGTGTGCGCTGATATGAAACTTCCTGGCAGATTAAAATTGCGTGCCGGAACCGGGACTCGAACCTGGGCCCTTTGCCTTTCGCGGGCAAGCGCACTACCGACTGTGCTATCCCGACTCACGATGCCGCCCCACAACTTCACTTCTGCCAGTACCTCGCCTCCTACTTTCCAAACTTCACAGAAGCTCTCCTGCAAACACGCAAGACTGACACTCCTGGACGAAAGGATATGGTGGAGACATGGCTTAGCCACAGCCTGTGAAGTTTGGAAAGTAGGAGGCGAGGTACTGGCAGAAGTGAAGTTGTGGGGCGGCATCGTGAGTCGTGTCGGGATAGCACAGTCGGTAGTGCGCTTGCCCGCGAAAGGCAAAGGTCCCAGGTTCGAGTCCCGGTTCCGGCACACAATTTTAATCTGCCAGGAAGTTTCAGTTCATAAGTAGTTTGTAAGTTTAGGGACTGATGACCCCGTAGTTAAGTCCCATAAGCTTAACAAACATTTGAACATTTTTTGACAACTCAGGTCCATATCTTCTGGGATAAGAGTTACAGTCTAACCTTATCAGCTCTTCCCAAATGGAGTCAGGACTCACCTGATGGAACCGCTGTTTTCTAATCCTCTGCGATCCAACTAGTGTGGTCCCGAAGAGCCTAACAGGGGCGACGTCGTTAGCAAAGCCACAGCACGTTAACGCCATGTTGTACAGCACTGTCCTATCGGATAAATTCGTCATACGTCGTTCGTTTATCTCCGTGCCGGTTTTTTATTTTATTATTATTATTTTTTAATAAGTGGCACGTCTACTCAATCCCCGTTCGCCACTGTGTTCGCCGTGGTGAAACATATTGCTTGAACTTTGGTATTCGTGGCATACTTAGAAGACTGCGATCTCGGAATAATAAATTCTCTAACAATGAAATGTTTTATGTCTCTGGCTCGGACTACTGTCGCTCGTTCGATGTCTTCAATCCCGTCGTATGTTCATGATCACGTCAGAAGCATTTCGACACGAATCACCGGAGTATAAATGGTAGTTACACCAACGCACCGGCGCTTTTACTTCCTGTAAGCGATATTACCGCTATCTTTGTCTCCAAATTGGTAACCCGTGACTTTTACTTCTCAGTTTTCATCGAAAGCGGATGCACAGAAATAAATATATCCGATGAACAGTACTTTTGTTGAAAAAAATTTAATACAATAATTGGCCACTGCTAATCTCCAGGGATAATGTTCCGAAAAATTGTAAACATCTTTCCTGCTTTTCAGTGGGCCAAATGTATATATAATATGCCGGTGACGGGCAATGATCCTATCGTTAGTGGGGAGGGGTGAGCAAGTTTGAAGCCCTTACTCTTACGGGAATTAGTTTCATAACTACGAGTTTGAGTACTGTGGGCAGGGTGAAGCTGCGAATTTGTATCTGACGGGAGGCGTGCTTTGGTAGTCCTTGCAGGTGCGCTGATCACTGTGTCCCCAGTGGTGTAGAGGTCAGCGCAACTGCCTACAAAGCAAGAGACCCGGGTTCGAATCCCGGCTGGGTACACATTTTCAGCTTCGCCCAATCGCAGTTGATGTCATATATTCTGTGAATATTAAATGTTCAAATGTTTGTACAGCCTATGGGACTTAACTACAGGGTCATCAGTCCCTAAACTTACAAACTACTTGTGAACTACATACGAACTAGGACGGCACAAATATCCATGCCCGAGGGGGGATTCGAACCCCCGACCGTAGTGGCCGTGCAGACCGTGACTGAAGCGCCTCAGTCCCCTCGGCCACCGCGGCCGGCTCAGTGGGCCAGTAAATTTACGTGCTTTCCTTTCACGTTACGCTCCCTCGCGCGTCAGTCAGTTCAGACTACGTGGAGATTTCCAGTACTTAAACTCGGGTCGCCCACTGTGTTGTAGGCTCCTCAGGCAGAGCAGTGTAGCTGCGATTATTTGTGTCGGCTGAGGATGTGCCGGAGTCCTGGGCAGACTAAAGGAATGGAATGGCGCGTGGGCAGCGGAGGTGGGCGATCCGCCGCTAAATATAGGCGGGGAGGGGGGGGGGGGGGGCAGCCCAGCCGGCAGGTGGGCGGCGCACGTGCCCACCAACCTACCACGTGGGCAACACTTGCTGGGCGCACACCGAGCAGTATGCACCCAGTGGAGTGGCGGACTAAGAAGTGGGTGGGGAGGGGGGACCGCTCCGTGCCTCTCGTTCTGGGGGGCCTCCAAAAATAACTTTTTTGGCCCACTTTAGGTTATGGGCCTTTGCGATCGTCTTTTGACAGTTCGAAATTTAAATGAAAATAACGGCTTAACCATTCTTCTGGCACGAAAATTGAATAACCGAATTTGTAGAGGAGAAAAAAAAATTAAAAAAAAAAGTTCAAATGTTTGTTAAGCTTATGGGACTTAACTACGGGGTCATCAGTCCCTAGCCGGCCGCGGTGGCCGAGGAGACTGAGGCGCTCCAGTCACGGTCTGCACGGCCACTACGGTCGGGGTTCGAATCCCCCCTAGGGCATGGATATTTGTGCCGTCCTAGTTCGTAAGTAGTTCATAAGTAGTTTGTAAGTTTAGGGACTGATAACCCCGTAGTTAAGTCCCATAGACTTTACAAACATTTGAACATTTGATTTTGAGACGTAATCGAGATGTCAGTTTCTGCACTAAATTCTGGATTGACAACAATGTAGGGCTAAGGAGACTGCGTGGCTCAACACTCCTGCAGGGAACTTCGACCATTTGTTGACTGCATGGCATGCCCAATTGCTGCTCTTCGCTCGACAAAAGGTTCGACGCGATGTTAGGAGATATACCTTCACTTTTCTAATGACTACGATGTGGACGGGACGTTAGGGAACCCTGATCTTCATCTTTCTCGATTCCTTGACGTGTGGCACCTCAGTGTACAACGTCTCCCTGCCTTCCTACTGCACAATGAATTTGTGTGTTTTCTAAGCGTTTATTCACTATTTGTGGTATATATTGAAAGTAATTAATTAGAATCAATGCACCTACTTAAATGTTTGCAAACTCTTATAAAACTACAAATCTAAAGAGGGCCGTGAAAGACGACAGTGCGATTTTTTTTATATAATGAAGGACGATTAGTGTTTAATGCCCCGTCGACAGCGTGTCATTTGAGGCTCGGGTTGTTTGGGTAAGGATAGGGAAATCACGGAAAACCTAAATCGGGATGGCCGGATTTGAACCACCATCCTGCCGAATGCCAGTCCGGTGTGTTACCACTGCGCCACCTCGCTCGTTTTTCTTATATATTTTTCAATTGCCGCCGTCCCGGACCTCCGATATTCTTAGCACGCCACTGTCTGGACGATCGAAACCACAGTTGCAACAGTAGATTAAATATTGACTAGTAACACAGAGTAACACATACAGACAGTAACCCCACCCACTTTTTGTTCGCAGTTCCATTAGACGACAGATTGCTCGCTTCCGGCTGACTTCAGAAGAGGCGCTTCTGCAAGCAGTCAGTAGCTTAGTGGAGATGCTGAGGGAGGAATGTTGTGCGGTGTCACGTGTTGCTCTGCGCCGGCGTTTGATGAGAAGGCGCTGGTGGGGATATCCGCTACCTGTTGCTCCCACCTGGTCAATTTCTCGTCCCGGCGTCACCTCACGGAACCACTAAAATTCCCCGCGCCGCAGCCCTGCTCGCGTCAACGGGCCCTTAGGTTAGATTACTACTTGTTCCATAGATCACGAATACGAACTTCGTAAAGATGTGAAACGTGTCAGGTTATTGAAAGGGGTCTTTACAAATTATGACTCTGTACTAAATATTACACGACACAATTATTATTATTATTATTAATTATTTAATTTTTTCACATTTACTAATTTATATCTAAAAATTCATCTATAGTGTAGAAGGAGTTGCCATTCAGAAATTCTTTTACTTTATTTGTAAATGCTAGTTGGCTATCTGTCAAGTTTTTGATGCTGTTTGGTAGGTGACCAGAGACCTATGTGGCAGCATGCCATACAAAAGCAGAGAATCAAAATAGGCATAGTAAGCTAATTTACTGAGATGTATATCACCAAAATTTGCAATTACACTAATAGCATAAGTGGCTGAACTCAAACGATATTCTGACCGGTTTCATCTTTGGTCGTGCTTGCTTGATCGGTGTGTGTTGTCTTTCCTGTTTACTCATTGAAAACCGAGGTTTTAAAGATCGTAGCACATTGCTTTCTTACTGCAGTTTCGCCTTGAAAATGGCAGGGTGGTCTCCTGCCGAAATATCGGCCGTCGTCGATTTTGGTACCTGGTAGCATACCCGTAAGTTTTTCGAAATCTGTGGATGAATACCTTTCGTTTAAAATAAAAGTGAAGGAAATCGGCCTGGTAGTTTGGTCGCGGTGACTGACTTTGGTTTTCGTAGATTCTTTTAATATATATAAGATCATTATACAATTTTTGAAACAACGTGAAACTCAAAGTAGACAAGGGCCTACGTCAAAGGAGGAAAAAAAAAAAAAAAAAAAAAAAAAAACCGGAGGGGGGGATGGCGGGTTGTTGATCCACTTGCAGTTTACGGTGTAAACACCCCTACTTTTCTTTTCTTTGACGTAGCCCCTTGATGCTTTCAGTTTCATATACTAATAAAAATTGTTTAATCTTCACTCCTTAAACGAATATCGCACCGGTTTACAAATTTTGGAATATCACAAACGTGTGAAACTCCCTGAGAGGTTACAAACTGTGTGTCGGATTCGAACCCGGAAGCTTTGCCTTTCGCGGGCAAGCGCTGTACGATACCGACTGAGCTATCCTGGCACGCCCCGTCGCCCGTGCCCGCAGTTTTAGTTGCGCCGGTATCCTGCCTTCCGCCTTCACGGAGGTTCTACCTGCTTGCTTTGTCACAATTTGATGTACTGAAACTTTCTATAAAGGTGGGGTTACACCAAGGGTCTGCGCTTAGCCCTTACCTCTTTGTCCTGATTATGGACGGGCTGGTGAAAGATGTGAAAAAGACGCGCCATGGAATACGATGTTTGTGGATGGTGTGAGATGGTGTGACAGCAGAGCATCGATAGACTTGAAGAAAAGCTGGAGGGTTGGAGTAAGGTTCTAGAAGAAAGAGGGATGAAAATTAGCAGGACGGGATCAGAATATTTAGCACTGTAGGATGGGCAGATAAGGGCTTGAAAGATCCAGGAGGAGGAACTGAACTCGGTCTGTAAATTTAAATACCTGGGGTCGTACATACAGAGGGACGGAGGACTAGAAAGCGAGGTACAGCACCGAATAAATGGTGGTTGGATCAACAGGAGGAAAATGGGTGGAGTGTTGTGTGACAGAAGGTGAGCAATGGGTTGAAAGGGAAAGTGTACAAGTCAGTGGTAAGGCCTGCTATGATATACGGGGCAGAGACATGGCCAATAACAGTAGCCCAGGAAAGGAAGATGGAAGTAGCAGAAATGATGATGCTGAGGTGGATGTGTGGGGTAACAAGACAGGACAGAATTAGAAATGAATTTGTTAGAGGAGTTGTGAAAGTGGGACCCATGGGAAAAAAAGATACAAGAGAGTAGACTAAGGTGGTATGGACGCTTGCAGAGAAAAGGGAAAGAGTATATTGGAAACAGAGTTGGAGATTGAAGGAGTGAGAAGGAGAGGAAGACCGAAGATGAGGTGGAAGGATAAGATAGCGCGGGACCTAAGGGAGAAAGGATGGAAGAAGCAAGAAGCAGTGAATAGAGTAGTATGGAGGAGAAGGAGCCAGAAGAGCAACGCCGACTCTACTTGACGTGGGACAAGGCTATGATAACGAAGAAGAAACATGCCATAACCACGGATACTTGCTTCTCGAATGGGTCCTGCACGACAAATACAAATACAAAATGAAATAGAATGAAAATTTTACTCTGCACCGGAGAGTGCGCTCATATGAAACTTCCTGGCAGATTAAATGTGTGTGTCGGAACCGGGACTCGAACCTGGGACCTTTGCCTTACGCGGGCAAGCGCTCTACCGACTGAGCTATCCCGACACGACTCACGATGCCGCCCCACAACTTCACTTCTGCCAGTACCTCGCCTCCTACTTTCCAAACTTCACAGAAGCTCTCCTGCAAACACGCAAGACTAGCACTCCTGGAAGAAAGGATATGGTGGAGACATGGCTTAGCCACAGCCTAAGGGATGTTTCCAGAATGAAACTTCACTCTGCAGCGGAGTGTGCGCTGGTATGAAACTTCCTGGCAGATTAAATTTGTGTGCCAGAACCTGGGACCTCTGCCTTTCGCGGGCTAGCGCTCTACCGACTGAGCTATCTCGACACGACTCACGATGCCGCCTCAAAACTTTACTTCAGCCAGTACCTCGCCTCCTACTTTCCAAACTTCACAGAAGCTCTCCTGCGAAACTTGCAAGACTAGCACTCCTGGAAGAAAGGATATGGTGGAGACATGGCTTAGCCACTGGCGGAAGTAAAGTTGTGAGACAGCATCGTGAGTCGTATGGGGATAGCTCAGTCGGTAGAGCGCTTGCCCGCGAAAGGCAAAGGTCCCAGGTTCGAGTCCCGGTTCCGGCACACAAATTTCATTTTCCAGGAAGTTGCAAAAATAAAATAGTTAAAAAAATCACAGGTAGTTGCACGAAGCACATCTACCCCACAGCTTACGATGGCTTACGGAGTATAGATGTACGTGTAGGTGAAGCGAGGTTGCCCAAGTGTGGCGGCGCAAATGGGCGTGAATCTCACCGCCAGTGATGGACTGTGCAGCTGCTACTGGAGTGCAGCCGTGGGATTCCCGGAAGGACAGGGTAGTGAGTGATCCCCTCCTCACGCCTCGGCGATCGCGGACGGCGGCAGTGCGTCACGCAGATATCGTCTGGGGCGTCCGCCGTGGCCACAGTCGGTGCCCCCCCCCCCCCTCTCTCTCTCTCTCTCTCTCTCTCTATGGTAGCTGGCTGGCTGCCTCCTTCCTCACTGGAGCCATTCCGCGGCTCCGGAACATAAATCCGGGACGGCTCCAGCTGCGATCGCTGGATTTACGGCCGCTGGAGTGGACTGGACTGGACTCTGCGTGGCGACGCCTCCTGGAGCGCATTTGTCTCCGGGGCGACAAAGAAACCGCGATTTACGAGTGGCTGCGCTGGAAGGCGAGCCGCCAGCGCGAGAGATCTGGAGCGCAGGTCGCGACAGGTTCCCAGCTGAGAGGGGAGCCTGGAGAAGGCGCGCTGGAATCCACTGAAGAGCAACTAGCGAGCCAGCGGTGCGTGCTTGTTCCGCCGGGCAGCAGTCGGAACACCTGCCACGCAGTTTCGTTTACAGACGTTTCCGACTTGCCGCAGTAGGTGGGACAGAATGTGAGTATGAGAGATAGGGAGGGGGGCAGGAAATAAGAGGAGGGAGAGTGAAGATTGAGTTAGAGGAAACACACACACACACAACACACAACACACACACACACACACACACACACACACAGAGAGAGAGAGAGAGAGAGAGAGAGAGAGAGAGAGAGAGAGAGAGAGAGAGAGCGAGCAGACAGAGTCATACGAGGAGAGAATCAGAGAGCGGGGGAAGGAATGTGGGTTCAATGGGACCAAAGGAACCTTCTGGACATATACACTTTCTTGAGATCGGGATCTCTGTGAAAGAGTGAAGAAAGAATTTTAACGGTACCTGCTAGAAAAAGTTAAAGAAAAGCAATATTGTTGTTGTTGTTAGTATTTTAAAGGAGGCTAAACTCTAAGTCATCACTCCCCTGTTCCTAGCTATGACGTCACATCTAAAGGCCAATCGAAATAAAATCTGGGGCTCAACAGACAGAAGGCAAACAAGCAAGGTCTGGATAAAAAAAATTTCTTGAAATGTCTTGGTCGCTCTATATTTTTTATCATTACGCTTTCCGATACATCATTAACGGATAAACTTAAAAAAATTAGTAGAGATGACTAACTAAACTATAAAACACCATCGCGGATATCTAGTGAAGGTGTTCATCTAGATTCTCATGCGAAACTTTTTGGCATGAGACTCTAGTTGAAGACCTTCAGTAGACATCCACGATGGTGGTTTATATTTTAGTTAGTCATCTCCACTAACAAGGAAAGTGCTTGGGCTCGAACAAACACATATACATCAAAATCGCACGAAAGGTAATGTAAAAATCCCTTATTGCACTAGTGACACTCCCGCATCTGCAAAACTCTGCAGTCGTCCGTTAGAGGCCTCTGCGTGTGCCTTGCCACATTGCACTTTGACCTGTCGGTTCGCCAGTAGGGGCGTTGCAGTGTGCCTCCGAAGTTGCGTTTTGTGACATTTGTGTGGTGAAGCGTCAGATGGAGCGGCGATTGATAATCAATCCTGATCAAGTATTGCAATTGGTTGAGATGGAGTTACGGAGAACCATTCTTCGTGAAGATGGTATTAGTGTAGAAGATGAATCATCCGCATCTCGTATCTGTTATGGTACAGAAATATGAGCATAACTTAGATACTGTTGTAACACTAACACATAATGATGATAAAAGGGATGATAAAGACGAAGAACTCATTGCTAGCGGTAGGCGATGGAAGCAGTGGCAGTGAATACCAACAGTCTTCCGAGAAGAAGGTTAAAGTTGCAACTATCATCACGGCTTTTGATGACAATACGCTAGAGAACATGTACGACGATTATTACATAAGTTATAGTTCAGATATCTGCATTACGTATGGCGTCTACAATTACATCTGCAGTGCTATCTAGAGCATGATTGCAAAGTTTTGCATAAAAACGACACCCACCAGCACATTGAGGCGTACGTAGAGATACTGTAACCAAACGTTCATACAGATATGTTTGTTCGAGCCCAAGTACTTTCCTTGTAAGATGTAATTCCCAACGCTAAAAAAAAAAAAAGGCATTTATCTGATGATGATGTGTCGAAAAGCGTAATCATAAAATAAAAAATATAGTGCGACCAAGACATTTCAGGAAAAAAATTTTTATGCATGGCAATGTATGGTCGCTTGTCCGCAAAAAAATGGAAGGTTTTATGTACTAACTGATAAACAAGCAAGATCTGTAGGGCAACAATGAACATTACACTCACAACACAGAGGAGGAAAAACAAAAGGAACAGAGCAAGCTGCAGACACTAAATACATCTACTCAGCCAACACAAACGTCTGAACACTACTTACAAGTGCTGGAGGGGGTGGGGACATGAAAGATCAGGCGGTAGTACCCACCACTACAGGAGTGATAAAAACCAGCTGCGCGAATGAAACGTAGAACAGTCAGCTACGGGGGTATCGCCACCGAGGATTAAAGAAAGCGCAGAAGGTAGATTAAAAATCTAAAAGAGAACAGTCAAACAGGATGTGAGCACTGTCACGACAGCGCCACAGAGGCACTTCGACGGATCCTCCCGACGAAAAAAGCGTGTGTGTGTGTTGTTTCAAATGTTTGTATAGCTTATGGGAGTTAACTACGGGGTCATCAGTCCCAAAACTTACCAACTACTTATGAGCTAGCTAACACTAAGGACGGCAGAAATATCCATGCCCGAGGGGGGATTCGAACCCCTGACCGTAGTGGCCGTGCAGACCGTGACTGGCGCGCCGCAGTTCCCTCGGCCACCGCGGGGCCGGCTAAGCCGAGAAAATAAGTGTTCCGTGTGAGCTTCAAAAGTTCCCACCTCGCCATTAATATTGCACCGATCTCCGCTTGTAGCGAGTCTTAAGAAGAACAGTGACTACAAGAGCGGGCCCTGTAGACATAAGGCAAGGTGTGCAGAATTAATGAGAAATCTCTGGAAGCGCCACTGCACAGAGGGGAAGTGCAGTCTGGCGGCACGTCTTGCAAACTCGCAAAGTGGCTGCCGGGAACGCCTATATAGGGACCGGGGGAGTTCTTCAGTTGCGCCGCTGGCTATCCCATTCAAATGTCACGATGCTGTGTGGGACAGCGTGCTCAAGATAATAAGCCGTATGAAAAAGAATTTTTTTTTTAAATAAGCATATTGTCACCATCAGATGTTTGTTATAGTTATAACTTGAACGGTCTCGGTTCTAAACAATTTTCAGAAAAGTAAACTAAAGACTGTTTAGTTTATACATTATCTGCTACCTCATCCAAGACATGGATAAGGTAGAAGATAATGGCCCGTATGAATAAAACGAAGTATCTACTTTATACTTTGAATTCCAGAGAACTTACTCAGGTTCGTATGAATAGAGGGAGTCGGAGATTAGCTGAGTACGCTCTCAGCGTGAGTAACACGGTGGGGGAAGTTGCTCACAGTAGAGCAAATTCTCCAATTTCGTATGAATAAAACTAGACAAGTTTCTCACGACCGGAGAACATTCTCCGATTTCTGTAGTGAGCTCTCTGGCATACTTCGTGCTGAGTAACTTCTATTAAGTTTACGTATTACTGTGGTTTATAATAAAAATGACAAGAAAAATCGTGAGTGTTACACTTCAAGCATTTTATATATACTGACGAGAGAGATGTAAGAGGAATGTTTTCATTACCGACTTAGAAATGAAACACAAGTAGATTCAGCTGCGTGTTTTAGCCATTTGTTTGGCGTGTATATTTACAGTTGTAAACAGCTACATAGCAAAATAATATTGTTTTTAAATAGGGTCTATTAGTAAGGCCTTATGATGCTAGTTCCAAATAAAGTGCATCCCAGGACTTCACAGTTTCTATCACAAAATAAATGATGCTGCAATACCAGGTAAGCCTATTGAAGTATTTGTTTCTATCTGAACCGGTTGGCCTATTTAAGATGCGTTTTCTGACTTCGTAATCGTAACTTCTGTTTTGTTAGAAGTAATTAGACACGCCAGGAAAATTAATAACTGATTAATTACATACCTAGCAGCCTGTTTCTTGTAACGAAATAGCATGGCCTAACGCTTATGAGCAGACCATTGGGTGTCGTATTTAACAACAAGTATCTCATGTTAGATAGCTCTGACACCATTCCACGATTAAACAGATGAATATGTAACGCATTCTTTAAATTTTCGTTCGCAAATTGTGCTAATCCAACTTCATTAAAAAAAAAGTTTCTCGCGTGACGAAAATTCTGTATCGTCAGAAGAATACATTTTCGTAAAAAGTGCACATTCAGTCTCAGTAATATGCTCCTTCACAACAAACTAGTATCTAAACATAGTACAGTTCTTCCTTAACACGTAGATGCCTACTCCATATTTGTACACTTAATAATTTTCCTGATTGGGCTAGTTTAAAGAATTACACGATTGAACAGCTGTTCTGTGCCGGACATGACACGCGGAGAACTTACTCAAGGAGGGGAGGTAGCGACAATGAACTAACTGCTCAGAGCATATGTTTCGAAGTTTCTTTTCATGTGAAATTAGGAATATACTCAGAGAAAGTTCTTTTGCTCTGAGCATCTTCTCTGGAGCATCTGCTCTTTTTTATTTATACGACCCAATGAATCAACTTGATCAATATTTTTAGTTTACTTTTCTGAAAATGGTTTAGAACAGGAACCGGTCAAGTTTTAACTATAATAAACAGCTGATGATTGACAATATGTATTTCTTAAAATATACGATTATTACGGCTGTTAGCTCTCATCTCAGTAAAATTTCTCTGAGTAAGTTCGCCATTTCGTATGAATAAAAACTTCTAAACATATCCTCTGAGCATGAAGTTTTTCTCGATACTTCCCCTCCTTCTTGAGTAAGCTCTCGGTGTGTCATGTCCGCCAGAGATCAGTTGTTTAAGCGTATGTTTCAACTAGGCAAATTATTCTGTGTACAAATATATATTAGATTAGATTAATACTTGTTCCATAGATCATATATACGACATTTCATAATGATGTGGAACATGTCAATTTGGTAAATGTTGTCTATACATGACAATCAATATGTTACAGATTTTTTATTTACTTTTTTGTTTTTATTTTTTACTTTATTTTTATTTTTTTTATTTTTTGTTTTTATTATTTTTTGAGTTTTATCTACAAATTCATCTACATTGTAGAAGGAGTTGCCATTCAGAAATTCCTTTAATTTCTTTAAAAAAAAAAAAATGTTCAAATGTTTGTAGAGTCTATGGGACTTAACTAGGGAGTTATCAGTCCTTAAACTTACAAACTACTTATGAACTAGCTACTACTAAGGACGGCACAAATATCCATGCCCGAGAGGGGATTCGAACCCCCGACCGTAGTGGCCGTGCATACCGTCACTGGAGCGCCTCAGTCCCCTCGGCCACCGCGGCCGGCTTCTTTTTAAATACTAGTTGGCTATCAATCAGACTTTTGATGCTACTTGGTAAGTGACCGAAGACTTTTATAGGCATATACGTGTTCAGGAAGAGTTGTACTGTTTATATTTCACTCCCCTGTGCAACAGAAAATTGTTAGGACTAAATGTAGACAGTTTACATAAATGAATTGTCTGACGATGTTACCTAATTTTCGACTTGCGACAAACTTTTTTATGAAGATTAAAATACACAATTTTGTGTTTGTTCTACGATTTAGTTATTTTGTGAATCGATTTTCGGCTTATTAGGCCATCATCAGACATTTACTGAAGTTCAGTCAGTAAAACAGAAGATGTGTTACACAGAGAAAAGTAAATTAACTTCTTTGATGGAATATTTGAAATATTTGAATGAATTCTGTAAATCAAAAAGGAACCATAAATACCATACACAGAGAAACAGTGCAAACATAAATTCTTAAAACATGACTACAGTGAATAAAAATAAATTAAACAATAATCTGATGTTTTAAGGGTTGTTCAAAACACAAGGTGATGCAAATATTAGAAATGTTAGAAACCTGACACACTATTATAACTGAATAAATAGACAATAATATAGGGGTTGGACAGCAGGGTATAGGTGAGGTTCATTGGTGTATTGAGAAGCTTAACAAATCGGAGGTATGCACTCGAACTGAAAAATGGTGAAGATAAACATATTCAATTATACTGTTCACAATTAAATAAAGAATTACTATAAGGACAGTAACCTAACAACCTTTTTTGTTATTGAAGTTACGTTAAGACAAACTGCGAACGAAATTTTAAGAATGTATCATATTTTAATCTGTTTCATCTGGGATGTCTGTCAGTCTACCAACATGAGGTACTTTTTCTTTTTAATGTGACGTCCAGTGGTCTGCTACATGCATTAAAAGAGAAAGGCCAAACGCCTTTGTTACAAAAAACTGACCGCTAGGTTTGTAATTAACCAGTTATTAATTTTTGTGTACTCTTAATGTAACTGAAATTAACATTTACGTTGTCAGAAAATAGATCTTAAGTAGATCAACCGGTTTTGATATAATGAACAATAGTAGTACAAAAACAATAGTTCAGTACTGCAGCAGTATTTATTTTGTGCTACAGACTGTAAAGTCTTAGGATGCACTTCATTTGGAATTCAAGTCGTACTGCCTTATTAATATACCGTATTTCCAAACATACAAAATAGTTCTGTTATGTAGCTACTTACAATCTTAAACACACAGTCAATACATGCACAATGAATCCACTTGTTTTCATTTCTTTGTTAACAATGAAAAAACTCTACTGAGATCACTCTCATCGCTACGTAAAATGCTTCAAGCGGCACTGTGATGACTTTTGTGAAGGGAGATACTTGGTAACCAAGTAATTTTTCATTAGTTTGTTTGTACAAATTTCTTCAGATCCCCTCGTTTCTTCAAACTACGTAAAGCTAGTTTGTGCCCTCTGAGAAACACGCAATCAGTAATTTTTATTATAAACCACAATAAAACGTAACCTTAACAAAAGTTACTAAGCTGGAAGTATGCTAGAGAGCACATTTCAGAAAACGGAGAATGTTCTTCACCTGTGAGAAACTTCTCTTAGTTTTACACATGCTAAATATGAGAATGTTCTTTTCGTTGAGCATCTTCTCCCACCCTTTTACTTAAGCTGAGTACATTCTCAGGTGAAGTATATTCTCCGACTCGCTTTATTCATGCGAATCAGAGAATGTTCTCTAAAATTCCGAGAAAAATATGTTCTCCATTTTATTCACACGATTCAATGTACTCTAAACAAGTTCTGAATACCGCAGAACAGAGTGGCCGTCGGAAAAAAAAAAAAAAAAAAAAAAACATTCTCTTTGTTGATATGGGTGCTGCGTATAATATAACGCGAGGTAATGCGCAAGACTTCAAAAAGGATCAAATGTTTCTAATCTTATGGGACCAAACTACGTTGGTCATCAGACCGTACTCTTACAAACTACTTAAAGTCAAACTAACCTAAGGACAACAAATACATCTATGCCCGAGGGAGGATTCGAACCTCTGACGCGTGAGTCCGCGCGAGCGCAAGTCTTCGTACGAGAAATGTGCACTACAGTTACGTGTGAACAAGTAGGCAGGGGTGTCAACTTGTACAATATGACGTATACCGCACGGTGTTCATGTTATGATGTTCACCTCGTGTATAGCTTTGGAGTCCCCGTGAACAGACAGCATCCGGCAGCGTTAGGCACTTCCTGTGGACAGCAAGCAGCACCTCTTTCACTTGCAAATCGTCAGCTGTAGCCAGGCGTCCGGAAGGCAACCAGTCAACTCGCCAAAAGCGCTCTGACCCAGAGCGACGACTAAAACACTAGGATAAAACCCACCCAACCGCTGCACTAAGTTCTCTGAAGCCATTACATTCAGGGTGCAGTTAATGGCGCTATTCATCATAATTGCAGTCTTTGTGTATTAGTGGCGCAATGGTAAGACACTGAACTCTCATTCGGAAGGATGGTGGTTCAAATCCACCTCCGGCCATTCTCATTTAGGTTTTCCGTGATTTCCCTAAATCACTCCAGGCAAATGCCGGGATGGCTCCTTTCAAAAAGGGCACGGCCGATTTCCTTCCATATCCTTACTCAAAACTCCGAGCGTTAGCTCCGTCTCTAATGACCAAGCTGTCGATGGGACGTTAAACCGTAATCTTCCTTCCTTCCTCTGTGTATTAATCATCAAAGATAGAAAGCGGTAATGTTGTTCCAGTTCTTAGACCATGTAATATATTAACTTGGTTGCTAGCCTATCGGCATAGACTACAGAGCTAACCCATTGATCGTCCATTTTCGTTGTTCAGTGTCACGTTCTGTAAGAGATTTAAAAAAAAAAAAAAAAAAAAAAAAAAAAAAAAAAAAAAAAAAAAAAAAAAAAAAAAAAAAAAAACCTAGCTGGCATGGTTGCCACAGACAAATCGCAAATTTTATTTTATTTTATTCTTTTTGTACTCAGCAAAATATTGAATACGAAAGCAAAACTAAGCAATACATTATCTTCCACTGCGCGAGGAAGTATCCTCTAACCTGTGATAGTCTGTCCATTCTGCTCTCCACTGTACTTACTTGCAGCACAAACAGCAAGGAGGACATTCGAAGTTGATACTCACCTGCAAAAAAAGAAAGAGACAAAATAAGAAACGGAAATTTAATCTAATCTCTTTATGATCAAAAGCGTTCAAATTATTAGAATGAAACTTTCACTCCGCAGCGGAGTGTGCGCTGATATGAAACTTCCTGGCAGATTAAAATTGTGTGCCGGAACCAGGACTCGAACCTGGGACCTCTGCCTTTCGCGGGCAAGCGCTCTACCGACTGTGCTATCCCGACACGACTCACGATGCCGCCTCACAACCTTACTTCCGCCAGTAAATCCCTTAGGCTGTGACTAAGCTGTCTCCACCATATCCTTTCTTCCAGGAGTCATGTTTCGCAGCAGAGCTTCTGTGAAGTTTGGAAAGTAGGAGGCAAGGTACTGGCGGAAGTAAAGTTGTGAGGCGGCATCGTGAGTTGTGTCGGGATAGCTCAGTCAGTAGAGCGCTTGCCAGAGAAAGGCAAAGGTCCCAGGTTCGAGTCCTGGTTCCGGTACACAATTTTAATCTGCCAGGAAGTTTCGTTTAAATTATATTTGACACCTTCGTGTTAATATACAGTAATCTGATGACGGGTATGGTACAGAACAGCAATGAGTAAAAGTGTGCTTTCTACGGTCTCAGAATGAAGTTATAGGCAAGATAGAAAGAGTGTAAGGAAAGTAGACAACTAGTAAATACAGTACAGTAGAGCATTCAGTGAAGTGTACCTTTGAAATTTATCAGCATATTAAAACTGTATACCAAACAGAGAATCGAATACCGGAAGGTTTGTCGTGTTTACACTTTCAGTCGTTTCCACCGTGGAAATCTGCAGTTCCCGCAACATACTGACGTACAGTATGGGCTCGACTGCCGATAACTGCCGCAGCGTGAAGAAAACAGTGACTGTTGGTTGCCACGGTGGCGTAGCTGACCGCGCTGCTGGCTGCTCTGTTGGCCGCGCAGCCTGGCTGCCTAGTGTAATAAGGACCTTAATGGCCAGGCGTTGAGGTGTGCCGGTCAGCAGGTAGCCTCTCGACTAGAGGGACCGTGACCTAGCGCAGCGCAGCCACAGTCACGGCGGCCGATGCCGCGCCAGATAGGAGGGCTCGTGACGACGTTACCCAGCGTGACCGCCCAGCCCAGCCCAGTCACACCGGTCCAGCAGAGGCCAGGCCGACACCTGTGCCGTGCAGATACGCGCGGTCACGGGCACGCGTCACTGCTGTCCCTATAACGGCCAGCCACAGTCCTCACCCACGCTGGTAGGCGTATGAATGTCACGTCAATACATCGACCTAACTAATCGCACATTGAGACTCAATTTCATTCTTAGGCAACGCTAGTCCAGCGATAGCACCATCTACAGATACAACAGGGCCATAGACCATAGACAATATAGACTGCGCGTGACGTCATGCCACTAAAATCAACGTCTAAGTATCGTTTTCATCCTTACGAGTAATGCGAAATATAGCTCAGAGTTGCAGTTCTTATCTTTTGTAGTGCAATTTAAGCCTATATTTGAACAATAAAACGTCGTATCGTGTTCTCCGCAATTGCAAGAATTAATGCGATGACCACAGTTGCCGAGATGAAACGTATTGTCTTTTTACAAGCAACAGAACTACAAATTTGAAGCGAAAAATTGTTGTCGTTGTACTGTGAGTCTTTTAGTTTGTATTTTACACAGGAGTAGAACAAATACCAGTATTAAAGGAGCTCAAATGTTGAAATGTTTGTACAGCTTATGGGACTTAACTACGGGGTAATCAGTCCCTAAACTTACAAGCTACTTATGAACTACTTACGAACTAGGACGGCACAAATATCCATGCCCCAGGGGAGATTCGAACCCCCGACCGTAGTGGTCGTGCAGACCGTGACTGAAGCGCCTCAGTCCCCTCGGCCACCGCGGCCATCTATGAAAGGAGCATCAGCTTTATTACGATTCCTCAATAATATACTGTACATGTGAAATGTTTAGTTGTGATTTTATAAGAAATTAAATCTGTTTGCATCCATAATGTCAGATTTTAACAAAATACAACCGTTTATATTCTAAGATTTTTGCTACACATCGTCATGCCAAAACGTAAAACAACCGAAGTATTGGCTGTTTACATAATAGGGTAGTGAGGAAACGTCATCGTTGCACTCGGCAAGTGACTTTATACGTACAATGAATAGTCTGCATAAATGTTTAACTTTGTATAACGTTATTGAAAGCAGATTCCTACTGGAATTGTACAAGACCTTGCGAATGCACACTGGACATGGTTTGGGGGGTTGGGTTGTTTGGTTGGCATACAAGGTCTAAACTACTGAGGTTATCAGTCCCTCGGTGTTGAGGGGAAGGTGTGAGGATAGGAAAGGATGGGATGAGGAAAGAAAATGCACTCCGGGAAGTAAAGAAGGAAGGAAGACTGCATTAGCTGGGGGCCCAGTGCTCGCCCAGTTCTCACGAAATAACCGCGACCCCCCTGGGGGGGGGGGGGGGACAATGGACATGAATCAATGCAGGTGATCAACCGAAATGCGTATGTGTGTGTCACCTCATCGCCACCTCGGAAGTGGTGTGTCCTATTTCTGTGGACCGCTGGACCGCCAAGAACACCGCGTTCAAACGTACTTAAATCTTGATACCTCCCCATTGTAGCTACAGTACCCGATCTAATGCTGTGCCAGACACCTGTTTATTGCCTTTTGTAAGCGTTGCCGAAAGCAGCGCCGTCCTCTTAGTGTTTACACATATCTGTCTTTGCACACGCTTGTCTATACCACTTTGGCTCTTCAGTGTAATATATATGGAAATGTATGTTAGTTTCTAATTCTAGAGGACCAAACTACTTTCTTCATCAATCCCAAGATTTACAAACTATTTAAACTACTTTAAACTAATCTAACAACACACACACACACACACACACACACACACACACACACACACACACACACACACACATATATATATATATATATATATATATATATATATGCCCGAGGGAGGACCCGAACCTCTGACGGGGAATGACAAAAACAAAACAAGTGATGTGGCGAGCATAACTGACGTAATAATATTGCCTTAGGCCTAAATGTTGCTACTTACAATTACAAAAACAAAACAAGTGAACCATGTGGCGAGCATAACTGACATAGTAAAATTGATTTAGGACTAAATGTTGCTACTTACAATTTGTGTTATCCATACACAACACAAAATGTAAGTAGCAACATTTAGGCCTAAGTCAACATTAGTATGTCAGTTATGCTCGCCATGTAGTTCATTTGTTTTGCCGGCCGCGGTGGCCGAGGGGACTAAGGCGCTCCAGTCACGGTCTGCACGGCCACTACGGTCGGGGGTTCGAATCGGGCATGGATATTTGTGCCGTCCTAGTTCGTAAGTAGGGACTGATGACCCCGTAGTTAAGTCCCATAGACTATACAAACATTTGAACAATTTTTTAGTTCACTTGTTTTGTTTTTTAATTATAACAGATGCACAAATTCCTCCACACACCACCTGCAATATAAAAACACCGTTCACCATCTGATGATGATATGCTAGGCATATCGAAACCGGTAATGGGAGAAATGTAATAAAAACATTTTACATAAAAGGCGACTGGTTGCTGTTATTAAAGATACTATATTTGAGAAAGGTTGGGGGAGTCAGCTGGCCCCTGTGTGATCCTCATCCATGGCCTGAACCGGTGTAGCAAGTGCCTTGCGGCTGGTAGCAGACCCTTGGCACCAGAGGAGTCTCTTGAGACGCCGCCTCGCCGCGCCGGCTGTTGGGTGTTGGGTGGGGGCCGCGCCACGTAATCTACTCATCGCAGGCCGCAGGACAACTGCAGCTTTATGCCGTCCTTAACAGCCCGTAAAGGCGCCGAGGAAGTGGGCACTTGGCGCAGATGGCCTGCGGTCAGCTCTGAGCGCGCGCGGTTGACCCCACCGTCTCGTCTGTTCCTGTGTCGCCTTGTGTTAGGGACGTCTGCAGGGTTGAACTGGACAATGTAATATGAAATCCATGCAGTACACTACATGTTATTGAAAGTTGGCACCACTACGTACGTGTTAACATTGATGTGCGACGGTAGTGCTCAATATACGTACGAATTGGAGGACGTTACAATCTATATCTATAAATGTGAATGTCTGTTCGGTGTACGTTTATCACGTCTTAACCACAAGACATAAAGAGCTAAACATTGGAACAGTTACAAATGTCTAACCGGGGAAGGCTTTAGGCACGGTTTTATGGCGATCGGATAGCTATTTATCTATATATATTAATATGAATGTCTGTTCGGTGTACGCTTATCACGTCCGAACGACAAGACGCAGAGACTTAAATATCTGTACAGATATAATTTATACCTGTGGAAGGTTTTAGGCACGGTTTTATAGCGATTTGATAGATATTTAGTAGTTTGAAGAATATAACGCGAAATGCGGAACAATAATTACTCTTTGAAAATTATATTTACTCTTTGAAAATGGTTTTATTGGTTGCATTGTTGCTTAAGGGTTGATAATGATTAGAGGGTGGAGTATATTGGGATGGATAGTTACCGGTGTATATAAAATTCTACGTGTGTGTTAACATTTTGCTCTGCAGCGAAAACTAGAGAACGCAAACGAATGGTCTGTGTGTAATTGTTGTCCGAAGTCTCCCGTTGTACACCATAGCAGTTCCACGCCGATAGCTATAAGGGGGTGGAAGATATGGTTGTTGAAAGTCGTCAATTTATAAAAAAAATCAGACTGAAGGCCAGCGATGACGTTTGCGACTCTATAGCAAGGAGGTTACATACAACGAAACGTGATGCCACAAACCATATCTTTGGTCTATAAGAACAAATAAATAAAGCAGTAAAAAAGATATTTCTTGTAATATATCTCTTTAAAAAAATCGATTTGACGTTTCGCGCATTACATCAAGTGATCGATCTGTGATATTATTACAATCATTATTGTTGAATTTCGTGATTGGATTCTTCGAAACGAGTGCACTTTACCTGAGATTTCTTATATATTCTCTGATAAATGTAACATGTTTTTAGAAAAAAGGAGGTGGACAGAGAGAGAGTGGATAGGAGAAGTACTAACTCACGGCTCGAATAAGAAATTACCCGGGCAACACCGAGTTTTCAGCTAGTATACTATATTATACGTTTATTTCTTCCTCAGTAAACACAAAGGATCGGTGAAACACTTAATCTCTCAGAGTTCCAAAGATGTAAAATGTAAACTTGCACGTCTGGAAATGTGAATATTACTACAACTTTTACGGGCTATTAAGCCGTCGTCTTGCGAATATCACGCAAGACTGTACAGAGAGGCTATAGAAACTGTAAAACAGCCCAATAACTGCAATAGGACGGAGGGCGTCAACTAAATCTAGTCGTGAACTAAATCTAGATTCCGGTGTTGTAGAACAAATGTAACAGTTTCCAGAATGAAACTTAATCTGTCAGGAAGTTTCATATCAGCGCACACTCCGCTGCAGAGTGAAAGTTTCATTCTGGAAACATCCCTTAGGCTGTGGCTAACCCATGTCTCCACCATATCCTTACTTCCAGAAGTGCTAGTCTTGCATTGTTCGCAGGAGAACTTCTGTGAATTTTGGAAAGTAGAAGGCGAGGTACTGGCGGAAGTAAAGTTGTGAGGCGGCATCGTGAGTCGCGTCGGGATAGCTCAGTCAGTAGAGCGCTTGCCCGCGAAAGGCAAAGGTCCCAGGTTCGAGTCCCGGTTCCGGCACACAATTTTAATCTGCCAGGAAGTTTCAAGTGTAACAGTTTTCCACAATGCGACGATATTGACAACGGGTAACGGAAATCGTCCACGGTGAATTGCGCGCGCGCCTATCCAAATACCTGTCGCCACACCATTGCGCGCGAGAACGCGAAAACGGAATTCGGCTGCAGTCAGTAACGAGTCAGGGTGTGTATCGGACGTTCAAAAGAATCACGGTCTCCCTTGACAATGTTGTCCACAGATAGGGACGGCCGCGGTGGAGTAGCCGAGCGGTCTAAAGCGTTTCGCTGCGGAGCGCGCGGTTGCTCGCCGTGGAGATTCGAGTCCTCCCTGGGGCATGGGTGTGTGTGTTTGTCCTTGGGTTAGTTTACCTAGGTTTAAGTAGTATGTAAGCTACGGACTAATGGCCACGCAGTTTGGTCCGATAGATTTACAAACATTTGAACATTTGAGATAAGGACGAAACTTTGGGTTTTAATAACAAATCCACATAACCACGGGACAATAGCTAAATGAAAAACAAATTTCATCTGCAAAAGGCGGTAATTTCATTATCTTCATGTTATAACATACCTACGATAATTACAGATGAAATGTTTTATTTCAAGAATATTTTATGAGTATTCAATGAGAGATTATATGTTATAGAGAATGAAATTGTCAATAAAATCTATACATGATTACGGTAGGACTTCTTTTTTAAAAAAGACAGGGAGGGAGAAGGTCAGTGCATAGTTGACAAAGTTCCTAAAACACCTCCCCTCTTTCATGCCTTCCGTCGGCGATGTTACCGACGCACTTCGTGCCAGTGGCCTGGTTTGTAAACAGGGCAGCACTGCACGCGAGGTGCCGTGTCGATATGCAACTTCAGTGCATATCTAAAATCACTCTTTTACTAACCTTGTGTCTTCTGTCGTAGTTGATGTCCCATTGCGCAGATGAAGCACACATGTCGCACATCCGTTGTACCTGAAGTGATGCTTAAAGAAGTGTTGAGATGTGGCTAGGAAGTACTGCACTACGAATAACTTTAGCTTTTGTAGAATGCCAGTGCTTGTTTTGATTGAAGAAATGCCAGTGTATATCCAAGCACAAATATACAGACTGCGTAATATTAAATATATAAACGTTGCATAACGTATAAACTCTCCCTGGCCCGCACAGAACTAACATGAATGTGCAAAGTATCGCGGTCGGCGCTCGACTGACTGCCGCCGCCTCTCGCTGCGCGCCACAAGGCACCGTTTTGGCGCCACGCGAAACTTCTGGACTAACATTGTTCAACTTATTACAAAATATACAAATAATTAAATCTTTGAATTAACCGAAATATAGCTTAGCACAAAAGCATTACAGAAAGTATACAGATGATTTTTAATAGACATAGGAAAGTTAAATATTAATAAAAGAAGCTTAAAGTTTTGGCGGACAACTATTATAGGCGGGAGCCAATCAGATCTCAACTTGCAATAGGGGCGGAGCTTTCCCACGGGATACAAGCTCATCTACTGTCTCTCACACCATTTCTACTATTGCGTCACACGGTTCTCCAACAAAGAAAACTTCTTTAACACCTAATATATTGATTGCGAAATAAACGGCTCCATATCAACCCCCTCACATGATACAGAAAAATGGAGAGCATTTTTGGATTCAGCACACTCAAAAACAATGGAAATAAACTAAGTTCACAAATAAACCTTTCTGAAACTGAAATTTGGCCTGACTGTGGATCTTTAGACCTACTCACGCGCAGTAAATTACTTTAGTTTGTGTTGAAAGTCGACTTCCCATCTGCGCACAAAGTAGCGACCCCTTGCGCTGCTACGGCGGCACTTGATTTACTGGTATCTCTCATAATGGAGCGGTGGGACCCTCATTGGCTTAACGCGCGAGAAAATGAAGAGCTGCGGAAGTTATCAGCGCGAGAGGGGGCGTCGCTAAACTGTTTGGCAGTAAAGTGGAGATCAAAGTGGTCGGCGAGAGGTGGCGTTTCACAAAGCAGGCGCCCACAACAGGCGGCAGTTTCGGCTCCTCCAGCTGATTGCCTCCTCAGGGCCGTAAAGGCGGCATTGTGTGCTGCGAGAGGCGCGCTATTCCTGTAGGCAGCACTACGTCACTGAGGGACAGGCGACTCTCTTATGTCTCTGACTCCACCCTCATTTCCTACCGTCGACCCGACCCCCTGTCGTAACCAGAAATTCCACAGCTATTTTTGCCGTAATGCCTGCTGTAAAGTTTCTGCGTGTTGCTTGTCCCATACATCTTGAGTTTTTTGGCATTGCCGAAAAATGTTCAAAATTTAAATGTTTGTAAAGTCTATGGGACTTAACTACGGGGTCATCAGTCCCTAAACTTACAAACTACTTATGAACTACTTACGAACTAGGACGTTACAAATATCCATGCCCGAGGGGGGATTCGAACCCCCGACCGTAGTGGCCGTGCAGACCGTGACTGGAGCGCCTCAGTCTCCTCGGCCACCGCGGCCGGCCGAAAAATGTTCAAATGTTTGTCAAGCATATGGGACTTAACTGCGGTGTCATCAGTCCCTAAACTTACAAACTTCTTATGAACTACCTTATACTAAAGTCGACACAGCTATCAGTGCCCGAGGGGGGATTCGAACTCCCGACGGGGAGTGGCCTCGCGCATCGGAACGTGGCGCCTCAATCCGCTCGGCAACTCCGCCGCGGCTTGGCATTGCCAACATTACAGGCGCAAACTACGTATTTGGACACGAAAACGTTCACCGCCAGACATGTAAAATATCACATTTTCGCACTCTGTTTAAAATGCTATTCATAAAACACATGCCGATGGGACTGATGCGCTCCAGTCACGGTCTGCACGGCCACTACGGTCGAGGGTTCGAATCCCCCCCTCGGACATGGATATTTGTGCCGTCATAGTTCGTAAGTAGTTCATAAGTAGTTTGTAAGTTTAGGGACTGATGACCCTGTAGTTAAGTCCCATAAGCTTAACAAACATTTGAATTTGAAATAAAACACATCTAACAGATAGTATGTTTATTTAAAACAACTTTTGCTATCTTGTTATGTAACATTCAAATTTGGATACTTTCGTAAATAATAAGTACAAACACTAAAAACGCATTGCGCGTAGTTGTGGAGTGTGCTGTTCCCATAAGGGGATGTACTACTACAGGGTGTCTCACGAAAGACGCCTGCCAGGCGTCTGCGGATCGCGCGGTACGGCTTCCGACCGCCGCCGCCGCCACCGCATCCGCCGGCCACGGCAACGCCCGATTTTCGGACTCTATTGTGCCGCGGGCGCATACACTGAGTTAAAGTCTAAAAAACATTGTCATCTGAGTAACCTAAGCTTACCTTTACTTAGAGTAGATGGAAATAGCGGCCTGAAATCTCTTTGAACACATTTGCAAACACTCGTCGAATTTCGGCTGCCGAAATCCTACGATCCCCTAAAATGGCTGTTCACACGAACTTGTATTTCCGCAATTGGCGCGTGAAACTCAACACTCGTATAACCGACATCTACGTTACGCGACTCCTAACTTCTATGAACTTCGATTCGTATATCGATTCAACTGACGAATGTTGAAAGAATTTTCGATCGTATCTTAGGTCTCACGATAAAAGCTCAAATTCGAGAGAAATAATGGAAAAATTGGGAGGCGGAAGAAAAGGTGAATAATCGGGGACTTCCGCATAAATCGGGAGAGTTGGCAGGTATATAGCACATCATTAACAAGCGTAATTTTTTTCACTTCCACATTAGCTTCTTTAACTTTGTACAACCATGTGTGAATGCTCTGAAAAGCTTATCATTTACATATCGCAGCATCATCTTCCTGTCCGTTAAATTTCGCGTCTGTAGCACGTCATCTTCGTGGTGTAGCAATTTTAATGGCCCCTCAGCGGGCCTGGTCTTCATCGGAATTCGCAGCCCCGCGGTGTTCTAAGCCCGCTGCATCGCTCGGTTAATAGAGCGGAGTGCTATGTCAGGAACCGCCAGCTCCCCGCCGCTACAACGCTGTTTGCCTAAGTGCTGCTGCGACAAACCAGATGCTCTGTCGGGCGGTGGCTATTGACAGCAGTTTAGCCGTCCCCCTGCAGCTGGGCTGGCTGCGGTGTCATCGCCCGCTCTCCATCATACCGCCCCTCCCCCGTACAGACGGGCAACATTTTAGTGGCGCGGTACGCATGAGCCGTGGAGCTGGCGACTGGCGCGCCAGTATTAATGGCCCACATGTGGCCGCAGTGTAAATCTCCGGCAACCAGCGACGCTCTCCGCTTGTGGGGGCGGGGCGGCCGGCGACATCAGAAGCCACGGTCTGGCGTCACGCGACCGCCCGTTCTGAGACCCGCTGCTGAGTAACTGTGGAAGCCACGCGGCAAAGGGCATGAAACATGGTTACCCTCCCACGCGCAGCCCAGTGTCAGCGATGTAAAGCAGGGGAAGGAACAGACCTTGCGGTGGCCGAGGGGACTGAGGCGCTCCAGTCACGGTCTGCACGGCCACTACGGTCGGGGGTTCGAATCCCCCTGGGCAAGGATATTTGTGCCGTCCTTAATATTAGCTAGTTCCTAAGTAGTTTGTAAGTTTAGGGACTGATGACCACGTACTTAAGTCCCATAAGCTATACAAACTTTTTTTTTTTTTTTTTTTTTTTTTTTTTTTTTTTTGTAATTTCGAGGCGTACGTCAATCGTGCGCACAGTTACAAAACACTGAATGCTCGACTTATTTTATTACTACTCGCCAAAAACCAGGCGTTGGCGTTTGTTTCAATCTTCTGGTAGTTCCTCTCCTATTCCACCCTCTCTCTGTTCATCTCGTTCTAATCTTCCGATGATACGTATAATTCATTACATTATAAGTTTATTCCGCGTCTGTCTGTCTACTATCACCCTAATCTATATCTCCCTCTCTCCGTCAACCTCCTCTCCTCTCTGCCTTTATCAGGCCTCTCAAACGTCTATTGGCCTATGACCTTGTCACCGCCTCTTTGTCAATTTTCTCCTACTCCCCAAACTATTATAAATAATTCTTATATGTCAATAATGTCGCCAGCATAATATTCATGGATCATATGCTGAAAACAGTAGACTGGCAGGGCGGCATTAAAATAGGTGAATACAAAATAAGCAGTCTCGCATATGTGGATGACTTAGTTGTAATGGCCGATTCAATTTAAAGGTTGGAAACTAATATTTCAGAGCTCGATCAGAGGTGCAAGGATTATAATATGAAGATCAGCATCTTCAAAACAAAAGTAATGTCGGTGGGAAAGAGATTTAAACAGATTGAGTGCCAAATAGGAGGAATAAAGTTAGAACAGGTAGACAGTTTCAAGTACCAGGGATGTATTTTCTCACAGGATGGCAACATAGTGAAAGAACTGGAATCGAGGTGCAGCAAAGCTAATGCAATGAGTGCTCAGCTATCTACTCTCTTCTGCAAGAAGGACGTAAGTACCAAGACTAAGTTAGCACTGCACCGCTCTGTCTTTCGACCAACTTTGTTGTATGGGAGTGAAAGTTGGGTGGATACAGGTTACCTTATTCACAAGGTAGAAATTACAGATATGAAAGTAGCAAGAATGATTGTAGGTACTAATAGATGGGAACAATGGCAGGAGGGTGTCCATAATAAGGAAATCAAAGAAAAACTGGGAATGAACACCATAGATGAAGCAGTTAAAACGAATAGACAGATGGTGGGGTCATGTTACACGCATGGGAGAAGCTAGGTTACTTAAGAGACTCATGAGCTCGGCAGCGGAGGGTAAGAGGAGTCGAGGTAGACCAAGAAGAAACTACTTAGACTCGGTGCAGAATGATTTTGAAGTAAAATGCGTAACATCAGACGAGGCATCAATGTTAGCATTGAACAGGGGATCATGGAGGAATTTTATCAGAGGTACTATGCTCCAGACTGAACGCTGAAAGGCATAAAGTCTCTAATGATGATGATATCAATAATGTCGAAGTCTACTCAAATGTATCCTTCGCCAAGCATCCTACGGTGTCTTGTAGAGTATGAAAACCTCGCGGAGCATATAAACTTATCCAGAAAAAAAAAGGTATGTGCCAAATATCTTGGTGATCCGTACAATATGTCATTCCTGTCGTCTTAGAGGAAATGTTGGGGTGGAAAGCATTAAAAGAAAGGCGTTATTTGTTGCGGTGAGATATATTTGCGAAATTTCTTTCACCAACTCTCTCTTCCGAATGCGAACATATTGTTAGCACCAACCTACATAGAAAGACATGATCATCAAAATAAGAGAAATCAGACCGAAAATAGAACCATTTTGTTGAGCCCTTTACCCGCAAGCTATTAGAAAATGGAACTATAGAGAAATATAAAAGTGGTTCGATGAACCGTCTGCCATACACTCTTGCAGAGTTTCCATGTAGATGTAGATGTAGACTGCACTCCATTGCCCTAGTTTTGCCTTTCAGCACACTGTCCATTCCGCTCAGCTCCGCTTCCAGGTCCTTTGCTGTATCTGACAGAATTACTATGTCGTCGGCAAAACGCAATGTTTTTAATTCTTCCCCCTGAACTTTAATTCCTTCTCCAAATTTCTCCTTGCTTTCCTTTATAGATTGCTCAATGTACAAATTGAATAACATTGGAGAAAGGCTATAACCCTGTCTTACTCCCTTTCCAACCACTGCATCTCTTTCGTGCCCTTCAACTCTGACAACCGCTGTCTGGTTTTTGTACAAGTTGTAAATAACCTTACGCTCCCTATATTTTACTCCTGCTTGCTTCAGAACTTGAAAGAGTTTATTCCAATCAACATTGTCAAAAGCCTTCTCCAAATCTACAAAAGTTAGAAATGTAGGTTTGCCTTTTCTTAATCTGTCTTCTAGGATAAGCCGTAAAGTGAGTATTACCTCCCGAGTTCCTACATTTCTCCTGAACCCAAACTGATCTTCCCCGAGGTCGGCTTCTACTAGCTTTTCCATCGTTCTGTAAATAATTCGTGTTAATATTTTGCAACCATGACTTATTAAACTGATGGTTCTGTAGTTTTCACACCTGACTGCGCCTGCTTTCATTGGAATGGGGATTATAGCATTTTCCTTAAAGTTTGAGAGTACTTCACCTGTCTCATACATCTTACACAGCAGGTGAAACAATTTTGTCATGGCTGGTTCTCCCAGAGACTTCAGTAGCTCTGAGGGAATATCATCTACTCCAGAGCCTTGTTACGACTTAGTTCTTTTAGTGCTCTGTCAAATTCATCTCTCAGTATAGTATCTCCTATTTCATCCTCATCTACTTCTTCTCCCCTTTCTACAATATTGCCGCTAACTTCATTTCCTTCATAGGATCCTCTCTATGTACTCTTTCCACCTTTCAGCTTTCCCATCAGAGTCCTTGCGCAGCACTGGCACGCTACTCAACCGAGTCCACATACACCGGCTTGTTTTTCTTATCTCCAAATGTAGATAGGACCACAATAAGGCTAACTTAAACGGCAAGTATAGTGGAGCCCACAGCACTTCGTACATTGCAGTTTTGATCTCCGGGGCACAGTAAAGTAATCGGAATGTCCACGCCGTGGCTACTTGATAGCGTCCAGGGTGACCCTCAGAGCGCGTCCCTGGGCAGCGGCGGCCAGTGTGTCGTCATACCGCTTAATGGAGCGCCGCCCAGCCCGGCCCATCACGGCTCTCGCCGCCTCGTTACGAGGCGAGCAGCGCTTAGCGCGGTCGCAGGCTCATAGCTGCGGCTTATAGCTACAGCACAGTGGCGCCTGTGTCCGCGCGGCCCTCTGACGCCGTGGCGACCTCTCAGCCGCCCTGTGCTCGAGTGTCCGCTATCGCCGGGACAACGACAACAAACGCGCAGCACTGGCACGCCACTCAACAGAGTCCACATACACCGGCTAACAGAGACATTTCAGTAACACAATACTTTGCATTGTACACTCGTGTTAAGACTGAAGATAAGAAGTGTGTATTATCACAGCACTTGTTCACTAGTGTGTGTTGACGAAATCATTGCCATTCCTGTCACTTGGGTCGAGCGTGTGTTTTGTTGCCCGGTACCCACAAGTTACGCTATGCCATCTGATAACGTGTTCGACGTGTGGCGGCATCGCCGAGTTTCACAACAATAATGCATCTTAGCCATTTGGTTGTATTCAGTTACGGTAATTTCATTTAAAACAGTCACATAAATAACAAGTATGAACATGACTTCGAAAATTTACATATTAGGCCTACTCAAATTATTGGTTTCACTCATTACCCTCACGTAGGTAAGTCAATAGTTTGTAATTAGAGTTACGGTGTTTTGTTAATCTAGACTCTTAATTTTAATATTTGTTCAAAGTCGCAATAATTTACTTTATTTCTCCCGAATCTCAGACTGTTGTGCCGCGGGCGCATACATTGAGTTAAAGTCTAAAAAACATTGCCATCCGAGTAACCTAAGCTTACCTTTATTTACAGTAGATGTTCAAAATGATGTCCATCTATGGAAAGAGCGACCTGACATCTCTCGAACACATTTGCAAACACTCGACGAATTTCGGCTGCCGAAATCTGGGAAATGACTAGTCCAATTTCTTTTCACGAAACAAATTCTTACAGGTATGTGAACAGTACCCTGCATCCATTTTTTTCAAGAACTTTCACCGAACGAAAAGCTGTACCGTTGTTTCATGCAGGACAATGCAAGACCACACATTGCCAATGCTTCTTTGGCAGCAATACTAAGTGTTTTTGATGATAGTATAGTTCACTGGCCTACTCGTTCTCCAAATCTAAATCCCTGTGACTTTCATCTTTGGGGAATGTTAAAAGACAAGGTGTATGCAAGCAATCCCCATACACTCGAAGAGTTGGAAGACAGGTTTCGACTAGTCATTTTCCAGATTTCGGTAGCCGAAATTCGTCGAGTGTTTGCAAATGTGTTCAAAGTGATGTCAGGCCGCTCTTTCCATAGACGGGCATCATTTTGAACATCTACTGTAAGTAAAGGTAAGCTTAGGTTACTCAGATAGCAACGTTTTTTTAGACTTTAAGTCACAAGGAAAGTACATGGATGATCTGTAGTACAGCCATGGGACATATCGACAGAAAGTTGTCCCCGACTGTATCCAAGTGCATCAGGCCTGTCATGGACTACGCCTGCGTGGTGTGGGGAAATGCTGCCCCCCTTCCAGGTGTATGGAAATGCACATCAAGAGACTACAACGAATCCAGAATAAAATCTTAAGAAGAGTCTACCACGTGTCCTAGGACGTCCCACATATATTTCACAATGATGCTGCGAAAGAATTGCTCGTTGAAGAGAGGTTGCGGCGTGCAGCCATGAAACTGCGAAGAAACAAGATCGTACAACCCACTGGTGAGTCAGCTCCAACATCTACACGAGCAGCAATAACTCTACAGGCGGCGAGTTGCTCTCATCGTCATCGTCTAACACTGTTTTGTCCACCCTGGTCACGTGCCTCAGTTTGTTTACAGTACGTCTCGGTGAACGGAGTATAGAGGCACCAAAAAAAAAAAAAAAAAAAAAAAAAAAAAAAAAACAAAAAAAAAAAAAAAAGTTCAAATGTTTGTATAGTCTATGGGGCTTAACTACGGGGTCATCAGTCCCTAAACATACAAACTACTTATGAACTACTTACGAACTAGGACGGCACAAATATCCATGCCCGAGGGAGGATTCGAACCCCCGACCGTAGTGGTCGATAGAGGCAGCAGGCAGCTCAGTATGGCTTGATCAGACACCGCTCTACCAGCGCCTCCTGCCGGCTGTCTTGAGAGTGCCGACGTCACTCGTCGCTGCGCCTTCCTGCACGTCACGCCCCCGCGTGCTCCGGAAGTGACGTCTCGGCGTGCCGCCAGCAGCTTAGCGTCGCGGCGCTGTGAATCACGAGCGCTCTGCCGTCGGGGAGTCGAGGGGAGGGGGAGAGGGCGCGGCTAAAATTAGACGCCGCCGGCACTCAGTTAATTGAGTAATTAATATCGCGCGGGGTGGCGACGGCTGCGCCTGTCACAGGAGGCACGCGGCACGCCCACCCCGCACACAGGGGGCGGCGCGGCGATATGTATGGCAGCAGCAGCGGAATAGTAGCAGGCGGGATCCCTTAGTACAAGGGTGGCGCCGGCAGTTCTTCCGACGTAGCAGAGCCAACCCTTTTACACGACAGCGGTACTTATGTCAATCGAAAATACTCGAGACGAGTGGCCGAACTACAGCGGCGCTGTCGTGTTTATAACCACACCACCTAGAGCAGGCTGTTGCAACAGGCTGCTCCGCGAGCAGGAGCGCCCACGAGCGCTCACTACTCCAATCTCGCAGCTTCGCTGGTGGGGGCAAGCTGACGTCATGCACGCTAGCACTCGGCGGGCACAGGTAAACAGATGCTAAATTGACGTAAAAATGAATACAAACAGAATATGAACAAATAAATGATAAATGTTGATTACGAAGGAATTGCACATTTGACGTGTCGTTGAATATTTTCCGGGACAAGGGGGCACTGAACGAATAACAGGACGACTAAAAACTCTACGGGAACAGCAAAATCTTCGGATTGTTGACTGCTTTACCTTGTATATATATAATCAATCAATGTTCAATGTTTGTAAATCTATCGGACCAAACTGCGTGGTCATCAGTCCGTAGCTTACAAACAACTTAAACCTAGGTAAACTAACCTAAGGACAACACACACACACCCATGCCCCAGGGAGGACTCGAACCTCCACGGCGAGCAACCGCGCGCTCCGCAGCGAGACGCTTTAGACCGCTCGGCTACTCCACCGCGGCACGGGAACAGCGAGCAACCATTAAAAGAAAGGCGTTATTCGTGGCGGTGATATCTGCCAAATTTCTTTCGCCATCTTTCTCTTCCGAATGCGAACGTATTTTGTTAGCGCCCAACTACATAGGGAGACATGGTGATGATGATAATAAGAGAAATCAGAACAAAAACGAAAATATTTAGGTGTCGTTGAGAGTTTATACACAGAATTTCCGCCGGATTTGGTGTCCCAGCTATCTTGTCCTCCCAAAATATCTCTGGAACAATAACAGCTATTGGAAAACGACTTTCACCAGTATCAATGTACGGCTGGGGCTCATGGATGTACATATTTGGAAACATTCTAAAACGAAAGCAAATGTGTTTTTTAACACAAGCTTATGTTTTTTTAACGGACATCCTATATTTTTTCTTCAGAAATCCATAGCATGACAAATCACTTAAACAATGGCGTTGATTACATCGCAATATTCCAATTACATCCCGATATATTGCGACGCGAAGTTGACGCTTGAAATACGCGAAACGCGCGGCTAGCGCACGTCCTGAGGCTCAGGCGAGAAACCCTTGCTGCTCAGGACATGCGCTAGCAGCACCCCCTTCTATAGGAGGTGCTGGCGCTAGACGCGCGTTTCGCGTATTTCAAGCGTCAACTTCGCGTCTTAATATCTCGAGATGTAATTGGAATATTGCAATACAATCAACGCCATTGTTTATGTGATTTGTCATGCTATGGACTGTTGAAGAAAAAAATATAGGGTGCCCATTAAATACAAGTTAGTGTTAAAAAACACATTTGCTTTCGTTTTAGAATGCCATAGATTGATACCGGTGAAAGTCGTTTACCAATAGCTGCTATTGTTCCAGAGACATTTCGGGTGGACAAGATAGCTCGGACACCCTATATAGCGTAGTACCTGGAGCAAGGAATTGTTCCTAGTGACTGAAAAACAGGCAAGTCACACTCACCTATAATGAGCAGACACCCAAAGAAAATGAAAACAGATCTGGTCATTATTTCCGTAGAAATTATGCATAACTTAATATATTTACGTCTCTGTGAAACATAACGGTCAATTTTTGCATGCAAATATGTTAGCAGTTAGCTGTAGGGCCGTGATCTTTAGCGGGGTGTGCAGCTCTCGATGGCCATGAATGTTTTCTTCAGGACTTTAAAAAGAAAAATAGAATGCCTAGAGAGAAAATATTCAAATGTTTGTAAATCTATCGTACTCAACTGCATGGTTATCAGTCCGTAGCTTGCAAACTAGTTGAACTAAGTTAAACTAACCTAAGGACAACATGCCCCAGGGGGACTCGAACTCCAGACGGCGAACGGCCGCGCGCACCGCAGCGAGGCGATCCATTGCGCACAGCTAATCCGTCTCGGCGCCTAGGGAGAAATCGGGACTGTATGGAGCACGTAAAACGGCTTCGTATCCTTGGCAGAATGTAGGCCGGCCTTATCCACAATGATGACTCGTTTTCTGTTAGCTTTATCAACATTTCGGAACGGAAGTGCGAGTGAACAATACACGAGGCGCTTCCAGAAAGTAAGTTCCGTTTGGTAATAAAATGAAATTGTTACCAGATACAGAAGACATTTTTATTGCACAAAATACTACAACTCTTAAACTACTTTTCCACATAACTGCCGAAATTTTGCAGGCATTTGTCATAGCGTGGCACCATTGTTTTGTATACCTTCTTCATAGAAATCTGCCGCCTGTATCTACAACCAGTTGGAAACAGTTTCTTTCAGCTCGTCGTCATTGGTGAAGTGATGACCGCCAAGGAAAGACTTGAGATGTCCTGGATCTTGTCATCAATTTCGTGAACCAGTTCTTCTGTAACCAAAGGCGGACGCCCACTTCGCCGCTGTGGAGTAGCCGAGCGGTCTAAAGCGTCTCGCTGCGGAGCGCGCGATTGCTCGCCGTGGAAGTTCGAGTCCTCCCTGGGGCATGGGTGTGTGTGTTGTCCTTAGGTTAGTTTACCTAGGTTTTACTATTTTGTAAGCTACGGACTGATGACCACGCAGTTTGGTCCGATAGATATACAAACATTTGATTTTTGAACGCCCACTTCGTTCTTGATCCTGCACATCACTCCGCCCGCCATTGAACTGTCGGACCCATCTTCTCACCATCGAATCACTCATCGCATTTGGTCCGTAAATATCGCAAATTTTCCGATAAATTTCACTTGGTTTCACTTTCCTCGCATTCAGAAACCGAATCACCGACGTGATTTCACAGGTGGCGGATTTTCAATCAATGCCGACAATTCAAACAAGGACAATAAAGCGTACGTAACTGACAGCGATCTCCAAATGGCGCACGTTCTTCTCCTTGATACACATCGTCTACAGCGCATGTACGGAACTGCAATCGCAGCGCTGCAGCGGAGGCGCCTCGTATTTTCACATTCACAGGAAGAAGACTGAAATTTCATAAAAAAAATAAATAAAAAAATAAAAAATACAACCTTTACTTTAAACATTACCAACCCAACTCCTGCATTATATTCGTGAAATCTCTGCCCTATATGGTGATAATGCAAAACGAGGTACCCTTCTATAGTCTCTATCTGTTTCGAATGTTTGTAAGCTTATGGGACTTAACTACGGGGTCATCAGTCCCTAAACTTACAAACTACTTATGAACTAACTAAGACTAAGGACGGCACAAATATCCATGCCCGAGGGGGGATTCGAACCCCCGACCGTAGTGGCCGTGCAGACCGTGACTGGAGCGCCTCAGTCCCCTCGGCCACCGCGGCCGGCCTCTATCTGTTTCTTCCGTTCATTCCATCTGTTAAAGACTCCTCACCGCGCAGCAGTACTGTAGCAGATATTAGTGATTAGTCCCTTGAGCCGATTAGTGGGATCTTCTAAGTGTTCTACCAACAAAACTCACAAGGTAAGTACTTGGGCTGGAAAAGCACATATACATCAAAATCGTATGAGATATAATGTAAAGATCCCTTATTGCACTAGTGATACTCCCACATCTGCAAAACTCTGCAGTCGTCAGTTAGAGGCCTCTGCGTGTGCCATGCCGCATTGCACTTTGACCTGTCGGTTCGCCAGTAGGGACGGTGCAGTATGCCTGCGAAGTTGCGTTTTGTGATATTATTTATGTGGTGAAGCGTCAGATGGAGCGGCGATTGCTAATCAATCCTGCTAATGTATTGCGATTGGTTGAGATGAAGTTACGAAGAACCCTTCTTCGTGAAAATGGTATTAGTATAGAAGATGAATCATTCGCATGCTTTCTTGTATCTGTTATGGCACAGAAAAAATGAGCATAAGTTAGATACTGTTGTTACAAACTCATAATAATGATAATAGGGATGATAATGACAAACAACTAATTGCAAGCGGTAGTGCTACGGTAAGTGCGGGAAGTGGCGATAGAAGCAGTGGCAGTGAATACCAACAGTCTTTTGGGAAGAAGGTTAAAGCTGGAACTATCATCACGGCTTTTGATGACAATTCGCTAGAAAACATGTAGGATGATTATTACATAAGTTATAGTTGAGATATCTGCATTACGTATAGCGTCTACAATTACATCTACAGTGCTATCTAGAGCATGGTTGCAGAGCTTTGCAGAAAAACGACACCCACCAGCACATAGAGGCGTACGTAGAGATCCTGTATCCAAACGTTCATACAGATATGTTTGTAGGAGCCCATGTACTTTCCTTGTCAGTGAAAGTACCCTAAACGGCGAATCTTCCCTTTGTTCCTGGAGACCATAATAACTTGTCGTTGGGTGTCGTCAGAGTGGTTGTGGCTCTCGCTGAGAGGATGCTGCGTTGTGAGCGCGCAGTCCACGCGTCCCAGAGCCGGCGCCTGCCGGACCGTGACGCTACTTCCTGCCTGCTTGCCCTCCCCCTATGCCCCCACCTACGCGTATCTGCAGCCGACATCGGGGCCCACCTCAGCGGCGGCCACGCGGCGGCGCACACAATTTAATTAACACTTGCGGCCGGCAGGTACTCCATCCATCCTCCGTGACCGCGCGCCACGAGGCCGTGGGACACACCGGCTGCGAGCCACCTGTGACACTCACGTTACCGCCACCACCGTCCCGGTCCTACAACTGGCAGTTCACATATGAGGGCGACTTTCATTCCTTGCCAGATATTCACTTTCCAAGCACGTACACAGCATTCCTATCACAGAGAGACACTTCACTGATCAACGTAGCCATCATCATTCCAATTATCGCCATCAAAAGAGCAATCATCATCACCAAAAGACAAGAGTTTTGCGTCTCGTTGCCGCCAGTTGTCCTAGGTGTCGGTGGCCGAGTAGAGAGAGACCGACACAGGGAAATAGGATGCACGCGTCTGCGGGTACAGAGTCTGAGGTGACCAGCCAGTGGGACAGCAGAAACTTGAAACACTAATCTAGAATAGAAAAAGATATATATTTCGAAGAAATATTACAATACTTAATTTTGTTAACTGAAGACTAGTGAAATGCAGATACATAATTTAACTAGGTAGGCCTACCTAATGATGAGAGACTTTCCTAGTGCCTGTCTTAATCCCAAGTGACCGATACAGTTCAGTGGTGGCCACGAGCAGGGTCGCAGCAGAGGGCGCTCGTGGCCGACGTCCTAAGAACACCGCGCCGTGCTTGCATGGCGGCGCGCGGCGAAAGTACGTGGCGCGCACTTCAGACGTGCGACACCACAAAGAGCACCATCATCACTTCAATCACCACCATTGTGATAAATGACATTACCCTCGCCTTCAACTGCATCAGTCCACTATTCAGCGGCTTGCCACCTGCCTCTACCGTTATCTCGTCTCCAGTATCAGTCCACCAGCCATCAAAGTCAGTGTACTCCAGTCATCAAATTCAATATTATTCGCAAACTCACAAACACCAAATGGGGAGCACAGCCTAGCGTCCTCCGCACACCTGCTCTCGCCCTGTGTTCCTCTCATGCAGAGTACGCTGCTCCAGTATGGCGGAACTCTGCACATGCTAAGCAAGTTGACGTGCCATTAAATGAGACAGGTCGCATAGTCACAGTATGCTTAAGACAAACTCCTGTCAGTAATATTTTCCCACTTATCGTAATAGCACCACCAGATGTAAGGAGACAGGTAGCAGCGGAGACTGAAAAGAAGACACAAGAAGAAGATCCGAGGCACGCAAGCTTTGGAATCCAGCCCCTCCCATCGAGGTTGAAAACTAGGAAAAGCTTCCTTCTCCCAACTCCATCAATTCGAACATCTGCAGAAGCTCGTCTAAATGACCTGTGGAGAGCCAAGTCACCAGGAAGACTGTGGGCAGCAAAAGAGAAGCTACCAGCAGGAGGCCATCTCCCGTACGCGACCTGGAAGACCCTCAACAGACAGAGAAACGGCGTTACAAGTGTAAAAGCAATATGAAGAAGTGGGGTGTCAGTGGCGAGGATCCCTGTGAGAGTGGTGAGTGACAGGACTCTGAATACTTGCCTGTGTGCAAGAATCTTAGTGTTCATTGTTCGCTGCTAATGACAATGCCATTCTGGTGGCAGACTACTGGTGATGTTGTTATTAATTTATTTATACTAAATCGTAAGTTAATTCTCAAAATTGTATTGTGAAGTAGTGCCTTGTGGACTCAGATAAATAAAAATCAAATTCCATGTGCACCAGTCATCAAAGTCAATATGCACCAATCATTGCCGCGGCGGAATAACCGTTCGCACTTAGGAGCCGTGCTGCGTTGCGCACGGCCTTTCGCCGTTGGAGGTTCCAGTCCTCCCTGGGGCATAGATGTTTGGGTTGTCCTTAGGTTAGTTTAATGTACTTTAAGTAGTTTGTAAGCTAGGGACTAATAACTAAGCAGTTCAACGCCATAGATTTAGGAACATTTGAACATTTTGCACGAGTCATTGGTGACATCACTCCACTAATCAATGACGTCAGCCATAGTCATCAACATTATCGTCAGTCAACTACTGTGCAATGTCCCCCTCTACATTTAATGTTCTCCAATCATAGAAATCCATATTGTACCTCCATGTTTAGTAATTTCGTCCACTCTCCTTGCAGTACATTGTAATATAGAAACATTTATTTTTTTCTTGGAAAAAAAACTTTTTTCGTCCATATGGCAACCATTCATATGACAGTGTATCCCACCCACCTTAACTCCATATAATTACTCCAACTCCGTCTGTTCCCTAATCAATTTGTTTGTTTCTTTCTTGTCTTTCTCACATTACTTATCCGCATTTTAAAGAATTATTTTTGCCTCATTGTAACCACTGTATCGCTGTGTTACAACATTCCGACATTTCACATAATGCAAGAAGTCCACAAAACAAAAACAAATCAAAATTCGACATAGTTCAGTAGGGGGAGCGATCTGTAAATGTTATATAGACTTCACATAGAAGAACGCCTAGATCGCATATTTCAGATCATACTTTATTACGTGACTAGTTTCGACAACAAGTTGTCATTTTCAAACGTAAAATTAAAATTATAAAGTTTAAAAATTTCAAAATTTATAATTTTAATTTTACGTTTGAAAGCAACTTGTTGTCGAAACTAGTCACGTAATGAAGTGTGAAGTAAAATATGCTATCTAGGCGTTCATGTGTGTGAAATCTATATAACAAAAAGAAATATGACACAAAGGAATGGGACACATCAGCTCACTGTAGACATTGAATCACATGAAACAACTGAATAAACTGGGTCTGGAAGCCAGTTTCCTGTCAACCAGGCAGTCGAGCTGACGACCACTACTCCGCAGACACTGGCCACCGCGCCTGCGTGGAATACGCTAGCACGCCTCTCGTCAGACCCCTATTTTGGACTGCAGTAGCGTCCTTGCCTATCATACTCATTGCTCGCTTTAGTTCGTCGATCCTCGCTCGAGTTCGAGCAGGGTATCCACCTGAACTAGGGGAAACACTGGACGTTAAGGCCTTGACGTTGTTCTTTGTGAAAAATTTCATTTCCTGTTTACTATTGTATGCCAGTTCTAATGTACCATGAATGAGAATTATTACCCATGTTCCACTACATGCTCCGTTGGCGATATCCGAGTACGTGGCACAGTAACGAGAGCAGCGTCCAGTGTCTCCAGATTGAGTTTTCGAATTTTCCTCATACCAGACAAAAAATTTCCCTAAAATGACACTATTTTGGCAACTTTTCCCCAAATAGATTAAAACTACTTCTTTCTTCAAATTAACATTTATTGTCAGTAATGGCAACTTGAAGGGGGTGTAACTACGTGTTCAGGGCCATAAAATTATTGTATGTATCAGAAATTATAGTACAGAAAACAAAATTATTAATTTATCGATAAAAACTTACAGCCTGGCAAGAAAAATAGAAAACCTGCTTAAAGGGTGCCACATTTGCTTTCTTCATTGTTTTATTGATTTACCATTAGATGGTATAACAACTTTAGATATAAATAAGACAGCTATTAGTGAGTAATAAAAATATAATTACGGCAGCAGGTTTAATTTTTTATTACTCAAGTTTCTAATAATACAAAATATAAATTGTCATAACAATCACAATACATTGATATATTATCTCAAAAATATTAAGTTACAGGCTACAATGAATGAAATTGTCATCTGCTGTAATTGCTGTACAAACGCCAACACCGTTGTCATTTACATTGAAATGAAATATAAGTAACATCAGTGTAACCTATTTATTATTCTAGAAACGACATCGTTTTGATTTTCACACACATTCTCTGATTTAAGTTTCATAAGCATTTGTTCCCCAACAATTTTCCCACGTTTTTTGTTTCCCCAAAAGTTCCCCACAAACCTTTTTTTTTTCCCCAAATTGGGGAAAAACCCCAGTCTGTAGACACTGGCCCAGCGTCAGCTGCCTGTTAGCACCTGACTGTTAGTTCATCGACCTTCCCGCTTAACGGAGTCTCGTAGCGGGTTGCCAGACTGTAGTCGCAGCTACTGATAACTGCACCGCTAACTTCTTGTTTTTCGAAGGCGGAAAGCTTAAGAGGCCGAGCTACTACGCTTACTCGGGCAAGACCACCGACGATTGCATGTAACAATTGTCAATTTTGCGCATTTTCTGTTTCATCCGAACTTGGTGTGTAGCTGAGTACCACAGTGGTAGAGTGTCAGACTACTGAATCCAAAGGTCCCGGGTTCAATTCCCCCCCCCCCCCCCCCCCGAGGTGCTAGCATTTTGCCGCGGTGGAGTAGCCGAGCGGTCTAAAGCGTCTCGCTGCGGAGCGCGCGGTTGCTCACCGTGGAGGTTCGAGTCCTCCCTGGGGAATGGGTGTGTTTGTTTGTCCTTAGGTTAGTTTACCTAGGTTCAAGTAGTTTGTAAGCTACAGACTGATGACCACGCAGTTTGGTCCGATAGATTTACAAACATTTGAACATTTGATTTTGCTAGCATTTTTATGTCAGTTTCCACTTCTTTCACCTTTGGCAGTGTTGCTGATGTGAAAAATACCGAGTAGCACCGTGGCTCTAAACCCACGTTAAACTGCAGGTCCCCCTATCACTAGCTGGGTAAGTTAGTTCAAAGGTCGGAGGAAGGCAACGGCATACCACCTCCAAACAGGACCATGCCTAGTAAAGCACTGTGGTGTTCAAACCAATCTTCGGGTTGTTGACTGCTTTATCCCTTACCTTATTATTATTATTATTATTATTATTATTATTATTATTATTATTTCGTGTGGCTCATTGGCCTGATACAAGTCTTTCAATTGGACGCCACTTCGGCGACTTGGGTGTCCCTAGACTATCCCAGTTATCCAACCGTGGAAAGGGGACCTAGAGCTTAACGTGGAATTCGAACCGCGTGTCGTTTCTGGCGACTCCTCACGTCGTTGCGAGGTGAAGTATTGGTTATAACGCAGACTGAAAAAGAAGAAAAAAAAAAAAAAAAAAAAAAACAAAAAAAAAAAAAAAAAAACAAAAAAAAAAAACCCAGAGGTCCGACCGAGTTTTGAACGCGTGATCCTTTCCAGTCGAGCGCTGTACCCCAAGACCACCGGACCTGCCACTTGGTAATAAATCGTCACTGGTTAAAAAATTCGAGCGATTTGGCGATTTGCTGGCTTCTGTTTCCAATTCTTTCGTTTGACGACTGAGAGTGGACCTTTGAAAATGCCAGCCACCTTTGCTGCCGTAACGTCAGAAAATAATAAGGAACCACGGTCATGCGATACCTACCGATATGGCGTCCTTTTGGCCAGTTCATTGCAGCAGCTGGACGTGGCGCGGACTCAACAAGTGGCTGCAAGTGGCCTGCAGCAATATCGAGCCGCGCGGCCTCCACAGCCATCCACAACTGCGAAGGCGTTGACCCGCTGTAGGACTTTGTGCAACAAGTCACCTGTCGTTTGTCTCATAAATGATCAACCGCATTAGCGCCGAGCAATGTGGTTGACCATATCGTTCAACAAAATCGTTCAGAACGTTCTTCCAAAAAAATCGCGAACATCTGTGCTCCGCTGCCATATCGAATTGTTGTGTAGTAGGACGGATTATTATCTCCGCTACATATCTCATGTCAGCTCAGTTTGTGCAGGATAACTTACTTATATTTGTGTTCTTAAATGATTTTTATGTATATGGTTAATGTTATATGATTCTTAAAGAAGTTTTTTAGTATGTTTTTATGTACTGTGAGGCGATTCAACCTACGAGGGCAACATCTTCGACGCCGATTCCAAGGAGTAAATATCCGGCCACATCAAGTCGCGGGTCGACGGCCACGATAGGCAAGAAGATGTTGATCTCTGCGGTTGTCGTCGCGAGAGTTGACATTATTATCAAAGTTTTATGTTAAAACAACAAATTTTAAAAGTCAGTTCCCTTTTGTCTGTCAATGACTACATATGTAATGTCATAGAAAGCAATAAATGCTATCGTGTTTAAACTTGACGAAAGTGTCAGAGTACATCATTAATGAAGAATTATTTTACGATAAATATATATTAATGAAACGAGGAGAATATTTACTTTAAATATTTTTCAATCTGAAGGAAGATTTTTTTATGAATTTTTATTGGTGGAAAAGTTACGTCAAGAAGACTTCGATAATTTTTTTTTTTTAATTTTTATTTTTTTTAGAACTATGGCTAATCGGTCATACACGTCGATCGATAATCATTGAAGAAACATATTTTTTTTTTATCTTTGGCTATAGCAACGACCACAAACTGAAGAATTTCTTTTGACCGTCTTATCGATGAGAGAACTTAGAAATATTTTAACAAGAGTGACTGTTAAAGACTTCTTCCCTCGGAGCAAGAATCTGATTTTGAAATATTGCAACGTATAAAGAGTTTACATGAAAATATTTTTTTATTTTATATAAATTTTTATGGGCGAGTGGACATCTCAAGGATTACGAAGTCTGACACGGCCACATTCAACCCTAATCATACAAGAGGAGTGCTTTTGAAGACAGTGCGGCGCTAGACGAAAACTGGGCGTCGGCGAACTCGTCTTTGCGAGGACCCTTTCATTTTTTTCATTAATGAATTAATGGAGAAAATGTTAAATGAGCTGAATTATACATCAATAATCATTATACTAAAATTCTAATATAATATACGAGTATTATTGCAATGACAAAAATTACAATAAACAAACACATAAACTTTTCAGCTTTTCGTTTCAAAGAATTTTTTAAAGATCACATTTTAATACTAGCCGTTATTTCGGCTTCAGTTGATAGTACTGACAACGCAGATTGTCTTTCTTGGCTCATGTGCTTTTCAAGTTAGTCTTAATTTTAACTTTGTGAAGCTTCTCTCGGCCGAAGCTGTACCGACTGGAACTGAGCATGATTCTGATTGTTATATAAACATTTGGATATACATCTTCCAAATCGTTTTCTAAAATGTACTGAAGAAATTGTTTTACAAGTATTTAACTAAAAATTTCATCACTGCTGCACTCATACGGAAATAAATACGGATAACTAAATAGCTGCCGACCACGAATGGCCGAGTGCACTAAGGCGTCATGCTACGGTGAGCGAACCGAGCGAGGTGGCGCAGTGGTAACGCACTGGACTCGCATTCGGGGGGATGGTGGTTCAAATCCATCTCCAACTATCTAGATTTAGGTTTTCCATTTCCCTAAATCACTTCAGGCAAATACCGGGATGGTTCCTTTCAAAGGGCACAGCCGATTTCCTTCCTCACCCTTACCCAAAACTCCGAGCGTTAGCTCCGTCTCTAATGACCAAGATGTCGACGAGACGTTAAACCCTAAGCTCCCTCCTTCCACGGTGAGCGAGGTCCCTTTCGTCGGGGGTCGATCCCAAGGTTGTGTTCGGCCATCGGTTAAGCTAGAGTAAATTAGATGTAGGTCGTCGCTATATAACCTAGCAGTTGGAAAGAGCCGTTAAACATCAAATAATAATAAAAAATAAAATAAAATAAATAAAAATTAACAATCTTTCGCGAGGCCCCCACAGGCGCGAGGCCGTCGGCAGTGGCCGACGTCGCCGACGCCTAGCGCCGCCACTGTTTGAAGATAAGGTTTTAGCACACGTTCCGCCGCACGAAGAGGTCGTTCCGCCGCAGTTGGCCACCTGTGCCACGGTTTCCTACGACTGTTGCTAATCCACTGTGCGTAGGGGGGACTGAAAGCCGATCTGGGCACCACAGACCTGCGCTGTCGACTTTGAAGTGTGCGTACCGTCGGCGGACAGGTGCGCTTAGACTGTGGGGTTCGTTCACCCGGCGGCCGCCTCGCGCCGCCACCCGCATGCCGCAGTCGACAGTCGGCGCTTATCGGGGCTTCCCCGCTGTGACGCCTCCAGCCGCTAACGATCGCAGATAGCGAGCGCCGCCTTTATCTTGGTAGCTCTCGCGTTACGCACACCGGAAGGGACCGAGCCAGCCACCACGCGTTCCACTCCCTTGTTTTAAGCCACTATGCGACCAAGAGTTACAGGCCCGAGGCTTGCAGGTAACAGCGAATGTGTCACCCGACACAATGCACCGATAAGTCTTCTGTCACGCGGATTCCACTTTTATTGGAATCAACACAGCATACTCGGTGGTAGTATTTTCACAATCGATTTTCTAACAATGTACACTTTTTTTCCGTCGTCATTACAAGGACTGCTATTTCCTAACATGGTAAACTTAAGCGATCTGTTTGAGAAGATAAACCCGGACACGCTTGGCTGCGGCCAATTATGATATGAAATGAATGTCAAACTGAATAAAGAAATTCTTCAGAACACCGAGGAAATATGTCAGGCAAATCAAATTTCTTTTTTCAGCTCCTCCACCTGTGTGGCATGATGGTTAGAAAAACTTTGGCATTTTTCACTGAAAAGCCAGTCGCTCCATAATATTGTTTTTTGTCCGTTTTCTGCATACTCTATACATAAAAAAAGATCAGATGGTGTACCGTCACAGAAGTATGCGACTTTTAAGGGAAGTCAATGTTATATTCGCTACATAAATGCCCCATTTTCTCAGCAACTGCTGCGTTTATAAAAGTGGTGTTTCTATCACGTGTTCTCGCATGTATTACTCTACAATCACTTTAAAATAACAACTGGAAAGAAGTTATGCTTTTTCCATAAACATATAATTTTTAGTGTAAATTTTCAGAATCCAATTTCTTGAATTTTAACTATTACAGTAAATACTACTAAAGTAAAGCTACAAAAAACCTGGGACACAGGGTAAAGATAAGATTGAAATGTGGAGAAACGAACAGTGCGAAAATAGGAAGGGGACTGAGACAAGGATGTTGTCTGTCGCCAAGTCTCTTCAACCTGTATGGAGAAATGCTGGCGAGAGAAGCGCTGGAAGGATGCGGAAACTTCAAAGTAGGTGGACGTCTCATCAACACTATAAAGTATGCAGACGTATGTAGTGCTCGCCAAAAACCAGAGACATCTGCAAAACATGATGAACCGTTTGGTGCAAATAGGAAGAAAATACGGCGCGGAAATCAGTATCGAAAAATCAAAATTGATGCGAATATCAAAACGTGCGAAACACTTTAAGATAATTGTTGACAATCGGGAACTGGAAAATGTTCAAATGTTTGTAGAACTTATAGAACTTAACAAGGGGTCATCAGTCCATAAGCTTACAAACTACTTACGAACTAGCTAAGACTAAGGACGGCACAAATATCCATGCCCGAAGGGGGATTCGAACCCCCGACCGCAGTGGCCGTGCAGACCGTGACTGGAGCGCCTCAGTCCCCACGGCCACCGCGGCCGGCTGGAAAATGTGAATCTGTTCAAGTACCTGGGATGTTGTATCACAAAGGATGCCCACTGCGCCAACGAAATCCGAGCAAGAATCGCCATGACCAAAGCCGCTTTCAACACGGACTCTGCTGATCAGCAAGTTGAGCTTGGCATTAAGGAAGAAACAGATAAAGTGCTACACTGCACTGTGTGGAGCAGACACGTGGACCATGAGAAAGGAGAAAAAATACTTAGAGAGCTTTGAAATGTGGTGCTGGAGGAGAATGGAAAAGATCAAACGGACAGATCGCATGAAAAATGATGATGTACTGAGAAGAGTAGGAGAGAAGTATTCTGCATAAAATTCTACAGAGAAAGGCCAACTGGACTGGACATGTACTTAGACACGAGGTACTCCTACGCGATATCATCGACGGGAAAATCAGAGGAAACCTCACCCAGTGCTGCCCTCTTTCTCTTGGCTCTGGCTTCTTTTGCTACGACATAAAGCAACGGGTGCCCTTGCGAACACGAGTAAACGGAGAGGAAAGGAAAGGAACTGTCGTTAAACGTGGAAACTGTAAATATTTTAAAGTGTCGACGTCACTTAACATCTGTTGCGAAAAACTTCGTTCTACCAAACACCTCCGTTCCTAATTCTTCAACACCAGTAAAGTTATTTCCGCTTTCCTTCGTCGTTGATACTTAAAATGAAGAATTTTAAGCCTCGGCGGAGTGGCCGAGCGCATTGAGGCGCTATGATCCGATGCGTGAGGCCGTCCCCCTTCGTGGGTTAGAAACGTCCCTCGGGCATGGATGTTTGTGCTGTCTTTAGTATAAGCTAGTTCGTAAGTAGTTTTTACGTTTAGGGACTGTTGATCCCGCAGTTAAGTTGCATAAGCTTTACAAACATTTGAACATTTGTAGAATTTTAAAAATTAAAAAAGCTCCTTGAATACCTATGGTAACAGCGAAAATTAGCATTGAGTTTATCTCACAAAAGCTAAGCGAAATAACGACGCCAGTAGAAATATCATAGGATAAATGAGGATTTCAATTCCAATATCGACAACATCGACGTAGCAACTGTTACATTCTAACTGCCTGGTATGCGTGTATTGGTGCAAATCAATCACCTGAACATCAATGTCTCGAGAAAGCGATTTCACCAAACGTTATCTTCAAGTTTCTTCTCTAACAAAACAAATATCGTATGCAGAGCAAAACTTGGTAGCACTTCGAGTTCTACATTTTAATGCGTGATAGACGATAGCGAATGTAACACCATGAAAGAATTTACTTTTTCGTCATTCTTAACGACTACGCACGCACATGAGTATTCTTTCTTTATTTTTGTTTTCATCGAGGGATAAATAGCTTTCGAATTGTACAATTTTCATTGACCTTCTTGTATAATTAATACTAAAAAGGGGACCTTAATTTTCGTGTTCACATGATATTAAGATGTAGCAAACAGAAGATCAATTCAACCAAATGTAGACTGTTATTTCAGTCTTCTTGCACACTATATCTTCAAAGCAAAAAGAAGGCCACTGTCTACAAAAAATGACTTACGGTGCATGGTGGAGGGTACTTTATTACATATTTGGATACTAATGTGCAATTTGGTCCGGTGTTGATGAATTATTGCACATATGACGTTCAGTTTAGTGCGTTTCACGGCGGAAGGAACGTTAAGTGCGACTTCGACAGCAATATACAATGGTTTTTTAAAATTTTGCAGACTTAACCTTCAAAAAAAGAGGAACATCAATGTCTACCTAAGATGAAAGGGTCCGCTGCAGCTGTTTTTCACTTTCTTAAAAAGGAGCGACCGGTTTCGTGACGTTTACTCACATCGCCATATTTTAACGGCGTTGTCGTATCCTGTTTTAGTCGTCTGACTTGCTCGGTTTCTAGGTTTGGTTGACGCAGGCGGATCTTGCCTAAATGTTTTTAACCGCGAAAAAAATTTGTAGGAACAGGGGATTGGTTTTTGTAGATTTTGGAACCCCTTGTTTAATGTTTTAATTGTACGTAGCATCCAACTCAGTGGATAATTATATTTTCTGTTCTATATTACCTCGTTTTCGGCGTATTTCTCTATGCTTGGTTAAGCTTATGTGGTTTCTTTCTTCTTACTGTTCTGGTGATTCCTTTCTATTCAGGAATATAACCTGAAGATGTGGCAACGTCACGAAACCGGTCGTTCCTTTATTAGAATGTGAAGAACAGCTGCAGCGGACCCTTTTATCAAAGGTAACCAGTTTTAGCTGTGGATGTCCGTCCTTAGAAGTTTTATGTCTACGTAACATCTGTTACGGTACAAGGCAGAGGGTTTAAAGGTACTTCTTACTATGCGGCGTGGTCTACTTACGAAACTCCAATCACCAACATTCTCCTCCTAATGCGGAAATATGTTGTTGATTCCCACCTACATAGGTAGAAATGATCATCAGAATGAAATACGAGAAATAAGAGCTCTAACGGAGAGATTCAGATGTTCTTTCTTCCCGCGCGCGGGCAAGGGCACTACCGACTGTGCTATCCCGACACGACTCACGATGCCGCCCCACAACTTCACTTCCGCCAGTACCTCGCCTCCTACTTTCCAAACTTCACAGAAGTTCTCCTGCGGAACTTGCAAGACTAGCGCTCCTGGAAGAAATGATATGGTGGAGACATGGCTTAGCCACAGCCTAAGGGATGTTTCCAGCATGAAACTTTCACTCTGCAGAGGAGTGTGCGCTGATATTAAACTTCCTGGCAGATTGAAATTTGGGAAGTAGGAGGCGAGGTACTGGCGGAAGTGAAATTGTGAGGCGGCATCATGAGTCGTGTCGGGATAGCACAGTCGGTAGTGCGCTTGCCCGCGAAAGGCAAAGGTCCCAGGTTGGAGTCCCGGTTCCGGCACACAATTTTAATCTGCCAGGAAGTTTCATATCAGCGAACACTCCGCTGCAGAGTGAAAGTTTCATTCAGGATTTTATACTCTACAACATACCGTAGGCGCAGGACGCGTTGCAACAAATGTCGCCTTCGTTTCACGAATCATCATGAAAGTTGGCAGATGTATTGAGTTTTTCATGGATGGAAGAGGTGTTGGATGTGAGAGATGAAGGAGGAGATATAAGAGGAGATTGACAGAAAAGACGAGAGGAAAAGGACCGCGGAATGAAAGAGGGGGGGGGGGTGAAAATTGACAGAGAGGGGGAGGTGAAAATGTTGGGCAAGTGATAGGGATAGGGGAGCAGATAGCGGGACAGAGACGAGAGAGTAAGGGGCTGTTGTAATGAGTACATGACGTAGGATGTGAGAGTGTGGATTTCATGTACCATCTTTTATAAGGGGGTGGAGGAGATTGGCAAAGGTAACGGGTAGAGGAAGAGGGAGGATGAGATTGAGGCCATAGAGAGCTAGAGAGAGAGAGAGAGAGAGAGAGAGAGAGAGAGAGAGAGAGAGAGGGGGGGGGCGGAGGGAAAGAAGAAGAGATGGATGGAGACAGGAAGGAAGAGGTCATGGAGCAGGACTGGAATGTATAGATGCCTTAACAATGCTTGGTAGTAATGGTAGTTTATAATAAAATCAAATTGCTGTTTATTAATGGCTATTATGTTTCATGTTGTTAATCAAGATAAAGTGTAAAATGTTGGTATTGTGTATGGTCTCGACAGTGCCTTATCACAACCACAAGTGAGAACAATGTTATCGCTAAGAGATCACTGCTTCCTGTCCGACAAGATGGTCTCGGGAAACGTACGTACGTGGCCGATACATCCCTACAGCACGGTCGATTCGGTGTAATAGAAACGGTACCTTAATGGAGGGCCCTTCTATTGTGGGGGAGAGCGTGTGTATTAAGCGTCGCTATCTGGTGTGTGAGAGGAGGCTGGCGTCATAATGGAGGCTGCCTGAGTCTGGCTGCGCCCATTCAGGCCGGCGAGGCGAGGTCGGCCTGGTGTAGGCAGGGCGGCCACAATTACTTTATTACGGCATTGTGTCGCGCCACGAGGGTCAACAGCGGCCGGCGCGGCACTCTACAGAGCCGTACAGCCGGCTTCCGGGCCGCGTGGGTGGCAGCACTGCCGCACAGTAGTGGCAACCACGCCACCCACTGATCGTGTTCTTAGAGAGCCTCTTCTGCACAACCGCGTCAATACCGAGACACCCATTAGCAGACGGTAGAAGCAGCTGTTCCTATTTTTCGCATGAATGAATTTGACCTTTACGCCGCGTACTATGAATGAGCTGCATGAATGTCTCAAGAGCTGAAACTAGAGGAAAAGGAAAGAGGATCTGATGTAGTTCCATGTATTTTGGAACTGGGACTGCGGCTGGTCTAGTATTCACCAACAGAGGTAAAGTCTGTTGTTTTATTGAACGACCGGTTTCGGTATTACAATAACACCATCTTCAGGCTATGTCATAATACAAATCCAAGTAAACTGTTGAAACGGCCTTTTATAGCGGTTTATTTAATAATTCGCAAATCTTGAATAAACGTGTGTTATGTATTTTGACAGCTGTCACATGTTTGAAATAACACGCGTTTATTCAGCATCTGTGAATTATTTTAAAAAGCGCTATAAAAGGTCATTTCAACAGTTTACTTGTCTATATGTTATGACGTAGCCAGAATATGGTATTATTGTAATACCGAAACCGGTCGTTCATTAAAACAGACTTTACGGCTGTTTGTGAATATATTAATTATTTGGAATTAAAAATAGACGATTTGGGTTTAACTCATCAACAACGCGGTCCATCTTTAATAAAAAGGTCCGCTTCAGCTGTTTACTTTTTAAAAAAAGACGTCCGGTTTTGCGACTTAAAGTCGCATCTTCGGGTCAAAAACGGTTAAAACATAAAACCAGGGGTCCCCAAATACAAACAACAACAACCCCGGCTGTCAGAACACTCCTACATAAAACACCAATGCGACAACCGCCCTCGTCGACCAAACCAACAGACAGAGCCAGGCTGCACGGACAGCGGCGTGGCTAGTTTACGTCCACCCATCCGCCGGGTGTATTCGGGAGCCCCTGGTTTTATGTTTTAACCGTATTTGACCCGAAGATGCGACTTTAAAACCGGTCGTCTTTTTTTTAAAAATGTAAACAGCTGAAGCGGGTCCTTTTATTAAAGATGTATCATTCTCAGCTGTGGATGTCCGTCAACATAGGTTTTATGTTAACAACTTGGTCATTAGTGGCGGAGAACACGCTTGGAGTGTTTTTGTTAAGATGGTTATTGTTTTGTTCTTGTAATCTTCGGAGACTGGTTTGATGCAGCTCTCCACTCTACTCGATCCTCTGCAAGTCTCTTTATCTCCACATAAGAACGGCAACCCACATCCATCTGAATCTGCTTACTGTATTCATCTCTCGGTTCCCCTCTGCCATTTTTGAACCTAACACTTCCCTCCAATGCTAAATTCACGATTCCTAGATATCTAAGACTGTGTTCCACCACTTTGGGACTCTCCAACAGCTGCAGCCACCTCCCTCTGTCTGTCCTGCTTTCAACCTTCCTATGGCTCCCATACCGTAGCTTCGGGTAAGTCACGATGTTGTTCCATTGCACTATCTGCTCACTACGTTTTTCGAACCCAGCTGCTTGTATAATTCGTTTGGTAGAGTAAACACAAGTCAACACTAAGCCTCTCTGCAGCCAGTGACGTAGCCAGGATATTGTCAAAGGCGGGGGGGGGGGGGGGGGGGGGTGTCCGACTTGTTAAACAAGAAATTTACAAAGGCTCATGTTTTCAATTATTCTAAAAACAAATTTAACATCTTTATATTTGATGTAAATAAGTTAGTTTGCTTTCGTTAGACCTTCTTACAAATACGACAGTATTTTATATAAAAAATTGAGTAAAATAATTTCTTAAAAATTGTTTCAAGCAGAACCTTCTGTTGTTATTCCAAAAGAACTCAGATTATCAGAATGATAAATTTTTCGTTGTACTTGAACACTGGCAACGACACGGTTGCATGTCACCAAGCTCGCTGAGTGTCAGCCACGACTGTAGCTCGGTGTTTCGCAAAATTTGCATTTATTTTTGCATCGGCATAAATACTTTGCGTATTTATTTAGGGAGTGTAAGTATATGATCGGTCAATGCCCATTTATTTTATTTCTAACATTATTGGTTCTTTTACTCTTGTTGTCATTGCAACATCCATCCTCTAGATAAAATATTACTCTCAAACCTAACTTTAAAAAGTACTACACGTACTGAGTGCGATGCCTTATGATACACTGGAATATTACCACTCCAAAATAACGACTCCACTGCTAAAATTAAACTGCTGTAAATAGATAAATAAGCTATTATAATACTACGTATTTTAACTTACCATGAGGCTAGTGGACGAATGAAAGTAAATAAACGGCAGCAGTTACATTACCTTCCACTGCAAGTAAGAAATGCAGTGCTTAACATAGCAATAATGGAGTAAGGCCAACTGTGGACGATGGTTAAAGAGGATGACTGAGCAATTGCCGATGTTGTTATAGCTGTATCGATAATTAAAATCTATAGATGGCTTTGTTGACTGTCGATAATGCTTATTTCTTTTCCGTCGTATGACTGATTATAACAATATCATTCAGTTTTACTACACGGTAGCTAGGCCGTGTCTTATTTCATTTAGTCCCTTCGGAAGTTAGAGTACACCATCGACCATTTGTGTGTGTGTGTGTGTGTGTGTGTGTGTGTGTGTGTGTGTGTGTGTGTGTGTGTATTGTCCTTAAGTTGTCCTTAAGTCTGAGTAGTATTTTAACGTTTAGGTGATTGGAGGGTCTGGATCCCCAAGACCCCCTTTGGCTACGTTATTGCTGCAGCAAACAGGGTTGCCAAGTGTGGCGATTTTTCGCATTCTTGGCTTTCATTTTCTTGTAATAGTAGCCATTCTAGCAGTCTGGCGACTGGCGATTAAATTTGGCCATTAAAGGAATTGGTTGGCGACTTAATGGCTATTTTATTTTACTTCAAATACAACGAATGTAAAGCAATCACTCTTTAGACACTGCGTCAATGACATGTTTGAAAGATTTAATAACTCTATTTAACATCTGTAAATATTTGTTTTTAAGAAGATGAAAGTGATTGGTAATCGAATCTATGCATGAGATAGAATGATTCTTGAACAGTTTTGTTTGTAATTTTTATAAGTTATAAAATTAATAAATGTGATAGTTAAATGTAACTGAATTTCCGGAGTCTCTCTATTATATTTACAATGTGACAATATTTTGACTGCCCTCATTGTCAGTTGGTGGTGTGTCTGGGTTCAGTTCTTGGATGGACTCAGGTAAATGTTTCTGTGAAGTATGAGTTTCCTTGGAAAGTTCAGTCTGATGTCTGTGAATGTGAGAGCGCCACAGTTAGTATTACTTTTTACGAAGTAACCAGCTTACTCCCTGAATTCCAGGATTATTATTGTCGAGTAAGATGCCATAATTACCATAACATAGTAATGTTAACAGATTAAAGGTTGCGATATTTGGCTATTTTTACTGATGAAAAGATGGTTTTTATTTTGGTATTTTATTGATGAAAAGATGGCGATATTTTGGCTACTTTTTGTTTAAAATTTGGCGACAGAGCAATAGAAAAACCTGGCAACTCTGGCAGCAACTTTGTTATTACCACTATCTCAGGTGATGTGATGATGTCTCCATTCCGTAGAATCTGCAGAAAGACGTACCATTTCAGTTAGGGTTGGCAGATTGAACTCGAGGCAGGCCCGGAGACCAGACGTGCCCCCCTCCCCCCCCCCCCCCAACTGCGACCAACCCCCCCCCCACAACCAAGATTACACGTAAATTAAAAAAAAAAAAAATACTAAATCATCTCCTCCCTCCCAGCAAGTATCCCCCCCCCCCCCCCCGGTGGAACATTGCTAGGGGGTGGCCTTCACATGCCGCAGCTGACCGGCCATGCCGCCAGTTGCTGTGGATCAACAATCGGCACACTTTAGTCGGCGTGGCAGCAGAAGTGGCGGCAGCATCAAAGCTGCTCACATCAACAGCTGCGCCTTCGAAGAGTTGCCGCTTGAGGCTCCGCAAAATGGTCACCAAGAAGAGCGCCAAACATCTAATAAACTTTTGTAGCCACTCTTTATAATTTTCTTCCTGCATCCATTCTTCACGGAACGAACTTAGATATCGTCTCTTCAGTTCACTGTTATTACTCACTAATCTGAGTTAATGTAAGCTTGTCTGGTCACACACGATCCGAGTATTCCAAAAATTGCCGGTAAACTGATAACAAACAATGAACGAACGAACACAAATAATAGACGTCGCCAGTTGACACATTGCCGCAACAGTGTTTGCTTAATAATGCGCTAGCCGATTACTACCGGCGCAACAGCGAAAAGTTTTCAGTGGAAGAATAGAAAAGTTGCATTTGTTGCAATAAGAAATTGACATTTATATAAAGTTATTCATAATTACTAGAGAGGAACAGGCCGGGAATGGCCGAGCGCACTGAGGCGTCTTGCCACGGTGCGCGAGTCTGCTCCCGCCAGAGGTTAGAATCCCCCCCCCCCCCCCCAGGGCATGGATGTTGTGTTCGTCCTTAGTTTAAGTTACATTAAGTTCGATGTAGATCGTCGCTATATGAGTACAGTACTTGAAAAGCGTCGTAAAAAAAATTTAAGATGAAGGTTACACTCAAGCCCGGAGATGAGAGTTAGTGGCCCGTAGACCCGGAGAATTCATTCCAAACCCGGGCACTCCGGGCGGCGCCCGGATATCTGGCAACCCTAATTTCAGTTCATTCTGCCAACGCGAATACTTCAGAGCCTAAATATCTTACCTCACCCCTTAATTATTTTTATCACTGGACGTAATTATAAAATGACATCCTTTGGAAAAATATTGCAAACGGAGATGTTTGTAAATTACGAGTAGAAGGCAGTTACCTCACAGCAGTAGGAATTGTGAGGCTTGTGTAACATCCACCCTATCATTTGTATGACACAATGGTGGACACTGCAATCATGTGAATTACACGAGAGAGACAGGTAACGGTTCTTGGAACAGTGTATTACCCTGCTCGTACGCTAAGTGGCTGCGGACCGTTAATGGAACACAGCGCCGATGTAAACGTCCGCAGCGCAAGAAACGCCACTGCCGAGTGACTGGCAGCTCCTGAGTCTTGTCTGCGCTCCTTATCTCGTCTCCTCGTGCTGTTCCTGCTGCTACAAGTAATTGCATTCCTACTCGAAAGTTTCGTAACGTGGGAGGTGCCAAGGAGTCAGCGGAATGCTTGTTTAGCTTCCTCCGCCAGCTCGCCCTGCAACTTCTCCCGTATCTCACTGTAATCTCAGTCACGAGATATGTAACCGCTGTCGTACATTCGCTGTAGGAAACAAGCAATAATAAACACCTCTCAGTTTTCGCAGTTCTTAAGGATCGCTCTTAGAGAGATCTCTCTCACCACCAAACCACCCAGAAGCTCTTGTTCTTATTCTTTCTTATCGACTAAGTAGGAGATGTTTCGATACAATCTGCAAGTCACGTGCGGTACTCATTATCGAAAGATATCAGGATAGACAGATCCGAGTACACTGCAATAGTGGTCTGACGTCTTAATTCAGAGTTGGTGGCGAAGTGCGTGGGTTAAATTGCACAGAAGATATTCATCAAAGCAATTTATTCTTCTGGGGTCGCAGAGAAACGAGACAATTTTCTACTTGTGATTATGATCATGATTATAGCTTCAAACGGACTAAAAGTCTTGGTTATCAGTCCCTCGTTGATCTGGAAATCCGAGTGGAATGGTATACGACGAGAAAAGGAACAATCGCAGCTCCATGATTTGTGAACTCGTAAAGTTTGAAAATTCGTGTGACAGTTGATTAAGCCAGATAATAGTGCTGGAAAACTTCCAATAGCTAGGAAACATTTGGATCTCTTAGAAGGGTCATCAAAGTTAGTACTACTAAAATGGGGTGAAAACGGTGTAGAAAGACAGTCGGCTTAAACAGCTGAAAATAGGAATGGAAACAGTGAAATTCGGTCTTGGTACAAATGAAGACCGCAAAATACCTAAACTCGTGAAACCGGCGCATCGAACACGACCAATATTTGTAAAATTTGTGAGCTTAATTACGGAAAGAACCGATGGAGAATGATACATGTCAAAACAGTGAACAAAATTCCCCAAGAAAAAAAGTAAAAAGTAGTGTCAATTACATTTGACTAGTTATCTCCCTTTCGAATTTAACTGAACTCATTCCTTTTCTACACTGTTGTCTCCAGTCTACAAGCTACTCTATCCTGTGCAAGATTCTCTATCTTTGAATAACAACGGCAATCTCTGCGTTTTCACCCCCTCCCCCCACCTCACTCCTTGTTAGTGATGTCCCCGAACCACTGACCTTCAGCGTCACAGTCTAACAAATTGCCCACTAAGCTACAGCTAACAGCTAGGATTTGCGTTCTTTAATCTCATACTATTGATGGCCGTTGTTAACTAATGCTAATATGGTATTTTTAGATACTAGATTATGATTTATCGTACGAAGAACAACGTCTTTTTGCTAATTCTTCAGTGCGCCATTGCTGTCAAATGACATAGTGTAAGTTACAATAAGAAAATCATCAAATACGCAACGCAAGATGGCGTATGCCCGAGACAGTTCTCGGCGAGGATTGTCACGTGACATCTGCGAACGGCTGGTTTTCGTTAATTCAATGGAGGGTGTCAAAACTCCGTTATTTTTGCAAATATCTCTCAAACGATACGAGATACGAAAAAAACATAAGAAAGCAAAATGGTAGAGAATTTTCTCCTCTACTAATTCGTTTATTCAATTTTCGCTTCCGATGAACGGTTTATTTGCAATTAACATTACATTACAAACGGTTTTTTTCGGTATTACTAGCGTATTTGTTATCCGAAATATTTCAAAAAGTGAGGTTTTGGTCTATGGTAACCAACAATTATGTCTGCAAAACGTTGTGCCGATCGGTTGAACGGTTCGACCTAAAAAGTGGGAACTCGTTACAGCCAGGCAGACATCGCCAAATCGCCGTTATTTTTGCAAATATCTCAGCAACGATGCAAGATAAGAAAAAAAAAAAAAAAAAACCAAACATAATACAGCGAAGTTGAAGAGAATTTTCCGCTCTACCAATTAGGTTATTCAATTTTCTTGTCAGATGAACGGTTCGTTTGCAATTACATTACAAACGGCTTTTCTTGATATTACTACAGTATTTTTTGTCAGAAAAATTTGAAAATATGAGGTTATGGTATCGGGCGGCATACAATTACTTGGGCAAAATTTGGTGCTGATCGGTTGAACGGTTCGTCTTAAAATCAGGGGAGACCTTACGGACAAACAGACAGACAGACATACATCCCAACATCGCAGTTATTTTTGCAAATATCTCCGAAACGATACGAGATATGAAAAAAACATAAGAAAGCAAAGCTGTAGTGAATTTTCTCCTCTACAAATTCGGTTTATTCAATTTTCGTGCCAGATGCATGGTTAAGCCGTTATTTTCATTTAAATTTCGGGCTGTCAAAAGACGATCGCTAAGGCCACTTTTAGTGTTACTACCGTAACCTCGGTTGCACAGTGGTAAAGTGCCAGACTACAAATCCAAAGGTCGCGGGTTCGATTCCCGCGAGGTCCTAGGACTTTTATCTGTCACTTTCCACTTCTTTCACCTCTGGCAGTATTGCTCAAGTGAAAAATACCGAGTAGCACCGTGGTTCGGAACCCACGTTGAACTGTAGGTCCCCCTATAACTGGCTGGACAAGTCAGTTCTAAGGTCGGAGGAAGGCAACGGCATATCACCTCCAAACAGGACCATGCCTAGTAAAGCACTGTGGTGTTCAAACCAATCTTCGGATTGTTGACTGCTTTACCTTACCGTAACCTAAAGTGGGTCAAAAGTCGCCTGGTGCAAATCGGCCGCATTGTGCCGCAGAAGCCAGAGGAGGTCGGGCGCCTTCCGGAGAGACGGTGTTCCCACGGGAACAAGGCCTCGACAAGGCGATAACAGGCCGCTTTTGTATACCGCCGCTCCCAGCCACTCCCGAATGACTACCCGAAGGCTCCGTCTGGGCTGCGCAAAACTGCATTACCTAATCCAAAGCAATTATGCAAATTCGTCACAAACGGATATTCATGCAGTTGTCCACGTATACTATAATACAGGAAACTCTGGTGACCCACGGTCGTACAGGGTGTCCAGAAAAGGACCACCTGATTTCAAAATTAAATATCTCGAAAACAAAGATCGATAGAGGAATGCAATAAACGGTATGTTTATTGTGAGCCGGCCGCGGTGGCCGAGGGGACTGAGGCGCTCCAGTCACGGTCTGCACGGCCACCACGGTCGGGGGTTCGAATCCCCCCTCGGGCATGCATATTTGTGCCGTCCTTAGCATTAGTTAGTTCATAAGTAGTTTGTAAGTTTAGGGACTCATGACCCCGTAGTTAAGTCCCATAAGACTTACAAACATTTGAATTTTGTTTATTGTGAAAGCTGTAAGAAGTTTATACAGCAGTTTGAAATAATAGTTACAAAAGCTGCTAACAGATGGCGCTATAATCGCCATACGTAACACCTAGTATAAATAGTGATCCGAAGCCCAGAGCGAGTACTCCTGCCCTGCCTGGGCGTACGCAGGCAGGAAACACCTGGATAGACTCCAAACGCTCCAAAACCGTTGCCTCAGAAGAGCCTTGAACCTACCATACGGTTTTCCCACAATCGACCTGCACGTTGATGCTGGAATTCCCCTCCTGAAAGATCGTTTCCAAGATCTGGCAAGGGCTTTCTATGAGAGTTCCTCCAGATCTGGAAACGAAGTTATCCGCTCCCTAGGTCGATATGACATGTCCAGTGACAAACACAAACGTCCCATGACCATCTTTGATCCATAGATCAAAGAGGGAAATCCCAGACACCCATCCTCATTCCCACTCCTTCCCAACAAACCTAACACCATGCCCACCCAGGGCAAGCACTAGAAATTCACACAGAAACTCGAACACTATCCACAGACAATTAATACACAGTAAAAGACACACACACACCATAACGCACAAAGAGGAATAAAAGCCAACAGGCTACAAACTCCCCAATATTCTCCCTCACAGAGAGAGCAGAAAAGGAGTGAGCAGCAGGCAGAGCGATCAGTTCCACTATTGAAACGTGAAAGGAGGTTAGCGTACCGAAGGAAGAGATTAAAACCATGTACTCCATTGAACAACGCGTTTTTCTGGTGCTAGAGTACCACAGGTTAGAAGAGAGTCCTACGGCAACAAGGCGAAGTTTTCAAGCACGATTTAATGTTCCAAAAGGACCCGATGCGAAAACCATTCGTACGCTCTTCGCAAAATTTCAACGAACAGGCAGCGTAACTGATGATCTAGTGAGGCATGTTGGCTGCAAGCAAACCGAAGTTACGCCTGAAAATATCGCCACAGTTTCTGGAATTATTCAGCGAAATCCTGTGTCATCCGTCCGTAGAATTGCATCTGAGACTGGTTTGAAGCGTTCCAGCACGCAGAAAATACTGAGAAAGACCCTACACATGTTTCCATTCAAAATTCAAACGCAACAGGCCGTACCCGTACGAGCTGTGCAACAAAGGGTTGCCTTTGGTAATCAGATGCTCACAATGATTGATAGTGAAGGATTTGATGTTGGCTGCATCTGGTTTACAGATGAAGCACACTTCCACCTGAATGGATACGTGAATAAGCAGAACTGGCGATTTTAGGATTCCGAAAAGCCATATTGGTGTGAAGCGAAACACGCGTATTCTCCTAAAGGTACTGTGTGGGCTGCAGTATGCAGCAGAGGCATTATTGACCCTTTTTTCATTCGAGAAACGGTCACTGGTGCACTTTACGTTGCAGTTTTGGAACAATTAGTCGCCACACAGCAAGCGTTAGAGGATCGACCAGGTACTGACTGGTTTATGCAAGATGGAGCTCGACCGCATCGGATCGAACAAGTGTTTCGCTTTCTTGAGGAATACTTCGGGAATCGAGTCATTGCTTTGGAATATCCCAAATTTACTGATGCAGGCTTGGATTGGCCTCCATATTCGCCGGATTTGACTCCCTGTGATTTTTTTTGTGGGGCACAGTGAAAGACATGCTCTACCCGAAGCATCCCGCCACGCTGGACGAGTTTGAACCGGCGATCTCTGTGGCGTGTGAATCCATTTCGGTTGAGACACTACAAAATGTGATGACGAATTTCATTCTTCGTTTGCGCCACCTCTGTAGTGTCAATGGTCAACATTTTGAAAACATTGTGATGTGATTGTTTGCAAAGAGTGTTTTCATACGATTATTTCACTTATGTATGCTGATATGAGCTGTATAGCGTACAGCGCTATCTGTTAGCAGCTTTTGTAACTATTATTTCAAACTGCTGTATAAACGTCTTACAGCTTTCACAATAAACATACCGTTTACTTCATTCCTCCATCGATCTTTGTTTTCGAGATATTTAATTTTGAAATCAGGAAGCCCTTTTCTGGACACCCTGTATGTGTGACATTGTAGCGCAATTGTACCGCGGAGATGGCAAACGACAAACGGAGAACACGTCGATTCCTGGGCCTGAAGTGTTCGCGATGAATTGATGTACTCAGTAATTGTGTCTCGCCACACAGGCGCGTGAAAACTTGACACAGATGACAGCATATGAGACAGTGCATGCCGTGTCACATGTTTGTGCAGGATCTGGGGAAATATAAAGAAACCGGTATACATGACGATTATGACTGTTCACTTGAATGGATAGAATGGCTTCGCCTGAAATGGTATTAAAAAATAAATACTTAAAATAAATGTTCAAATGTTTTTATAACTAAGAGACTTAACTAAGTTGGTCATCAGTTCCTATGTTCACAAACTACTTTAACTTAAAGTAATCTATGCTAAGGACGACACAAACACCCATGCCCAACAGAGGGCTCGAACCTCGAACGGCAAGCACCGTGCGCTCCGCAGCAACACGCCTTAGAACGCTTGGTCACTTCACCGCGGCCGAGACTGAAGACGGATACGTAAATAAAAGATCACAGATTTACGGCTGTTGGTGGATAAACAAATACTTTGAATTAATACTACTATTTGTGCAGTTATAGAAAAAGCTCTATAACTTGTCAAATAGTAGTATTAATTCAAAGTATTTGTTGCGACTCCGTAGCACAGTGGTAGAATTTCAGACTACAAATCCACAGGTCACGAGTTGGATCCCCGCCAGGTCCTAGGATTTTTATCTGTCACATTCCACCTCTGGCAGTGTTGCTAATGTGAAAAATACCGAGTAACAACCTGGTTCGGAACCCATGTGTAACTGTAGATCCCCCTATAACTGGCTGGGCAAGTCATTTCGAAAGTCGGAGGAAGGCAACGGCGTACCATCTCCAAACAGGACCATGCCTAGTAAAGCACTCTGTGGTGTTCAAACCAATCTTGAGATTGTTGACTGCTTTACCTTTTTACCTTTAGAAAAAGCTACTGTAAACAGTTATAACTTTAACAGAAATGGCAACCTTCAGTGTGAAACTGCAATACTCTCCACTTTAAATACAAGGGTGGTTGGATTTAGGCATTATGAGGAAGGGGGTTACGTACAGAAAATCAGTAAGCGAAGTGGCCATGCGACGAAAGTCCCTTGGGCGTGGGTGTGTGCGTTTTCAAAAAATGTTCAAATGTCTGTAAATCTATCGGACCAGACTGCGTGGTCATCAGTCCGTAGTTTACAAACTACTTAAACCTTGGTAAACTAACCTAAGGACAACACACACACCCATGCCCCAGGGAGGACTCGAACCACCGCAGCGAGGCGCTTTAGACCACTCGGCTACTCCACCGCGGCTGTGGGTTTTCCTTATCAAAAGTTAGTTTAAGTAGTTTGTAAGTCTAGGGACTGGTGATTACCACATTTAGTTAGATCCCATACGTTTACAAAGATTTGAACTCATTTGATTTAACGATGCAACTGTTTTGATAAGTCACTTCAGGTAAATTGCGCCCGCCTGGTTTCCCAGTATTGTCAAACTTAAGAAATTCTCCGGTTGTAAAAGCTTGGACAGGTACGAGTCGTCTATTGTACCGTGTCTCAAATATGATTTTCAACTGCATGTTAGCACAACCTTTTCTGTTGCTTTTTCTAGTTTCATAACGGTGATGAAATCGTTTGGTATTAAGGGAGACCAGACACAAAAATGTTACCACATTTTATGAGCTTAAGAGAATATTTATATGTATTTCGTGCCAGTGAGATCGTTAAGATGGAGGATGGAAGATTAATCAAGTTTAGAAAGGTGGCCGAACGGTGGCTAGTGGAAAATAAAAGAACGCGAGGGAGTTTTATTACGGTACTCAAAATGGTGGTAATAACGCAGCCGAGAGCTTCGGATCGTACAAGAAAAGTAACGGGAGGCCGGCGGTAAATAATGGAAGCAGGTGGAGAGCGCGGCCAGTGGGACGTTGCGGAGACTCGGTAGGGTCCACTACACGGGAGACCAGCAGTTGGTTTATGCCGGCTGCGTGTGAGCCGCTGGGTGCGGCGTGCTTCACTGCAGTGGCGCCTGTTAACGTTAGGCTACGGCCACACTTGCGTTTTTTGAAGCTGGACGCTCAGCGTCTAAAGACGTCACAGTTATAGGCAGGCCGGTAGTGGCAGCACACGGCGTCTTTTTCTGTCAGCGTCAGACGGGAAGGCGCATCCTCAAGGTCAGGCGCCAGTCGGATGGGCCGGGGCCCATTCGCTGCGTCAAAAGATGATTCTCACATTGCTTTCCCGCGTGAACTTAGTATAATCTCCATAAAACCTCCATAAAACCCAGCAAACCATCATGAACGTTGGGACACGCAATAAGTCAAACCACCCCATATAAATTAAAAGATACCTGAAGATGTACCTTTAACGGTACGAAACCGGTAGTAACACAAAAAAGGCGTATAAAAACAGCTAAGGCGGACTGCAATCATTCATAGAAAAAACATCCTGATTGTTTATATTACTTTCTAGAATTGACTTATAATGTATTTCAGCTGTGGATGCCCGGAGTATAAAATAGTTTGTAAGGTATAGAACAGTTAACCTGACTCAAATGTTTGTATAGCTTATGGGACTTAATTACGGGATCATCAGTCCCTAAACTTACAAGCTACTTACAAACTAGCTAACACTACGGACGGCACACATATCCATGCCCGAGGGGGGATTCGAACCCTCAACCGTAGTGGCCATGCAGACGATGACTGGCGCGCCGCAGTCCCCTCGGCCACCGCGGCCGGTTAACGTGATTCGAGAAGTCAAAAGTAGTTAAGTTGTCGCAGAAATGAGACTCTAACAATAATTATATCATTACATACTATGGTTTTAAGTACTGCTATCTATTACTATTACCCATTCAAGACTTTAATATCTGCGGATTCGGATAAAGTGCCGCGGATGCGGTTGCGGATATGGGCCTTGCAGATGAGGTGCGATTGCGGATAAAACTTTTCTTATTCGCGCAAACCTCTGGCCATAAACGAAAACCTTTGCACAGGAGCCATGCAATACAAATGACAATCTCTTCCCTTACTCGACACTAGCACTTTCTGCATCCGTGCATATCGCTACCCCTTTACTTCTGTCACCTCGGTGGATATCGAGGCTGTGTACTCAAAAACAAACATGACTCTAAAATAGGAGTCCAGTTACAAATGCAAGGCCGCATCTCCATTAGCGAGTACATTCACTTGTTGCGTTAGCTCACACTGACTGGTCAAGCTCACAGGCGATGTGGCAAGTCTCGGCAGGCGGTCTCCAACAACATTAAAACTTATTTATTATATTCCACATATATATTAGTTAAGCCACGTCACACAAATTGAATTTTAATTTACAACACGTAACTAGTTTCAATGAATTCTGTCATCATTATAAAACGTAAGCAAAAATTGCATTAAACACAAACTGAGAAAATAATTAACTTATGAAAAGGTGTAGTAAATGTAGCCAGGCCATCTAGGGGTGTGACAGTGACTCCCAACTGTCTGCCACAGTCACACATGGTATCGCCCCATTTGCAGCTATATATAATTCCATAACATGCTGTATTTGCAATATGAATGGTATTTGGTTGTTAAGCTGCAATAGCCATGTGATATGGCAGGCACAACCAAGATTTTCTGTAACATCAAGACGTTAATATATGTAGCAATTGGTATGTACGGCGATGGGAACTACAAATAGTTGAATAATTAAAAATATCTTACTGAAAATCAGATACATACAGGAACACACCAAATGAATTCAGAACATGGTATACCAATGTGTACCATGTTCTATATCCAAGCTGTCAAGTACCAGGTGTGATTCTATTGGGAGTGTGTTGACAGATGGCCTGGCTACATTTACTACACCTTTTCATAATTTATTTTCTCAGTTTGTGTTTAAAGCAATTTTTGCTTACGTTTTATAAGGATGGCAGAGTTCATTGAAACTAGTTACGTTTTGTAATTTAAAATTCAATTTGTGTGACGTGGCTTAACCAATATATATGTGGAATATAATAAATAATTAATCAGTCACACACTCCTTACTACGTCATATAATATAACATTAAAACTACTGCAGGATTCGGCGATATGACAACGTGCGTGCTCTTTTTGTATACAAACCAGATACACGGGTTGAGGTGAGCCTGAAAGTACGCGCTGTTTCTTGTGCACCCAGATGGAGCGGTCGCGACACTTGAAAGGGCATAAAAATGGCCACCAGCGCCCAGCACCTGCCACCAGACAAACGCCGACCGCAGACCGCCGCGCATGCGGGCGACAGGGCGCGCAACCGTTCCCACGGGAAGCACAGTGGCCAACCGCTGTCTGCACAGGGCTGAAGGGAGGGCCAAGTGTCTCAGGCCTACTGGTCGTCTCTGTCTCCAGTGACACGCTCTCCAACGGTATTTCATCTACGACTTCACACATACCCCACACCTCACCGTAAGGTGTATGGTCAAGGGAACGTAGTACATTACCAGTCTTAATTTCTTCATTGTGCGACCTCACTCACATTAGAATGAAGCATTGTTTTCCCAAGATCGGAAAATCAGTTTTATTTTCTCAGACGACCGAATTCAGCAGACGAGGGTACCCTGGGAAAAGAGGGGGCTACAGTGTTTGATGTGGTAAAACTTTACAGTTCTGAATATACATTACGTATCAGTCAAATACCTAATAAGATGTTACATTTATATTATTTCCGAAGAACTCAACATTGTGACTGATCCATGTGCAAATAGTAAATCAAAGATAAACAAACACACACATTGAACGTGTACAATTCACTTGTATTATCCAAACGTCAGAATTAAAACCCCAACAGAGTGATACAGCCGGCCGCGGTGGCCAAGCGCTCCAGTCACGGTCTGCACGGCCACTACGGTCGGGGGTTCGAATCCCCCCTCGGGCTTGGATATTTGTGCCGTCCTTAGTAATAGCTAGTTCATAAGTAGATTGTAAGTTTAGGGACTGATGACCCCGTAGTTAAGTCTCATAAGTTCTACAAACATTTGAAACATTTGGAGGCGTGTCGTCTTCAGTGGTGGGATTCCTCGCTGCTTCGGTACTAATGATGGTCGTACGCGTGTGTGGTGTCGTGCAGGGGATTGCAAATGAAAAATGAAAATGTTTGTTAAGCTTATGGGACTTAACTACGGGGTCATCAGTCCCTAAACTTACAAACTACTTATGAACTACTTACGAACTAGGACGGCACAAATATCCATGCCCGAGGGGGGATTCGAACCCCCGACCGTAGTGGCCGTGCAGACCGTGACTGGAGCGCCTCAGTCCCCTCGGCCACCGCGGCCGGCGGGATTGCAAAAATCTGGAGTGTACGCGACAGGGGCAAACGGGGCCGACACCTGGCATCATGGTGTGGGGCGCCAGATCCTACACTGGCCGTTCTCCTCTGGTGTTCGTTGTTTGAAAATTGAGCAGTACAAGGTACATTGAAAACATCATTCAACCCGTCTTGGCAACGTTCATGCACCAACAAAGCGACGTGCTTTTCCACGCGTATCCCGTACAAGCCAACGTGCTTTTCTAGGTGTACGTAAACTACCCTGCCCATCATTATCCCTAGATCTGTCCCCCAATGAGCATGTCTGGACCAGATGAAACGTCATCTTGGCGCGATCTACACGACCGGTACGAGTTCTGGCCCAACTGAGGCTTCAGATGGAAATTGCATGGCAAGCCATACCGTAAGATTTCATTCGGCACCTCTACAATCGTTTTCGTGAGTAACTCTGATACTATGCACACACTGGTGACTGTACTGGCGTGCGTATGGTTCTGACTGCTTGATCGTGTGTTGTAAACATCCTCAAGAATGTGTCAATAAAATTTCGTTCTGCTGGGTTGACGAATTCATGGTGTTCTTTTTTCATTTTCCAGGAGTGTATTCACTCAAGTGACCATGGGTATGGTGTGTCGCAGCTTCCGGCACTCTCGGTATTTGACGTCCACTCCTGCACAGGCGCAGCGGCTGCCTCAGCGCTGAGCGGTGGCCAAGGTCCTGCGTGGGCGACCAGACGATCGGCCAGCCGGCGTGGCGCGCGCGGCGCGGCCCGCGCATGCGCAGAAGCGGCGCCGAGCGACGCCGCGCCGCACCGTACCTGACCGGCAGTCGGCCGCCAGCGCGGCGCCACCGATGACGTCACGGGGGGGCTGTCTCACAACGCGCCGCTCACGAGTCAGACATCGCTGTAAACACTTGACTGCCGCGTCACACGGCGGCAGGTGTCACTCTGCTCTGCCACCGTGAGAGGCTAGGCACGGATAGACACCGAAAGACCCGTCTACATGATCGACTTTATTCTCTCCATTGACTACTTGAGAAGAATGGGTCTACTGCAGTGAGTTACTTCCAAAATGTGGTGTCGCACAAGTCTAAAATGCGCGCCACCTACTTTCGCCGCGCGCCACCTACTTTCGCCGCGCGCCGCCATGCACGCACGGCGCGGCGTTCTTACGACGTCAGCCACGAGCGCCCTCTGCTGCAACTCCGCTCGTGGCCACGACTGTTGCATCGGCCACTTGGGAATCAGATAGGCACCAGTTAAGACTTGGCTGTCGGATAGGCACTAGGAATCATCAGTAGGCAGGCCTCTATCTAATCTATGTATCAGCATTCTGCAGTCAAGAACTATGTAAAAGTTAAGTGTTACTAAGTCTCTATGAAATATATATCTCGTTCTAATTTACTCTAGTGTTTCTAGTTTCTGCTGTCCCACTGGCTGATCACCTTCGTACCTGCACAAGCGTGCATCCTTTATTCCTGTGTCGGTCTCTTTCTACTCGCCCACCGACACCTACGACAACCGGCGGAAACGAGACAAAAAAACAAAATTGTAGAGCTGTCCGCTGTATAGTTTCGTATAAAGTTATGAAGGTACTATTTACGTGGCAGCAGTAGATAATTGGGTTTATTAATGACGAAAGGGTTATAAATAGTCGAGTTTCTTCTCAGAGAGCACTAGTGATAACATAGAATGCAGGAAAAGACTCGTTCAAATATTTCAAAATTTATACTTTTATTTGCACGAGGTAATGTATACTTCAAAAATACATCAAACAATACCGCAAATGCAATAAAAAGTGGTTTTTTGTTTTCTTATCTTATTTTCTTGATAATAGTCAAATCAAAAATGTTCAAATGTTTGTTAAGCTTATGGGACTTAACTACGGGGTCATCAGTCCCTAAACTTACAAACTACTTATGAACTACCTTATACTAAAGACGGCACAAATATCCATGCCCGAGGGGGGATTCGAACCCCCTACCGTAGCGGCCGTGCAGACCGTGACTGAAGCGCCTCAGTCTCCTCGGCCACCGCAGCCGACTTGATAATAGTCAAAAACGTCGACATTATTTTGTCATTACAATTACAAATACTTAACTATTTCCGTGTTGACAGACTCGTTAAAGGAGTTTTCATAGTTTTATTTCTTACAGCCATGACCAGTGCGATGACGTCATTTGCGTTCAAGGTGCGACGCAGATGCGCCAGGCGGGAAGAGTCTGGTGCCGAGTCCGCCGTGGTCGTCATCCTGGCGGCTGCTGGCTGGGTGCCTTCATCCCAGTGGGCGGTCATTAGCGGTCGCGGTCGCTGGCTTTCGGCTTTCCTCCCTGCTCGCTCCACGCCTCAATGCTTCCTCAAGGCGGCCGCAACAGCCGCGGCCTCCACCAGTTTTTTTATCCCGTTATTTTTTCAGCTTTCTGCTCCCACGCGCTCGTCGTCCTTGATTTCTCTCAGCTGAAATTCGAGCTTGCTATATTAACGTCTTCTCCACTTTCTGAGACTTCACAACGGTCCTTGGAACAGTTCAGCAACAGACATTTCTGTTTCGTTTTAAACCTTAACAGGAATCGTTATTTTGACGTACATAACTGGAATCGCGGGTCCATATGGACCCTTGAATAAAAAATAAATAATAATAATAATAATAAAAAATATCCACATAATTCCTGTTCAAACCAAATGTCTGTAAACCTATCGGACCACACTGCGTAGTCATCAGTCCGTAGCTTACAAACTACTTAAACCTAGGTAAACTAACCTAAGGACAAACACACACACCCATACCCCAGGGAGGACTCTAACCTCCACGGCGAGCAACCGCGCGCTCCGCAGCGAGACGCTTTAGACCGCTCGGCTTCTCCACCGCGGCACATAATTCCTATAAAGGGTATAATAAACATGTGAATGCACAATGAGTGTATTGAAACAAGTTTTATTTGAAATACAAATCAACTTGTATTGAGCAAAAAACTTACATTGTGCTATCTTTTTAACTTTTAAGTCGTAGGTGTCACATCCAAGGAAAATTTGTAATACCTTACTCTGGAATGCTATATGATAATAGCTTGGATAAAAAACCTACATATACTATGAGGTTTCAAAATGTTCAAATGTTTGTTAAGCTTAAGGGACTTAACTACGGGGTCATCAGTCCCTAAACTTACAAACTACTTATGAACTACCTACAACTAAGGACGGCACAAATATCCATCCCCGAGGGGAGATTCGAACCCCCTGAGCGTAGTGGCCGTGCAGACCGTGACTGAAGCGCCTCAGTCCCCACGGCCACCGTGGCCGGCTATGAGGTTTCTCATAACTTCCTCTTAATATAAATACCAGAAACAACCAGAAACAAAAATAATGACAACGATACATGGAAGTGTCCAAATGATACATGTATATCAGTACCTGAACTAAGAATGGCACTTGTTACACAACACATTTATTTCGCATTGCGTTTACAGGTGTACTTAAAGCATCTGTCGCATTATTGTAATTGTATGCTGTCAATAAATAACATCTTCCTCTTTTCCGTGAGCCACTTTGATTAGAAGGTGAATTTTCTTGTCGTGGGTTGAAAATCTCTCAAAGATTCTGTGTCTGAGAGATTTTCGTTTAATAATAGTTCAAAGATTTCTTTTTCAGTAAGACCCAGCTGTATTGTGGCAATAAAGTGCCCGAAATATCACACCCGGCCGCGGTGGCCGAGCGCTCTGCGGCGCGCCAGTCACGGTCCACACGGCCACTACGGTCGGGGGTTCGAATCCCCCCTCGGGCATGGATATTTGTGCCGTCCTTAGTGTTAGTTAGTTCATAAGTAGTTCGTAAGTTTAGGGACTGATGACCCCGTAGTTAAGTCCCATAAGCTCTACAAAAATTTGAACTTGAAACATCACCAAATAAGCCAGTATACACTGACTGAAAAAATCCCGTATCTGGAAGGGCGGGTCAGATTGGACCCAGCGATGGAACTTACGTAAACTTCCAATAACTTTGAAGCGGCGAGCTCCTGTTCCCTGGTGCACCTCACAATGCACTGAGATAGACTGATACGCGAAACTGAAAGTCGGCACGTTTCGATTGTTAGACGGTTTTGTTGTTGTCGGCGGCTCCAAATTGACCCAAGAATCCGATTGTGACCATACAACATGGTCATGTGAAACTTTGTTCCGGCGCCGGGATTCGAACCCGGTGCCCCCTGCTCACTAGGCAGTTGCGGTCAGTCTCTACGCCACCCAAAACACGCCCTCACGGACTACGTAAGCACGTAACGCGCCAGAGCCAAACTCTCCTACGTCCCCCTACTTCGACCATTACACTGAAATAACCGTCAAACCTTTACAAGGTGCATTACAACTAAGAGAGGGAAAAAAAGTTTTGGGTTTCCCGCTCTGTGCTTGGCTATGCCGTTAAAAAACATTAAAAGCTCACATTACGCGTATTACGTTTTCTTCAAGTTCTGGGTGGGTGGCGGGGCTGCAGCCCGTAGCCCCCAACACCGGTGAACGGTTATATTAAACCAAAGCACGAAAAGAGAACACTAGAATATGATAAAGGTCGCGAAATGAAAACACGCGCTTCGATGCTCTTATTGTCAGGGACATATATGAGCTAAAGCCAGCCTGGGCAGTGTTATTTTAAATGATCACATTGCACTACTTTCTGAAGGCTTTAAGAGTAAAACCAAGAATACGAGACACTGAGTACTTTTGGCGGGAGTAGTTCAGGTAACGTACTACGAGCGGACACATCTGCACTAGTTGTGGAGCCCCCTTGAACAGAGAGCATCCGGCAGTCTTAGGCACTTCCTGTGGACCGCGACCAGCGCCCCTTTCAATTGCAAAGCATCAGCTTTTGCGACGCGTCTGGATGGCTACTAGCGATCTCTGCAAACGGGCGAGCTGCGTGCCCAACGACTAAAACACCAGGGTAAAACCCACCTAACCGCTGTAGTAAGTTGTTCCAAGCCGTAACATTCAGTATGCAAATAATGAGCTCATTCATCATGATGAAGGTATTTATGGATCAATAATCACATCAGGAAACAGCAGTAAATGAAGAAACCGACAGCGTGATGCTTGTAGTTGCTACAGTTACGATAATAATTATCACAATAACACTGCCAACTTCGCTGCTGGCCTATCAGCTTCTATACTCCACAGCTAACTCATTGGCCGTCCATTTTCATAACTCGGGCTCACGCGTTCCAGGCGCTGATTTGCTGATTTCCTAAACAGCGCTAACACCAGATAAGAAAACGAGTGACAAATAACACATTGATAATCCTATATACAAAGTCGCTGTTTTTCGTAACGTTTCAAGCACAATGGTGAATACGAAAGCAAGAATGAGTAAGACATTATCCTCCACACACGAACTAAATATTCTTGAAACTGAGATGTCTCTCTTGATTCTGCTCTCGACTGTACTTACATGCAGCACCAACTGCAAGAAGGACGTAGGAAGTTGATACTCACCTGTAAAAAAAAAGGAAAAGACAGTAAGAAATGGAAATTTAAAGTTTTGTAAAATCAAGATATGAGTTAACAGGATTCTTTGTGGTGTGAATCGTTCAAAAAGTGTATCATATTTCGTGTCAATATATTTTGACGATGGCTATGGTAGAGACTAGCTATATGAGTAGAAACGCATACAAAAATGTTCAAATGTTTGTAAATCTTATGGGACTTAAGTACGGGGTCATCAGTCCCTAAACTTTACAAACTACTTATGAACTACTTACTAACTAGGACGGCACAAATATCCATGTCCGAGGGGGGATTCGAAACCCCGACCGTAGTGGCCGTGCAGACCGTGACTGAAGCGCCTCAGTCCCCTCGGCCACCGCGGGCGGCGGACACGATTACTTCTACAGTCTTAAATTGAGGTTATAGGGAACATACGAATAGTCTAAGGAAAGGTGGCAACTTCAACCAAATAATACAAGGACTAATACAAATATATCAACTATTCTACAATATGTATTAAGTGACGTGTATGCTCCTCTGAAATTTCCTAGCAAGTTAAAACTACATACTAGGTTGGGAATGGAACCCGGGAAGTATCCAGATCTGAGGCACAGTTCCCATATGCCAGTGAAATACATCTTACATACTGATTGACATCGTGTGAAATAAGAGGTAGATATGTCGAGGGGGCGGGGAGAAGACATAGAAATAATTAAATGCCCCTAATAACAAGGCGTCGACGATGACGTCAACCAAGTGAACAACAGAAGTAAAAGTGATCATTTAGTAACAGCAATAATAATAATAATAATAATAATAATAATAATAATGAAAAACAAGGACATTATAACGCTCTTGCGTTCACCACATGATCTCATCAGTACGTATCAGTTTCATGTGCAGTACATTAATATGTATACAAAAGAACGACCTACATTTATGTAGTGTAAATGATAATTACATTCCATGTGAAGCCAGCTCTCTTTTTCCAAATAAGTCCTAAGATTCAGGTCACTGAAGATGAAAAACTCTTACAACTACAACTGCATACAATTTGAATGTATAGCGAAAAATTAGCCTGGGAATGTAATAAAAGTTATTGACTACTTTAACTGAATTACCAGTTACAAACACAGGCGATGGAACCGTACTTACACAACGTGTTTGAACGCTTCATCGCAGCAACGTGGAACACAGTTACATCTAAATAATGTTTTACATTCTGTTTCTATCCGAAGATAAATATTAAGTGCTACAGCTTATTCTAATACGATTTTTGTCTTTGATGAAACTATGACGATTGTACTATATTTATATAAATAATCGACTGAAACATCGTGTACTTTCGACGATTCGACCTGGAAATACACCCCTGAATCATGTAAGTATTCAAATAATTGTAAAACTATTTAACTACTGTGGTTATTAGTTCCTAGACATACTAACTACTTAAACTAACCCAAGGACAACACACACCGATGCGCGAGAGAGGACTCGAATCTCCGCGGGGAGCAATCATGTGTCCGCAGCATGGCATGGCACGTGATTTTTAATTCTGCTGCGCGCCCTCTCGCTATTGCCCGTCGGTCTTTGGAAAAGAATCTAACGAACTAGGAAGCGAGATACGTTTGGCATAATAGTTCGCGACCGGTAACCCATGTTTTAGTTCACGTCCGATTGCACATATTTTAGTTCGCGACCGATCGCGCATATTTTAGCTTGGGACCGGTAGGTCTCCTTTTAGTTCGCAGCTCGTCCGCGAAGTAGTCGCTCTTTTTAGTCCGTCCGCTTTTTTTGGCGTTTGCTACCGCTACTAAAAGAGCTCTCTTTTGTTATGACAGCTTTTTATATAATGATCAGTGTTGCCCAGGCGTGTGCTATTACCCGTATTTTTGGGCAATTAGACATCAAATATTTAAGCAGATAAACCAGTGATTTACACGAATGGGTGATACAATGGTATTCAACTACTTTGCATACAGAGTACTCGTAGTATTTTTAAAATGGATTTATTTATGTATTTAATAGGTCATTAAAGGAACATTACCTACAAAATATACTAAATGCGTCTATTTTCGTTAATAAAAATGCACTTTTATAAATGAATTTTTAATTTTTATAAAGTGTTAGTGTCGCTTAGACGACATTATCCTCAACATTCTACCCCGCGAGCCGTCAACTGTGTCATGCAGGCGAAAGAAAATGGTTGATGCAGAATTTCTCGCATACAAATGCAAACAATGTTAAGTTTTGAGTTCTCGTTAATTCTTCACACTATGGAATGAGGGTTATATTTAGACACTGCCGAATACCTTAGAAAAGAAAATTTGTGGCAGTAAACTATGAAACTACAGCTGAGCTGCATCTCAGCTCGAAATGACGGTAACTGGCAGAAGGGAATCAGACGATTCTGCGCGCTCTCGCGTCCTCTCGCTGTTCCCCGTCAGTCTTCGGAAAAAATGTTCAAATGTTTGTTAAGCTTATGGGACTTAACTGCCGGCCGCGGTGGCCGAGGGGACTAAGGCGCTCCAGTCACGGTCCTCACGGGCACTGTGGTCGGGGGTTCGAATCCCCCCTCGGTCATGGATATTTGTGCCGTCCTAGTTCGTAAGTAGTTTGTAAGTTTAGGGACTGATGACCCCGTAGTTAAGTCCCATAAGCTTAACAAACATTTGAACATATTGAACATTTGAACTTAACTACGGGGTCATCAGTCCCTAAACTTACAAACTACTTATGAACTACCTTATACTAAAGACGGCACAAATATCCATGCCCGAGGGGGGATTCGAACCCCCCGACCGTAATGGCCGTGCAGACCGTGACTGAAGCGCCTCAGTCTCCTCGGCCACCGCGGCCGGCAGCGGACGAACTAAGAGGCGAGGGATCTGCGAACTAGTTCGCGTAGTTCGCCTGTCGGAGCGCTTTTCCGAATTAGTGCGTTCGCGACCTACACCAGACTGTTCTGAAGCCGTTCCACGACCCACCAGAAAAGACCCCATGAACCACTTGTGTGTCGCGAACCATAGTTCGGGATCGACTGCGTTAGACGGACGGGTAAAGTGGAGAGCCGCTACTGTGGCCTGTTAGACAAACAACGGTAAGCGTGCAGCTGCTTCGCGAGTCAGAGCGAACCGCTCGCTGATTCTCGTCACGTGGCTGACGGCCGCTCGCTGTCTGGCTAGCTGCGTCCATTACCTGCGAGCGCGGGATGGGAGCAGACTAACAACGACCTTACGCTGCGAGACTGAGCGTCGTAAAAAGCCGAGCGAACGCATTCGCTGCCAGCGAGGATTGATGAGAACGCTATTCACCGCCTGATTTCCTCAACATTAAGATTATTCACCAGGACAAACGACGGTGACTCAACAAGACAAATTGTTGCAAAAAAGCAGTCGATTAACGGGAACTTCGGATGTTCCTTATTCACGTGATGTGTACAAGAATGATGGCATTTCAAACTTAACTGTTTTTACTGACATGCTATCATTAGTAAAATGGAAGTACCAGTTCACCTCACTCATCTGATACGGACTTTATACCTTGACCAAGAAGCCACTGTGAGAACTTTGTATGGCACAACAAAATGGATAAACATTCAGAAAGGTGTCCGGCAAGGCTGCATATTGTCTCCGTTCTTATTCAATCAGTTTGCAGAGCAAGTTGTGAGGAATGTCAGGATAGATGAAAAAGTGACAGGAATTAAAATAGCTGGAATAAAACTAAACAACCTCAGATATGCAGATGATACCATACTGCTGGCAGAAAGTGAAGAAGAGTTAAAGACTCTGTTGCTGAAGGTACAAAACGAAATTGAAAAGGCCGGTCTCAGGCTAAATGTGAAGAAAACAAAAATTATGGCAACTATACCTATTAATACATGGGATATAGGAGGAGAATCCATGGAGGTGGTGTTCGCGTTCAATTATCGTGGTTCCCAGATCTCTGATGATGGCGACTGCAGCAACGAAATCAGGAGACGCTTGTTGCTCGGAAGAAAGGCGATGTCAAACCTTGAAAAGATTATAAGGTCCAGAGACATAACTTTAATAACAAAGATACGTATTGTGAAGTAATGTAATGGATGCGAGACCTGGACCATTAGAAAGGCTCAACGGCGAAGAATTGACTCCTTTGAAGTGGTGCTGGAGGAAAATTCTTACGATTCCATGGACGGCAAAAATAACCAACAAATCTATATTAGAGCAAATAAAACCAGATTGTTCTCTGGAAGTTCTAATATTAAAACAGAAGCTGACCTACTTTGGACACATAATGCGAAGATATGCCTCACTGGAAAAACATTAATGCTGAGGAAGATCGAAGGCACTAGAAGAAGAGGATGGCAGAGGATCAGGTGGATCGATGGCATCACAGAAGCAACGGGTTACAACCTGGAAGGTTTGTAGGAGAAAGTGCAGGACAGAGGAAAGTGGCGTGCTTTGGTTCATGGGGTCACGAAGAGTCGGAATCGACTAAACGAATGGAGAGAGAGAGAGAGAGAGAGAGAGAGAGAGAGAGAGAGAGAGAGAGAGAGAGAGATAGAGCGCATTAGACTGCTGCGTAGCCTGTACATGTGTTTATTACATATTCTCGCAACCCATCTCGCACCTAATCCTTCCTCCACCCCCCCCCCCTCCTCGGTCTGTCCACCTCTTCCATCTCTCTCTGCAGACCTCCTTCTTTCCCTGTCTCGGTGCATCTCTTCTCCCACCCTCTCAATGTTCTCCTCCTCCCTCTGTTCATACCGCCTTTTTATCTCCTCTCCCCCCCCCCCTACCTATGGTAATTCACACATATCTGTCAACTTTCGTGGTGATCAATGGAACATTATTAAAGTTTGTTGCAAACCATCCTTTGCCATGCACCATAAGCTGACTCGTGGTTTATACAAATCCCCTCCATGAAATCATACCTACAAGAACGAAATTCCTAATAATTAGTAAAACGGTAACAAAGTCTGCTACAAGGTAACTTCTTGTTTTAATGGTCATGTGTGCAAGATTTCTTGAAGACAGGAATGATACTGCAGGTATGTAAAGTACCCTCCGCCATGATATTAACATTGTGATGCAACTAAGGAGTAGTAGCAGTGGGCCCCTTTACATTCCCACGTCTGAAGTTCAGTTCTGTATGGTGGGTTGCCTTTCGAGGGGATAATACGCGTCGGATTTTTCTTTATTTTTTCCCCTACTTTTCGGCTGATCCTTTAGTTCTTCTCCTATATTAATGGGAAGAAAAATTATTTCAAATAGGTCACGCCATTTCTGTGTTTCAGTGAGACTAAAGCATAGATATATATTAAAACAACTACGAAAACGGGTCAGTCGGCCGGACGAAACTACCCGAACGATTTCCTTCATTTTAGTTTCAAACGAAAGGTATTCATCCACAAATTTGTCGTCAAGTATCAGAATTAACTTAAGTCTTTTCATCCTTTATTTTTATTCAAAGGCGGCATCCTTCTGTCCTTGCACTGAATAATGTAATTGGTCTGTTTTACTGTATCTTCGGTTCTAATTAACCCTTTCAGACCTGATTTTTTTTCCCTATCAAGGAAATGATTTTTAATGCTGTAATACACTTAAGTTTTATTTTCAATGATTTTGGAAGCAAGATTTATGCAATTATATGCACCCATTTTCATACTGAAAAATAACTACACTGCAAAATAACAACTGCTACTTTCAGTTATACAGTGTAATACAAGAAACGCACAATTTCCGCGTTCTTTGAAGTTCGTAAACTGCAGCGCAGTGCAACACTCGCTTCTTAATATTTTTATAGTGATCTTCCGCAGGTGGCAGTAATTGTGCATGATGAAATGAGTGAACACTCACGTGTCGTATACATGTTCTTTCCATTGAGGAAAAACGCTTCTGAACCATCTTAGACACCTTAGAAGTTATGTACACATTTCTAGCCAGAGGGTCCGAAAGGGTTAAGGTACGCAGTTCTTTTTGACCTAACAACACTCTGCGAATTAGGCTTTTCATTTACGTATTTAAACACTTGCATTGATTGATTCTAAAGAAAGCTATGCTTGAAAATTGAACTTCCATTTTTTCCCCAACATTTTTGTCATTCCGCTAACGGTGCGAAGTATCGCACGGCTCCTCTAGTTCATTTTTTTTTATACTATAAAGACTTGCAGTTTCGATCAGCGTCGATTTCCTATTGTATGTTCGTTTAAAAGGGATCCTATTACTAGAGCGTGATATTTGCCTCTGATAACAAATGTCTTTATTAATTTGACTATTCTTACGAAAACCACTGCCCACTTTAAACCCATGTGCAGGTAACATTATGTTCTTCTGATTTCACGCTTTTATCAATGGATCGTTTGAATTCGAAACAGTTCAGCTGATAAACTAGTTCAGACGATATCGTCATTTCTTTACAGAAACGTTTACTGTGCATCTGCTTAAAACTCTTAGAGAGACTCTTGTATAATCGCACTGTAACAACTCTGAACGAAGGACTCCGCATCGAGCAGGCCGGACTCCGTCAGCAACGCAACTGTTATGATCAAGTGCTGGCTCTAACAACACACATTGAGCGTGGATATGAAGACAGACTTCAAACAGCTGTCGTATTTGTTAATTTAACTGCCGCATACGATACAGTGTGGAGACATGGCCTACTCTGCAAGATTATTGAGATCTTCCCATGCCAAACTCTGTATAAATTTCTAAGTGAAATGCTCAGTAATAGAGCTTTTGAAGTCCACCTAGAAGGAAAGAAAAGCAGCACTACCATCTTAAATAATGGCTTACCACAAGGTTCTGCATTGGCTCCATTACTCTTCAACCTATACACAAACGATCTACCGACAACAAATGTTCGGATGTTGTGCTACGATGATGACATGGCTTTGGCTGTGCAACATGGAAGCTTCGAAGAGTGCGAAAACACCCTCAACGAAGATCTCAGAACAATGGAAGAATACTTCAAAAACTGGAGATTAATCCCCAATCCATCAAAGACAGAAGTTACAGTATTTCACTTATGCAACCAACAAGCCACTCGATCTCTTGATGTTAGTTTTGCTGGAAAAAAGTTAACCACAACCCAAACCCAAAATACCTTGGCATCAGACTGGACAGATCACTTACATTCAAATCTCACTGAACAGAAACAGCAGCTAAGATACGAACAAGAAACAACATCATTCAAAAGCTTGCCAATTCTAGCTGAGGAGCTGATGCGCATACTCTGAAGATCTCTTCTTTATCACTGGTGTATTCTGTTGCAGAGTACTGCAGTCCTGTCTGGCTTAACAGCAGCCACACATCCAAAGTGGCTATCGAGCTAAATAACACCATGAGGATCATATCTGGGACCATAAAATCGACCCCACTGCCCTGGCTGTCCATTCTCTGCAATATAGCTCCACCACATCTCAGACGGCAAGCTGCGTTAGTTAATGAGTGGAATAAAATTTCTGGCAATATTAATCTTCCTATCCACCAAGACACTACTCCGAACAATTGTCGCCTGAGATCCAGAAGACCACCGTGGAGAACAGCTCAAATCCTTATATCCATCCCTTTCGATGCCATGACAACCTGGAAAAATGACTGGTACAATTCTGGCCTAGCCAGGAATCATAGGGAAATATCACCTGGCAGAAATGTACCTGGTATAGAATTGCCAAGAATAACATGGGTCACACTCAACAGACTCCGCACAGGTCATGGCAGAAGTGAAGAGATGCTCTTCAGATGGGGCATGCGAGATACTCCCCAGTGCGACTGTGGACATCCTGAACAAACGACCCAGCACATCATCCTGGAATGCCCAAAACGTGCGTTCACAGGAACTATTGGAGAACTATATGAAACCTCCCCTAAAGCCGCCGAGTGAATGGAAAAACTGGACATACAACTTTAATATAATTTAATATAATTTTAAATTTATAATTTTTAATATAATTTTTTTGTTTGCTTTCTAAATTGTTAATTTGATTTCAAATGTCATTGTATATATCTATATGTATGTTTGTAAACCATTTGTACTTGAAAACCACATACACTGAATAAATTAATAACAAACGTTTAGTACTATCACACGAATACTTCGGAACATTTGGTGAGGCAAGATGGCAGCGGCTGCGTCAGACTTTGGTAAGGCCGGTATTACACTGTCATATTTATTTGTCAAAAATTTACATCACACAAATTTGATAGTGTAATACCGGCCTAACAGCTGTGTATTTGTCAGAGTAATGATGTACGTCTGCGATCGGACACCTCATTATACCAGTACGCTGGCCAGTGCTTTTGTAAAGTGTCCACATTGTTCGTTTCGGGCGTCTACTTCTTCCATTGTCAGGTAAGAGTTTAACGTCCGTCCGTGAGCTGGTCACTACGGACGGAGCACTTAGTTGGAGAGACGCCAGAGAGTTGCAGTAGTCGAGTGTGACCTGGACTGACGTTAATCGAGTGAGCCGAATGGCGAGTCGAACTGGTAGGCGAGTACAGCAGCTCGCCACCCACACAGCTACAGTGCCGCTCATGTTTTATGCATGCTCCCCCGGCCGCCTAATCGGCCGCGCGCGTCTTTTGTTTACACGGCCGGCGCTCCGGAAATTATTGCGTCTCGCCGTGGAGAAATGATGGATGAGTCCCAGCGCCACGCCGTCCACTGCGCGCTGCCGAGACACTTCCTGCTACACGGCGCGTGCCCACCGGCGTCTCTGAAGAACTGAATGGAATCACTTAGCCGCGTTAGCGCGCCGCCGCGGGCCAGGTACGTTCACCGCGCTGCCACAGGACAGCCGTAGTTAGAGCGAATCCCTAATATGGGAGGCATCTATATCTACATAGATACTCTGTAAATCACATTCAAGTGCCTGGCAGAGGGTTCATTAACCACTTTCATAACTTTTCTCTACCGTTACATTCTCTAATAGCGCGCGGGAAGAAAGAACACTTAAATCGTTCAGTTTTCGATCTGATTTCTCTTATTTTGTTGGTGGGTGCTAGCAAAATATTTTCACATTCAGAAGTAAAAGTCGGTGATGGAAACTTCGCAAACAGATCACGCCGCAACGAATAACGTCTTTCTTTTAATGATTTTCACCCAAATTCGTACAACATTTCCGTGACGCTTTCCCCCCTGTAACGTGATAAAACAAAACGAGCTGCCCTTCTCTGAACCTTCTCAATATCTTCCGTCAGTCCCACCTGGTGAGGGTCCCACAAGGGGCAACAGTACTCCAGGAGAGGACGCACAAGTGTGATATAGCCAGTCTCTTTGGTGGAGCTGGTGCATCTTCGAAGCGTTCTGCCAATAAAACGTAACCTTTGGTTCGCCTTCCCCAGAATATTTTTCTGTGTGTTCTCTCCAGTCAAAGTTGTTCGTAATTGTAACTCCTAGGTATTTGGTAGAATTTACGACCTTGACTGATTTATTGTGTAATTGAAGTTCAGCGGATTTCTTTTAGTGGTCATGTGTATTACTTCACACTTTTCTTTATTTAGTGTCAATTGCCAATTTTCGCACCAAGTAGAAATTTTGTCTAAATCGCTTTGCAGTTGCTTTTGATCCTCTGTTGACTTCACTAACCGATAAACGACAGCATCATCCGCGAACAGTCTAAGGGAGCTATTCAGATTATCTCCTAAATCGTTTATAAACACGAGGAAGAGTAGGGGACCTATAACGCTTCCCTGTGGAACGCCAGATATCACTTCTGTTTTACTCGATGACTTACCGTCAATTACAACCAACTGTGTCCTTTCTGACAGGAAGTCGTGAATCCAATCGCACAATTGGGGAGATATTCCATAAGCACGCAATTTCATTAGAAGCCGCTTGTGGGGTACAGTGTCAAAAGCCTTCCGGAAATCCAGAAATATGGAATCGATTTGAGATCCCTTGTCGATGGCACTTAACACTTCATGTGAATAAAGGGCAAGCATAGGACTTCGTCTGCTAAAATTTCCCTAGTACAGTGTTGTAGCCTTTCCCTAATGTTGTGCACTCTGTACACTGAGAAAGCAGTGAAGGAATGCAAGGAGAAATTTGGAGAGGGAATTTGAGTACAGGGAGAAGAAATAAAGCCGCGGCGGAGCAGCCGAGTGCATTGAGACGCTATGCTACGACGCGCGATGCCGTTCCTCGCCTGGGGTTCGAATCCTCCTCTCGGGCATGGATGTTTCTGCCGTCTTTAGTATAAGCTAGTGCATAATTAGTTTGTAAGTTTAGGGACTGATGACCCCGTAGTTAAGTCCCATAAGCTCTACAAACATTTCGACATTTGAGAAGAACTAAATCATTAAAAAAGCGTTATTCGTTGCGGAGAGATCTATTTTCGAAATTTCAATCACCGGCTTTTACTTCTGAATGTGAAAATATTTTGCTAGCACCCACCTACTTAGGGAGGAGACACGACCATGCCAATAAAATAAGAGAAATCAGATCCAAAACGGAACGATTTAGGTACTCTTTCTTCCCGCGCGCTATTAGAGAATGGAACGGTAGAGAAATGTTGTGAAAGTGGTTAATAAACCCTCTGACAGGCACTTAAGTGTGATTTGCAGAGTATCTATGTAAATGTAGAATACATTTATGCTGTTTCCAAATCGTTATATTCGAAAAACTGTTTAATATTTCAACTCAACATTTGCGTAAATGAAAATTAATTCGTCAGAGACAAAGTCATTTAGTTGTTCGTTATTTAAAACTAGACTGAAACTATTGTTATTGGTTTCAAATACAATCTCTGACAATAAAATTCATTGAACAGTCCTGTAACATAAACGTATGTGAACAATGAACTACAGTTACCTCACTGTCCTTCGCAATAGTCGCCTCCCATAACTGTGCATCGCTGAGCTGTGCGATACATGTCCTGGAAAGTTTGCACCAAGTCTTCCTTTGGGACGGTGTTCAATACCCTTTCATTGAATGTCAGGAATGTCGTCAAATCTCTTTCTGTTCAAAGCGAATTTAAGTCGAGGGAAATGGATATAAGTGAGGAGGATGTAGAACCAGCGAGTATGGTGGATGTTGAAGTACTAGCCGCCCCCCTTTCTTGCCTGGAACAACGGGCGAGCGTTGTCGTGCAACCAGAACATCCATCATAGTCACCAAATCTCAAACTCGCTTTGAAGCACATTTTACGATATTCCCGACACCCAACGAAACGCGACGAGGCATTTGAACACCATCCCAAAGGAAGAAAAATTTCCAGAAATGTATTGCAGAGCTCAGCGGCTCATAGTTGTGGGAGGTGACTATTTTGGACACTAAGGTAACGGTAGTTTACAGTTCATCTACGTTAATGTTAAAGGACTACTCAACGAACTTTAATGACGTGGGTTGTACTCTAGTAGAACCACATTACTGCCGTTCTTAGCAATTGTAAATCATAACCATTTACATCGTTTGTAACGTTCGCTTTTAAAAGAAGTTTCGCATAGCCCTTTCAGTCTTCAACTTGTCTCGCACCCCAGAAATTATAGTGCAATAAATTCTTGATTTCTACACTATAAACTTTATTTACTATTCTCCAGTAATAACTTGCTTTATCGTGAAATTAATTTTCTCGACAGTCAGACGTTAAACAGAACAATACGGATTACATTTTTGTAGCAACCTATGCGCTTTCCTTTGGTGCCTAGGAGAGTAATGAGACTGGTTGTAGAAGATGCAAAACGCTTGTGTTTGCTGTAAGTTATGTCTTTTGTGACAACGTTGAATATGAAAGCAACACACCACCACACGCGCAGCAGAGGATAATTGATCGCTGAGGCAGTGGCCTGCTGTAGACTGCTTTTCATTCTCCTCGCGGACTTTTTGTTGCACATTCCAAATCTAAAAGGGATTCTGGTGTTGCGAAGTATAAGCCACTCACCCGTTTTAGCTACATTTTTCTTGTTCTCTTTCAGACTCCGTTACAAAGGGTGTCCTAAAGCCGCCCCATTTGTTACTGTCAGCATTCCCGACACTTTTTAATGTGGTATAAATAATGTCGCGGTAGTTAATTCTTTCGGAATACTTCGTAACCGGATTATTATCCACGCAATGTGTCGTCACATACATTTCTGTGTTGTAAGTTATTGTACGGGGTCAGCTGCAAAGCACTTTACACAACTATGTGTTTGACAAAGTTCCTCCTCACACAAGAACATTTGTAAACAGGCGTATTCGAATAGATGAATGTTTTAATATTTATAGAAAAGCTACGACGAATGGTATCATTGTTACGTATGTTATTTTTCTCGCACGAAACCACTCTTTCAAAAGTCCCAAGTGTTACAAGATGCATTCACTAGACAATTCTGATTGTTGGAATCATTTCCCTGCGAACAAGCATCATCAAGACTTCCCCCTCTGTATAGGTGGAAACTCTTTTCACTGCCTAAGTGTTCGATGATGTAGTTCACAACCTACACCATAATTGTAAACACAGCTCGGAATTGGAACATATGAGGAAAGATTGTTGTGCTCTGGTCTTCAGTGTGGAGACAGACTTGATGTAGCTCTCCACCCTACTCTATCCTGTGCAAGCCTCTTCAATCTCGTCTTTACATTCTTTCGTAGCATCACATTCCAAAAGCTTTAATCCTCTTATTATCTGAACTATTTATCGTCCGTATTTCAATACAAGAATACGCTCTAGATGAATGCCTTCAGAAAAGGACTTCGTAATACTCTATTTCCGTGTTACCAAATTTCTCTTCTTTAGAAATGCTTTTTTGACCATTTCCATTCTGTGTTTGGAAACCTCCAGTACTGTAAATTATTTTTCAGCCTAAGTAACAAACCTCGTCTACGATATTTATTGTCTTGTTTGCTAATGTAATTCCCTCAGCATCGACTGATTTAATTCGAGTCTATTGAAGTACCCTTGTTTTGCTGTTGTTAACGTTCATCTTGTACTATTCTTTCAAGACAATGTCCATTCAGTTCAACTGCTCTTCCATGTCCTTTGCCGTCTCTCACAGAATAACCTATCATCGACAAACAGTAAAGTTTTATTTGTTGTCCTTCAACTAATTCCTTCTCCAAATTCCTCTTTGCTTCCCTTCACAGCTTGTTCAATGTACAGATAGTGTAACATTGGGGAAAGGCTACGACCCTGTCTTAATCCCTTCATGGAGCGGCAGGTTGCTTTTATTCTTCAGTTCGTGTCTGTCGTTGGACTCCATAATTGATTGCCTCTTATTATGCGTGATTTTTATCTACCGCTGCCTTTTCTAGAGCCTGAAAGATAAAGCTATGAGCAGCCAGAAAGCGATGGAGAACATACTGCTCTTCATCTTCAGTCAGCTAGCCCACGCTTCAGCTTATTGAAACCGTAATAGAATTTTCCTAATCTCTATTAGATTCAGAGGACTCTGGAACTACGACGAAAATGAATTTACACAATTATCAAAGAACTGGTATATTCTTTCCAAAACAACACACGCACATTCGTCTGTAGCACCACATTTCAAAAACTTCTGTCACCTTTTTGTCTGAACACTTTATCGTCCACGTTTCACTCCCATACAATGCCACACTCTCAGAGAAATGCTTTCAGGAAGGACTTCGTAACATTAAATTAATATTAGATGTCGACCAACTTCGCTTCTTTAGAAACGCTTTTATTCCCATAGCCATTCCGCATTTTATATGTTCTTTACTTCGGTCATCAGAAGTTACCTTGCTACCCAAATAACAAAACCGATATACTACTTTTATTGTCTCATTACCCAATCTAATTCCTTCATCATCGCCTCACTTTCTGACGCTACATTCCATTACCCTCGTTTTACACTTATTAATGTTCATCTTTTATCTTCATTTCAAGACACTGTCCATTCCAATGAATTGCTCTTCCAGATCCTTTGCGCTCTCTGACAAAATTACAAGTCATCGGAAAACTGCAAAGTTTTTATTTCTTCTCCCTGAACTTCAATCCCCTCTCCAAATTTCTCCTTGCATTCCTTCACTGCTTGCTCAACGTACAGACAGAACAACATTGGGGAAAGGCTACAACCCAACCTCTGCGTCTTGCCCTTTGACTCTAATAACCGCTGTCTGGTTTTCGTATAGGTTGACTATAACTCTTTGCTCCCTATATTTTACCCCTGATACCTTCAGAATATGAATGAGTGTATTCCAGTCGACATTGTCAAAATCTTTCTCCAGGTTACAAACGCTAAAAATGTAGGTTTGCCTTTCCTTTTATAATACTGATAAAGTATTCTCTATCGGTGGAATCAGCTTTCATGGTGCGACAAACTTAACAGTTGTGTTTTCGTTTCTCAGCTTTCTCATTTCTAGGATGGTTCAATCAGGGCCGTATTATGGTATGCGACGCTCCTGTGCAGTAAAAATAAATAAATAAGAACCCTCTGGATAGGCCAATGCTATCGACAGCCTAAATATTACAATTTATTACCGTAATCGAAACTCTGAATAAAAGTACTTTTCAAAAACTTTTTTTCGATGGCAGAATTTTGCCGCCCTAAAAATTTTGCCGCCCTGAGCAGCTGCGCATGTTGCACCTGCCTAAATACGGCCCATGATCTATTTTTCCGAAACCCACCTTGCTATTTTCCTGTTTGTGGGTCTAGTTGGTGTTGTTGTTGTTATGGTCTTCAGTCCGAAGACTGGTTTGATGCAGCTCTCCACCCTACTCTGTCCTGAGCAAGCCTTTTCATCTCCTCATAAGAACGGCAACCCACATCCACTTGAATCTGCTTACTATACGCGTCTCTTGGTCTCCCTCTGCGATTTTTACACCCACACACTTCCCTCCAATGCTAAATTTACGATTCCCCGATGTCTAAGAATGTGTCCTACCAAGCGATCCCTTATTTTAGCCAGGGTATGCCAAAAATTCTGTTCAGTACTTCTTCATTGATTATGCGATCTGCCCACCTAATCTTCAGCATTCTTTTGTAACACCACATTTCAAAAGCCTCTATTCTCTTCCTGTCCGCACTGCTTATCGTCCATGTTTCACTCCCGTACAAGGCAACTCTCCACACAATTGCCTTCCGAAAAGACTTCCTTACACTTAAATTAATATTCGATGTTAGCAAATTTCTCTTTTTCAAAAATGCTTTTCTTCCCATTGCAATTCTGCATTTTATATCCTCTGTAATGCGACCATCGCATGTTATTTTACTACCCAAGTAACAAAACTCATCTACCATCTGCATTGTTTCGTCACCTAATCTAATTCCTTCAGCATCGCCTGATTTTCTAAGACCGCATTCCATTACTTTTGTTTTGCTCTTGTGAATGTTCATTTTATACGCTCTCTTCAACACAATGTCCATTTCATTCAACTGCTCTTCCAGGTCTTTTACTGTCTCTGATAGAATTACAATGTCATCAGCAAAACGCAATGTTTTTATTTCTTCCCCCTGAACTTTAATCCCTATTCCAAATTTTTGCTTGCTTTCCTTCACCGCCTGCTCGATGTACAAATTGAATAGCATCGGAGAAAGGCTACAACCCTGTCTTACTCCCTTCCCAACTGATGCTTCCCTTTCATGCTCTTCGAGTCTAATAACTGCGGTCTGGCTTTTGTACAAGTTGTAAACAACTCTCCTTTCCCTATATTTTACCCCGGCTGACTTCAGAATTTGAAAGAGTGTATTCCAGTCACAGCTGGTGTATGAAACAGTAAATAGGGTGTCAGATGCATGCCGGGCACAGCAGGCAGCCGGTAGCGGCAGTGGCGGAACACTCGGCGGTCCCTGGGGACGGCACTTGGGTCCGGCCGCCGGAATGTGGAGGGGGGAAGAGGGGGGGGAGCTCCCGGCGTGAGTGCCCCTCCCCCCTCCCACGTGGCCAGGCCAGATTTACGAGTCCAGAGTGGGGGCCCGGGGCTCACTGCGGCCGGCGCCGCTTTTACGATCGCCAGGATAGGGGGGAAGGGGGGGGGCTGTTGTGTCCGGCAGTCCCTGGTGGCCACCGCAAACACCGCCAGCCTCTGTCTCACCGCAGGCTGCGTCTGCATGCACTGTCCGCAAGCTCTTCCCTCTCTACCCTGCTCCTCAACGTCTCCTCCTGATTTTTTTTTTTTTTTTTTTTTTTTTTTTTTTTTTACGTATAAAAAGCTGATTGTCAGATTTATTGTGATTATTGTAATGATTAAAATATTGGTGATTTAAAGTGCCACTGTGAAACTGTAATTAATTGTTTCCGTGCAGTTCATGCGCAACTACGTCGCTCACATATGTTAACGTCCTCACTATTAAAATGCCATTACATACTTCCAGGACGCGCGGTTTGAGGTGCTTATGTATATGATAAACAAGCTCAAGTCTGTGATAAAGTTTCAAATAACGCTCACCAAAAACAAATATTTCAGCTGTTAAATACAGCATGTTTCAGGAAAAATAGCAAATACTCTAAGAGATGGTAATGAAGATAAATTACAATTAAAATGCGACATAACATGTGTCCAATTTTTATTGGGTACAGAGATACAGCTCTTCTACATCTACATAGGATACTCTGCAGCCGGCCGCGGTGGCCGAGGAGACTGAGGCGCTCCAGTCATGGTCTGCACGGCCACTACGGTCGGGGGTTCGAATCCCCCTCGGGCATGGATATTTGTGCCGTCCTTAGTCTTAGTTAGTTCATAAGTAGTTTGTAAGTTTAGGGACTGATGACCCCGTAGTTAAGTCCCATAGACTATACAAACATTTTGATATTCTGCAAATTGCATTTAAGTGCCTTACTATGTAGCCCAACGAAACTTGGAGCGCATGCAAATTTGGATATTTTGACTGATACTTTTGTCGGTTCCTGGTAGATCATCATATTGACTTTACTTACATAACCTGTTTTCGACATACTTTAAAGTATGAAGATGACATAGTAAGCCGAAAGCCGGGTAACTAAGTGGAAATGACCTTTTAGAACATCACAAAATCGTATTTTGAAGTTCTTATGTCTGTACTAAATTAGAAGTTGTATACATATTATATGGAATTTTTATACAATTCGTCTATAGTATCACCCCCTAAAATATTTACGGCTGCTCTAAAGGCGTGAAATTTAGTACACGGACACAAAATTACATGGGGAATGTTCTTAATCAGGTTTCGTTATATTTTTTTTTTTTAAAACCAACCGGAAAATTTGAGAAAAAGTGAAAGTACGTTTTCAATGGGTCCGTGTAAATCTATATCTTCGCAATGATCTTGATGAAATTTTGCGCAATTGACCTTCAAAACAAGAGGAATGGCACTATCTACATAAAATTTCGTTCAGTGCATGATGGAGGGTACTTATGGATTTCGCCAAAATCCACAATTTTGCTCCAGAGTAGGCAAAGACGAAAATCTTTTTGTACATACTCCAAATCGATCTGCCAAAAATGATTATCACGTTGCTTTAACATAAATGTACCCTTTTATTACATGCAAATAAACGGTTTTGTACGCTTCTACATAAAACCTTATTTTAAACCCGGACAAAGCCGGGTACTTGCAGCTGGTAGAACAACTACGTTCCCCTGAGCAGGAGACAAGTACACATTTCTCAAACAAATTCGCGACTTGGCTCCGCTCGTCAGCTGCGTTTCCCACTCTATCGCCTGCGCATGCGCGAAGCACTTCCATACGCGTAAGAATAAGATCCATCCATCCTATTCCGTCTACTAGCGACCGTATACGTGCATCTTGTGCTAGTGGACGCGTCTACACTGTACGCGGCCGGTGTGACCGGTGCATAATGGGTAATCTTGTAAGCTCTCACTTCCCGTGTAGAAAGGGCTTTAGAGAGCAAAGTTGTAGAGAATTTTCTCCCCTAGAAATTAGTTTATTCAATTTACGTGTCACATGAATAGTTACGCTGTTATTTTTATTTAAATTTCGAGCAGTCAAAAGGTGATCGCGAAGACCAAATTTAGTACAGTAACCTAAAGTGGGTAAAAAAAAAAAAAAATAAATAAATAAATAAATAAATAAATAAATAAAAAAAAAAAAAAGAAAAAGAAAAAAAGAAAAAAAATGTTCAAATGTTTGTACAGCTTATGGGCCTTAACTACGGGGTCATCAGTCCCTAAAGTTACAAACTACTTATGAACTACTTACGAACTAGGACGGCACAAATATCCATGCCCGAGGGGGGATTCGAACCCCCGACCGTAGTGACCGTGACTGGAGCGCCTCAGTCCTCTCGGCCACCGCGGCCGGCTAAAGTGGGTCAAAATTTGGCTCTGATACCTCTGGTTGGTGTTCTTGTTGCATTTTAGATGGCCCGTAGTGTATTCTACATCAACATGGGATACTCTGCAAATCACATTTAAGTGCCTGGCAGAGGTTTCATCGAACCACCATTATGCTTTCAGAATGAAACTTCACTCTGTAGCCGCCTCACCACTTTACTTCCGCCAGTACCTCGCCTCCTACTTTCCAAACTTCACAGAAGCTCTCCTGCAAACACGCAAGACTAGCACTCCTGGAAGAAAGGATATGGTGGAGACATGGCTTAGCCACAGCCTAAGGGATGTTTCCGAATGAAACTTCACTCTGCAGCGGAGTGTGCGCTGATATGAAACTTCCTGGCAGATTAAAATTGTGTGCCGGAACCGGGACTCGAACCTGGGACCTTTGCCTTTGCCTGACAAGAAATCTCCTATCCAATCGCAAATTTGGGGCTATATACCATAACCACGCAATTTGATTAAAAGCCGTTTGTGAGGTACGGTATCAAAAGCTTTCTAGAAATCAAGAAATACGGAATCGATTTGCGAACCTTTGTCGATAGCACTCATCACTTCGTGTGAATAAAGAGCTAGTTGTGTTTCGCATGAACGGTATTTTCTAAATCCGTGTTGGCCTTGGGTCAACAGATCGTTCTGTTCGAGATAATTCATAATATTACCGCTGGCCTAATAAAAAAAGGTAAACTCTCTGTACGGCACACATTGTACGAGTCGCAGGTCGCCGGCCCCCTTGTCCTGTGGCACCTGCCCTCGGCAAACACCTCATTAGCCCCGCAAACAACACGGCCGCTTCCTGCCCCGTAAACAACAAAAGCCCCGGCGCCTTTTCTGAAGCCCCTGCCGGATGTGTGTCGCGCTAACGGTGACGTTCTTTGTCACGACACACAGTTTCCGACACTGACTTGCTTATTCCTTGCCCTGGCTTTCCAGGCGGGTAATTGCCGTGCGTTCGCCTCGTGGAGGCGGCCGTTAACTCGCGCTCCGTGACTTTCGGCTAACAGTCTGCAGATCTGCGTGCCACGGCGGGCCGATCTGAGCTCACTTCCTTCACACCGACTGCCAGTACTCGGTTATTAAAGCTGCATTTCACAACAGTCGCGCCTGTAGTATAACTGTAGTCTCGGTGAACTGTGCAGGAAGCGAGTAGATATGATTTGAATAATATGAGTCAGCATTGCAGATTTAGAGCAGGGCGAATACACTGGTACAATGTTCTCAACTCGTGGGCAAATACGAAGTATAGCAGCGCGTTGAATGAAACTTCTTGGCGGATTAAAACTGTGTACTGGACCGGGATTCAAACCTGGTACCATTACCTTTCGCGGGGAACAGCTCTACCGGAAGTTCGGAACGATTTAGGTGTTCTTTCTTCCCGCGTGCTATTAGAGAATGGAACGGTAGAGAAAGGTTATGAAAGTGGTTAATGAACACTCTCCCAGTCACTTAAATGTGATTTGCAGAGTACCTATGTAGCTGTAGATGCGTTCATCTTGTGCAAGTGGGCGCGTCTACACCGTACGCGCCCGGTGCGACCGGTGCATCATGAGTAATCTTGTAAGCTCTCACTTTCCGTGTAGAAAGGGCTTAAGAGACAAAGGTGTAGAGAATTTTCTCCCCTACAAATTAGTTTATTCAAATTTCGTGTCTCGTGAATAGTTACGCTGTTATTTTCATTTAAATTTCGAACGGTCAAAAGGTGATCGCTAAGACCCACTTTTAAAGTTAGTACAGTAACCTAAAGTAGGCCAAAATTTGGGTCTGATGTCTGATGTTCTTAAAGCTGCATTTCACAACAGTCGCGCCTGTAGTATAACTGTAGTCTCGGTGAACTGTGCAGTAAGCGGGTAGAGAGTATGATTCGAATAATACGACTCAGCACTGCAGATTTAGAGCAGGGCGAATACACTGGTACAATATTCTCAACTAGTGGGCAAATATTAAGTATAGCAGCGTGTTGTCAGAAACTTCCTGGCGGATTAAAACTGTGTACTGGACCGGAATTCAAACCTGGTACCATTACCTTTCGTGGGAAACAGGTCTACCGGAAGTTCGGAAAGTTGGCGAGGTGCTGGCGGAAGTAAAGGTCTGAATTGGTCCGTTCTGCGTGCCAAGGTAACTCGGTAGAGCGCTTGCCCGCCAAAAGGCATCTACATCTACATCGATATGGGATACTCTACAAATCACATTTAAGTGCCCGGAAGAGGGTTAATCGAACCATCGTTATACTGTTTTATCTCCCATTCCATTCTCGAATACCGCGCGGGAAGAATGAACACATGAATCTCTCCGTTCGAGCTCTGATTTCTCGTATTTTATTCTGATGATCATTTATACCTGTGTAAGTGGGAGTCAACAATACATTTTCGCATTCGAAGGAGAATGTTGGCGATTTGAGTTTAGTAAGCAGCCCACGCCGCAGCGATAAGCGCCGTTGTTGTAATGATTCCCATCCTAGATCCTGTATCATTTCCATAACGCTGTATCCCCTGTATCCTGACAATACGATACGAGCTGCCCTTCTTTGGACAATTTCGATGTCCTCCGTCAAACCCGCCTGATAAGGATCCCACACTGGGCAGAAATATTCCAAAAATGGACGGACAAGCGTAGTGTATGCAGTTTCTTTAGTAGTTCTGTTGCATCTTTTAAGGGTTCTACCAATAAAACGCAGTCTCTGGTTCGCCTTTCCCACCACATTATCTACGTGTTCTTTCCAATTTAAGTCAGAAGTAATTGTAATTGCTAGGTATTTTGTGGAGTTTTCGGCCTTCATATTTGATTGATTTATCATGTAAACAAATTTTAACGGATTTCTTTTCGTACTCATGTGGACGACTTCACACTTCTCACTTCTTATGCCATACAGATATCTTATTCAAATCGTTCTGCAGGTGGTTTTGATCTTCATATGATTTTACTAGACGGTAAATGACGGCGTCATTTGCAAACAACCTAAGAGAGCTACTTAGATTGTCCCTGTAAATATGTAACAGCAGAGGACCAATAACACTACCCTGTGGAACGCCCGAAATCACCTCTGTTTTAGTCGATGCCTTACCGTTGATTACTACGAACTGCGTCCTCTCTGAGAGGAAATCCCCTATCTAGTCACAAATTTGGGGCGATATACCATAAACACGCAATTTGATTAAAAGCCGTTTGTGAGGTACGGTGTCAAAAGCCTTCTGGAAATCAAGGAATACGGAATCAATTTGCGAGTTGTGTTTCGCATGAACGATATTTTCTAAATCTATGTTGACCTTGGGCCAATAGATCATTCTGTTCGAGATAATTCATAATATTTGAATACAGGATATGTTCCAAAACCCTGCTGCAAATTGAAGTCCGGGATTCGAATACCGCTCCAGGAAACGGTTTTACTCTGCCAGGAAGTTTCATATCAGCGCACACTCGGCTGCAGAATGCAAATATCATACCAGCATGTCAAGTACTTACATCAAAGCAATTAAGCAGTTCTGCTAGTGAGTGTTGTCAGAAGTATGAGATTTAGTGTTACCGGAGGTTTCTATTAAAAAAGGGCTACGCCAATGGAGTACTATTTAATATCTATGAATCAGAAGCACTTAAAGCCTGGAGAACCAACTTTAAAGGCTTGGGAATCTTTCCGAGGTATGAAACGGTTACACAAGTCTCTTCGCTGATGAGCATTTCACTGTAATAGAAAAATGATGCTTTTAAAGTTAAATAGGTATATGAAATATGGGGCCTCTGAATTAGTGCGACAGAAGGAGAAAATCTTTAGGATGGTGATGAGCCGGCCGCGGTGGCCGAGGGGTCTGAGGTGCTCCAGTCACGGTCTGCACGGCCACTACGGTCGGGGGTTCGAATCCCCCTCGGGCATGGATATTTGTGCCGTCCTTAGTCTTAGTTAGTTCATAAGTAATTTGTAAGTTTAGGGACCGATGACCCCGTAGTTAAGTCCCATAAGCTCTACAAACATTTGAACTTATTTCTTTCTCTTTTTTTATGGTGATAACACTACATCGAAATCGCAATCGTGACAAGTTGAAATTTAAGAGTATTTCAGATACTAAGGTTAACTGTCCCTTGCATGTATAAAAAGTACGAGATTCAAAGTCAACACAAACAGCCAATTACATCACATAGTTTGATATTCGAGATCTTTCTTATTAGGATCTGGAAATATCCATGTATATAGATCTACATGATTAATACGTTCAAGTATATCAACGACGTTGTAGCTGCTAACTGTGAGCAAGGTATTAAATAAAATGAGGCAAATTTGTGCCCAGATCGATAATCGAATTCAGCTCTTTGGCATTCTAGACAGATGTTCTATCCAGATTTCCCCCAACCCATTCTTCAGGTAGATCAGTTCTTTGCGGACGTTGAACTCCGTGTTTGTTGCATGTTGATCGATGAGTTCTTGGCTCAGTTCTTTTCTGACCGAACGCGTTGAGGCAGCGAGCCGGCTAAGCAGCCTCGTATGTGGTGGATACATCGCCTCAACTTCGTTCCTACACTGCCATCGTAGCGACCCTCGCTCATTATTTTTGTTTACTCGCGACCGATTCTCGTAAAGACATCGAGCCTCGTGTGCATCTACATTTTAATTTAAGGCTCTTTTCCCCCATCGTCGCGTTAATTGTGTGTGTGTGTGTGTGTGTGTGTGTGTGTGTGTGTGTGTGTGTGTCTTTCTGAATACCCCTCGTACCATATATTTGGACGGAATCGGTGATACCAAACAGGCCAGGTCCCCTTGTCTGTATTACAGCCTTTCAAGGCAAGGTTCTGAGTTCGGGTCTTGGTCCAGCAAAGAGAAATTCTGTGCCCGTTGGACAAAAAGATCCAGCGGTATAGCCGACATTTCTTGCCCTTTGCTCCCGTTTCCGTATAAGTGTTTAGGCACGAACCCGATCAGTTAGCCGTGTGGTCTAACGCACCAGAGACGGGGAGGCGTACCATCCCTGGTTCGAACCCGCCCGGCTGAGTAACGAAAGGAATCGGAGTGCCGGCCACCCTAGATGTGGTTTTTAGGCGGCTTTCGACGTCCCCTTAAGTGAATACCGGGCTGGTCCCCAAGTCTAGCCTCAGTTACACGATTATCAAACATTTCGAAACACTTTATACTTGTACACATATAACACTAAACGCATACTTTTGGGGCCTACATTTCCTCCGGGGGGACCGGGGGAGGGGGAACGGAGCACGGAGTGGCGACAGGAAGAGCATCTGGCCACCCTATAAATGTTAACACGCCATATTCGAATTTAAGAAAGCCGATCTTGCATGTGCGGGAACATGGCCAAAGAGCAAGAAGAAGAAGAGTCTAGGCACGACTTTGGCGGTAGCGCCCTCGCGTGGGCTGAGCAAACACGTCGCCTGCCGCCTGGCGCCTGTAGGCTGCTAGCTGGGAGACTGCCGCCTCGGCAGCTAATTGCGTTATCCGGACCGGCCGTGCGCCTAATGCGCCACTTACACTCGGTCACGGCTGGCCGCCATAGAACACAGGCGGCGGCGCGCAGCTGTTCTCAGGTCGCTGCGGTCCTCACACAGCGGACCAGCCTGGCATACAACTGCCTGCCGCACGGCAGCGGCAACAGGTTTTGTCGATCCCGTTAGACCCCTGTGGTCTGCTAAACTCAGGCTAGGCCAAACTGGAGATGGGGCAGGGGCAAACTGGAGTGGGGCAATGGGGCAAACTGGAGATGGGGCAAACTGCAGATGGGGCAAACTGAGGCTCGGGCAAACTGAGGCTCGGGCAAACTGAGGCTCGGGCAAACTGAGGCTCGGGCAAACTGAGGCTCGGGAAAACTGAGGCTCGGGCAAACTGAGGCTCGGGCAAACTGAGGTTCGGGCAAACTGAGGCTCGGGCAAACTGAGGCTCGGGCAAACTGAGGCTCGGGCAAACTGAGGCTCGGGCAAACTGAGGCTCGGGCAAACTGAGGCTCGGGCAAACTGAGGTTCGGGCAAACTGAGGTTCGGGCAAACTGAGGCTCGGACAAACTGAGGCTCGGGAAAACTGAGGCTCGGGCAAACTGAGGCTCGGGCAAACTGAGGCTCGGGCAAACTGAGGCTCGGGCAAACTGAGGCTCGGGAAAACTGAGGCTCGGGCAAACTGAGGCTCGGGCAAACTGAGGTTCGGGCAAACTGAGGCTCGGGCAAACTGAGGCTCGGGCAAACTGAGGCTCGGGCAAACTGAGGCTCGGGCAAACTGAGGCTCGGGCAAACTGAGGCTCGGGCAAACTGAGGCTCGGGCAAACTGAGGCTCGGGAAAACTGAGGCTCGGGCAAACTGAGGCTCGGGAAAACTGAGGCTCGGGCAAACTGAGGCTCGGGCAAACTGAGGTTCGGGCAAACTGAGGCTCGGGCAAACTGAGGCTCGGGCAAACTGAGGCTCGGGCAAACTGAGGCTCGGGCAAACTGAGGCTCGGGCAAACTGAGGCTCGGGCAAACTGAGGTTCGGGCAAACTGAGGTTCGGGCAAACTGAGGCTCGGGCAAACTGAGGCTCGGGCAAACTGAGGCTCGGGCAAACTGAGGCTCGGGCAAACTGAGGCTCGGGAAAACTGAGGCTCGGGAAAACTGAGGCTCGGGAAAACTGAGGCTCGGGCAAACTGAGGCTCGGGAAAACTGAGGCTCGGGCAAACTGAGGCTCGGGCAAACTGAGGTTCGGGCAAACTGAGGCTCGGGCAAACTGAGGCTCGGGCAAACTGAGGCTCGGGCAAACTGAGGCTCGGGCAAACTGAGGCTCGGGCAAACTGAGGCTCGGGCAAACTGAGGTTCGGGCAAACTGAGGCTCGGGCAAACTGAGGCTCGGGCAAACTGAGGCTCGGGCAAACTGAGGCTCGGGCAAACTGAGGCTCGGGAAAACTGAGGCTCGGACAAACTGAGGCTCGGGCAAACTGAGGCTCGGGAAAACTGAGGCTCGGGCAAACTGAGGCTCGGGCAAACTGAGGCTCGGGCAAACTGAGGCTCGGGCAAACTGAGGTTCGGGCAAACTGAGGCTCGGGCAAACTGAGGCTCGGGCAAACTGAGGCTCGGGCAAACTGAGGCTCGGGCAAACTGAGGCTCGGGAAAACTGAGGCTCGGGCAAAGTGAAGATGGGAAAAACTGAGACTCGAGCAAGATGAAGATGGGAAAAACTGAGACACGGGCAAGATGAACATCGGGCAAACTGGTGGCCTTTGAGTAGGTGTCACTTGGGCACATTGAGGTTTTAGTACAATACAGCTTGAATAGAATATGGCTTGAGTACAATTGCACTCAACTACATTAAGGTTCGACTACATTAAGGCTCAGCTACCTTGTATCTCGAGTAAACTGTGGTTCGAGTATATTGTGGCTCGAATTCAATAAGGCTTGAGTTCATTAAGACAAAACAACAGTAATTACCAAGGAAGGTAGAAAAGAAGCCAAACAGAAATACCCGAAGAAACTGTGTGAACTTTCCATGTGTGGCTCAGAGTTAAAGTAGCAGACTCTGAATCGAAAGCTTGGGGCTTCGTTCCCCGCCAGTCCTAGAATTTTTATCGGTCACTTTTCACTTATTTTACCTCTGTCAATATTACTGCAGTGAAAAATATCGAGTAGTACCGCGGTTTGGAATCCACATCAAGCTGTAGGTCCCTCCTGTAACTGGCAGGGTAAGTTGATTTGAAGATGGGAGGAAGGCTACGGCATACCACCTCCAAACAGGACTATGCACTGTGCACTGTTGACTGCTTTATCTTCTCCCCCTTAATTTCTGCAACGCGGCACCAGGCGCGCCACCGGCTGGCATTCCGCGCCTTATAGAGCGCGCGGCCGCCTTTGAGGAGAGCCGCCGCCCCAGGGTCACGACCACGACCACGCCAAGGACGGCGTCACGACCAGAGCGGTCCAGATAGCGGCAGGTGCCGGCGCTGACGTCGCTCGCCAGCAATGCGCCCCTTCACTGCCCACTCTCCTCTCCCGACAGGCCATAATCCAGAGAAACAGACCTTGTGCCAAACTCAGCCGACTGAAAATTTTCGTTCGAAACCACTTAATAGCAAGTGTACTGTCTTCTTTTTGTAAAAGTTCGAAGTTGAGCAAGATAAACTGAGGAACGAAACTACTGAGACAATTGGTTCCTAGACTTATACGCTATTTAAAGAAACGTCTGCTAACGATGTAAATGCTGAAGTTTAGATTATGAAGTAAGAAGTTTTACTTCCTATCGACTTTCCTCTCAGAGAGAGAATTACACTAACCTGCTGATCTGCTGTCCTTGGACCATAAAGTCGTCGGTACTTCTCTTGACAGGTGTTTCGTCGCCTTATTGAAGTTTCATTGAGTGAAAATGGACAGTGGGATATTGACAGATCAGTTAGGCATAAGTGTGGTAAAATCTGTATTCAGAAAGAAATGAACACACGAATGTCAGGTAGCTCTGTTGCTTGTTCCACAAATGATTATTTTGGCACGAAACCGCCTTGCTCTAGGACAAGGAAATATTAACAATAATCAATAAATGAATAAAAGCACACATTTGCAGTCCCTAGAGAAAGCGGAGAATGGTTGAACAGAACAGAATGTTGCTAGCCATTAAATTCGTATTACTATTACATAGCAGGGGCCAAACCACCAACCTTACCACCGCCACTACCACCGCACTCAGCAAACAAAATGGTAACAGTACCGGATGTTCGTGGTAAAATTGCTCGTTAGAAATTTGCTTCCAGACGGCAATCATTTTAACCAAATGATTCAAATGTCTGTAAATCTATCAGACCAAACTGCATGGTCATCAGTCCGTAGCTTACAAACTAATTAAACCGAGGTAAACTAACCTAAGGACAACACACATACCCATGCCCCAGGGAGGACTCGAACCTCCATGGCGAGCAACCGCGCGCTCCGCAGCTAGAGGCTTTAGACCGCTCGGCTACTCCTCCGCGGCTCATTTTAACCGACGCGGATGGAAAATACATGAGAAACACGCAATTATCACAGCACAAATTAAACCACCGCCACTACCACCGCACTCAGCAAACACGAAGAAGAAACGGCTGAAAGAAGTAAAAACCGTAAGTAGCCATATAAATTGCGGCCATATAATCAGCGCGCAATAGAATGACAACGAATACAAACAGTTTATAATTGTAAATTTATATACGCAGAGACTGTTTTCCGATTCGAAAATTTTTTTGACGTTAACATGGAGGTCCGGGTTCGATTCCCGGCTGCAGCACAAATTTTAATACAATGCTTCACCTTTAATTTTAATGTCTTTGACAAACAGTTTATTTCGTTTTGCAAATTACAAGATGTATTAAAATGGAACAGTAATCACGGATAAGTGAACATTATATATTCAGCCCAATTAAGCCTTTATCGTGTCATGGAGGATATATTTCCCACTAACGGTATTCCTTTACTGCATTCTTGGGAATACGTAATACTACTTCCATACGCTCCTGGGCCCTAGTGGTAGGAGACTCCACTAGCTCTCGTTTCCGTTTGTTATTATAGCTTTTAGGGCTGTGGGTAGTATATTTATCACCAAATAATGATGTTCACGGGGTTTTGGGGGGGGGGGAGTATGTTTACCACAGCGTCGATGTTGAAAGGGGGCTTGGGAAATACAAATAGTGCTCTTTAGGAAGCATATTGGGGCATGTCAGTTTCGGGGAATGTCTTACCATCTCTGTATGTGCCAGACATTTTATGATGGTACACTGTAGCAGGTATAGGAAAAAATGCAACAACATTAGCTTCTGTTTGTCGCATGTCCACACTGTTATCGGAAGAGATTGTGGCGATGATTTGATCATTTGTTTCATAAAGAAATACACTCCTGGAAAATGAAAAAAGAACACCATGAATTCGTCGAGCCAGCATGGGGAAATTTTATTAACAAATTCTTGAGGATGTATACAACACAAGATCACTCAGACAAAGCCATGCGGAATCCATCGTGGGGCAATTTTCCCATGAAGACGATTGTAGAGGTGCTGAATGTAGCCTTGCGGAATGGCCTGCCGTCAAATTTCCACCTGGTGCATCAGTTGGGCTATATTTCGTACCGGTCGTTCAGATCACGCAAGATGACGCTTCATCCGGCCCAAACATGCTGAATGAGGGCAAGATGTAGGGATCCTGCTGGCCAGGGTAGTTGACGTACACCTTGAAGATGACGTTGGGTGGTTTGGGATACATGTGAACACACATTGTCCTGTTGGAACTATCACCTTTTTGGTTCCTAAACGGCAGCAATATGGGTTGAATGATGATTTAAGTGTATCTTGCGCTGTTCAATGTTACCTGAACGATCACCAGAGAAGAACGGCCAGTGTAGGACATGGGTCCCCACACCGTGATGCCGGACATCGGGATTGTGTTCCGCTGACGTATACACTCCAGACTTTCGCGCTGCCCTGCAAGACGCCACACACGCATACGGCCATAATTGGCACCGAGGCGGAAGCGACACTCATCACTGAAGACGACACGTCTCCATTCGTCCTTCGACATGTGCCCGTCGTGACACCACTGGAAGCGGGCTGAAAGATGTTGGGACGTGATCGGAAAACGCCCTTATGGCCCGCATTTTCATGCATCATGGTGTGGGGAGCCATATCATTCCCTGGCCGTTCTCCTCTGGTGGTCGTCGAGGTTACATTGAACAGTGCGTGGTACATTGAAACTTTCATTCAACCCGTCTTGCTGTTGTTCATTCTCAACAAGGCGATATGCTTTTCCAACCAGATAATGCACGTCCACATCCATCCCGTACCACCCCACGTGCTCTTCAAGGTGTACGTCAGCAACCCTGGTCAGCACGATCCCCAGATCTGTCCCCCATTAAGCAAGTTTGGAACCGGGTAAAACATTTTCGCGCGGTCTGCACGACCGGCATAAAGTCGGGTTCAGCTGAGGCACCGGGTGGAAATTGCATGACAGACCATACCGCAAGACTACATTCGGCACCTCTACTATAGCCTCCATGGCAAAATTGCTGTTTGCGTTGCTGTAAAACGACGGTATACACGGTACTAGCGTCGACATTGTGCACGCTCTGGTGACTGTACTCACGTGCGTATGGCTCTGTCTGCGTGATCGTGTGTTGTATACATCCTCAAAAATGTCTCAATAAAATTTCTCTCTGCTGGCTCAACGAATTAATGGTGTCCTGTTTTTCATTTTCCAGGAGTGTATTACTTGTAAACAGAAAACATGAAATGTAGACGATAAAATTTCAGTAGTGCTGTAAGTGTCGTGAAGCTCCTCGACGTTTTTGTCTTTATTAGGCCGTGGGACTGTTGGAATCGTGGGACGGCTCTCGCTGTCAAGTTGTCCCCGTGGCTTATCTCTTGCGCGGAGACAGGCAACTAGCATCGGATAGGGCGCCCTTGTCGGCAGCTGCGTCCTGGCCGTGGAGAAAGCTGCCAGTGTCGAGGTCCGGCAGCTCTGTATTAGGTAGGGCGGCGGCGGCCGGCCTTGTAAGGAAAGGCAAGCCGAGGTAAGGCGAGGTAAGTCGAGTCCAGTCCGCCAGGCCAGGTACCCGCAAAGGCAGCGCCGACCGGCCGTCACGGCGACGCGAAAAACGCGCAGACGCGACGTCGCGAGTGATTTGTGCACAGTGGCGGCAGGGGGTCGTCGGCCCGCCGAGACCCGCTCCACCACACCAGGGCCACGGGACGGCGAGCACTCGACACGGCAGGGAAAGCCCCTGTGGCTTGGATGCAAACCAGTGTCGCGCTCGGCACCATATTGACACCGAGTGGACATGGAACTATAGCTGCTTACGAGAGGACGCCTAAGCGTCATCGCCCAATACTTCCAAATTCATGGTAAATATTGGGCGTGGTGAGACATGAAAGTGGCCCTAGTGCGAACACCAGATGGCCAAGCGTTTAGAAAGTAAATGGAATTTTGATACGGATCTACCAATTTATGCAGTTTATCAATTGTCCCTGTGATAACGAGTTCATGAAGCGGTGTTTCACTCAGCAGTAAGAGATGGAATTAATATTAGAGATGTTCGCGGAGGCGACCCCCCCCCCCCCCCCCGTGTCAAATACGAGGGTTGGAACTTAAATAATGGCAACTATAAATTCACAACCGATACAAAAGCGTTACATGTTTGCACCTCTTGCAATCCTTCAAATTAGTCACCGGCGTTGTGTAGAACCTCTTGCCAGCTACGTGGAAGGCGTAATATACCGTTAGCAGAGCTTGTTCTGTTGATGGTGCGAATGGAGCGGTCTGCTGCCTGTCGAATCTCTAGAACTTTTTCCAGCCTCATCGCCGCGCATTATTGTGCAAAATGATGGGTGGGCTGCGCAAAACGTGTTCCCACTTTTTTCGCAAAGCACCAAAAATGAACAGTAATACTGTGGATTGACGGTTTGCCGTGCAGGAATGTATTACTTTAGAATGACACCATTTCAGTCGTACATAAGAATCACCATAACTTTCACTATATGGGGCTATGAAGCACTTTCGACTTTCTCGGCGACACACAATGACGCCATTCGTTGGATTAGCGTTTTAGTTTTAGCTCGTACGATGTGGCCCATGTCCCGTATGTTACGATACAGTGTAAGAAAGCCTCTCCTTCGCGCTCATGGCGCTCCAACTGCGTTGTAACGCATCCATTTCTGCATTTCCGTCATTTCGTGCGAAACCAATCATGAAGCAATTTTTCGCATGCCCAGGCGTTCCTTCATGATGCGAACCACAGTCGCATGCGCTAATCCGGTATCGTGGGCGAGCTCAGAAATTGTCTGGCGTCCATCACTGTCTACTAACGCGGCAACAATATGCACTGTCGATGCATGTCTGTCAGGGTTTCCCGACCTTCGTTGAAGGCTTTTACCCAACGTGCCACTGTTCTGTAAGGCAATGCCGATACCCCGTACGCCTCTTGGAAGACGCTGATAATGTCATGGTGTACGACGTCTGGTACAATCAATCTTGATCCAGCTCCTTTGTTCCTGTTTCGAGAGAGAGAGAGAGAGAGAGAGAGAGAGAGAGAGAGAGAGAGAGAGAGAGAGAGAGAGAAAGAAAGAAAGAAAGAAGAGGGTTCAAATGTTTTTAAAGCTTAAGGAACTTAACTGCGTGATCATCAGTCCCTGAACTTACAAACTACTTATGAACAACCTTATACTAAAGACGGCACAAACATCCATGTCCGAGGAGGGATTCGAATCCCCGACGGGGAACGGCGTCGTGCTTCCTAGCATAGCGGCTCAATGCGTTTGGCCACTGCGCCGCGGCTGTTTCGAAAACATGGTGCCACCGTTACGTTAGACCGCTCGCTGACAAGTGACCGTGTTTTCCTCGATTGTGCGCACGCTGGTGACGTGGGACGGGCGAGTCCATTTCCTCGGAGGGAAGGTAGGTATGTCGACAAAAAATGTTCAAACGTTCGTTAAGCTTTTGAGAGTTAACTGGGGGATCATCATTCAGTAAACTTACAAACTACTTATAAATTAACTTATGCTAAAGACAACACAAACATCCATGCCAGAGAGAGGATTTGAACCCCCGACGGGGAACGACCGAGAGCATAGGAGCACAGCGCCTCAATGCCTCTGGCCACTCCGCCGCAGCGGTTATGTCGACAACGTGTAGTATCAGCGACAATAGAAGATTCCATTGCATAGTGTCTCCACATAAATGTTTCCACTATTTAAGTTGTTCCAACCCTCTTTTTTGCTCCTCGCCAATGCAGTTTTACATCAAAACGACAACAACCACACCACATGACATTCGAATGTTTTCAGTTAACTACGTTTACGTTTTACGAAAGAACAGATGATTCGATAAGGCCTTGTAAAGCAAATCTGCGACTGATCTTGTGCGATTTAATTTGCCCAGGCACTGTAGATCTCTTTCAAAGGAAGTTACTTGTGATTGTTCTCTAAAATTGAGACGCATCGCTTCCGGCGTATTGTGCTGTCGGATGACTACATTTCGTGCTCACCGGAGCACGACGGCCGGGAGAAATTCACTGCGGGAGATAACGTGACCTGCCACATTTCCTGTGTCTTCCACCATGTCGTACCATATTGCTTCCGCTGTGCCCCACGGACGCTTAACGTCCTGACATCTATTTCTCCCACCTCCAGCTAACTGGACATCATTACAGTGGTTGCTGGACACATTCTGCGGAGCTATTCCAACCTAAGCGAGGAGTTGCTGTCTTTGATTGAACTGACATTGTGTGTGTCCGTTCAACACCACCTAGAAAGAAGGCCGTGGCGCTCTCGTGTGACGTCAGGCAGAGTAGGTTGCGCGCGCATAGCTGACTGGGTAGCCGCTGGGACACGGCCCACTACGCCGAAGCAGCGAGCTAGTCAGCTATGCGCGCGCAATCTTCTCTGTCTGACGTCACACGAGAGCGACGCGGCCTTCTCTCTAGGTGGTGGTGGTCCGTTGCCCTGTTGCTATTTACGAGGCGTGTTTCTTAAGAACCGTTTTGAAATTTAAAAAAAGACGTGCTAAGATATCTCAATTATTTTATGCGCACTGTGTACCTACAACCGTTTTCTACGCACTGGCGCCAGGACAGGCTCATAATGCCTTTTAGGCGGTTTTCCACGAACGCGTGCTGGTTCCTTTGCCACGCCTCAGTTTCAATACGTCGTCAAGTGGTGCGCAAACAATTCCTCCATGTTCACACACCATGATTTAAAGCGCAGGCAGCCAGTTGGGTACACATTATTCTTCCGCCCCGTGAAGGGTGGGGGGGGGGGGTTCCACCATGGAACAGACCGTTGGGCGGTGCCGGCAGCTGTTTGGCGGAGGGCGATTCTGTTGGAGGGGCCCTCACTGCTGTTTGCGGTTCCTTGCTCTTCATTCGATTCAATTAAGAACAAATACGCTAACACTCGTAACAAAGAGAACAATTTTAAAAGGTAAATGTAGGTAGTTCATTTTCACAGGACAAGTAGATTAGCATGTTCTACATAATGATTAGCATTTGAACCGCGTCTGCCCGCGTGTTCTACATCTACATAAATAACCCGCGAATCACACTGAAGTGCATGGCAGTGGTTTCATTGAAACGCTTTCATGATATTTCACTGTCCTTCCATTTCAAATAGTGCCCGTCAAAAAAGACACCAAAATCTTCCCGTTATCGAAGTGATTTCTCTTATTTTATCCGATAATCTTCCTCCCTATGTATAAGGGCGCTAACAAAAAAAGTTTCCATTCCGAAGAGAAAGTTGGCGAAAAATATTTCGCAACTAAATTTTGCCGCAACTACACTCTTGGCCATTAAAATTGCTACACCACGAAGATGACATGCTACAGACGCGGAATTTAACCGAAAGGGAGAAGATACTGTGATATGCAAATAATTAGCTTTTCTGAGCACTCACATCTACAACGCGCTGACATGAGGAAAGTTTCCAACCGATTTCTCATACACCAAACAGCAGTTGACCGGTGTTGCCTGGTGAAACGTTGTTGAGACGCCTCGTGTAAGGAGCAAAAAATGCGTATCATCACGTTTCCGACTTTAATAAAGGTCGGATTGTAGCCTATCGAGATTGCGGTTTATCGTATCGCGACATTGCTGCTCGCGTTGGTCACGATCCAATGACTGTTAGCAGTATATGGAATCGGTGGGTTCAGGAGGGCAATACGGAACGCCGTGCTAGATCCCAACGGCCTCGTATCACTAGCAGTCGAGATGACAGACATCTTATCCGCATGGCAGTAACGAATAGTGCAGCCACGTCTCGATCCCTTAGTCAACAGATGGGGACGTTTGCGAGACAACAACCATGTGCACGAACAGTTCGACGACGTTTAAAGCAGCATGGACTATCAGCTCGGAGGCCATGGCCGCGGTTACCGTTGAGGCTGCATTACAGACAGGAGCGTCTGCGATGGTGTACGCAACGACGAACCTGGGTCCACGAATAGCAAAACGTCATGTTTTTCGGATGAATCCAGGTTCTGTTTACAGCATCATGATTGTCGCATCCATGTTTGGCGACATCGCGGTGAACGCACATTGGAAGCGTGTATTCGTCATCGCCATACTCTCGTATCACCCGGCGTGATGGTATGTGATGCCATTGGTTACAGGTCTCGGTCACCTCTTGTTCGCGTCGACGGCACTTTGAACAGTGGCCGTTACATTTCAGCTGTGTTACGTCCCGTGGCTGTACCCTTCATTCGATCCCTCCAAAACCCTACATTTCAGCAGGATAATGTACGACCTCATGTTGCTGGTCCTGTACGGGCCTTTCTGGATACGGAAAATGTTCCACTGCTGCCCTGGCCAGCACATTCTCCAGATCTCTCACCAATTGTAAACGTCTGGTCAATGGTGGCCGAGCAACGGGCTCTTCACAATACGCCAGTCACTACACTTGATGAACTGTGGTATCGTGTTGAAGCTGCATGGGCTGCTGTACACGCCATCCAAGCTCTGTTTGACTCAATGGCCAGACGTATCAAGGCCGTTATTACGGGCAGAGGTGTTGTTCTGGGTACTGATTTCTCAGGATCTATGCACCAAAATTGCGTGAAAATGTAATCACATGTCAGTTCTAGTATAATACATTTGTCCAATGAATACCCGTTTATCATCTGCATTTGTTCTTGGTGTAGCAATTTTAATGGCCAGTACCGTAATAATGTCTCTCCCCCCCCTCTTCGCAACTAGTGCATCATTTCCGTGACTACTTTCTCTCGTGTATCGCGGTAATACAAAAACAAGTTGCTCTTCTTTTAACTTTCTCTATATACTTTATTAATCGAACTTGGTGGATAATCCAGAATGCTCAGCAATACTCCGAAATAGGACGAATTAGTTTTGTCAGTATCTTTAGGAGAAGGTCGCTTACTAGTTTAATTACACCACCTTCCTTAATAACACTATCCCAATAGGTGGAAGTTCATGCCAGAATCTCCGTGTTGTTGTATTCCATAGGATGACCGGTGCCAAGACTGTGTTCTGCAACAGCGGATTTGGTTGACTGCTGTAAGCGCGTGTAACGTTTATGTTCAATACACCGGTCTTCCACAGTCCTGATTGTCTGACCAATATATGACATGCCACAACTGCAAGGAATACGATACACACCTACCTTACGCAAACCAAGATCATCCTTTACGGACCCCAACAGGGCCTTTATCTTAGAAGGTGGTCGAAAAACACATTTCACATCGTATTTCCGCAAAATATGACCAATCTTGATGGAAATGCTCCCTGCGTAAGGCAAAAAGGCCATAGATTTAGGTGCCACTTCATTACTATCGTCACTCACCCATTGCACAGTCGGCAGATTGCGCGACGCACGTTTTATCTGTCTCTCACTATAACCATTCTGAAGAAAGGTCACCTAGAGATGGGACAACTCAGCTGACAAACTTTCAGGATCTGAAATGACACGGGACCTGTGAACCAAAGTATGAAGCACTCTTCACGCTCAGCTAGATGGTGACAACTATCAGCTCGCAGATACAAATCAGTGTGATTAGGCTTCCTATAAACCGAATGTCCCAATGTATCAACCTTCCTTCTGACCAACACATCAAGGAAAGGAAGAAAGCAATTCCTTTCACCTCCATAGTAAACTGAATATTCGGGAGGATTGAATTTAGTTGTTCAAAAACCGTTTAAATTCTCACTAGCATGAGGCCAAACGACAAAGGTGTCGTCTACATATCTGAAAAAACACGCAGGTTTCAGTGTCGCTGGCTCTAAAGCATGTTCCTCGAAATCAACCATAAACAAATTGGCCACAACATTCTGTTTATTGGAAGCCTACTCAAACTGATTTGTATCTGCGAGCTGATAATTGTCACCATCCAGCTCAGTGTGAAGGAGTACTTCGTACTGGTTCACAGGACCCATGTCGTTTTGACCATGAAAGTTTGTCAGCTGAGTTGTAGGCTTCTAATATCCATCAGGTATAATATTTCTGGCTTAAAGCCACCATATTAAGATCGAAGTATTGCTTCAGTGCAGCCGGTTAAGACCAATAGGCGACAGATGGTAAAAGCTGGTGAGAACCACGACAGGTGGTATAGTAGGTCGGGTTCTAATGGGAAAGAGCACTGGCAAATCTCCCCGAATTCTAGGGAAGTCCCCAAGCGGCAGGCACTGGACACCGATTAGCTGTAGCACTGGCGGTCACGCGCCAAAACGCAATCATGATTTTATTAATATTTAATAAACTAATAATATATTCAATGTCAAACTCAGTTCATAAAAAACCCTTAAAGCTAAGCTATGCCCTGAGTAGATAAAACATTAACAATTAGTAAAAACATTAAGAAAACAGTTAATATAAGACGGACGATGCACCGCGGCCATCTTTACGCACCAAATTGCGGAATGAAGGCAGCCTTGCATCGAGCCGCCACTCTTCAGTTCAGAACAGGCACTCGGAAGAGTAACATGTGACTTTATTATGCGCACTCGGTGGAGTAACATGCATATGTAGGCCGTCAAAAAACACTGTTTAATTATCTTAGATCAAGGGAAATAACCTTATATTAACTTTCGTTAAGAAAATGTGTGTCACGTCGATGGTATGCAGTTTACTGGTTTTATGCTGACTTTAATAAAATCAGTTGGCATCCCAATTCCCGAGGATTTCAGTTTTATTTAGTAACTAGATCAGTTCCTACCAACAGTTTAGCAATTTCAGCCTCATTCAAGAACTCCGACCTGCTTGCTATCATCTGCGTGGGGACATCTATAGAAGACGTCAGGTTGGTGAACTTTTAGAGATTCTATTCTTCACACAGTGCAGTGGGGAGTGGCTACAACCGTTGCGTACACTGTCATTGCGATACAAACGCAAACTGTTGTGCGTCGTCCATGGCAACATGGAGGAGGAAAAAATGTTCAAATGTTTGTAAAGCTTATGGGACTTAACTACGGGGTCATCAGTCCCTAAACTTACAAACTACTTATAAACTACTGACGAACTAGGACGGCACAAATATCCATGCCCGAGGGGGGATTCGAACCCCCGACCGTAGTGGCCGTGCAGACCGTGACTGAAGCGCCTCAGTCTCCTCGGCCACCGCGGCCGGCGGAGGAGGAAAGTAAATGATATAGGATCGGTTAACATACCCCCTATAGACATTTTTCCCGTCGTACAGGCCATAATAATTTTTTAATTCCAAATTTTTCCCAATTTCATCTGAAGTGAATCCTTAAAGTTACATATGATTCATTACCCATGTCTTACGTGTGTTGGTGCTCTGCCTCCACTGACAAGTCGGAGGCACTTTATTTTCCTCTCTGCGATGCCGAAAAAAACTGCTGGAACGCTGCCAAATTTCCACTTTCTCCGAACAGCACGCCCGTCGATCGGTAGCGAAAAGTCGCCGAGAGAAATCCATAGGCAATTACTGACCGGCGAAATTACTTTTCCGGCCGTTAATGCGAGAGGTCGGCAGCAGTCAGCAAAATGGCCGCGGGCGGTCAGGTGGGCGTGTTTGTCTGGCAGCCTGGACTGGCGCCAGTCGCCGCGACGCGCCACTAAATCTCCGCCCGCTTTATCAAGATTTGTGGCACGCCGCTAATCAGCTAGTAACGGCTCACTCTCCAACGGGATTGCTTCGGGGCGAAAATCCGGCAGAATGTATTCCTCTGACAACTTCCAACGTTTCCGTTGCCCTCGTAAATATTAATTAGAAAGATACTGGCTGGAAAATCAGCACGGAAGGGCAATTTCATCAGCGCTTTTTCGTCCTAAAGGCACAGTATCGCCGACGGCGCGTCTTCAGTCCTATCGATTTTGAGAGGCCCTCGCATCAGGGGTCGGCCGAGTAGAATATTATGCGCAACAACACTTGCTGTTTGTTTATCCTGGTGGGAGGGCGCGGAGAGCGTGAAAGAAAAGGGAAACTTGCCCTTTGAAGTCGGGGCGATCCCGCTGTGTGCAGAGCTCTCGCCGCTGTCGGCAAAAAGCGTAAACCCAAAAGTCAACAGCGGGAGGCTGATACGGTCGAGGGGCGGGGATGCGGGCGAGAGAAGACACCACCACTTGCTGCGGGGTCGCCGCACGCCTGACGGCTCTGCAAGGCTTGTCCGCCTTCTCTCTATGCCCCCTCTCCTTCTTCTGTATCCTCCTCTCTCTCTCTCTATTCTGATGCTATCCGCTTTATACACCCCCACCCATAATGAGCACCAGAGACTTTACCAATTTTTTGTCACCTTCATAGTCGACGTCACGTAAAGAAGGCGGCCCAGTTTTCAGCCGTTCTGCGCATCCCCCTCCATGACCGCAATAACAGCCAATAATGTTAGCTCTGTAGGCGCGTGGCTGGCCGCGCGTTACGCAATGTTTCTCCCGCAGGCGCAACTGTTGGCGCTCGGCCGCAGCTTCTCCCCTCCACACTTCTCTTACCGCTCCGCCTCCATGCGCGGAAGCGCCTTCTTACATGAGGTCAGCTATAGTCCTCGTTAGCTTGTAGGCTGTGAGTCGATCATTTCCCTGAAAACACAGTAGCTACAGGGGACGGACAAAAATGACGCCTGAACCTTTGCAGCTATAAAACTCTTCTGGGTATTGGACCGCATCGTCAATATATCAAATATTTCACCGACGTTTCGGCCACTATTGCAAGCGGCCATCTTCTGGGTGTTACGTAACATATATTGACGATGCGGTGTCGCGGTGGAGTAGCCGAGCGGTCTAAAGAGTCTCGCTGCGGAGCGCGCGGTTGCTCGCTGTGGAGGTTCGAGTCCTCCCTGGGGCATGGGTGTGTGTGTGTTGTCCTTAGGTTAGTTTAGTTTAAGTAGTTTGTAAGCTACGGACTGATGGCCACACAGTTTGGTCCGATAGAATTGCAAACATTTGAACATTTGACGATGTGGTCCAATACCCAGAAGAGTTTTATCAACAATGACAACGCCTTCGTTTACACTTTGCAGCTATGTTTGTGTGGGCGCATTATTTTGGAATATGACAGTATTTGTTATCAATATGTTAGGCACAGTAGGCAGTTTTAGAATCTATGACTTCAACTGCGAATGGGCAAAGCTGAAAATGTGTACCCAGCCAGGATTCGAACCCGGGTCTCCTGTTGTGTCTGATGGGAGGCGTGCTTAGGTAGTTTTAGAATCATTCACAGTTATCTGACATGTGAAGGTAACGTTAGAAATACTTTAATATCACGATAAAGGTGCCCAAAGCATGACCGAACCTTCTCCATACAAGAAAAGCTTGCCATCTGGTGAACTTCTTTTGACGTTTCCGCTATATAAATGAGGTTATCTGAAGGGAAAAAAATCAATTTTTTGTAAACCTACTGGATCGGTCCCTACACTTACAAATTACTTAAGCTAACTTAAACCTATCCTAAGGACAACAGGGTGCGAAATTTCAGTTCTGAAGTCACCAGCCAGACCAACAACTTTGGTCGCCACCACCCCTTTATGTGAACATCAGTGGCGGACTAATGAAGAGCAGTACATTAGCTTTTTTTTATTGTTGAGTAACGCAATTTTACAAAACCATACGTCAACCGACATGAACAAGAAGACTTGACGTACGTAGTGTTCGCAATAAAAAAATGTGTAAGATGGGCGTGCAGTTTTTCGGCCCTAGGAAAGTTTCAAGAGCGACGGTGAGAAGAGGTTAGAAACTGAGGGTGAAAGGTTAATGATCAGGGATCAGATTCGGTTATGACATTGCAAATCTCAACAAACCCTGTGGGAAATATTGCTAGGGCTGATACCTTATATTTCTGTTCTTTTTTGCCCCTCTTTATATGTCAAACAGGCGACGTTTCCTTGTTGTTTTTGGATCTAGGCCGAATTCTTTTATAATGTTGTAGTGGTCTTCAGTCCGCAGACTGGTTTGATGCAGCTCTCCACGCTACCCTGTCTTGTGCAAGCCTCTCCCTCCGAGAATTCGTTCGGCAACCTACATCCGTTTGAATCTGCTTATTGCATTCGTCCTTCGGTCTCCCTCCACGATTCTTACCCCACACACTTCTTTCTAATACTAAGTTGACGATTCCTTGATGTCTCAGAATGTGTCCTACAAGTATATCCCTTCTCTTAGTCAGTATTTGCCTGAAACTGCTTTTCTCCCCAATTCTGTTAAGCACCTCCTCATAGTTACGTGATCTACCCATCTAATCTTCATCATTTGTCTGTAGCATCACATTTCCAAAGCTTCTATAATCTTTTTGTCTGAACTCCTTATCGTCCTCGTTTCATTCTCATACAATACTCCAGACAAATGCTTTCACAGAAAGAACTTCCTAACATTTAAACTAACACTGGATGTCAACAAATTTCGCGTCTTCAGAAACTTTTCTTCCCATAGCCATTCTGCATTTTATATCTTCTTTACTTCAGCCAACAGAAATTATCTTGCTACCCAAATAACAAAACTCATCTACTAATTTTATCGTTTCATTACCTTATTCCTTCAGCATCGCCTGAATTTCTGATAATACATTCCATTACCTCTGTTTTGCTCTTGTTAATGTTCATCTTGTGTCTTACTTCCACGACACTGGCCATTCCATTTAATTGCTCTTCCAGATCCTTTGCTGCCTCTGCCAGAATTACTATGTCATCAGCAAACCGCAAGGTTTTTATTCCCTCTCCCTGGACTTTAATTCCCTCTATTTCTCCTTGCATTGCTTCACAGCTTGCTCAATGTACAGATTGAACAACATTGGGGAAAGGCTACAACCCTTACTTCCCAACTACTGCGACCCTTTCATGCCCTTCAACTCTAATAATTGCTGACTGGTTTTCCGACAAGTTGAATATAACTCTTCGCTCCCTGTATTTTACTCCTTCTACCTTCAGAATTTGGAAGAGTATTTTCCAGTCAACACTGTCAAAAGCTTCCTTCAGATCCACAAATGCTACAAATGTAGGTTTCTCTCTCCTTAACCTAACTTCTAAAATACGTCGTAATGTCTTACCTCGCGTGTTCCTACATTTCTCCTAAATACAAACTGATCTTCCCCATGGTCTGATTCCACCAGTTTTTCCAGTCTTCTGTACATAATTCGTGTCAGTGAACGGATCATTTGCGAAATTAGAATTTCCAGTGGGGAGGAGAAACATCAGCGCTTAGGCACACATGTTTTACGTCCCTATTGCGGACTAACCTACCGTAGAGCCAGGAACAGGAGACTACGTTTGAAAAACTCTAGCGCACACGTAGATGGGTAATCAAGAAGAGTTCATGAAGACATAGAAATGCACCGCAGTTTTCAACTATGATGATCGTTGAGTGAAGAAATAATCATCGACCTCCTTGGGAGACTGCTTTTGGACATATTAGGGATTTTTCCCAAGCTCGCAGCGGCCACAGCCGGCCGACCTCAAATTTTCTGGGCGAATTCCTGAAGCCACCTGGGCGAGAGAACAGGCTTGCTGTTGATATCTGGCCAGCGAATCGCGTGCCGAGAGAAAAAGAAGCAGACGTAGGCGGCCGGGCCTCAGTGTCTGATCGCAAGATCTGACCAAAGGCGCGCACTCTCTTACCACGACAATGAAAAACTGCGGCCCGCTCATGACTGATGTCTGCGGAAACTCCTACTGGCTGGCTATGTTGGAAATCTGAAAGTACGACGAACAGCGAAATGGAAACGGGGCAGATGTGGTGAATGTTCAAGTCACACGACGACATTCACACATCCAATATCGTCAAACAGTTCCTGGCAAAAAGGGGGTCGGGCAACTTGAACATCCACATACTCACCTGATCTCCAGACTTCTATCTATTCCCCTCGATGCAAAATTGCTTTGAAAGGAAGCAGATCTGACGATATTCCTGACATACAACGAAATAGGACGAGCCTGTTGAACACCATCCCACAGGAAGGCTTCGTGCAAAGTTTCCAGGACATACATAGCAGATCTCAGCGGTGCATATTTATGGTAGGTGACTGTTTCGAAGGACAACAAGGTAACTGTAGTTCATAATTCATCTAAGTTAATGTGACATGACTAATCACCGAACTTTATTGTCAGGGGCTGTATTAAAGTTTCTCGTATTATTCTCTTTGTTTAGGCCTACAACTTTCTCATCACACTTCTTTGAAAATTTAATTTATCAATTTCTTTTAATTATAATTTCCGGGGATGTTATTTCGTAGGTGTTATCCTTGAGGTGTGTATAGACGCTCCAGGCGGTCGATTTTAATTTTTTTTTTATATCTTTCTTGACGACCACATTTATTTAGACATTATACTTGCATTGCACTCCGTGTTTTTAAAGAGACTGTTTCATATGCAGTATTGTCAACTCTTCCTGTGCACTTATCTACTTTCCTTGGTTTCTGTTCTTATCTCTCTGTTTTTTTTTTCACACACACACACACACACACACACACACACACACACACACACACTAAACGGATACATCGCAACAAAAACAAAAGAATGTATGCGAACCTGATGAACCACCTGAAAATAGACGATCTACGGAGTATTAATAAAGCTTTAGATTCAAAACAACAGGAATTTCTTTCAATTATAATTATATAAAGAAAAGAATACATAGTATAGCTCGAGTGCTGTAACAGAGAACAGCCACGGATCGACTGTGTAAATCCCCCCCCCCCCCCCCCCCCCCCCGAATACATCTCCTCTGCAGATTCGGAAAGACAATATTTTCTGTTTTACATAGTAAAGGCGAACGTAGCGGCATGCTCCATGCTTTCTAAAAGACTGTTTTGAAAGGAAAGGAATATGTAACAGGTAAATGATTGGCTAAATGTTTTTCACTTAAAATAATAATAATAATGTTCAAATGTTTGTAAAACTTATGGGAGGCATCAGTCCCTAAGCTTACCAACTACTTATGAACTACCTTATACTAAAGACAGCGCAAACATCCATGCCCGAGGGGGGATTCGAACCCCCGACGGGAAATGGGCTCGCGCATCGTAGCATAGCGCCTCAATGCGCTCGGCCGCTCCGCCGCGGCTTTTCATTTCACTTCTTCAAGACTTTTGTTGCTTATAATATTAATTTCTTTTACTAATTAATGTTAGGAAGATACATATTTCTGTCAAGACATTGTACATATACGTTCCACAACATGAAAATCATGTTAGTTACAAAAAGAAAAATGCAGTGTTGATATTCCTGTAGAATAAACACTTCTTTACAAATAATTTTAGCTGAATAGTTTACATACCTAAAGATGTATTATAACAATCGACTCATCGTTAATTGTAGGCCGGCCGCGGTGGCCGAGGGGAATGAGGCGCTTCAGTCACGGTCTGCACGGACACTACGGTCAGGGGTTCGAATCCCCCCTCGGGCATGGATATTTGTGCCGTCCTAGTTCATAAGTAGTTTATAAGTTTCGGGACTGATGACCCCGTAATTAAGTCCCATAAGCTGTACAAACATTTTAACATTTTTTGTTAAGAGTCGTGTTTATCAGTTAACCGCTCCGTACTGATAATCGCCAATAGCTAGAAAGGAGACCGTGTATGAATACGGAAGGAAGAAAGAGAGCCGGCCGCGGTGGCCGAGGTGACTGAGGCGCTCCAGTCACGGTCAGCACGGCCACTACGGTCGGGGGTTCGAATCCCCCCTCGGGCATGGATATTTGTGCCGTCCTAGTTCGTAAGTAGTTCATAAGTAGTTTGTAAGTTTAGGGACTGATGACCCCGTAGTTAAGTCCCGTAAGCTTTACAAACATTTGAACATTTTGAACATTTGAAGAAAGAGAGAGAGAGGTGAAGATGAACAAAAGGCACTGATCGGTAAGTGAAGACTGAAGGGCCAGGAAATGATGTCGTCTTCCAAGAAGCTACTGAATGAAGAGAAGCACTAGTCTCTTTAAGTGCGAATCTCAAGAGACATCAAAATAGCTGTTGGGTGGACCTACCTTTAGTAGAACAATAATCTTATGAACATTACTGATATCCAGTCGGGACACTGCTGCAGACCACAGCTGAGGACGGGACGACGCCCACTACCACGGATACCCTCGCTGGGTAGTCCATAGTTGATCTCGTGTTATGTTCACCACCTCTCCCGCCCCCATGTCAAAGTCTGCCCCTACTGACCGGTAATGAGTCTGCGGTCCGCCGAGAGTCGGCCACACGCTCCCACTTCCTGCACCCGGGCGGAAGCAGCCGTCCGTGACTCACACCGCGTTAACAGTCTGAGCGACGTCCGGGCACGTTTTTACGTTTATGAGTCGCTGTTAAATTCGGCACGCAGCACTTTGGCACGAACGGAATTGGGTAATCAAATTAGACACACCGAACCTCGATCTTCTGGCACCTAAACTCTTTGGAGGTTATCACAAAGTGCACGGCGGAAGGTAGCTTTTACTGACTGGCATTAGTGCTGCCGCCGGCCGCGGTGGCCGAGGGGACTGAGGCGCTCCAGTCACGGTCTGCACGGCCACTACGGTCGGGGGTTCGAATACCCCCTCGCACATGGATACTTGTGCCGTCCTTAGTATAAGGTAGTTGATAAGTAGTTTGTAAGTTTAGGGACTGATGACCCCGTAGTTAAGTCCCATAGACTATACAAACATTTGAACATTTTTTTGTGCAAAGGGCTAGTGGTGATAGCACAGAGGTGGAACCCAAGTCAATGGCCTCGCCCTCACGATCCTGCCAATCGCGTAACACTGATGACGCATTGTTAACTGAAACGGTCATAATGACAAATTATAACTAGGTGTCGATTTAGTTAGTATACGTGTTGTAAATATCCGATGCGGACTTGCTCCAATGAATTTGGTAAAAATTAATAAATAAATAAATAAAGTAAAATAAAAATAAACCTCTGAAGATACCGGAACGCCTTTCCATCGCATTCTGGCAGAATTTAAGCCCAGTCCTATTGGGTTTACATTATGAGAGAATGCCAGCACGCCGTGCCCAGTAACCACACTGTACGGCTTATCCTAGAAGATAGATTAAGAAAAGGCAAACCTACATTTCTAGCTTGTGTAGATTTGGAGAAGACTTTTGACAATGTTAATTGGAATAAACTCTTTCAAGTTCTGAAGCAAGCAGGTGTAAAATATAGGGAGCGGAAGGTTATTTACAACTTGTACAAAAACCAGACAGCGGTTGTCAAGAGTTGAAGGGCATGAAAGGGTCGCAGTAGTTGGGAAGTAAGGGTTGTAGCCTTTCTCCGATGTTATTCAATTTGTACATTGAGCAAGCTATAAAGGAAAGCAAGGAGAAATTTGGAGTAGGAATTAAAGTTCAGGGGGAAGAATTAAAAACATTGCGTTTTGCCGACGACATAGCAATTCTGTCAGAGACAGCAAAGGAACTGGAAGAGCAATTGAAGGGAATGGACAGTGTGCTGAAAGGTGCATATAAGATGAACATTAACAAGAGCAAAACTAGGGTAATGGAGTGCAGTCTAAGAAAATCAGGTGATGCTGAAGGAATTAGATTAGGTAACGAAGCAATAAAGGAGGTAGATGAGTTCTGTTACTTGGGCAGTAAAATAACAAATGATGGTCGCAGTACAGAAGATATAAAATGCAGAATGGCAATGGGTAGAAAGGCGTTCTTGAAAAAGAAAAATTTGTTAACATCGAATATTGATTTAAGCCTAAGGAAGTCCTTTCTGAAGGCATTTGTATGGAGTGTTGTCTTGTATGGGAGTGAGACATGGACGATAAACAGTGCGGACAGGAAGAGGATTGAGGCTTTTGAAATGTGGTGCTACAGAAGAATGCTGAAGATTAGGTGGGTGGATCGCGCAACTAATGAGGTACTGAATAGAATTGGGGAGAAAAATTTCTGGTATACCTTGACTAAAAGAAGGGAAAGATTGGTAGGGCACATTCTTAGACATCAAGTAATTGTGTTGTTCAAATGTTTGTTAAGCTTAAGGGACTTAACTTACGGGGTCATCAGTCCCTAAACTTACAAACTACTTATGAACTACCTACAACTAAGGACGGCACAAATATCCATGCCCGAGGGGGGATTCGAACCCCCGACCGTAGTGGCCGTGCAGACCGTGACTGAAGCGCCTCAGTCCCCTCGGCCACCGCGGCCGGCAAGTAATTGTGAATTTAGCGTTGGAGGGAAGTGTGTGGGGTAAAAACCGCCGAGGAAGACCAAGAGATGGATACAGTAAGCAGATTCAGACAGATGTAGGTTGCGGTTCTTATGTGGAGATGAAGAGGCTTGCTCAGGACAGGGTATTGTGGAGAGCTGCATCAAACCAGTCTCCGGACTGAAGACCACAACAACAAACAACATCTATCCGGTGATTGGGGAAGCCCGGAAGGAGAAGCCAGTTAGCAGGCACCATGGAGGTGTCCAGAGCGGTGGTATCAGCGAGAGGTCTGCATGCACGCCGGCTGCCAGAGAACTTCGGCGTGGGCCGGGTAGCGTAGGCAGGGCAGAGGGGCAGGGCAGGGTCACGTGGTGACCCCGCAGTCGCCCTGCCCACTTACTGCTGGCGCCGAGGCACCGCCCTGCAAACACCTGCGCTTCCGGGCTTGTTGCTTCCACAGTGTTCCAACACAGCGAGGCTTGAAGCGTTCCAGCCCCCCATCCTCTTCATCGATACGCTTAAGAAGCCACTTCATAGTGCGTTGTGAGGTTAATGTCAAAGTCCGTGCTCCGACCAGGACTCGATACCGCGGACTACCGGATTCCCGACCTGCACTTTATCGCTACCCCACCAGAATCGATTACTTAGGTGGCAGCGATGTGTTTGTTGACATTCGTACGCTCTCGGGTTTTTAACAGTAAACCGTGATGCACTCTGCCTTCTTTACCACATCCCCTCCTCATCGTCCTCTTGCTCCTCGTCTTCTCCTTTCCCATCTCACCCTCCTCCACAAGTCTCAACCAAATCAGTCAGTAGTAACAACTTGAAAACAAAGGAGTAACAAATGAACAATAAAAATTATATTGTGTGGGGCTGTGGTCTTAAAAAGTAGTCTAATTTTTAAAATGAACCTGATAAAAAAATCACTTCGGAAGTCAGTTTGCAGCGATCACAACTGGCAAACGGCGACTTTAAGTGAGATGAGACAAGTATTGAATATAAAGAAGATAGGAAGTAGACGTCGAGCAACTCGCCTTAAGCGCTAGTGACTGCGCCACGGAATAAAAATATTGATGACGGGAAGCTAATTATTAAGCTGCTTAACTGTGACGTTCCGCTGCGTAAACCACTGACGCGTAGAAAGCCAGCGCGATAAAAAAGAGTCGAATGGCTAATGAAACGTTGCGTCGCGTTCATCGTAAATTTTACTACTAAGAGGTCTGTCATACTGCTTCACGTTGCCTGCGTCTTTACGAGAGTTATTCTGCGCTCTAAGAGTTGGACGAGATAACGTGACTAAATTGTAACGTGAATAAGGTCGGATGGTGAATAAATGGAGGATTAATTTAAACACTAATCAAAATATCCACGGGTGTACTGCCGGTCTATAGTGTCCAACGGCCCGGCGCGTTTTCAGGAGCTCAGTCCGTCAGTTCACCTGATGATGGCGACGTGTATGATCGCCGAAATATTGTGCCCGTTGGACACTATAGACCGGCAGTACATCCGTGGATATTTTGATTATCAAATACGCCGGGAGAAACTGAAGAATCACATCAATTTAAACACTGTTTCACTACTATTGCTGCACTCTTTCCTTCCTCTGCTCTGGGGGTCTTCCAGTTCACTGCTATTGCAGATGAAACATACACCCCTTTAAATGATGTATGAGGCAACTCTTACTGAACTGACTGTCTAGAACAACATTTTTTTTTCACGCTGGCCAGGTATATTCTTTATGATTCTACGCCTGTCAACAGGACACAAGCGGAAAAAGACGTCACTGGAAGGTTACGAATAACGGGCTCGACAGTTAGATTGAATTTTATCCTTTTCGTTTCAGGCTAGGCAAATAAATACTGGCCCCCATTACTTGAAAACACACGACAGAAAACCCACCACCTCGACTTCAAACATATACGCTGAAGAAATTTCTGTTACCACTCAGCACACTTTCAGCAATGTCTAATGGGGAATGGAAACCGATAAAAGTACCTCAGCAGTTGACAATCTTCTTCCGCGCAGAATAGCCGTGCGCACTAAGGCGCCCTGCAGCGGTGCGCGCGGCCGTTCGTTGTCAGGGGTTCGAGTCCTCCCTCGGACATTTGCTTTTCGGGTTTGTGTTGTCCTTAGCATAAGTTAGTGTAAGTAGTTTGATATCTAACGTAGTTAAGTCCGTTAGATTTATAAAGATTTAACATTTTTTGACAAGCTTGTAGTTCGGACAGACCCTCCTAGCAGAAGGTTCACCGAATCACCTACACATAGTTTCTCTTCCTTTCGACTGCAGAACAGCGCGGGGGAAAAATCGACCTCTTAAGTCTCGCTTTCTTTTATTTCAGCTATGATGGGACCTCCTACTTAAGTCGGCGAGAAAAAAAAAATTGAAAGTACGTGAGATCATCTTCTCGCAACGGATAACGTCTCAGTCAAGCATGTTCCCACTTTATCACACCTGACGGGTACTCAAGTGTGGAATTTTCCATCTCCACCGAAGAAAAGCTGCTAGAAAGACGATGTCAGCTTTAACCAACACAATCTGAAATATTGTGACACGACACAAGCTTGACAGAGTAGCACTGTTCGTATTCACAGTCAAGGACATCTGGTGTGCGGAAACTATTCAGTTGATTTTATTGGCACAGAAATTAGACCGGTTATCTTGAAACAATAAACCCTTAATCTTATGTTTTATAAATACAGATGCAGTTACCAGTTGATTTAAATGCATGTATTGCAGATATTAATGTACAATAAAAGACAACATTAAAAATATACGGAAAAATATTAATGTTCTACGTAAATTTTATTCACGTACTGCATAAATTTGTACCAGATTGAATTAGAATAAACGTTACTGGTAGCCTCGGAAGAAGTCGAGGTTTGCCTGTACGAGCTACTGGTATACCTACAGCATTCTACAGAACGTACACTGATGTATGCATTTTTAAATAATGACTTTTGCCAACCATCAGCGGTTTTACAACTTCATAAACATGTTTTATTGATGATCAAGACTTAATGTCAGGTGACTCTTTTATTCATTGAGATGGATAAAGACAATGGCAGACAATGTACCAAAGTAACCAGTCTGTTTAATTTACTTTTCTGAAGATGGTTCATAACCTAAACCGGTCAGGTTGTTAATATAATAAACAGCTGGTGGTTGGCAATACGCGTTTTTAAATTATATTACGGTGTTACACCACATCTCAGTAGAAATTTGATATGCGCGTGTGGTTAGCTACTGCATTTATTCATTCGTTTATTTATACTACTTCTGATTTGTAGATATTTTTTGTCGTTACGAAAATCCACCTACTCTTATGGACTGGAAAGTAAGAAGTTGCATTCTATTTGTGGACAACCAACGTAGTCTGATTATCCTGCTTCCACGAACAAGAAGAAAAGAAGAGGAGGAAGTTCTCTGCATTTGCTATTCACGATGACGACTCAAACAGCGACACGAATTCATTCTGTTATGTGGCCTTAAAATGATTTTGCTATTATTAAAATGGTGGGTCCCATACTGAGACATCAAGGAATCATCGGTTTAGTATTGCAGGGAAGTCGTGTAAAAATCGCAAATGAAGACGAACATAGTAAGCAGGTTAAAATGGATGTAGGTTTTTGTTATTCAAAGATGAAAAGGCTTGCTCAGAATAGGCTTCACAGCTGCATCAAAAATCACAATAACCGCCTTGTATATACGTTTTCACAGTCACTTACTTGTGAACGAAATTCTTTGTGTGCTTTCGGACTACCCCTCCTTGCCCCCCCCCCCACCCTCCGTCCATCGTGCCCTTTTGGGGGGTACTGTAGAAGTTGCGGGGGTGAAATTTTGTCGAAAAATCATCCGATAAATTGCTTATTCCTGTATATACAACACGGTAAGATCATGAGGGTAAAATATGAGACATTAGAGCGTACACGGAGGGTAGCCGGCAGTCGCTTTCCCTGTGAAACATGTGCAACTGCAACAGGAAGACAGAGGAAGCGACGTTGGTGTACGGCACACCGTCAGAGCTCTTGTCCGCGAAAGGCGAAGGTCCCAGATTCGTATACCGGCGAGGCACAAAATTTTAATGGCCAGCAAGTTTCATAACACCGTACATTCCGCTGCACAGGGAACAAATCACTCTGGAAACATCCTCTTAGGCTGTGGCTCAACCACGTGTCAATATCCTTTCTTTCGGCACTGCTAGTCCTGCAAGGTTCAGAGGAACTTCTGTGACATATAAAAGGTAGGAGACGAGACACTGCTTGGAGTAAATCTGTGAGGACAGACCGCGGGGCGTGCCAGGGTAGCTCAATCGGCAGAGCGGTTCCCCACGAATGGGAGAGGTACCGGCTTCGAATCCCCCGATCCGACACTCAGTTTTAATCTACAAGGAAGAACACTCCGCTGCAAAGTAAATATATCATTCTGGACACCGTGAGGTGGTTTGTGGAGAGAGATGAAGCCGTACATACAAGGCCAGTTCTTAGCAATTGAGGCGTCATAACAATGTCATTGTTCCCAAATAACAAAGTTTTTCGGAGTAGATCATTGGTGTCGGATCCACACCGTTGACAGATATTTGGCACCACAGCCGTTGAACGTGATGGCCGTGCGCCCGTTACCAGCTTTCTAAAGAGCCCTACACACGATGCGATTTAGTGGACCAATTCGTTGGTCACCCGATAAATTGGGCGGTTTTAGGCGCTACCCGACCAACTTTCCTTGTCGGCCGGTTGGTTGCGTCTGACCCCCGATCTGCGATTCCGCCACCACTTCACCCGAACAGACACCAGAACAAGGTGGCGCTGCGCGCATTTGTTCGGAACGTGTGTAAGCTGCTACCAATTGGTTGGTTCGTTGGACATTTGTTTGTCGGACGATAAATCGGAGCGTGTGTAGGGGCCTTGAGCGTGCAGCACGTGGTTGTGTTCACGCGTCGGCCTGCTCCCGTATGTATTAGATCGCCGCCGCCACGTATCGTTTTCAGCGCGGCAGCCACTCCGACGGCCCCTGTTGTGTTTTGTACCATGACGCTATGGGCTCTCTCCGGCGACCTTTACGCAACAGCGCACTCGCATAACGGCGCGTTTTCCTGTTTACACAGCGGCGGCGTGGCGCCGCGTGCAACTCGATAACCTGTTCGGCGCGTCCGCCCCGACCCACGCGCGCGAAGACAGCTATTCGCTCGCACCGGCAGCGCTTGCGTAACGCGCCGTTCGTCTATCCCGCCACGACTGGCTCCCCACTCTCAGTGTAATACCGCCGTGACGGTCACCCCACGGACGTAAACACGGCCGCTTCCGCAGTGTCCCCACACTTTGATGGAAGACGACGAAACAAGTCGCAACGACGCATTATCTCAGCATCTGCCACTCACATTCAGCGGAATGCAACTGCGCGATTAGTCGTGTGTTTCTTTAATTAGCGTGACGGCTTCATCATAGAGACGTACAACGTTGTACGTGTTACGGAAAATGAAGTAGTGCATAACGCATGCACTCGCTGTAGAAATAGTCTGTTTTCTTAGAGCATACAAGGCAAACGAAACTGCCTCTGACAGAAACAAAGCGTAAACGTAACGATTATACTGATACCAATGTTAAAATTTTTGAAAACGTAAGTGTCCTAATTGTTAACGTCATTGGTTCTTAGCTTTATAAACAGAACATGCTGCAGCCTCCCTCAGGCCCTCGAGAGGACAAAGAAAATAGAAACGGATCAATCATCCTCCCAATATGAGTAAAGACGCAATACTCTACGAAATCGCTTCAACTTGGGTTGATCTCGATACGCCACTGTTCTAAGGACGGGGCTACACTCATGCCGGCCGCGGTGGCCGAGGGGACTGAGGCGCTCCAGTTACGGTCTGCGCGACCACTACGGTCGGGGGTTCGAATCCCCCTAGGGCATGTATATTTGTGCCGTCCTTAGTTATAGGTAGTTCATAAGTTGTAAATTTAGGGACTGATGACCCTTAAGCTTAACAAACATTTGAACATTTAGTTAAGTCCCATAAGCTCTACAAACATTTGAACATTTAAGTTAAACTAACCTAAGTACAATACACACATCCATGCCCGAAGGAGGATTCGAACATCCGATGCGGAGGCCGTGCGATCCGCTCCGTGGCGCTACAGACCGCTCGCTATTCCCGCGCGGCGATACTTTTATCTCTCTCTCTCTCTCTCTCTCTCTCTCTCTCTCTCTCTCTCTCTCTCTAACAAAAGAGAAAATCCTAAAAACGAAAATGCTCTTTTTCTGTAACGGAACAGAAACGCAACAATGACATATAAATGTAGAAGCTTCGTCTGCTACAAAGGAAAAAAAGACCCAAAGCGGTAGAACAAATATTAGAACACAATGTAAACCAAAGTGGTGAAAGAGAGGGCATAAAGGAAAGAACTTAAACAGAAATATGGCATAACGAACACAAGAGAATACACCTTCACTGTTCCGACTTTACACGGGAAGCAAAGAAGGAAAATTAGTATTTAACGCCCCGTCGATAGCGTGGTCATTAGAGGCGGAGCTTACTCTCGGAATGTTTGGATAAGGATGGGGAAGGAAATCGGCCGTGCCCTTTGAAAGAAACCATCTCGGCATTTCCCTGGAGTGATTTAGGGAAGCCGGCCGAGGTGGCCGAGGGGACTGAGGCGCTCCAGTCACGGACTGCACGGGCACTACGGTCGGGGGTTCGGATCCCCCTCTTGGGCATGGATATTTGTGCCGTCCTTAGTATTAGCTAGTTCGTAAGTAGTTTGTAAGTTTAGGGACTGATGACCCCGTAGTTAAGTTTCATAAGCTATACAAACATTTGAACATTTAATTTTGAGACAGTTTGCCGCGGTGGAGTGGCCGAGCATTCTAAAGCGCCTTGCTGCGGAGCGCGCGGTTGTAGGTTGGAGTGCTCTCTCGCCATGGGTGTGTGTGTGTGTGTGTGTGTGTTGTGCTTAGCATAAGTTACTTTAATTTAAGTAGTTTGTAAGCCTAGAAAGTGATGACCAACGTAGTTAAGTCCTTTAGTTTTAGAAACACTTGAACTTTTTTTTATCAGCGCACATTAAGCTGCAGAGTAAAAAAAATCGCACTGACGTGTTTTACGGCCCACTTTAAATTCTTAGTTTTATCTTTTTTTTGCAAGCATTTCGGACAAAAATAATAAAACATTATAGTGATATAATTACGACTCTACTATTATGATAATATCTATGCACCCAATACGTAACCCTTTTAGGAAAAAAAAGGAGAAAAAAATATTTGGGTGTGGCGGGTCTCGAACCACGGACAATGTCCACTTCAACCCAACACGCTGCCCACTATACTACAGCGAACAGTTGCAAAATTCGTACTTTATTTTCTTACCATTGATAGCAGTTAACTGATGATAATATGGCATTTTTTGACACTAGATTATCATTTATCGTACGAAGAACGACGTGTTTCTGTTAATTCTTCAGTGCGCCGTTGCTTTAAAATAACAACGTGTAAGTTATAATAAGAAAATCATCAAATGCGCAACGCAAGATGGCGTATGCCAGAGAGAGTTCTGGGCGTGGAATGTCACGTGACATCTGCGAACGACTTTTTTTCGTAAAATCAATGGACAGTGTCAAATCGCCGTTATTTTTGCAAATATCTCTCAAACGATACGAGATATGAAGAAAACAGAGGAAAGTTGTAGAGAATTTACTCCCCTACAAATTCGATTATTCAATTTTCGTGTCAGATGAACGTTTCGTTTGCAATTACAATTATATTACAAACGGCTTTTATTAGTATTACTGCCGTATTTTTGGTCCGAAAAAATTGAAAAAGGGAGGTTCTGGTCTCTGGCGGCCTAAAATTATGTCTATAAAATTTGGTGCTGATCGGGTGAACGGTTCGTCTTACAAAGTGGGAACACGTTACGAACAGACGGGCAGACAGACAGACATCCCAAACTCGCCGTTATTTTTGCAAATATCTCTGAAACGATACGAGATACGAAAAAAACCATAACAGAACAAAGTTGTAGAGAATTTTCTCCTCTAAAAATTCGGTCCGTCAGTTTTTTGTGTCAGATGAATGGTTAAGCCGTTATTTTCACTTAAATTTCGAGCTGTCAAAAAACGATCGCAAAGGCGCACTTTTAGTGTTACTACCGTAACCTAAAGTGGGTCAATATCATTCTGGACGGCTGGAGTTGCAGACTGGATCTCACTGAAAGATCACAGAATTGCTGTGTTGCAAGGTGAAATCTTGGACGCTAACTGTTGCACACCAGGGCCTCCAGTAAATTTGCCGGGAACGCAGGCGAAGTACTCCTTTTTTTTCCCTTCGGTGTGGTAGCAGCCACGGCAGGGAGGGCAGAGTATCTGGGCGGCATCTCTTTCCCGCTGAACGACGGCTCGCGAGCGACACCGCTGCGTCTGCAGCCGCTGCGGGAAATCGGAAAATCTGGCGGCTAACGGGCCGTGAAACGCGGCGTCTGCTGCCGGGGAGGAGCGCAGACGCACTCCGTGGCCGAGCCAATCGCCGACGTGCCGACTGACGGGGTGGGGGTGGGGGTGGCAGAGGTCGCGGCGTCAGATGAGTGACTGTGGGCGGGGGGCGGAACGAGCCTAATCTGCGTCATCTGCGCCGAGGGAGCAGACACCGCGAGGGCGACGAGTATTGGCGGCGGACGCTCCAACCCCAGCTAGCTGACAGGCGGCCACTGTGGCGGGCGCATTCATTTGCATCTCACAAACGCTTGCACTGAATTATGTGCGGCACTATAATTTCGAAGGCACATTGAGTGGTATGTGTGAATATTGTCTGCTAAATATGTCACGAATAATTAGTATTACGAAGTAATAAATCGAAACGTCGTGCTTGATGGGGCGGTTTTACATGAACATAATAGTTTATGTCTTCATATCTCCTGAACTGTGTCTCTTAGATCATTTTTCGCCCCAAGAGATTATTGTATAATACTAACAAATATGGGTACGAAGTTTGCTTGAAATCAGTCCAGTGTCTTAGGACCCCCCCCCCCCCACACACACACACATACATACACACACACGCACACACTTCTTCGATTAATTTTCGTCGCGTCTTTCGTCCTTGCTTTACTTTTGTTTGTTTTGTTGTTGTTATATGTTGCGGCAGTATTCGGCTGCCTTATATTGTGTGTGTCGCTGCAGTAGTACGGACGTTTTCGATGAATGCTCCACTGCAGGTGTCGCCAGTAAAGCGACAACGCGTCGGGCTTTTAATCTAATTAGTGTGTCAAGAAGGCGAGCGTGAAGCGACACGGAGCTGGTTCCAAACTGCATTTTGGAGAGAAAAAAATCTTTCACTTTGAAAGTTTCTTTCTCCTTGACCTCTCCCTTTAATATTTAATGAGATTTACACTCTTGGAAAACGGAAAAATAAATAAATGATTAACCACAATGAATTCGTCGATCCACCTGAGAGCAATGTTGACATATTCTTGAGGATGTACACAGCAGACGATCAACAGTCAGAGTAATACGCACCTTATTACAGTCATCGGAGCCTGCGCAATGTCGACGCTAGTACCGTATGTATCCTCCTATTACAGCCATGAAAGCTGCAATTCTCAAGTGGAAACAATCGAAACGGTACCGAATGTAGCTTCGCGGAACAGCCTGCCATGAAATTTCCATCTGTTTCCTCTGCTGGACCACATTTTGTGCCGGTCATGGAGACCGCGCAACATGGTGTATCATCCGGACGTAAACGTGCTCAACGGGGACAGATTTGGGAATCGTGCTGGCCAGGTAGTTAACGTACACCTTGAAGAGCATATTGCGATAAATGTGGACGTGCATTGTTCTTTTGGAAAAGCAAAACTCCTTGTTGCTGCATGAACAGTTGCAAGTGTACCATGTACTGTTCAATGTTCCCTTGACGATGACAAGAGGAGAACCAACAATGCAGTCTTCGGCTTTCCACAGCATGATGTACGATCATGTGTGGCGTTAGGGCGTCTTCCTCTCATTCCCAACATCGTTGAGCCCGCCTCCAGTGGTGTCACGACAGGTCATATCGAAGGACGAATGCAGACGTGTCGTCTTCAGTGATAAGAGTTGCTTCTGCGTCGGTGCCAGTATTGGTCGTACGCGTCTGTGGCGTCGTGCAGGGGAGCGCGAAAATCTGGAGTGTACGCAATAGAGGCACACCTGGCATCATGGCATGGGGAGCCATATTCTCATTTGGTGATCATCGGGAGAACACTGAACAGTGCGTGGTACATTGCAACCGTCATTCAATTCGTCCTGCTGCAATACATGCACCAACAAGCCGATTTGCTTTTCCAACAGGACAATGCACGTCCACACATATCCCGTACCAACCAACGTGCTCTTCAAGTTGTACGTCAAATACTGTGACCAACACGATCCCCACATCTGTGCCCCATTAATCATGTTTGGGACCGGATGAAACGTAATGTTATGCATAACCGGCACGAAATCTACATCTACATGGGATACTCTGCAAATCACATTTTAGTACCTGGCAGAGGGTTCATCGAACCACCATTATACTATTTAACTCCCATTCCATTCTCGAATAGCGCGCGGGAAGAAGGAACACCTCAATCTCTCCGTTCGAGCTCTGATTTCTCGTATTTTATTCTGATGATCGTTTCTACCTATGTAAGCGGGAGTCGACAATATATTTTCGCATTCGGAGGAGAATGTTGGCGATTGGAGTTTCGTAAGTAGTCCACGCCGCAGCGATAAGCGCCGTTGTTCTAATGATTCCCGTCCCAGATCCTGTATCATTTCCGTAACGCTGTCTCCCCTGTATCGTGACAATACGAAACGAACTGCCCTTCTCTGGACTCTTCGATGTCCTCCGTCAAACCCATCTGATAAGGATCCCACAATGGGCAGCAATACTCAAAAAATGGACGGACAAGCGTAGTGTATGCAGTTTCTTTTGTAGTTCTGTTGCATCTTTTAAGGATTCTGCCAATAAAACGCAATCTCTGGTTCGCCTTTCCCACGATATTATCTACGAGTTTACGGCCTTCACGTTTGATTGATTTATCTTGTAAACAAAGTTTAACAGAATTATTTTCGTACTCATGTAGACGACTTCACACTTCTCATTATTTAGAGTCAATTGACAATTTTTAAACCATACTGATATGTTATTCAGATTGTTCTACAGTTGGTTTTGATCTTCAGATGATTTTACTAGACGGTAAATGACGGCGTTATCTTGAAACAACTTAAGAGAGCTACTTAGATTTTCCTCTAAATCAGGCCCAACTGATGTACAAGGTGGAAATTTCGTGGCAGGCCATTCCGCAAGTCTACATTCGGTACCTCTCCGATTGTTTCCATGTGAGACTTGCAGCTCTCATTGCTGTAATAGGGGGGGTCTACAAGGTACTAGCGTCGAGACTGCGCACTTCTTGTGAATGTAATCAGTTGTGTATGGCTCTGTGGTATCGTGTGTTCTATACATCCCCAAGAATGTGTCCATACAATTTCCCTTCCCTTTATCCATCTTCCACAGGTGTATTTTGGAGTGCCTTCCCCCATTCTGAAGTGATGTAATTAATGGATGTCTTTCGAGATGATCAGAGTGCAGGTCGCGGTTGAGGAGTTGCGTGGCGGTGCCTCTTGGGCAGTCACTTGGGGGAGCGGTGCGCCGCCGCCTACGTCACCTCACCTCATCTGCGGCTGGTGGATTCGCGCGCAGCGGTCGCTGCCCCAGGTGAGTCAGGCGCAGGCGGCGGACTGTGAATGTGGTAGCCAGCGCGCTGCATTGCGCATGCGCGGGCCACATGCCTCAGCCTCCTGGAGAGCCTATATAGGGAGACAGTGGCCATGCGTGAAGCCATTACTGATTGGTTGACAGCCCAGGACGCCATGTTTTTACCAGACTTGGCGTGCTTTACATGTGTATGTACAGCCACTGTGTGCGTTTCTGCACTGTAGAGGTCTTTAATGGTTATGACAGCGATTCACTGTACAGTTATACACGGTAGTTGTATTACGGTTGGCACTGCGGGTCTTCTGTCAGTTTAATTTCGTAAATTACCATCAATAAACAAGTCTGTGGCGATAATATTAAACTTGAAGCAATTTTAAGATTCATCTACATCTACTTGGGATACTCTGCAAATCAAATTTAAGTGCCTGGCAGAGGGTTCATCGAACCACCATTATACTATTTATCTTCCATTCCTTTCTCGAATACCGCGCGGGAAGAAAGAACACCTGAATCTCTCTGTTCGAGCTCTGACTTCTCGTATTTTATTCTGATGATCATGTGTACCTATGTAAGTGGGAGTCAACAATATATTTTCGCATTCGGAGGAGAATGTTGGCGATTGGAGTTTCGTAAGTAGCCCAAGCCGCAGCGATAAGCGCCGTTGTTTTAATGATTCCCATCCCAGATCCTGTATCATGTCCGTAACGCTGTCTCCCCTGTATCGTGACAATACGAAACGAGCTACCTTTCTTTGGACTCTTTCGACGTCCTCCGTCAAACCCACCTGATAAGGATCCCACACCGGGCAGCAACACTCCAAAAATGGACGGACAAGCGTAGTGTATGCAGTTTCTTTTGTAGTTCTGTTGCATCTTTTAAGGGTTCTGCCAATAAAACGCAGTCTCTGGTTCGCCTTTCCCACGACATTATCTACGTGTCCTTTCCAATGTAAGTCTGAAGTAATAGTAATTCCTAGGGAATTTGTGGAGTTTACAGCCTTCACTTTTGAAGATTAAATATTGAAGTGATATACTGAGTGCAGCTAATATTGTTCATTACATAATTATTACGTACAGTCAAGAAAAATGCCTTGTTGTTCTGCTGATGACTGTAAGAACTGCAGTCAAGATGGCTATATGATGCCATAAAGAAAGGTTACCGAGAAGGTGGAGACCGTAAAGGCGACATGAAATTGCGAGTACGAATACGCTGTTGTTGTGGTCTTCAGTCCGCAGACTGGTTTGATGCAGCTCTCCACGCTACCCTGTCCTGTGCAAGTCACTTCATCTGTCAATACGTTCGGCAACCTACATCCTTTTGAATCTGCTTACTGTTTTCGTCCCTCGGTTTCCCTCTACGATTTTTACCCCACACACTTCCTTCTAATGCTAAGTTGACAATTCCTTGATGTATCAGAATGTGTCCAACCAATCTATCCCTTCTCTTAGTCAGTATATGCCAGAAATTCCTTTCCCTCCGATTCGGTTAAGCACCTCCTCATTAGTTACGTGATCTACCCATATAATTTTCATCACTCGTAGCATCACATATCAAAATCTTGTATCATCTTTTTATCTGAACTCCTTATCGTCCACGTTTCACTCCCATACAATGCTACACTCCAGACAAATGCTTTCAGAAAGGACTTCCTAACATTTAAATTAATATTGGATGTTAACAAGTTTCGCTTCTTTAGAAACGCTTTTCTTCCCATAGCCATTCTGCATTTTGTATCTTCTTTACTACGGCCATCAGAAGTTATCTTGCTACCCAAATAACAAAATTCATCTACTACTTTTATTGTCTCATTACCTAATCTAATTCCTTCAGGAATACGCTAAGCGCCAATAATTTCTTTATTGATATTTTCTAGCTTTTTATTAGTTTATGATTTTAATTTTTGATACAGCATGCTACACAATGTATTTAACCATATCAACACATGTCCTTGGTTGTGTGTCGCCGGCTGTTCACAGTCCTATATCTGATTATGAAAGGGGAGGGATTATTGACTGATGGTGGATATCCAGTTACCTCTTTTGAGACAATGTCTGCTATATCAGAAGAGAAAGTATTTTTCTAATTTTATGTGGCACAGTAAGTACAGAATAATTTTTTAAATTATTTCCCAGTGTAGGAGAATTATAAGATGCACTGTAAAACACCTAACAAGCATTATTTGGGAGTGGAAATGGATAAGAGTTTACTAATTGCAGCAGTGGATATCTGAAATAATATCATTTCCTTTGAGATACATGACAAGAAACATTTAATTTTCTTATTCATCAACTGTCAATTTTTGATGTTTACAGAACATGATATGCCTATTAACATTCGACAGACTTAGACTTTCATTTACTCACAAATTTAGGAAGCCTGTGTAAACATAAACGCACTGCATTTGTTTCAACCACCTGAGAAGTATTAGGCTACAGGATCTGCTTCGCTCTCACGGGTCGAACTGATGCCTTAGTTTAATGGTTAAGTGGCTGCACCTCTGCGTGGGTCGCTATCTGCATGCACGTCCCGCTGGCAGTCTGGTAAAAACATGGCGGACAATGGCTGACTGGCTCTCTACAGCCTCCCTCAGCAGCGCGCCACTTCACGGGAAGACCGCTACAATTAGAGCGCTGCATGCACTTGCTCTGGAGGACTAACGGCACTGACAACGGGGCGACACTATAAAGAAATGGCTGCCTGCTTTCTGCCCTGTGCTAACCGCCCGGAAATATGCCGTTCACCACTGTGGCAACATCTGCGACTGCAAACAAAAACTAGCCGGCGTTAAATAGAGCAGACGTTCCACAGAAGAGACCAGGGAATTGCGGGGTTACTAACAAGTACACGTCCATTACAATCTACCGCTGATTCTTAAATTACGAGAGAAGGTTGAAAAATAATATCTCCGAAAATTCTATGTCAATACTCTTGAAGTGTTTCTTTTAAATAAAACAAAGTTCATTTACGTCAAAATATTTATCATGAAAGTCATACTGGCAGGGAACATATTGCTCCCTGGAGACGCCAGTTCGGTTGATACCGTCACTATTGAACTTTAAATGTTTTCTGTGCCCCTCCCCCCATATGTTAATCTGTGCTTGCACACTTTCTTCAATATGAAGGTGAAGTCATCGAAGGTGTGAATTAAATTTTGGAAACAGGCAAGGATCGGGTGGGACTGAATAGAGGATTGTCGATGCCGGTGAACGGAAGGAGTCGGATTGAAGGCAATGAATGACGCAGCGCTGGTGTGGGGTCTAGCAATGTCGTGCTGATGGAGAGCGTGCGGAACGACTCTCAAAGTTCCTAGGAATTCCGCTTTAAAGTTTATGCTCTGCACAGATTCTCTGTTCAGTGCAGTAGCACAAAGATGGCTGGCTTATATCAGGGTTTCAACGGAGGACTACAACGCCTCAAGATGGCGGGTACGCGTTAGCTAATGCCTGCACTCCGTAAAAATAATGCCGCTCACTTTTATTTTAGTCTCTTTGGGACAGACCAACAACAGAGAGAGCCACAGTAAACTTTTCATCTCATTGATAAGCACAGCTACAACCACAAAGGGAAAACCTTACTCCATAAAGCTATGTTTGCTGTTATCTGTTTATGGTAAAGGCAGAGTATGTACAGAGTTTGCAACAGGAAATCTAAGCAACTATACACGGAGTCTTTAACCAATATTTCCATATATTCAGCAGGAACACACAAACACACCCAGATTTTAATGTCCTATTTGATGAAAAGGATTTCAAAGAATTTTATTGTATTATTTGATAATTAGTGTTAAAATTTAACACTACTCATGATGTTCCTTATTGCTTTCATAAATAATGATGGATCGCCACACATTAGGACCAAATACTTCTAACATGTAAATCTGATTTTTGTACCATCCATATTTGATAAAAGCTGCCTCCAAAAATTCGCAAGCTTAGAATTGCGTACTGCAATTTAGCTAATAATTGGAACTACCTGACATCGTAGATTGTGGAGGCGATCTGATAGATTATCTTCAAAAGTAGAAAGCCAAGATAGCAAAACACTTATTTTTTTGACGACCGGTTTCACTTGGTCATGCCACCATCATCTGGTCATATCAAATTATACAAGGTGGTAATGTCACGTTATTTAAAAATGGCGGTTACATAGTAATTGCAACATAGCATTTAGTCTCTTACAAGCTGTTGATGTTTTAACTTATGTATTTTGTATTTCGAGTAATTGCTATGTTGCACGAACTATTTAACCTCCAGTTTTAAATAACGTAAGGTGACCAAATTGTATATTTTTATATGACTAGATGATGGTGGCTTAGCCCATTGGAACCGGTCGTCATACAATAAATAAGTTGCGATATTGGCTTTCTACTTTTCAAGCTAACCAGTGATATAAGATTTGTAAAGCCCCAAGTTTTCAAAATACTCTGATACTGAATAATTGCCCACAATCTAGCAAACTCTGCAGGCGTCGGAAGAGACGACAAGGAAGGAAAAGACTATTAAAAAAATTCTCACTTTCTTTTGTGCTGCGCAGTAATGACCGCGAGGACTAAGACACCTTGCTACGGAGTACGTGGCCGCTCCCGACGGATACTCGAATCCTCTCTGGGACATGAGGGTGTGTGTGTGTGTGTTGTTCTTAGCGTAAGATAGTTTAAGTACGTAGTTTGTAAGTCTAGAGACCGTTGACCTTGCCAGTTTTGTCCCTTAGGTTTACAAAAATTTGAACACATTCTTCTGTTTGTAAGAAAGTATTATGAGAGTGATCTCATCTAACCACTGCTTGTGCTTGACCTGAATGACATGCTACAGAGCACTGTCGGTCACTATGCGTCCGCGATACGTAAATAAAGAAAAATAATTGTGGTAATAATTCGTGTTTGAGGTGGCGTAGTTTTTGCACCATGGCAAAAGATTTTCTAAAAAGTATTTTATTTCTGTCAGCAGTTCCAAGGACTCCTTGAAAAGTTTGTCGCATTATCGAAGGAGTGTAAGGAGTCAGAACGTAACCAGGATGAAGGATTGTCGACAGCGAATCTGTCGTTGTTATTGTTGTCGCCGGCCGCGGTGGCCGAGGAGACTAAGGCGCGTCAGTCACGGTCTGCCCGGCCACTACGGTCGGGGGTTCGAATCCCCCCTCGGGCATGGATATTTGTGCCGTCTTTAGTATAAGGTAGTTCATAAATAGTTTGTGAGTTTAGGGACTGATGACCCCGTAGTTAAGTCCCATAAGCTTAACAAACATTTGAACATTTTTTTTGTTATTGTTGTCGTCATCAATCGTACCACTTGGTTTGATGCAGCTCCCCACGCAAACATATCGCGTGCAAGCCACCTCTGAATAAGCAGCTCTGAACTGATCTCGTGTTCTCGCCCAGCGATTTAACCCCCCCCCCCCCCCCAGCGTTCACTCTTGTACTGGATCGTTGCCTCAGAATGCGACCGCTGTCTGCAGTGAGCAGCCAGTGCCGTGTGCAGCCCTGCCTGGACCGCTCCCGGCAGGTGTCTTGTTGTGTTGTGTGACTCAGACAGCGGCCGGTAATGCAATCAGGGCAGAGCAGAGGGCCAGCCACCGCCGCCCATTAGCCTGATGGCCGCCTGCTGCTGCCGCGACCTCTCCTAACTCGCTCAGTGCCCCCCCCCCCCCCCCCAGCTGCCACGTAACCACCAGTATCGCGTTCCCGCGTCGCCCGTCTAGCACACATTTCGTCACTTCCCGGAAATTGTCCCCTCTGTTAATTCCTTCAGGGCAGTGTTTCTCAACGTCCAAGGCGCGCTCCACATGATGGTCGCCAACTCGCGCCTTATTCTTTCACCGTAGAATAACGAGGTAAGTGCTTCTCTGAATCATAGAGATTCCGCGATACAAAGACGTAAGTCTAATAGAAGTGAATTTCGTTAAAGTCCTGTTTGAGAAATGTAGCTCCACAAGTTGCTTTAAAGTAATTCAACTTTATATACATTTCTACTACCACTAAGGATGTCTTCATCATCTACATATATCTACATACATACTCCGCAATTCACCCTAAGGTGCGTGGCGGAGGGTACACTGTACCATTACTACACATTTCCTTTCCTATTCCACTCCCAAATTGAACGAGGAAAAAAAAAAAAAAAAGAACGCCTATATCCCTACGTACCAGCCCTAATTTCTCTTGTCTTCTCTTTGTGATCTTTACGCGAAATGTAAGTAGGCGACAGCAAGATCGTACTACACTCAGCTTCAAATTCCGGCTCTCTAAATTTCCTCAACAGAAATTGACGAAAAGAAAGTCGTCTTTCCTCCCGCGATTCCCAATTGAGTGGCCGGAGCAATTCCGTGACACTCGCGCATTGATCGAACCTACCAGTAAAAAAGCTGCTCGCCTCTGAACTGCCTCTATGTCTTCCTTTAAAGTGATCTGCTGCGGGTCCCAAACACTTCAGCAATACTCAATACGTGGTCGTACAAGCGTTTTATACGCGGTCTCCTTTACAGGTGAAGTACATCTTCACAAAATTCTCCCAATAAACCGAAGTCGGCTGTCCGCCTTACTCACAACTGTCCTTACATGCTCGTTCCATTTCATATCGCTCTGCAATGTTACGCCTAGATATTTGAACGACGCGACAGCATCAAGAAGCTCACTACTAATGCTGTATTCGAACATTATGGGGTTGTTTTTTCTACTCATGCGCATCACATTACATTTTTCTACATTGAGAGCTAGCTGCCATTCTTCGCACCAACTAGAAATTTTTTCTAAGTCATCCTGTATGCTATTACAGTCAGTTACAGACGATACCCTCCCATACACCACAGCATCATCAGCAAGCAGCCGCAAATTACAACTTACTCTGTGTATCAGATCATTTATATAGATAGAAAATAATAAACCATAAATAAAACTACAGCCTCTATTAAGGATCTTCATTTTGAAAGTCTTTATACAGGGTGTATCGCGAAAGACGCCTGCCAGGAGTCCGCGGATCGCGCGGTAGGTCTCCCGGCCGTCGCCACCGCATCCGCCGGCCACGACAGCGCCCGATTCTCGGACTCTATTCTGCCGCGGGCGCATACACTGACAAGCAAAGTAGAACAAACATATATGTATAAACGTTTGCTTACAGGATCTCTACGTACACCTCAATGTGCTGGTGGGTGTCGTTTTTCTGCAAAGTTCTGCAGCCATGCTCTAGATAGCACTGTAGATGTAATTGTAGACGCCATACGTATTGCAGATATCTTAACTATAATTTATGTAATAATCATCGTACATATTCTCTAGCGAATTGTCATAAAAAGCCGTGATGATAGTTGCAACTTTAACCTTCTTCCCGAAAGACTGTTGGTATTCACTGCCACTGCTTCCATCGCCTCTTCCCGCACTAGCACTACCGCTAGTAATGAGTTGTTCGTCATTATCATTCCGATTATCATTATTATGAGTTTGTAACAACAGTATCTAACTTATGCTCATATTTCTGTACCATAACAGATACGAGAAATCATGCAAATGATTAGTCTTCTACACTAATACCATTTTCACGAAGAAGGGTTCTTCGTAACTTCATCTCAACTAATCGCAATACATTAGCAGGATTGATTAGCAATCGCCGTCTCATCTGACGCTTCACCACACAAATAACATCACAAAACGCAACTTAAGAGGCACACTGCACCGTCACTACTGGCGAACCGACAAGTCAAAGTGCAATGTGGCATGGCACACGCAGAGGACTTTAACGGACGCCTGCAGAGTTTTGCAGATGCGGGAGTATCACTAGTGCAGTAAAGGATCTTTACATTATCTCTCATACGATTGTGGTTTATATGTGTTTGTTCGATCCCAAGTACTATCCTTGTGAGTTAAACTCTAAAAAACATTCCTAGCTAAGCAATCTAAGCTTACCTTTACTTAAAGTAGATGTTCAAAATGATGTCCCTCTATGGAAAGAGCAAACTAACATCTGTTGAACACATTTGCGAACACTCGACGAATTTCTACTCACGATCTCAGATACCGTTGCTCGACGTCGTTACTGTAACTGGCTGTTAACAGCCTTTGCACGATGGGGAAATTGATCCTATGATGCTTTATTTTTCTGATGAAGCATGGCTGCATTTGTCAGGCTACGTAAATTCGCAGAACAATCGGCTTTGGAGCTCAGAGAATCCACATGATTTACGTGAACAACCTCTTCATTACGTAAAAACTGAAGTGTGGTGTGCAATTAGTGCAAGGCGAATAATTGGACCAATCTTTTTTCACGACACAATAAATTCTGACGTGTGAACAATAACCTGCATCCATTTTTTCAAGAACTTTCACCGAACGAAAAATTGTACGGTTATTTCATGCAGGACAATACAAGACTACAGATTGCCAATGCTTCTATGGGAGCAATACCGCCGCGGTGGAGTAGCCGGGCGGTCTAAAGCGTCTCGCTGCGGAGCGCGCGGTTGCTCGCCGTGGAGGTTCGAGTCCTCCCTGGGGCATGTGTGTGTGTGTGTGTGTGTGTGTGTGTGTCCTTAGGTTAGTTTACCTAGGTTTAAGTAGTTTGTAAGCTACGGACTGATGACCACGCAGTTTGGTCCGATAGATTTGCAAACATCTGAACATCTGCAGCAATACCAAGTGTTTTTGATGATAGAATAGTTGACTGGCCTCCTCGTTCTCCAGATCTAAATCCCTGTGACTTTTATCTTTGGGGATGTTAAAAGACAAGGTGTATGCAATACACTAGAAGAGTTGGAAGACAGGATTCGACTCGACTAGTCATTTTCCAGATTTCGGCAATAACCGAAGCAAGAAAAACCTGCTGATAACACATTGCTATAAAATCAAAACAGACCTTTTATATGTGAGTAACACTTGCCCCTTTTAACAATTTCTAACGTACTGCAGTTAAAAAATAAATAAATAAAAAGGCTCGAGGCGTGGCGTGGCTTCTATTCGATGAAGTAACGCTCTACCAACAAGCCACGGTAACGTTACGTGATAAGCTCTCACAGTTATGCTTTTGCTCTACTCCGTAGGTTAGGTGCTAATTATTATTATAGTTTACGCACGTTCTCCTGGACGGCAGCACGTAGCACGAATTATATAGAAGTTTCGGCTGATTATCTATCGATATATAACGTTTGGTACCGGTCTGAGTGTCTGACATCTGAAGGTTTGGGTGTGAGCTGCTTGAATGGTTCCGGTGGAGACAGGAACGGGCAGCTGGGAGGGTGTAGGTAGCAGCTGGAACTGCAGCAGGCAGCCACGCCTTAGCACACAGCAGCGCCCTGGAACAGGCCAGGCCACGCCGGCTGCCATTGGGCAGGGCTGGGCTGCTGGAGTGCGTGCCGCGCTATTCTTAACCCTGCTGGAGAGACTCCAGGGCCCGCTGCAGCCGCCGCCCACGCAATTACCTCCACGGCTCCAGCCGGCCGATAACCGCCCAGTCACGACAACAGCCGCGAAAATTATTTACATCTCGCCCCTTCCAATTTGCAGTAAAGAGCGCAACGGTGCAGAACGCCGCAATTAGCCTCTAACGACTACCGTCCAGTACTGGAGAAATTCCTCCGGAACCTGTTTGCACTGGTCTCCAAAGGAAAAGTTCCAAACAGCTGTTTTCCTGTCCGGCCTCGAATCCGCGATGTAATCATACAAACTTGTGAACAGATGACCGTACAGTCGTGTTCCGTACGCGAGTTGATATTTCGGTCTGCTTACTACCGCGTCAGCGATAAGGTCAGGACAACCGTCAGACGTTCTGCTGCGGACCTTCAAGTTCACAATCGATGTGATCACATTATGGCGCATTTGTTATTTTCTTTTTTACTTGACATACATTAACGCCACATTTTTAATGCATCACCTGTTGCAGATGTACAGTGGTCTCTAAGATCTTGTAGCTCGCCTGCCATTAACACATTACAAAATTATGTTATGCCGTCGGGTTCTTAGGAGTCTTGTGGAAACTACAAATATGACAGTTTCATTTTATACGTATATTTATTTATCCATTTCAAGACTGACTGACAATAATGCTAACTACTCCACTAGTAACTTCATACTACTCCAGACTACAACAGACTCCTACTTCATTCTCCATACTGACTACAAACTCATACTTCTTTCTGCCTCATACTGCCTCCAGACTGCCTCAGTTCGCGCCAATTCACGCGTATAAATACGCAATCACATTTCTAGAACCTTCTAGAACACGGAAGTACAACATTTAATTATTTAACAATTTGTTCAATAAACATTAATGACTCCTACTTTACGCAAAGATACATAAAAGTATGACAGATGTAATAAACATATTTCCATATCAAAATGAAATAATACAAAAGATCGTAAGTAAACAACAATTAGTGCAGTGTTATATATGTTTACATTGTACGACTTTCAATAATTAATTAATTTAGTTTGTTAGAAGACCCTAGTAATGCAAATTATGATGATTAAAATAACTTGACAGAAGCGCTATAAAATGCTTATGTAGTATAAATATGAAATGTCGGGTTACAATACTACGACCAATTATGGTATCGAATACTTCAGTAATTTCAACAAACGGAACACTCCTGGTTAAATATATTACAACATGAAAATGCGGTATGGCACCGCCAGTCTGCAGTGCAGGGTCTTAAAAAGAATGCAGCTACTGCAGGCTGAAACTCATATTCACTGATAGCTTGAAGAGAATCGTCGTGCTGCTTCTCGGGTGTGGCGACAGTTTACAGAGACGGAAATCGCACCCGTTAGACCAGGGCAGCAACGATCAGATGTGACATCAGAGGACCAGTGGAACGTGCATGGCAACCGGCGTCTGACTCACAGCATCCACTGGAAGAGCCGTATCGAGGAAGGCACTTAACAGAGTGAAGCGGCAAAGACCTGTTCTGAACCCGTGACGCGCCTTCAAATCTTTAGAAACCTACGGGACAAAACTACTGTGGTTATTGCTCCCTAGACTACTTAACATCTACATCTACATGGGATACCTCGCAGAAGGTTCATCTAACCATCATTATACTATTTATCTCCCACTCCATTCTCGGATAGCGCGCGGGAAGAAAGAACACCTCAATCTCTCCGTTCGAGCTCTGATTTCTCGTATTTTATTCTGATGGTCAATTTCTACCTATGTAAGTGGGATCAACAATATATTTTCGAATTCGAAGGAAAATGTTGGCGACTGGAGTTTCGTAAGTAGCCCACACTGCAGCGATAAGCGCCGTTGTTGTAATGATTCCCATCCCAGATCCTGTGTCATTTATACAAGGTATGTCCACAAAGTAAGTTCCGTTTGGTTATATAAAACAAACGTGTACAGATACAGAAAAAATATTTATTGTACAAAAATATACAACTATTATACTACTTTTCTACATAGCTTCCGAACTTTTGTAGGCATTTGTCATAGCGTGGCAGAAGTCTTTGTATGCCTTCTTCGTAGAAAGTTGCCGCCTGTGTATTCAACCATGTAGTAACATGTTCTTTCAGCTCGTCATCATCGCTGAAGTGTTGAAGGTTTTAGGTGTAAGAAGGAAGTCGCTAGGAGCGAGACTGTACGGAGGATGATCAAACAAGTCCCAGTGAAATTCCTGTAAGAGTTGTTTGGTCACATTCGCCACATGGGGTCGGGCACTATCGTGGAAGCAAACACCACCTTTTGATGGAAATACTCTTCTTGCACCGAAAATTTGTCCTGTCAACACTTCAACGATGACGAGCTGAAAGAACATGCTACCACACGACTGAATACACAGGCGGCAACCTTCTATGAAGAAGGCATACAGAAACTTGCGCCACGCTATGACAAGTGCCTACAAAATTTCGTCAGCTATGTAGAAAAGTAGTTTAACGGTTGTATATTTTTGTACAATAAATAGTCTTTTTGTGTATCTGTACACGTTTGTTTTATATAACCAAACGGAACTTACTTTCTGGACGTACCTTGTATATATAGTGAAGAACTATGCCTGTTGTTATAAAACCCAAATTTATTCCAAGTTTTCTGCAAGACAGATCTAACTGCACTTTGTAGGCGGGGAGAGCTTCAAGTTTTTGCATGCATCCTTCACAGAAGGTTGCCGCCTGTGTGTTCAACCATGTGGTAACAGCTCTTTATCATCACTGAAGTGTTGACCACCAAGCACAGATTTTAGAACTAAGAAGAGATGGAAGTCGCTAGGAGAGAGGTCCGAGCTGTATGGAGGATGATCAAACAGGTCCCATTGAAAATTCCATAAGAATACTTTGGTCACATTCGGTGTGTGAGGTCAAGCATTATCGTGAAAAAAAAATCTTTTGACAGTAATCCTCTTCTTACACCAAATTCTGTCCTTGGTGGACAACACCTCAACGATGATGACGAGCTGAAAGAACATGTCACCACATGGTTGAATACACAGGCGGCAACATTCTATGAAAAAGGCACACAAAACCTTGTACCATGCTATGACAATTGCCTACAAAATTTCGGCAGATATGTAGAAAAGTATTATAACAGTTGTATATTTTATACTAATGCGCCTCGGTTGCACAGTGGTAGAGTGCCAGACTACAAATCCAAAGGTCGCGGGTTCGATCCCCGACAGCTCCTAGGATTTTTATCTGTCACTTTCCACTTCTTTCACCTCCAGCAGTATTGCTCATGTGAAAAATACCGAGTAGCACCGTGGTTCGGAACCCACGTTAAACTGTAGGTCCCCATGTAACTGGCTGGGTAAATCAGTTCGAAGGTCGGAGGAAGGCAACGGCATACCACCTCCAAACAGGACCATGTCTAGTAAAGCACTGTGATGTTCAAACCAATCTTCAGATTGTTGACTGCTTTACCTTTTTATATTTTTGTACAATAAATATTTTTTCTGTATCTGCACACGTTTGTTTCATATAACCAAACGGAACTTGCTTTCTGGACGTACCTCCTATATAAACCATTTTGTAATAATTGTTGCATCTCAGGGTTGAATTTAGACGAAGCTACTGAGGGAAGCCTTCCGATCGCTGCCTTCCATGTGGCACCGAGTTTTCTGCAGGAGCTGTTCGCTGCTGGGTGAGAAACGAGTCGGGCTTCCGAAGCGTCGACATCCGGGCCAACCGACGAACACGCCGTCACGACCCGCTCTTCCGCGGCTCACTGTGTGAAAGCGGCCGTTCTCTGACAGTGCAAGTTTTCTGCCGCGGGCATCGCGATGCAGTCACGCTGTGCAGTATCCCGGACTCTGGCCGGCTTTTCATCGCGCCGGTAGCGGAGAAGTCGAGGAAAAAAATAAGGAGAAAAGGCAGAAGGCGAAAAAAGAGAGAAAGACTGCCGGAGTAGCGGTCCAGCACACAGCCGGGCCGGTCGCGGCTCCACACAAAGGCAACTCCCGGAGGCGAAGCCTGCGCGCTGGTAGTCCTAGGCTACAAACGCGCGACATCAAAAAAATGTTCAAATGTTTGTTAAGCTTATGGGACTTAACTACTGGGTCATCAGTCCCTAAACTTACAAACTACTTGTGTTGTTGTTGTGGTCTTCAGTCCGGAGACTGGTTTGATGCAGCTCTCCACAATACCCTATCCTGAGCAAGCCTCTTCATCTCCACATAAGAACGGCAACCTACATCTGTCTGAATCTGCTTACTGTAACCATCTCTTGGTCTTCCTCTGCGATTTTTACCCCACACACTTCCCCACTTCCCTCCAATGCTAAATTCACAATTCCTTGATGTCTAAGAATGTGTCCTACCAATCTATCCCTTCTTTTAGTCAAGGTATGCCAGAAATTTCTTTTCTCTCCACGCTACTTATGAACTAGCTAATACTAAGTACGGCACAAATATCCATGCCCGAGGGAGGATTCGAACCCCCGGCCGTAGTGGCCGTGCAGACCGTGACTGAAGCGCCTCAGTCTCCTCGGCCACCGCGGCCGGCCGCGCGACATCGTCATTAGATTATAATAAAAGTCTTCTCTCTCTCTCTCTCTCTCTCTCTCTCTCTCTCTATGCACCAAAGTTGCATTTATTTGAAATGCTGACTAGTTTCGGGCTTTGCCCATTTTCTAAGCCACCTATTACAGAGAACAAAGTGTGTTTTACATGAAAATACATTAATATGGCAATGTTATATTGACTGTACAAGTTGTAATTACTTACATTCATATATATATTGTTACTGTTTAGGTCACGCTGTTTGTTGTAATTTACAGAGCTGTTGATCCAAAGATGTTTTTATTAAATATTCTTTGCTTAATTTTGTTTGTATCAATATCGTTGCTTGTATGCAGTGTGACATAAACAGTACCATGAGAAACATCGTACAATAAATTTTAGATTTCATTCCGAACTATTTTAAGTGTAATAAATTGATTTGTGTCTTTTATTGTAATACAGGGATAATATTGCGGTGCTACTATAATTTATCGCGTTTTGTTGCATATTTGGAAGTATATTACGGTAGGATGGATTGTACTTTATATGCTGGCCAAGGTGTTATGGAAATTTTCGATGAATTTTTTTATTGCGCATTTCTGTTTGTTCATTTAACATTTGTTCTGGGTACTTAGTCATATGTGTATAGATTTGTAATTCTTATAAAACGTCCATTAGTTGTCCTTTGCATATATTACTTTCTCTGAGGTGTGTGCCGAATGCTGAAACCTTATTTGCGCTTGTATTTATATGTTCTCTAAATCTAATTTTGAAAGGTCTGCCTGCCTGTCCAATGTAGGCCTTGTCACACTTTCACTGCATTCGATTTTGTAAACTCCAGATTGACTATAGCGATCAATTTTTTCTATTTTATGTATGGTATTGGTTCCTAAAGTGTTGTTAGTGTAGAAGCCTATTTTAAGATTTGTTTTCTTCAGTGCATACTTTATTCTATCTGAAATTTGTCCCCAGTATGGCAGTATTACAAATTTGTCTTTCTTGTTTCAGTTTTTGTTAAAGTGATTTCATCTTTAATACTCTTCTGTTTTGAATTTAATTTCGATTTATACAGATTATTGACTAGTTCTGGGTTATATCCATTACTGATTGCTATATCTTTGAGTGTATTTCGCTCTGAATTTATATTTTTGTTACAGAGAGGATATTTGGTGATACGATCTATTGCTGATCTAAAGTATGCTTCTGTATGGCTTTGTGGGTGACAAGAGCTATTATGAATTATTATGTCTGTAGTTGTGGGTTTTTGGAATATACTGAAAGTATGTACTGAGTTAGTCTTACTTATTGTTAAGTTCAGTCTGCAGCATAGCCCCCCCCCCCCCCCTAATACGAGGGTAAGTCAATTATTATCCGCCAAAGAGACTGCCTACATCACACTTGTGCGCCCTCTCCTGGAGTACTGTTGCCCCTTGTGGGACCCTCACCAGGTGGGACTGACGAATGACATTGAGAAGGTTCAGAGAAGGGCAGCTCGTTTTGTTTTATCACGTTACGGGGGGAATGCGTCACGGAAATTTTGCACGAATTGGGGTGGAATTCATTAAAAGAAAGAAGTTATTCATTGCGGCGTGATCTGTTTGCGAAGTTTCAATCATCGACTTTTACTTCTGAATGTGAAAATATTTTGCTAGCACCCACCTACTTAGGGAGACATGACCATCCCAATAAAATAAGAGAAATCAGATCGAAAACGGAACAACTTAGGTGTTCTTTCTTCCCGCGCGCTATTAGAGAATGGAACAGCAGAGAAAAGTTATGAAAGTGGTTAATGAACCCTCTGCCAGGCACTTAAATATGATTTGCAGAGTATCTATGTAAATGTAGATGAATTATAATTTTTTTTTATTCTTCAGTCCGAAGGCTGGTTTGATGCATCTCTCCACGCTACCCTACTCTGTATTTTCATCTTTGAATACTAAAGGCAACTTAATTGCTTCTGAATCTGCTCAATGCATTCATCTCTCGTTCTGCTATCGTAACCGGTAATCGAACCTGGAACCTATGCCACTCGCGGGCAAGCGCTCTACCGTCTGAGATATCCCGGAACGCTTAAAGATCCGTCCTCACAACTTTACTTCCGCCAATACCTTCCCCCCTGCTTTCCAAATTGCACAGAAATTCTCCTGCGAACCTTGCCGAACTAGTACTCCTGTAAAATACGATATTTTGGAGGCATGGCTTAGCCAAAGCTTACGGGACGATTCCATAATAAGACTTTCGCTCAGCAGCGGAGTGTGCGCTGATATGAAACTTCTTGGGAGATTAAAATTGGCCGGCCGCGGTGGTCGAGGGGACTGCGGCGTGCCTGTCACGGTCTACACGGCCACTACGGACGAGGGTTCGAATCCCCCCTCGGGCATGGATATTTGTGCCGTCCTTCGTATTAGCTAGTTTATAAGTAGTCAGTAAGTTTAGAGACTGATGACCCAGTACTTAAGTCCCATAAGCGTGTGTACGAGGTAAGTCAATTATTATCCGCAAAGTAGTTATAAAATTTTATTGTAATAAAATACGAAACTTAGAAGAACATCATTTTTCAACATAGTCTCCTCGCTTTTCAATGCATTTCGTCCATCGCTCTACAAGCTTCCTTTGCCCCCCGTAAAAAAGGTTTTCGATTGAGCTGCGAGCCAGGAATGCACCGCCTCCTTCACTGCTTCGTGCGAGTCAAATCGACGGCCCCTTAATGCCTGTTTGAGTGGACCAAACAAGTGATAGAAGGGGCAAGATCGGGACTATATGGAGGATGATCCAGTACTTCGAATTTTTCAGCAGTGTGGACAGCAGTATGCGGACGGGCATTGTCGTGCAACAACACAACACCTTCTGACAGCAATCCTCGGCGTTTGCTTCGAATTGCAGGCTTTAGCCTGTCAGTAAGCATCTCAATGTAACGTACACTGTTTATTGTTGTGCCCCTTTCACCATATCGTGACAATACGAAACGAGCTGCCCTTCTTTGGACTCTTTCGATGTCCTCCGTCAAACCCACCTGATAAGGATCCCACACTGGGCTGCAATACTCCAAAAATGGACGGACAAGCGTAGTGTATGCAGTTTCTTTTGTAGTTCAGTTGCATGTTTTAAGGGTTCTACCAATAAAACGCAGTCTCTGGTTCGCCTTTCCCACGACATTATGTACGTGTTCTTTCCAATTTAAGTCTGAAGTAATAGTAACCCCTAGGTATTTTGTGGAGTTGACGGCTTTCACTTTTGACTGATTTATCTTGTAAACAAAGTTTAACGGATTTCTTTTCGTACTCATGTGGACGACTTCACACTTCTCATTATTTAGAGTCAATTGTTACAGAATCAGTATGGCTCAATGTCACTGCAAGGGACTTCTAACGACTCAATGAATCCATGACACGTCGAGCTGCACTTAGCCGGGTAAAAAGATGCCCAACACGATGTTATGAGGTATTCGGTAACTTTGGTGACCTCAGTATAGACGGGAGAGAAGATTAGACATGACCTGACCTACAACACGGTACACGCGTTTGTTAAGGATAATCACAACACGTTTTTAATATCTAAATCTACATCTACATACATACTCCGCAATTCACCGTAAGGTGCGTGGCGGAGGGTACACTTTACCACTACTATGCACTTCCTTTCCTATTCCACTCCCAAATTGAACGAGGAAAAAAAGAATGCCTATATGCCTCCGTACGAGCCCTAATACCTCTTATCTTGTCTTTGTGGTCTTTACACGAAATGTAAGTAGGCGGCAGCCAGATCGTACTACACTCAACTTCAAATTCCGGCCCTCTAAATTTCTTCAACAGAAATTCACGAAAAGAACGTCGTCTTTCTTCCAGCGATCCCCAATTGAGTTGCCGGAGCATTTCCGTGACACTCGCGCATTGGTCGAACCTACCGGTAACAAATCTATCTGCTCGTCTCTGAACCGCCTCTATGTCTTCCTTTAAACTGATCTGCTGCGGGTCCCAAACACTTGAACAATACTCAAGACGTGGTCGTACAAGCGTTTTATACGCGATCTCCTTTACAGGTGAAGTACATCTTCACAAAATTCTCCCAATAAACCGAAGTCGGCTGTCCGCTTTACTCACAACTGTCCTTACATGCTCGTTCCATTTCATATCGCTCTGCAATGTTACGCCTAGATATTTGAACGACGCGACAGCACCAAGAAGCTCACTACTAATGCTGTATTCGAACATTATAGGATTGTTTTTTCTACTCATGCGCATCATCTTACATTTTTCTACACTGAGAGCTAGCTGCCATTCCTCGCACCAGCTAGAAATTTTGTCTAAGTCATCCTGTATGCTATTACAGTCAGTTACATACGACAGCCTCCAAGACACCACAGCATCATCAGCAGACAGCCGCAAATTACAAGTTACTCTGTCCATCAGATCATTTATATAGATAGAAAATAATATCGGTCCTATCACACTCCCCTGGGGCACGCCTGACGATACACTCGTCTGATGAACACTCGCCGTCGAGAACAACGTACTGTGTTCTATTACTTAGGAAGTCTTCCAGCCAGTCACAAATCTTGCGTATCTGTCCTGGGAGCCGGTGGAAACGGGATGTTGGTGAAACGGCATTTTATCAGGAATCGCGAACGTGCAAGCGCCTGGCTGGGAGGCAACCCGGCGGACGGCAGTGCGTGTGACCTCGGGCTGGCGCGTGAGTCACAGGGGGCAGCCGCAGCCGCAGCCGCAGCATCAGGGACCACACACACACACACACACACACACACACACACAGCTGCCGGCGCCCCGTAAGGAAACCTGCCTGTCCACTGGCGGAGCAAATACAGCGCCCGACAGCCGACATGTCCGGAATACCCTACCCCAGCCACCTTGTTTGCTCACAGCGACACATGACGCGGTTCAGTCTAGCCAGTGGCGATGTCCTGACTTCTGGTCTATACTCACGTGTCAGTGAACAAGAGTTACCGGCACAGAGGATCGCCTTATGGTAGGAACATCTGGCACAGTTACCGTCAAAGACGCAAAGAAATTTACCTTAGCTGCAACTGGCCATTGAATAAATCAATCGAGAAAATTGAAAATTTCTGCCAGGCCGGCATTAGAACTCGAGTCTCTAGTTTACTAAGGAATTGCGTTACATGGGCTAACCTGCCACGCCTCCAGATTCAAATATCACGATGTTTGTAAACCTAAGGGACCAAAGTACTGTGTTATCGATCCGTAGACTTACACACTACTGAAACTAAGTTACAGTAAAGACAACAGACACACCCATGCCCGAGGGAGGATTCGAACTTCCGGCGGGAGCGGCCGCGCAATCCGTAATGTCGCGCCCCAAACCGCACGGCCTTTCACGCGCTGGGCAGCGCTTACCGTCAGACGCACATTTTCAACTTATCCACAAACTGTTGACGAACTGACCTTGCCGGCCGTGGTGTCCGATGGGACTGAGGCGCTGCAGTCACGGTCTGCACGGCCACTACGGTCGGGGGTTCGAATCCCCCCTCGGGCATGGATATTTGTGCCGTCCTTAGTATAAGGTAGTTGATAAGTAGTTTGTAAGCTTAGGGACTGATGACCCCGTAGTTAACTCCCATAAGTTCTACAAACATTAGAACATTTTTTAAACTGACCTTGCCTACTTTACTCACCAGTCAAGTCTGCAATAATTAGCAACTTATAAAATGGACATTAACTGCTCCTCCCCTTATCTACAAATCACATTCTCCTCTCCTCTCTCTCTCTATCTCTCTCTCTCTCGCTCTCTATATTCCTCCCCCCCCCCCCCTTCCGCCTTTAACAACCACGCTGTCGACAGGGAGTTAAACCGTACTTCCTAATTACTTTCCTTTCTCTCTCTCTCTCTCTCTGTCCGCCCTCATGCTTGATTGTAAGCTCCTTTTTGGGGTAGGAAGAAATGTAAACGATGAGACACTGCATAATAGCTTATACTTCCGCCTACCAAGAGACTAGGTTTTACGCTCGTAGGATGCTTTTTTTCCCGCAACTTTGCGTTGGCTTTCGTTATTAATGGTTTAGTGTGTATGCTGTCACTACACGAGGATACAGTCGAGTGGCTGCAGTAAGTAACGTTAAACGGTACAGCCATTCGCGTCACAGACACTCCCACAGACTGCCCACTACCTAGTTGGCTCTATGGAGGTGTAAGAGACGACGGAATTCACCGCTAATTTGTGTTGACCTTTGCACGGCAAAACGTATAACATACCGCGGGCTAACGCCCAAGACTGCGGTCTGTTCTCAGTGTGGGTGCAACTTGCAAGAAGTTATACAATACTGCATGTTGTTGATATTATTTTCATTCACTGCTTTCGTATGGCATTATATTCTGGGGTAATTCATCAATGAGTAAAAAAGTATTCATTGCACAAAAGCGTGTAATCAGAATAATTGCTGAAGCCCACCCACGATCATCCTGCAGACATGTGTTTAAGGATTTAGGTATCCTCACAGTAACTTCACAGTATACACCGGGTGATAAAAGTCAGTATAAATTTGAAAACTTAATATATCACGGAAGAATGTACATAGAGAGGCAAAAATTGACACACATGCTTGGAATGACATGGGGTTTTATTACAACAAACAAAAACAAAAATCAGAAAAGTCCGACAGTTGGTGCTTCATCTGATCAGAAAAGCAATAATTAGCATAACGAATTAAGACAAAGTAAAGATGATGTTCTTTAGTTCTTTACAAGAAATGCTCAATATATTCACCATCATTTCTCAACAATAGCTGTAGTCGAGGAATAATGTTGTGAACAGCACTGCAAAGCATGTCCGGAGTTATGGTGAGGCATTGGCGTCGGATATTGTCTTTCATCATCCCTACTAGAGATGTCGGTCGATCACGATAAACTTGCGACTCAAAGCCAATAATCGCACGGACTGAGGTCTGGGGACCTGGAAGGCCAAACATTACGAAAGTGGCGGCTGAGCACACGATCATAACCAAACGACGCGCGCAAGAGATCATTTTTCCCCTAACTAAATCCCCTGTCATTCCAAGCATTTGTATCAATTTTTATCTCTCGATCTACATTATTCCGTGATATATTTAGTTTTCAAAATTATACTGACTTTTTGATCACCTGGTACATTCACTTATGAAATTTGTTGTTAATAATCCAACCCAGTTCAAAAGTAATAGCAGCGGCACAGCTATAACACCAGGAGAAATGATGAGCTTCACTATGTACGGCTAAATCTGAGTTTGGCACAGAAAGGGGTAAATTACGCTGCCACAAAAGTCTTGGGTCACCTACCAAGCAGCATCAGAAGACTTGACAGGCAGCCAACTAGCACTGAAAAATAAATTAAAAGAATTTCTCAATGACAACACCTTTTACTCATTTGATGAATTTTTAGATATAAATTAGTAAAAAAATAAAAAAATTTGTCATGTAATATTTTGTGTAATGTAATGTCTTGTACAGACACCCTTCAATAACCTGAAACGTTCCACATCATTACGAAGTGTCGTATTCATGATCTCTGGAACAAGTATTAATGTGAAACTTACTGGCAGATTAAAATTGTGTGCCGGAACCGGGACTCGAACCTGGGACCTTTGCCTTTCGCGGGCAAGCGCACAACCGACTGTGCTATCCCGACACGACTCACGATGCCGCCTCACAACCCTACTTCCGCCAGTACCTCGCCTCCTACTTTCCAAACTTCCCAGGTTCGAGTCCCGGTTCCGGCACAAAATTTTAATCTGCCAGGAAGTTTCATATCGGCGCACACTCCACTGCAGAGTAAAGTTTCATTCAAGTATTAATGTAATCTAATGACGCCCTGTATCTTATTATTTTCCCTTCTTTTAGAGTTCCAGCTGCGTCAGAATACAACGTTCTTCGTACAAATTAGACACAGCACTGTGTGTGTGTGTGTGTGTGTGTGTGTGTGTGTGTGTGTGTGTGTGTGTGGGTGTGTGGTTTTTTTTATGATAGTGTGTCGTTGTAAGCTTGGTTTCGTACGGTACCGAGGGTGCGCGGTCTGCTGTGTCCCTCGTGACGTCATACTAGCTTCCGCGTCTCGAGTTACCGTAAACAATCATTTGCGTGGGAGGCCGTCATCGCCGCTCGCTCTTGAATGACGACGTGGGAAACATCTGCCTAACCGGGACGGACGACAACGGGGGAAGAACGGCCACTGGGGGTCGTACGAGAGAAGCCGAGCCGACGCGAGGCGAGGCGGACGCAAATAGTGCAGCGAGGAAAGCGGCGGCGACGAGCGGAGCGGAGCAAAGCGGAGAGCTTTTTCTCCTCCAGAGAAAGGAGGGGAGGGAGGGGGAGGAAGCCGCGAGAAAGTTGCTCCGGCCGCCAGCTGCACTCTAGGGGGGGGGGGGGGGGGGGAGGAGGGGCGATGGCTTTCCCTGCAAGGGTACGCCCCGACGCTGGACGAACGGCACACCAGGGGCGGAAGACGTCGCCAAACCGATAGAGTCGCCCTCTCTGTACCGAAAGCTTTCAGCAGGTGCGTTTCCGTCTTAATGGAGACTACTGCTGTCAAGGACACCGTACCGACACTTGGCGTCGCAGTTCTCATCCCTATCCATTTCGTGGATGAAATTCTTTCTCGCGTTTGCTTCTAAACATATAGTGAGGATAGGTGCTTCTGCCTTGAGAAAACAATTTCTGCTTTCCCAATATTTTTGCAGAGCACTTTATGAAGAATGCCAGGAGACGTTTTTGATGCAGCTCTCAACCCTACTCTATCCTGAGCAAGCCTCTTTACCTCTGAATAAGGGCAACCTACATCTATTTCAAACTACTTACTGTATTCATCTTTGGTCTCCCTCTGCGGTTTTTACCCCACACACTTTCCTCCAATACCAAATTTACGATTCCTCGCTGTCTTAAGAATGTGTCCTACCAACCGATCCCTTCCTTAAATCAAGATATGCCAGAAATTCCTTTTCTTTTCAATTCTGTTCAGTACCTCAGTACCTCGCACTGCGGCAAATTCGGTGATTCGTCCGACCATATCACCTTCTGCCATGGTCCGAGTGTCTATCCGTGTTGATGATTGATAAATCTGCATCTACATGACATACTCTGCAAATGACATTTAAGTGCCTGGCAGACAGTTCCCCGAACCACCTTTACACTATTTATCTCCCATTCCATTCTCGAATAGCGCGCGGCAAGAAAGAACATCTGAATCTTTCCGCTCGAGGTCTGATTTCTCGTATTTTTACTCTGATAATAATTTCTACCTATGTAGGTGGGAATCAACAATACATTTTCGCATTCGGAGAAGCTATGTTGGCGTTTGGAGTTTCGTAAGTAGCCCACGCCGCAGCGATAAGCGCCGTTGTTGTAGTGATTCCCATCCCAGGTCCTGTATCATTTCCGTGACGCTGTCTCCCCTGTATCGTGTCAATACAAAACGGCCTGCCCTTCTTTGGAGTCTTTCGATGGCTTCCGTCAAACTTATCTGATAAGGATCCCACACTGGGCATCAATACTGCAAATGAGGACGGACAGGAGTAGTGTATGCGGTCCTTTAGTAGTTCTGTTTCATCTTTTACGGGTTCTGCCTTTCCTGCGACATTATCTACGTGTTCTTTCCAGTTTAAGTCTGACGTAACAGTAATTCCTAGGTATTTTGTGGAGTTCACGGACTTCATATTTGATTGATTTAGTTGTAAAACAAAATGTTGACCACAGCTGTTTAATTTATTTTCACTTTCCTGATTGATTTATCTTGTAAACAAAGTTTAGCATTTCTTTTAGTACTCATGTGGACGACTTCACACTTTAAGGGCATGAAATATTCGTAACACCGTGCACGTCTTGAACACTCATCACCGTAGGCCTCCTGTATGTTTTTCCGTATCTCTGAAGATTTACTCCATTTTCGTGAAAATTTAATGTAGACACGTTGTTCGCATACTTCTGCAACTCGAAATTCGTAAATCTTGCGACCCAACATTCTGTTCAATACAGCACTGAAGAATAAGTGACAGACATACGGTCATGAACCTTCAGGCAGTTACACGTTTAACATAGGCGTGTACAGAGATGTCAAGTGCAGTCCGTAGCAACATTACTCGGGCGCGAATTTACAAATGTTCGTTTTTTTTTTTTCTTTTTTCTTTTCTTTTTTGGACAGAGCTCGTACATAGAAATCACTGCTAGTACAGATATTCCGCTGGCCGCGGGTTCAAATCCCCCCCTAGGGCATGGATATTTGTGCCGTCTTTAGTATAAATCAAATATTAAAATGTTTGTAAATCTTATGGGACTTAACTACGGGGTCATCAGTCCCTAAACTTACAAACTACCTATGAACTACTTACAACTATGGACGGCACAAATATCCATGCCCGAGTGGGGATTCGAACCCCCGACCGTAGTGGCCGTGCAGACCGTGACTGGAGCGCCTCAGTCTCCTCGGCCACCGCGGCCGGCTCTTTAGTATAAGGTAGTTTATAAGTAGTTTGTAAGTTTAGGGACTGATTACCCGTAGTTAAGTCCCATAAGCTATACAAACATTTGAAACATTTTTTTGATTTGGTACAGATACTTCAACGAGCGGTTGTCTACGAAAGTTGACTATGAAACTATTGCATCACCACGGTCTACATCTACATGGGATACTCTGCAAATCACATTTAAGTGACTGGCAGAAGGTTCATCGAAACACCATTATACTATTTATCTGCCAATCCATTCTCGAATAGCGCGCGGGAAGAAAGAACACCTGAATCTCTCCGTTCGAGCTCTGATGACCATTTCTACCTATGTAAGTGGGAGTCAAAAACATATTTTCGCATTCGGAGGAGAATGTTGGCGATTTGAGTTTCGTAAGTAGCCCACGCCGCAGCGACAAGTGCCGTTGTTGTAATGATTCGCATCCCAGATCTTGTATCATTTCCGTAACACTGTCTCCCCTGTATCGTGACAATACGAAACGACCTGTCCTTCTGTGGACTCTTTCGATGTCCTCCGTCAAACCCACCTGATGAGGATCCCACACTGGGCAGCAATACTCCATAAGAGTAGTGTGTGCAGCTTGTTTAGTAGTTCTTTTGCATCTTCTAAGGTTTCTGCCAATAAAACGCAGTCTCTGGTTCGCCTTTCCCACGACATTATCAACGTGTCCTTTCCAGTTGAAGTCTGAAGTAATAGTAACTCCTAGGTATTTTGTGTAGTTTACGGCTTTCACCTTGGATTGATTTATCTTGTAAACAAAGTTTAACGAATTTCTTTTCGTACTCATATGGACGAATTCACACTACTCATTATTTAGTCAATTGCCAATTTTTACACCATACTGATATGTTATTCAGACTCTTATTCTGCAGTCTGACTGGAACTTAATCGTAAACAAGTTGCAACGTCGGTTCAGAGTATCACGCGTGCTGTCAGTAAAGCGGACGTCCCCGCTACCTCCCTACGGGCCACAGAGCACGCTGCCTTCACGTCAGGTCGCGCCGCCGGACCAGACCCGCTCTGCCCCGCATAACGACGACGGCGACGCCGGTAACGACCTTGTTATTCAGCCGCCGCGCGGCCATCCGTCAAACCCGCCACCGGAGGCTGCACACCGCCGCTTTGCGCAGCGCCTGAGGAGCACCGCACCGATTGCCTGCAGTCGCCGGAAAACACGTGCTGTCTCACGGCGTCAGCAGCCGAGGTGGGGAGGCGGGGCACCGCACTAGGCAGCGGAGGAAACCCGGGACACTACAAGCGCAACGGTTAGCACTGTATTTTGGGATTCAAGCAATAGTTGGGAAGGGAGAAAGGCAGGGTTGTGGCCTTTCTCCGATGTTATTCAATTTGTACATCATCGAGCAAGGAAAAATTTGGAATACGCATTAAAGTTCATGGTGAAAAAATAAAAACATTGCGTTTTCCAGGTGACATTGTAATTCATTGTCACAGACAGCAAACGACTTGGAAGAGCAGTTGAATGGAATGGACAGTGTGTTGAAGACAGCGTATAAAATGAACATTAACAATAACAAAACAAAAATAATGGAATGCGGTCTTAGAAAATCAGGCGATGCTGAAGGAATTAGATTAGGTAACGAAACAATGAAGGTGGTAGATGAGTTTTGTTACTTGGGTAGTAAAATAACATGCGATGATCGCAGTACAGAGGATATAAAATGCAGAACGGTAATGGGAAGAAAAGCGTTTTTTAAAAAGAGGAATTTGCTAACATGGAATATTAATTTAGCTGTAAGGAAATCCTTTCTGAAGGCATTTGTGTGGAGTGTTGCCTTGTACGGGAGTGAAACATGGACGATAAGCAGTGCGGAGAGGAAGAGAATAGAGGCTTTTGAAATGTGGTGCTACAGAAGAATGCTGAAGATTAGGTGGGTAGATCGCATAACTAATGAAGAGGTACTGAACAGAATTGGTGAGAAAAGGAATTTTTGGCATACCCTGACTTAAAGAAGGGATCGCTTGGTAGGACACATTCTTAGACATCGGGGAATCATAAATTTATCATTGGACGGAAGTGGGTGGGGTAAAAATCGCAGAGGGAGACCAAGAAATGCATATACTAAGCAGATTAAAATGGATGTGGGTTGTCGTTCTTATGATGATATGAAAAGGCTTGCTCAGGGTAGAGTAGGGTGGAGAGCTGCATCAAACCAGTCTCCGGACCGAAGAACGTAACAACAACAAGAACGACCACTCAAACGAGAAAATCTATTAAATATCGACTTGAACACACAAGTAAGGGCCATGAGGAACACGATATCGTCGGTACTGTGAGACCCCTTCTCCTGAACAACTGGTCATTCCTCTTGCGGTATGTTCTTCAGAACAATTATTCACTTTTTTTCTCCTTTCGCTGTAAACCACCTCTAAAAAGTTTTTAAGTTAAAAATGTCAGAAGACTAGTTTTTTTTCGCAGTATGGATAGTGAAGTGCTAATAGCTCCTAAGGTATAGATTTCACAGACCTAGTTTATTGCAGCTGTTTGATTCCAATCATCGTTGCTGTCATTTCCCTGAATATTGACAATTATCGTGGGACAACGCACGTTACTGTCATACAGGCGTTGCATCAAAAGGTGTCTGAAATGTTGCGTTATTGCAACTTCTGGCGATGGTAGTGACTGGTACATGCCGTAAGAGCGAAATTAGAAAGAAAAAAAAAAAAAAAGAAAAAAAATAAAATAAAATAAAATAAAAAAACGGTATTTATTGACAACTAATTTCGGGCTAGCCCAAGACCACCTAGACTGAAGGCCGTGGCGCTCTCGTATGACGTCACGCAGAGTAGGCTTCTATCACGTAGCTGACTGGGTGGTCGCTGGCGCATGGCCCATTACGCCTTAGCTGCCAGCCAGTCACCTACGTGATGGAGGCCTACTATGCGTGACGTCACACGAGAGTACCGCGGCCTTCTCTCTAGGTGGTGTCGGCTGGTCGTAGAGCATTCTCGAGTTGTCGAACAGGTGTACAAGAATTCCGAAATGTAACTGCAACTTTCATTCTTTGACTAACGACGTTCCAAAATTGAATTAATATGGTCCCAATCCCCTGTTCCGACCAACGATTTCGGCAACTTTGATTTGGTTGTGAGGCGTATTCCTCCCAAATATTCCCGATTGGGATCGCGTTTTGCCCCACTATCAGCTTGTTCGTTAATCAGCTGTATGCAATCGCGATTCTTTGTGATCCGTATCTGAAACAGCCCTCTCCACTCCACAGAGTGGAAAATCAAGGGAATATAGATTTATTTTATTTTATTGCCTCTCGGCCTGTTAGTTTTCCACATAACTGCCGAAATTTTGCAGGCATTTGTCATATCGTGGCATCAGGTTTTGTATACCTTCTTCATAGAAATCTGCCACCTGTGTCTTCAACCAGTTGGAAACAGTGACATTTGGGGGAAGACCATAACGAGAGCACTAATTATAAACCTACGGTTTTCCTGGATCTTGTCATCAATCGCATGAACCAGTTCTTCTGTAACCAAAGGTGGACGCCCACTTCGTTCTTCATCGTGCACATCACTACGCCCGCCACTGAACTGTCTGACCGGTCTTCTCACCATCGAATCACTCATCGCATTTGGTCCGTAAACATCGCAAATTTGCCGATAAATTTCACTGGGTTTCACTTTCCTCGCATTCAGAAACCGAATCACCGACCTGATTTCACAAGCGGCGGGGTTTTCAATCAACGCCGACATTTCAAACAAGCACAACAAAGCGTACGTAACTGACAGCAATCTCCAAATGGCGCACGTTCGTTTCCTTGATACACATCGTGTACAGCGCATGTGCGGAACTGCAATCGCAGCGTTGTAGCGGAGATAAATTGAAACGGAACTTACTTTCTGGACGCGCCTCGTAAATCCATAAAGACCGCTGCATAATAGCCCGGAAAATTTTAGTAATATTGACCTTTCCGGGCGTAAAAGTTTACATTTTACAATTAGAGCTGAATGTGTTAGTAAGCGCTGTGACACCTGTGAGGCGTTCAGGAATGCCAGTTAGCCTGACACTGTCGGTGGCACAGTGGTTCTCGGCGCAGCTGGTGCGCCACTGAGGGAGCCCGGCTTGGGACCGGCTGCCAGAGTAACGGCTGGTTTCCGCTGGAGTGCGGCCTCCGGCTGCTGGAGTGGCAGTTAGCTGGTTGTTGTGTTGTGTGGAGGTGAGCGGGCGCCACGGTGTGTCGGCAGCTGCGCGCAGACCTTCAACTGGGGCGACGCCCACGGCGCGAGAGCTGCCCGCTTCAGCAGATGTGTGGTGTGGTTTGGCGTGGGGCTCGACCCTGCCGCCGCCACCAGACGTTTATAGTGGCTCTGCCCTGCCGACGTGGGCGGCGCGCCCAGACAGGTAACTGCCTCCACCACTGCAGAGAACACACGTCCCAGGGCCGCGCCGGTCGCAACACACTAGCTGACAACACCGCACACAATCAACGCCACCTAGATACAAGGCCTGTGCGCTGCCTGCCAAGAGTAGTCACAACACAAGCAAACTATTCGTCTTATGTAATGTTGTATTGAGTTTGGGAATACGTACACGTTGCACACTGTGTTTCAGAATGTTTTTCGTGTTATCTATGTAATTCTCCATGCAGCTTTTTGCTGGTACGAGACAAAATGCCTAATATGAATCATCCGATTCCAATATCGGTAGGATATCGTACTATCCGGCCGCGGTAGCCGAGGAGACTGAGGCGCTTCAGTCACGGTCTGCACGGCCCAACGGTCAGGGGTTCGAATTACCCCTTGGGCATGGATATTTGTGCCGTCCTAGTTCGTAAGTAGTTCATAAGTAGTTTGTAAGTTTAGGTACTGATGACCCCGTAGTTAAGTCCCATAAGCTTAACAAACATTTGAACATATCTTACTAATATTTCATAAATATCTTATACCTAAACAAATATGTCTGAGATTCACATAAATAACCATAAGAACATTCCGAAACAAAATGTGCAACGTGTACGTATTCCCAAACTCAATACAACATTACATAAGACGAATAGTTTGCTTGTGTTATGACTACTCTTGGCAGGCAGCGCACAGGCCTTGTATCTAGGTGGCGTTGACACAATGCACCGTTCTCTACACCGACCATGGAGATTTTTTTTACTGCAAACGGATACTGCAAAGGCTTGCTGAAAAGTAATACCTCGGAATTTTTATTCTGTCCTCAGTGTTGAACTACAGAATGTCACGCTCACAAAGGAATCACGTCCGACCTAGTTTTTCCGGGCGAAGTGTAGCAACTCGACGTGGTACGGTCTCGGCAAGTGGTTGCAAGGACCCTGCGGGAATATTAATCCGTGCTTCCTCTCTAGACGCCCATAACTGCGGATATGTTGCCTGCGCGGGAGTTTCTGCACCAACTGACCTTTCGGTTCACATTATCTCGGGTCATCTCGGTGGCCAGATTATTCGCTATAATTGTAAAGAATCATGTCGAAAACGGACAGCTATGTTACAGAATGGAACGGTAGAGAATTATTGTGCAAGCGGTTCGATAAACCCTCTGCCAAATAAAATAAATGTCTGTAAATCTATCGGACCAAAATGCATGGTCATCAGTCCGTAGCTTAGAAACTACTTAAACTAAGGTAAACTAATTGAAGGACAACACACACAACCATACCCTAGGGAGGACTCGAACCTCCGACGGCGAGCAACCACGCGCTCCGCAGCGAAGCGCCTTAGACCGCTCGGCTACTCCACCGCGGCCCCCCCCCCCACACCCAAATATATATCTGAGAAATAGCTTGACCGATTTCAATAATTTTTATGTTGTTTACTTGGTTTTAATTTACCGTTGGTTTTGAAAAGAAATGGGAAAGTCGATAGGAACAGCTCAAAAACGGAAAATGTCGAAATTGGTAATGTTGTATGGGCATCGCCACTTTGATTTAAAATTCGTATTTTATGCGTTACCATTCCGTTCATGCGATTGCCATGAAATTTTACAAACTTCCAAAACAATAGGAAGAACACATAATAATCCACAGAGTGCCTAGCAGAGGATACTTACGAACTTCAAGAAAATTAGTGTAAGAACCATAATTTTGTTATACGAACTTATTTCTTTTTTATATTCAATTACTTTTATCAGAATAATGCAGAAAAGTGAATTACCATTACAAATTTCGACAGTTTTCAAGAATAGATTGCACATCTTTAGGGTGCTATTTTCTTTGATAGTGAAAATGAGGCCAAATATCGCTTTGTTGTAATTTTTTATTGTTACGTAAGTAGTTTCGGCAGTCTAGCTGCTATCCTCAGATATCTCTACAAAAAATACAAAGAAAAATGTAACATCTCCATACGAAATTTTTGCAAAAGGTCTTTTTTGCCTAATTTATAAACATACTATTTACATGAAGTACACTAATGCGCGAGAATGGCTGCATGGTCTAAGGTGCTATGCAATTGACTGCGCGGCTGCTTCCCGTCAAAGGTTCGAGTCCTCCTTCAGGCATGAGTGTGTGTGTTGTTCTTAGAATAAGTTAGTTTACGTAGCTTGTATACCTAGAGAGCAATGAACCTGCATTTTGGTCAGTTGCATTCACAAACATCTGAACATTTTTTCTTGACTTCTTCAATGTTCTCAAATCGGTGTTCTTTTAAAATAGGGAAAGTTTAATTTTTAAAACTCACAACCGCCAATTGCGAACCAAATTCCTAAACATGCAAAAACACTGGAACTGTGATTGCTACTGTTTGACTCGTTTTCTAGGGGATGATATCACACGTTCGCAGCTTTCTTTCCCTGCATATGATTAACAACAACAAAATTCATAATAAAATAAGTTCATGTGAGAAAAGGGTGTACTAACTACTATTTTTGAAAACACGTGAAAGTTCACTTTATGTTGTTTATTACACCCTATTAAAACCCTGTGGCTGATACGTCTGTACGTCGACACATTTATCAAATAAAGTTATAGCTCGTGAGCCTCCAGACAAAGTGAATATTTGTCACAAATTGTTTTCACACCATGTGCCTGTCTCAAACACCGTTTATGTTAATGCCTATGCGACGACACGTGTTACATTAACAAAACACAGGCACTTTAATTCAGTGCGATGCATACCTTGTTCCACCGGCTAAATATTCACAACACACAGTAGCACTCGATTCAACTTGGTGCAGTCTACGACGGGCAACCACACATGGCAATTGCCACACAAAAATCTATAGTCTCCACCTGGAGATCCACATGCCGACTGTGCAGAGCGACGCCGCCCGGCCAGCTACACCACTCGCTCCCGACTCGTCACTTCTTGGGCCCCGCGCGCGCCAAAAGCCCAACTGCCGGGTTTTTTCCCTACGTCATCAACTTCCCCATGTGAGCTGTTCTAACCGACTTGCCAACGTACAGCGCTCAGCCAATACATTTCTAAAACTTTACTTAAAATCAAAATAATTACACTACACATTAAACAAATTTCTTATTATGTTTTTATATTGGTATAAACATCCTTTGCACTATTTGTTACAATCGTGCAATTTCTTATATCACAGATAAGTGATTTAACTGAATATTTCAAGATAAAATACACAAGATTAATGGAAAATTAAATGAGAAATAGCTAATATATTATTTTTATAAACAAACATTGCCATGCTAGTTGTTTGACTGTCTTGTATTCATTGGTAATTTATTACTTTTCATTGTCAATCAAACATATTACGCCAGATGTGACTATGTCAGCTAATGTATTGTTTATTTATCAACAAGCTATTTTGTAATGAGGGCCTTAAAGGTTCCTAACTGCATCGTATTACATTAAATGCAAGTAGTATTAGAATATTTTATTTCACGCTGTGCACTGCACTGTGCCTGGCACTCACCATTGTCCCTCTCTCCCCTCACCGGAAACTAGCCCGGAAAATCCTAAGCTGGAACAAGCCACCAACGTCGGCCTGCTCGCCGCCTCCCCTCAGCTACAAGCACATAGCAAATCTCAACATGGAGAATTTCTACCTATGGCCTTACTATAAATGTTGTCACCCAGCTGCGTACATACATTGCTACCATAATTAATAAGATTAAAATTGTGTAACATTTAGTGCATTGGTATGGTCAATGTTTGCAGTGAACTTCATACTGTTTAATTATCAAATGCTATTAATTACCAGTATTTCTATTGGGCGGTAATCTCACACTCCGACATTATAGATGAGTACCTAGTCAATTTTAGGAAGAACTATAATTAGTAAATTTACCCGTCCTCTCTTTTAATTCAAGTTTGAGTTGCCACAGTGGTCACTTGCTCTACGTATATTTATTAGCTGCTTCGCGAACATTACAGCAGCTTTTACTGCTTTGCTTCGAGGGAAATTTATTGGCGCTTTGCACAAAGAGACTGAGATATACAGTAGCGCGCGCGCGGTAGGCGGTGATGTAGCATTCGGCGTTGCTTCCTGATGCGGCAAGGCAGAGCTGAGCCGTGGGAGTCTCGGCGGAAGCGCCCTCAGCCGGCTGCCACCGCCCGCTTATAAGGAAGTCCGCCGCGAGTTACGACCGGCGCGCCCGGAATTCTTTCTGCGGCGGAGCCGGTTCGCGGTCGATGGCGCGACACAATCGACTGTTGTAATCGCTATTGCGGGCCGGGCATTGTATGTTAATTGGCGGAGATCCGGACGCGGGCGGCGGGGATTCGCCATCCAGGCCAGATCGGCGCGGCGCGCCGCTACCACTGCCCGCCTTATCGCCTGTCTAGCCATCTCGCGGCGGCGGCAGCGGCGGCTCTAACTACCGGGGGTCACCGTACTGCCGACAACGTGGAGGGACAGGAGTTCACCGGCTGCCGGCAGTAGTCAACATTTCCTCGCGAGGGGTCCGTGCGAACTTCCTGTCGCAGATTTGATTCATTATGACACGGTGTATAGTACAGCACTAAAACTTCAATTTACGAGGGGTTGCCTGAACAACTGTCAGCGCAACTCACAAGGAAAGTACTTAGGCTCGAACAAACAGAAATACACCATAATCGTATGATAGATAATGTAAAGGTCCCTAGTGATACTCCCGCATCTGCAAAACTCTGCAGTCGCCCATTAGAGGCCTCTGCGTATGCCATGCCGCATTGCACTTTGACCTGCCGGTACGCCAGTAGTGACGGTGCAGTGTGCCTCTGAAGTTGCGTTTTGTGATGTTATTTGTTTGGTGAAGCGTCAGATGGGTCGGCGATTGGTAATCAATCCTGCTAATATAGTGCCACTGGTTGAGGTGAAGTTACGAAGAAACCTTCTTCATGTAGATGGTATTGGTGTAGCAGATGGATCATTCGCATGTTACTTATTATCTATTATACTGTTTCTAATCTATGATCATATTTCTGTACTATAATACATACCAGAAATCATGTGAATGATTCTTCTTCTACACCAAGACCGTATTCACGAAGAAGGGCTCTTCGGAATTCCATCTCAACCAAACGCAATACTTTAGCAGGATTAATTACCAATCGCCGCTCCATATGACGCTTCACCACACAAATAACATCACAAAACGCAACTTCAGAGGCACACTGCACCGTCCCTACTGGCTTACCGACAGGTCAAAGTGCAATGAGGCAAGGCACACACAGAGGCCTCTAATGGGTGACTGCAGAGTTTAGCAGATGCGGGAGTATCACTAGTGCAATAAGCAACCTTTACATTATCTATCACACGATTTTGGTGTATTTTTGTTAGTTCGATCCAAAGTACTTTCCTTGTCAGACTCAACGCCAGTTGAGTACCACATGTGTTGTCTACCTGCCTCCTCCTGCTCCCCTGCAGTGACTATTTTCGCTAGCGCTGCTTCGTTATTGTTTCTTTTATTGTGGTGGTGAATTTAATTGAAAAAAAGTGCAACTGTTAAATTTTATTTTCTGTACGGTAAAAATGCTGTTAAAAGTGTTTTAATGTTGTAAACAGCTTGGGAGAAAAATCAAGTGTATGATTGGTTTGCTCAATTTAAAAATGGCGACATGTCGAATTAAGTCGAACTTCATTGTGTACGTGCGTCAATCGACAAAACATATTGGAAAAATTGAGAGTTTGTGTTCCCAAATGCCAGAACATTTAGCAATAGTGATCGTCTAAAAACATTTGCGGCAGACAGGAGACTGGCTCTTCCAGCACGACAACGCACTTGTGCACACAGCAGTCTCTGTTACACAGTATTCGGCAAAAAATGTCATGGTTCTGATGCCCCAGGCACCTTAATCGCCCATCCTTTTTTATTACTTTCGCGACCTTGACCCTCGCAGGAGGTTCGCAAGGGCATACTGCATACACTGCAAAATGCCCAGTATAGCACTGCGACGTCTTAACAACCCATCAGGTTGATGATAGTATTACCTTTAATGCGAACAGTATGATTTCCTTTGTTACCCACTTAATGGGAATTTACGTACACTCAATAAGTCAGATGGTGCAGGATAAACAATACAGAGAGTTTATGTTGATATCTATAACGGCTAAAGAAAATAGAAAATTGTCACAAGTCTAAGGATTGTCAATCGTTTCTATTTGTTTTAAACAGCAGTGTACTAACAAGAAATTAACGGTGTCAATTATATGACAATTCACTTCAGGCAATAAAGTTTATATAGATAGCACTAGCAACCCGCCCCAGCTCCGCACGGGTAGCAGACCATATACACTCATCTTTTCCACCCCACGTATCTCTGGAACTACAATAGATATTCAGAAACGACTTCCACGGTCATGAACGTACGGCACGGATTATGAAAGTAAGTACAATGACACAGTCTGACAAATATTATAAAAAGAAACCTTTTTCATCGATACCCCACGAAAAGAAATACTTAGTAATGGTAGAATGTACTTATTGGCATGCACAACTGCACGGTATGGTGATTTGCATACCATGAGAGTTTGTATGTAAGTTGACAATGTCAATATTGTTAGAAAAGAGAGAGTGAAATTTATAAAATAATAAATACGTACAATAAAAGGAACTGTCAATTCTAACGCTGCAATTGTTTAACGTTGAATTTGTTGAATATTATGAAATAGTTTAAAAAAGAATACGCTAGAAGGCTTTAAGTTGCAACATACTCTCACGTTCCCCAGCATAATTCTTCTGCTCGGCAACCGCCACTCAATGCTTCCTCCTTAAGATGTGAAGTGTAGGATGATACTTACCTGAAACAAAGAATAATACATTGTCAGAACTTGACTGAGGTTACAAGGTAAAGTTTCTTTTATTCATATAAAGAAGTAAATATAAAACAGCCAAATAGTCACAGAATTCATCATAGTAGACAAGGAAATTATTTTGCAGAACTTGCGACGCCTTAACCCAGGGTATTTCTAGCTACTACCTTATTGCTGGTACAGTAGTATGCATAAAACTTTCGTATAGACATTTATTTTATTTCATTTTACTTTTTACAAGAATCAGTGAACCTGCGTCCATATGAAATTGAGAATTATTACGAAAAAGCGTCCGAAACATTGGACGAATTAATAACTAAGATCAGAATTTTGTCCTCTTTTTCTTTCAGAATACCTTACATGGTGTGTCGAACAGTTGTAGCCATATACAATTATGTACCAGATGAGGACTATCCTGGGTCCTGCAATGCCTTTTGGATGGCTGTTGTACAGTAAATAGAGAAACTACTAATGGATGTCAGCAGCCCGGTTGTTCTATACAGAGACCTGAAGAATTTAAGTTTCAACTTTTCATTCGCCATTACCATAAAACGTTTGGGGCTCTGGTTAATTCTTTAATATCTTTGACATATTTGAGACGTAAATCCGTCTCTGGGATTGTTTATTTGTATTAATTTAAATTAATATTGGACGTCAGCAAATTTCTCTTCTTCAGAAACGCTTTTCTTCCCATTGCCATTCTGCATGTTATATCTTGCTACCCAAATAACAAAATTCATCTACTACTTTTATTGTCTCATTATCTAATCTAATTCATTCAGCATCGCCCGATTTTCTGACATTACATTCCATTACCTTCGTTTTACTCTTGTTAATGTTCATCTTAGATCTTCCTTTCAAGACACTACAAAATATACTCCGGTGAAATGGAATACTTTTCTACAGAACTCTTATATCGGACGGAGGCAGTTGGCTTTTCGCCGTCGCTACTGACAGCATTTGACGGATTGCGGTGGTGAAGGGAGGGGGGGGGGGAACTTGACTTCGCCACGAGTTGTTGTCGGCCGCGGAAATTTCGCCAGCTGGCGGCGGTGGTGTTTTCCACGCAGTTGGCTTCCCCCACCGCACACACAGGTCAGAAGACTTGCGACAGTCCCCTGCGGGACAATGTGGAGGCAGGCACAGGCAACCCCCCTGCCCCCCCCCCCACCCCGTCACAACTTCCGGCGGTGTAGCGCCCGCTAGTTGGGCTCCCCTGCGATCCGCTTTCTGCTAGAGGCGGCTCCACACAATGCCGTGTCCTGTGCAGGGAATGTGGGCCGGGGGAAGGCTTCGAGTCAAGATTAATAACGGACAAACTTGCCCCCGCGCCGCCGACGAAATTGTCCCCTTGCGTCCCCGTGCACAAAAACCAATTTCCCCAAGTTTCAGTTCCGCCGTATTATACACTTACCTCGAAAGAGTAAAAGAACATCGTAAAAGAATTACCGTCACTAAATTGCTATCTTATAAATATTACAGAAAGTACAGAGGAAGCAGACGAAAATGAGATGGAGATATGATTTTTTGAGAAGAATTTAGCAGACATAAGTGATGATATAGTAATCCTGTCAGAGACCGCAAAGGATCTGGAAGAGCAATTGAATGGAATGGACAATGTCTTGCAAAGAGGGTATAAGATGAACATCAACAAGAGTAAAACAAGGATAATGGACTGTAGCGTCAGAAGTAGCCGAAGTAAAGAAGATATAAAATGCAGAGTGGCTATGGGAGGAAAAGCGTTTCTGAAGAAGCGAAATTTGCCGGCCGCGGTGGCCGAGGGGACTGAGGCGCTCCAGTCACGGTCTGTACGGCCACTACGGTCGGGGGTTCGAAACCCCCCCCCCCCTCGGGCATGGATATTTGTGCCGTCTTAGCTCGTAAGTAGTTTATAAGTAGTTTGTAAGTTTAGGGACTGATGACCCCGTAGTTAAGTCCCATAATCTTAACGAACATTTTTGAAGCGAAACTTGTTGACATCCAATATCAGTTTAAATGTTAGGAAGTCCTTTCTGAAGGCATTTGTATGGAGTGTAGCATTGTATGAAAGTGAAACGTGGACGGTAAGGAGTTCAGACAAAAAGATGATAGAAGATTTTGAAATGTGGCGCTACAGACGAATGATGAAAATTAGATGTTTAGATCACATAACTAATGAGGAGGTGCTCAAAAGAATTGGGGAGAGTAGTAGTTTCTGGCATATCCTGGCCAAGAGAAGGGATAGATTGATTGGACACATTCTGAGACACCAAGGAATTGTAAACCTAGCATTAGAAGGAAACATGTGGGGTAAATATGGTAGAGGGAGACCGAGGGACGAATACAGTAAGCAGATTCAAAAGGATGTAGGTTGCCCAATGTACTCTCAGATGAAGAGACTTGCACAGGACCGGGTAGCGTGGAGAGCTGCATCAAACCGGTCTACGGACTGAAGACAATAACAACAACAACAGTGTTTACAGTAGGTTAAATAGACAGCCAGGAAAGATGCAAAATAAAAAAAAAAATTTCCATTTCACGCGTGCCCATTGTCGAAAGCAAAACCTGTGTGGTGCGTGCAGCAGAAGTAGCCGTCAGCCGCCGCTGGGGAGCGGCAAGTACTGCCCGTCTCTGAGCACTGACCAACGGGGTTGAAACACTTGCGCGGAGTGACACTTGCGCGGAACCCGGGGCCCTTGGGGCGGCTAATGCCTTTTCCTGGGTACAGGCACACCAAGAAGTCTAGCACTGCTGTGGTCAAGTTTCCACACTGTCAACATAACACGAAAATCAGTGAAATTGCACAACCCTTTCAAAGCTGAAGAGGAATATAGTAACTTGTTCTAATTACATATTAATCCGTTGAGTGTTCCTCCTGTAAACAAAAAGGTATTTTAATAGTGATAATGTTTGGAGAGTTATTAAGACAGTCTCTGCTACTACAAGACGATGACTTTCCACAGTCATACCTCCTAAAAGCATATTATTCAGAACACTAAGCATATCAAGACACCTGCGCAAGCAATAAATATATTAGGCATCCTGCACAGATACGTTGATGTAATTGACCGCTATGTAGTTTACCCCACTATCACGCAACTTCCATCTCTTTAAAAATAGCTGCTATGCTTTTTAATAGGAGACGCCAACCTCAAAACTTCAATTAAAAAACGTTAATAATAAGTCAATGAGTATTTTACATACTTGAAGCGTTTATTCGTAGACCCCAAAACGATTTGGCTGTATTCGAATATATATGAATATATGAAATACGGAATGTGTAAGGGAATGTCACACACCGAAAAATGCTGAAGATAAATTCTATTTTCCATCACCGTCATATAGAACCATTTTTACTCCGAACTTGGCATAAACCAACAGGAAGAAACAAGTTGCAAGACTGCCAGGAAAAATGAAGCGAAATTGGCAGCCAATAGTTGGTTATAAATTACATTGCCTGTTAACTGTATAAATATAAATTACGGAATACGCGGAATTACTGTTCAGTACGCTCAGAAAGGTCTAAGGTAATAGGCAGTGGTTTACAATCAGATATCCGTATCACTCTCCTCCTCAAGAAGTCTGTGTGAAGATTTATATTCAGAACATTCAAGAAAAAGCAGCTCATTTGCTCAGGAAGGGAAAACGTTATGGTGGCCGTAAATTTGAATGACTGTATCTCTTGTAGTAAAAAAAAAGAGTAACATTCATTTTTTGATAAAATGTTAAAATCCAATATACCAGAATTTTGTTTTTCTAAACTCAGTGCCAACTTTTTTTGTCGAAATTTTTGCAGGAAGTAGTCTTGACGTGATTTCATACTTCTATGCATTAATATTATCAAACATGTAATTTGTGTCACAAATTGTGCGGCCGGTCCGGTCGGAGGTTCGAGTCCTTCCTCGGACATGGGTATGTTTGTTTGTACTTTGCCTAAGTCATTTTAAGTAAGATTAAGTAGTGTGTAACTCTAGCGACCAATGACCTAATTACAAAATTAATTACAAAAACGTAATTTATTTATTTCCTAACCACATTTAAGTACTAATAATTAAAGAAACTTAAATGTAGAAATTTGAAATAAACACTGAAAACAAATGATTGATATTTCTCATAAGATGAATGCACACAACCGTTGAATTATGTCTTGTGAATGTACCTACAAAATTTGCCATATGAAAATTTTAGTGTGAATCCCAAATTTGTTTTTTCTATAATAACATTAAAAACATATTAAAAATTCAGGACTCGAAAACCAGTGAAGTTATGGACTTGAAGCGTTTTGTGGTGCTAAATCTTTACATAGTAGACACGATTCTAAAATTTGGTTGCTACGAAAAGTTAATTTTTTGGTGTAATCTTCGCCGTGTAGACTGTATGTTGTAGAAGTCTACGCCGAACCCAATTATAATCATACCTCTGAGGAGAGAACGTTGTTTGCACTTCTCCTGCGTTTCTAGTCGGCCGTGCTGTGGTACGTAATATCATCATACCGTTCCATTTCACCGAGAGCTATATATGTATTTGTGTGATGTCTGTTCATTCGAAATAAGACATCACACCAATATATGTATCATTTAGACGCAAAGATTCTGGGTTCTCTTTTCATCGCTAACGCGATTAACAACGTTAGACCTTGTGTGTAAACAGTTAATGGTTATGAGTGCCACTGGAAAAATGCATAAGTAACACTTGTTGTTTGAGACTTAAAGATGACCTCAAATTAGCCGAAATCGATATCTCATAATAAACATAACGTGTAGCTGTCTATATTTCATAATGCAATTTCTAACACATTTAAAAGCTGCTCAAAACCACCTACAAAAAACCTTTATAATGAGATTGTATATAATTCCACGGTCAAATTGTGTTTTAGTTACTTGTAGTAATACACCCAAACATCTGCCCTTGCTTTTAGTGCCTTGATCAGCTGTTTATTTTTAGAGGTAATTCTAGGGACAGGAAAAATTCGTATTCGCGATAAATTCGAATATAGATGCGAATTCTGACTCAAAATGCAGTAAATCCGAAATTGTCATAAATTGTATTTTGGTGTGAAACACTATTTAATCAGAAATATTGGGAGATAACTTTATTTTCTGCCCTTAAATATGTACAAAGTAAACAGTAGGTATCGGAAAAATTCGCATTTTTCAATGAATGCGAAATATAGGCCCATGCTAATTTTGGGCCGAAATGCGAGAGACGTGAATCTTGTAATATGCCCTATTTTTAGCGAACGTCCCGTTACTACTGCTCCACCTCGCTCGGTGGGCCTTTCCCTGAATACGGCACAGGTAGCGGCTGGAGGGCGTGGAGTAGGGGTGGTGTATCGCTACTTCTGGAACACCCTGTGCACTACCTGCAGCGTCGGGGTCTCCGCGCAAGTGTCTACACATTCCCTTTCCGCGCAAGTGTCACTCCCCGCAAGTGTCACAAACTCCTGACCAACCACTACGGGAACGACGCGCTCACCGACGTACACGTCCGTGCGAGCACGCTACAGCTCGTGGAACTCTGCGGTACCAGCACGTAGGTGCCCTTTTGAAGCTCTCCCCGCAGTGACAGGTATTAGGGCGAGCGCGCCTTGGGATGACTTAGCAGTGGGCGGCTGCCATTGTCTGGCAGGGCCGGCTTAGTCGCACGTGGAGGGGAGGGAAGGAGCCACACGTGGCCCGCCACGCCCACTCTCCGCTGTGGGCAGGCAGGTGGAGGAGGCGGCGAGGGCCACACCTAGGCCACATACCGAACCCTACGATACCGGCCGCCGGCTCTAACACCAGGGGAGCGGTGTCGACCCAGGATGGCGACCGTGACGTCAAAAAATGTTGAAATGATTCAAAACCTAAAGCACCATTCTGCTACGATCATCAACCCTAGACTGGCGCTAAGACCACACACACACACACACACGCCCACGCATGCACACGCACGCACGCACGCACTCCCGAAAGAGGACTTGAACCTCTGGCGGGAACAACCGCCCAGTCCGTAGCAACAAATAATCCTGCGCTCATAACGAGCATCAAAACGGATGCAGGTATTAGTGAACACAGAGCTGTCGTAGCGAGATTGAATATCGAAAGTCCCTAAGTTACCAAAAATAAACGAAAAGTACATTTGTTCAGGAAAGCAGATAGAAATAAAATGCATTGCTTCTTGAAAGAAAGCTTCCACTCGTTTCTAACACTAAACGTAAGTGTAGACCAGATGTGGCTCAAATTCAAAGAAGTGGTATCGACTGCAATTGTCTTATACCAAATAAATTAATAAAAGAAGGTGGTGATCGCCCTTGGTACACAAAACAGGTCCTTTTCTCCCCGGTTCGGTTAAGCACCTCCTCATTAGGTACGTCATCTATCCATCTAATTTTAATCATTCGCCATTTTTATCTGATCTCCATATCGTCCACGTTTCACTCCCACACAATGCTACACTCCAGACAAATGCTTTCAGAAAGGACTTCCTAACATTTAAATTAATATTGGATCATAACAAATTTCGCTTCTTTACAAACGCTTTTCTTCCCATAGCCATTCCGTATTTTATATCTTCTTTACTTCTGCCATCAGAAGTAATCTTGCTACCCAAATAACAAAATTCATCTACTACTTTAATTGTCTCATTACCTAATCTAATTCCTTCAGCATCGCCTGATTTTCTGACATTGTATTCCATTATTTTCGTTTTACTCTTGTTAATGTTCATCTTATATCTTCCTTCCAAGACAATGTCCATTCCATTCAATTGCTCTTCCAGATCTTTTGTGGTCTGTGACAGAATTACTATGTCATCAGCAAACCGAAATGTTTTTATTTATTCTACCTGCACTTTAATGCCCTCTCCAAATTTCTCCTTCCATTCCTTCACTGCCTGCTCATTGTACAGGTTGAACAACCCTGTCTTACTTCCCAACCTCTGCGTCCCTGTCTTGCCCTTCGACTCTAATAACCGCTGTCTGGTTTTTGTATAGGTTGAATATAACTCTTCGCTCCCTATATTTTACCCCTGATACCTTCAGAATTTGGAATAGTGTATTCCAGTCGACATTGTCAAAAGCTTTCTCCAAATCGACAAACGTTAAAAACGTAGGTTCCCCTTTGCCTATCTACAAAGATTGAGTATTGCCTCTCGTGTTCCTACATTTCTCCTAAATCGAAACTGATCTTCCCCGAGGTTGGATTCCACAAGTTTTTCCATTCGTCTGTAAATAATTCGTGTTAGTATTTTGCACCCATGACTTATTAAACTGATAGTTCTGTAATTTTCACGTTTGTCTGCACCTGCTTTCTTTGGAATTAGAATTACGATATTCCTCTATTTTTTCACGACTGGCTCTCCTAACGACATCAGCAGTTCAGACGGAATATCATCTACTCCAGGTGCCTTGTTTCGACTAAAGTCTTTCAGCGCTCTGTCAAATTCTTCTCGCAGTATCATATCTCCTATCTCATCTTCCTCCATTTCGTCTTTCATTTCTAGAATACTGCCTTCAAGTTTATTTCCTTTGTATAGGACTATATATTCCTTCCACAGTTCAGCTTTCCCCTCTTTGCTTAGTACTGGTTTTCCGTCTGAGTTCTTGATATTCATACAGCTGCTTTTCTAGTCTCCAAATATCTCTTTAAAATTCCTGTAGGCCGTATCTATCTTTCCCCTAGTTATGCATTCTTCTAGTCTGCACTTCCTGTAAATCTCATTTTTTCAGACGTTTGTGCTCCCTTTTTCCTGTTTCACTTGCTGATTTTTGATATTTTCTCCTCTCATCAATTAAGTTCAGTATATCATGCGTTATCCAGGGATTTCTATTACGCCTTGTCCTTCTGCCTATATGATCCTCTGCTGCCGTCACTACCTTATCTCTCAGAGCTACCCATTCTTCTTCTACTGTATTAATTTCCCCCGTTTTAGCCAATCCTTGCCTAATTCTCCCTCTGAAACTCTCAACCACATCTGGTTCCTTTAATTTGTCCGGGTTCCATCTCCTAACGTTTCTACCGTTCTGCAGTCTCTTAAGTTTTAATCTGCAGTTCATAAGCAATATGTTATGGTCAGAGTCTATATCTGCCTCTGGATATGTCTTACAATTTAGAACCTGGTTTCTACATCTCTTCCTTATCATTATAAAGTCAATCTCGTATCTTCCAGTGTCTCCTGGTCTCTTCCACGTATACAGCCTTCTTTCATGATGATTAAACCAACTGTTGGTGATCATTAAATTGTGCTCTGCGCAAAATTGTACCAAGCGATCTCCTCTTTAATTCGTTTTTCCCAGTCCATATTCTCCTACTACATTTCCTTCTCTTCCCTTTCCTACTACCGAGTTCCAGTCCCCCGTCACAATGAAGTTTTCGTCTCCCTTAACTTTCTGAATGATTTCTTTTATCTCCTCATACATTTCTTCGATATCCTCATCATCGGCCGTGCAAGTTGGCATATAAACTTGCACTACTGTGGTCGGAGTTGGCTTAGTGTCTATCTTTACTACGATAATGCGTTCTCTATGCTGTTCATAGTAACTTACCCGCATTCCTATTTCCTTATTCATTATCAGACCTACTCCTGCGTTACCACCAACTGATTTTGTATTGATAGCCCTGTACTCTCCTGACCAGAAGTCCTGTTCATCCTGCCACCGAACTTCACTAATCCCTACCATATTTAACTAACCTATTGCAACCTCTCCTCCTCCCGTCAGGTTGCTGTTACCTACTCAAAAAGGGGAGAAGAGATGCATTTAATGTTTAATATTTAAATTGAATAAAGTTTTTCTCTTCTTAGTTTTAGCCCTTGATGACTTGAATGGATAATGCAAGTTTCACTGGTAAGATTGACGTTTATTATATTTAAATTAGTCTCACACGCACAACACATAAATTAACATATAAAACTTCAACACTGTGTGCCACTATTTTCTAAAGATCAGCCTAACAATATCAAAACGAAACCTCAGTCTTATTATACAACCGCACCGGTGAGAAACACAACTACTACTACAAAAATGTTTCAAATGTTTGTATAGCTTATGGGACTTAACTAAGGGGTCATCAGACTCTAAACTTACAAACTACTTATGAACTAACACTAAAGACGGCAGAAATATCCATGCCCGAGGGGGTATTCGAACCCCCGACCATAGTGCCCGTGCAGACCGTGACTGGAGCGCCTCGGTCCCCTCGGCCACCGCGGCCGGCACTGCTACTACCTCTACAATGAACACCACTGCCACTGCTGGCGCTACAAGTCAGCGATATTACAAATACCACGGCTCACTTCAAAGACATAGTAGCAAAGACATTAATCCCTTACACTATCCATTTCTTTTTTCAAATTTTCTAGCTTACCTACAAGATTAAGGGTTATAACAATCCACGCTCCGACCCGTAGGAATGCCTGTTTTGTTTTTCTTGATGACGACATACTTCTGAGTAGTCCCCGCCCAGAGATCCAAATGGGGGACTATTTTACAAAAAATGTTCAAATGTCTGTAAATCTATCGGACCAAACTGCGTGGTCATCAGTCCGTAGCCTACAAACTACAACACACACACACCCATGCCCCAGGGAGGACTCGAACCTCCACGGGGAGCAACCGCGCTTTAGACCGCGCGGCTACTTCACCGCGGCCTCGACTATTTTATTTTACCTCCGGAATATTTTACCCAAGAAGTCGCCATAATGATATAGTCAAATAGTAGAGCTGCATGTCCTCGGGGGGGGGGAGTAACGAATAAAGCTTAAGTCGTGGTAAGGATGAGCCGGCTGACGAACTGCGCTCTCAGTGTGGGGCAGCCAGCCAGAAAGACGCAGGCAGCGCCGTGGGCGGCGGACGCGGCGCATTTCGGAGACGGCGGCACTCTGCACTCTCCACTCGCAGCCCACGCGCAACAGTTTGGCCCCAGCAGCGCGAGAGCTGGCGCCAAAGCGTCGTCTGCAGCCAGCTGCCGGCGTGGGCCCTGGTCCATCGTCTAACATACCAGTCACGACACTCGAGCGATATTGGCCCACTTTAGGTTACGGTAGTAACACTAAAAGTGGGACTTTGCCATCATCTTTTGACAGCTCGAAATTTAAACGAAAATAACGGCTTAACCATTCATCTGACACGAAAATTGAATAACCGAATTTGTAGATGAGAAAATTCTCTACAACTTTGCTCTCTTGTGTTTTTTTCATATCTCGTAGCGTTTCAGAGATATTTGCAAAAATAACGGCGATTTTGGGATGTCTGTCTGTCTGTCCGTCTGTAACGTGTTCCCTGTTTTTAAGACGAACCATTCAACCGATCAGCACCAAATTTTACAGACATGATTGTAGGCCGCCAGAGACCAGAACCTCCTTTCTTCGAATTTTTCGGACAAAAAATACGGTAGTAATTCCAAAAAAAGCCATTTGCAATATAATTGTAATTGCAAACGAACCGTTCATCTGACACAAATTTGAATAACCTAATTCGTACAGGAAAATTTCTCTACAACTTAGCTCCCTTACATTTTTTTTCATATCTCGTATCGTTTGAGACAAATTTTCAAAAATAACGGAGATTTGACACCCTCCATTGAATTAACGAAAGCCAGCCGTTCGGAGATGTCACGTGACATTCCTCGCCCAGAACTCTCTGTGTCATACGCCATCTTGCGTTGCGTATTTGATGATTTTCTTATTGTAACTTACACGTTGTCATTTCAAACCAATGGGGCACTGAAGAATTAACAAAAACACATAGTTCTTCGTACGATAATCTAGTGTCTACAAATGCCATATTAGCATCAGTTAACAACGGCCATCAATAATACGAGATTAAAGGTCGCATCTTCTGCTTGATATCCGTAGTGTAGTTGGTAAAGCATTGGACTATGATGCTAAAGGTCGGCTGTTCGAAACCCGTCACTACCTAAATTTTTTTTCCTAAAAGGGTTTCAGACACTCTTATTAATTAATTTTTTATTATTTAGATTATTATTTTGGTGCAAAATGTTTGCACAAACTAATAAAATTACAACTCTAAAGTAGGCCGTAAAACACGTCGGTGCGATTTTTTGTTACCCACTACGGTATCAGAGCGCCAAGCGGCCATCAGGGGACAGTAGCGAGGTTGCGGTATTTCGTAAATTGTAAATCGTCTTACTCGTAGCTTATATTCGTTTTCGTGATGCTTTTCGAAATGAGGCACGCTTTTAGTGCAATGAAAATTAGCAACAACCACAAGAAAGGTACTTCATTTGTACCTTTTTTTCAGATTTTCTAAGGACACAGAGACCGAGATAACAGATCATACAGCTGAATTGCTTCTTGATAAATATGAAGCATTGAATTAAAATTTGTGGTGCGGCCGGGAATCAATCCCGGACCTCCAGACTGATTAGGCAGACGTCTTAACCATTAGACTACCACACCATTAACGATTAAGGCGCCTTGGAATAGTGTAAGCACGATTTCCCTCCACAATCCGTCTCAGGGATTGTTTATTTGTATTGAATTGTTTCTGTTACGATTTACATGAAAACTGCATATATTTAAGTATGATTAGGTTTTTTTTATACCCTTTTAGAAGTAGAAAAATGGCTCGCGTATATAGAGAACTATATACTGCAGTTTGGATGTCCATAGATTCAAAAGAGATGCCTATTATGAACTATAACGTAATAATCCTTTCACCAAATTTCTCCTCTCAATGCGAATATACTTTGTTAGACACTGCAGGTCCAAAACTGAAAGATTTCTGTGTTCCTTTTCCCCACGCGCTGTAAGAGAATGTAATGGCAGAGAAATACTACGAAAGCGGTTCGATAAACCCTCTACCGCTCACTTAAATTTCACTTTCAGAGGTGCTGTGTAGATGTAGATCACGGCGTGTGAACCGGACATTGTCTTACTGGAACGAGAGTCCTGGAGGACAAGAAAACGGGGCGCCGAATATCGTAAGCATGCCGCGTGTGACATACAACAAAAGGGTTCCTGCTGCCAACGACGAGTCCGTGGCGTGGATCCCGCATCCACAAACAGAAAAGACTCTGCTGCCGCTGCGTAAACCCTTTGGTGTCAGCCGCTTTCGTTCAGAGCAACAGCAAGGACTTTTAGACCAACCTCCACTTTCACGGGGACTGACTACCGTCCACAAGTCACAGAGTTCAAAAGTGAGTTCTGTGGTCGGAGCTGTAATTCAAAAGCAGGTATTTCTTCAGTGCAGCTAAGAGATGATCGTATATAGTTTGCCAAGACTAAGGTTACCAGACGGATATGTCCTCTTTTTTGGACCCTAAAAGTGGTCCGGCCGGGGTTTTACCAAAATGGGGAAATGTCCTCTTTTTTTTTTGCGTTGTGCAACTGCTTCAACTTGAAAGTGTGTAAATACAACTCTCTGAACTGTCACAATCACTAAGTCTAGAGAATTTAACCTTTCTTGACACATTGTGAATTTGAATTTTCTCGTTTCTGCGGCGCTGCTGCTCTGAAGTCAAGCTACTTCGGAACAACTGAAATAATATTGGCGTCACAATTATCGCTGAGTACGAGCTTCGAGGTGGCCAATTAAAAACATACGTCTTCAACAATGCAAGACTGTGCAATACAAATAGTATAGTATGAAACTCTCCTGCCCCCTCCTTCCTCTGGTCGGAGTGTTGTGTGACACTGACACCCAAAAATAAGACGTTAGTTCATCGTGTTGGGATTCAGCAGTTCTGTGTGTTGTCTGTCAACCACAACATCAAAAGCTAGAGCAATGTTCGTTATTCATAAGGTAAAACCTTGTTCAAAAAATTCATACAAATAAGGTCAGATGCCACAGTCAAAATTGCCGTTTCACCATTCACCTGTTTACGACCAAAGAGACGTAACTACATAAACGGTGCTGTGAAAACATCGATTTGCTGCGGTGGAGTAGCCGAGCGGTCTAAAGCGTCTCGCTGCGGAGCGCGCGGTTGCTCGCCGTGGAGGTTCGAGTCCTCCCTGGGACATAGGTGTGTGTGTTGTCCTTAGGTTAGTTTACCTAGGTTTAAGTAGTTTGTAAACTACGGACTGATGACTACGCAGTTTGGTTCGATAGATTTACAAACATTTGCACATTTTTTTCACGTCGGTCTGATACGATATGGGTAATGCTATATCAAGTAACGCTTAGATAATTTTTACAGGTACTTTGTTCGTGACGATTTTACAGTGAACAGTACTATGGCTTCCGTAAATGACGCATCATAAAAAATTTCAGGTGGAAACAGGGGTGATCGGCAAGGTATCTTATAAGTATGGAAAACATGTTTAGCACTTAAGACGATGATTACAAGTGGTGAAGCGATGAAATATTAGGGCTTCACTGCTATGTAGTCATGTAATTCGTTCTTAGCATTTCATGCTTCTTAGTTTGTAAGAAGACGAACAAATTTCGTAAGATGAGAAATATGTATTACAAACAAGGCTCTGATAATACAGTAGAGACATCAATAATACTTGAGTTGTCAATACGAGAGAGAGAGAGAGAGAGAGAGAGAGAGAGAGAGAGAGAGAGAACTTTTATGAATCTACAAAAGTCCTCTTTTCTGAAGACGGACATTTGGTAACCCTAGCCAAGACTCAAAATCGTCCGCGTTGAACGGACTGTTTAACTAATTCCAGCCAGGTGTTCAAAGCAACGATTTCCGTTGTAAGAGAAACTTTTTCTAGCACCAGGGCACGAGTAACGAAGGAAGCGGCTCGCAAAGGAAAGTGTCGGCAGCAAAACTGGGTCGCTAGCGCAACAGGTGAAGGCGGGCGCGTCATTAGCGGAAACACCTGCAGGAAGCGAGACCGGCTTCAGGACTTGGCGCACGACAACCTACAGCGGAGACAGGTGTCGTCCGCGTATTCCGCGATGGCGTAATTAATCCACGACGTTAACCCTGCAGGAACTGTTTACAAGTTGAAGGGGGGTTATAAACGTAAGGTAAGATTTACTACCAACTACTATACATAAAGGCAGGGCCGGCGCAAGGCACGTGCAAATCGTGCACGGGGCGGCACTTTCCGAGGGGCGGCAAATCTGCCGCCCCCTTCTTTTTATACGACAAACTCAACATTCATGACCAAAAGGGGATTCGAAACCAAACCGCGGAAGGAGCGACGCCTCAACTACCTGCCGGCCGTCCCTGTTGAACAAGGGGAGGGAGGAGAACTAATTTCTTCCTCGCCATTGTGGCAGCACTGTCGTGTTTACGCCAGAGGAACAGAGAGGGGGAACAGTCTGGTGTTTACTCCAGTATTCTTCTGAGTGGAGCGCTGTCAGCCTGTTACGCGACGTGCGTTTACTCACAACTGATTTTGCAAGTCATGAGACAAACAACTTTGATGCACTGGGGTTGAGGGAAGAACTAAAAGCGCTTTCAACAATGTTGAAACCTGGAATAGGTCCAAAAGAGACTCTGAAGTTTATAGGAAGGCATAATTTTTTTCCCTTAATGTTAACATTGCTCTGACAATTCTCGTAACACTCCCAGTGACAGTTGCGAGTGGAGAGACGAGTTTCTCAAAATTGAAATTGATAAAAACATACCTCTGATCAGCGATGAGCCAAACTCGTTTGAATGTTCTTGCAACAATATCGATTGAGCACGAGCTTGCAAGGGACTTAAATTACACAGTTCGTGTGAAAGAGTTTGCACAAGCAAAAGCCAGGAAGGTTCTATTTGTCTAGTATTTACTAAAATTTTTATATTATCACCAGTGTCTTGGTATTTACTGTCTTGTTTCTTATTCACCATTGAATAGTTATTGTAAATATTATTGTTTCAATCAGATTATCGTTAAATTGAAAATATATTTTGTTTTCCTTTGAATACATTATCTGTTCACAACCATTGAAAAAAAGGTCTTGCCACGCTGGATTAGCCGAGTGGTCTAAGGCGCTGCAGTCATGGACTGTGCGGCTGGTCCCGGCGGAGGTTCGAGTCCTCCCTCGGACATGGGTGAGTGTGTTTGTCCTTAGGATAATTTAGGTTAAGTAGTGTGTAAGCTTAGGGACAGATGACCTTATCATTTAAGTCCCATAAAATTTCACACACATTTGAACATTTTTGCAAATTCACAAGGCTTATTGAAATTAGCTAGATTTCTTCAATCAGGTTTGAGTCTATTTTTGAGCTGGTGCCCAGCGACTGGTTTCTTCAAATCTGTAGAGAATGTCACCAACCAGTCGCAATTTTTGTTTTTATTTTCCAGATCGACGTAGATTTCGGGCACAGTGTGGCTATTCTCAATGCTTTGAGTTATGTTTACATCTATACCGTCATGCTGAACGTAACTGTCAACATGACGGTTTCGATGTAAGCACATATTAAAACCTTTGAGGCTGGCAACCACGTGGCCAAACCTAGGCAGTGGCGTAACTAGGACTTGGCTTTGGGGGGGGGGGGGGGGGGAGGGGATAGATCTGCTTAACGAGCAAAATTTTAGTCAGTTTCCAGACAGACTACCATCTAGCACTCCTGCTGAAGAAACTAATTCACTTTCATCCTATGAAAGTTTATGGTAAAACACCACAAGTTTTCTATCTTTACCTTTACCAGATTGCTGTTATACGAGTTATTTTCTTTCTTTCTTTATTTCTTTTTTTTCCGGGTTCTGGGGGGGGGGGGTTCTATCCCCCTGATCCCCCCATAGTTACGCCACTGAACCTAGGTACAACTGAAAAGTAAAAACAAAAATTGGGATTTATTGCTGACATATCCTGCAGATTTGTTTAAATAAAATTCCACCAAACTTTTGGAAAAAAACACAACAAAAAACCGGGACAAGAGCGGCACTTGGGCTTGAGCCGATCCTGCATAAAGGCATTCGAAGTTATCACAGTGGTCCCAGAGAGTGTCTCGGCGAGTAGGCGAAGTAGTGACTGTTCTCAGACCCACTTACTGTCAAATAAATCTGAAAATTACTTAGTCATTTCCCCAGAAACCAACATCCGTTGCCCTCCTCCTCTTCCCCGGTCTCACTCGTCGCGTGTTCGCGCCAGCTGTTGGCGGTCGGACCTCCATGTGGCGGACGGCACTTGGGGCCAACTGCAGTGAGATGGGGCAGAATGGGCAGATGCAGAGGCGGTCTCGGTTTGAGAGGCGGGCACAATGAGCGACTGCTGGCCGCTGGACCGCGACCGCAACACTCGCGCACAATCACTGCGGGGCTCTCTCCCTGCCGCGCCATTGTACGCAGGTTACTGAACCAACGCCGTCAGCGCTGCGGAACACCAGCCTCGCAACATTCATGTCTCTGTTTTGTACCCACATATATTATGCAGAGTGATAATAAACTATATGAAACAAACCGTGAATTAGTTACAAACTACGGCGTGCATTCACTTTATTCAACATCTAAACATCACTGCGCATATTTAGGCGATGACATCTACATACATACTCCGCAATCCACCGTAAGGAGCGTGGCGGAGGGTACACTGTACTACTACTAGGCATTTCCTTTCCTATTCCACTCCCCAGTAGAACGAGGAAAAAAAAGAATGCCTATATGCCTCCGTACGAGCCCTAATTTCTCTTATATTGTGTTTGTGATCACTACGCGAAATGTAAATAGTAGGCAGCAAGACAGTACTACACCCAGCTTTAAATTCCTGCCCTCTAAATTTCCTCAACAGAAATTCACGTCTTTCCTCCAGCGATCCCCAATTGAGTTGCCGGAGCATTTCCGTGACACTGGTAGGTTCGACCAATTCGCGAGTAACAAACCTACCTGCTCGCCTCTGAACTGCTTCTATGTCTTCCTTTAAACCGATTTGCTGCGGGTCCCAAACACTTGAGCAATACTCAAGACGTGGTCGTACAAGCGTTTTATACGCGGTCTCTTGTACAGTTGAAGTACATCTTTACAAAATTCTCCCAATAAACCGAAAATCGGCTGTCCGCCTTACTCACAACTGTCCTTACATGCTCGTTCCATTTCATATCGCTCTGCAATGTTACGCCTAGATATTTGAACGACGCGACAGCATCAAGAAGCTCACTCCTAATGTTGTATTCGAACATTATGGGATTGTTTTTCCTACTCATGCGCATCACCTTACATTTTTCTACATTGAGAGCTAGCTGCCATTCTTCGCACCAGCTAGAAATTTTGTCTAAGTCATCCTGTATGCTATTACAGTCAGTTAAAGACGACACCCTCCCATACACCATAGCATCATCAGCAAACAGCCGCAAATTACAACTTACTCTGTGCATCAGATCATTTATACAGATAGAAAATAATAGCGGTCCTATCACACTCACATGTTCGATATGCCTGCCTTCCGTGGCGGCGATGAGGCGTAGGTGAATACCGAAATGCTGCGTCACCCAGTGAACTATTGGAACATCTATACTACCGACCTCGTGAATGACTGTTTGCACTTAATCAGTACTTCTGGGTTATACCTGTACACCTTGTTCGTAATACGGCTCCACAAAATCGTGTCGCACTTATTCACAAACGGAAAATATAGCGCGCAGTGGAAGCACATCCCACTGGCCTCTGGGTACCTCAGAGCAACAATGTCCTCTAGGACATCACTCTACTACTTCGATAGAATCGAGTTACGCATCCCAAGAAACTTCTTGTCGAAATCAGGGTAGCTTTGGCCGCGGCGGATTAGCCGTGCGCTGTGGGGCGCAGTGCTGCTAACTACGACATATGGAGGTCAAAAGAATATGTTAATGGCTGCGGATTGCGCGGTGTGGTTGCCTGTCGGGTGCAAAGTGTTTGTGCTTCACGCACAATCCTCGCATCTGGGCCTCCATCTGCCGCTGGCAGAGCCCAGCCCAGAAGCACTCGGCCTTTTTGCACGCTATTGTGATGGACTCGGCACATTATTCAGAGCGCTCCACGGCGGTGGGCCGGGCGTATGTGCGGCCCCTGTGGGCAGCTCTGCTGCTGAATGGAGCCAGAGAGCGCGAGCAATGGCCGCCACTCCTGTGTGTGTGTACGTGCGTGCGAACGCGTGCCGGATAAAGAAAGTAAAGAGGGACCCGCGGGTTACCGGGAGGACTGTTGTGTTCAGGGCAAGTGCAAACAGTCCTCATGCATTTGGCCGACTGCACAGACGCCCATCAGGCGAGTCAAGACAACGGGTGCGTCGGAGATCCTCCATTAGTGCACACCTTGCGCTCTCCTGAACGTCTCTTTTCATTGATTTTGCTGGCACCTTTTGACCTGCGGAAACGCACCGTCATTAAAACAAAACAAAAACATTGGTCTGTACCATTTCCATGTAGAACGCAGTGTATCACAAGTGAAATTTTACTACTCACAGCAAAGACGTGGCGACGAGCTGCGACAGGCACAAACAAAAGGCACACACATACACCACTTTCAGCTATCGGCCATGGCCTTCTTCAGAAAACAGAACACTCACGCAATCACACAGGCACACAACACAGTCATGCAACCATCGCCTCCGGCAGCCGTTCGAATTCGAAGTGCGGCTGCCGGAGGTGATGGTTGCATGACTGTGTTGTGTGCCTGTGTGATTGCGTGAGTGTTCTGTTTTCTGAAGAAGGCCATGGCCGATAGCTGAAAGTGTCGTATGTGTGCGTCTTTTGTATGTGCCTGTCGCAGCTCGTCGCCACGTCTTTGCGGTGAGTTGTAAACTTGCCTTACCAAATGTTCAAATGTTTGTACAACTTATGGGACTTAACTACGGGGTCATCAGTCCCTCAGCTTACAAACTACTTATGAACTAGCTAAGACTAAAGACGGCACAAATATCCATGCCCGAGGGGGGATTCGAACCCCCGACCGTAGTGGCCGTGCTGACCGTGACTGGAGCGCCTCAGTCACCTCGGCCACCGCGGCCGGCCTTTCCTTACCAATTAATAATTCCAACCTGGACTTTCCATTATTATACAAGTGAAATTTTAATAGAAATCATTAAGAAGTCACTAGTAGGCCCCTGCGTTAGAAGAGAGATTATAAATAATTCAATGAAGCCAGTGTATCACTACATTTACAAGAAACAGTACCAAATTCCCCCCCCCCCCTCCCCCCTACATCATCATCTACATATTTAGTCTGGAAATCACATGTAAGTGTCTGGCAGAAACTTCATAGAATTGCTTTCACAATATTTCTCTACCGTTTCATTCTCTAATAGCGCACGGGAAAAAAGGGACACCTAAATCTTTCTGTTTTCCATCTCATTTCTCTAATTTTATTACGATTATCATCTCTACCTGAGTAAATGGATGCTAACTAAATATGTTCGCATTCGGAAGAGAAAGTTGGTGACAGAAATTTCGCAAACACACTTCCCCGCAACAGATAACGCATTCTTTTAATGATTTCCATTCCAACTCATGCATAATTTCCGTGATACTCTCCGCTATATCGCGATAATACAAAACGAGCTGCCCTTCTCTGAACTTCTCTAAATCGTCCCACAGTCCCACCCGGTGTGAATCCCACAATGCGCAGCAATACTCCAAAATAGGACGCACAAGTGTAGTGTAGGCAGTTTCTTTAGTGGAACTGTTGCATGTTCTGAGGGTTCCGCGACTCAAACGTAACCTTTACTCTCCATTTACAGTTGCTCGCAATTAGTTGAATTTACGGCCTGTAGATTTGACTGATTTATCGTTTAATTGAAGTGTAATGCATTCCTTCTAGTGCTTCATACTTTTCATTATTTACGGTCAGTTTCCTTTGTTCATCTGTTGACTTTACTAACCAATAAATGACAGCAACATTCGCGACCAGTGAGAGAGAACTACTCAGACTTACTCCAAAATCGTTTATAAACACAAAGAGCAGTAGGGACCCTATAACACTTCCCTAGGGAACGCCGCAAATAATTTCTATTTCAGTCGATGGCTTTCCTTCAATTACTACGTACTGTGACCTTTCTGACTCATCTTAAAGTAGTCATAATAGCGCCACTCACATATATTCTACAAGCATCTGACTGTCTTACATTAGTACTCAAGGATAAAAGGTGCGATTTCGACAAAGTTAAATGTAGTTAAATGGTAGACGAGCGTAGATAATATAACGGATAATACGACATGACTGTCAAGTGTTTTAAGGATCATATGCAACACGCGCTAAGTGCACATTTTGAGTACAATTTTCTTCGCCTGACTTTCCTATTTGTCTAATCTGTTGATAAAGCAGCCTCTTTTAGCGCCACAAACAGGAACCTATTTCGTTTCGAGAGTATACGAAATGGGCTGACAATATAACATGATGCTAATCACTTCTGCACAGAATATAAACGTTTCAACAGTAACTGAACTTATATACGACCTCACCGTGCTGTTCGTGGTGACAGGTAATGCCTGCAATTTAATATTTTCGGCACTCTGCGTGCTTCTAATTTTATAATGATTTTCGAAATTTTATGTTCCATGGATGTAAACCCAACCAACATCCCGCGTTCAAAGTCTGTCATAATACCTGTCGTCCAGCCATAATCACCTCGGAACATTTTCATATGAATCAAAGGAGTACAAAAGAGGGTTATTTTCATTTTTTTTCTTTATTGTTATTTCAATTCCACGCAAGGGGAAGTGTTGGCAGCGAACACATTCCTCTCTTTAGTCACAGGTCACAAGCATTTTACATATGCTTCCAGAATGAAACTTTCACTTTGCAGCGGAGTGTGCGCTAATATGTAACTTCCCGGCAGATTAAAATTGTGTGCCGGAACCGGGACTCGAAACTGGGACCTTTGCCTTTCGCGGGCAAGCGCTTGCCCGCGAAAGGCAAAGGTCCCAGGTTCGAGTTCCGGTTCCGGCACACAATTTTAATCTGCCGGGAAGTTTCATTTTACATATGGTTATCTAATATATAATAAAATAGTGACGACAATAGATTATTTTCTTAAAACACTTTGGTGAATAATACTTACGATTTTACATAAACGTAGATGATCACAAAATTAGGAAAAAAGCATTAGATTACAGCACTTGTTTGACGATTTTAAACACAGATGGAATTGAGTCACTGACTACAATAATAATAATTGAGTCAATGACGATATTGATGCCATGGTGTGATGGTATTGCTGGTGATACATTGTGTGGTGATGGTTACAGTTATGACTATAGGTATAGGTCCCTGTAGAACCGCTGGTAGCTTTGCCAATGTACCGGCCTCCATAATTCGTATACGCTGTTCTAGCGCCGTCTGTATCTGTGGATATCATTATTCCGTGTCACGTCAGTGAATGCGTGAGCAAAATGACCCGGGTTAACCCGCGAGGACTCGCGCGTGAGCATTTCACTCACAGTAATTTTAAAACAATCGGCATTTTACCAATTTTAAATAGTCACGTTTGTGTTTTCTTATAAACGCAACTACAAATAATTTAGACATATTAAGAACATTACAAACTTTTCTTGCATCATCATCATCATTAGAGACTGATTATGCCTTTCAGCGATCAATCTGGAGCATAGTACCTCTAATGAAATTTCTCCACAATCCCCTATTCAATGCTAACATTGATGCCTCGTCTGATGTTATGCCTTTTACTTCAAAATCATCCTGCACCGAATCTAAGTACTTTCTTCTAGGTCTACCTCGACTTCTCTTACCCTCCGCTGCCGAGCTCATGAGTCTCTTGGGTAACCTTGCTTCTCCCATGCGTGTAACATGACCCCACCATGTCAGTCTGTTTGCTCTAACTGCTTCATCTGTGGTGTCCATTCCCAGTTTTTCCTTGATTTCCTCGTTATGGACACCCTCCTGCCATTGTTCCCATCTATTAGTGCCTGCAATCATTCTTGCTACTTTCATATCTGTAACCTCTACCTTATGAATAAGGTAACCTCTATCCACCCAACTTTCACTCCCATACAACAAAGTTGGTCGAAAGATAGAGCGGGCAGCGGTGGAGTAGCCGAGCGGTCTAAAGCGTCTCGCTGCGGAGCGCGCGGTTGCTCGCCGTGGAGGTTCGAGTCCTCCCTGGGGCATGGGTGTGTGTGTTTGTCCTTAGGTTAGTTTACGTAGGTTTAAGTAGTTTGTAAGCTACGGACTGATGACCACGCAGTTTTGTCCGATAGATTTACAAACATTTGAATTTAGATAGAGCGGTGCACCGCTAACTTAGTCTTGGTACTTACTTCCTTTTTTTCTTTATGGTTATTTCAATTCCACGCAAAGGGACGTATTGGCAGCGGACACATTCCTCTCTTTAGTCACAGATCACAAGCATTTTACATATGGTTACCTAATGTATAATAAAATAGTGACAATAGATTACTTTCTGAAAACACTTTGGTGAATAATATTTACGATTTTATATAAACGTAGATGATCACAAAATTAGGAAAAAAGCATGTGATTGCAGCACTTGTTTGACGATTTTAAAACACAGATGGAATTGAGTCAATGACGATATTGATGCCATGGTGTGATGGTGTTGCTGGTGGTACATTGTGTGGTGATGGTTACAGTTATGACTATAGGCATAGATTCTTGTAGAACCGCGAGTAACTTTGCCAGTGTACCGACCTCCATAATTGGTGTACGCTAGTCTAGCACCGTCTGTGGATATCATTATTCCGTGTCACGTCAGTGAATGCGTGAGGACTCGCGCGTGAGCACTTTGCTCACAGTAATTTTAAAACAATCGGCATTTTACCAATTTTAAATAGTCAAATATTTGTGTTTTATTTTCTTTCACCCTCAGAAAAATGCTATACACGCGGTCGATCACGTAGCTTTTAAAGGCGCGAGTTCTCACGGTTTAAGACTCGGTCGCTACACCAGATCCAGCCTTTAGTGAGCAAGACGACACCGGATACTGGTGCGACACGTCTGTACACAGAGGCAGACGCCTTTCAGCTGGAGTCCGGTGCTGGAGTATTTTGTGAGCGGCGCACAGTGTTTACCTCGCACTCCGGCGCCCGCGCCACGGTCACAGCTACAGGCGGTGCCAGTCACGTTTCCGGGAACCGCTCCGCTCGGCGATCCACAGGTGTGCGCGGCCAGCCAGCGCTGCCCGCTTATAATACATTCCACTCGGCCAACACTCCCACACTGCTCCATCTGACGCACCTGTTAACACGGCGACGCGTTCTCCCCGCGACTCTCGTTACACGCATACGTCGTAAAAGAAACAAGCGCGCCAACAGATCAGGTAACTACTACTAAACGGCAATTTGCCCGAACGTGTTCTCCCAGTTACTGCAATGTCCAGTTAAGCGGGTATTGCGAGACGTTCCGCCGCCAAAGGAACAGGTCTAGCGCGAGAGCCATCTACCGGCAGAACGGCTGAACTACGATTATTAGCAGAGTAATTATCTACGCGCCGGAATAGAGTCCAGTGAAACTCCCAGTGAATTCGCTTATGTGCATTAGACAGTAACAGCTCGCGCATGCGCTGATGAGGGTTGTGCAATAAGCTTTTTGCTTGTTTATTTAAGATTTATTTTTGTTGTTGACATCTGTGACTAAGAAGGTAGGAAGATTAGTGTTTAACGCCCCGTCGACAGTGTGGTCATTAGAGGCAGAGCTTACGCTCGGGTTGTTTGGGTTTGAAAGGAACCATCCCGACATTTGCCTGGAGTGATTTATGGAAATCACGGAAAACCTAAATCGGGATGGCCGCTCGGTTTCAAATGTTTGTATAGTCTATGGGACTTAACTACGGGGTCATCAGTCACTAAACTTACAAACTACTTATGAACTTCTTACGAACTAGGACGGCACAAATATCCATGCACGAGGGGGGATTCGAACCCCCGACCGTAGTTGCCGTGCAGACCGTGACTTGAGCGCCTTGGTCCCCTCGGCCACCGCGGCCGGCCCGCTCGGTTTCCGTGACACATTCTTATTGCGGACTTTGTGCATTTTTTCCACTAAGTAGATTTTCATAAATCTAGTGATTAAACTAAAATAATATTTGAATGAAAAGTGGTTAAATTTCTACGAACTTTCGGCCAAGCACTTTTTCGCCATTGTCAAATATATTTTTTAAAAAATCTCACAGATACCTTCTTTATTATAATACCATACAATATAACCCATTACCTATGACTAAATGGGCAATAATATTATACATAGACATTTTCTTGCAGGCTGATTGGTGACATTACACATCTATCTGTAGCAAACCACTGGACATCTTGCTGGTGTTGGTGTTTAGTTTAGGTTGGTGTGTTGATGTGATGTATTGAGTTCTGGTGCTAACAAAAATAAATAAATAAATAAGAAAAAAATAAAAAAAGTAAGAACGCAGTCTCGCGGCGGTAACATTGAATGAAATGTTCTTGGATTTCCGTCCGCGTCAAACTCCACGAGCTTTCGGCCGAGCGCACCTTGGCCATTATCAAGTGGTATGACAGCCCATTGGCTGCCCCGGCTGTGACGTCACTGGTGCCCCACGATTCGTCATACATGGGCATGCTTTGAGGCGGTGTTGGATGAGCCCGCTTTAACTCCGCGATCGCTGGATCCCACACCGCTGTCTCTGTTAAGAGTGTTGCAGCTGTTTTGATTTCGATGGCTTCTTTAATAATACGGTCCAAGATCAAATCAATCTTCAGGCCTCCGAGGAAAATAAGGCAGTTATTGAGACCAGTTACAGATGCAGACCTGAGGTCTACAAGATACCCTGCGAGTGTGGTCAGTCTTATATCGGGCAGAGAGAACGAACTGTCGAACAACGTAGGAAACAACACGAAAGGTTTATCGTGTACGATACCCAGAGAAATCTGTTTTAGCTGAGCATCCTTTAGTAAACGTTCATCGCCTCAAATTTGATGAAACCTCCGTCGTGGCCCGCACTGCTTCTGAGACTGTATAATTAAAGCAGCCATCGAAATTAAAAGCACTGACAACGCCCTTAAGAGAGACGGCGCTCTGCGATCCAGCGATCGCGAAGTTAAAGCGGGCGCATGCAACACCGACTCAACGCATGCTCATATATAGCCGATGTCGTGGGGCACCAGTGACGTCACAGCCGGCAGCTAGTGTATATACTTTTAAGCTCATACGAGCAGCAACCAGGCAATCATGCCACTTGACAATGGCCAATGAGTGCTTGGCAGAAAGCTCGTGCAGTTTGACACGGACGGAAACTCGAGAAATTATCATTCAATATTATTTTTTTACAAAAATAATGTTCGTTTGCTAACAGAGTTTCTTTTACACTAGGTGTTTGCAAGAACATTTTTTTATTGGTTCCTTGATATTCTAGGAAGGGAATAAAGAGAGCCGTTAAGCGTCTTAATTCAGGCGCACAGGGAGGAAACATGTTTGTATGACTCACACTCCCTGTACGATAATAAGGCATATAAACAACAGTTTGTTTCTGAGTAATATGCAGCTTTTCAAAACAGGCCGCGTCCGAATTTATCAAAAAATGTTCAAATGTTTGTAAATCTATCGGACCAAACTGCGTGGTCATCAGTCCGTAGCTTACAAACTACTTAAACCTAGGTAAACTAACCTAAGAACAAACACACACACCCATGCCCCAGGGAGGACTCGAACCTCCACGGCGAGCAACCGCGCGCTCCGCAGCGAGACGCTTTAGACCGCTCGGCTACTCCACCGCGGCCCGAATTTATCGCGGTTATTCGGACCTTAGTTCTTTCGTTACCGAAATGAATATATTACACCAATGAATATATTACACTTGCCTTCATTCCTCATTTCCAGCGAGGTTGGAACATAAAGTCTGGCTTTTCGTTGTCGTGGTGCCATAATCAGAAGATTTACTGTCACTGCCAGGCTAACAGCTCCAAAAATGGTGGGTCCTCCTTGTGGAAAATCCTTTATAAATGTAAATTTGGTTAGACAGATACTTGTCCGACGCAGTGTCGTAATACGAGACGAACTGTTGGGTCCCTAATTCAGAGCAGTAATAATACATTCCATAATAGCTAGAGAACAGAATAACAATAACTTTTAAAGAAATTCAAAAACGAACTTCTCATTAAACAGGAACCTCGAGCTCACGAAAGGAATGTCGTTCCAAGAAGTCACACCTTTTCCCTTGGGTTGTTGCGTCGTATAAATCAACGACTGCAAGAGATCGGGCACCTCTATTCGCGCGCGTTGTTGCCATCCAGTCTACTGAGCGGGTGAGGATTCGCGACAGGAATGTCCTATGCGCACCGTGTGATAGGTCGACGTCAGTTAGTGCGTAGTTCCACAGCTGTAGCTGAGACGCTGCTGCACATGTACAGGACTCAGGTTCATCGTGTAATAAAGGCTAAGTTAGGAGACGGTAAATACGACCGCTACCAGCTACTTATTAGAGTTACGTATTTATTTGAAGTCAACCTAGACTGCGATATTCAGTGTCCAACACGAGATAGCTACTAAAATCGCGTGAAGCCTCACCTTCATCCTGCCACTGAAATTAATTGTTTCTGCCACTTTGTTTCACGATACATAGTCATTTTTTAAACCATCGGCTGCACAGATTGAATGTTATTTCTACCGGTATGGATTCGTAGAGTCATCTTGACAGTAGGAAAGTTGGACATTTGTTGGTTTAACCCGCAACTGGTACACCTAAAACTTGTAACGCGTAAAGTGTACCTAGGTTCTCAGGACCTACACAAGCTTAGAGAACCTGTAAACGCTCCAAGGGCACATTTGTTCTAATAATAGGTCTACCAATGCCTTTTGTAGTATATAGGCCATTCAGATAATTCCTGTAGCCCTTAAATTTAAAAGCAAGCGGAAGCCACGCCGTGGCGGAGGCATACCAGCTTTGTCCAGCGCTCCAAACAGCTGTCCCATCCTGAGTGTCCGAGACACAGTGTCGCCCGCAACGGCTAAGCTTCCCCAATGGTTTCGCTCCCCTACCTGCAACAGGGACTAATTTTGAACAGCGGAAGCACAATGCGGTGCCTTACCCGGCGAACAGCCACGCACCGCCATTCGGTTGCAGAACTTCAAGGTATCCACCTCGCGGACATTCTAGGGCGGACGTTACCGCCGTATTAGTAAAGTGTGGCTTTGAGGACCGTCCGCGTCTGTTACAATGATGGGCGAGTGGAAGCATCCAGTACACTTACCGTTCAGTTTATAGTGACATAAGCTTGGCCCCTGCTGTGGTGATAGTATTACGACTTCATGGCTAGCAACTTTCTCTCTGATTCAACCACTCTCCGCTCTCTCTAGGGACTGCAAATGTATCTGTACGAAATGTGGTTATTTCTTGAGTATAATTAGTAATTGCTTGACCTACAGCAAGGTGGTTTCGTGGCAAAATAGTCTAGTTTGTGAAATTTGTGTTCTATCCTCACAACTGTACAACACCTATATAGAACACGTCATATAGAAAGCTCTTAATGGTTGGACCAAAGACATCTCAATTGGCGGAAAAACTGTCAAGAACCTTCGTTTTGCTGATGACAATGTACTTTTAGCCAACAGCGAATATGAACTTGCTGAGCTACTAACTAGAATAAAAGACATTAGACTAGCATATGGACTAGACATCAACCTCAGTAAATCCAAACTCATGTTAATTGATCGAGAAGAACAGTCCAGCTCACAGGTCAATTAAAGGAACTGGAAGTAGTGCAGTCCTTCACCTATCTTGGGTCAACCATCTGCAGCACAGGTAGTTGTGAGGAGGAGATAAGAATACGGATCACGCTAGGACGAATGGCTATGAAGAAGCTCACGAATATCTGGCAGAGCAGAGCAATAACAAATAGCACAAAGATCCGGCTAGTTGAAACACTCGTTTTCTGTCTTCTTTTATGGCTGTGAATCATGGACACTCAAGGCCAGAGACGAATAGCGCATTGATGCGTTTGAGCTTTGGTGGTGTCGTAGGATGCATAAAATGGACCGTGTCCATTATTGAACAACTGAATATCTCCAGACGCCTTTCTTCTCGAGTCGACGAAAAAATTCTCCAGTTCTTTGGCCATATTGTGACAACAGACGGAGAAAACCTATAAAAAATAATCTTACAAGGAAAGAACGAGGGCAGAAGACCAAGAGGAAGAGCAGCGAGCAGATGGATAGACCAAATCAAGAAGATCTCCGGTCTACCTCTTCAGCAGGCACTGAGAGAAGCTGATAACCGGACGGGATGGAGACGCTTGGTTCATGAGGTCACGACGCTCAGCAGTGAGCACGACTTATGATGATGTGAAATATTAAGCATGCAACAGGGCTACCTAAGATTCGTCACATCTTTATGAATACAGATTTCACCACACTTCTGCCTATTTGCTCTGTAACTTTCCTACTGTCCTCTTTTCAATTAATGAATCTCCAATGTTGTTGTTATGGTCTTCAGTCCGGAGATTGGTTTGATGCAGCTCTCCACCCTACTCTATCCTGAGCAAGCCTTTTCATCTCATCATAAGAACGGCAACCCACATCCACTTGAATCTGTTTACTATACGCGTCTCTTGGTCCCCCTCTGCGATTTTTACCCCACACACTTCCCTCCAATGCTAAATTTAAGATTCCACGATGTCTAAGAATGTGTCCTACTAAGCGATCCCTTCTTTTGATCAGGGTACGCCAAAAATTCCTTTTCTCACCAATTCTGTTCAGTATCTCTTTATTAGTTATGCGATCTACCCACCTAATCTTCAGCATTCTTCTGTAACACCACATTTCAAAAGCCTCTATTCTCTTCCTGTCCGCACTGCTTATCGTCCATGTTTCACTCCCGTACAAGGCAACACTCCACACAAATGCCTTCAGAAAAGACTTCCTTACCCTTAAAGTAATATTCGATGTTAGCAAATTTCTCTTTTTCAAAAATGCTTTTTTTCCCATTGCCATTCTGCATTTTATATCCTCTGTACTGCGACCATTGCATGTTATTTTACTACCCAAGTAACAAAACTCGTCTACCTCCTTTATTGCTTCGTTATCTAATCTAATTCCTTCAGCATTGCCTGATTTTATAAGACCGCATTCCATTATTTTTGTTTTGCTCTTGTTGATGTTCATTTTATACGCTCTCTTCAAGACACTGTCGATTCCATTCAACTGCTCTTCCAGGTCCTTTGCTGTTTCTGACAGAATTACAATGTCATCAGCAAAACGCAATGTTTTTATTTCTCCCCCCTGAACTTTAATCCCTATTCCAAATTTTTCCTTGCTTTCCTTCACCGCCGGCTCTATGTACAAATTGAATAACATCGGAGAAAGGCTACAACCATGTCTTACTCCCTTCCCAACTGATGCTTCCATTTCATGCCCTTCGAGTCTAATAACTGCGGTCTGGCTTTTGTACAAGTTGTAAATAACTCTCCTTTCCCTGTATTTTACCCCTGCTGACTTCAGCATTTGAGAGAGTGTATTCCAGTCAACATTGTCAAACGCTTTCTCCAAATCTAGAAAATCTAAAAATGTAGGTTTGCCTTTCCTTAATCTATCTTCTAAGATAAGACGTAAAGTGAGTATTGCCTCCCGGGTTCCTACGTTCCTCCCGAAGCCAAACTGATCTTCCCCGAGGTCTCCAATAAGGCGACGAAACACCTGCCAAGAGAAGATGTCCCACGCCTTGACGGTCCAAGGACAGCAGATCAGCAGGTGAGTGTAACTTCCTGTCTGAGAGGAAAGGCGATAGGCAGCAACCCTTCTTGCTCCATCCTCTTTAGTAAAACTTCTTTACAACTGTTCGGCAGTAAGGGAACAGTTGGGAAAGAATTGGGAATAGAGGCGTCCTCGCTGCGGCGCGGCCGAGCTCTTTGAGTGGCCACTCGGCAGCTCTAAACCGGGAAGCCGTACAGCGGGGCGTCAGTGTATTAAGGCGCGCGCCTTGCCAAGTGGCCGGCTGGGGAAGAAGCCCTGCAGTGGCGTCTCACCGACCTACCTGCCGCTCCCCTCCCCACATCTCACATAGCCGCTGCAGACGACTCCTCAGAGGGTTCGCGTCCGCGGTAAACACCACAACAAATACCGGATACACGGCCGCGTCTGTCCCTGTCAGCAGGCTTGCTTTTCCAGAGTTAACTCGTCACTCACTGTCTCCCGTCAGATGTACCAAAGATCACCCCCACAGGGCCTATAAGGCTGACACGAAACAGGCCAAGTCTCTGCCAGCCGTGCGCCTCCTTACAGAAATGTTAAAAGCCGTGGTGTTCACTTGGAACACTCCACGCCACTATATCCAAAATGGTCAAATGTTTGTTAAGCTTATGGGACTTAACTATGGGGTCATCAGTCCCTAAACTTACAAACTACTTATCAGCTACCTTATGCTAAGGACGGCACAAATATCCACGCCCGCGGGGGGATTCGAACCCCCGACCGTAGTGGCCGTGCAGACCGTGACTGGAGCACCTCAGTCTCCTCGGCAACCGCGGCCGGCCCACTATATCCACTGCACACTATATGCACCTCTCCATCTTCAGCTAACAGCGGCAATCCGTATCCATTTCAACCTGCTTACTGCACTCGTGTATTTTTCACACGAGCAGAGGTGAAAGAGGTGAAAGAACATGGCGCGGATCGAACCCGCGACCTATGGATTTGTAGTCTGTGCAACCGAGCCAAAGTATACACACTTTAACCAAGACAGTGGTAACACTGGACTGGCGAATACAACACGGTGTCCCTCTCGAATCAAGGCAACTCAGACACTCCGTCCACGCTGACAGAAATTCGATTCCGAAGAACGAACCGAAGACTACGTTTCATTCTGTGGAACACTTACAACATGCGACAGTTCTACTAGAGAAACTGCCTACACCACACTGGTGCGTCCTATTATGGAGTATTCTGAATAAGATATCCGTATGGTGTAAAAATTGCCAACTGACTCTAAATAATGACAAGTGTCAAGTCGTCCACATGAGCACGAAAAGAAATCCGTGAACTCCACAAAATACCTAGGAACTACTATTACTTCAGACTTAAATTGGAAAGAACACGTAGATAATATCAGGGAAAGGCGCACCAGAGACTGCGTTTTATTGGCAGACCCCTTAAAACAAGTAGCCCAGTCCAGTGTGGGATCCTTATCAGGTGGGTTTGACGGTGGAGATCGAAAGAGTTCAAAGAAGGGCAGCTCGTTTCGTATTGTCACGTTACAGGGGAGACAGCGTTACGGAAATGATACAGGATCTGGGATGGGAATCATTACAACAACGGCGCCTATCGCTGCGGCGTGGGCTAGTAGCGAAACACCAATCGCCAACATTCTCCTCAGAATGCGAAAATATATTGTTGACTGCCACTTACATAGGTAGAAATGATCATCAGAATAAAATACGAGAAATCAGAGCTCGAACAGAGAGATTCAGGTGTTCTTTCTTCCCGCACGCTATTCGAGAATGGAATGGGAGGTAAGTAGTATAAAGGTGGTTCGATGAACCCTCTTCCAGGCACTTAAATGTGATTTGCAGAGTATCCGATGAAGATGTAGATCTCTGCTACTGCAGGAGGCCAAATCAGCAGGAACGGTCACTGCTCCCTCCTCTGTTAGGTTGTCTACAGGGGCTTTTTCGTAAACCGCGAAGGTGCACTGGAATTCGTCGACAGCTGTTAAGTTACCCGGAGAGCAGTTCTCCAGCGCATTCTGTTGCAGTTGTTGGAGGTGTCGACATCGCGAGGTTTAAGTGTGCGGCTGTTTAGTGACATGTGCTCCCCAGAAACGCGGAGACACCCCTGTCTTAGCCGTCCCTCAACTACTCGTGGTGCAAAAAATGTTCAAATGTTTGTAGAGCTTATGGGACTTGACTACGAGGTCATCAGTCCCTAAACTTACAAACTACTTATGAACTAGCTTATACTAAAGACGGTACAAACATCCATGCCCGAGAGGGGATTCGAACCCCCGACCGCAGCGGTCGTGCAGACCGTGACTGTCACGAAGCACTCCGCAAGACGACAGCAGCGATTGTGTTTTGCACCACAAGATTCGCCCGCAACGAACCAACATGTACCTTATTAGGCACCATTGTACGGCCCCTGTTACTATGATCGTATGCGTAACCCAAGGTTTGTTTTATACTGACAGTCGCTATTTGATTTCTGAGTTCTGAGGACTGGTCTTTATTCTGAAGACGCTAGTGTTGCTTACGAAAAGTTAATGAAGAACATACGTTATGAAGTTTGCTTTATTATTTCTGTATTGTCCAGATTCGTGGTTTGTTCTGTGCAATTATTGCGTCTCATTACGTGGTCCTTTCGGTTTCCTTCCGTCTGTACCGTCACTGTTTAATAGGCCTACTTAATGTGGCAGTGACACTTCATGTCGAAGTTAGATTCGTGTTTCAAGTTTTGCATACCCGGACGTTACGACTGAGTTTCAACAGTAAAATGTCTATCATGGAATAACGCGAAATAGGACAGATACCTTCGTATTTCCGACTTGTCCTTCAGCAAGTATATTGCTCTTTGAATGGTAGTGGACAAAGCTACCTTTAATTTGTCCTTAAATCTGAATATATGCTCCGACCGACCAAAGAAACTTTCACTGTCTGTAGTTTCCTTACTGTCCCTTTTGTAAATTAATTCTTTACTAGGTGACGAAGCTCCCGCTGTCCTGGGACAGATCCACAGATAAGTGATGTGCTACGATGTTACTCGGTGCTTCTTACAAGGTTATTTCTTCCATCTTTCAATTATTTGCATAAATTCAAATAAAATGTTCAAATGTTTGTAAAGCTAAGGGCCTTAACTACTTCGGGCATCAGTTCCTAGGCTTACAAACTACTTACACTAACTTAAAGTAACTTATGCTAAGGACAACACACCCACCCATTCACGAGGGGGGGACTCGAACCTCCGACGGCGAGCAACCGCTCGCTTCGCAGCAATGCGCCTTAGAACGCTCTGCCACTCCACCGCTGTTGTATAAATTCAGAGAGAGGAGAGATCCCCAATCTACAGTCACAACCGACAATCTGGAAATGGTACTCGGTCTTTTCCATCAGTCCCATTTTCGCGTTATTTCATGAATGATATTTTACTGTTGAAACTCAGTCGTAATTTCGCTGGTGTGCAAAACTTGAAGCACGAAACTAACTTCGACATGAAGTGCCACTGCCACATTAAGTAGCTATGAAGTAGTGACGGTACAGACGGAAGGAAACCGAAAGGACCACGTAATGAGACGCAATAATTGCACCGAAGAAACCGCGACTCTGAACAATACAAAAATAATAAAGTAAACTTCATAATGTATGTTCTTGATTAACTTTTCGAAAACAACATTTCAAAACACTGACTTATCTGCAGGAAAAGATCAATCAGTATCTTTGAGGAAGTGAATGGAGTCTTTTTACCTTAGCCTGTTTACCTTTCCCTTTCCATGACTAATAACGTCATATAAACTATTCTCTTCCTTCATTATAGCTGATTTTTTACTTAACAGTTCATTTAATTAAAACTGCTTCATCCACTTACGTTCTCAGTTACATATAGTGTGGGCGCCGGCTCTATTCTGTTGCTATAATATAAAAGAAACTAATTTTCGATTTCAGATATGTGACTACGCTTTTGTAAGAATGCGCAAAGAAAAAATATCCAAATCCTCATTGAACACCTGTTATTTGCCATTAAAACAAACGACAATAATAAAATAAAGATTAAGACAAGTGCACGTAATCTTCTTATATACATAAGTGAACGCGGAGAAAATAGAATAACTTCCGATGTTATCAGAAGACGGTCTGTCAAAACTTTCTTCCCGAGAAACCTTGACGTAACGTGACGGTCGGGTGACGGGCAGTGTGAATGCTGCCATTGTGGCATGTTTTGACGTGACGTGACGTGACGGACAGTGTGAATTGGCCTTTCTTGTGGTCAGGCGTTCTATTCTTCAATCAGCGCGGCTGACAACTGCTGGAAGGTCGTTCTTGCTCGTCGACATACTGCAGTGACTAGCGTATCTAAATTCATTATTGCTATGCACCATTGCAGACGTGAAGGAGAGAAACGATTCTGGTGTTGTAAGTGCCGGCCGCGGTGGCCGAGGAGACTGAGGCGCTCCAGTCACGGTCTTCACGGCTACTACGGTCGGGAGTTCGAATCCCCCCTCGGGCATGGATATTTGTGCCATCTTTAGTATTAGCTAGTTCGTAAGTAGTTTGTAGTTTAGGGACTGATGACCCCGTAGTTAAGTCCCAAACATTTGAACATTTGAACATTTGTGTTTTAAGTACTCTCGGCCAAACACAATAAGGTACATGCTGTGTGTATATATACACCTGTACATTTGGTGGTTATGGCACAGTATATTGTTATTCTTCTATGACGCGTTTTATCGGGTTATCTGCGTGACAGATTTTACACAAGAATTACAAATAGAATTATAAAACAGGAGGTGGACTTATTTTGTGCTACGTAGCTTGTATATAACACAAACATACAACGCATATTCCGTGATGTGACACCGTACGTTAGTTTGCTGTATCTGGCTATTTTCTGCATTTCTTCTTCTTCTTCTTGTTATTATTATTATTTATTAATTTTTCGTTACTTATATATTTTTAATTTTTAACCATAGCGCTACAACTTTTCAAATGTTTGTAAATCTAATGGACTTAACTGCTGCTGTTATCAGTCCCTAGGCTTACAAACTACTTTAACGTATGCTAAGGACAACAGATACACCCATACCCGAGGGAGGACTCGAAACTCCGACAGCGAGCAACCGCATGCTCCGCAGGAAGGCTCAGAGCGCTCGGCCACTCCACCGCAGCTACAAATGATGAGCAACAAGAATTAGAGAAGAAACAGACGCGGTTATGTTGTAAAAGGGGCAAAGCTGATGTTGAATTAACTTAAAAGGAGCTCTGGTATCTGCCTTGTGTAACTTCTGTCACACAGACAATCTGATGATGCCCTGCTAAAGGGCGAAACGCGTCATTGAAGAGTAATAAAAGACCGTGCAACCAAGACGGCTTTTAGTGCAAAATATAATTTTATTGCTTTCAGTACCACACCATCAACTGGAAATTAAATTATTTGCGTGAACAGATGAAATGTTTATAAATTTAGAGAGAGAGAGAGAGAGAGAGAGAGAGAGAGAAAGAGAGAGAGAGAGCGTAGCTGGCCAGGAGGACTACTTATCCTAGGCAACTACAACCGATAGTCACAGAAAAATAGGGAAATAAATGCAAATCCTAACTCTCTGAAGCTTATTCCTTGATTAGGGAGAAGAGAAGAGGAAACGGAAAAGGAAACGAATGCTAAGATCAAGGACGACAGGCAGATTAACCAGTGGACGGTAAGCGAACTGGTAGACTTAAATAGATGAAATTAGCAGATTACATTTGACTGTGTGATTGTCAGTAACTGGAATCTCTCCAACTTCCGAGTATCTAGTATGTCTAGAGCGATTTAAAGTAGTATTGCCGCAAATCCTAGCCACAACCGAGGTAAATGTTGAACACAGATTTACGTCGAGATTCCTACACAAATGTAATTGCTACATTGACATAGCATTTGGCTATCTCCAGTTTTGTTGTTCCGTGTACGACCCTTTAAAGAGGCAGTGCAAAAGAGTCAAAGAAGAGACATGCGCTTCGTTATGTGGCTTATCAATCAACGCGGCACCAAGATCAACAAACTTACACATAGACACACACAAGTGAGGTATTATACTAGTCTGTTGATCGCCGACACCTTTCCTTCAAATTTCCGTGAGCCGACTGTCCAATTCGAGTCTAGAAACATATTCGCACTGAAAAGTGAATGCAAAATAAAAGTAGCCTGTAAAATATCATGCACCGTCAAGGTATACTACACAATTTGTTCGAAATGCAGGTGAAGTAAATTCGTCGGTTGCCTCTCTTAAGGTGCATGGCGGTTGTCGAGCCACTTATGTTATCTGTACGAAGGACGATCGAAAAAAAATCGCACACTAATTTTATTGTAAATACGTTAAGTAGGTAACGAAAAGCTTTTTAAAAATCGGAAATGAACTTTAATTTTTTACGTAATTTTTTTCATAGTCACCGCGGTTGTGAACACAATTCTTCCATGGTGGAACAAGTTTCAATACGCTCCATTCGTAGAGGTCCACTTGCTTGAAGTGCATCATGCTGCGGGCGCTGACTTCATCGTCTATCGCACTGCGATAACCGGCCAATAATTTCAAAAAAATTCAAATTTTTGTAGCACTTATGGGACTTAACTACGGGGTCATCAGTCCCTAAGCTTACAAACTACTTATGAATTAGCTAAGACTAAGGACGGCACAAATATCCATGCCCGAGGGGGGATTCAAACCCCCGACCGTAGTGGCCGTGCAGACCGTGACTGGAGCGCCTCAGTCCCCTCGACCACCGCGGCCGGCTCCAATAATTTCTTCACGAGACCAGTCAGATGAAAGATCGACGGAGTAATGTTCGACCCTTAAAGCGAATGCACTTTCCACCAAAATTTGCCGATTTTCTCACGAACCGTCGCAGCAAAATAGGGGCGAGTATTGCCATGCTGAGGTTTGAGACAATCAGCATTAATGTTAAGGTTTTTGTCACGATGGGCAAGCCGCACACAGCGGTCGTTTAAAATTGCAGCCTCGGTGGCTCCGACATTGTGCGAGATGGCAGCTGTGACCTCCGTTCGAAGTGTGGCCAACCACTGAGGCTCACGCGGCCCTCTTGGAAGGAAGGCACACCACCTGGAAGGAAGGAAGCTTAGGGTTAAACGTCCCGTCGACAGCGTGGTTAATAGGGACGGAGCTCACGTTCGGATTGTTGGGGTAAGGATGGGGAAGGAAATCGGAAGTAGCACGTTTTTTGCCTGGGGTTATTTAGGGAACTCACGGAAAACCTAGATCAGTATGGCCGGAGTTGGATATCAACCACCGTCCTCTCGAATACGATTCCATTGTGTTACCACTGCTGTAGCCACCTCGCTCGAACACACCACCTGGAGACATTGCTAGGGTTCATTCAGACTTCGTCGCAAATTCCACCCATGTCCCAGTGAATTTCTCTCTGTATATGTTCTTTGGTCCACAAATATCGAATTACCCTTCCCTGCTCTACAGATGTTGACGACAGTATCGCACGCGCATCTTTTGTTTCGCGGTTTACGCTTCTTTGGCTAGGACGTCAAATAAATTAAAAAAAAAAAACACCCACCCTCTGTTACCTCGAACTATATCCTCCTGAAATTTCGAAACACTAACTACAATAAAGAGGGGGGGGGGGGGAGGAAGAAAATATTGTCCGTTACTTTCCGACACTGCCTTGTATTCCGAGTAATTTTGCCATGGAATGAAACGAGAGAAAAATCAGGCTTAAAACAGAGGTACTCGCAATCTTTCTACTCCCCTTACAATCAAGATAAACAGGAAAAATCGAATTAAAACACAAGATATTTCTGTTAGCAGTCAATGCGTTAACTGTTCCCACAAAGCGTTTCGATGGTTTAAACTGTCATCATCAGGTGGAAAAATATTATACTGTGTACATGAGATTATCTGATAGATTGACCTGTTGCACTATCTACAAGTCAATATACAAAACGTTACATCAAAATGTGACTTTGTACAATTCATCACTGAAGTTTAATGTAAACGATTAAAATATGGTACCTCCACTGCATAAAACCCACACGTATAATATTATTCCACTTGATGATGGGGATTTAAACCCTCGAAACGCATTGTGGGAACAATAAACAATAGTGACTTGTAGCAGAAATAACTTGTGTTTTAATTCCATTTCATAAAATAGTCATAGTAAAGCCTAAACCAAAATTCATTTAAACAGGAAATACAAAAAAATGTTGGCGGAGAGATGGGGGGGATTTCCCTTTGGACATTTGGGCGTCATCAATCCTCCAGCAAAAACAGCACATCTATGTTTTACGCAGCTATATTCTGCCCATCTTAGTCCCAAATGTCGACTGATGGGACGGTAAACACGTTTTCAAACTTTTCCTAATTGTTGGGCCGGCAGCATCATATATGTCGTAAAAAGACATTGTAATAAAGTTCCAGATTGCTGCTTATGTTTTATTTAATACTGCTACAGCTGTTTCGACAGTTTGTCATTCTCAAGCGCGTCTACGATGTTTGGACGTTAATTAATGTTGACATCTGGCGTAACTGTTGCAGATGTTATGCAGCTTTTTACATTAAAACTTTAAATTAAAGAAACTTTTATATTTTTTCGTAATTAGCAACAGCTTTGCCAAAGATGTTTACTTTGGCAAAGCTGTTGCTAAATACGAAAAAATATAGAAGTTTCTTTAATTTAAAGTTTTAATGTAAAAAGCTGCATAACACCTGACAGTTAAAGCAACAATTACGCTAGATGTCAACATTAATTAACGTCCAAACATCGTAGACGCGCTTGAGAATGACAAACTGTCGAAACAGCTGTAGCAATATTAAATAAAACATAAGCAGCAATCTGGAACTTTATTACAACGTTTTCAAACATTTTTGTGAGTCACTATTTGCCTAAATCATGGATGTATACAAAACAGCGGGCTACTTGTCGTAATGAAGACCTGTTCCTCAAAAGCAGCTGTCCACGCGCCACTAACAAACGTAAACAAGCGTTTCGCTCGGTTCACGCGGTGCTCAGCGAGCCGCCTGTTTCCGGAGGCTGCGCGAGCTGATGAACGGGTTCGGCAATTTGGCCGGCTCTTTTGGGGCGACACCGCGCCGCCGCTTAAAGGTTGCACAGTGTGAAACAGACGCGCGCGTCCGCACAAAGGGCGGCCATCTTCAAAGCGACCGGCCGGGGAAGCCCCGCGCATTTGCATCTCAACAGGCGCGGCCAGGCTGCAGCGGGCGACGACTAATCGCTCCAGGACAGTTCCTGCAGCCCCTCCCTCTGATACGCGGACACAGATCCTCATCTCTCTGTCACTTTTCACTCCCTCATAAAAGATGCAAAATAAAGCAATCGTTCAATAACTACTAATATTGTCTGCTGACAGTCACTAGTGGCTCGGTGGCTGACTGGTACAGTGCCGAGTCCAAGACTGCAACAACGTACCAACAGCCTTAATTTTTTTTATTAATTTTAATTACACGTCCGGTTTCAACAACACATTAGCGTAATCTTCAGGCGTTATTGACGACAACCATCCTGTCGTATACGTTTAGTAATAAAGCCTATTTCTCCGGTTTTTGCAGCTCCTGAACGACCATACGTGAGCAAATAATGGCTTTATTACTAAATATATATGACAGAATGGCTACGTCAATAAGGGCTGAAGGTGACACTAACGTGGTGTCGAAAACTGGACGCGTAATTGAAGTCAATAAAAAATTAAGGCTTTGGTTAGTCATAATTGTTCGACCAGCTGTGCGATTCCAAACTCCTAGACGGTGGTCATAAGAGACGGAGCATCGCTTTGATTTTTTTTTTTTTTTTTTTTTTTTTTTTGTCAACTATATGTAATGAAATTGGCAATGCCCTTTGAAAGGAATCATCCCGGCATTCGGTTTTATGTTTTTCACATCTTTACCGAGTAAGTTCCAACTGTAATTCGTTGTTACCCGATCATTTGTAGAGCTACCAGGAAATCCAAAAATTCCATAAAAATAGAGACACCGAAAAACAACTTACGGTGTCACACCACGGAGAGCGCATTGTAAGCTTTGTTTACCACTTATACTCTCTTCTTAACACAAAATAAGCCGATGTACCATTATAACCGTTTTGTAATTCCGCCTTATAATTTTGTGTAAATTATGTCACGCAGATAATCTGAAGATGCCGTGCTAAAGGGCGAAACGCGTCATTAATTAATAAAACAATTTGCAATCAAGACTTTTTTTTTTTTTTTTTTTTTTTTTGTTACTGAAGGGATACTTTTTTGATGTGTGTAACTTCCTTCCCGACGTCGTTGGTGGCAGATGAAATAATGACATGAATGAGTACCAGTTGTATGGTATTGTCACTATTACATGAGATGGGGGCTGCTTGTTTTAGGGACCTGAAGAAAGCCTCAACGTGGCTCCGAAACTAGTAGATAAATATGTTAATTTATTTAAAAAAACCGCACTGACGAGTTTTACGGCCCACTTTAGATTTGTAGTTTTATAAGTTTTTGCAAACATTTTGGACCAAAATAATAATCTAAATAATAAAAAAGTAATTAATAAGAGTGTCTGAAACCCTTTTAGAAAAAAAAATTCAATCAGTGGCTGGTTCCGAACCACTGACCTTCAGCCTCACAGTCCAACGCAGTGCCACTACGCTACGGATAACACTTAGAGGGTGTGTTCTTTAATCTCATATCATTGATGGCCGTTGTTGACTGATGCTAATATGGCATTTGTAGTCACTAGATGATCATTTGTCGTACGGAGGACGACGTCTTTTTGTTGATTCTTCAGTGCGCCATTGCTTTGAAATGACAGCGTGTAAGTAACAATAAGAAAATCACCAAATACGCAACGCAATATGGCGTATGCCACAGAGAGCTCTGGGCGAGATATGTCACGTGACATCTGCGAACGGCTGGTTTTCGTTAATTCAATAGAGGGTGGTCAAAACTCCGTTACTTTTTGCAAATATCTCTCAAACGATACGGGATAAGAAAAAACATAACGGGACAAAGTTGTAGAGAATTTTCTTCTCTGCAAATTCGTTTATTCAATTTTCGCGTCAGATGAACGGTTTATTTGCAATTAAAATTACATTACAAACTTTTTTTTCTTTTTATTACTAACGTATTTCCTGTTTGAAAAATTTCAAAAAGCGAGGTTCTGGTCTTTGGTAGCCAACAATTATGTCTGTAAAATTTGGTTCCGATCGGTTGAACGGTTCGACCTAAAAAGTGGGAACACGTTACAGTCAGACACACATCGTCAAATCGCCGTTATTTTTGCAAATATCTGTGAACAATGCAAGATATGAAAAAAAAAAACCATAAGAGAGCGGAGTTTTAAAGAATTTTCCCCTCTACCATTTAGGCTATTCAATTTTCGTTTGAGATGAACGGTTCGTTTGCAATTACAATTATATTGCAAACGGCTTTTTTTGGTATTACTACCGCAGTTTTTGCACGAAAAATTTGAATAAGGGAGGTTCTGGTCTCTGGCGGCCTACAATTATGTGCGCAAAATTTGGTGCTGATCGGTTGAACGGTTCGTCTTAAAAACAGGGAACACGTTACGGACAGACAGACATACGTCTGAAAGTCGCCGTTATTTTTGCAAATATCTCTGAAACGATACTTTGGTGTTACTACCGTAACCTAAAGTGGGCCAAATATTTACTGGGGTTGGTTCCATTCTGCTTAACATATCTTGCCAAGCCGCAGTGCACATTGGACATTATGATGGGTCCAATATAATCCGCAAAAGGACAACGTAGGGGCGGAAGGGTTGCGTCGTGTAGATAGGGCACGCAGCTTGGGGTCGGGGCACAGTAGCGAGCGTCCCTCCCCACAGTGGGGGGTGCAGCGGCAGCCACAAAGAGGGCAGGGGCACGCTGCAGGCAGCACGTATACTGGCCGTCCGCTCAGCTCGCCTCTAATCCTGTTAAACCGCCGCCAGACGACCCTGCCGCGCAAGCTCTGCGAGGCAACTCTCACCACACTGCACAGTGCACAGACCGCTCCGTAAACCTTCTGAATGCACAGTCCACACACTGCACGTGCGCACGCTAACAGAATATGTAGTAGGATGGTGGCTCGATAGCACAGTCGTAGAGTGCGAGCCTATGTATCCAAATGACGCGGGTTTGATCCCTGAGAGGTCCAATAATTTTTGTAACTTTCGACTTCATTCACACTTGACAATGTAGCTGGTGTGAAAAATACTGACAAGGAAAGTACTTGGCCTCGAAAAAACACACATACACCAAAATCGTATGAGAGATAATGTAAAGATCCCTTATTGCACTAGTGATACTTCCGCATCTGCAAAACTCTGCAGTCGTTCGTTAGAGGCCTCTGCGTGTGCCTTGCCACATTGCACTTTGACCTGCCAGTACGCCAGTAGCGACGGTGCAGTGTGCCTCCGAAGTCGCGTTATTTGTGTGGTGAAGCGTCAGATGGAGCGGCGATTGCTAATCAGACCTGCTAATGTATTACGATTAGTTGAGATGAAGTTACGAAGAACCCTTCTTCGTGTAGATTGTATGAGTGTAGAAGATGAATCATTCGCGTGCTTTCTTTTATCTGTTATGGTACAGAAATATGAGCATAAGTTAGATACTGTTGTAACACTAACACATAATGATGGTGATAGGAATGATATTGACGAACAACTCATTGCAAGCGGTAGTGCTACGGTAAGTGCTGGAGGAGGCGATGGAAGTAGTGGCAGTGAATACCAACAGTCTTCCGAGAAGAAGGTTAAAGTTGCAACTATCATCACGGCTTTTGATGACAATACGCTAGAGAACATGTACTATGATTATTACGCAAGTTATAGTTAAGATATCTACATTACGTATGATGTCTACAATTACATCTATTGTGCTATCTAGAGCATGATTGCAAAGTTTTGCATAAAATCGACACCCACACTGAGGTGTACGTAGAGATCCTGTAAGCAAACGTTCATACAGATATGTTTGTTCGAGCCCAAGTACCTTCCTTGTGAGTGGCACTTTGGTTCGGAAATCACTTTACATTGTAGGTCCCCCTATAACGGGCTGTGTAAGTCAGTTCGAAGGTCCGAGAAAGATAACGGCATTGTTGTTATGGTCTTCAGTCCAGAGACTGGTTTGATGCAGCTCTCCACCCTACTCTATCCTGAGCAAGCCTTTTCATCTCCTCATAAGAACGGCAACCCACATCCACTTGAATCTGCTTACTATTCGCGTCTCTTGGTCTCCCTCTGCGATTTTTCCCCCAATGCTAAATTTACGATTCCCCGATGTCTAAGAATGTGTCCTACCAAGCGATCCCTTATTTTAGCCAGGGTATGCCAAAAATTCCTTTTCTCACCAATTCTGTTCAGTACTTCTTGATTGGTTATGCGATCTACCCACCTAATCTTCAGCATTCTTCTGTAACACCACATTTCAAAAGCCTCTATTCTCTTCCTGTGCGCACTGCTTATCGTCCATGTTTCACTCCCGTACAAGGCAACATTCCACACAAATGCCATCAGAAAAGACTTCCTTACACTTAAATTAATATTCGATGTTAGCAAATTTCTCTTTTTCAAAAATGCTTTTCTTCCCATTGCCATTTTGCATTTTATATCCTCTGTACTGCGACCATCGCATGTTATTTTACTACCCAAGTAACAAACCTTGTCTACCACCTTCATTGTTTCGTTACCCATACCACCTCCAAACAGGATCAAGCCTAGTAAGCCACTGTGGTGTTTCAAACCAATCTGCGGATTCTTGACTACTTCACCTTATTGTGGTACAAACGGTGCTAGCTGCAGACTTTTAACAGACGCGGAAGTGCAAGTGATCTGTGTAATGTGCTACGTTGTTGTGAGGCTGACGCCGTTCAGACGGTGACCGACGCGTGGGAATTTCAGTTTCGTCAGTGGCGGTGGAATTCGGAATCACACGTCCAGCCGTGTCCACGATGTATGAGGCTTTCACTGTTCGGAACAGTGGAAATACCAGCCGACGAGCCTCCTTGGAGGGCAGTGACCGGCAACATTTGAGACGGGTCATCACAGAAGTGCAAAAAATAACAGCTCAGTTCAAGACAGGACTCGCTAGACACGTCTCTCGTTGGACAGCAGCTAGGAACATGGGGCAAGAAAGACGGCGTCGCGCGTCATTTGCGACATCGGTGTGCATTTATCACGGATGGACACGCGGACCATGGCAGAAGGTGGTATGGTCGGACGAATCACCGAATCTGATGCAGTGCCTGAAAAAATTTGAATGTTCATTTTCTCGAAACTTTTTGATACTTGGCGTTAACATGGCTTTCGTCGAGTGCTATTTGAGTTCTGAATTTCTTGTGCTATAAATAAAAGAGGTTTGGAGAATTGGGGCCTGACGTTTTGCACTCGCCACATATTTTTCGGATAACGACGACCAGACTACCATCATTTGTTGGTGTTGTTCTCGTCTTCAGGCGAGAGACTGCTTTGATGCAGCTCTCCACGCTATCCTGACATCTCTGAATAAGAACAGCAAATCACATCCTCAAGTATCTACTTACTGTACTTATATCTTGTCCCCGTTTCCAATTTTTACCTCACACACTTCCCTCAGATACTGAAGTGACGATCTCTTGATGCCTCATAATGTATGTCACCAATAAATACACTTAGTCAAGGTATGACAGAATTTTTTTCTCTCTCCAATTGTGTTCAGCATATTCCAACTAATTGCGAGTTATACCCATATAATCTTCAGCATTCAGCTGTACCAGTATATTTCAAAAGCTTATTTCATCTCGTTACTTCCGAAGAATGCTACACTCCACACAAATATTTTCAAAAAGGACTTTCTAAGATTTAAATTAATATTGAATGCCAACGAATTTCGATCCTTTAGAAATGCTTTTCTTTTCATAGGCATTATACGTTTTATATCTTCTTTACTTCGACTATGACATTTTAATTTATTCTTGTATATGTTATTTTACAATCTGCTTTCGAGACACTGTTCCTGCGTTCAGCTGCACTTCCTGGCAACACCACCGAAAGAGAAGGCCGCGGCGCGCTCGTGCCACGTCACGCACAGGTCGCTATTCGTAGCTGAGTGGCTGGCCGCTAGGGCCCAGCGAGTGTGCCCCACCGGCCGGCTACTCAGCTACGAGACAGCGACCTGCTGTGCGTGACGTGCCACGGGCGCGCCGCGGCCTTCTTTTTCGGTGGTGTTGCTCTTTGTTCTTTGCTGTCTCCGACAGAATTACGTCAACAGCAAACCGAAATGTTTTTGTTCCTACTTTTTGAACTTCAATTCCTTCTCCAAATTTCTGCTTGCAATCTTTCACCACTTGCAAAATGTACACATCGAATAAAATTGAGGAAAGGCTACATTTTACTCTCCAGCCACTGCATTCCTTCGAAGCTCATAATTGCTTACCTGGTTTATGTACACGTTCTGTATAACTTTTCGTTTCCTATATTTTACCCCTCTTGACTTCAGTTTTTGAAAGACTGTTTTCCAACAACATTTTCAAAACCTTTCTCCAAATCTGCAAAAGAATTTTTCCTTTCCTTAATCTATTTTTTTAACATAAGTCGTAACGTATTCTCTATCGTGTTCATAAATTTCTCCTAAATCTAAACTGATGTTCCCCGAAGTAAGATTCTACCAGTGTTTTCATTCTTCTGTAAATAATTCGCGTTAGTATTTTGCAGCCATGACTAAGACCGCTATTATTTTCTATCTATATAAATGATCTGATGGACAGAGTAAGTAGAAATTTGCCGCTGTTTGCTGATGATGCTGTGGTGTATGGGAGGGTGTCGTCTTTGACTGTAATACCATACAAGATGATGACAGACAAAATTTCTAGTTTGTGCGAAGTTTGGCAGCTAGCTCTCAATGCAGAAAAATGTAAGGTGATGCGCATGAGTAGAAAAAACAATCCCATAATGTTCGAATACAGCATTAGTAGTGAGCTGCCTGATGCAGTCGAATCGTTCAAATGTCTAGGCGTAACATTGCAGAGCGATATGAAATAGAACGAACATGTAAGGACAGTTGTGAGTAAGACGGACAGCCGACTTCGGTTTATTGGGAGAATTTTGGGAAGATGTACTTCACCTCTAAAGGAGACCGCGTATAAAACGCTTGTACGACCACGTCTTGAGTATTGCTCAAGTGTTTGGGACCCGCAGCAGGTCAGTTTAGAGGAAGACATAGAGGCTGTTCAGAGGCGAGCAGCTATGTTTGTTACTGGTAGGTTCGACCAATGCGCGAGTATCACGGAAATGCTCCGGCAACTCAATTGGGGGTCGCTGGAGGAAAGACGACGTTCTTTTCGTGAATATCTGTTGAGGAAATTTAGACGGCCGGAATTTGAAGCTGAGTATAGTACGATCTTGCTGCCGCCTACTTACATTTCGCGTGGTGAGCACAAAGACAAGATAAGAGAAATTAGGGCTCGTACGGAGGCATATAAGCATTCTTTTTTTCCTCATTCTATTTGGGAGTGGAATAGGAAAAGAAATGCCTAGTAGTGGTACAGTGTACTCTCCGCCACGCACCTTACGGTGAATTGCGGAGTATGTATGTAGATGTCGATGTAGATGTAGATGTATAAGACAGTTCTGCAATTTTCACACTTGTCTGCACTAGCTTCGTTTGAAATTTTGTTCTTGAAGTATGAGGGTATTTGCGGTTTCTCATACAACTTGCACACAGGATGGGTTTCTAGTTGAGTGGCTCTTCCAACGATGTCAGAGGTAATATCATTTACTCCAGGTTCTTTGTTTCGATCAAATCTTTGAGCGCTCTGTCATGATTTGACTGATCCCAGTTAATCAACACCCGCCTGGACTCTGGCTGGACTGGTCAGGGGAGCCCCGGACAGCAAGTGTCCATGTCCGCTGTAGGGCGTCGCCGGCAGTGCAGCCCAGCCCGCTTGTTTGGAGCGGCGGCAAACAAAAGCGGCCCACAATGGCGCGCTGGGAGTCCGCGGCGCCACACAACACCACACCACACCACACCACGGAACGGCACGGCCGTCTCCGCCCTCTGCGACGGAAGTCGCGCGTGAGAACCGCCCGGCCGCGCCGGTCCCAGTCGCCGGGCGCCCAGTATTTGGCACACCGGAGTCTCAGGCGCCCGAGTATTATTAAGCTGCTTTTTTTTTTTTTTTTTTTTTTTTTTTTTTTATACGACTTTTAGAGAAGGAACGAAGAACTGAAGAACGAATTCATGATTGAACAGCCAGAACGACCGATGACAGAAGTACAAACGTACAAGATAGCCACAGTAAATCTCAATAAGGCTCATAGCTCATTCAAATTACAAAACCTCAAAGATTTTATATATGCCGCTGACGTAGACATTCTCCTTTTGCAGGAAGTCACAGATATTGACCTTGAACATATACCTGGATTCAATGCTTTCACAAATCCAGGGATTGGAACGGAAATGGGTACAGCTATCCTCACGAAAGAGGGCATAATAGTCCAAGATGATGTAAAATTAACCACCAGTAAAGGCATAGCAGGTACAATCAATAACGTACGAATCATTAATGTCTATCATCCCTCATCGGGATCTAGCAATAGACAACGCAGGGCGGAATTTTTTAAAGAAGAAGTTGTCCCTCTGTTCGGATCCCGACAGGAGCACATTATCCTCGGAGGTGATTTTAATTGCGTATTGCATGCCAAAGACCAAACTCCCAATCTCAAGAAGTCTATCGAACTTGAACGGATAGTCACGCAACTACGTCTAGTAGACTCTTGGGAGCACTTGCACGGTGCAGCCCTCGGATTCACACATGTGACCAGCCACTCGGCGAGTCGTTTAGACAGAGTATATGTCTCACATAATTTAAAGCGCAACATCCTGCAATCGGAAATATGGCCTGTCGTTTTCTCGGATCATGCAGCGTACATCTGCGCAATCAATATGTCCAAACAGGGGACTTACAGAGGTAGAGGGACCTGGAAGCTGAACGTCTCTCACCTAGAAGACCAGGCGTGCCAGGAGGCGTTCCACGCACTATGGAGGGAGTGTGAGAGCAGGTTCGCCTCGTACAACACTGCTACCGACTGGTGGCTGAAACATGTCAAGCCGAAAATACGGAGATTTTTCCTAAACTACTCCAGAGAAAAAAGCTTCTGGTACAAAAGTACTATGGAATTTTACTTTCAATGCCTAAGAGATTTATTCAAATCAGATGCCACGATTGTTGAAAACTATGCAAGAATTAAAAAGATCAAGGCGAAAATCTTGGCCCTTCGACGTAAACAACTGGAAGGTTACAAAATACGGTCACGAGTGCAGGATACGGCGCCGAATGAGATACCTTCCGTATATCACGTTATCCGTGAGCACAAAAGAGCGTCGCGCAAAATATTCACTGCAATACAACTGAATGACGGAAGGAAGCTAACGAAAAACTCTGAGATTAAGGAGGCGATCGTACAACACTTTGCTTCCTTCATGTCCTCTCAACCAGTTAACGAACGCCTTCAAGACGAGTTTCTGTCCACCCTACAAAGGAGAATAAACCACGCGGAAGCACAATCCCTCATCTCAGAAGTGACTGCAGAAGACGTCGAAGAAGCAATAGCAGAAAGCAAAACGAACAAATCTCCGGGATCGGACGGTATTCCAGCCGAATTTTATAAAACATTCAGTTCCCTCATAAAAGACAAGTTCACTCTCATTTGCAATGAACTGTTAAACCCTGAAAACGATATCCCAAAAGAGCTTCGGGAAGGCATCGTAGTGCTAGTTCCCAAAACATCAGGCACTAAGACTATAAGCGGTCTTAGGCCAATAACATTGCTGAACAGGGATTATAAGATTTTTGATCGAGTACTAGCGCGAAGATTAAACAGCACAATGACCACTGTCACCGGTCCTTACCAAACGAGTGTCGGTAAAGATAGAAAGATTTTGAAGACCCTCTGTGATTACAGGGATATAATAGCCACGGCCGACGTTTGCAAAATAAAATGTGCCCTGGTGTCCCTTGACCTTGACAAAGCTTTTGACAGAGTCAACCACCAGTTCCTACTCCGGACTATGAGCGCAATGGGATACCCACCTCGCTTTATTGCCGTCATCCGCAATACGCTAACGAACAACGCAGCGAGATTTGTAATTAATGGACAGATTAGCCAACCGATAGAAGTTACCAGCTCCATCCGGCAAGGGTGCCCCATGTCCATGGCACTCTTTGCCATTGCTATCGAACCACTCCTCGCTTCCCTCACACAACATCTCCAGGGATTACAAATTAGGAGAGAAAAGATCGTATGCAATGCGTACGCTGATGATGTCGGATTTCTCGCCACGAGTGGCAATGAAGTCATGACTGCGCTGGAGATAGTCAGGAAATACGAACAAGCTTCAGGCGCAAAACTTAATGAAGCGAAGTCCGGGATATTTCATATTGGACGTGGCATCAGGTTACAAACCCAGAGCTTGCTACCAGAACTCGCAACAATGAAATTCCTTGGCATTGATTTTAAACGGTCCATCCAGAAAACTATTGCAGTTAATTATCGGAAACTACTGAACAGCATGCGAGCCTGTGTACAAGAACATAGTATAAGGAAACTCGACGAACTCCAAAAGGTCGCAGTTGCAAATGTTTACATTACATCTAAAGTAAACTATGTAGCACAAGTCTTGACCCTTCCTGCAACCTTGGCCAAAAGCATGATATCTGCTCTAGGACATTTCGTGACCCGCGGACGAATCTTCAAAGTGAAATACGACACGCTGACGCTTCCCACGATACTTGGGGGTTTAAACCTCACAGATGTCAGTCAAAAAGCGAAAGCTCTGTACCTCTCCAACACGTACAAGGAATGGAAAAAGCAAGGTGGTAGCCTTACTGCACACTTGGTAAACGAAACAGCTCCTGTCGACCTCAATGCACCTGTCAGTGTCCGACACATCCCTAACGGATTGCACCACTTAAAATATTTTTTCGTGGAATACAGTTACATACACGGCAGGATACCAGAAAAAGAAATCGTAAAGGTTAAAGATCTTTAGAAACAGCTGATTAAAAACAAACTCGGAAATAATATAGAACAGAAATATCCGTCGAATAACTGGAACATAATCAGGAAAAACATTCACAGCAGGAACTTACCAACGTCCGTGAAAGCGACCTGGTATTTCGCGGTCAACAGGAAAACTGCAACGAACTCTAGACTACATGCAATTCGGCTGGCACCTTCACCGCTGTGTCCACTCTGCAACGTAGTAGACGATGAAGAACATAGACTCTTGTGTAAAAAGGTTGAAGACATATGGCTTTATGTTAGACAAAAGTTAGCTAGCATCAGCAGAACGACACCCACCGCCTTCACAGCTGCTGACTTCCTAACACCGGATAGCATTCCATATCCAAGAACTAAAAGAAATGCTGTCAACTGGTTGAAAGGGCAAACTCTTCATTACATCCTAACCAAAGAATCAAGCAATGTGGAGGATTTCTGGGTGTATCTTACAACTGAATACCACATGCTGATGCATAATAAAAAATACAAGGAAACTTTTGCAAATTTTTTGTCTAGAACAATAATGTAAAGTATTACAAGAATTTTACATTTAGAAGAATGTAATTGTTTTGACTTTTCTGTTACACGCAACAAGAGAAGGTTTTTAGGGAAACAAAGAGAAGACCGCCATGTATCATTTAAATTCAGATACGTTACTGCGTTGACGACTCTATATAACCCAGTGACGAAACTGGACGTTCTGTTGCAATTACAAATTTAGTTTAATTAGTATAACAAGAAGAAGAAATCTAATTTACTCAAGACTAACATCAACACAGTTTTAAATCATTGGTAAATCAGAAGAAAAACTTAAGTATGTTACCACATTACATCTACGAGGAAACGAACTTATGTATTCATACAAATGATTCTTGATTTCCTACAAGACATACCGGAAAAGATATTTTCTTTTCATTACAGTTTTTAATTCTTTACAATTTATTTTCTTATTTATCTTATTCTATTTTGACATCACGCCACACGCAAAGTTAAAAAAAAAAACCTACTAATTCATGTACTTGTACGACGAAGAAGAACAAACATTCACTTCCTTTACCGAATATTTCCGACACAATACGGAAATATAAAAATATATATTTCAGTTATATATGGCAAAAAGAAGCCCACGCCGAAGAAGGCGAACTATGGCAAGCAAAAAAAGGTGGCAAGCACTGGTCTTTTGGTTTGCAATATTTTCGATATAAAGCTGTGGAACAGCGAGACGGAAATTCGTCAAATCCGCAACATTTTTATTATTATTATTTTCAAGTCCAAGAAATGGAACAAAAAGGCCGATAGAAGCCGACGCCGAAGAAGGCGACTTTGGTGAAAAAAAAAAAAAAAAAAAAAATAAAAGTAACGAGGCTCCTCACACACATCACGAATGCCATCCTACAACACTCACACTTCCCTGCCTTTTGGAAAGCGGCCAAGGTTCTGATGTTCAGGAAGCCGGGGAAAGACCAGTCCCTCCCACAAAATTACCGACTCATCAGCTAACTGAGTTCGCTCAGCAAGATTGTATACTTTATGGCCCAGAGTTCCGTCCTCTCGTTTTATTACCGATACATCCAGGAAATACAGTAAACAGTATACAGAAAGAACACACATACTGTTCGATACCTCCACAAGGAGTCAAACCATAATCCGAGGCAAAAAAGAGGTATCATTAAAACCTTGGTGGATAGAGCCAACAAATTTTGTGAGCCAGTTTACTTGGAGGATTAAATAAATCACTTACGGTCGGCCTTCAAGAAAAATGGATATGGTGCCAAGGAAATTGATCGAGCTCTCCATCAAAGAAGAGAAGAATCCAGAAGTTCTGAGCAACAACGACAACAATCTGGAAAAGTTTTTCTACCGTACATTAGCAGGATTACCGATCGAATCGGGAAAGTGTTGGCCAAGCATGGCGTCAAACCATCTACAGACCCACAAAAAAGATCAAAGAATATTTGAGATCACCAAAAGACGCACGTCACCCCCCTAGCAACACCTGGGGTTTATAAAATTCCTTGCAGCTGTGGTAAAGTATATATTGGTACAACAAAAAGAAGCGTCAACACTCGCATATCTGAACATAAAAGGAACTGTCGTCTGGGCCACATGGAAAAATCGGCAGTGGCTGAACATGTTTTTCAAAAAGGAAATCATGAAATAAAATTTGACGAGACGAGCGTTTTAGCTAGGACACCTCACTACCATGCACGCATGTATAGAGAAGCAATAGAGATCCACAAACACCAGAATAATTTTAATAGGAAAGAAGAAGGTCTGAAGTTAAATAAAATATGGATGTCCACACTGCACCAGCAAAACGACAATCGATTATTTTTAATCGACAATGACGACGTCATCCACAAATAGTTACAAGACAGCATCACGTGACGTATGGTGGCGCCCTCTATGCCTTCTATAAATGCGAGAGCCCCTCGGCCCACAGTGGCAGTAGCCGGAAGACCCTTGAAGATATCTCCCGCAGTTGGAGACGAAACGTCGGGAGGTAGTTTTACATCTGGACCAAGGCCCATCGGCCCGGCAATTTTAACTGAAGTCACCGACAGATGTTTCAACACTGACATTCAGGGCAAACAGTCAACACGACACGGTATACAAGCGGGAGTACCCCAAGGCAGCATCCTGGGGCCCCTCCTGTTTGACCTCTACATTACTTTCCAACCACACGTAACACGACGGTCGCAATCTACGCGGATGACACCGCCATCCTAGCGCAAGACTGGAAACCGTCGAACATTAACTCACGATTACAGACTGTACTCAATCCTGCGGAGCCTTGGTTGGAGAAATGGCGTATTAAAGTAAACGACGACAAGTGCGAAGCAGTATTGTTCACTACAAGACCGAAGTACCTGCACAAACACCAACACTGCAGACCAGTTACATTATACACACTTCCAATACGTTTCTGTGAGAAAGTCAAATACCTAGGTGTCTGTCTGGACCAGAAACTCACATGGGGGGGACCACATACAACACATGACCAACTGGGCAAACGCGAGGCTCAAACAACTCTATCCAATGCTCAACAGGCAAAGCAAACTGAATAGACGGGTGTCGAGGAACACATACACGCCACTTGTGAGACCTCTGATGACGTACGGTGCTCCGTGCTGGGCTTACGCAGAACCGACACAGCTGCGCCGCTTGCAACTCATACAGAACAAGGTACGAAGCATCATAAGTAATGCTCCACGCTACACGCGCACAGCGGATCTTCACCGTGAATTACGCCTTGACACTCTCACGGAGGTAATCAAAAAACACGGCACACGACTGTACAAAAATGCTAGACACTCCAACAACCCCTTCATCCTTAATCTGGGTAACTACGACCACAACCATAGGTGGAAGCACAACCGACCGAAAACACTCTTTCTCAGGAATAGATAAAAACCTATGGTAAGCCTTATAGACGCAAACAAAATCATTGTTCATCGAACCCCTGCATCACAGCACAACTCACTGGCAACGCCAGATGAGCTATCACCGCCGTCAAACCGGCAATCGCAGGGAACATGAACATGCACAAAATACAAACAAATCCCACACTAACCCATACACTTAGAGGCCGATCTCAAAATCGACCACTTGCCTGTCAGTCGTAATTGTTGCAGCCAGCCGCCGCTGATGGTGTCCCAGGAGACATCCCCAGTGCCAGCTGCAGAGGGGCGACTTATCTAAAAGTGTTCAAATGTTTGTTAAGCTTATGGGACTTAACTACGGGGTCATCAGTCCCTAAACTTACAAACTACTTATCAACTACCTTATAATAAAGACGGCACAAATATCCATGCCCAAGGGGGGATTCGAACCCCGACCGTAGTGGCCGTGCAGACCGTGACTGGAGCGCCTCAGTCTCCTCGGCCACCGCGGCCGGCGGCGACTTATCAAACCGGATTGACAAACTTATGACAAACACGCAATGAAAATGGTACCGAGCTTGCACGTTACCCAATAACTAACATTACCAAACCCTTGCATGATCTGTCGCAGATAGCAAGAATCCGCTACTGCTCTTACTACCCGCTCCTGACTGTCGCAGAGGTTTTTTCCCCTCTTAGCACTTTTTTCCCTCTGCCCTTAAAACCGCTCTTGTTTCAAAAAGCTTTCGACCACTTCTATCATCCTGATGGACCGTATTAATGGGTAATCTTACCCACACGTACGGCACACATCACAGTACCCGCTCCTGTGACTCCTACATTACAAATATTAACAGATGCAGAGGTGACAGTAGAACTATTGAGTTGGTCACCATACTAGTGCGAGCGTGGACGGGCTCCACTCTTTGTAAAAAAGTAACGAGGTTGTTCCAAAAGTAACGCCTCCTACTTTTTGTGCTCTATATGGGCGACAGGTACCGCTAGTGCAATGGTGGTTGAACCTCCCACTTTCATTTGCAGGTAGTTCCACAGCTCCGCGGTTGTTGGCGCCAGCAGAGGTATGTCCAGAAATGGAGTTTCATGTGACGGGCGAATAAAACAACGATGTGTGATTGAATATCTGACTACTGGAGAAATTGAACCGAATGAAGTCCATCGCTTGTTAAAGGTGTTTGGAGACGATACAATAGGCGTGAGGATTTGCAAGGTGATGAAAAGGGCGTGGATGAGAACACTCGCAATGAAGAACGTCTTGATCATTTCATCCTTGCTGATAGACGGATAACGACCAGAGAACTGAAAGTCAGCTGTAAAGCCACGAAAAAATGTTGGAACATCTTGGTTATAGCGAGGTCTCTGTGAGATGGGTCGCGCGGATCCTTTCAGAGGAAAAAAAAGCTCATCGAATTCAATTTTATTTTCACATTAATTATCATGAATTCTAGAGACACATTGCACCGCCTTTCGTTTACAGGGACGATTCTATCTGCTACCTTTAGTATAGTTCAGCAGAGCTATGACGCCATACGCCTAATTATGAAGTTTTCCGCGGCCTGAGTAGTACTTGACGCTTTGAATTCACAACCTATTCTATCAGGGTTTTTTTTGTGTAATAATTCCTTTTTATAACATTGTGCTATCTGATGACTGTAATCTTGCAGATTCTGTGGGTGATGAGAAAAATGGAAACGCGTAAATAAACTAAACGTTGATTCACCACCTGTGAACTATATATTTTTACCAACAGCGTCCATATTGGCAGTGTATCATCATCATCTGCCAGGCACTTAAATGGGATTTGCAGAGTATCCCATGCAGATCATCGTCATGACTGAACGTTTCAGTTACATTGAGCATCTCTTCAAAATTTCCCCTCCATCTCTCCAAGGCATCGTCAGGATTTACTAGCAGCTTTCCTGACCTGTCTAAAACACTTGTTAATGCCTTGTTCCCTCTCTTTCGAAGACTGCTAATAATGACCCAGGATAGTTTTCCCGCGGCTTAACGCATAGTTTCTAGCTTATTTACAAAGTGTTCCTACGACGTCTGCTTGGATTCTGCAATTATCGATTTGGCTTTGTTTCGTTCTTGAGCATAAATTTCTCTGCCTGTCTGATTTCCAGTATGGGGCAATTTTGAAAAGGCCTTTTCCTTTTTACAGGCTATCTTTACTGTGTCATTCCACCAAGCTGTCTGCTTCTTCCTGCCTTTACACACTACATTTTCAAGACATTCTCTAGCCACTTATAGTAGTGTGTCCCTGTACTTTGTCCATTTCTCTTCCAATGATTGTACTTAGTTTACTTTCTCGTGTCCGGTTGTCAAATTCAGAACTAAAATATTTCAGTCCAGTACTGCGCCAAGTTGATTGCATTGTCTCTTGCGAGCCACAAATCTTCGGAACTGCATGTAGACGGGCAATCAGAGCAGTTTGTTATGTGCTCCATCGTTTGTCTCTTTCCACATTGACAGGACGTGTCTAGATTGTTAATGAATCCCCATTTCGGTGTCCGCCTCCGTAGGTCAGTGCAGCGCCACTGACTGCCTCGCAGGAGGCCCGGGTTCGATTCCCAGCAGGTGTTGTGTGTTGTCCTACTAATCATCATCTCATCATCATTGGCACGTAAGTCACCTACGCGGCGTCAACTAGAAGGACTTACACTAAGGCGAGCGAACAATCCCACAAGGGATCTCCCGGCCAAGAAAGCCATACGCTCATTTCCATTTCCCCATTTCGGTAGGTTTGACTTGCCGGGAGCCACAGCAGTTCTAATTCTGTTCAGCGAACTCCAGATTTTCCAGTCCAGGTGCATTCCTGTTGGTGGTTCTTGTTGGAGAAGGAAATTTTCTGGTGGTTTCCCTCGCATTTAAATCGACTGGCTGGAGATTCTGCCCCAAAAAGCGGATGTAAGTCATCGAAACTAGGTTTGAACTTCCCGATATATTGAAGTTCACATTGCTGTGTTGCGGGTGTTACAAAAACTGTTGTAAATGACTTAGAAATGAGTACATTCAATTAACTGGTACCCTTTGGAGATCGTTGTTATGTATTTGTGCCTCACTTCCTTGTCCTGTAGCTTCTCCACTCCAGTGAATAATATTTTAAATGTGCTTACCAGCGAGCAAACCAGCTGATGCATCGCAGACGCAGCTGGATCGAGATGACGCCGGTACGCCCACCCGCGCTTGTATTAACTATTCTGTGTGGCCGGCATGGAGGTCTGGCAGCCGGTTCTACCTGGTGCTGCGTGAGAAACCGCCAGCCCCCCTCCTGAGAGGTCCTCAGAAGGCCGGCACAAAAAGCGCCGTACAGCCACAGGCAGAGGCAGAGGAGAGGCCGGTACCGGGACAGCCGCGGCTGTCATCGCGAGGAGACGGCCGTGGCCAATCGCAGCCCTCATACCGCCGCGCCGTTTCTAATTAAGGCCCAGTCCTGAGAGGAGTGGCGCCGCTCCTGCCACCTGGGCAGGCCGTGGAAAACGAAGAAACCGAGAGCTCCATTACGGAAATTTCAAGGCGCGCTCTACAGTAGCAGACGCTGGCTCCACAGAGCTTGCAGGAGACTGCGGTGTCACAGGTACCGCGCCAACTTCACTCCGGTCAGAAAACACCAGTGACGGATCTAAATGTTTCAATTTTTTTTTAATTTTTTGAAGTATGGTTACACAGGATAATTGGAAAGGCTTGGGAATCGGGACAGGTTCCGTCTGACTGGACGAAAGCGGTAATCACACCAATTTTCAAACATGGAAACAGAAAAGATTGCAACCACTATCGAGGTATCACTTTACTAAGCGTTGTAGGCAAAATATTCTTAGGTATTGTTGAAAAGAGAATGCGAGTATTAATTGAGGGAAAGTTAGATGAAAATCAGTGTGGGTTTAGGCCTCTTAGAGGCTGTCAGGACCAGATCTTTAGCTTACGGCAGGTAATGGAAAAGTGCTATGAGTGGAACAGGGAATTGTATCTATGTTTCATAGATCTGGAAAAGGCTTATGACCGTGTTCCTAGGAGGAAGCTACTGTCAGTTCTTCAAGATTATCGTGTAGGAGGCAAACTTCTGCATGCAATTAAAGGGCTTTACGAAGACTGTCAGGCAGCAGTTAGAGTAGATGGCAAATTAAGCACATGGTTCAGGGTAGTCTCAGGGGTAAGACAAGGATGTAACCTGTCACCACTGTTGTTCATACTATTCATGGATCATATGTTGAAAACGGTAGACTGGCAGGGAGGGATTAAAATAGGAGAAGACAAAATAAGCAGTCTCGCATATGCGGATTCGATTGAAATGTTACAAACTAATATTTCAGAGCTCGATCAGAGGTGCAAGGATTATGATATGAAGATCAGCATCTCGAAAACGAAAGTAGTCACTTACAATAACCTAATTAGCTATTTTCAATAAAGTTCTTCAGGGTATTGGACCGCATCTTCATCGTGTAAAACCAACCTACGTTTCGGCAACTATTGCTAGGCGCCTTCTTCAGCGTATTCGCCTGACTGCTGATTGTGGGAGAGCTTGCGTCTTATATAATAACGTGAAATATCTGTTGAGGAGGAGGAAGGGTTCCCTTCCTCCCCCTCCTCAACAGATATTTCACGATATTATATAAGACGCAAGCCCTCCCATAATCAGCAGTCAGACGAATACGCCGAAGAAGGCGCAACAGTGGCCGAAACGTCGGTTGGTTTTACACGATGACGATGCGGGCTAATACCAAAAATGTTCATATGTTTGTAATCCTATGGGGCCAAACTACGTTGGTCATCAGTCTCTAGCCTTACAAACTACTTAAACTAAGTTGAACTAACCTACGGACAACACACACATCCACGCCCAATCAAACAAAAGTCTCGCAGTTTTGAAGACTCATAGCAGAGATAGCACTATAAAAAAACAGGTGCTGGGGGTGGGGCAAACGACGCTTCGACCCACCCCCCACCCCCTCGACCCGGTTACCGTAGCAAACCAACGGCACAGATGTTTAAGTGTGTAGTGTCCTCCATGGAGATTATATATAAGCATAATCTTTGAATACGTTCGACGACAGACAACTACGAAACCGTAATGCCCCCTTTTTGAGAGTACATGTAATCAACGGATTCAAAATTTTGTCAAGAATAAGACCACCATCCCGATTAATTAAATTACTCGCCAGTGAATTTCAACTGCTTCTCTAAAAACAGAATCCATGAAGGATGATACAGACGATAATATGTGAAAATTCCTATAATCGATATTGCCACCTGTTTGAATAAGATGTTCAGTCACGATTGAATACCAGTAGCTTTATATATCATCAAATACGGAGTGAATATATGAAGATCCACATCAAGCATGGCACGGCGCCTGTGTGATTCACTCGTTGACATGACAGGTAACCTTACGGCTGTAAACGCTCTCTATTAAAGGGTAGCCACACACAGATGGTGCTGTGGCACTACACTGTAGGCGGATTAACCCTACACTGCGTGAATTTTGGCGAAAATATATATATATATATATATGGTGTTACAAAAGGGTACGGACAAACTTTCAGGAAACATTCCTCACACACAAAGAAAGAAAATATGTTATGTGCACAAATGTCCGGAAACGCTTAATTTCCGTGGTAGAGGTCATTTTATTACTTCTCTTCAAACCACAATCATGTAATGGAAACACACAGCAACAGAACGTACCAGCGTGACTTCAAACACTCTGTTACATGAAATGTTCAAAATGTCATCCCTTAGCGAGGATGCATGCATCCACCCTCCGTCGCATGGAATCCGATGCGGTAATGTAGCCCTGGATAATGGCGTATTGTATCACAGCCGACCACAATACGAGCACGAAGAGTATCTACATTTGATACTGGGGTTGCGTAGACAAGAGCTTTCAAATGCCCCCATAAATGAAAGTCAAGAGGGTTGAGGTCAGGAGATCGTGGAGGCCATGGAAATGGTCCGCCTCTACCAATCCATCGGTCACCGAATCTGTTGTTGAGAAGCGTACGGACAGGTCGACTGAAATGTGCAGGAGCTCCATCGTGCATGAACCACATGTTGTGTCGTACTTGTAAAGGCACATTTTCTAGCAGCACAGGTAGAGTATGAAATCAGGATAACGTGCTACAGAAGAACATGAGGCGCAATCAAGACATCACGAACAATTCCTGCCCAAACGTTCACAGAACATCTGTGTTGATGACGTGATTTCACAATTGCGTGCGGATTCTCGGCAGCCCACACATGTTCATTCTGAAAATTTACAATTTGATCACGTTGGAATGAAGCCTCATCCGTCGGATGTCAACACAAGCACGGAAGTCAACATTACCTTCCTTCAATTGGGCCAACTGGCGGTGAATCGAGGAAATACAGTACATACTAACGAAACAATTGGGTATTTTGACAATTGTCTGCACGAATTATTTCAATTTAAATTTAAAGAGATATACTAAAATGAGCTCTAACATGGAAATTAAGCGTTTCGGGACACATGTCCACATAACATATTTTCTTTCTTTGTATGGGAGGAATGTTTCCTGAAAGTTTGGCCGTACCGTTTGTAACACCCTGTATATGGTAGAAAATGTTCTATGCATGAAAAAAATATTTAAAAAAAATTATAAATCATTTAACAAAGTGATGGTCATTATTTATCTGTTGCCATTGTCAACATCATGCATTTAGACATAAATCACTCTCCAGGAAAATATTGGTATCCAACACGTTTTCTACTCCGATTAGACGTCTGTAACACGATAAAATTGTTTTACTTGACACAAGTATCAATTTTTAATTACATTAATGCTAAACAGTGAGTAAAATCCGCTGGAGCGCTCTTTGTTGCCTTTCTCCTCAATTCATGACTGGGCTGCCTTCTATGAAGGAAACGACCAAATAAATGCTTAGAACAGACTCCAATGTATACGATACGCATGGTGTTGCCATCTGTCAACAAGAAGTATGTCTGGAAAAGTAACAAAAATTTGCGCTGCCAAACGGCACCATCAGGCAGTGTAGGGTTAAGTCGAACTCATTATCATTGGGTCTGCTATCTCCGAGGTGGCATCTGCCGTCATCAGGTCAAAATCGACGTCTCCTTTTCAGGTGAGCAGTATCTTCCTGCAGTGTAGTACGAAGGTGGCTGGGAAACACCATGCAGTGTACAGTTAAGTCGAACCCATTATCAGTGGGTCTACTATCTCCGAGGTGGCATCTGCCGTCATCAGGTCAAAATCGACGCCTCCTCTCCAGGTGTGCAGTACCTTCCTGCAGTCTAGTACAGAGGTGGCTGGATGAGCCGTAACGGCAGATACAGCAGCTACGCAGACGTGCCTCGTCACAGTGCCGCCTGTTTAACTCCGCCACTCGCCGCTCCCTGGCCCGGCGCTCGCGTCGCCGCCCCCGCATTCCGCGCTAATCCGCGAGCAGCGCGGCCTGCAAGGCCGGCGCTCCACGCCACCGCCAGAGTTTTTGCCCCAGGAGCGGCCGAACGTGGCGAGGCTCTCTACACCTCACGTTCTGCCTCTTTTTACTCGGAAAATCGACGAGGCGAAATGCCTCCACTCCCGAGAGGACACGATTCGTTCGCGGAAACAACTTTCAAGGGGACATGCTTGTGAAAAATGACCGTAAATAAGAAAAAGCATTGATAAAAAAGTCGCACTGACGTGTATTACGGCCCACATTACATCCTGCAATATCATGGCTCTTTTACAAAAATTACGGACAAAAATAATAAAAATATAAATAGTATAAACTGAAATCGATGACCTGTGTGACTCTACTATCGCGATAATATCTACACACTCACCATATAATCTTACCTCCGTATTTTAACAAACAGCCAGAATTATTTGATATTTGAATTTAGTTTTGACAAACATACTCTTCTTTTAACTTTTACCTCTTCTATATCTATAAATGCGAATGCCTGTTCGGTGTACGTTTATCACGTCTGAACCGCAAGATATAAAGAGCCAAAAATTTGCACAGTTACTAATGTCTACCCGGGGAAGGCTTTAGGCACGGTTTTATGGCGATCGGATAGTTATTTATCTATATATATTAATGTGAATGTCTGTTCGGTGTACGCTTATCACGTCCGAACGACAAGACGCAGAGACTTAAATATTTGTACAGTTACTAATTTATACCTGAGGGAGGTTTTAGGCACGGTTTTATAGCGATCTGATAGATATTTAGTAATTTGAAGAATATAACGCGAAATGCGGAACAATAATCACTCTTTGAAAATTATATTTACTCTTTGAAAATGGTTTTATTGGTTGCATTGTTGCTTGAGGGCTGATAATGATAAAAGGGTGGAGTATATTGGAATGGAAAGTTATCGGTGTATATAAAATTTTACGTGTGTGTGCTTGTTAATATTTCGCTCTGCAGCGAAACCTACAGAATGCAAACGAATGGCCTGGGTGTAATTATTGTCCGAAGTCTCCCGCTGTACACCATAGCAGTTCCATACCGACAGCTATAAGGGGGTGGAAGATATGTTGGTTGAAAATCGTCAAATTATTGAAAAAAAAATCGGACTGAAGTCCAGCGATGACTATTACGAATCTATAGCAAGGAGGTTACATACAGCGAAACGTGATGCCACAGACCATATCTTTGGCGTATGCGTGCTACAATGTCTTACAACTGTAGGGATAAGCACACGAATAAGGAAATATACGAATAAATAAATAAAGCAGTAAGAAAGAAATATCTTTTAATACATCTCTTTAAAAAAAAATCGATTTGACGTTTCGCGAATTATCTATCACAGTCAACCAACACGCGAGCGGAGTCGCGGGTTTAAGCTAGTAAAACTATAATTTTCATGTCTCCCATATTTTTATTATCTTTTCCGTTACAATATTATTATCTGTCTTGCCGTGGTAGCTTGTAAATTTTTAAGTATATTTTCTTTGCCAGTACTGGTTTACATAAATTCAAGCGACAGTCTCAAATCATATATCTCTGAAACGGCACGAGTTGTTGACAGTTTTCTGCTCTACAAATACGTTTATTCAGTTGTCGTCTCAGGTAAACAGTTAAATCGACGATTTCATTTAAATTTCGTGGTGTCAAAAGGCGATAGGAAAGAACGACTTTCAGTGTTACAACCGTAACCTAAAGTGGGCAAAATTCATTTACATAGAAAAGCATTTCAAGCTCATAAAAATGTACAGTTTAGAAGCATCTTCATTTTCTGTTCCTTCTTTAATTTATTTTCACCTTTGAAAGGTATCAGCGATTAAAATGGAATGTCAGTCAACGTGGACGGAACGTCCGAGTCGCTCTGCCTCTTATCAGAGATGCCGTGTTGCAGTATTGGCTTTACGCTCAGGCACCACCAGTGACAGTCGTCTCATGAGCCTAAAATGAGCGGACGTTCACTACTTGAGTGAACAACTTAACTTTCCTGATATTTAATTTTCGAGACTGAAAATGTTCAAATATTTGTAAATCTATGGGACTGTGTTTATATTTGTAAATCTATGGGACTTATGTACTGTGTTTATCAGTCCCTAGGGCTACAAATTACTTCACCTAACCTGAGAACTACACTATACTAAGGCCTGAGGGAGGACTCGAACCTCCGACGGGAAGCAACCACATGTTCCGCAGTACGGAAGATTTCCTGTCAGAGACGACACAGTTTGTAGTAATCGATGGTAAAGCATCGACTAAAACAGAGGTGATATTGGGCGTTCCACACGGTAGTGTTATTGGTCCTCTGCTGTTCCTTATTTACATAAACTGTTTAGGGGAAAATCTAAGTAGCTCTCTTAGGTTGTTTGCAGATGACGCCGTCATTTACCGTCTAGTAAAATCATCTGAAGATCAAAACCAACTGCAGAACGATCTGAATAAGATATCAGTATGGTGTAAAAATTGGCAATTGACTCTAAATAATGAGAAGTGTGAAGTCATCCACATGAATACGAAAAGAAATCCGTTAAACTTTGTTTACAAGATAAATCAATCGAATGTGAAGACCGTAAACTGCACAAAATACCTAGGAATTACCATTACTTCAGACTTAAACTGGAAAGAACACGTAGATAATGTGGTGGGAAAGACGAACCAAAGACTGTGTTTTAATGGCAGAACCCTTAAAAGATGCAACAGAACTACTAAAGAGCCTGCATACACTACGCTTGTCCGTCCTTTTATGGAGTATTACTGCCCAGTGTGCCATCCTTATCAGGTAGGTTGGACGGAGAACATCGAAAGAGTCCAAAGAAGGGCAGCTCGTTTCGTATTGTGACGATACAGGGGAGACAGGATTTGGGATGGGAATCATTACAACGGCGCTTATCGCTGTGACATGGGCTACTTACGAAACTCCAATCGCCAAGATTTTCCCCCGAATGCTAAAATATATTGTTGACTCCCACTTACATAGGTAGAAATGATCATCAGAATATAATACGAGAAATCAGAGCTCGAACGGAGAGATTCAAGTGATGTTTCTTCTCGCGCGCTATTCGAGAATGGAATGGGAGATAAATAGTATAAAGGTGGTTCGATGAACTCTCTGCCAGGCACTTCATGTGATTTGTAGAGTATCCCATGAAGGCGCCTTACAGCGTTTGCTCATTCCGCCGCGACAATTTTCGCCATTACAATATCGTTGATTAAGTTTAAAAACGCTTTGCGATGTGTCTGCGAGCTGTACCTGTAGAGAGGTACAAAGTACTCTGTACCACGCATTTTGGTATGCTGAGTATTTGTTTAGATTATTGGTAGGAAATGCCGACCCGCCGGTGGTTTCAATGAAGAAAGCGACTGTAAAAGGTCGCTCGCTAAATGCAGAAATAATGTTCAAGGTGCATAAGCACACGTTGTTGTTATGGTCTTCAGTTCGGAGACTGGTTTGATGCAGCTCTGCACCATGAGCATCTTCTCACAAGAACGGCAACCTACATCTGACTGAATCTGCTTACTATATCCATCTCTTGGTCTTCCTCTGCGATTATTACCCCACACATTTCCCTCCAATGCTAAATTTACGATTCCTCGATGTCTTAGAATGTGCCCTACCAAGTGATCCCTTATTTTATTCAAAGTATGCCAAAAATTCCTTTTCTCACCAATTCTGTTCAGTACCTCTTCATTAGTTTCGCGATGTACCCACCTAATCTGCAGCATTCTTCTGTAGCACCACATTTCAAAAGCCTGTATTCTCTTCCTGTCCGCACTGTTTATCGTTCGTGTTTTACTCCCGTACAACGCAACACACCACACAAATGCCTTCAGAAAAGACTTCCTTGCACTTAATATTCGATATTAGCAAATTTCTCTTTCTCAATAACGCTTTTCTTACCGTTGCCATTCTGCCTTTCATGTCCTCTGTACTGCGACCGTCATGTGTTATTTTACTACCCAAGTAACAAACCTCATGTACGTCCTTCATCGTTTAGTTACATAATCTAATTCCTTCAGCATCGCCTGATTTCCTAAGACTGCATTCCATTATCTTTGTTTTGCTCTTGTTAATGTCCATCTTATTCGCTCTCTTCAAAAGACTGTCCATTCCATTCAACTGCACTTGCAGTCCTTTGCTGTCTGACAGAATTACAATGTCATCAGCAAAACGCAATGTGTTTATCTCTTCACCCTGAACTGTAATCCCTATTCAAATTTTTCATTGTTCAAATGAGTTCAAATGTTTGTAAATCTATCGGACCAAACTGCGTGGTCATCAGTCCGTAGCTTACAAACTACTTAAACCTAGGTAAACTAACCTAAGGACAAACACACACACCAATGCCCCAGGGAGGACTCGAACCTCCACGGCGAGCAACCACGCGCTCCGCAGCGAGACGTTTTAGACCGCTCAGCTACTCCACCGCGGCAATTTTTCCTTGTTTTCCTTCACCGCCTGCATACGTAATCGTATGAAATGGGATGGTCATAAAATGAAACTACGCTTAAAACAGGGCATGTTTCGAGGCACAATTCGTTGATGTGGCGTGTCGGGAAAAGGGTGCGATTAATATCGGTGCGTTACTGCACGAGACGGGCCGTCCCGCGAGCTTCAACGAGCTGAATCCAGCGGCGGGAAGCGAGAGTTGCCCATGCCTGATGTAGATGTTGAATCAGAATGACACCAGAGTCATGTAAAGAGGAAGAGGACGACGACGAGAGAGAGAGAGAGAGAGAGAGAGAGAGAGAGAGGCAGACCCTCGGCGTTAATCGGTCGCCAGTCGAGCTCTGGGAGGCCGGCCACTCGGTGGCCAACGAAATCCCACGCGGCCGCCCACGCAGGCGCTGGTAATTACGGTGACGTCACCTGGCCTCTGCGGCTCAAGGCAGTCCGCCTGGCGCCCGCTCTTCTTATTGCACTCCGCTGCATTTCGTGCCGGTGCAGCCGCCCCAAACTCATGGGCTGTATCCTTTTCCTTGGCGGCTTACTCCTCCAGATTCACCGTTATAATACGTGCCCAATTAGCGCCGGCCAAGAAGGATATACATCACAAAATACCTAGGAATAACTATTACTTCAGACTTAAATTGGAAAGAACACGTAGATAATATCGTGGGAAAGCCGAACCAGAGACTGCGTTTTATTGACAGAACCCTTAAAACATGCAACAGAACTACAAAAGAGACAGCATACACTACGCTTGTCCGTCCAATTTTTGGAGTATTGCAGCCCAGTGTGGGATCCTTATCTGGTGGGTTTGACGGAGGACATCGAAAGAGGGCAAAGAAGAGCAGCTCGTTTCCTATTGTCACGAGACAGGGAAGACAGCGATACGGAAATGATACAGGATCTGGGATGGGAATCATTACAACAACGGCGCTTATCGCTTGCGAAACTCCAATCGCCAACATTCTCCTCCGAATGCGAAAATATATGTTTGACTCCCACTTACATAGGTAGAAATGATCATCAGAATGAAATACGAGAAATCAGAGCTCGAACAGACAGATTCAGGTGTTCATTCTTCTCACGCGCTATTCGAGAATGGAATGGAAGATAAATAGTTTAATTGTGGTTCGATGAACCCTCTGCCAGGCACTTAAATGTGATTTACAGAGTATCCCATGTAGATGTAGATATCCGTTCTATTAGTCAAACCGTTTGTAGTGAGTTCCCCAAGTTGTGAGTTGTATGTAAGCAAAGGTTAACTGTGAAGGGGTTTTTCTCAAGATTTCTGAACTATTTATTAGTCACTGCAGGAAAAGAACCACTATACTTATCGTACTTACCGAGTACTAAAATTTATTGTCTTGCATTGCAATTACATTTCCTGTCATAATATTTGCCCTGTACTGTCTCTCAAATTTTTCTGTCACCATTATTTGTATCATGTTTGTGTCTGTTTTGAATTTCTTGTTGTCCGAGGAATCTGACGATATTTTAACACACCAGTGTACTTCGTGTTCTTTTCAGAATCTGCAGTGACTAATGTATCACCAGCAAATCGAATACAATGTATCTGTTTTCCAATGATGTTCATCGCTTTAATGTGGCTTTTCATTTGATATATTACGCGGTGGCCGAGCGGTCTGCGGCGCGCCAGTCACAGTCTGCACGACCGCTACGGTCGGGAGTTCGAGTCCCCTCTCGGGCATGGAGGTTTGCGTCGTCTTTAGTAAAAGGTAATTTATACATAATTTTGTAAGTTTAGGATAGGGTGTTGTGGAGAGCTGCACCAAACCAGTCTCCGGACTGAAGACCATAACAACAACAAGTTTAAGGACTGTTGACCCCGCAGTTAAGTCCCTTAAGCTTAACAAACATTTGTTATATTACACTTTCCGTAAATTACACACGCCCAAATGTGGAGGTAAAAGATAGCGCTGACGGACACCTGTTCTTTAGCGACAGCAAGCAAAACAGTGCTTCCATCTGGTTGATACTGCAGTAGTTCTTAGTTTCAGCGGTGCCACAGAGAAATTAGGGAAAGTCCCACGTTATACAAAGTATGAAATTTATTTTATCCGTAAATATTCCGACACTTCATATGTTGTCGTCTGTGTGATTTATTTCTGTGCAAGTAGTATCTATCACATGAGACATACTTTATACAATTTCTCATAGAATCTGTGATACCACTGTCACACGCATGTTATAAACAGTTTCAAATACGAAATTTCTGCAGTTCTCAGAACCTAACTACTAAGGGAGAGTATGTTCTGCGTTGGCTTCCTTTTACATTTAACAGACGTAGTTATGTACCATAACATTTTTAATTCAGAGAAATTTTCACTATTATTGTACCCTCAGAATAACGTTTTAACAGTAACTTCGAGTCAGTGTAACATTAACACAGTTTCACTTTCAGCCACTATATCCAAAGTCATCACAAAGTACTATTTCAAGGTTTCTTTTTATCCAGAACCTGATGATGTGAGTACATTTCACGAAGCTATGCTTTTCACCAGGATTCACATTTTATCTACTTTCAACTATTCAGCTCATTATGAAACCTCTTTCAATGTTTTCAGAATAAAAAAAATCTATTTGAAATATATTTTGTAAAGTTATATGTTCAAGTATATCATTTGGTTTCAAATGTGAACTTCGAAAAAATTCATATGAAGTGAAAAAACATTTTTGGTAAAAATAAATTGAAGTTACCTTAATATAAATTTTATACGAACTTCATTTTTCTCCAGCGTATAAGAACAGCAGAGTCTGTTTATGAGGAAAGAATAGGCAATTTATTTTTTAAATAAAATTACTCGAAAAGCGTTGTATATTGTACTTTTAACGGTTTCGCATGGAATTTTGTGCGAATAACAAATTAACATAATTTTTCGATATGGAATAAATAAATGCATTTTCGAAAAGCGTTGCACGTAGGTCCTGTAACGGAAAAGTTCACAGGGAATTTTATGTAAAGCGAAAAGCGTTGCATGAAGCTTCCGTAAAAGACAGTTTCGCACGGAATTTTACGCGAGTAACACGTTAACACGACACAATTTCCTGACGGGCACTAAAAGCACTGATATATACGTGGTTCCGTCTGTACTTACGAACTGTGACGGTTTTGGGGTCGAACGCCGCAACCTTCTGCTCGACGAGGTCCGTTCTTGTCCGCAGTTTGCTCGCCCTTTCGGAAACATCCTGCAGCTGTTTGGCGAGGTCGTCGAATATCTCGTTTGCCGTAACGACCAGCGACGCCAGCTGTCGCAGCGCATTGCTGAGCGTCGTGTTCGTCACCGCTTCCAATTCATATTCGGTGACAACCGACGCGTCTTCTTCCTTGTGCAAACTCTGCCGGCTCAGGTAAACTGGCTCGACAATGCGCTGGATAAACGGCATAGTTACTCTTCTTCACCGTCCTCCCGTTTTTGATCTTCATTCCCGCTTCAGATTCGCGGAATACGCGGCGGTTGCGGCGATCGCACGGTCCGCCGGTTTCGCCGTTTCATTTGTTCCCGCCAGCCGTCGCGCGCACCTCACACACCGCACGCTTCGGAGTTGACGCCAAGACTGCCACACGAGCACCTGGCCAGCCGGCTGCAGTGCTGCCAACCTTCCGGCGCGCGACAGGTTCCCCCTGCAGTGCAGATGGAGCCATCTAGCGGAGGAAAGTTCCCGCGGCTTGGCGCACGGGCGCGTCTGGTCAGGAACTGCAGTTTCAAGTTTGTTGTCGTAAACTGTGGGTTCAAGATAGATGAACGATTTGAAGCCGTAAAGTAACAGATCTATCTGTTCTCTACGGTGTACTTTGTACATCACCGTTCTGGTAAATAGTTATAGCTGCCAGTCTATGTTGGTCTAGTATAATTATTTTCCACCCCTTTTACATGGGCTCCCAAAACCGGATTTCGTAAACCGATTTCCCAATTCCGCTTTTGGTTGGTCATGTAAACACTCCAAAATCGATTCTGGAAATCCGCTTCCATTTCCACAATCGATTTTCGTGCCCATGTAAACGCAACCGTTTTTGAAGCGTTCTTGGCTTGTCAGATTGTGTTTTCTTCTTACGAATTTTCGGCACATATGGAAAGAGTGATATTTTCTAATGTGAAATAAAAGTATAAATATTAGAGGGAATATAAATCTGTGTATTTAAATAAAGGAAAATAGTGATTGTGCTGACTAAATAAGGAATTGAATCAGCTGTTTTTCAGCCGCCATGTTAAGTGAGGTAGGAAATCCGATTCAGGCTGTGCCATGTAAACACGACCCGCAAAAACGGTTTACGAAAATCGGTTTTCGTCTTCCGGAAGATGTCTTGCATGTAAACGTAGTGAGTATGATGTACATTCTCATTTTTACACGTAAATTTATTGAACGAATTATTATTACTTCTTTTCATTATTTTTCTTTGTATTTTGCATTCTCCAAGTCTCGTTTCACATTAAAACATCGCTTACAAGTACATGACGATGAACAGAAGTTCGAAACATACAGCGAGATATTAACAGGACCGGCCCGTCGATATAGGCAAACTAGGCAATTGTCGAAGGTGCTCGAATTTGTGGGGCGGCAAATTTGTCGCGTGCGACGAACCCTTGTGCACTCGCGGTGCTGTTTACTTTGCTGTTGCGCTGCGGTTCCAAGAGCGACGAATTCCCAATTGCTACAGGTGCGCCTCGGTTGCACAGTGGTAGAGTGCCAGACTACAAATCCAAAGGTCGCGGGTTCGATCCCCGCCAGGTCGTAGGATTTTATCTGTAACTTTCCACTTCTTTGCTTATGTGAAAAATACCGAGTAGCACCGTGGTTCGGAACCCACGTTAAATTGTAGGTCCACCTATAACTGACTGGGTAAGTCAGTTCGAAGGTCGGAGGAAGGCAACGGCATACCACCTCCAAACAGGGGCGTGCCTAGTAAAGCACTGTGGTGTTCAAACCAATCTTCGGATTGTTGACTGCTTTACCTTACACATAGAGCAACAGGCAAGAGAGAAGACGCAAGTCAATGTTACATGCTTTCTCTTCGACTCTTCACAATTGTGGTAGTAAGCTTTTAATGAATAGACAAGTAGCAGTTTGCTACTAATCATTTTGCATTAAATTTCAGTCTAATTATTAAAACAGTCTTCTTTAAATCAGAAGGCGATACCATACCTCTCATTGGCATATAAACAACTTTCTACGTATTACTTGAATGACGTGAAAACACACACGATAAATTATTATTTTTTAAATTTTTTTGGTTTGGTTTGGTCATATTTTGACGCGGCTGATTAGCCGTGCGCACTGGGGCGCCGAGGTGCGGTGTGCGCGGCCGGCAAAGGTGTTTGTGTTGTCCTTTGGTTATTTTATCTTAGTTTAAGTAGCTTGTAAGCTACGGACTAATAACCATGTAGTTGAGTCCGATAGATTTACAAAAATTTGAATATTTTGGTCGTATTTGTAAGAGAAATATGCCAAAATTTGGGATCTGACATGTCCTTATCAACTGGGTGATGTTCAAATGGTAGCAGTAATCGGCATGTAAGGCACCTTCGTTAGTATAAGAAATGTGCGCTTTAAATGAAGTCATGTGTGATATTAGAAAAGGAAAACCAATTTCTATTGACGAAAAGAAGTTAAGATGTCCATGGATTGTTAAGAACATACGCAACACCTCACTGAAAGGCACTAGCAAATGATGAACTGAGATTAGCACCTGATGATGGACCCGCGGTGTCCGAAATGCATCCTATATTTATAATAAAACACGAAATTATTTGTGACTGAAGGCCTCCCGTATAAAACAATTATATTACCTTGAGCTTTACAGTGATAACATCAATAAAGACTCACGACACTAAAGCACTTTGGTAATCGTTCTGCCTTCAATTCTAATCTTTTACATACCTATGTGCGTCCGCGTGTGTGTGTATGTGAACGAAGTTACATTAATATTCGACACCATCTTCTAGGCGCTTCTTCTTCCAAGTGACTTCAGAAATAGTTAGTTGTCCATATCTCTTCGTACATCACGTTGTCCCGGTGCCCTGTTCCGTCTGACGGGGAAATAAAGACTGTTTTGGTTTGCCAAATGAGAGAAGATAAGAAAGAGAAAGAAGAAACAAAGTCGACCCAAACGAAGCAAAATCATTCAGGATCGACAGAGTTAAAACAGAAGCAGATGATGTATTTCCGACGCTGATCGCAGTGTAAAAGCACTACAAAGCGCTGACGGGGGAAGAGAGATTCATTTATTCGCTAAATGGAATTTGTTTTTGTTACGTTCAAAAAACGTTTTAATGTTTGTAAATCTATCGGACTGTACTGCGTGGTCATCAGTCCGTAGCTTACAAAATACTTAAACTAAGGTAAACTAACCTAAGGACAACACACACACCCATACCCCAGGGAGGACTCGAACCTCCGACGACAAGCAACCGCGCTCTCCGCAGCGAGGCGCCTTAGACTGCTCGGCTACTCAAATGTTCAAATGTTTGTAGAGCTTATGGGACTTAACTACGGGGTCATCAGTCTCTAAACTTACAAACTACTTATGAACTAGCTAATACTAAGGACAGCACAAATATCCATGCCCGAGGGGAGGATTCGAACCCCCGACCATAGTGGCCGTGCAGAACGTGACTGGCGCGCCTCAGACCGCTCGACAACCGCGGCCGGCGCTCGGCTACTCCACCGCGGCTTTTTTTTTACGTCTTTTCGCTAATTTGTACGTAGCTTTCGTTTCACACGTAAAGAATGAAAAGTAATAAATCTTAAAATTATTTGAGTATAGTCAGTGTTCACAGCCAAAAATAAGTCATTTCCGTCACAATATCGAATATAATTTATAGTACAAACAACACAAATTACTGACGATACAACCGCTAAATGAAGTACCTGAACTATAAATACGTATCATGCGTACATTTCTTGCTGGGTCACCTGTCGATGGTCGCTAATGGATGTCGTGGGTCATTCACAAGGTCGCTATTAATATAATAACTGCAAATTGATGTCACAGGTTTTTATTTGTTTATACGAGATTTGAATTTGCGAACGTATAATGAACCCATTCGAAAGGGGATTTTGGTAGCTTCGTGTGAAATGTTTCAACGTTTCTTTAAATTTCTTCATCCATCCATTTTTCAGATAATAGTAATTGTTTTCACTATTATTTCTCATCTTTCATAATCTTACTCCTGTATTCCCTTCTCTTCTTTGGTGTAGCTCAGCCAGTAGCATCCATGATTTAGTAGCCTTACACCTTTAACGTTATTATATCCTTCCAAAACACACATGCGATGCACACGACTCGTGATGAATTGAATTAACAGTTTATTATTATCATCTGAAATTACTGGGAACTTATAATTCCTGTTATTACTGTCGATTGGCAAATGTCTGTGGCATCCTTCAATATATGTGATATCTTAAAAGATACCATCCCACATCATTCATCTTAGAAAAGAATCGGAAGGTCACGGGTTCGATACCCAGTTACTCCAAGGGTTTTATCTGTTACCATCTGCTTCACTTCTGACTGTGATGGTTGAAGTGAAAATTCCAAACTGCAACGTGGCTAAACTGTAGGTCCCCTTATAACTGACTGGGTAACTCAGTTCATAGTGGGAGGAAAGTGACGGCATACCACCTCCAACAGGACACTGACTGATAAAGCATTGTGGGGTTCAAATAAGTCTCCGGATTGAAGACTACTTCAGATTTTACAGAAACGTGCAGATATAATGTGTATGAAATGCTCAGTACAAAAATGTGCAAATGCTTGTGAATCTATCGGTCCGAGTTACTGTGGTCATAGGCTTACCAAGTACTTGAACTACATTAAGGTAAACACAGACACGCATGCCTGAGGGAGGACTCTAACCTCCGGCAGTAACAGCCTCTCAGTCCTAAGACGCGTACAACCACCTTTTTCAGGTAGATGGATGCTTTGCGGTCGTTCGTTCATGGTTGTAGGTTGGTGTTTGGCTCAGATTTTTTATTACAGAGGACGTTGATCCCTCTGACCGGGCACGCTGAGCTATTGCGCCCGGCGAAAACACTCGAGCCGCTATGCTACGATGCGCGAGGTCGTTCCCCGTCGGGGGTTCGAATCCCCCTTGGGGAATGGATGTTTGTGTTGTCTTTAGTATAAGGTAGCATGTAAGTTTAGAGACTGATGACCCCGCACGTAAGTCCCATAAGTCCCATAAGCTCTACAAACATTTTTGAAACCACTCGACTATTTCCGCGCGGCTGCTCAGTACATACTAACACTGCGTTATTATTTAAATTGGTAACGTTTTAAAACTAACATTACAGTGAATTAATGTATTTTTCTTTTGGAATAGAAATTTACGGGACACGACCAACTTATATTCCGCTACATTTTTAACAATTTTGAAAATTCCCCGCAACAACAAAGTGTGAAAAAATTACGCACCGGTTGGCAACTCTGGTTGTCGTTTTTTACGCTTATTGTACTAGCTGCCAACAAAATTATTTTACTCAGCATGACATACAGCAACTTCGGATATTTGTTTATGTTTTTGCTTTCCTTGTTTAAATAAACATGAAAGTTTTTCAAATTACAATACTATTTTAGTTTGTAAAAGATACACTCCTCCGCTTTTTTCTAATTGAATTTAGTCAGATAACCTTTTTTATTTATTTATTTTTTTTTTTTTTAAATAGTACTCTGGATTACCCTATTTTTAAAGTTTCTTCAACTTCGTAATACGGAGAAGCGATCCTAATTCCGCATTTTGAGTAATATAACTAGAAGATAATTTTTGTGTCCCATCCTCGTCGCCACTTTTGTGTCCCGGCCTCGTCGCCGCTTTTGTGTCTCGTTTCCGTCGTAGGTGTCGGTGGCCGAGTAGGAAGACCAACACAGGAATAAAGGTAGCACGCTTGTGCAGGTACGGAGGTGAGCAGCCAGTGGGACAGCAGACACTAGAAACACTAGAGTAAATTAGAACGAGATATATATTTCTTAGAGACTTAGTAATACTTAACTTTTACACAGCTCAGTACTGCAGAATGCTGATACATAGTTGAGCTAGAGGCCTGCCTAGTGCCTATCCGATAGCCAAGTCTTCACTGGTGCCCATCTGATTCCGAAGTGCTAACTGGTTCCTATCTCAGTCCCAAGTGAACGATGTCGTTCAGTGGTGGCCACGAGCGGAGTTGCAGCAGAGGGCGCTCGTGGCTGACGTCGTAAGAACGCCGCGCCGTGCGTGCATGGCGGCGCGCGGCGAAAGTAGGTGGCGTGCACTTTAGACTTGTGCGACACCACAATAATGACCCTTTATTATTGATTGCTTTCTTAGTGAAGGTAGTGTGACGAAACACCATCTCTCGGAAAAAGGGAACACACACACACACACACACACAAACACGTCGTTTACATGAAACACGTCTTCCAGGAGACGAAAAGCGAATTTCGTAACCTGTTTCTCGCTTTCGTGTTTAAATGTTACAGCATGAATCGGATTTCCTAGCCCACTCAATCTGGCCGCTGAAAACAAGCTGTTCGAGTTCCTGATTCAATCAGCGCAATCGCCATTTTTCTTTACTTAAGTACACAGATTCAGCTCACTTTAAATATTTATACTTCTCTTTCACTGCAGAAAATGTCATTCCGTCCATTCGAGCCGAAAATTCATAAGAAGAGAAAACAATCTGACAAGCCAAGAACGTTTCAAAAACGATTGCCTTTTGTACAGTTCTATTGTTGAAAATAATAAAATATGTGAGAATTAAAGTTTTTTTTTTTTTTTTTTTTTTTTTTTTTTTTTTTTTTTTTTTTTTTTTTTTTTTTTTTTTGGTATAATGTTCAGATATAGTTATTTTCCCTGTAACAGAACTGAAAAATAAGCAAATGTTAGATTAACGTTAATACTCATTACGAAATGTTTTGATCACACACAATTTGAGTGGATACGATGATCCTCTTCTTTTTTACACATCTCAGGGGCCTGTAGTTCGGATTATTTTATGCCTAGATATTGTATGGAGTGTTGTCTTGAATAAAAAAAATGATGAAGTTTGCGACACTTTTTGGTAAACACATCAATATGTTATACTATTAAAATGAATACATAACAAGACGTCTACGCCAAATGAAAGTAGGCACAAGACTAGACAAGTGATACCTCAGCTAATTGACCATCATAAGTATTTCACATTTGCTTATCATTCAAAGTTTATCATTTTATTACGACTATTAATATAAAATAAAACTCCTCCAACAAAGAAAAAACCAACATACATAGGAAACATATCGGACAAAATTAATAAAATATTCAAACACACAAACGTGAAATTTGCCTATCAAAACAAGCAGTTTGAACCACAAAAATTTTAAAGGAGTCAGATGCACACTAAAATACAGTAATCCAGGTATCTAAAAAAAATTACGTGTAACACCTGCCAAAAATCATATATAGACCAAACTGGCAGAAATTTCCAAGCTAGATATAAAAAACACACGAGAGACAGTGAAAATAATCAATCTAAATTCTATCAACATTTAATCACGGAAAAACACGATGTAAAACCTATAGAGGAAGCCTTAAAAATTTTACACATTATACAAAAAGGGGCAAAAATGAATATTCTCGAGGAAAACGAACCATATTCCCATATACACAACAACCAGAATGATGTACTAAATGAACAAACCGAACTCAAACATAAAAAATACATCGAAAATTTTATTCACATTATAAACAAACATGACAATGGATAAACACAAAAGATTCCAAATCCATAGTAAAACTCCAATACAAAACCAATAAACCAAAGATATTAATGTATAAATTACTGGTCACCATGTAAACTTATAATATCGTTGGATGCTGCCACTACAGAATTCCACTATAAAAAACTGATAAAAATCTAATAATATAACCAGTGCTGCTGCACATATACCGATACGCAGAAATAGATAAGCATTACATCAGCTTTTAAAATTAATTGGGCAGCAAATAAACAACAACAATATTATAAGTAATGTAAGTAAAACTTTGTAAAGATTTTTTGTAATTATGTTATAAGAGTATATGTAACAACTCTTCTATATTACTCGTATTTACAGAACACCTGATGATGGCCTGAGGCTGAAATAAGCTTATAGTGAGATAATAAAGTTCTAAAGCAGTGTAAAAACAATTTATAACTATTCGCTCAAAGACATTCTCTACACTGCGGGCTCCATAGAACGGAAATTAAAATTATCAAATAGAAATTTATATATACATATATATTCCTCCCCTCTACCTCAGGGTAACATCACACTTTACATGGGTACGAAAATCGATTGTGGAATCGGAAAACAGAACTGTACAGAACTGGATTTCCAGAATCGATTCTTGACTGATTACATGACCAACTAAAAGAGGAATAGGAAAATCGGTTTATGAAATCTGGTTTGTGTGTCTGCGTGCGTGTGTGTGTGTGTGATAGAGAGAGAGAGAGAGAGAGAGAGAGAGAGAGAGGGATGTTCAAATGTTTGTTTAGCTTAAGGGACTTAACTGCGGGGTCATCAGTCCGTAAACTTACAAACTACTTATGAACTAGCTGATACTAAGGACGGCACAAATATCCGTGTCCGAGGGAGGATTCGAACCCCGAACTTAGTGGCCGTGCGGAACGTGACTGGCGCGCCGCAGACCGCTCGACCACCGCGGCCGGCAGGGAGAGAGAGAGAGAGAGAGAGAGAGAGAGAGAGAGAGAGAGAGAGAGATGCGGGGATGGGGCGAGTGATAGAGCAGGAAGGCAACAGTAAAGGCCGTTTCACACCGCGGTCACACTATGTCACGTGACAGACAATTCTCACCGCCACCGACGTCTGTGAGCTATTAGGACATCGTTCCTGCTCTAGTCAGTTCAGTTGAAACAGGTAACATGGCAGGTGGTTCGTGGTGCGACAGCGCGTTTACTAAAAGTGTGCCTTGGTTGGGTGGTGGCGAAAGTAGTTAGAGTAGTGATGAGGAAGACATGTTGTTGTACTCTGTTACAAACCGAACGCACTGGGGACACCCCATCAATCAGAGACGGGAACAGTGCGGCGAGTATCTTCATCTGATGGAGGTCTTGGAGATAGATGATTACAAATTCACAACATACTTTCGGCTTTCTAAACCTGAGTTTGAAGAGGTATTAACACTGATTAATAACGATATTAGTAAAAAAGACACCAACTACAGGAGATCTATTTCCAGCAGAGAGAGATTGGCGTTATACCTAAGGTAAGTTTACTAATACTGTATACAATTTACTTTTTTTTAAATCGTACTGCAGTCAAAATTTCAAATGTTTGGAAATCTATCGGACCAAACTGCGTGGTCATCAGTCCGTAGCTTACAAACTACTTAATCCTAGGTAAACTAACCTAAGGACAACACACACACCCATTCCCCAGGGAGGACTCGAACCTCCACGGCGAGCAACCGCGCGCTCCGCAGCGAGACGCTTTAGACCACTCGGCTACTCCAGCGCGGCGTACTGCAGTCGGAACATAATTTTGGCAAAAAAAATTAAACATTTAAACAATTATTGATTTCCTTTGAATATCAGCATCTATTTTCATTTAATTCTCTTTAATATTCCTTCAAACCGTCTTGATTGCAAATTTTTTATTAGTTAATGACGCGTTTCGTCCTTTAGCAGGGCATCTTCAGATTATCTGCGTGACAGAATTTACACAAAATTACAAGGCGGAATTACAAACGGTTATAATGGTACATGGGCCTATTTTGTGTTAAGAAGACAGTATAAATGGTAAACAAAGGTTACAATGCGCTCTCCATGGTGTGACACCGTAAGTTGTTATTGTGGTGTTTCTATTTTTCTGGAATGTTTTTTGGCCGGCCGCGGTGGCCGAGGGCACTGAGGCGCTTCAGTCACGGTCTGCACGACCACTACGGTCGGGGGTTCGAATCCCCCCTCGGGCATGGATATTTGTGCCGTCCTTAGTTAGTTCATAAGTAGTTTGTAAGTTTAGGGACTGATGACCCCGTAGTTAAGTCCCATAGACTATACAAACATTTTTGAACGTTTTTTGGATTTCCTTGTGGCCCTACAAATGTAGGGATTGGAAATCATTTTTAATTCTCTTTACGTCAAAACCAAATACTCTTTTGGTGTAAAGGAAAAAATAAATTAACAGTTAATGGTAGTGGCTGCCGAGTTCGATTTTTCCCCTAACACGAAACTGAGCGACAGTGGTCATGCGCGCGGCAGTGTAGTGGGTCACTGCGCATGCGCAAGGCAGTGTAGTGGGCCATTGCGCATGCGCGAGGCCACAGACGTCGACACGCGTTTTGAAAGGATCGCTCGCGGAGCGATGCCGCAGATTCGTCTGTCGACGTCTGTGGCGTCTGTGAGGCTCTGCGAGGTCGGTGTGAATTGCCCCATTTGAAACTATGGAAACAGATCTGTAGAAAAGTCTGTCACGTGACGTCACGTAACATAGTAGGTTCGTTCCAGCAGATGCCAGATTGCTTGACGCGCATGCGCAATACTGAATTTGTGTTCCAGCAGCGCTTTCTCCTGCTTCTGGCTACTTGGAGTGTGGCTGTTTGGTGTTCCAGCAGTTGCAAGCAGCCGGACGCTACCCGGGAAAATATTTCTGGAGCGGTCAAGCTGCCAATTTGCGCATGCGCAGAAAGGTTTGAGTTAGAGTTGGGGTAGCCATCACGTGATACGTGTGTGTGTTTTAGCGTGTTTTTCGATTATTTCGAAGTCACTGCAATCCCACTTGAGATTAGATACATCTCGTTAACACTTCTTCGTTATTAGGAAGGAAAGTATTTTAATTATTCCTTTAAACTCACCTTCGCGTGCATATAGAAAAAGTGCTCAAAGCGTTCCAGCAGTGCAAGTATCAAACAAGGGTTTTTACGTCGTACTAGCTGCGCATGCGCAGTAACACCTGTTTCTTAGCGTCTGAAAGTATCCGTCTGGCAGCTGCTGGAACGAACCTAGTGTGACCGTGGTGTGAAACGGCCTTCATTTGTGAATCGCTCGCACGACCCGGTGGCATGAGTGAGATCTGCGAGGCAGCGAATGTGGGAGCGAGGTGATTTACGGGCTGCCGCTGAGCCCAGCGCTGCGGCCACAAAAACACGACCGCTCACTCCTGGCTGGCAGGTGTGGCCGAATGAACGGCGGCGGTCTCTGTCTGGCCAGACACTTGCGCCACTGCTTCTCCTGACAGCTAATGGCCCGCGTAACGCGTGCCCAGCGGACGGGCCTTTGTTTCCTGCTGGCTGGGAGGCCGCCGCCCAAACGATATACGGCCGCCCCAACCAGCCGAGGAAAAAGGAGACACCTGACTCCAAACGCATGCCTTTCGCGTCGACTTAAAACCGCCGAAAGTGACAAACTAATAACCGACAGTTCCGCAAGGTTTACAATACGTCTTAGCTTCGTTCGAGTGGAGCTGCTGACGGTCTGCAACGGTTTGAGGCGTTCGAGTGGCACTTTTGACTCTTTCTGACGATATCTGACTGACCAATCAGGTGTTCGAGTGGCGGAGCTGATAGTTTCCGACCGTTTGTTTAAGTCAGCGGATTTTCGTCAAACTGTTTTCCGACTGATTCCAAAGCGTTTAACAAGCCTCCTCCAAAAGACAAGCCCGCATATTTACGAAGAGGTTTGTGTTCTAAGTCTTCGATTTTTTCTTGATTGAGGCTGAGCTTTGTATATTAGACAGGAATTCTTTCAACTTATGTGGCCTTCTAATACAGTACGTCCCCTTTTTATTACACCCATACATAATATAAATGAAAGGTGTGGAAATTTTCATAACATACGAATTTAAAGATGAATGCGTTTGTTTTAACAGTTTGGATTGTGATTTATTCGCCTGAAAATGAAGTCAAAATAGTCCTACTGAGATTTTCTGTGACATCTGTAAATGAAGTGATTGACACATAAGAATAATATAGCTCACAAGAGGCATTAGCAGTGATAGATTTTTATAACCGACATCTAGCTTTATATGTGCCACTATAGCGTCTCACAATTACTGTTCCGCGTTTCTCCTTGTGGTTATATATTATATTGTTGTTGTTGTTGTTTAGAGGGGACTAGACTGCGTGGTCATCAGTCCCCTTTATATATTATAGAAATCTATTAGTGCCAATGTGGGTGTTTCTACACTAAATGTGTAACTTATGGGTAAATCATGTACGATGATTATTCTAGCACAACACCTGCAAATTTTTGTTTATTAATTTGTGTGTTTCATTTTTTAAATTTTATTGTCACTCATAATAATGGTACAAAATGCATATGAAGTTGTATGTTACCGAATATTCCTTTCACACACAGCTATCCTAATTTACCTCATTTTTGTATGAGGTTTTGTCAGGTTAAATTGGCTACATTATTTATAAATGGGGGGACATGTTTACGTATATTTTGCTTTTTATCGAAGTTTATGATCAGAATGTATTCCACAATGTATTTCTAATGGCGGAATTCACACTGTCCGTCGCCGGTCCGTCACCTCACGTCAACGTGAGCTTTCTCAAGAAGAATGTTTTGATGGAACGGTCGTCTGGTAACATCGCGACTCGCAAGTTAACCTAATTTCGTCACGCGATTTTCATTTTATACTCGACAGATACACGGTTTGCAGGCAAATGTGTCTTGTTAATCTTTATTATTATACTTTGGTTTAACGTAAATTGCAAATGTTTCATGACGACTTAAATAGTTTTCTCAATTGAGAAATACATAACATATCGCCAGTCATAACCTCACTTTCAACATCGGTAGAAAGTAAAGATGCCAACTAGCGCTATGGGTGGCCAAACTGCGAAACAGGTGAAATAAGCGTTCGAGTCGGCTTCGGAGTTGGAAACTGTCAAAAAGCGCGCATGCGCAGTGGAGACCTTCCAGATCGTCAGTAAGTATCAGGAACTATCAGCGTTTGGGCCACTCGAACGAACCTCTTACCAAAAGGCTATCTCGACATACGAACGTCACCTGCCGCACGCTCCGTCTCTAAAGCTTGTTTTACACGCTCGACTTTGTGGTGACGACTGACTACTCGAAGTGCGTGCGTGTAAGTCAGCAGCAGTCCACATCACGAGTGCGTCTATGACGTCAGTGATCTGTAGATTGTGCCGAGTGTGGAGTTCTAAATTTTGTGGTGTGCTGCAGAATGAGCATGCGCAGAAGCAACTAACTGTGGTGGTGTCTGCTAACATCGTAAGTTAACCAACCTCTTCTCGTCGAGCACATTCATGTTAAAGAAATTTTTTCGCATCTTCGCCTCGGTTGCACAGTGGTAGAGTCGAGGGTTCTATCCCCGCCAGGTCGTAGGATTTTTATCTGTCACTTTCCACTTCGTTCACCTCTGGCAGTATTGCTCATGTGAAAAATACCGAGTAGCACCGTGGTTCGGAACCCACGTTAAACTGTAGGTCCCCCTATAACTGGCTAGGTAAGTCAGTTTGAAGGTCGGAGGAAGACAACGGCATACCACCTCCAAACGGGACCATGCCTAGTAAAGCACTGTGGTGTTCAAACCAATCTTCGGATTGTTGACTGCTTTACCTTTTTTTACCTTTAACTTTATTCTGTGTTTGCTTTGTGTTTTCATCAAACCGAAAAAGTTGTATCAGGGCCTAATATTGTTTTTTCTTCGTTTTCCCCTAGATAGGAAAAAAAAGACAAAATATCTGCCAACAGGAAAATATTTTCGTTTTACGGGATAAAGCCTACACTATGTATATATACGAGCGTAAATAGAAGGCGCGTCCAGAAAGTAAGTTCCGTTTCAATTTATCTCCACTGCAGCGCTGCGATTGCAGTTCCGCACATGCGCTGTAGACGATGTGTATCAAGGAGAAGAACGTGTGCCTTTTGGAGATCGCTGTCAGTTACGTACGCTTTGTTGTGCTTGTTTGAAATGTCGGCGTTGATTGAAAATCCCGCCGCCTGTGAAATCAGGTCGGTGATTCGGTTTCTGAATGCGAGGAAAGTGAAACCAAGTGAAATTTATCGGCAAATTTGCGATGTTTACGGACCAAATGCGATGAGTGATTCGATGGTGAGAAGATGGGTCCGACAGTTCAATGGCGGGCGTAGTGATGTGCACGATGAAGAACGAAGTGGGCGTCCACCTTTGGTTACAGAACTGGTTCTCGCGATTTTTGACAAGACCCAGGAAAATCGTAGGTTTACAATTAGTGCTCTCGCTATGGACTTCCCCCAAATTTCACGATCACTGATGCTTGAAATTGTTACCAAACAACTGAAATTCCGTAAACTTTGCTCACGTTGGGTACCAAAGATTCTCACTGAGCAACACAAAACACAACGGATGGTAGTGCACTTGAGTTTTTGACCCGTTATGCTGAAAGCGACGAAGACGAGCAGAAAGAAACTTTTTCCAACTGGTTGAAGACACAGGCGGCAGATTTCTATGAACAAGGTATACAAAACCTGGTGCCACGCTATGACAAATGCCTGCAAAATTTCGGCAGTTATGTGGAAAAGTAGTTTAAGAGCTGTAGAATTTTGTGCAATAAAAATTTCTTTTGTATCTGTGTACAATTTCATTTTTTTACCAAACGGAACTTACTTTCTGGACGCGCCTCGTATTATCCATGTGCAAATAAATGTGTAAGTTTTCAAAAGTTTGAATAATACTTTTCCTATTTATTAGGGTCTCAATTGTGTACAAAATTTACTGCGTAGCATTTGAGGAGAACATCAGCTAAGAATTACCCTTTCGTCATTAATAAAGTCAATTTTCCTGCTTCTACGTTAAAACTTCCCCTTCAATCAGTCGCGAAACTACATAGCAGACAACTCTACAGGTTTGGTGTTTACGTCCAAATGAAAACAACTACTCTAGACAGACGAGACGCATTCCTGTGGCACTGCAGTAGACCCCCTTGTCTCGAGCAGTCAACTGATCAAGAAAGTTTGTCGTGTAAAGGGGGCTTAAGGGTTTCAATACTACGAAAAAAATTTATTTTCAATAAATCGCGTGATTATGGAATGGTTTGAAATATTTAAATGTTCGCAATTCTATACATTGAGAGGTACAACCTGACAAAGTTTTACACGATAAGTATTACAAGAGCAAAGAGGTGACTGTCTTATGGCTGAGGGCGCTCAGGTAAGCCAACTTTCTTTATCCGCCATTCAAAAATGATAACATCAAACTACTACTAGTTAACTTCACATATAACTTCAAACTTTTACGAAACATTTTCTTGCTGGTACCCCCGCCCCATCTCCAAAAAATGATGAAAAAGTTTATCACTTACTACGATTTCGCTGTTCACACAGTGAAACTTCAGCATATGCCGTGAGGTTTTAATTTATTCCTTTCTACTACTACCTCTATTCGCGATATAGACAGTATCTACATATATCACTGTACGGCACAGACTTCATGAGATAGCAAGTGATATTTACTAAGAAGCATCAGAAACGACGTTCTGCTTACAATGCCAAGCAGTAAAACTGCTGCATCATGCATGGTACGGGAGAGCGGGGCAAGATGGGGTGGAGGGCAAGACGGGGTTTTCGTAATTTCTACCACGACAGATATCGCAACCTAGTGGCGAATAGTTGAAGCAGTAGGCACTTGCTATGCGGGTGCCTGACAGTGCTGGTAGCCTTTTTGAGCAAACCAATCGGAGTGAATACATCCAAACGTGTTTTCGTCTCAGCTGATATAATTTTTCGTCGTTTTCAAACGTGAAAAGGTAAGAGGAGTAATTCTTTCTCATACTTTTAAGTAATATCAATGAAAAAACAGATTGTTTAGCAATAAATGAATGCATGCAATAACTAATTGAATATATCCTTGGTGCTATAATATTAACCTAACGTAAAAATCGTCCCTGGGGGCAAGACGGGGTACCTAGTGGCAGGAAAATATGGGGTATCCCAAGAGTTCACCTGAGAAGTCTGTTAAAAAAATCCCTTTTTTTTTTTTTTTTTTTTTTTTTTTTTGTAAAGGCAAAAGTGGGAAGAATAAGAAAGCAACGACGAACTTGGCAAAGAAGATCAAGAAAGTTGAAGTAGAAAGCACATTAGAAGAAGATGACACTGCGGGCATGTATTGCGGCTGTTTCTACTCGCAGTCAACAAAAGGATGGGTGAAATGCGTCTCCTGCAAAAAATGGGCTCACTGTTCATGTGCGGGAGAAGAGGACGAGGATGTCGAGGTCCATCATGTGTGTGAATTTTGCTTACAAAACGACGATAATAACTGAATAACAATAAACTGAACTCTAACATCACACAATGTTTACTTCATGCATTTTTATTAGATATTAAAATAAATCTTTTATGAATTTGTAAGCCTGTGTTCATTGATTCATTTAATTACCTCTGCCTTATACAGTATTGAGGTAACCCATCTTGCCCCACCTGCGTACCCCATCTTGCCCTCACTGTAGGGCAAGATGGGGTACTTGGTGAACTGTGGGAAAATATACTTTTTTAAATAATAAATACTAACAATTTTGGTCCTGTTTTTTCTATAAACTCTAGAAATACTGCTGTTTATAGTAGAATATATGGTATTTTACTAGAGCATTTTGTAAGCCTACAAAAAATTGTTAAGTGCTTAAGACCCCGTCTTGCCCCGCTCTCCCCTATACGTGGTTCAGTCAATAAGTTCTGCGACTAGTCGCCTGGAGGGTAAGCAACCACACGACTCTTGTATGTTGCACACGCTGCCGCATTTCACGGCGTTAAGCGGCACCTTGTACAACACAGTCGTGTGGCTGCCTACCCCCCAGGCGACAAGTCGCAGAACTTATTGACTGAACTATACTCGGGCCGCTGAAACTTTGCACTTGACGTTTACAAATAACAAGTGAAGAGCAAGAAGCGTGAGCCGCTAGTCGCTAGGAACGAACCAATCACAGCGCCGTAAACACTTCCGATGGTCACGTGCCGTGACGTCACAGTTCCCGCGTTGCCGGCTTTGTTCAGTGCTACCGTAAACATCGTTGTGTATACCGCGTGTTTACGTTGTGAGTGCTTTTTTCGCTGCAATTTGTGTTTGCTGTGAGTGGTTTAACTCGAATTTCAGTGTTCGTCTAATTCGATAATGTCACCGAAAAGATGTTTGTCTAGTGACAATCCTCTGCGTCGAGGTGTGCCGCTTAACAGCCAGGCACTAGAATTGCTGCGACGAACTCGTGACTTTTACGAGCAGGAGAAGACGTTTGTGAATATTCATGGACGGCCATCCATTTCTGCGGATAAAGTTGTTCAACGAACAGCCAAAACTCTTGGACTTAGTGCAAGAACAGTGGTGAATAAGGGAGTGTTATTGAAAAACTTGCATGATGCAGATAACATCGACGATCCCGAGCAGTCTGCATCACAGGACATATTTTTAGGAACACCAGGAAAGAAGAAGAAGCAGCCTCGCCCTGTAACGCAGTTGGATAATTTCCAGACAGACGCTATACGTAGGCATATTTATGCATACTACAGTAGGAAGGAATACCCCACTGTAGCAAAGTTGTTAATTTCACTTAAAGAAAGCGAACTTTTCATGGGTGGAAAAACGTCACTTAAAGTTGTCCTTAAAAGTATCGGTTTCCGATACAAAAAACTAGATGGACGCAAAGTACTGTTAGAAAAGGCGCATATTGTTACGGCTCGAAGTCTTTTCTTGCATAAAATAGTGGGAAAAGATATTCATTCCGTAGTATGGCTAGACGAGACATGGGTTAATGCCGGGGAAGCCGTGAAGAAATGCTGGTCGGATGACACTCCTAGCAGTAGTGGTCATCAGCCGACGGGAAGAGGGGCTAGATTAATTGTGGTCCATGCAGGCTCATCTAGTGGTTTTGTCCCTAATGCACTTCTTGTTTTCCGATCGAAAAAGACTGGCGATTATCATGAAGACATGGACCATACACGATTTGTTGAGTGGTTCAGGAACATCTTAAAAGAGTTTACAGTCCCTACCACGATTGTAATGGACAATGCTCCGTATCATTCAGTGATATTGAATAAGGCCCCAACTTCAAACGATCGGAAAGAAGTTATGGTGCAGTGGCTACAGCAAAGAAATATTGATGCAGATATGACAATGACAAAACTTCTTTTGTATTCGCTCGTTAAACAAAATAAGCCTGTTACACCCACGTATGTAGTTGACGAAATAGCAAAGGAGCAGGGCCACAATGTAATAAGGCTTCCCCCATATCATTGCCATTTTAATCCCATAGAATTAGTGTGGAGTGATGTAAAAAATTACATCAGGAACAATAATAAGTGCTTCACGATAACAGAGGTGGAAAGGCTGTTGCGTGAAGCAGTTGCCAATGTGGATGCTGCATCTTGGAGAAAAAAGGTCGAGCATGTAGAAAAACTGATTCGGGCAGCGCAGACAATGGAAGGAATTATCAGTGAACATGAACAACTAATGATTTGTCTTGGCTATGACGACGATGAAGACGAAATTGGCAGTGACGACGACAGTGAAGATGGGGAGCTGGATGGAATTGCACCATTGTCGCCGTAAATTGGTGAGTGAAAATCATTATGATTATAAAACAGGGAAGTTACTGTCTTGATTATTGTTTATTTCGTATCTGTCATGATCAAATGCTTATTTTCTGTATTTCTCTGCTCCGTTACTGAAAGCGTATGGGTTGGTTGTGCTCTTGATTACATTAGTGTGCCGTTACTTAATTGTTGCTATGTGGTAACAGCTCAAGAACGAATTGTTATATGCGCTTTTATTGTTCAATAGCTTACGTTTACGAGATGCAACTTAAAACCGTTTCGTCTGCTGTGTTTACAGAGGATAGTGTTGCAACGCCGCTATAGCAGTGTAGCCAACTTAACTCGCCGTAACACGAAACGTCAAGTGCAATGTTTCAGCGGCCCGAGTATACACATGTAATAAAGTCGTCCCTCTGCGTCTCTCTTCTGTCCTCGATAAACTGAAAAACTACTTAACAGATTTCCATACTGTCATCACCAATGGGCGGTGTGATTCATGAGGAAGGTTGAGGTGTATTGTTCATTAAGGTGCATGGTAGTGGGTGATGCTGACGAGTAAAAACTCGCGAAATAGAGCAACACATACTTTTAAGAGAAGCTCTATATTCTGTGACTTAGGAACTTTGCCTTGTGTGAAAATTCGTTTGTTGTTTCACACTGTGATACTCGCATGGATTCGTCATTCACACTTTAATAACGATCGCGACACGACGTCGTTCAACATTGACATCAAATACAAATGTAAAAAACCCATACGCACTCAACGATAAAAAATTTCAGAGTAAGAGGAAAGAGAATTAGTAATGTATTAATCCTAACTCGGCCGCAGGTTGTTAGGATATTACGACAGAAAAAAATTGTAGGAAAATATTACTGATACCTGTGAGAAGCCGCGGGGGGTCGATGTATATAACTGCGAAGGTCATCGGTCCCTAGACTTACACACTACTAAAACTAACGCTAACGACAACGCACACAGCAATGCCTGAGGTAGCACTCGAACCTCCGGCGGGAGTGGCCGTGCAGTCCATGCACAGCGCCTTAGATCGCGCGGCCATCTACACGTGCCTTTAATTTATAACTACTGTACTTGTTACAAACATCCACACAAATAATTTAACAGAAAAATTGTATCGTGGGAAGGCAGACAGCTGAGTAGTGATGACGATTGGATAGGGGATTTCTTGTCAGAGAGGACAGAGTTCGTAGTAATCGATGGTAAGGCATCGACTAAAACAGGGGTGATATCGGGCGTTCCACAGGGTAGTGTTATTGGTCCTCTGCTGTTCCTTATTTACATAAACGATTTAGGGGAAAATCTAAGTAGCTCTCTTAGGTTGTTTGCAGATGACGCCGTCATTTACCGTCTAGTAAAATCATCTGAAGACCAAAACCAACTGCAAAACGATCTGAATAAGATATCAGTATGGTGTAAAAATTGGCAAGTGACTCTAAATAATGAGAAGTGTGAAGTCGTCCACATGAGCACGAAAAGAAATACGTTAAACTTTGTTTACAAGATAAATGAATCATAAGTGAAGGCCATAAACTCTACAAAATAGCTAGGAACTACTATTACTTCAGATTTAAACCTGAAAGAACACGTAGATAATATCGCGGGAAAGGCGAACCAGAGACTCCGTTTTATTGGCAGAACCCTTAAAAGATGCAACAGAACTACTAAAGAAATTGCATGCACTACGCTTCTCCGTTCATTTTTGGAATATTGCTGCCTAGTGTGGCATCCTTATCAGGAGGGTTTGACGGAGGACATCAAAAGAGTCGAAAGAAGGGCAGCTCGTTTCGTATTGTCACGATACAGGGGAGACAGCGTTACGGAAATGATACAGGATCTGTGATGGGAATCATTACAACAACGGCGCTTATCGCTGCGGCGTGGGCTACTTACGAAACTCCAATCGCCAACATTCTCCTCCGAATGCGAAAATATATTGTTGACTCCCACTTACATAGGTAGAAATGATCATCAGAATAAAATAGGAGAAATCAGAGCTCGAACAGAGAGATTCAGGTGTTCTTTCTTCCTGCGCGCTATTCGAGAATGGAATGGGAGATAAATAGTATAAAGGTGGTTCGATGAACCCTCTGCCAGGCACTTAAATGTGATTTTCAGAGTATCCCATGAAGATATAGTGTATATGTAGAATGGTGCGGTAGAAAAGCATTATGAAAGTGTGATTCTTGAGTTTCTCCCGGCGAGTGTCCCATGTACATGTAGATGTGGACGTCGTAAACATTCAATTGCGGAAAAATTTGCTTTTACTTAAAAAAGAAGGCAAATTTACCCATATTCATCCAGAGTTCAATTCCACAAGGTTTAAACGCAATTCCTGAACTTTAATGGTTGAATGCTTACAGTAAAATATTCAGCACTTTTAGCTCATTTGTAAGATAAATAATCGAAGGCATGAAGAACACCGATTAACGTCCCGTCGACAGCCTAGTCATCAGAGACGAACCACAAGCTCGAACTGTTTTTCCTGTCAGTGGGGCAGGGAATCGACCGCGCTCTTTCCAAGGACCCGTTGCGGCATTTGCCTCGATTCATTTATGGAAATCGCGGGAAAACCTACATCTGTGTGGATCGAACGGATTTAAACAGCCGTCCTCCCGAATGCGAAGCAAGTGTCTGTAAAGCTATGCGACCAATCTGCAGAGGTCATCGGTCCCTAGCCTTACACACTACTTCAACTAACTTACGCAAAGACCAACACACAGGATCCAACCTCTGACGGGGAGCAGGCACGCACTCCGCAGCAAGGCGCCTTAGAGCGCTCGGCCATTCCACCTCCGAAAGAGTTACTTCATCGTCTGCCTTCAATAGTTAAAAATTGCTAATTTTTATTTGAACACTTTATCACCCTTGGAATTGGAGGATTTGGTTGTTGGTAATCTTCGATGAAACTTGCTGTTAGTTACTTTTCGGTATAATCTGGAATCTATAAAAAAGTTCGTGACTTTACTGACGTGATTTCATATTGCGACATCCAACACGGAACCCTTAAAAAAATAATAAAAACGTAAGTTGCAAACAAGTCTTTGCGTCACATCTTATATCACTTACAACTGTATGTTCAAAAATATTAGCGCAAGCCTCATGCGATGATATGACTTTGTTAAACCTTTTTGAACAGTAGCAGATTTTGACTGTGTTCACTGACTTTATGTCCATGAAACACATCTACAATTTTCTCCGCGCCACGACTGACTACTTGTCTCACATGAACCACAAATCTGGAAAAGAATATTCCTATCTGTGAACACATTTGAAAATAGATGAGCCAGTCCCTGCCATTTGTACCACTAATGCTACTAACAAAGATAACTGACTACAATAATCTCCCCCTATAGCATTCTCATTGGTTTGCTGCATGATAATAACAAATGTAGGATACAATGAGGATGATGGTCTAGCGTGATCTGTATCCAGTTCCCACCGAAAAATTTACGAGAATGTAAAAATGACGCTAGGGAAAGTGTAGTGGCATTCATACTGTGTCATGTGGATATAAACAAGTGAAACTGTAGTTTGGCGAAACCCAAGTATTACCTGACATTTAACAACAGTCTGTGGAGTGCAGGAATCCATTTCTCCCGTCAAGCCACAGTACGGTGTTTAGGGCCAAACTGAAGTCTCCCAAGACAGGGTCGCCAAATTCAGCATCACATGTGTTACTAAAGCGCGCTGGGCCGAAAGCATTAACAACTAACCACCGACTAGTGGTTTCTCATCAGTTTATCGGAACTATAAAAGCCTTGCTCCACACATCTACGTTAAATTCTCGGTCTCCATATAATTGGCCAAATAAGGCACTTCAAAGGTCGAAGAAACACAAGGACAGACAACCAACAGAAGACAATAAAAGTTGTTGTGAGCCAATCAATAGCTGTTTATCATTTTATGCTTCCTAAATGATGGAAAATTACGAAATTAATTGCCGTACTTGGCACATACAATTTCAAAATTCACAAGAAGAAAATTGAAAATTTTTCGTCTTATCCAACATGTTGTACGTATATTTCTGTACACATCGATGCCTTGGTGGGATCGCTTTGATGAATTGCTCGCAGGTTTTACGAGGTATATTTAAAATGTAACTTTGACAGTAGAGGTATCAAAGATCTATGGTGCCTGGCAGATTTGAATCACTGGAAGCTTCAGAGGCTTACTTATCTTTGGCGCACGCCCACCAGCTCCGCCATTTGCGGTTAAATAACGCCGCAGCGAAACGCGTGCGCTTTCGCGCCGATGCAATCGCAGACGTTCGGCGGTCGCCATGGAGCCGTAATGGTCGCTGTCCCCACAACACACACCACGCGTGCCTCACTGTTCACTGCAGGCCGACAACGCTGGAGACTCGCAAGCCATTTCAGAAATTACTGAATAAAACGATGACTAGCTAACCATCCCAAGGAAAGTAAGCTATTTTCTGTGTATTTTTTGACATGCCGCAATGCGGCTCGAGGGAGAGTCCTTGCTAGTCGGCAGTGATCGTTTATAATCCAGTACTTCACTTAGAAAATTCAGGTTTGTACGCTGTGGAATAGCTACGGCGTGTGACCTAAGCAGTGGCTAGACCCCACAGAATCTGTACAAATGTTTGTAATTCTATGGCGCCAAACTACGTTGGTCATCAGTCCCATGCCCGAAGGAGAATTCGCAGCTCCGACGTGGGAGGCCGCGCGATCCGTAACGTGGCGCTCCATACCGCTCGGCTACTCCTGCGCGGCCACAGAATCTGGCGTGGTCATGTTCCTAGTGACCGACGCAGGAAAAAGTCGGCATCAGTGATCAAAAATACCTGTGACTGCTAGTGCAATGATCACGCTAGTCGATAAACACTTTTATTAATTGTATAATTCTCGGACTTCTTGCCGCGTCAATTCTTGATAAAATTTCAGGCTTTCGAAGATATCCTCCATCTTCTTCGTCAAGAGCTGCTGACTGAGTGTGCTGGTGCTGTGGTGGCCTGAAATAGCCCATGGACGGCTTCTGATTGGTCGGCCGCTACGTCACGCTGTCACAGATTCAGTCTATGTCTGCGCTGTTGGCGCCACCCCTCCCGTAGTATCGAAGACGTTGCGCGACGTGTCTCTGCTGCCTTTCTGTATCGAGCACACGTTTTCATGCACAGCTAAGATTATACCCGCTATCACATTCTTATTTCTACAGCCTCTTTGATTACAAAGTCCCAGTATGAGGAGGCCTGGGACAAAATTTTTGTTTCGTAGAACAAAATTTTATGTTTGTTCGTGAGGCTGTGCTCAGCGACCGCTGATTTCCCCAGTTCTCGGTTTTTAATATACCGCTGGTGTTCTGTACAGCGTTCGGAAACGGTATGAATGGACTTGCCAATATAATTATTTCCGCACTCACACGGTATGTTGTATATTCCAGGGATCCTAAGGCCGAGGCTATCCTTAACAGGGCGGAACATCTCCTTAATTTTCCTAGGTGGTCGGAAATTCGATTGTATGTCTTGTCTCCCCAGAACTCTGCCTATTTTAGCACTGTCAGTCAGCGACTCCTGACGAAGAAGATGGAGGATATCTTCTAAAGCTTGAAATTTGATTAAGAATTGAAGCGGCGAAAAGTCAGAGAAAGTTTTATAGAGAAGTGTCGCCGTGAAAGACTTCGTACTCACTTTTATTAATTCCTAGCGAACCCAGCAAAGTTTCGCAAATACTGAACGTGCCTGGGAATTCCATACACAAGCTTCATTCCTTCCCTTAATCTCTCTGCCCATATACTTGACTCATCTCTATGCCTATTCCTCATATTTCTCTGTACTAGTCAGCTGAAAACGCAACGTTGCTCGTGTCTTTATTGATTGCAGTATTCAGTTACTCCACGTACTGTCATCATCTGCCTGTCTCCGGCTCCTCCTCGTCTTCTTCCTCCTCACCCCTTTCTTATTTTATCCCCCAGCATCCGTATTTAGTTCCTACGCTGTCACTCTCCTCCTGGTCATCTCTTCCCTACGCTATACATATCTTCCACATCTCATGGTGAACTTTAAAACGGTATCGAAATTCAGAGTCACGTGCCTTATGACTTGAACCGAACCAATTATTACGTACACAGTACTATTGTACTGAAGGTCAAGTGTGCAAAATACGAATGTAATCAAAAATGGCGAAGTGCTTGGACAAATACCAACTTTGATTTTTTTTTTTTAAATTTTCGCTGTTCCTTTGGGTTTACCCTAATTTTTTTCAAAACCACTTCCGTATTAATGGGAACCAAATTAAAAAAAAATCAAATCGGTCAAGCCATTTTGGAGTTTTAGCGAGACTGACGCTCAGCAAACTGATAGGCAGATGTGATTCGAACTGCTAACTGTGACAGCGCTGCGTGATTACCAGAGGACTGAGGGCCACCTTGAAAGGGAGGCTTTACAAGAAAATTGCTTGTTTCTTGGACGTAAAAAGTGACATTCTGGGGAACACACAACATACAGATACACGGTGTCCAGCAAAGGGCTCCCTGATTTCAAAACTAAATATCTGGAAAACAAAGATCGATAGAGGAATGCAGTAAACGGTATGTTTATTGTGAAAGCTGTAAGAAGTTTATACAGCAGTTTGAAACAATAGTGCAAAAGCTGCTAACAGATGACGTTGTACGCTGTACAGCTCATATCAGCATACATAAATGAAATAATCGTATGAAAACACTCTTTGCAAACAATCACATCACAATGTTTTCAAAATGTTCACCATTGGCACTACAGAGGTGGCGCAAACGAAGAATGAAATTCGCCATCACCTTTCGTAGTGTCTCAACCGAAATGGATTCACATGCCACAGAGATCGCCGATTCAAGCTCGTCCAGCGTGGCGGGATGCTTCGGGCAGACCATGTCTTTCACTGTGCCCCACAAAAAAAGTCACAGGGAGTCAAATCCGGCGAATATGGAGGCCAATCCATGCCTGCACCAGAAAATTTGGGATATTCCAAAGCAATGACTCGATTCCCGAAGTATTCTTCAAGAAAGCGAAACACTTGTTTTCATAAACCATTCAGTACCTATCAATTAATACAATGAAAGAATCCCTGAGACGGATTTACGTCTCAAATATGTCAAAGACATTATTGATAAATGTGAAGCATTGAATTAAAATTTGTGGTGCGGCCGGGAATCGAACCCGGACCTCCATGCTTACTAGGCTGACGTCTTAACTGTTAGACTACCACACCACTAACGATTAAGGCGCCTCGGAATAGTTTATGTACGATTTCCCTCCACAACACAAACTTTAATTCAGCTTCTTTGTTCCAGAGATAATTGCCACTACTGCCAAGGCTCTCCATGTAGCGGAATAGCACCTCAGCAATGGACATGGTGGAACAATCCTGTTATGTTGATATAAATATCAATTAATACAATGAGAGAATCCCTGAGACGGATTTACGTCTCAAATATGTCAAAGACATTATTGATAGATGTGAAGCATTGAATTAAAATTTGTGGTGCGGCCGGGAATCGAACCCGGATTTCCATGCTTACTAGGCTGACGTCTTAACCGTTAGACTACCACACCCCTAACGATTAGTGGTGTGGTAGTCTAACGGTTAAGACGTCAGCCTAGTAAGCATGGGGGTCCGGGTTCGATTCCCGGCCGCACCACAAATTTTAATTCAATGCTTCACATCTATCAATAATGTCATTCAGTACCTGGTCGATCCTCTAACGCTTGCTGTGTGGCGACAAATTGTTCCAAAATTGCAACGTAACGTGCACCAGTGACCGTATCTCGAATGAAAAAAGGGCCAATAATGCCTCTGCTGCATACTGCAGCCCACACAGTAACTTTAGGAGAATAATGGGTTTCGCTTCACACCAATATGGCTTTTAGGAACCCCAAAATCGTCAGTTCTGCTTATTCACGTATTCATTCAGGTGGAAGTGTGCTTCATCTGTAAACCAGATGCAGCCAACATCAAATCCTTCACTATCAATCATTGTGAGCATCTGATTAGCAAAGGCAACCCTTTGTTGCACAGCTCGTACGGGTATGGCCTGGTGCGTTTGGATTTTGAATGGAAACATGTGTAGATTCTTTCTCAGTATTTTCTGCGTGCTGGAACGCTTCAAACTAGTCTCAGATGCTATTCTACGGACGGATGACATTGGATTACGCTGAATAATTCCAGAAATTGTGGCGATATTTTCAGGCGTAACTGCGGTTTGCTTGGGACCAACATACCCCACTAGGTCATCAGTTACGCTGCTTGATCGTTGAAATTTTGCGAAGAGCGTACGAATGGTTTTCGCATCGGGTCCTTTTGTAACATTAAATCGTACTTGAAAACTTCGCTTGTTGCCGTAGGACTCTCTTGTAACCTGTGGTACTCTAGCACCATAAAAACGCGTTGTTCAATGGAGTACATGGTTTTAATCTCTTCTTTCGGTACGCTAACCTCCTTTCACGTTTCAATAGTGGAACTGATCGCTCTGGGCTTCGAATCACTATTTATACTAGGCATTAGGTATGGCGATTACAGCGCCATCTGTTAGCGGCTTTTGTAACTATTATTTCTAACTGCTGTATAAACTTCTTACAGCTTTCACAATAAACATACCGTTTACTGCATTCCTCTATCGATCTTTGTTTTCGAGATATTTAATTTTGAAATCAGGGAGTCCTTTTCTGGACACCCTGTAGATGCAGCAGGGAAACGGGCCGCTACTGGCCACAACGGCGGTGGCCCACGCAAGTGGCTGCCCCATTACAAGAGGAGGCGGTAAGTCGTTGCACAGTGCCTGGGCCGCCGAGGGCGGTCGCAGTCTCGGTACCTCTTCGCCTGCTTCGCGCGCTGCTCAATAGGAAGAAGGGAGCTCGCCCAGATATGCCGGTGCACCGCAGCTGCACAGGACACTTCCAGTTAGATCCACGAGTTGGACCGGAAGTTCATCAGAGGAGAGCCAGCAGTCTGCTTAGGACACAGCCGGAACAATTTCCTATTGCCTAGCCGAACAGTTTATTATTACAGGCTTTATTATTAGGGCTTGTACGGAGGCATATAGGCATTCTGTTTTCCTCGTTCTGTTTGGGACTGGAATAGGAAAGGAATCGCCTAGTAGTGGTAAAGTGTACCCTCCGCCACGCACTTTACGGTGGATTGCAGAGTATGTATGTAGATGTAGGCATCCTCTTGCCAGGCCTGGGCCCTGGTGGCAAGGAGGTTAGCACGGTTTATATTTTCGTTTTCATCCACTCTCCGCGAGGCTAACAATGTGGACGTTTTCATTATATATATGAGGACTGGAACTTAAATAGCCGCAGCACTTCTGTGGAAACACTACGCAATGAAATCTCCTATGGTCGGTGACAGCGCACGTTGTTGACATACCAACCTTACCTCCGAGCAAATGAACTCGCCCGTCCCACGTCACCGTCGTGCGCACAATCGAGGGAAACAGTCACTTGTGAGCGAGCGGTCTAACGTAACGGTGTCGCTATGTTTTCGAAACAGTAACAACGAAGTTGGATCAAGATTAAATGAGGTCGTACAGCCCGACAGCATTACAAAAATGGTTGGGGAACTGAAACAAGAATCCATGGAAAAAAGGACGAAATGATTTCTGAGAAAGACTGTTGAGGAAATTTAGAGGGCAAGAATTTGAAGCTGACTACGGAACGATTGTATTGTCACAGTCTTACATTTCGCGTAAGGACCAGGAAAATAGGAGCCATCAAGGCTCGTACAGAAGTACATAAACTTTTTACTTTCGATTTAATACAAATAAAAGGACCCTGAGACGGAATTTCGTCTCGAATTTGTCATAGGCAATAATGATAAATCTGAAGCATAGAATTAAAATATGTGATGCGGCCGTTAATCGAACCCGAACCTCCATGCTTACTAAGGCAGACAGCAAATCTATGATTTGCGGTCGTTTTCATTGTTCGTACTTGGTCGTTCGTTGATCATTTGGCTCAGCGTTTTTTATTACAGAGAGCGTACAGCCCAACCGTTAGACCACCACACCACTAGCCTTTAAGGTGCCTCGGAATAGTCTAAGTTCGATTTTCCTCCACGTCACAAATTTTAATTCAGCTTCTGTGTTCCAAGGATGACGGCCGCACCACAAATTTTAATTCTATGCTTCAGATTTATCATTATTGTCTATGACAAATTCGAGACGAAAATTCGTCTCAGGGTCTGTTTATTTGTATTAGATTGATATTTATATCACCTTAACAGGATTATTCCAATATGTCCATTGCCGAGGTGCTATTCCGCTGCATGGAGAGCCTTGGCAGTAATGGCATTTATCTTTGGAACACAGAAGCTGAATTAAAATCTGTGACGTGGAGGAAAATCGAACTTAGACTATTCCGAGGCACCTTAAAGGTTAGTGGTGTGGTGGTCTAACGGTGCCGGGTGCCGTGGCTCATCGCGCCCGGTCAGAGGGCTCATATAAGCTGAACCAAGAATTCACCAAACAAAAACGAACAAACACGATCGCGTCCGCAACAAATAGAACTAACCATAGAGCAGAAAAAAATTAAGACATCTAGTAAGCATGGAGATCCGTGTTCGATTCCCGGCCGCATCACAAATTTTAATTCTATGCTTCAGATTTATCATTATTTTACTTTCGCTTTACCTGCGAGTGAAACAGAATAGGAAATGACTAGTAGTGCGTACCAAGTACCCGCACCGCACAGTAGCTTGTGCAGTGTGCGTGTGGAAGTGACGAGACTGGAATACAGGCCCGAATCGAAGCACTTGTGCCTCGGCCGCCCGCGCCTGGCTGAGTAAACACTGGATACAGCAGCGTTCGGCGGCCGGCCCGGGGCGAGGCGAGCAGGTTAGGCACACAAGGGGAGCTCTAATGGTGTATAGACCGCCGCTGACATAAGGGCGCGCCTGCGAAATCACGAGCTCCCCTACCGGTAATAACTCGGGAACACAACCCCGCGCCTAACGATGATGACGGCCGCTGGGGTAATGGAGAAGGCCGGGCTGTTTACGACTGCACGCGCCAGCGCACAATTACCAGCGGGCCCAAAACCGCCGCCCGTGACACTCGCTGGGGTCTGCCGTTTGGGTCCGGATGGAATACCAGTTCGGTTTAACAAAGAGTACTCTGCGGCATTGGCCCTTTACTTAGCTTACATTTTTCGCGAATCTTTAATTCAGCGCAAAGTTCCTACTGATTGGAAAAAAAGCGCAAGTAACTCCCGTTTATAAGAAAGGAAAGACAACTGACCCACATAATTACAGGCCAATATCGTTGTTATTTTGGAGCATATTCTCAGTTTGAGTATAGTAAATTTCCTCGAGACAGAAAAGCTTCTTTCTATGAATCAGCACAGGTTTATGATACATCGTTCGTGTGAAACTCAGATTGCCCTTTTCTCACATGACATCTTGCGAGCCATGGATGAAGGGCAGCAAGCGGATTGTGTTTTTCTCGACTTCAAAATGGCGTTTGATGCGGAACCACACTGCAGACTGCTAACGATTGATTGATTTGATTGATTTTCTCAGGAAAGCCAAAACAGTCTTGGTCCAACCCGCCACTGCCCGCACCTAAACTAAGTTTATTGTGCGGTATCGCTCCCTGTATATCTAGTAAAGCCAACCAATGCCCTTGAACAGTGCAAGAAGTCTCTTTACCAGTTCTTTATTAGACACAATTTCTTCGGGTCTGGTTGTCCCAAATGTCCTGTGCCTTTTATTCTCCAATGCAATGCATTCGAAGATTAGATGTGATCCAGTTTCATCACCGTCATCACAAATCCTACATTAGGGTTCTCTTCTGTTATTACCATTGTATGTAGGTGACTGCTAACGCAGATACGAGCTTATGGAATAGGTTCACAGATTTGTGACTGGCTGGAAGACTTCCTAAGTAATAGAACGCAGTACGTTGTTCTCGACGGCGAGTGTTCATCAGAGACGAGTGTATCGCCAAGCGTGCCCCAGGGGAGTGTGATAGGACCGCTATTATTTTCTACCTATATAAATGATCTGATGGACAGAGTAACTTGTACTTTGCGGCTGTTTTACTGATGATGCTGTGGTGTATGGGAGGGTGTCGTCTTTAACTGACTGTAATAGCATACAGTATGATTTAGACAAAATTTCTAGTTGGTGCGAAGAATGGCAGCTAGCTCTCAATGTAGAAAAATGTAATCTGATGCGCACGAGTAGGAAAAACAATCCCATAATGTTCGAATACAGCATTAGTAGTGAGCTTTTTGCTGCAGTCGCGTCGTTCAAATATCTAGGCGTAATATTGCAGAGCGATATGAAATGGAACGAACATGTAAGGACAGTTGTGAGTAAGGCGGACAGCCGAAATCGGTTTCTTGGAAGAATTTTGGGAAGATGTACTTCATCTGTGAAGGAGACCGCTATAGAACGTTTGTACGATCTTGAGTATTGCTCAAGTGTTTGGGACCCGCAGCAGATCAGTTTAAAGGAAGACATAGAAGCAGTTCAGAGGCGAGCAGCTAAGTTTGTTGCTGGTAGGTTCGACCAATGCGCGAGTGTCACGGAAATGCTCCGGCAACTCAATTGGGGATCGCTGGAAGAAAGACGACGTTCTTTTCGTGAATTTCTGTTAAGTAAATTTAGATGGCCGGAATTTGAGCTGAGTGTAGTACGATCTTGCTGCCACCTACTTACATTTCGCGTGGTGATCACAAAGACAAAAGATATAGGCATTTTTTTCCTCGTGTTTGGGAGTGGAATAGGAAAGGAAATGCCTAGTAGTGGTACACGCACCTTACGGTGGATTGTGGAGTATGTATGTAGATGTAGGCATCCTCTTGCCAGGCTTGGGCCCTGGTGGCAAGAAGGTTAGCACGGTTTATATTTTCGTTTTCATCCACTCTCCGCACGACCTAACGATGTGGGCGTTTTCATGATATATATGAGGATTGTAACTTAAATAGCGGCAGCACTGCTGTGGAGACACTATGCAATGGAATCTACTATTATCGCTGATAGCACACGTCGTTGACATAATTATATCCATAATGGACGCGAGGTCGCGGTTGTGTAGGCTCAACCACAGAGACCGTGTAAAAACACTAAATTATGACGTGTTTCAAGGGTCAAGCCCTCAGCATCAGACTATAAACTATACAAGAATCAAGTGCTTTTACACGATCTCTGTGGTTGAGCCTACTTGACAAAATACCGTTGTTGACATACCTACCTTACCTCCGAGCAAATGGACTCTCCCGTCCCACGTCCCGGCGTGCGCATAATCAAGGGAAACACAGTCGCTTGTGAGCGAGCGGTCTGACGTAACGGTGTCACTATGTTTTCGAAACAGGAACAACGAAGTTGGATCAAGATTGAATGTGGCAGAGGGTATACAGCACGATAGTGTCATCAAGGTATTCAATAGGCGTGCGGGGAATCGGCATTGCCGTACAGAACAGTGGCACGTTCGGTAAAAATCCTTCAACGAAGGTCGGCAAACTGTGACAGACATGCATCGGGAAGGTCGTCCTAGCGTCTCTGAAGAAGAAGAAGAAGAAGAAGAAGAAAGAAGAAGAAGAAGAAGTACATAGAGTTGCCACGTTAGTGGACAGTCATCGACGTCACACGATTTGTGAGCTCGCCCACGAAACCGGATTAGCGCATATGATTGTGCTTCCCATCCTGAAGAAACGCCTGGGCATTTCGAAACATTACATCACGATGGGTTCAAGATGAACTGACGGAAATGTAGAAATGGATACTTTAGGACATTGCTCAGATGCACTTGGAGCGCTATGGGCGCAAAAAAGAGGCTTTCTTGCGCCGTATCGTAACACTGGACGAGACATGGATCCACATCGTACGAGTCATGACGGGAACGATAATCCAACGAAAGGGGTCATTATGGGTCGCCGCAAAAGTCGAAAGTGTGTCAGAGTCCCAGTATGTTTAAAGTTGTGGAGATTCTTGTGTACGACTGTGATGGTGTTATCCTAACGCATTAAGTTCCTCCACGGCAGACCGTCAATGCACAGTATTACTGCTAGTTTTTGGAGCATCACTCGCGACCAAATTTGCGGCAACACTTTCTGCGCAACCCACCCGTCATTTTGCACCACAAAGCGCGGGCGCATACATTGCAAGCTGAGGCCCATCTGTTCGGTCGATGGGACTGGGAAGTACTGAACCATCCACCATACTCCCCGAATTGTGAATTTGATTTGACTCCGAAAATGAAGGAACCGCTTCGTGGCATTCGCTTCAAAACTGTGCCAGAGAATTGCCAGGTAGTAGACCGCCCCATTCGCACCATCAACAGAACAAGCTCTGCTAACAGTATGCTACACCTCCCACATCGCTGACAACTGTTCTACACACCGCTAATGGCTATTTTGAAGGATAGTAACAGGTGGAAACATCTAACGCTTTTGTATCAGTTGTGAATAAATAGATACAACTACTTATGTTCCAACCTCCATACATAAAGGGAAAACTTGGTTGACTCTTCGATAGCCGTTACGCTCTAGGAATTTTTTACAGTGCTTCAATCAGTGTTGCAGACCTCCTCTCTTGCACCGCCTGCCGCTAGACGTGGTTGATCATCTCCGTGACACTTCCACGCTTACTACAGGAACCCTCAGCAAAGCGAGCTGCTCTTCTTTGGATCTTCTTAATCTCGTCTAGCCGGCCGCGGTGGCCGAGAGCTCTGCGGCGCACTAGTCACGGTCTGCACGGCCACTGCGGTCGGGGGTTTGAATCCCCTCTCGGGCATGGATATTTGTGCCGTCCTTAGTATTAGCTAGTTCATAAGTAGTTTATAAGTTTAGGGTCTGATGAACCCGAAGTTGAGTCCCATAAGCTCTACAAACATTTGAACATTTGAATTTCGTCTATCAGTTGTACCTAACACGGATGTCACACTGAACAGCAATCTTCAAGTAGTGGTAGAACGAGTGTTTGGTACGCTACTTACTTTATTAATGGTCTGCACTTGCTGAAGATTCTTCCCAATGACTCTCAATCAGGCATCTGTCTTTCCCACTATTAAGTCTATGTGGTCCTACAGCTTCCAATCACTCCTCTCACGTGTGTATGGAAGTAACTGCTACAGTGTCATCCACGAAAAGTCTCATATTCATCTAGTAGGTGGTTTATACTGGGTCTTCAAAAAGTAACTATTCAGTGCTAGGTTATGGAATGCTAATTCATGAATGATATGATTAATACAAATTTTCCATTTTTTAACATATTTGAACCACGTCTGACCACACTACAAACAGGCATTTGTATTTAACTGCAGGGACGGTTTTACTGAAGACCAACGCCTAGTGTGACGTCATTGTGATCCAGTTCATCGTGCTGACGACTGAACAAACAGTGTTTATTGTGAAGCTTGTGTTCCACAATGGAAAAAATTTCCCTCGGCAGTAGAAGTTGCATTTGCAGCAAAGGTCCCAGGAGTGAAGCTGCTTAATGCTTGAAAAGCAGACAGGCGTCGACATTCACATCCGAAGAGCAGGCGGCTTTGGTGCCAGACACGATGCTGCAGGCCCACGTGTTCGTTGGTTCCCTCACAGGAAGTCACTGCCCACGTGTCTCTACAAAATTTCGGCCGTAGATAAACGCAGAGACACGGATCGCCCGGCGCGTGAGAACTTTTGCAACTCATTCCAGCAGGACAATGATGACGGGATTCTTTACACATGAGATGAAACATGGATTCCCCTCTCAGGACTATGGAGAACCCGCATGAATTTAGGGTGACACCACTGCAAGATCAGAAGGCAGGTGTTTGGCATGCCTTGAGTCGTAAACGCATCATTGGGCCGATCTTCTTTGAGGACACCATAAATGCGCAACGATACCGCACCTGTATTCTGGAGCCCTTGCTAGGTGAAATGAATGAGGACGAAATTGAGAATGTCTTGTTCCCACAGGATGGGGCGACTGCCCATAACGCCCACAAGGCGACGAACGTTTTAGAGGATGTCTTCGGTGACCGCGTCATGTCTCGAAGACTCTGGCCTGCGCGGTCACCCGACTTCGCTGCACCGGATTGTTTTCTACGGGGTGCGTTGAAGGTAAAGGCCTATGAAGGCAATCCGCACACTATAAAAGGACTCTAACCTGATCTGACACATCAGATTCGGAACATCAATCCCGATATTCTGCACAATGTTTTCAAAAACCTCTAGAAACGCGAGCAACTGTGTCTTCACGTTCAAGTGAATCACTTCCACCACTTCTTATAACTTTCACGACTTTAATAGGACAAGTTATGAACTCCATAATTACTTATGGAACACCTTATATATACTAGTATTACATGTGGTCGAAATTCAACTAATTGTATTACGTATTTTCATTGTATTGTTTTGAAAGAAAACGCCTTTTGCTACTGCAAATGAAGGATTTTTATTTCTATAATTCATCCATATGCGTTTCGCCTTTGTCACAAGGCATCATCAGCGGGTGTCTTTTGAGTACAAGGATTTGATTTTGCATTTTAACCATACTTTTTGTGCTGTTTGCTTGGCTTTCCGAGCACTAGACGGATATAAGAATAATTGGACTGACAAAATGGTTAAATTTTATATGCTCTATAGTTTTATGGATGTTGAGGTAGAATCTGTGGTAGAGGCCAACTGGAAATGCCTGGCGTGGCTTATTTAATACGTTGCTCGTAGTGGTCATTTGATCAGTAGCCGAATACTATGTATTTTCACTGTACTGTTTTTAAAGAATACCCCTTTTGGTACTGCAAATGAAGGGTTTTTATTTCTATCATCTCAACATCCATAAAACTACAGAGCATATAAAATTTAAGAATTTTTCTCAGTCCAATAACCTTGTGCACGTCTAGTGCTCAGAAAGCCAAGCAAAGAGCATAAAAAGTATGGTTAAAATCTGAAATTAAATCATTGTACTCAAAGAAACATACTTCATATTTCAGGACACCCACTGGTGATGCCTAGTGACAAAGGCGAAACGCGTATGGGTGAATTATATAAATAAAAACCCTTCATTTGCAGTAGCAAAAGGCGTTTTCTTTAAAAACCGTACATTGAAAATACATAGTATTCAGCTGCTGCTCAAATGCCTACTGCAAGCAACGTATCAAGTAATTGTGTTTACAAAGTAGTAAAAATCATTCTTTAGTTTAAATGTGTTGTTCAACAACAGCGCAATGGTGACAACTTTCGCTGCACACTGCAGCATTCACAGAGCACCAACAGCACAGCATGGACAACATAGGACACCACAGTACCGTCGCCAGCCAGCCTTTCCTACCAGACTGAGTCGCTCTGAATTTTTTTCATCCTAGGGAATCAGTATGTTTCCACTCCATAGAGGTCTGATTCGTTTTTGGCGTGTAATGGTACGTCCACGATACATCACTGGTGACGATTCCTTTGAGAAAGCTTAGCCCTCCTGCGGCCTAACGCGTAAGTGATCCGAGCTCGTCATAATTCGGTGGCTCTTGCAGTTGTCCGCCAGATTCTCAGGCATCCAGCGAGCGTTAACTTTACGAAATTTCAGCTTGCCGTCAACAACATCGCACAGTACGCCACAAAAAATGTTGAACTGCTGGTATAAGGTTCTCAGTTGCACTCGCCAGTCATTCCTTCAACATTGCTGCCTCGATAGCTCCGACATTCTGCGACGTGTAGCGCCTCTCAAATAAAATAAACTTCATATTTATTTATTACTTGTTATTATTATATAAAAGGTTAACTGTTTCATGAATTACGTTCAATAAAAATATAACGCAGGTATAGTTCTTTTTAAGCCTTGGGTACTTGATGAACTTTACTTAAGTGGAGCAAAATATTTTATCTAATGCTCTGAGAATACTCATTTTAGCTGAATGATTAAACAAAACTCTATTGTACTTTGAAACACAGTCACAGTCCTGCCACATACACTGAAAACTGACCAATGGTCTACTGTTCCTTACCTGAATATAAGTTCTCAAGTTAATTCGCTTGAATAGTTGAATACATTAACTTTAAATTACTGTAGGTAGCTTCAGTTAACGTGTAAGTGAACATGAGCAGAATGTTAGAAGGTCAATAAATGATCTCGAACCAAGTAAAGGAGAGAGGCACAATATCAATCACTTTCAAAAATACTCACCATAATTAACTTTGACACTTACCGTATTTAAAAGATTTACTGGCGTTTAATAATTCTTTAACCCACTTTCAATTCTCACGTCTTTGCACTTACGTGTACCATATTTTATAAAATTTAGTATTATTTTCATAAAGAACATCATCACCATCGTTAGAGACTAATTATGTCTTTCAGCGTTCAGTCTGGAGCAAAGTACCTCATGCTAACATTGATGCTTCGTCTGATCTTATGCCTTTTACTTCAAAATCATTCTGCACCGAATCTAAGTACTTTCTTCTTGGTCTACCTCGACTCCTCTTACCCTCCGCTGCCGAGCTCATGAGTCTCTTAGGCAACCTTGCTTCTTCCATGCGTGTAACATGACCCCACCATCTCAGTCTGTTTCCTCTAACTGCTTCATCTATGGTGTTCATTCCCAGTTCTTCTTTGATTTCCCATAATGGACACCTTCCTGCCATTGTTCCCATCTATTAGTACCTGCAATCATTCTTTGCTACTTTGATATCTGTAACCTCTACCTTATGAATAATGTAACCTGTATCCACCCAACTTTCACTCCCATACAAGGTTGGTCGAAAGATAGAGCGGTGCACCGCTAATTTAGTCTTGGTACTTACTTCCTTCTAGCAGAAGAGAGTAGATCTTAGCTGAGCACTCACTGCATTAGCTTTGCTGCACCTCGATTCCAGTTCTTTCACTATGTTGCCATCTTTGAGAAAATACATCCCAGGTACTTGAAACTGTCCACCTGTTCTAACTTTGTTCCTACTATTTGGCACTCAATCTGTTTAAATCTCTTTCCCACAGACATTACTTTCGTTTTGGAGATGCTGATCTTCATATCATAATCCTTGCACCTCCGATCGAGCTCTGAAATATTGGTTTGCTACCTTTCAATCGAATCGGCCATTACAACTAAGTCATCCGCATATGCGAGACTGCTTATTTTGTTTTCACCTATTTTAATCCCGTCCTGCCAGTCTACTGTTTTCAACATATGATTCATGAATAGTATGAACAACAGTGGTGACAGGTTACAGCCTTGTCTTACCCCTGAAACTACCCTGAACCATGAGCTTAATTTGCCATCTACTCTGACTGCTGCCTGACAGTCTACGTAAAGCCCTTTAATTGCCTGCAGAAGTTTGCCTCCTATATCATAATCTTGAAGAAATGACAGTAGCTTCGTCCTAGGAACGCAGTCATAAGCCTTTTCCAGATCTACGAAACATGGATACAATTCCCTGTTCCACTCTTAGCACTTTTCCATTACCTGCCGTAAGCTTAAAATCTGGTCCTGACAGCCTCTAAGAGGCCTAAACCCACACCGATTTTCATCTAACTTGTCCTCAATTAATACTCGCACTCTCCTTTCAACAATACCTGAGAATATTTTGCCTACAACGCTAATTAAAGAGATACCTCGATAGTTGTTACAATCTTTCCTGTTTCCATGTTTGAAAATTGGAGTGATTACCGCTTTCGTCCAGTCAGACGGAACCTGTCCCGATTCCCACGCCTTCTCAATAATCCTTTGTAACCATTTGAGATCTGATATTCCACTGTATTTGACGAGTTCCGGCTTAATTTCATCCACCCCAGCCGCTTTATTGCACTGTAATCTACTGACCATTTTCTCCACTTCCTCAAATGAGATCCTGTTTCCATCGTCGATTCGAACCCCCGACAGGGAGCGGCCTCGCGCATCGGAGCATAGCGCCTCTATGCGCTTGGCCGCTCAGCCGCGGCGATAATATATTCCATCTATTAGATAACTTCTTATTAAAAACTATATTTACATGTGATGATTAGTGTACGACGTTGCCTGTTTCAATAAGGCGTCTACACTATTTTAGCGTCTTTATGCCACGGAACGTTACAGGGGTTGCAGCCATGGCACTGCGCTTCTCACGGAACACTTCTACGGTCCTCTCTGCCGTTCGCGCACACTCAACGAATGTCTCTGTCAATTCGACTCCGTTTATGCCCTTCCGCCCGCAAACACCGCACTAATTACTACAGCCCTTCACAAAATGACGACAGCAGCATACGCGCCGTTGCTGTTTCGTAGTTGACGCTTATCTCGCTACAGCTGCACACGAAAACCAAACACCCCTCTGTAGCGGCAACTTCAGACTATAATCGTCGTGTAATTTCAACGTTCCAGCTCTGACACCAGGAGAGGAAAAGCTGACAGTGGAAGCAAGGAAGGAAGCTGGAGTTTAACGTCCCGTCAACAGCGTGGTCATTAGAGACGGAGCTTACGCTCGGAGTATTTGGGTAAGGATGTAGAAGGAAATCGGCCGTGCCCTTTCAAAGGAACCATCCCGGTATTTGCCTGGAGAGATTTAGGAAAATCACGGAAAACCTAAATCTGGATGGCCGGAGGTGGATTTGAACCACCATCCTCCCGAATCTACATCTACATAGATACTCTGCAAATCACATTCAAGTGCCTGGCAGAGGGTTTATTAACCACTTTCATAACTTTTCTCTACCGTTCCATTCTCTAATAGCGTGCGGGAAGAAAGAACACCTAAATCGTTCCGTTTTCGATCTCATTTCTCTTATTTTATTGGGATGGTCATGTCTCCCTAAGTAGGTGGGTGCTAGCAAAATATTTTCACATTCAGAACTAAAAGTCGGTGATTGAAACTTCGCAAACAGATCACGCCGCAATGAATAACGTCTTTCTTTTAATGATTTCCACCCCAACTCGTGCAATATTTCCGTGACGTCCTCTCCCCCCCCCCCCCCCGTAACTTGACAAAACAAAACGAGCGGCCCTTCTCTGAACCTTCTCAATGACTTCCGTCAGTCCCACCTGGTGAGGGTCGCACAAGGGACAACAGTACTCCAGGAGAGGACGCACAAGTGTGATGTAGCCAGTCTCTTTGGTGGAGCTGGTGCATCTTCGAAGCGTTCTGCCGATGAAACGTAACCTTTGGTTCGCCTTCCCCACAATATTTTCTATGTGTTTTCCCCAGTCAAAGTTGTTCGTAACTGTAACTCCTAAGTATTTGGTAGAATCTACGACCTTAAGGTTTGACTGATTTATCGCGTAATTGAAGTTCAGCGGATTTCTTTTAGTGGTCATGTGTATTACTTCACACTTTTCTTTATTTAGTGTCAATTGCCAATTTTCGCGCCACGCAGAAATTTTGTCTAAATCGCTTTGCAGTTGCTTTTGATCCTCTGTTGACTTCACTAACCGATAAACGACAGCATCATCCGCGAACAATCTAAGGGGGCTATTTAGATTGTCTCCTAAATCGTTTATAAACACGAGGAAGAGTAGGGGACCTATAACGCTTCCCTGTGGAACGCCAGATATCACTTCAGTTTTACTCGATGACTTACCGTCAATTACAACGAACTGTGTTCTTTGTGATAGGAAATCGTGAATCCAACCGCACAATTGGGGAGATATTCCATAAGCAATTTCGTAAGAAGCCGCTTGTGGGGTACAGTGTCAAAAGCCTTCCTGAAATCCAGAAATGTGGAATCTATTTGAGATCCCTTGTCGATGGCATTTAACACTTCATGTGAATAAAGGGCAAGCTGTGTTTCCGCAAGAGTGATATTTTCTGAATCCGTGTTGTCTACTGGTTAATAGGTCGTTCTCTTCGAGGTAGTTCATAATATTCGAACAAAGTATGTGTTCCGAAATCCTACTGCAAATCGACATCAATGAGATAGGCCTGTAATTTTGGGGATCAATCCTATTGCCTTTCTTGAATATTGGAGTAACTTGGGCAACTTTCCAGTCCAGTGTGTTACCACTGCGCCACCTCGCTCGGTAAAAGCTGACAGTGCGTTACTTTGCGATCCTCCCTCGTTCGATCGCCTGCCACACACCTCTGACTAGTCGGCCTGTTGGATAACCGGCCACATCACGCTGCCGACATTCACTGACTTTCACTGTAGCACCGCTGCGTCAGCGTAATCGATTTCTCGCCCGTACACCGATATTAATGCGGCGATGGCGACGGCTATTAGCAAACCGGTCGCCATTTTCATTAACGCTTCGTTAGGCGTCTTAAGGCAAAGACTGCGGCAAGTTAAGGACGCGAACCTGACACTCTGCGGTAATGAGCGGAAGATTATACATTAGCCGCAAAAGGGGGAGGTGGTGGTAAATGCTGCAAAGAATTCTTCTCGGTTGTAAAGTAACTAATTTCTTATAGCTCTCCCATCGGCCGCAGGAAAATTCCAGGCATCGCAACTTACAAGGGAAACCTTTGACTCTAGCGCTGGGAACAGCACGAAACTATATCCTACACACCTGATGGTGCATTTATTACTCCTCGAAGTGCAGATGTGGGATTTCGATACAATTAAAACAAAGTGAAAGAGAAGAATGATCACATTTTACTAAAGGCATCATTTTACAATAAAAATGACTTTCGCAGTCAAGCACACTAATTGCATTTTCGAATGATGATTGCCTTTCGACAAGAACATTGCATGTAAAAAAAAAAAAGCAATGAAAGATTAGAATTCACTAAGTTCGATGATGAAATAATGATAATGAATCTACAGTTTTGTTGCCGGCCGCGGTGACCGAGGGGACTGAAGCGCTCCAGTCAAGGTCTGCACGGCCACTATGGTCGGGGGTTCGAATCCCCCCTCAGGCATGGATATTTGTGTCGTCCTTAGTATTAGCTAGTTCCTAAGTAGTTTGTAAGTTTAGGGACTGATGATCCCGTAGTTAAGTCTCGTAAGCTATACAAATATTTGAACATCTACCGCTTTGTTTTAACCACTTCCTCAACATCCCGTGCCGCGTTGGAGTAGCCGAACGGTCTAAAGCATCTCGCTGCGGAGCACGCGGTTGCTCGCCGTGGAAGTTCGAGTCCTCCCCGGGGCATGGGTGTGTGTGTGTGTGTGTTTGTCCTTCGGTTAGTTTACCTAGGTTTAAGTAGTTTGTAAGCTGATGACCACGCAGTTTGGTCCGATAGATTTACAAACATTTGAACATTTGAATTTCAACATCCCGCATTTGCACTCTGGTGACTAAATACAAGCACAATCAGAAAAATATGATATGTGATGAAGCAACTTTTCACATTTCCGAGAGGGTGGAAATGCCCAGATATGGACTCAGGAAACCGACATAGTACGTGGCATAACAGATAAGGGGCAGTCAGAAACTGTGTATAGGAGAGTAAAGCAAAACACAATTACTGGGCTATTCTTTTCCTGTGTCTCACTACGGCAGCAGATAGTGCAACATCACATCGCACCTCACTTACAGGGTAATGTTATGGAGAGATGGCGCACTGTTACATTGAGGATTAACCCTCCTCCATTTCTTGAATGAAACTATTCTGGGCAGATGGATCAGTAGAGAGACTTCAACACTATCGCCACCATATTTATCAGTCACAGCATCTTAGGACTTATTTTTGTAGGATTGCCCGAAGAACAGTGTTCAGTTCCCCAGCTTGTGCTATGCCCACTCATACGACATGAATACGAGATGCTGAAATGTTGACAAATACATGTGAGTTCGCCCAGACGTGAAGTGTGTCCTTAGAAATGTTACTTTTTCACTGCGGAAGACCTTACGCTCACATTCAACAATACGTCCAAGAGAAAAGCGATGTGATTATGTGGTTTTGGTATATCGCGCCGAATTTTCGAAAAGATAGGGGGCTTCCTGTCTGAGAGGACGCAGTTTCTAGTAATCGATGGTAAAGCATCGACTAAAAGAGAGGTGATATCGGACGTTCCACAGAATAGTGTTATTGGTCCTCTGCTGTTCCTTATCCACATAAACGATATGGGAGAAAATCTAAGTAGCTCTCTTAGGTTGTTTGCAGATGACTCCGTCATTTACAGTCTAGTAAAATCATCTGAAGATCAAAACCAACTGCAGAACGATCGGAATAAGATATCAGTATGGCATAAAAATGGCAATTGACTCTAATGAGAAGTGTGAAGTCGTCCACATGAGTACGAAAAGAAATCCGTTAAACTTTGTTTACAAGATAAATCAATCAAAAGTAAAGGCCGTAAACTCCACAAAATACCTAGGAATTACTAATACTTCAGACTTAAATTGGAAAGAACACGTAGATAATGTCGTGGGAAAGGCGAACCAGAGACTGCGTTTTATGGCAGAACCCTTAAAACATGCAACAGAACTACAAAAGAAATTGCATACACTACGCTTGTCCGCCCATTTTTGGAATATTGCTGCCCAGTGTGGGATCCTTATCAGGTGGGTTTGAGGGGGGACATCGGAAGAGTCCAAAGAAGGGCAGCTCGTTTCGTATTGTCACGATACAGGGGATACAGCGTTACGGAAATGATAGGGGATTTGGGATGGGAATCATTACAACAACGGCGCTTATCGCTTGCGAAACTCCAATCGCCAACATTCTCCTCCGAATGCGAAAATATATGTTTGACTCCCACTTACATAGGTAGAAATGATCATCAGAATAAAATACGAGAAATCAGATCTCGAACGGAGAGATTCAAGTGTTCTTTCTTCCCGCGCGCTATTCGAGAATGAAATGGGAGATAAATAATATAAAGGTGGTTTGATGAACCCTCTGGCAGACACTTACACGTGATTTGCAGAGTATCCCATGTAGATGCGCTGAATCGATCTCCCGATCACGCGACGTTTATGTCAAATGATTTTCGCAACAGACAAGTATTAAACGTACATCTTGCCATCCTGTACTTAGGTACGTTAAATGCATTTGTGGGCGCAAGCACTACCTGCAGGTGATAAAAGAGTTTGGATGGCTCACTTGATTTTGAACTGTATTTCATGAGCTATGAAGACTAGTTTCATATGTTTGGCGACGTGACTAGTCAGACCAATCGCTACAAACCGAAGACGAAATCGTCACACGTTTTACAAAATTCCTCTTCGCCATAAAAAGAGTTTCTTGTGTACAGAGCCGTTATTGCTATCCAAATCATCCGTCGATTGTTGCACTGTCGCCCCAGATGTTTATCTAAAGGCTACGTTTCACATGTTTGGACAGTAGATGTTCCGTATCCGTGAGGACGTCAGAGCAATCACACAAGTCTGTTTGTGATTTTAATCTTTTTGTGGTATCTAGTAGAACGAACAGACCAATTGCTGGAAACCATACGTTGGTACAATCAAAAACTGGATGTTTCTATGTGCCACAAGCATAAAAATTCATGCAGGCACACAGAAATTATTTTCAACATATTTTGTAATTATTGAAGGTATTTCCTGTTTGTAAATACTGTGAATGTTTTCCATGACAAATTGAGCATATTATTGAAGTGAGACCGCCTTTATGTTGAATTAACTATACATAAAATATTGACGTAGATACGAGGGTTGGAACTTGTATAGTGGCAACTATTTTTTCACAGCCGATACAATAGCGTTTGCACCTGTTACTGTCCTTCAAAGTAGTCACCAGCGTTAAGGAGAACCCGTCGCCAGCGATGTGGAAGGCGTAGTATACCGTTAGCAGAGTCTGTTCTGTTGCTGGTGCGAATGGGGCGGTCTACTTCCTGTCGAATCTCTGGAACTGTTCTAAAGCGAATGCCACAAAGTGGTTCCTTCATCTTCGGAATCAAATCAAAGTATCACAAGGACTTAAGCCCGGGGAGCATGGTACAGTACTTTCCAGTCCCATCGACCGAACAGAGCAGCCACAGCTTGCTCTGTATTCTCCCGCGCTTTGTCGTGCAAAATGATAGGTGGATTGTGTAGAAAGTGTTGCCGCTTCTATCGCAAAGCTGGTCGCAGGTGATGCTCCAAAAACGAACAGTAATACTGAGCATTGACGGTCTGCCGTGGAGGAAAGTATTGCGTTAGGATAACACCATCACAGTCGTACGCGAGAATCGCCGTAATTTTCATCATACTGGGGCTCTGAAGCACTTTCGACTTTCACGGCGACCATAATGATGGCATTCGTTGGATTGGCGTTTCAGTTTTGGCTGGTACAATGTGGCCCATGTCTCATCCAGTGTTACGATACATCGTGACACCATTATGGTAGACTGCTCGCCTACAAGAGACTGTGTGTTTCCCTCGATTGTGCGCACGCCGGTGACGTGGGACGGGCGAGTCCATTTGCTGGGAGGTAAGGTAGGTGTGTCAACAACGTGTGCTATCAGCGACAATAGTAGACTCCATTGTAATGTGTCTCCGCAGCAGTGTTGCCACTATTTAAGTTCCAACCCTCGCATATAGTAGAAATGCTACCGTAACATGTCATTGGGCTCTTTACTTCACTCTTAGTACGCAGTATGTGAATGGAATATTCAGGACATCAATATCGTGATTTCAGCAGGGAAAAGATTTGCAAATTTGAGCATTTATCTAAGCTTTCACAGGAGGCTAACTATTGCCCTGCAGCTAGCTATCAATCCCAACGAAGTGAGAAGCGGGAAGATGATTGCAGGATGGCGTTTCACTGCCTGAACTTTTAAGGAACAACGGGTAACCCCAATAGCTGTGTGGTTCTCGCGACACATTCCAGCGCCGTCGCGTTAAACGCTTCTCCAAACTTGCGCCGAGTAAAGAGAAGGCCTACGTGGAAACCAACAGACAACGCACTCTCACCACTATTGACATCCTTGTGGAAACAGCCATGACAATGCTATCCTATCTGCTGTCCAAGATTCAGAAGACAGGAAAAAATACTTTCAGACTTACAGAAGAATTTCAAAGAATGGACGCGTTGGCAGGTGACAATAATGCCAAATGATCAGTTAATAAGTTGTTTTGCTAAAATTCTGCCACGAATTATTGTCAGAAGTACAAAAAACTGATAGTAACTGCCTTCTGAGAAAATCAGTTTGGATTAAGTAGGAATGTGTGGGGCAATATAGACCGTACCTCTCATCATTTGGAGGTTAATGTGGACTTATCTAGACGACACCGTTCTTTATTAAGGTGGAGGCCTAGTAATGCGTAAAAGTGACAAATAGTTAATCTCTCATCCAACCAGCAGTTAAAATTTTCTAAAGGAAGCATCATCTAGTTCTGCAGAGGTGAAGGATATTTTCGGATATGTGTGAGTGGCGGTAAGAGCGAAACTATGGAGTGATTCATATGGTGAAATAAACTACTTGGGTGTTCAATGGCTTGTAAAACTATGGAGCAAAATGCGGTGGTCATCAGTCCCTAGTAGAACTGTAGCAAACCGTATGTATTCGGTACTGAGTAACGAATACTTTGGCTGATACGAAATACTGAATCGTTACTGATGAATACGTTACTCGCATCTACCGTATCGATGCGAACTTACTCATGCATACATTTCGTTATTCGCATCTCTTGTATCGATACGAACTCTGTAACGGATAATTCATTTATACTTTCATGCCATTTATTATGAGATGAGTAATTTATATAGACATCAGTGACGAATTTTAAGTGCATATTACGTAGCTCTAAGATTTTAGATTGTTATTTTTGTTTTTAAACATTCTGGGTTATACTTCTTGGGCCATGTTTGCAGGTTAATCCTCGTTGACGTCGTCCGCTTTTAATGCAGACATACGTTTTATTGTATATTTTATATGTAAAGGTTTAGTTTAATGGTTAATTATTTCTGTTTGATCTTGTCTACTATAAAAGAGTTTTGAAAAAGCACTCAAAAGTTATAATCAACACATTTTCTTTCATGAAGGCATTATCTTAATTGTTAATGTGACAAAGTAAACCAGTCCCGTTGCTTGCAAATGTACTGCTACACTATGATCGGTCACACAGGCATTCGTCACGAAATACTCTGATTGATTCTGACATTCCACGACTCTAAGTAAAATGTGGGAACAGTACGGTACTTAAAATGGAGGTCGTGGGTGGGTCTCACTTCAATAATATGCTTAGTTTGTCATGGAAAACATTCACAGTATTTACAAACAGGAAATACCTTCAATAATTACAACATATGTTGAACATAATTTCTGTGCGCCTGAATGAATTTTTTTTAGATACATTTATATGACAACTGAATTTTAATAACGAGGGAAACGGACTGTACTGATCCTTTCCTCAGAAGAAAAACTGCCTCAAAAAGCAGGCATACATTAACTACGTGGCAAATTTAATTGATAAACTAATATCAACAGTAACAGTGAAAATTTTTATTCGGTTTCAAGGACAGTGTAGCGGCCGTATTTATGTGTGGCACCGCTAACGAGAGTAACAAGTAACGATACGTTTGTAACGAGTACTGTTTCTTTTAGTAACGGATGCATACGGATGCGCATCTTTCGTTACTCTCAAAGCCCTAGGCCCTAGACTTAGTCTGGGGCAATGTCCCAGGTATAAATTAAATTGGTCCCAATCTCCCGGTTCCGACCAAGGTTTTCGGGAGGTTTTCCTTGGTTGTAAGGCGTATGCCGGAACTGGTAAGCCCCTCCCACTTATTCCCAATTGGGATCCCCTCTTTGCCCCACTATCAGCTTGTGTGATAATAACCGTCGAAAAATAACTGCAGAAAATTCGAGAGTGAGAAAAACTGGAGAAAAGATACATCAAGAACTGGTAAAGATATTAAAACAGCAATGTGCAAAAATTTGAGTTTGTTACAAAACAATATCGTAGCAGCACATCGTCAGAATTAGAGACATATTAAGAGTTTATTGTTTAATAATGTGTTGGAGCAGAAGGCTCTCACAGAGGTGTCAGTAACATTTGTAAAAGATCTGCCTTCAGAACTGCCTCATAAAGTCGTTTAAAGGACATATGGACGCATTACAGAACACCAAAACTTGATTTATATAAGTACACTAGCTGTAAACCCGGCGTTGCCCGGGTATTTATTTATCCTACACTCTCGTAGTCCACATCCCCATCCCACCTTTCTCTGCATCCATCTCTTTCTCTCGTATCTTTCTGTTCGTTTCCTCCTTTCCCTCTCTCGACAAAGTTTTCCACAAGGTACCCTCTATCATGTACCATAGAAACATTTATGTACCCAGTGCCCTTCCTCTTGGTTTAAAGGTCATATGTGCAAAACTTCATACAGATTGGAGCAAAACTATGCATTTCTTAGAATTTCGTAAGTACCCTCCACCATGCACCGAAAGTAATTTTATACAGACAGTGTTCCTCTTGTTTTTAACGCAGAGCATGCAAAATATCATCAATATCGAAACAAAACTATAGATTTCTATGCAACAGAAACGCATGGTCACCTTAAAAAACGCACTTTGTTGTTCTCAAATACCCCACTTTTATTTCATACAATCTTTGTTCTGAGAATAATGAAAACATCAAAACAAGGATCTGGGAACTCGGTCGAACCGTTCTCAAGTTATGGCGCAACCAAGGTATTTAGGGATCCATTTTTATGTTGCAATTTGAAAAGTACCATCCCCCATGCACAGTATGAAACTTAAGGTAGACGGTTATCTTCATCTTGTTTTGAAGGTGAAGCGTGGAGAAATTTCGTGAAGATCGGAATGAAACTGTAGATTTCGTGAGTCTGTAGGAGAAGAATCCTCCGCCAAAATCTCAAAATAATTTCTTAGCTGACGTTTTCTACCTATAAACTACATTACTGCGAAATTTCAGCTTCATAGGTGAAGTAGTTTTCGAGAGTTCGTTTTTAGTTCAATGAGTGAGTGAGGGAATGTCCTTTCACTTTTATATAGATAGGCATTAAGGAAACAGATTGCTTAATTTTGGATGCAAGAGAATCAAGGGAGACTTGCAGCCAAAAATAAATAGTAACATGCAAATCTGTAATGGTAGCTTTATTTGATGCAAGATCATGCCTGATGCGACAGTTTTACGAAATAACAACGAAACTGTTGTGAGCGGTAGACGTCTTTTCATTGTTAGTTTCTCCATCACTGGAGGCTTGCTGTTGCCGCAACTGTGGTTCAACTGGAGCTGGAGTTTCATTAAAAAAAGACGTCTTTTCGTTTCATCATTTTGTGTGTGTGTGTGTGTGTGTGTGTGTGTGTGTGTGTGTGAGGGGGGGGTTGTCAGTTACAAAACACTTCATAAACGTCCTAAATTACATGGAAACTTTGTTGCAGGTCCCTAACTACTACCATTTTCCAATAATTGATCCATAAATCTGGGTATTCTCACGCGGTGGCCTCCTTTTTATTTATTTATTTATTTATTTATTTATTTTTTTTTTTTTTTGTATAGCTTATGGGACTTAACTACGGGGTCATCAGTCCCTAAACTTACAAACTAGCTAATACTAAGGGCGGCATTAATATCCATGCCGCAGGGGGATTCGAACCCCCGACCGTAGTGACCGTGCAGACCGTGACTGGAGCGCGTCAGTCCTCTCGGCCACCGCGGCCGGCTATCATTTTTTTTAAATTTTTTTTTATGACGTCATATCTCCTGAGCTATGTGTCGTTGTCTTTTGTTTTTGGGTCAGGAACCTTCGTGGGCAAACATTCATTTTTATACATAGAGATTAACTACCAGTGGTTCAAAGTACACCTTTGTCCGATAAATATCAACGCATTTTAAGTTTTCCACCACACTATGAAAGTGATCTGAAGTCCCTGACAACGCTACACAATGCGTCCCGTAAGACACACTGCCAGCCATGCAAAATACATCAAGAATTACCGGAGATAAGGAAGCCACATTTGTCTGACAGCGCGGTGGGGTTTAACTCGATCATCATACGGGTGCAGGCCGCCCCTTACCTTAACTCGTCCTCCACGCGGTAATTATAGCACGCAATGTGGATGCAATGACCAGTCAGGGCTCCACCTGTCAGAAGCTGTCGTTCCATTTCGGAGCTGGCCGACGCGACGGCCACGTTGCAACAGGGCAACACACGGCTCTTCCGACTGCGTTGCTGCCTCGGCCTCCCTGTTCTTCCGATCTCTCGCCTATCGGAGCGTCTGGTCGACGACTGTAAAACGACGGGTTTGGTCCGGGATAAACCACCCGCTACAACAGCAGGGCAGCGTTTGAATAAGTGTGGAGGCAGCATGAACTGTTGAATCCCAACACCACATCCAGAGTGTTTCCGATTCAGTGATGGGGCGTGTAGCAGCGGTTGTAGCCAGCGGTGGTCGTGACACTCACTAATGATTTCATCATCTTCCTCACTTCTCACGAGGCTGTATTTTATATCATGCGATCGTTGTAAAAGGTGTTATTTCACAAATAAATTTGGCCGTTCTTGCTGTCTCGTTTTGGATGGCCAACAGTTTACTATGAGACTAAGTAATGACGATATGCCATACCCCATTTTAACAGCACCTGATGGCTGCACCTTCTTCACCATTAGCAGGCTGGTAGTTGCAGCGTCTGTTGAGCGGTGGCTGGACTAATTGCAGCTCTCGCCTCTCGCGTTGCTCTGGCCGGTTGACGCCGCCTTGCCCAGTTCCTGCCACTGCCACTGCCGTGAGTGGCGCCTTGTTGGCACAAACAACAGCCGGTTATTAGCAGTAATTGCAGTAGCAGCGGCGATCGCTAAGCCGGACAAGTGCGAGCGGCAGGCTGCGGGCGGAACCCCTCCGTAATTACGAGTACAGAGGCTGGCGGGCTGGACCGCTCCTTAATGAGCCACCAGAGGGCGGCGCCCCACCTGCTCCACAGCACGCGTCCTCACCAGCTGACGGCGGCGGCCACAGTTCACATCAAACACCTCACTGTCAGCCACTCTACACTACATCTCCCCTCTCGGACGTCCGAAAGAACAGACACCACACCAATACAATAAGTATTCAAACGCGACGACGGCGTTAGCTTCAGTTATTTCACCGCAGATGCGGTCATACGTCCGACCTCGCACGGGAATCCGTAATGACGAGTGTAAGAGGGCATGGACGATAGGGGCGCTACAAACATAGCGTGCGACTTGTGGGAATTTGAGACGAACGGGAGGCGAGCACGGGTGGCCAACTGGTTAAGGCGACCAGTGGCCCGAAGCGGGAGACCCGGGTTCGATTCCCGGTCCGGCTCACATTTTCATTTGTCGCCATTGCTTAATATCAATGCCCAAATGCGGCCACTGTCAATCCTTTCTTTCCTATCCTTCTTCCTTTATCATTTGCAAATGCTATTTGGCTGCGAAGCAGGTGTGGTGTCTGTTCTTTCGAACGTACACCAATACAATAACTATGTATGCAAGCCAATGGTCATCACTCTGAGCATGATATGTGAACGCTATCCTTACTCTGTAGTGCTGGTATCACAATGCAAGTTTCTACAAAGATCCATTTACCCAGTGATGTTCAGAAACATTTGTTTGAAACATTTTGTCATGTAACGCATTACATAAACATAACATTGATAATTATGTGATAATAAAACTAATTGGTTAAACATGTTTACATATATCTTCTATGTCTTACCTGAACTTCCAAAATCAAAACATTTTTACCTAAACAACGGTAAAACCTTTAGTCCACTTGCTCGTTTCACTAAAACCATCAACATGAATTTTACTATTATGAGTGAATGATTCACTGTCACTTGCGCTAGATCTACAGTAAAGTAAAGTTTTAACGTTGAACGGCGTTACCTTTTTAGTAACGGATTAACGATAAGCGAAGTTAACTTTGTGACTGACGTTGCGGTACACGGATATGTTACAGAACCGCATCACCCGTAGTCTATGGGATAAATACCTGCTGCAATGTACGACTTTAATGCAGGATGGCAGCAGACCGTATTATTCGTTTCGGACCTCTTGGTAAGTATGGAAGTGCGATTACGCATGTCAATCACATCGCGATTACGCGCAGCATGGGGTTCACGCCTGAGCCTCAGGACGTGCGCTAGCAGCGCATTTCGGATTTTTCAAGGGTCAACTTCGTGTGCAATATCTCTGGATGTAATTGGAATATTGCGATGCAATCAACGCCATTGTTTATGTGATTTGTCATGCTATGGATTGCTGAAGAAAAATATAGGGTGTACATAAAAAAACATAAGTTTGTGTTAAAAAACACATTTGCTTTCATTTTAGAATGTTTACAAATATGTACATTCATGATCCCCAGCCGTACATTGATACCGGTGAAAGTCGTTTTCCAATAGCTGTTATTGTTCCAGAGATATTTTGGGTGGACCATATAGCTGGGACACCCTGTACCACACTAAGCTACAAACATAAATTCGTTATCCGCATGTTCCTAAGTCAATAAATGACAATGCAATTGAATGTTAAAAAATGGAAATATGAAGTGGACTTTTCGGTGTTACTGTGCGCCGAAATTGGCCAAGGGGACAGATCGGCAACAGGGCACAACATGCGAGTGTTGTACGTAGTCTTGCCTCTCAAAATACATAATAACAGGCCAGCGAAAACGGTACGAGACAGATGTGAGAGTTATCATTGCTCACAGCGTCACGCAGACCGTCGCTTGACGCCGCATGCCTCGCCTTCTCGTGAGCGTGATGTGCCGTGTTGCCAATCTGAGAGAGATACGGAAAGTAAATATTGGACAACTGTGTGAATCAACGAACGACTTCCTACCCTACAACTCACAAAAGGGGCTTTAAACAAATGACTCCGTGTGGTAGGCCTATTATGAAACCCAAAGGTCAAGCAAAAAAGTCAAACGGGCGTGTGGGCCAAAGGCTGACTCTCCCTAGGCACAAAATGGACACTTCTGTGGACTCCGTGTGGTAGTGTGTTCAATGCTCCCTTAGGTACTGCAACGAAACCACATGGTATCGGATTTTAGAATTTTTTTGATATTTGTGATACGTGAAGTTCAGGACTCAAATAACAATGAAATAAAGCCATTCGACGCAACTCGCGAAAATACTCGAGAAAATCGACTATGAAGTCTTGAAAGTACAAGCAAGAAGCAGTAACTAAGAGAATTGCAGCATCCGTCGGTGTAGCTCAGGTGGTAGCGTTCTGGCCTTACAACCATAGGGTCTGTGGTTCTAATCCCGCCATGATAGATCTATTTTTTCGTTGTGTTCTAAAACTTCGACAAGTTTCAATTTATTGGCAAATTTTTACGAAAAAAGCAGGTATTTTTATTTATTCGTAGTTTTCTATATTTTATAAATGGTTATGACTAATGACAGTGTCAATCAAAAAATATAACTAGTTACATTTTTCACAGTACTGGCTTCAGATTTAGTTGACGACGGTTGTCTTCGATTGTTCAGTTTGAGAACAGCTACGACGATGTTTTTAGAAAGGCATATCCATAGCTTTCCAAGCAGATAACCTACTCAACCATCTTTTAGGTGATGACAAGGTATTCAGCGTCTACTTACAGATAAACAAAAACTGACACAAGACGTGGAATTAGAGATCCCAAAATGTTTTATATAACTGAATTCCAAAACAAAAACGAGAAGATCTGTCACAGCGAGATTCGAAACACTGACTCTATAATTGTGAGGCCAGAACGCTACGAACTGAGCTACACCGATAGATGCTGGAACCGTCTTAATTATTGATACTTGCAGGTACCTGCAAAATTTCGAAGTCGATTTTGTCAATAATTTTAAGAATTGCGACGAATGGCTTTCGCTGATTGTTATTGAAGTTCTGAACTTCACGTACCATATATATATATGACGCATTTGTTTTCTGTTCCCTTATCATTGGCACCATGTCAAAAAAATTTAACATAAATGTACCCTTTTATTACATGCAAATAAACAGTTTTGTACGCTTCTACAGAAAACTTTATTTTAAACCCTGGCAAAGCCGGGTACTTGCAGCTAGTATATTCTGGCCATCACACCAGTGCATGTAAGTCACACGTAAGCATACGACAACGGCTAGAAAGCAAGTCGCAAACAAGGCGACGGAGGTGTTTCCAGAGTAATGACGCTTTACGGTCGGTGGGACATATGGCCGCTGGCGTGAACGGTTTGGAACGTGAGGAGGCGAACGCCCTGCAGCCGGGAGGAGAGAGCGTTCTGCCGCGGCCGATCTGGCCATGGGTCGAAACAAGGACACACACAACTTGCTACACAGGTAAGTGCAGGACTGAATTAACAAGTATGGAGACCCGGGCCTAGAAAAAAAATGTTGGCCCTGCTGCATTAATTTTGCAGAACTATCAGTTTCATACGTCATGGTTGCCAAATACTAATACGAATTATTTACAGACGAATGGAAAAACTTGAAGAATCCGACCTCGGGGAAGATTAGTTTGGATTTAGGAGAAATGTAAGAACACGGGAGATAATACTCACATTCCGACTTATCTTAGAAAATAGGCTAAGAAAAGGAAAACCTACGTTTTTAGCGTTTGTCGATTTGGAGAAAGCTTTTGACAATGTTGACTGGAATACACTCTTCCAAATTCTGGAGGTATCAGGGGTAAAATATAGGGAGCGAAGAGTTATTTTCAATCTATACAAAAACCAGACAGCGGTTATTAGAGTCGACGGGCAAGAAAGGGACGCAGAGGTTTGGAAGGAAGTAAGACAGGGTTTTAGGCTTTCCCCAATGTTGTTCAATCTGTACATTGAGCAGGCAGTGAAGAAATGGAAGGAGAAATTTGGAGAGGGCATTAAAGTGCAGAGAGAAGAAATAAAAAATTTGCTGTTGACCGATGACATAGTAATTCTGTCAGAGATCGAAAAAGATGTGGAAGAGCAATTGAATGGGATGGACAGTGTCTTGAAAGGAAGATATAAGATGAACATTAACAAGAGTAAAATGAAGGTAATGAAATTCAATGTCAGAAAATCAGGCGATGCTGAAGGAATTAGATTAGGTAATGAGACAATAAAAGTAGTAGATGAATTTTGTTACACAAGATAACTTCTGATGGCAGAAGTAAAGAAGATATAAAATGCACAATGGCTATGCGAAGAAAAGCGTTTCTAAAGAAGCGAAACTTGTTAACACCCAAAATTAATTTAAATGTTAGGAAGTCTTTTCTGAAAGCATTTGTCTGGAATGTAGCATTGGGGGTGAAACGTGGACGATTAGGAGTTCAGATAAAAAGATGATAGAAGCTTTTGAAATGTGATGCTACAGACGAATGATGAAAATTAAATGGGTAGATCACGTAATTAATGAGGAGGTGCTTAATCGGGGAGAAAAGACGTTTCTGGCATATCCTGACTAAGAGAAGGGATAGATTGGTTGGACACATTCTGAGACATCAAGGAATTGTCAACTTAGCATTAGAAGGAAGTGTGTGGGGTAAAAATCGTAGAGGGAGACCGAGGGACGAATATAGTAAGCAGATTCAAAAGGATGCAGGTTGCCGAACGTATTCTCAGATGAAAAGACTTGCACAGGACAGGCTAGCATGGAGAACTGTATCAAACCAGTCTGCGGACTGAAGACCACAACAACAACAAATTTGTGTAAAAGTACTGTAGGAGACTCAAGGAAACCTAGTTGGTTCTGTGCCGGCCGCGGTGGCCGAGGGGACAGGCGCTCCAGTCACGGTCTGCACGGCCACTACGGTCGGGGATCGAATCCCCCCTCGGGCATGGATATTTGTGCCGTCCTTAGTCTTATTTAGTTCATAAGTAGTTTGTAAGTTTAGGGACTGATGACCCCGTAGTTAAGCCCCATAGACTATACAAACATTTTTCTAGTTGTTTCTGTGACATCAACTAACCCATGCTTTAGATGATATTATATCCAATGCTTAAAAATTCACCCCTCGTCCAGCTGGATACCCAGGTCTACAGCCTCCTACCCTCGCCCATAATGCTGCCCTGTTTGCGTGCGTGGTTCGACAAGACACGGAACGAGTTCGCCGTAGTCCCTGTGACAGCAAACTGTCTGGATTTAAAACCAACAGAGAAACTCAAACTGGCCGCTGGCGCCATGCATCCTCAACCGAGAATCCTTGGCCGGATGGCCATGTCGCTGGAGCCACAGAACGGCTGCTCATCCGTGCCGGATTTCTCCATAAGGAAGGAGGGATGCTTGGAGTTTAACGTCCCGTTGACAGCGTGGTCATTAGTGACAAAGCTTACGTTCGGAATGTGTCCTTTCAAAAGTCACTGGACAGTGTATCGATACACACATCGAAATACGTTTTGCCTCAATCTAGTCACGCCATAAAACTGTTCGCCTGGACTTTCTTTATTATAATTCAAAAACTTGATTTTCGAACTGCCGTAAAATGTAAACAAAGTTTCCAATAGCCCCAGCTGTAAAAAGCATAACAATTTCGTTGGAGTAAGTGAGAAACATCATTTTTACCTTCATTCAATACCCAGTATATGAACGTTATGGGGTCTTCGTAACCTTTTATGGACGTCCTTCGATGTCACTGTTTATTATTGTTTAGCTTATGTCTACTGCAGACATATCAGTGCTTAAATAAACATATATACATATTTACAGATGAGAAACATGTTCGCGCTTCACAGTTGGACATACAGTCCTTCAATCCAGCGCACAGCTTCGGAATTTGCCGGACTGGGTGACCTATTCACGACCGTCATATACTAGGATCTTGCAGTCACTGAAGATTGTTGAATAGTCTGCTGTGGAGATCCGAGTCACAGTCTGGATCGGCAAGAAGAAGATTATCAACTTTTGATTTGACACGAAGTTTTGTTTATATCATCGAGGATTTTTATCAAGAGAAGTTGCAGAGCGAATTGTCGCTAGTCACAGTGATGTGGTAAGTATCTGGAATCGTTTTCAAAGTACAGGCAGTGTTCATAACTTGCCTCGCGTAGCTGTCCTTAGGGTAACAACTTCTGCAGACGACCGGCATAGCCGGCCGCGGTGGCCGAGGAGACTGAGGCGCTCCAGTCACGGTCAGCACGGCCACTACGGTCGGGGGTTCGAATCCCCCCTCGGGCATGGATATTTGTGCCGTCCTAGTTCGTAAGTAGTTCATAAGTAGTTTGTAAGTTTAGGGACTGATGACCCCGTAGTTAAGTCCCATAAGCTTAACAAACATTTGAACATTTTTTTCGACCGGCATATGCGGTTTCTCGCTCTAAGGAGTCCCCACCAGATTGTGCGAGCCACCGGAATGCAAGGGTGAAACCAGACTGTACGAAACAGACTCACCACATCTCTCCGTACTCTAGACAGCCATGGAGAGGCACGGCTCTTAAACCCAGTCAACATGCACCACTGTTCAAAGTGGGCCCAAAATCACCAGAAATAGACTGCGAAAAATTGCCGCCATCACAGATGAATGTCGCATATGTTTGATACCAGATGGCCGACGGCACTTCGAGTGGAGGGAAGTGGCTAGTGGTGGCGGACCAGTGTCGTAATGACGGGAATCGGACTCCAATATTGGCCGCCAAGGGTGAGCTGAACGCTCTACAATAGACGGGTAACGTCCTCCAGTCGCTGCTGAAGCGTTTCATTAGCAAATCGTAGAAGAAATCAAGTTTACTGACGAAACGTCCCGAGTCCATCGTGCAGGCATCGTCAACGATTTCACCAATAGTGCTGGTGGTACGCGATTGACTTGTAAGTTCCCTCGATATGACGCCATTTGAACTTGCTGGTCGGCCGAGGTGGCCGAGAAGACTGAGGCGCTCCAGTCACGGTCTGCACGGCCACTACGGTCGGGGGTTCGAATCCCTTCTCGGGCTTGGATATTTGTGCCGTCCCTGGTGTTAGCTAGTTCATAAGTAGTTTATAAGTTTAGGGACTGATGACCCCGTAGTTAAGTCCCATAAGCTATAAAACATTTGAACATTTGGAGGACGGGATGAATTAGACCAGCGATGCTTAAACGAACTCGTGTGCGCGATGCAGGCTTGCATTCATGCGAGGAGACATGCATCTCTTTATTGAATAACGTTCCAACAGAATAGGCTCACCTCGAGAAAAGTGATTTTAGGTACTGTTTCAATACAAAGAAGTGATTTGTTGGGTTTTGTTTGTCAATAAATCGGAAAATGGATTACCTTATAAACATCAATTCACCACAACATACAATACAGCAGAACTTGTTTGGTGGGTGATGCAAAACTATTTATGCTGTGTGTGTGTGATATATATGTATGTGATCTTGTTGTATGGGACGAGACATTATCCCTGCTACGTCCTTACAACAGCTCCTTTTTGCAGGTAAATACATGTTTATTTACATTGTTATTAATAATTTGTTTGTGATAATAGTTTGTACTGTGTGATTCTTAAAAGTTTTGTATATGTTTCATGTGCGGTGACGGCGGCTCAACCTACGAGGGCACCATCTTCGTGGCCTAGAGCAAAGATCAAACAGCTGGCCACGTGACGGCGCGGGTCGACGGCCACGGGTTGGAAGAAGATGCGGCGCTCTGCAGTTGACGTTAGCCGTTACTATATAAATCAACTGGTGATACTGTTGAACAAAAGTCATGTGAAATCTAATCAGAATTTGAAATTGGTTCATGTTATGACTCCGACGTGTTCACTTGTATGTTGTTGTTGTGGTCTTCAGTCCGGAGACTGATTTGATGCAGCTCTCCACCCTACTCTATCCTAGGCAAGCCTCTTCATCTCCGCATAAGAACGGCAACCTACATCCATTTGAATCTGCTTACTGTATTCATCTCTTAGTCTCCATCTACGATTTTTACCCCACACACTTCCGTCCAACGCTAAATTCAAAATTCCTTGGTGTCTAAGAATGTGTCCCACCAACAGATCCCTTCTTTTAGTCAAAGTATGCCAGAAATTCCTATTCTCCCCAATTCTGTTCAGTACTTCCTCATTAGTTACGCGATCCACCAACCTAATCTCTCGCATTCTTCTGTAACACCACATTTCAAAAGCCTTGTATATCACACACATAATATGAAAGTTTCAATGTTACGAAAGTTATTCGTACGTGGGAAAACGCCATTTCAACATTTAATGTGCTGATTTATTAATATTTTATGAAGAATCGTAATTCAAGATTCATAATTGAATTTTTTATTAATTTTGAGAAAATTTTCTTTGGTGAAGAACACAAACTTACAGATTACGTGAAAACAGACTACTAGAATTTGAAGTAAAAATAGTCGATATTTTATATGAATCAACTTTAAGAAGAAGTGACTTAATATCTCTGGTATCAATAACAAAAGCCATCTGAATATTTGTTTGTCATTTATTCTGGATTTTTTTTTATTCCCAGATTACAGTTGAAATATGATTTTTGTGGTACTTGATTTGAATACCATTCCTTCATCTCGTACAAGAACCTCATTTCTGCCATCAGTGTTTCTGAACTTTGAGAAGAATTTTGATATTTTATTTTGTGTGTGAGCGGACGACATGGCCAAGAATAATTGTCAACCAGCAACAACTGAAACCAGTTTAATATAATCCCGTCGTTCCCCCACACAGTGTATCTGAAAAGACGAAAACTGTGTGCGAGGACAACCGCGATCCGTCGCTGCCACAGGTGGCAAATTCCGCAACACCGTCAGTTGAATGAACTCTTTAAAGGACGCTAGCGGAAGGCTGGAATTTACGGCCCGGCAGAGAATTACAGCGCGGCTGCCTAGCGAGACCAGCGAGCAGAGCGCGGCGTGCGTCGGCCGTCCGTCTTCGATCCCCGGGGAGCGCAAAAGTTAATTAGCAGAGCGCCGCTGGATGCGCCGCGATTCCCGCAGGGAACTCTCGCAAAGAAAGCGCGCGGCGAAAGGAATATCGTGCGCCCCAGGAAAAAAAGAAAAAGAAAAAAAAGCAATCAGCCGTAATTTCGAATCTGATCGACGAGGATGGATCGAACAGTTCATATCTCTTTGCTATGCATAACGGCAGACATAAAATTGGGAAATGGAATATACGGGGTGGTAAGAAACAGTGTAAAATGCTTCTAACGGTCTTGCAGGATAACGTATGTTTATAAATAATGGTTAACAACAAAATTTTAAGCGTTGCGCCGTTACCGATTTAATTGGCATTGAAGTTAGACCATCAGAAAGTTGCCCGCGCAAATCCGAGCAGCCAGTGATGGTGTTGCCAAAACTGTTTTTCATTTTGTTTCCTCAAACCGAACATGAAAGCGACACAGGAAATTGGACATTGGAAAGTAGTAAGGGTCAAACGTAACAACAACTCAGTAGTCCTGTGCGCTACCTGTTCTTCTTTTTTGGTCCTTTTCAGATAACTAAATGAAGAAAAATGTTCAAATGTTTGTAAATCTATCGGACCAAACTACGTGATCATCAGTCCGTAGCTTACAAACTACTTAAACCTAGGTAAAATAACCTAAAGACAAACACACACACCCATGCCCCAGGGAGGACTCGAACCTCCACGGCGAGCAACCGCGCGCTCCGCAGAGAGACGCTTTAGACCGTTCGGCTACTCCACCGCGGCTATGAAGAAAACATTTAGCAACATTGTCTTTGGTAGTCACCTTGAATTTGTGAGCGAAATGATCTGACTGGCTTCATTTAATGCCAATTAAATCGAAAACGGCGCAACTTGCAGAATTTTTTCTTAACAATTATGACTCTCTACAGCCTACGTTCCAAAACTTAAAATCTTTCCAATTTGTTTGTAACCACACTTTATATGGACTCGCAAGATGCGGATGATTTATGAGTATGAGGCAGATGAGAGATGGCTTTGAGAAACAGAAAAATAAGGACAGAACCAGCAATCGTCATGTGAAACAGCAGGGAATCTCCTTCCCCCGAAGACTGCTAGATGCAAATATGTGTTGAAAAAGAAGTATCGTACCAAGATCATGGAAATAACCACAAGATGTATCACTGTTCAGTATAGGATTAACATACCGAACCCCTCACACAATGCTTAAGCTAAGATCCTGACGAACACATTAAAAGTAATATCAAACACATATTCAAATGGATTTCGGTTAAAAAGTACGTCATTAGACTAAGTATTCCTGATAAAACGGATCGCTGAAAGAACTGTAATATTTAGCAGGAGACTCAGTTAGCGTTTGTTAGCCTGTAAATAACCTTTGACAACAGAGAAAAAAGACTGTGAGGTATAAAGGAAGAAAAATCTAACAGAGGTGTGGGGACCACCCACATTGGTACAGGTTGTTAGCAAATTATAGACTTCGAGCACTTGTAGCACTAAACGTCATGCAGTAACGCCGTGAGCACTACTTTGTCTGTTATGATGTGACAGAATTATCTTCTACTCGAGCTCTTTGCTTTTCATATTTTTGCGAGGACGTAGTATAAACCAAAAGAAGAAAAATGTCTAGTAAACATGGGCTGTAATGAATATCGTAAGAGCTATGAGTTCATCTTCATCTCCGTTACTGTCAAAACGTCTGTCCTGCTGGTGAAGTACTCAGAGCTCTTCAAAGAATTCATTGTAGAGCCCATGTTTACTATTCATATTTTTCTCTTTCTTTGATCCACAGTAGGTCCTCCTAAAATATGGAAAGATAAGAGCTTTCAGTGGAAGAGAGAATTGTTCGACAAAGGTAAACAAGTGCTCACAGTGTCACTGGATGACTACACGCCGCGATGGAGTGGCCGAGCGCATTGAGGCGCTATGATACGATGCACCACGCCGTTCCCCGTCGGGGGTTCGAATCCCCCTTCGGGCATGCATGTTTGTGTGGTCTTTAGTATAAGGTAGTTCATAAGTAGTTTGTAAGTTCAGAACTGATGACCCCGCAGTTAAGTTCCTTAAGCTTAACAAACATTTGAACAGGTCATGACTACACACGCCACACTCATTCGCAAAATTTCACTGCGCATCACTTCCTCCATATCTACGATTTCGTTTCTTCTCTGTCCTCCCTGTATTAGCTAACATAAAACACGCAGTTTCTGGGGTATTTATTTATTCCCATATTCCGTTAATCCATGTTCTTGCTCGGGAACAACGGAGCTCTGGAAGACTGAATGTGCCAGAGGTCGTACAGCACAACGGTGTCATCAAGGTCTTCAAGAGGCGTGCGGGGAATCGGCATTGTCGTACAGAAAAGTGGCACGTTGGGTAAAAGCCTTCAATTAAGGTCGGTAAACTATGGCAGACATGCATAGGGCAGGTCGTCGTAGGGTCTCTGAAGAAGAAGTGCATACTGTCGCCAACTTTCCGAAAGAAGCAGCAACACTTTCAGCGGAACCCACCCATCATTTAGCACGACAATGCGCGGACGCATAGAGCGCAAGTTGTGGTTACTCCGTTCAGTCGATGGGACTGGGAAGTACTGAACCATACACCATAGTCCTCGTACTTAAGTCCTTATGACTTTGATTTGATTCCGAAGATGAAGGAACCACTAACCAGTTCGTGGCATTCGCTTCAGAACTGTTCCAGAGATTCGACAGGCAATAGATCGTTCCACTCGCACCATCAAAAGAACAGGCTCTGCTAACGGTATACTACGCCTTCCACATCGCTTACAACGGGTTCTTCACGCGCTGGTGACTACTTTGAAGGACAGTAACAGGTGCAACAAACATGTAAAGCTTTTGTATGGGTCGCGAATAAATAGTTGCTTCCATTTTAGTTCAAATGTTCAAATGTTTGTATAGTCTGTGGGACTTAACTACGGGGTCATCAGTCCCTAAACTTACAAACTACTTATGAACTAACTAAGACGAAGGACGGCACAAATATCCATGCCCGAGGGGGGATTCGAACCCTCGACCGTAGTGGCCGTGGAGACCGCGACTGGAGCGCCTCAGTCCCCTCGGCCACCGCAGCCGGCCCATTTTAGTTCCTCGTATATATATAATCAAGGAAGGAGCCCATAAATGCGATCGACAACAACAGAACCAAAATGTTAAAAAATGTTGCAAATATTTGTAAATCTATCGGACCAAACAGCGTGTTCATCAGTCCGTAGCTTACAAACTGCTTAAACTAAGGTAAACTAACCTAAGGAAAACACACACTCATGCTCCAAGGAGAACGCGAACCTCCGACGGCGACCAAACGCGCGCTCCGCAGGGAGGCGCTTTAGACCGCTCGGCTACTCCACTGCGGCACAACAGAACCAAGTGGCAAAATCCACATAACATATAAAGTCTAGTGTCTTTATTTCTGACTCACAGCCTGTGCATAATGATCACGGCGTTTAACGTTCCATTGTGAGCGAGTCGTTATTTCCCAGTATTCATAGCCGAGCGTTTAAGTGTCACGAAATCGCGCCTGGCGTAGGTCGTGCGAGAGGCAACAAGGGTCGGTGTAGGGAGGGGGAGGGGGAGGCGGCAGAGGCTGAGGGGGCGTGTCGCAGGCAGGCAGGGATATTTGGCGGGCCGGCCTGCCCTGTGTGTGTGGGCGTCGGTTAGGGTGGAGGGCCCTCGCAGCAAGCGCTATATTTAGCCCCCAGCAGAGCAGAGCGGCTCCACCGTACCGGGAACCTGGCGTGCCGCGAGCAACACGCCAGCCGACTAAACACCTCTAAACAAACTGAAGCCGCCGGGCATGTTCTCGAGACACTCTCTCCCTCCGCACCCCAAACAACTTTTTAAAGTTATTTTATCCAGGCCCGAACTCGTAAAATTAAAGGCCGCTATGGGTCGTAGATACATGACGCAAATACCTATAAATGCCAGAAAAAAAAAAAAAAAAGAAAAAAATGTCGTTCACCGTTTTGAATGGAGCAGTTTTTCTGTTCCATATTCCTTACATTAAAATACTATCACCTCTTTATAGTATTTAAGACAAATAAACGCAAACACAAACGAGGGGAAATAAAACAGTAGAAGAGGAATGGGTAGCACCAAGAGACGAAATAGTGAAGGCAGCAGAGGACAAAATAGGTAGAAAGGCAAGTCCTACAAAAAATCCTTGGGTATCAAAGGAAATACTAAATTTAATTGATGAAAGGAGAAAATATAAACACGGGAGGCAATACTCACTTTACGGCTTAACCTAGAAGATAGATTAAGGAAAGGCAAACCTACATTTTTAGCTTTTGTAGATTTGGAGAAATCTTTTGACAATGTTGATTGGAATACATTCTTTCAAATTCTGAAGTCAGCAGGGGTAAAATACAGGGAAAGGACAATTTTTTTACAACTTGTGCAAAAGCCAGACCGCAGTTATTAGACTCGAAGAGCATAAAAGGGAAGCATTAGTTGGGAAGGGAGTAAGGCAGGGTTGTAGCCTTTCTCCGATGTCATTCAATTTGTACATCGAGCAGGCGGAGAAGGAAAGCAAGGAAAAATTTGGAATATGGATTAAATTTCAGGGTGAAGAAATAAAAACATTGCGTTTTGCTGATGACATTGTAATTCTGTCAGAATCAGCAAAGGACCTGGAAGAGTAGTTGAATGGAATGGACAGTGTGTGTTGAAGGGAGCATGTAAAATAAACATTAACAAGAGCAAAACAAAGATAATGGAATGCAATCTTAGAAAATCAGGCGATGCTGTAGGAATTAGATTAGGTAACGAAACAATGGAGGTGGTAGAAGAGGTTTGTTACTTGGGTAATAAAATAACATATGACGGTCGCAGTACAGTGGATATAAAATGCAGAATGGCAATGGGGAGAAAAGCATTTATGAAAAAGAGAAATTTGCTAACATCGAATATTAATTCAAGTGTAAGGAGTTTTTTTCTGAATGCATTTGTGTGGAATGTTCAAATGTTTGTTAAGCTTATGGGACTTAATTACGGGGTCATCAGTCCCTAAACTTACAAGCTACTTACGAACTAGGACGGCACAAATATCCATGCCCGAGGGGGGATTCGAACCCCCGACCGTAGTCGCCGTGCTGACCGTGACTGGAGCGCCTCAGTCACCTCGGCCACCGCGGCCGGCCATTTGTGTGGAGTTTGTCTTGCACGGAAGTGAAACATGGACGATAAACAGTGCGAACAGGAAGAGAAAAGAGGCTTTTGAAATACGGTGATACAGAAGAATGCTGAAGATTAGGTGGGTAGATCGCGTAACTAATGAAGAGGTACTGAACAGAATTGGTGAGAAAAGGAATGGATGTAGGTTGCCGTTCTTATGAGGAGATGAACAGGCTTGGTGAGAATAGAGTAGGGTGGAGAGCTGCATCAAACCAGTCTCCGGACCATAACAACAATAACAACAAATGAGACCTTACAAAATTTCCATTTGTTGCTTTCAATTTGGACACCAATGTATTCGCACACATTTTGTACACACTATTCATATGCAGCATTATACGATTGTACTAGGCGTACTTCAGGAGACAAGGCATCATGAACTTTGTGCTACGTAGAGAGGAAAATACAAGGCGTAATTTACTAGAGATACAGGCAAAATTAGTGTAGGAAAACGTGTTAAACACATGTGAAATATATGTGACATATATTAGCCGTGCGCACTGAGGCGCCGTGCTGCGATGCGCGCGGCCGTTCGTCGTCGGGGGTTCGAGTCTTCCCTCGGGCATGGGTGTTTGTGTTGCCCTTAGGTTAGTTTAACATATTTTAAGTAGTTTGTAAGCTAGGGACTAATAACCAAGCAATTACGACCCATAGATTTACGAAAATTTGAACATTTGAACTCCCCCTCCCCCCAGTGACGTCTGTGACGTTTTCTACAGGGCTGCCAGAAAAAGGAGAGAAAAAATGGAACAGCGTGAACGAGCGAGGTAACAAGCTGTACAAAGACCACCTGCTACAAAATACAGCCTCATGTTCAGTGAGGAAGATGGTGATGCCGGCTTTATCCGCAGCTACACGCCTTGGCGCTGACTGTTTTTGCCGCTGGTATACTCTACATATGACCACAATTTCTTTGCACTTTCTACCGAATTACGTGACAGGGATCCGTTGTGGAAACTATTATAAGATTTTTGCACTGAAGTTCGAGGAAATTTCGGATTCCTGTAATAGATTGCAGTCTTGGGGATTTTGTGACTGTTTCAATATAGTAAGCTTTTTTTCTTTGCTTTTGCAAGATTGATCTGGCCTGTTCTCTGTACTACGGAGGGTCAGCCCCCTCAGCCGCGAAAGGCAAAGGTCCCAGATTCGAGTCCCGGTTCCAGCCCACAATTTTAATCTGCCAGGAAGTTTCATATCAGCGTACACTCCGCTGCAAAGTGAAAGTTTCATTCTAGCTTCAGGTATGTTTCATAGTATACAGCGAACGCCCTTCGAACACGTTTCACAGATCGAGGAAATATAATTTCAATCAAATGTTCAAATGAAATAAATCACAATTTGTGATCAGTTATGGCTTCACTGTGCTAGGTTTAGATGGAATAACAAAGTGCGGCGAATGAAAATTTGTGCCCGGCCGGGATTCGGACCCGGGATCTTCTGCTTACTAGGCCGACGCGTTGACCACTCCGCCACCGAGGACACAATGACCAGCCCCATTGCAGAGGACTCTTCCCTGCACTTCTCCCGCCACACCCACATCGAATTCCGGCTAGGCACCAAACATAAGTTCAAATATTTGCAATTCTGTGGGACATGATTACTCTGGCCATCTGTCCCTAGGTTTACAAACTACTTAAACTAACTTATGCTAAGGACAGCAAATGCACCCATACCTGGGGGAGGACTCGTACTTCCGACGGCGAGCAGCGGCACGCTCCGCAGCTAGACGCCTTGGAACGCTCGGGCACTCCACCGCGGCAAAAATAATTTCCTTCAGAGAAATTGGTGGTCGCGGCATATGTAACCAAGGAATTGTGATGCGGATCTGTAATTGGTCGTTGCAGGAGGCAACGAAGAAGAGAAGGGACCAACCGCCCTCGTTACATCACTACACTCGGTGACGGGCATATTGCGTGCCTGGCAGCGATGGACTCTCTGCCACATCACGAACCACAATGCCACAAATTCGGTTTCGTCGCGCAACACGCAGTGTCCGGGCTTACCATTCGACATCGTTCGCATCAGCGCAAATAGTCGGGAAGACTCCATTGCTGCGATTAACACTGGGTTACCTCCCCAAGCAAACGATTAATGACCTAAACAACCGAATAGAACGTCAGACTAGACAGAAGGATTAGTGAACACAGAGTTGTAGCGAGACTGAACATCGAATATCCCAAATGCACCAAAATTAAATGAGAAATATATTTATTAAAAAGAAAAACAGTAAAAAATTCGATTAATGCTTTTCTGAGTGAGAATCTCCAGTCTTTGGAAATTAACAATGTGAGTGTACATGACATGTGGCTTATAGAAATAACATCGACAGCTATTGACAGATTTATACCAAACGACATTCTGGAAACTTCCCTTAGGCTGTGGCTAAGTTGTTATTCGCCAGGAGTAATTAAGAAATGAAATCTATCAGATCTCATATTTAGGCTCTGATATAAGTTAAGATTTTGATTTCAGCATTGAAAATAAAATACACAATTTCCAAGCGGTCTGTGGTACCATAAGCAGAACATGAAGTACAAAAAGAGACCATTTTGAAATCTTATAAAGTGATGGCAATTTCTGTATTATCCTACGGAAGCGAAAGGTCTGTTGCTACAAAACGACAAGAAAATAAAATCCAAAGTGCACAAGAAGAGACATGATCAGGAATGATGACATTAGAAAAGAAATTTTTTTCAATATGAACGACAAAATCCAACAATATCGAGAAAACTGGTGGCAACACCTTCTTGGAATACCAGAGCCCAGAACCCCGAAGAAGATCCTCAAATACGAGGCGCGTCCAGAAAGTAAGTTCCGTTTAGTAATAAAATGGAATTGTACACAGATACAGAAGACATTTTTATTGCACAAAATTCTACAACTCTTAAACTACTTTTCAACATAACTGCCGAAATTTTGCAGACATCTGTCATGGCGTGGCACCAGGTTTTGTATACCTTCTTCATAGAAATCTGCCGCCTGTGTCTTCAACCAATTGGAAACATGAGTGATAGTGAAATTTGGGGGAAGTCCATAACAAGAGCACTAATTGCAAACCTACGATTTTCCTGGATCTTGTCATCAATCGCGTGAACCAGTTCTTCTGTAACCAAAAAATGTTCAAATGTTTGTTAAGCTTAAGGGACTTAACTACGGGGTCATCAGTCCCTAAACTTACAAACTACTTATGAACTACTTACAACTAAGGACGGCACAAATATCCATGCCCGAGGGGGGATTCGAACCCCCGACCGTAGTGGCCGTGCAGACCGTGACTGAAGCGCCTCAGTCTCCTCGGCCACCGCGGCCGGCCTTCTGTAACCAAAGGTGGACGCCCACTTCGTTCTTCGTCGTGCACATGACTACACCAGCCGGACCCGTCTTCTCACCATCGAATCACTCATCGCATTTGGTCCGTAAACATCGCAAATTTGCTGATAAATTCACTTGGTTTCACTTTCCTCGTATTCAGAAACCGAATCACCGACCTGATTTCAGAGGCGGCAGGATTTTCAATCAACGCCGACATTTCAAACAAGCACAATAAAGCGTACGTAACTGACAGCGATCTCCAAAATGGCGCACGTCCCTCTCCTTGATACACATCGTCTACAGCGCATGTGCGGAACTGAAATCGCAGCGCTGCAGCGGAGATAAATTGAAACGGAACTTACTTTCTGGAGGCTCCTCGTACAAACCGATATTGGAAGACCGCGGAAAAGATGGGACTTATTGAGAGTTCGGAATAGGTAACAGTTTAATACTTCAAAAGTTACGGTACATTTTTGACATTTGGATGGTAAACAAAATTTTGGAAAACGTTTTGCTTCCTTTGAGAGTATTTCTACGAGTGTTCTTAACAACTACCTCATTTTCAAAAAAAATGTTTTCAAATGTTTGTACAGTGTATGGGACTTAACTACGGGCTCATCAGTCCCTAAACTTACAAACTACTTATGAACTACTTACGAACTAGGACGGCACAAATACCCATGCCCGAGGGGGAATTCGAACCCCCGACCGTAGTGACCGTGCAGACCGTAACTGGAGCGCCTTAGTCCCCTCGGCCACCACGGCCAGTTACCTCATTTTGCATTTGTTTGTAGTTAGTTGCATCCGTTCATCTGATACCGCTACAAACGTTTGCTGTCAGTTTCGCCTGATTTCGGTACTTCCTTCAGGGAGCTAAATTTTGGGCGTCTAGCAGAGTAAGTTGCAGACATGACTTTTAATCTCCCGACACTTTCGAGTCAGAAGCGAGAGGCGGCCCGTGTGATTAATCCCTGTGCTCGGAAGCGTTCAATAGCGAGGCGAAGCGAGGCGCGAGAGAGGAAACCTCTTCCCGCGACATAAATCAGCATTAGGCGCCGGCGTGACGTCACGGCAGAAGCAGCAGCAACAGGAGGTGTAGGAGGGGGGGGGGGGAGAAGACGAGGGTTGGGGGGAGGGGATGAAGGTGGCAGGCGCCAAGCCGCGAGCCGTAAATCAGGGGGCGTCGTGACCGACCGAGGCGAAGACTACGCCCCCCGCCGGTCGTTAGCGCGGGGCCGGGGTTCGAGTCCCGACCGTCGGGTTTACCGGCGATTCAGCGGACGGTTGCCGGCTTCTCCGGGACGCGCCGCGGGTACAGTCCGCGACCAGAACGAGGGTCGTAACCAGCCAGTTAACAACAGCTTTCCCCGACGGTGAAAGCACGGTGGAAGATTGAAAGGTGGCCACCAATAGGCGAGAAACGCCTGCCGTATATGTCCACATACCGCTAGCGGCAGCTGTGGCGACTTTCGTAAGCTTTCATGATTTGATGCGGAAATTAATGGAGCTGCCCCACTTCCGCCTCCCAATTAGCAGGTGGCCTGTCTTATCTGCCAATCTCCTGCTGCTGTGATCGCGCCCAGCATCTGACCTCCTAGCAGGCCTTTCTGTTTATTAATTAATTCATTAATACGTAACAGTTTAATTAAAAATGATACACATCTTCTGAAACAAACAATTGTATACGTGAAGTAGCGTGTTTACAATACTGATAAAACATACAAGTTCAAACACAGCCTGGCTCTGATAACATCTTACTACAGGACAAGACACAAAAATCGAACAAATGGCCAACTAAAGGGGCATTCTGTAACTTCCTCAGCTCTAGACCAGAGAGACGGTGTGTGTGTGTGTGTGTGTGTGTGTGTGAGAGAGAGAGAGAGAGAGAGAGAGAGAGAGAGAGAGAATGTGCACATAATCGGGGCTAGCGATAGAAATGCAAACAGTATTTTATAAACTCACGTGTGAGATAGTCGCTTTAGCTTTACATTTACCGCGAAACCGTATTAGTTGGAACAAAGAAGTCCGTGGCTGCTACTTACAACTGTAAGTAAGCCGGCTGCGGCGGCCGAGGGGACTGCGGCGCTACTCAAAATCTATGGTCCAGTAAGGGAGGAAGAAAGCTGCGTCGGTCGTGGTGGGCGAGCGTTCTGCGTTGCGTCAGTCACGGTCTGCACGGCCTCTACGGTCGGGGGGTTCGAATCCCCCCTCGGGCATGGATATTTGTGCCGTCCTTAGTTGTAGCTAGTTCATAAGTAGTTTGGAACTTTAGGGAATTATGACCCCGTAGTTAAGTCCCATAAGCTAAAGAAAATAAATAGTAATAAAAAAACTAAGTAAGTACCAATGGCGTCAACTTCTGTACGAGACAGGATTACGCACCTACACCATCCTAGATCAGCAAGCAATTGAGAACGAAGAGTCTTTCTCATTTGTTACCACCGCATTACGCGTCCGCCGGAAGAATCACGAACTTACCGCCAATCCTGCGCAGAGGCACCATTGAGTTGTTGCTGTCTGCAAGGTCTGGTCTCTTCATTCTGAGGTTGGCAGACCTGGAGTGGCAGCAACATGGCGAAGGAGGCGCCCAATGGTGTTGCTTCGCCAATAAGCGGCCCTGTACAAGGGGTACGAATGAACGGCTCGGAATAGTGTTTGTGGCTGTTCTCCATTCTGCGAATTTATGAGAGGATCTACTACCGGACCCGAAAATTCACCCCCCCCCCTCCCCCTTACACACACTCACGACAGCACGCGACGGCCCTGTAGTCAGCAAGCGCCAGTGCTATTAGATGAGCAGGGACAGTTACTTTCAAAGGTTGTAAGTCACAATTAATTGCACCGACATTCTGAACTTCAATTGTGAGATTTTAAATGATTCGTTACTTTCCATGTACGAGGGTCATTCAATGATTAAAGACAAGTTGTTCTAGGGGAAAAGTGTTGATAGGGTAAATTTGATACTTTTATGGCTTTAAGTTTGCATCACTGGAGTGAGCCCTCATCGGCTGATGTATCAACATTGTTTTGTTTGTAACCTCAAAAATAGATTTCAAGATGGCGAGACCCATTGAAAGTTCCACATTAGTTGATCAACGTTCTGTTATACGCTTTATACTTGCTGAAGGCAAGTAGAGAATATATACTGTAGAAGTCTTCAGTTTATGGTGACGAGTATATGAATCGTGCAAATTTTTACAAGTGGGTAGAGCAGTTCAAAATCCAAGGATCATCAGAAAAAGTGCTGTTGACGGTGTTTTGAAACTCTGAAGGTCCAGTTTATTTCATTTTTTTTATTTAAATATTTTTTTTTTTTTTTTAAATTTTGGTTGTCTCGAAGAGCAGCGTACAACAAACTGTCAATACTACTCGAATTTACTTTTAAACAAGGTGCAACCAGCTATGAAACAAAAACGTCGCGGATCTCGGAGGAGAGGTGTACTTAGCAAGACAACTCAAGCCCTGACATTGTTCAACTAATCCGTAAAACCAGCGACAGTGAGCTGGAAAGTACTGCCTCATCCCTCATAGTCCTCATTTAGTACCTGGTGATTTCTATCTGTTTGGTGCACTGGAGGAGGCATAACGTGGGACCGAGAACATGAAAACGTTTGTGGGAAATTGGTTCAAACATCAAGATTAAGAGTTATCTGCAGGCGGAATAAAAAAAAACCTTGAGGCTCGTTGGAACAGGTGCATAAATCTTCAAGGGGATTATGTTGAAAAGTAGAAAAAGTTTTCAGAATGAAACTTTCACTCTGCAGCGGAGTGTGCGCTGATATGAAACTTCCTGGCAGATTAAAATTGTGTGCCGGAACCGGGACTCGAACCTGGGACCTTTGCCTTTCGCGGGCAAGGCAATGGTCCCAGGTTCGAGTCCCGGTTCCGGCACACAATTTTAATCTACCAGGAAGTTTCAGTAAAAGTTTTGTTTTGTAAAAATAAACGGCCTTTTCTCCAGACCGATTTGTCTCTTTTATTGTTGAGTGTCCCTCGTAGTACGAATACATCAGCATAAAAGTTGGAAGTATTACGGCTCACTCTGTCATAAACGCGGATAACCTGACTGCCGTTTCTGTTGTGCTGCGCTCGAAACAGTCGCGTACTCTGTAAGTATCTCAGAATATAATGTGTTGCCAAAAGTCACGAGATACCTTCTTATATCGTGTCGGACATAGTCTCGCTCAAGAAGTACAGAAGGCAAACCAACTCGGAGAAGTCGTTGGAACGCTCCTGTATGTATTCTGGGCCGTGCTGGCTGCTCTACAGCCGTCCACGACTGTGAGAACGCCGTCGGTGCACGACTTTCTACACGAGCCGACTTCCAGATTACGTCCCATAAATATTAGACGGCGTTCATGTCGGGCGATCTGGGTCGCTAAATCACTCGCTGGAGCTGTCCACAACATTTTTCCAGCTAATCACTCAGAATCGTGGCGCAACATACGCACATTTGGTGTTGAATTTTGTTTCAATGCCTGCAGTAATTCTTTTTTTCTTTAAACGAAGTCCGATAATTTTGCAATTTTAAACACTAATCGTAATTGGAATTTAACACGGTCATGAAACTTTAGTATTCGGACCTTACGCAACCAAGCATCAGTTTACAGTAAAGAAGAAATTTATTATTCTGTACATGTTCGACTCCAGTCTGAATTCTCCTGCCAGGTAAAGAACGGATTTCGCCACTTTCTTATGTAATGATGCTTTCTGGTGATGTATTTATTGTAACCAATATTACCGCTAAATACTGATGGCGGAATCTTTCATGTATTTCTCATTGTCTCTATCTTTTCAGCATTAATATTCATTGCAATATTTCACAGTTTGTTAAATTTCAATAACGGTACTGAACTTTAATCTGGACGAAAATACCAGCCAAAAAAGAAAAAGTATGTGATTCTTTAGTTTCTCCCGGCGTATTTGATAATCAAAATATCCATGTGTGTACTGCCGGTCTATAGTGTCCAACGGGCACAATATTTCGGCGATCATACATCTCGCCATCATCAGGTGAACTGAGGGACTGAGCTCCTGGAAACGTGCCGGCACGGAGATCCGCACGCTACGACGGCTCGAAGGGAACTGGGTTCTAGCACAGAGTAACACATTTTGTCTGTGGTTCTAGCCCGGTAGCGGGCCATTTAAATACCCTCGGCCCGTGGAGCGACCCCCCGCGCCGCGGTCGCGCAGTGGAACCGACGGCGACGGCGTCTGAGATTACGTCGGTGTGAGGGCTCTGTCCGCCGTGGTCGTCATTTCGTTACGTTTGCTACATTTACTCTTACTCTTATCCTCACACCGACGTCATCCAGACGACGTCGCAATCGGTTCCACTGCGCGACCGCGGCGCGGGGCGCGGACCACGGAGGGGTCGCTCCGAGGGTATTCAAATCGCCCGCTACCGGGCTAGAACCGAGTTCCCTTGGAGCAGCCGTACCGTGCGGATCTCCGTGCCGGCGCGTTTCCAGGAGCTCAGTCCGTCAGCTCACCCGATGATGGCGACATGTATGATTGCCGAAATATTGTGCCCGTTGGACACATCCGTGGATATTTTGTTTAAGAAAAAGTATCATTACAAATCCATGTAAATTCCATCGTCGTTTGGAATCCTGAAGTTCATGATTGGCAGCAGATGCTCTCCACGTAGCCCGAGAACTCATTTGCAGTCGTAAGCGGGTCAGCTGGACCAGAGCATGCATATAGTCTCCCCCCCCCCCCCTCCCCACAAGTAAGGCCGACACCATTAAGGAGCCGCCACCAGCTTGCGCAGTGCCTTCGTTTGGCGTCCAAGGTTTCGTGCGGTTCAACACACCAACCATACCACCACCTCTTACCAAGTGACTTACCAAAGGAGTCTTGTGACCAAGTCACGGTATTTCAGCCGTCTAAGGTACAATCGACGCAGTCATGAGCGCACTAGAGGCTTTGCAGTCGAAGTTGTTTTGCGGAAGGTCGTTTGCCGCCATAGCCCATTAACATCAAACTGCCCTCATTCTCCTAACGTATGAGTTCGCTGCGCCTTGCGTCATTGGTGCCTGAGGTTTTTCCATGCACTGCTGCTTGTTTGCAAACACCGACTCCCCCCCCCCCTCCCCGTAATCTCGTTGCTGTCTAATTATTGGCCGCCGGACACTGCGTTCTCCACCGTGAGCGGTAGTGTTCGAAGTTTGGTGTTCTCGGCACCCTCATACTGTGGTTCTCGGAATACTGAATTCCCTAACCATTTACAAAATGGTATATTGAATGCTTCTAGTTCCAACTAGAATTTCACGTTCTAAATCCAATCGTGCAGCTATGATAACTTGACTACAAGTGGCAACTACAATTGACGTTGTTGTGGTCTTCAGTCTGAAGCTGCAGCTCTCCACGCTACCCTGTCTTGTGCAAGTCTCTTCATCTGAGAATACGTCCGGCAACCTATGCCCCACACACTTCCTTCTAATGCTAAGCTGACAATTCCTTGATGTCTCAGAATGTGTCCAACCAATCTATCCCTTCTCTTAGTCAGGATATGCCAGAAACTCCTTTTCTTCCCAATTCTGTTGAGCACATCCTCAGTGGTTATGTGATCTACCCATCTAATTTTCATCATTCGTCTGTAGCACATTTCGAATACGTCTATCAGCCTTCTGTCCGAACACCATATCGTCCACGTTTCACTCCCATACAATGCTACACTCCAGACAAATGCTTTCAGAAAGGACTTCCTAACATTTAAACTAGTATCGGATGTCAACAAATTGTGCTTCTTCAGAAAAGCTCTTCTTCCCATAGCCATTCTGCATTTTATATATTCTCTACTTCGGCCATCAGAAGTTATCTTGCTACTTACATAACAAAACTCATCTACTACTTTTATTGCCTCATTACCTACACTAATTTCTTCAGCATCGCCTGATTTCCTGACATTATATTCCATTACTATCGTTTTACACTTAATGTTCATCTTATATCTTCCTTTCAAGACATTACACCTCCCTTTGTACATTTCCCCGGGACTTCTGTCACATCATTGTCAAAATCTGATGATATATGAACTGTAAGACGGTAAGTAATAATGCAAAGAATGAAACAGTTACCTTTGTAATAAATAATTAAAGAAAGTGTAACACGTACAACAGTATAAATATTTATATTCAGTGACTGATCCATCGCCTCTTAACAGAATATTTTATACATTACGAATGAAACTCACAAGATAACTGTGATACATTCAGCAAATTTATAGGTTTTACAAACCGGTTTTCAGCTGATACGCCATCATCAGGTAAACAATATACTAGTGTTTTGGTTTAAAACTAACCTGAGGAAATTGTTACAATTCAAATTGTGGTGTCAATTCCTGACATTGATAAAATGTGTGACAATATAATAAATTACGAATTTATTATCCTAAAAATATAAATTGAATCAATAGAAATTAATGAAAACATTGTCAAAAAATATCTTGTCTTAAGTAGGTCCAATGTCTGGAACATGGGAGCGTGTAACTAACGTGAATGAAACATCTGTGAATATATTTTAAAATTTTAAGTGTTTTGTCAAGTTTGATTTATCGAGGTTTCGTCATCGATGTTGACTATGTATCAACAAATTGTTCCCTTCGAGGAAATTAATAATAACTCAGCACATCCAAAACTCTACTGCAAATCGACGTCAATGATATAGGAATATAATTTAGAGCATTACTTGTGTTGCCTTTATTTATTGAAACTCACTGGAACTTGTTTACAAACCCCATTATCTACATACCAATAATCACTGTTGTTCATTAACATTCGTTATTATTGCTACCAGTAACTTTATTTCATTTATTTTCTTTAATCATTGCAACGCGTTTCGAGCATGTTTTGTTCATAATCAGGGGTTTTTCATACAGAAATTTGTATTCAATAAAACAATTCTAAGTATTGGGCCGCTTTATTTTTAAAACAGAAAAGTATTTTATTTACATTATCCATTTCGGATATTTCAGAACCATTAATTGTTAATTTCAATATGTTTTGAGAAAAATTCAACAAATCACTTTGATTAAAATTATACTGTTTTAATCCATTAACCGGTTTTCGAACCTTTTGAGGTTATCTTCAGAGGTGGATGTGTCAGAGGATCATTTTAGGCGTGACGTTGGGTGCTGGCTTGCGACTGCATGGCCGGCTTTTTATAATCAATTTCCATTTGACGGGTCTCCTTGTGATTCGATCACAGTACCACATCACTCGATTCTTCACTATTGGGCTCTGTACTACTAAATGTTCAAATGTTTGTATAGTCTATGGGACTCCACTACGGGGTCATCAGTCCATAAACTTACAAACTACTTATGAACTACTTACGAACTAGGACGGCACAAATATCCATGCTCGAGGGGGGATTCGAACCCCCGACCGTAGTGGCCGTGCAGACCGTGACTGGAGCGCCTCAGTCTCCTCGGCCACTGCGGCCGGCCTCTGTACTACTCTGTGACCGGAACTTCACCAGCGTCCGATATGTGCTTTTACAACTGATTTACAATCGTCTTCATTCGAAGATATAACATTCTTTGTACAGGTAAGTTTGTTTTGTTTGTGTATGATACAATCGCTGGCCGCGGTGGCCGAGCGTACTGCGGCGCGTCACTCACACTCTGCACGGCCACTACGGTCGGGGATTTGAATCCCCCCTCGTGCATTGATATTTGTGCCGTCCTTAGTAGTAGCTAGTTCATAAGTAGTTTGTAAGTTTAGGGACTGATGACCCCGTAGTTAAGTCCCATAAGCTCTACAAACATTTGAATATTTTTATGATACAATCGATCAGTAAGCAAAGAATTTCGTTAATATTGAAGTACGAATGTGATTAATAAATCATATCTATATTGTTTATATAGGTTTCTAGCCTTAATATGTATGTATATTATCAGTTAAAATGACGTTTAATTCGTACAATTACTTATAGTTATTCATAGACTACTGTGTCTTGGAATATTAGTAAATACTAGGTCCTTTTTATTTTGTTTAAATTAGAGTAGGTATATGGTTAGTCTATTATTGTAGAATTCAGATGTAGATAAAGTAATTATGCATTTGTTCTTTGGTAGTTTTCATATTAACTAATGTTGTTCTTCATTGTCAGGGTGGTATCTGGGATTTTGTGCGTGGATGTGAGGGGGGGGGGGGGGGGGGAGACAGCGTATGGCCGTGGCCACGATGATCACAACATGCTGGAAACGCGTCACGCTGTTTTAAATTAAGCAAATCCAATAGAGAGACTGGTAGTAGTAACAACGAGTATTAATTATTTAATACGGCTACCCTGAATACATTTAACCACCACGGCTACAGACAGTCATTGTTATTCCATTCCACACTGAACCCTAAGACTTCCGCGTACAGACTTGTACTGAACAATATTTTTTTCCTTTGCTATCCTACTTTGACCCAGCGCCTAAGAAATAAGGTGGATCGTGGAAAGGCCTCTTAGCCGCTGCGACCGGACACGGGCCCTGAAGGACGCTGTGATCGGCATCCTCCAGTTGCCGCTCCACTCGCACCGTTGCCCGTATCCCGCCACGTGCAGGCGGGCTATTCCTTTTTGAATTACAGTATTTTTATTTTACAATATTCTTATACAGCTTTGGAAAAAACGTGAGAACAAAAAGAAATAATAGAAAGGAAAAATACAACCAAAAAAGAATAGTAAGAGAGAAAGATGGTGTAAGAAATCAGGGTATATAAAGTATTAGAGGGGACAATTACAAACCGATAACAATTTGGATTCCCACTAGTTTAACTGAACAGGCCTGTTCAGTTTTACATGAAATAATTATAGATCGGAGAGTGGTAAAATCCACAATTTTACATTGCCATGGTCCGCTGACATTTACATAGAAGAGAAATAAACAACATTGAGTATATTTAACATTAGACAATAGCAGCTATAGACTAGTGAGTAACTGTGAGCAGCAGTTGAATTCACTGACACTAGCAGTATTTACAAGGTTACAAAAAGAAATAATAAACAATTATCCTACAATATTCCATCAACAATTGCACCATTACAAATATCGATATATTTTATTTCTTTACAAGAATAATAGGTTATCGAAGTGTTCAACAAATATTTTAATATATTCCAACACCAAAATTACCATTTCAAATATCAATTTGTTTTTATTACTTTACATGAATTGAGTGAGTTTTCATTGTTCTGATACATTAATAAGTCGTCTTATTTGGTATAGGCTTAGTGTGTTACCAACTTTCTTCAGTGCCGGTACTACTGTCAGTTTGTGTGCTGGTTTCAGTGTCAGTGCTATCCTCTGTGGTAGCCTCTCTTGTGTTGGTGCGTCTGTATTGTGTGTTTTGTGTGTACTCTTCATACAATTTCGTCGATATTTTGTCTGTCAGGTCATTGAGCTTCGTATTTGCGTCAGGATATCGAAGTACCAGTCTTATATTTACATCTGTGGGTAGTCTCATCTGATTTGTGTGCAGTCTAAAATTATGTGTTCGGGGTTTCCTTCAACCCAGCATAAAGAGTCCGCACTCTGGCTTGCGTTCACGCGTCAAAGATGGGTGGGGGTAAGAACCGTGTCCAGTCAGAAAATGAACCATACCCCGGCTGGGATTAATATGGCAAATTTGGGACGTTCCATGTTCAAAAAAATGTTCAAATGTTTGTTAAGCTCATGGAACTTAACTACGGGGTCATTAGTCCCTAAACTTACAAACTACTTATCAACTACCTTATACTAAGGACGGCACAAATATCCATGCCCGAGGGGGGATTCGAACCCCCGACCGTAGTGGCCCTGTAGACCGTGACTGGAGCGCCTCAGTCCCCTCGGCCACCGCGATCGGCGACGTTCCATGATGTCCGGGAAGAAGGCCCTTATCACTTACGTCCTATTCCCGTTGCCAGGTATCCACCCGCCAACTACTCAGTTGGCGCTTGTCTGTTATGTCCTGTCCGATGATCTCCGCCACCTTGTCTGGTCTCCCCTTCTTTAACCAGTACTTTACAGCTCTGAATCTTACAGTTGTATCTATTGGGAATATGCCTAGAACAACACACAGCGCATCCACTGGTGCCGTTCTAAAGGCTCCCGAGAGTCTTAATGCGCTACGTTGACCCCTGCGTACAATTGTGCTGTATGTTTGACAACCGTAGTCGTTCTGCAAAAGTACTGGCCGCAAAGCATAGCACGGACTCTTAGAGCGTACAGTGGTAAATTCTCATTCAATATGGTACAACTGTCTCACCGCTGGAGCGCAGCACCAGACAAAAAGTGACGCGCAATAAACTCCAAGATGCTGGAACTGCTCAGACTGCCCGCCTCTCGTCGCGGTCGTGTTTTAGAGTTTCGCTCAAAAAATGTTCAAATGTTTGTTAAGCTTATGGGACTTGACTACGGGGTCATCAGTCCCTAAACTTACAAACTACTTATGAACTACTTACGAACTAGGACGGCACAAATATCCATGCCCGAGGGGGGATTCGAGCCCCCGACCGTAGTGGCCGTGCTGACCGTGACTGGAGCGCCTCAGTCACCTCGGCCACCGCGGCCGGCTAGAGTTTCGCCGTCCGTCCTGTAGCAACAGTCTCTGATTGTCTCCGAAGTGTCTGAACGACTCCTGGCCCACCTGCCGTCAATGGTCCATTGAGTGGTCGGCCTCTCAACACACCGGCGGCTGGCTCCAGCAGAGGCAGAGGCGATGCCGCCCAGCAAGAATGGGAGGCGGCGCCAGCCCATCAATAGAGGGACAGCCATTGTGCGTCCTGGAGGACGGGGAGCGGCCGTTCAGCGCGATGTGTAGCGTCCAGCCTGTCGGGACGTCACAAACCACTACTGTCCGCAGCTCTCCACCTTTCTGTCCCACTGGCGACACCACTCTCCGCTTTTGCAGACACTTCAAGTTCTCGGAATAGCTGTTCCAAATGGGTTCAATTAGACGAAAATGTCAACTACTGGCACCCCACTTATCTTGCATTTATCGCGAATCTTTAATTCAGCGCAAGCTGGAACTGAAATAGTTTTTCAATGGATACCAGCACATACAGGTATACATGGCAATGAAATGGCAGACTTTATAACCATAAAAGGAACCAAGATTTCTCAAACAAAACGCCCAAAATTATCATACATCTCCATTAAAAGACTCATCAACAACAGTTTCAAGAAGAAGTATTATGACTACTTGACAACACAAGGGCAAGGCAAAACATGGCTTCTACTGTTAGAAGAGAAGAACGCACTTCCCAAACACCCACGAAGGGAAACTGTGGCAGCATTTCGAAGAATTACTGGGCACGACTGCCTCGCGGAACACCTGCACAGGATTGGAATCTTACCCTCACCGAAGTGTGTTATATGTGAAAGAGAAGACACCAGTATGAACTGAGAGCATCTCAGAAACTGTGAAAGACTGCAATGTTGTGACGGGATGTCAGATGGTCAATTGTATTGGGAATTTAGAACACTAATGACTATGTATCAAATATCTGAGCATTAAATAAATAAAGTAATTAATTAATTAATTCAGCGCAAAATTCCTAGTGATTGGAAAAAAGCGCAGGTGACTCCCGTTTATAAGAAAGGAAAGAGAACTGACCCACACAATTACAGGCCAATATCGTTGACATCGGTTTCAGTAGAAATTTGGAGCACATTCTCAGTTCGAATAAAGTAAATTTCCTTGAAACGGAAAAGCTTCTTTCTATGAGTCAGCACGGGCTTAGGAAACATCGTTCATGTGAAACTCAGCTTGCCCTTTTCTCACATGACATCTTGCGAGCCATGGATGAAGGGCAACAGGCGGATTGTATTTTTCTCGACTTCAAAAAGGCGTTCGATGCGGTGCCACACTGCAGAGTGCTAACGAATATACGAGCTTATGGAATAGGTTCACAGATTTGTGACTGGCTGGAAGACTTCCTTAGTTATAGAACGCAGTACGTTGTTCCCGACGGCGAGTGTTCATCAGAGACTACGGTATCGTCAGGCGTGCCCCAGGGGAGTGTGATAGGACCACTATTATTTTCTATCTATATAAATGATATGATGGACAGAGTAAGTTGTAATTTGCGGCTGTTTGCTGATGATGCTGTGGTGTATGGGAGGGTGTCGTCTTTAACTGACTGTAATAGCATACAGGATGACTTAGACAAAGTTTCTAGTTGGTGCGAAGAATGGCAGCTAGCTCTCAATGTAGAAAAATGTAAGGTGATGCGCATGAGTAGGAAAATCAATCCCATAATGTTCGATACAGCATTAGCAGTGAGCTTCTTGATGCTGTCGTTCAAATATCTAGGAGTAACATTTCAGAGCTATATGAAATGGAACGAACATGTAAGGATAGTTGTGAGTAAGGCCGACTTCAGTTTATTGGGACAATTTTGGGAAGTTGTACTTCATCTCTAAAGGAGACCGCGCATAAAACGCTAGTACGGCCACGTCTTGCGTATTGCAGCACATCAGCTTAAAGAAAGACATAGAAGCAGTTCAGAGGTGAGCAGCTAGGTTTGTTACTGGTAGGTTCAACCAATGCGCGAGTGTCACGGAAATGCTCCGGCAACTCAATTGGGGATCGCTGGAGGAAAGACGACGTTCTTTTCGTGAATTACTGTTGAGGAAATTTAGAGGGCCGAAATTTGAAGCTGAGTGTAGTACGATCTTACAGCCGCCTACTTACATTTCGCGTAGTGATCACAAAGACGAGAGAAATTAGGGCTCGTACGGAGGCATATAGGCAATCTGTTTTTCCTCGTTCTATTTGGGAGTGGAATAGGAAAGGAAATATCTAGTAGTGGTACAGTGTACCCTGCGCCACGCACCTTACGATGGTATGCGGAGTATGTATGTAGATGTAGATGTATTATGTCGCTACAGGAGCTGCATTTTCTGGTGGCCAGACTACTTGTTGTCCTCCTTTGGCAGTGCTACAGCCTTTGAACATCCTTCGCTTCTTCGAGAATTTTCCTTTGCGTGGTACGTCTAAAAAGTTGAGTGAATAGTGTCGGATCTGAACGGACATTTGAACCTACCACCTCCCTCCAACCAATTGTGTCAACTCGCTTCAAAAATCAAATGTTTGTTAAGCTAAGACACTATTCACTCAACTTTTTAGACGTACCACGCAAAGGAAAATTCTCGAAGAAGCGAAGGATGTTCAAAGGCTGTAGCACTGCCAAAGGAGGACAACAAGTAGTCTGGCCACCAGAAAATGCAGCTCCTGTAGCTTAAGGGAGTTAACTGCGGGGTTATCAGTCCCTAAACTTACAAACTACTTATGAACTACCATATACTAAAGACGACACAAACATCCATGCCCGAGGGGGGATTCTAACCCCCGACCATAGCGGCCGTGCAGACTGTGACAGGCGCTCCGCAGTCCCCTAGGCCACCACGGCCGGCAACTTGCTTCAGAGACTTCGAATAAGTAGGCGCAGAGCATTAGCAAATGAGAAAGCTTTGTTATCTAGTAACAGAAAAAAACGCTGTGAAAGTACCGCACTGAGATACTACAGTTATATCCTAATATTATGCACCGACATTGTAAATGCAGTAAAAGAAGAAAAGCAAATCTTCTGCAACATAGCCCTTGTAGTGGCACATTCAAGTGAAAAACATTTTCACGCGTAAGGACGATGTCCCTGCCACATCGTGCAGGTAGTCAGTTACTGGGGCTACATTCCACTCCGATGAAGCAGACGCCCACGGGAGGTACTGAGCTGAGGTGAGGAGCTGATTATGACTCCAAAACATCTGCAGGTACAGGACGGAGCAAATAAAGAGGGCCCGGACAAGAGGATACAGTTTTTTTTTTTTTTTTTTTTTTTAGCGGAATGAAGCTTGAAGTTTTACGTTCCGCGACAGCGTGATCATTAGAGACCGAGATTACGCTCAGAGTGTTTGGGTAAGGACGAGGAAGGAAATCACGGAAAACCTAAATCTGGATGGCCGGAGATGATTTTGCACCACCATCCTTCCGAATGCGAGTCCAATAAGTTACCGCTGGTCACCTCGCTCGGTAATTTATTTATTTTTTTATTTTACAATCCTAGCCATTAAAATTGCTACACCACGAAGATGACGTGCTACAGACGCGAAATTTAACGGACAGGGAGAAGATGCTGAGACATGTAAATGATTAGCTTTTCAGAGCATTCGCACAAGGTTGGCGCCGGTGGCGACATCTACAACGTGCTGACATGAGGAAAGTTTCCAATCGATGATGATGATGATTGGCGTTTTAGGGCGCTCAACAGCGAGGTTATCCGCGCCCGTTCCAACCGATTTCTCATACACAAACAGCACTTGACCGGCTGCCCTGGCCAGCACAATCTCCAGATCTCTCACCAACTGAAAACGTCTGGTCAATGGTGGCCGAGCAACTGGCTCGTCACAGTACGCCAGTCACTACTCTTGATGAACTGTGGTATCGTGTTGAAGCTGCATGGGCATCTGTACCTGTTCACTACATTCAGGCTGTGTTTGACTCAGTGCTCAGGAGTATCAAGGCAGTTATTATGGCCAGAGATGGTTGTTCTAGGTGCTGATTTCTCAGGATCTATGCACCCAAATTGCGTGAAAATGTAATCACATGTCAGTTCTAGTATAATATATTTGTCCAATGAATACCCGTTTATCATCTGCATTTCTTCTTGGTGTAGCAATTTTAATGGCCAGTAGAGTATTTTATTTATTTATATTTTTTAGATCTACTGACTATTGTTACATGGCGCGTTGCACATTTTGCGTTTAAAAAGTTACATCATCAATATTTTAAACATGACTACGTCTTAGCAACGGTTACAGGATAGCAAATTAATAATCAGCCACTCAGCTGCAATAATAGTTGTTTAGTGAACTTGACCACGGTTTCGACGGATATAAACCCCGTCTTATTCAGAATTACATGTTATACTATACTTGCATATCACAGTTATTGGACATAATTATGATCTAGAGAATATCTAAATCAAATTCTCTAGATCATAGTCCTGTCCAATTACTGTGATATGCACGTATAGTGTAGCATGTATTTCTGAAGAAGACGGGTTTATATCCGTCGAAACCGTGGTCAATTTTATTAAACAGTTATATCATCATTATTTAAAATTGCTAATATATCTGAGTATTTAGTAAATTAGAGAAAGTACAATAAATTAAATAAAGAAAATAAGAGAAACATTGAGTAAAATAATAAAAAAAAATTACCATGTAGAGATTCTCGTTAATATTAGCGTTTCAGATGGGAGGGCATCGGTATAACATTGCGCCAGTCCCTGCTGAAATAACTTACAATCGTATTGATACTATACCTCGTGGGTGATCTCAGAGCTTATTACTTTGATGTTGAAATTATTGGTTAGTTATGGTGGTTAGTATTTATTGTTTACTGTTTCCAAATGTGGGAGCAGGAGCACGAACATCGTCCACATTTTTATAGCTATATCCTCAATTTGAACATTTAATTACATATTTTCTTAGATACTTCCGTGTCTTCCACGTTTATTCATAAGTTTTTGTCTTACAATTTTGTTATTTGCATTTTGCTCACTATATGTTACTTAATAGTGCTTCTGCTCTTTCTGCTTTTATACAGTGACCAATTATCGATACTGTGCGTGTCTTTGTATCTTCCTATTAGTCTGAAATGTGGTAACCTGAGTCGCCTGTAACAGCCTTGTGTCAGGGCAGTTAGCACTGCACAGATATCTGGTCACACGTGACGATGTTTTTTTTTTTTTTTCGCTCCTGAGACTCTCGTAGTTTTTTTTTTTTTTTTTATGTGTGTGTCAAGCTTTCGTCGAATGTGTGTCAAGGTGTTACAGCGCCCACTTGTGTGTTCAGGTGCGCCGACCGCGCCAGACATACACACGGCTGTGTCACTGGGTCCTACTCGATGTAAAAGTGTTTTATTGTCCCTACTACGGGATAAAGCGTACAGTGCCATGGGTAGAGTCTGCATACTTCCTACTGAGATGTTGTCGGATGTCTGGGAAGACATTTCGACACCACTGTTAATCATGTGTAGATTAAATATTTACCCAAACATCGTAACTGTAGAAATTGTGCTCTGCAGTGGAATGAAATACGGTAAGTTGATCATTTCACCGAGTGCGATCAGCGAATTAGGCCACGTAACAGCGATTCCTACTGCGGGGAGCGTAGCTTGCCGGACACTTTTCAGTGCCGGTTGAGAAGCAAGGCGACAGCTGCGGACGTTTCCGCCGTGTACCTTGAAAGCTCTTCGTGTTTTGCTGATGTTTTTTTACTTACGTAACATGAGTTTTGCGTCGGAGGTAAATGAAGGCCGCTACTTACCTGGAACAGAAAGAGAACAACTTTAGAACATGACACTGGAAAAAGCGACAAGTGCTCTTACATGCAAACTTAGAATTATCAAAGATAGGAACTAAAAAAAGGCCAAACGTAATGTCCGATTCAGCGTTAATACAAAAGGTAATACTTACACTACAATTACAGCTATATAAAAATGTGTTTAAAACCGGCGAGTGCAAAACAGCGATTTTTTTTTTCAGTTCTTGTATGAGGGTATCTCTTATGTCCTTTTCGCAGCTGGACGTACGTACGTCTGTGCAGTGATTTGCAATCTCTCCTCATTATACTGTTCAAGTACAACCTGGACTTTCCACTCTAATTGTGTCACGTTACGTAAGGAAAGTTAAAACGGAGCTCGTACCCATCCATATTATGTGAATCGATTAATTCCTTTACGAAAAGATATAAAGGGGCGCCACTGTTATGTCCACTGATGGAATGTCATTCCAATTGTAAGTGCAGAAACTGCCGAATTTTTCTGAAGCGCATCGCTAGTACCTTTTAAACTAGTAAGAACAAATTCTCATTTTGCACGAAAGTACATAAATAGATTGAAGAACTGAAGATTAACACGGCTAATCAACAATGGTAGATTAAACGTTCGGAAGTATAATTTAAAAGTCTCTTATCACATCACAACAAGAAGGGAACGTTAGGAATTCTCCTAATATGAGTTTTTTTTCCTTTTTTTTTATTTTAGAAGTCTGGTGAATCATTTTGTGCCTCTTCTGAAAACGGTATAACCAAGTTCGGATCGTTGGGACGTCCAAGGGGTCGACAACCGATGACAAAAAATTTGTATGACAAGACGGGAGAAACTGCTAAAACGTTCAAATGTTTGTACAGCTTTTGGGACGCAGCTACAGGGTCATCAGTCCCTAACCTTACAAACTACTTATGAACTACCTTATACTAGAGACGGCACAAACATCCATGGCCGAGGGAGGATTCGAACCCCCGACGGCGAACTGCCACGCGCACAGCAAAAAAAGAGATCAAATGTTTATATAGCTTATGGAACTTAACTACGGGGTCATCAGTCCCTAAACTTACAAACTACTTATGAACTAGCTAATTCTAAGGACGGCTCAATTATCCATGCCCGACCGTAGTGGCCGTGGCGCACCGCAACATGGCGCTGCAGTACGCACGGCTGATACGCCGCGGCGAAGAAACTGCAGTGATTTACGAGGCATTAATACCTGACACAGACGATGGTTTTTAAATAAAAGCCAAACGCGTATGGTGTGCAAAAATTGTCGTGATAGCAGTCAGTGTACGACGGTAATCTACTATAATGAAATACGTCGTGTCGATCTGGACACAGCATTGTTACTGGATGCGTCACGTTTGCCAACAGTGAGTAGGGCGAGGTGGACCGCTTGCTAGGCCGATAAGCATCGGCACAGCAGCTGGGCAGAGGTCGGCGCAGGGAGAGCGGAGAGTAATATCTCTGGCAGCCATTCTGTCCCGAGGGACGGCGCTTCTGCGAGCACAATGCGCAGCCCCGTAATCTGGCGAGAGTGCTAAGGCCGGCAAAACACGCCGCGGAGAGGGAAGAAGGCGCTGCATTGTACGGGCCCTATCACTAATCGCTGGCTGCACGAGCTGCAATTCGCAATTGGCCTATTACCGCGCCGCAGATGGCTCGCGGCAGATACGTCGGCCGCGAGGTATGTGCTGCGGCTTCCCCGCCTACACGATGCTGCAAAGCTCGCCGGTACACGTGTAAAGCCCGCCCTACACCGACGACTATACCTGTCATCACGTAAGAAGGCGCTTCCGCGAATAGAGGCGGAGCGATAGGGGAAGCGTGGAGGGGAGGAGCTACGGCCGAGCGCCAACAGTTGCGCCTGCGGGAGAAACATTGCGTAACTCGCGGCCAGTCACGCGCCTACAGAATGAACATTATTGACTGGCGTTGCGGTAACGGAGGGGGATGCACAGAACGGCTGAAAACTGGGCCACCTTCCTACGTGACGCCGACTATAATCGAGGTGCGTGCATCTTTCGTGCCTATGTGTAAATCAGCAACTTAGTATGTCACGATTGTGACTGTGATCTCAATCTTCATATATACATAAAAATGAATTACTGTTTCCCTTGGTCAAGCCATAAATTGAAATCGGCTCCTGCGATATGACTATTTTTTTTAATTATTTTTATTCTCAGGGCAAGATTTATATGAAGTACAAGTTTTATGAAATTCACTGGGAAATTGGAAAATTTGAGAAAAAAATGACAATGCGTTTTTCAGTGTCTCCGTGTCTTTCTGTTCCATACAGATCTACAGTTATCCGATATTCCTGAAATTTTTCACAATTAACCTTTAAACCAAGACCTGTACAGCAAGAGGCAGGTCGCTGTCTACATAAAGTTTTGTATGGGGCTTGGCAAAGGGTACTCTGCAAAACGAAGACCATTTCACAGATCACCACAAAAGCTGACAGATGTATACCAGGTGTGTGAGAAAAGTAATGAGACTGATTTCATACTAACCAATGTTTTTATTATTTTCAAACAACAATGTTATCTCCTTCAAAGTAGTTCCCTTAGGCAGCTACACATCGGCGGAGTCGTCGTTCCCACTCTTGGTAGCAGCGCTGGAATTCTTCAATTGGTATGGCTTTTAACTGGTCAGTCACTGTCTTTTGAATGTTCTCCAGAGTTTCAAAATGACGTCCTTTTAGAACATGTTTCAATTTCGGGAAGAGGAAAAAGTCACAAGGACTCAAATCAGGTGAATAGGAGGGTTGAGGAACAACAGTAATGCGTTTTGAGGTAAAAAATTCACGGATGCAAATGGCCGTGTGATGCGGAGCATTGTCATGGTGAAGCATCCACTTGTCTGCAATTTCTGGTCTCACACGGATCACTCTTTTCCTCAACTTTTCAAGGACACTTTTATAAAACACTTGGTTGACAGTTTGTCCTGGTGGACGAATTCTTTTTCCTGTCAAAAAAACAAATCAACATGGTCTTGATCTTTGACTTGCTCATTCGACATTTCTTCGGCCGAGGAGATGACGGAGTGTGCCATTCTTTACTTTGCCGCTTTGTTTCAGGATCGTACTCAAATATCCAGGATTCATCACCAATGATCACACAATTCAAGAATTCTTGGTCATTAGCAATCCTCTCAAGAACATTAATGCAGACGTTTTTTCGAATGTCCTTCTGTTCAGTTGTGAGATTTTTCCGCACCAATTTGGCACAAACCTTTCGCATGTTCAAATCATGTCACAATTTGATGCCCGGTGAAAGTGTTTAAATTTAGCTGTTCACTGATCATCCTTATTGTTAAACGATGGTCTGATCTCACAAGAGCCCTCACACGATCAATGTTTTCGTCAGTTTTTGAAGTCGAAGGTCACCCTGAGCGAGGTTCATCTTCAACGTGTTCTCGGCCTTCCAAAAATGATTTGTGCTAGCGGAAAACTTGTGCTCTCTCGATAAACACTGTTCCCCATAGGCCTGTTTCAACTTTTCAAGTCACACTCGCGGATTCACCAAGTTTAACACAAAACTTTATTGCACAACGTTGCTCTAAATTCCGATGTTGCATTTCTGTGATGCACAATGAAAACACAACTTTACTAATGGCGTTGTGAAAACTAATGTGTTAACTGTACGGAGTTGTAACTCGGACTGAGGAAGTGGAAGGGATCAACAATCAGATTTAGCATCGGTCGGTAGACACAACGTTGCCAGATCTCCCGCAGTGTTGCCAATCTCATTACTTTTCTAACACACCTCGTATGAATCTTACTAGAATGGAACAGGTTGGAGGAGATGAACCAAGGAGGCGAGGAGGAGAAGGGGAGGTGAAGGAATGGGAAGAGAGAGGGAAGGTGGAAGAGGTGGGGCAGTGACAGAAGGGAAGATGGACTAGGAGAGTGCAGAATAAATGAAACCTGGGCAATGCTGGGCTTCAGCTAGTGCTTTACACATTGTACAGTGTGTGAAATGTAAAAAGCCCTTTCTTAGCTGACTGTTCAACATGAACAAGTATTCTGCAGCATCCGTCGCGTGGTGTTACCAACTCGACTCTCATCGTCTGTGTGGAGTGCTCATTTTCGTCAACTACCATATAAATTGTCTGCTGTGCAGTTTCGCGCCTGAGCGGTCAATTGACGTTTTCGTGACTCTTTTTACATGCCAATAAACAATGATAATCTTCTTCTTAACAACAGTAACGAATGTAAGTGCAAATATTTGTAGAGGTTACTCACATTTATATACGGGTGTTTTGTCATTCAGAGACTTCTAAATGTAGTTAAGAAGTCGTATGTTTTCAGGTTAGGTAGTACCTCCACGTATGCGTAGCGCCACTGTAGGGAGGCAGGCTTTCCTTACTGTCTCGTATGCCAGTCGACTATCTTCGGATGCGCGCCCTCTGTAGAGCAACACTTACAAACGACTGCACAACTCGGCGCGACATCCACGACAGCGCAACGTCAGAGCTACAGAATAGCAGCATTTACGAATAATTGCAGAACTGTGCGTAACATTCAGTCCCAAAATGTTAATGCTACGAAAATATAATTTTGATTTAAGTCTGAATTGATGTAAAATGTTATAAAACGTGTTTTTATGATTGTACTTTACTGAATTCACAACTTTTGCGGAAGTATAAAAACGTTGTTGATGAAGTGCCTCTTAGAAGTAACATACAGGGTTAGTACAATGGCAATTTAGTAATCAACTAAGAAGATGAAAATGTGATAAATATCAGGAAGATTGGATAAATAGAAAGGCTACTGGAAGTTAGGAACAGTTCAATGCTCGTACTCTACTCGTAGATGTCATTTAAAAATTCTCTAGCTATTATGTTGGCCTGCCGCGGCCCGCGTTTGCAAGGCAGCTCTACGCGTATACTCCGCGTCAGTCGAGAGAAGCAGGCACTCCGTATCGATGTTTGATTTCGCGTTGCCGCCCGTAGACATTTGATAATCCACGTGGTAAGCGTTGAGGATTTTCTCCACTTTTGTAAAGCAAATTATCTGGTAGTTCCCGTGGAAGACGTAGCTGAACTGTTTCTTGTGCTGTTACGATACGAACAATAATTTACTTAACAATTCAATGTCTAATTCACGTGTATTTTATTTAAAGAATATACAAGTTAACTGGGAAATTTGTAATTTCATTTTCTTTGTAGTTTCCGAGTCCTTTGAATTTAATAGAGATTAGGAACATTGTGTTACAGTTTCAGGAGCTGAACTATGGCGTAGCTGACTGAAGATTAAGAGCAGTATGTTCTCCATCGCTTCCTCGCGCTCATAGCATTAACTTTCAGGCGCTGGAAAAGGCAGCGGTAGATAAAAATCTCGCCCAATAATGAATTCAATTACAGAGTCCAACGACAGAAACAACCGTAAAAATAAAACAACCCACCGCCCCACACCAGGACGCGTATATTTCCCGAGATCAGGAATTATATTAGCACAACAAAATAAATTTATTGATAGAGCTGAAGCATTGAATTAAAATTTGTGGTGCGGCCGGGAATCGAACCCGGACCTCCATGCATGGAGGTCCGGGTTCGATTCCCGGCCGCACCACAAATTTTAATTCAATGCTTCAGCTCTATCAATAATGTCTTTGACATATTTGAGACGAAAATCCGTCTCAGGGATTCTTTCATTGTATTTAATTAAAATAAATTTAAATTTTGTTAGACAGAGGAGGAGTTAGAGAGGGAGGGGTACGAGATGAGGTGGAGGTAAGGGGAAAGTTGGAGAAGGTAGTAGTAAACGGATAGCCGGGCAACGGTTGGCTTCTAGCTATACTTGCAACGACAGACGCAAGCGGGCTTGGTCTGCGCATCAACGTCACGCATTCGTCGACAGCCAATGAGCGTTCAGTAACTTTCTGAACGCTCTGCTGCGACTGTCGTAGGCGTTTCCAAAACGGAACTTGTCGGTAGCCAGTTATTCAGTGTATTCTAGTCTGTTTGTTGCAAGTTGCCATCTCTGATGGTGCTGGCATGTGACACGTTCTATCCCAGCAAGCGAGAGCCATTACTTGTGGGCTGTAAGGTTTCTTCAAGAGTAAAGAACGTATATGCGTACTTTAACTGTCGCGTGAATCGGCAAAGATGCTGCTGTCTAGACATCAGCGACGCGGCATCGTACGTGGATCTAACTAGAGTCTTATTGAATAAGTATGTCCGCGTGTTTGTTTGCCGTTCACACAAATCTACACTTTCATTATGATCTTGATAAAATTTTACACACTTGAACTTAAAACAAGGCGAACGTTACCGTGGTACACAAAACTTCGTAAGGTGCGTGACAGAGGCTACCAACAGACTACGAATGCTTTTGACCGATCACCATGAAAGTTGTATATACACAGGGTGTCCCAGGTATCTTGTCCACCCAAAATATCTAAAAAAAATGTTCAAATTTTTGTAGAACTTATGGTACTTAACTACGTGGTCATCAGTCCCTAAGCTTACAAACTACTTATGAACTACCTAAGACTAAGGACGGCACAAATATCCATGCCCGAGGGGGATTCGAACCCCCGACCGTAGTGCCCGTGCACACCGTGACTGGAGCGCCTCAGTCCCCTCGGCCACCGCGGCCGGCCCAAAATATCTCTGGAACAATAACAGCTATTGGAAAACGACCTTCATCGGTATCAATTTACGGCTGGGGCCCTTGAATGTACATATTTGGAAACATTCTAAAACGAAAGCAAATATGCTTTTTAACACAAACTTATGTTTTTTTTTTTTTTTTATGGACACCCTATATTTTTCTTCAGCAATCCATAGCATGACAAATCACATAAACAATGGCGTTGATTGCATCGCAATATCTCGGGATGTAATTGGAATATTGCGATGCAATCAATGCCATTGTTTATGTGATTTGTTATGCTATGGATTGCTGAAAAAAATATAGGGTGTCTATTTAAAAAAACATAAGTTTGTGTTAAAAAAACGCTTTCGCTTTACAATGTTTCCGAATATGTACATTCATGGGCCCCAGCCGTACATTGATACCGGTAAAAGTCGTTTTCCAATAGCCGTTATTGTGCCAGAGATATTTTGGGTGGACAAGATAGCTGGGACACCCTATATATATAGAACATTTTTACACCGTGGCAGAGGGTGCCTTAGAATTAACTTCCACACCGTTTCAGCGATCACCATAAAATTTGTCAGTAATTTCCATATCGGGCGCAAGAAGATGGACTACCAAGGAGTAGATCAGCAGAGAGGGGGGGAAAGGAGATGAACACGAGGAGAGGAGCAGATGCAGAGAGTTAGCGAGAAGAATTTCGCCAGAACATCATTAGAATGACAGTAATCGAAACGTCGCGGAATGCGAACATGGTCACCCGAGTGAATTCAAAAATGTTCAGATGTTTTTAATTCTATGGGACGAAACTACTTTGGTCATCAGAGTTACAAATTACTTAAACTAAGTTAAACTACCCGTAGGATAACATACAGTCACATCCATTCCCGAGGGAGGACTCGAACCTCCGACGGTGACCACGCACTCCGCAGTAAGGCGCCTTAGAGCGCACGGCTACTCCCGCGCGGAACGAGTGCAGTCCCGAGAAGGTTTCATCACATCACAAAATAAACGCAGAAAATAGCGCAGTTTTACTTTACTTTTCGTATTTAGTCTTCTTGCTAAGTGTCAAGTAAGAGAGAAAACTGTTTCCGTCGTCAAATAATTCGACGTTTATTGAAACAATTTTCAATAAAACGCTTATTTACATATTGTCGTATCTGTGCGTAGTACAAGTCTTTTTCTCCGTAAAAAGTAATAACTTAGTGCATTCTCATACTTCCTTATTTCTGTGCAACGCCTGTACATTAGATGTTAGCAGGACACTGACAAGGGAAGTACTTGAGCTCGAATAGACGTACCTGTAGGAAAGTTTGGTTACAGGATCATTATGTATCCCTCAATGTGCTGGTGGGTGTAGTTTATCTGCAAAACTCTGCAATAATGCTCTAGATAGCACTGTAGATGTAATTGTAGACGCCACACGCAATGTCGTATGCACTGAAACCTCTTACGTAATAATCATAGCACATGTTCTCTAGTGTGTTGTCATCAAAAACCGTGATGATATGATTTTTTAACTTCTTCTCGGGAGACGGTTTTGGTATTCACTGTCACTGCTTCAATCGCGTCTTTCCACTCTTGCAGTAGCACTACTGCTTGTAATGAGTTGTTCGTCATTATCATCTCTATCATCATGTGTTAGTATTACAACAGTATCTGTTTCTAACTTATGCTCATATTTCTGCACTACAATAGATACCAGGAAACATGCGAATTATTCATCTTCTACACCAATACCATCTTCGGGAAGAAGGGTTCTTCGTAACTTCATCTGAACCAATCGCAATACAGTAACAGGACTGATTACCAATCACGGACCTATCCTGACTTACCGGTAGGTCAGTGTGCAATGCAGCATGGAACACGCAGAGGCCTCTAACGGACGACTGCAGATGCTGGAGGATCATCAGTGTAATAAGGAACCTTTACATTTTCCCTCACAGTATTTTGGTGTATTTGTATTTGTTCGAGCCAAGTACTTTCCTTGTGAGATATGGTCAGCACATGAGGAAGTTCAGTCCCTGTCACGCCTCACCTCATCTGCAGGTCTAGGCAACCGCCTGGAGTGACAGGAGAGGAAACGCGCCTCGTTTTGCAGCTTGACCCTGTCTTCGCAACTCCCAGCAGCTGCCGCCTCCCCGCGTGGTCAGCGCCCCAGCCACCCTCCACCCCGTTCGATCGCCACCCCACAGAGTTAGGGGAGGGAGGCCGGGCGCTCAGACCGCTCCACTGGTCGCGGGTTCGATTCCGGCTGAGCGGCGGTGACGCACAGCTGCCGGCTGAGTCACTCGCCGCCCCCATCGTCGCAAACCTGTTCTCTGACCGCCGTGCCGCGCCAGCAATTCCATTCCATCCGGCCGGCGAGCGGCCGTAAACACCAATGACGCCATTACTGCGCTCGAGAGGACTGGATGCCACGGCAGCGCTCCTTGTCTGGATCTGCAGGCGCAAACTGCACGCGCTGGTTACGATATTGCTATGTAATAGGACTAGTCATGTTACAATCAAGTAATAGGTAATATACTGAAATATTTGACCAACCCCACCGTGTCTACCGGTTACGCTTGACAAACACAGCAGGCAGCACGGTAGGAAAATTGTATATGTTGTCGAAGAAACCATCGTACGAACAGTTAAGTTGTGCACACGAAGACAATTCACCGTGCAACGATAGTCCTCTTTAGCGAACCCTTGTCGACAGCACCCATCACTTGGTGTGAGTAAAGAGCTGGTTGTGTTTGGCATGAACGAGCTAATATATAAAGCAGAGTGTTCGTATGTTTGTACGTGTTGCATACAAATCTACAGTCTACACACTCAACATCACGTCACTAGCGTCCAACATGTGCTTTTGCAATTAATGTTATTTACTAACGTCTTCATTCGAACATATAACAGAGAATTTTGTTTTGTATGTGTGTGATTCAATTGATAAATAGGAAATAATTTCTTTAATTGTAAAGTGCAAAAGCGATTAATAAATTATGTCTTTATTGTTTTCATAGACTTTTTAGCCTTATTATGTATGTATATTATCAGTTAAAAGAACAAGAACAAAATTCATGCTACAGCTTATATTTATTCATAGAATAGTGTGTTTTAGACAGATGTAAAGACTAGCTTCTTCTTATTGTGTTTAAATTATAGTAGATACATCGTTATTCATTTCTAATATATAAGGCAGAGCGTCCGTATGTGTGTACGTGTTAAATACAAATCTACAGTTTTGTTCCAATCTTTATGAAATTTTGTAAACCTAAGCTCCAATCCATGAGGACGGTCGCCGTAAGTGTAAGAATCACATACGATATATAGTTCACGAGATATGACGTCATAAACAATGAGATGCGCGAAAAACTACTGCATTTCGCGACAATGCTGCTCATTTTCTCCTCAACCATTGGACCGATTTCAATCAAATTTGGACATACATTCCTTACCATGAGGTAACAATTGCTGCATGGTTAAGAATCACATACGACACATGGTTCAAAAGATATTACGTCGTAACCAATAGAAATCGCAAAAAAAGCCATATAATGCGGCGAGACTTTCGAAATACACTGTATGAGAATGACAAGTACTTAGCGATTTGCAACAAACTTTAAACATAATTTCATATCGTTATTAAACTTTTCTCGCTGGTAACCATAGTAAAATGATGAAAGGAAAAAAACGTTTCTCGCTTACTACTGTTCCGCTGTTAATGGAGTAAAACTACGGTATTCGATATGACGTTATAATTTATAATTTGTACACTACAAATTGTAGACGCAGGAGATTTTACAGAAAGTATACACACATATAGTGAATGTACCTTCCAGATTGTATCACAGTCCCACACATAGTTCATGAGAAATGAGCACATAAACAGTAACGTTCCGCTGTTCATGGACTAAAACTACCGGGCATGGATATTTGTGCCGTCCTAGTTCGTAAGTAGTTCATAAGTAGTTTGTAAGTTTAGGGACTGATGACCCCGTAGTTAAGTCCCATACGCTTAAGAAACATTTGAACATTTGAACTAAAACTACGGCTTTCGGTATGACGTTACAATTTATGATTTGTACACTGCAAATTGTAGCCGCAGGAAATTTTACACACAGTATACACACATATAGTTGAATGTACCTTCTAAATTGTATCACAGTCCCACACGTAGTTCATGAGATATGAGCACATAAACAGTAACTTTCTTGGAAAACCGCCCCATCACGCACCAAGTTTTAATGTATTACTTCTTTACTGCTAATTGAATTCCCAAGAGATTTTACAGACATACAACCCTTATACAAATGAATATATACCTGATAATGGCACGAATAAATAAATAAATTCCCGGGCAACGCCGGGTTTTCAGCTAGTATTTTCTAAATACGTGTTGACCTTGGGTCAATAGATCATTCTGTTCGAGATAATTCATAATATCTGAATACAGGATATGTTCCAAAACGCTGCTGCAGATTGACGTCAATGAAATAGGCCTGTTACTCCTACTGTCTTTGTTGAAGATAGGTTTGACCTTTGCAACTTTCCAAGCTTTTGGTACATATCCTTCTTTGCAAAAATCAAATCAAATGTTTGTAATTCTATCGGACCAAACTGTGTGGTCATCAGTCCGTAGCTTACAAACTACTTAAACTAACCTAACCTAAGGACAACACACACATCCATGGCCCAGGGAGGACTCGAACCGCGCGCTCCGCAGCGAGACGCTTTAGACCGCTCGGCTACTCCACCGCGGCTTTCTTTGCAATTAGCGCTGGTATTCCCGGACTTTATGTACACCCCTGTATTTACTAAATTTTTTAATGGAAAATTAATAAATAAATAAATAATAATATTGGCAGTTTGATATCGATATATCGGATAAAAATATGGACCCTAAATATACATATTTTTCAAAATATATTGATGTATCATTTATCAGCGTCCTAGAGGTGGCACAGTGATCAGCGCTCTGAACTGGCATTTGGGAGCACCACGGCTCAGAGACCCAACCGGCAATCCAAACTCGTGTTTTCTGTGATTTCTCTAAACCGCTCCAGACAAATGACTAAGTGGTTCCTCTTAAAATGGTACGGCGGATTTTGTTGCTCATCCTTTCAGAATCCGAGTTAGTGCTACATATCTAACGACCTTTACGAAACTTTTAACGATCGGTTCTACTCAGTGGCGTAGCTGTGTCACCAAGGGCCCCGGGGCAAAAATGACATTGGGGCCCTCTTTACACTAATACTATACAGATGCAAAACTGCTTCGTCATCAGCTTCTTACTGACCACTAGAAAACATAATAAGGCAAACCTAAATACTATTAGGTAAATTATCATGCGTCACGCAGCAGATAATATTTAATTGTACCCTTAAATATAATTATAACTGCGAAAGTTGGTTTGTTTGTTATGCTTTCACGCAAAAGTTACTGTGCGGATTTGAATTAAATTTTGCAGAGGGATAGATTTGGACCTGGATAGGACATAAAGATAAACGATCTCTTGGGATAGTTTCGAAGTTGCTCCATACTAGGTGAATGAAGTCGCAGGCATAAGCTAGTAAAAAATAATGAAGAAGTATTACTTAACCATGAAATCATGGCCCCTTGCCGCGAAGCAAACCGGGAACAGTCAAGTCGGCGGTGACAGCAGGCGGACTGTTGTCAGTACCGACAGATCACTGTCGCTAAACTCCTCGCTGTTAAGTCATTGCTCCGTACCGATCAGCCTAATTTCGTTGATAGCCCAATCAAAGAAGGAAAATAGGGGAAATATTAGTGTAGGATGGTTTCAGAAAAGAAAGTTGCCGGATTTTGTTTGATGGAATACTTTGGTTTGAGCCGTGCCCCTACCAGGCTTCATGAAGTATATATTAATGTCTGGCCAGGAAAAAGTAATAAGTAACTAAGTTGACATCTTCGCTTATTATAGAGGCAGTGGGGTTCAGGATAGTGTCTTGAATGCACAATTTACTATTGTGACAAAATAACCATATTTTCTCTTCTTCTTGCACGAATTTCAGAGTGCAATTGCTTACAGCACTTCATTGGGATCTATGATTATGGAGCACACCCTTGGGGAATTCACTACACAAACAGTTGAGATACCATAATAATACCGTTCGGTAATAATACATTGTAGAGACTTCATATTCAATTGTGGTCACACTGCATACTGTCAAACACTGTGTTAGTAATTCAGCATCATCCACTGTTATTTTGCAAAGATTGGCAGGCACGGCATCTCCGACTTCAACCGACAATACGCTGACGATGGCAGGGTCCATGTCTTAGCGGACAAGCAAATGACCTTGTTATGTTTATATTCTGGGGTGCGAATAATTTTTGGATTTCACTTCGTGCGTTTGAGGTTTGTTGGTCAGCGTTCAAAAAGTTCAAAGTCGGAAAATCTTCGTTCAACTAAATTATTATATACAGTAGAACTTCGATTATCCGAAGTAATTGGGGGACAAGAAAGTGTTCAAGGATCTACGGTAACTTTTTTTTTTTCGAACGTCGCTCACGTAGGCCGAGGGGCCCCTTGGGCTCGGGGGTCCCGGGGAACTGTCCCGCCTAGCCCTATGATAGCTACGCCACTGGTTCTACTAACCGAGTAGTTGACAGAAAGCAAGGCAGACAGAAATCACAAAGTCCAGTTGTCTCGTCCGAATATGCGTGGTTAAGATCGTGTGCAGGTGAACTGTGGCGACAGAGTGGCATTACATCACTGCTGACAGGTTGGTAAGGCGTCTCTGGCAGGAGTTGTGTCGGGTAGCCCGTCGCCATCAATGAGAGGCGCTTCAGCACCGTGATGCGCCTCCTTCGGCCAATTAGACGCGCTTGTCAGGCGCGAGCCTACTTGCTATCCTGACAAGAGGGCGGGAGGCAGTTATTAACAGGTCTGGCCTCAGCTGTGGCGAGCAGGTAAATAGGGCACGCGTTTTATAAAGTTCCGACTTGCGTTCACCTTTCGAGCCAGAGTGCTAGACAGAGTGTTCACAGAACGGTTGGCTTATCCAGCGATTATCTAAGCTATCAGCCAACCACCATTTTGAGATTCTTTGGATATCTTTTCTGGTCTGGTAGTTAGATTTAAATGGCGCGTCTCAAAAATAAAATAATATAAAATAAAATAAAATAAAAATAAAAATAAAGAAAGAAAAAGAAAAACCGTGTGTCAAGCTTTGAACTTTGTACACTTGACAGAGAAAGTTTCCGTTATTTTGAGAGTTTAGAACAATTGCCGTCTTCGATTTACATTTTATATTCAAGAAATATTTATAAGGGGAATCATCACCATATTGTTGTCGACCGCAGCAACACCACCAATACTGAACAATAATATTAGTCTCGGTCTCTGTGATGTGTAAGCAAAACAAAACAGTGGCACCGTCTACACAAACGTTTGATTGTAGCAATGTCAAACCACATGTCGATGAAATTGTCTGGTGCTGTCACTAACATATGACTTGTTGTTGAAAAGTTTCTCAATGAGACACTAGTCTAATATCTTTCAGGATCAGTTTGAGCACAATTTAGGTAAACAAGAAAAAAGTGGGCGGGAACGAAGGAGAAACGAGGAGAGAAGACCAAGGATAAGGAAAGCGATAAAATGGAAAGGCTAAGGGTGGAGATGTAAAAGAAGGTGATACAAAAGGAAGGAAGCTTACGGTTTAACGTACCGACCATGGAGTGGTCATTAGAGATGGAGGTATAAGAAAAAAGCTTAAGTAATATGAAGTGAACGCAGGAGGAAGTCTGAGGGGATCAGAATGTGATGTACAAGAATAAGGTAGGATATATAAAAATTGTCAAGAATAAAATCTACATTCAGTTACCCAACAGAAATCTACCAGTTTCGGGAGCCTCGAGCCTTTCTTCAGAGAAATATTCCTCTCAAGAAAGGCAGAATAGGCTATACTTGAAACCAATCAGAAATACATATTTCCGTTGTGCAACTGGTTGGTGATTTTTAACAATTTCCTAAAGATGGACAAAATATGTATCACATAACGGCAAAAACGGACCAGTTGCATAAGACACTGATCACAACGTGGAGGTACGAGAGTGAACAAAACTTAACGCACATCCGCGTATGCTGTAATTTTGTTATTCAACAATGATTGTTGTGGTGTTTTTGTACAACTTTAACGCCTCTTTGGTCTCAGGTGTCGTACTGTGACATTTTATTATTAGGAAGGAAGGAATCTTAGGGTTTAACGTCCCGTCTACTACGTGGTCATTAGAGACGGAGCTTACGCTCGGATATTTGGGTAATGATGAGGGAAGGAAATCGGCCGTGCAGTTTGAAAGGAACCATCCCGGCATTTGTCTGGAGTGATTTAGGTAAATCACGGAAAACCTAAATCTGATGGCCGGAGGTGGATTTGAACCACCATCCTTCCGAATACGAGTCCAGTGTGTTACCACTGCGCCACCTCGCTCGGTTTATTATTAGGAGAAAATGTGCCTCATCAACATCTCTGTCTGAAATGCAAAGGCTAACGTACGGCTAATACTACATGATGTGCTGTGATTATTTTCCCTATCCTGTACTCCAGCGTGGCGAAATAAAACCGAACAGAGAAATGTTTGAGTGTTCGCGACGGAGACTTAGATGTGTAGTGGTGCAAGGTGGCCTAAGTCTCGCACCATGTGCCGGCTTGCGGAGCGCGCTCAGTTATCCCCCTGGCCGCGCGGGAGTAGCCGCGGGGTCTAAGGCATCATGCTATGGACTGGGCGGCCGCTCCCACGGTCGTTCGAGTCCTCCCTGGGGCACAGGTGTCTGTGTTGTCCTTAGTACGTTTAAGTACTGTGTAAGTCTAGGGACTGATAACTACAGCAGTTTGGTCCAGTAGGTTTACACATATTTGAACTTTCCACTAAACCTAAACTGAGTTAGAAACTGGCACGAGATAGGCGGCTAATGTCGTGTGGAGCCTCGTCTGGTCTTTGCGGTCTGCTGTCTACATTTATATAAATACTCTGCAAGTCATAATGAAGTGCATGGCAGAGGCTTCATCGAACCGCTTTTATGATGTTTCTCGCCGGCCGTGGTGGTCGAGGGAACTGCGGTGCGCCAGTCACGGTCTGCACGGCCACTACGGTCGGGGATTCGAATCCCCCCCCCTCGGGCATGGATATTTGTGCCGTCCTTAGCTTAGCTAGTTCATAAGTAGTTTGTGAGTTTAGGGACTGATGACCTCGTAGTTAAGTCCCGTAAGCTATACAAACATTTTATGATGTTTCTCAACAGTTCCATTCTCTAAGAGCTCGCGGACAGAAGGAATACCTAAATATTTCCGTTCTTAATCTGATTTATTTTATTTTGATTATCATGTATTCCTATGTAGGTGGGTGCTAACAAAATCTGGTGGCATTCGGAAGAGAAAGTTGGTGAAAGAAATTTCGCAAATAGATCTCGTCGCAACGAGTAACGCTTTTCTTTTAATGATTTCCACCCCAACTAGTGCATATTTCCGTGAGACACTCTCCCCTATATCGCGATAATACAAAACTAGCTGCTCTCTTCTGTACTTTCTCTAAATCGTCTGTCAATTACACTTGGTGGTGATCCGAAAATGCGCAACAATACTCCAAAACAGGACGCACAAGTGTGGTGTAGGCAGTTTCTTTAGAAGAACTGTTGCATCTTCTGAGTTTTCTTCCAATGAAACGCCTTTCCTACAATATTTTCTATGTAAATGAAAAATTACTAACCCTAACAACTGTTTTTCGTCTCGAACGTGTCAAAGACATTAAAGAAAAAGGTGAGGCACCGAATCAAAATCCGTGATGCGGCCGGGATCGATCCTGGACCTCCATGCTTACTAGGCAGACGTCTTACCAGTTTTTTTCTTCTTTTTTTTTTAAAAGATATTTTCTCCCGTAGGTATTCTTAAAAATAAATATCTTCTTATTTTTGATTATTTACCACAAAAACACAAAAAACAGAACCCGACGCAGTTCTGTCTTGAAAGTAAGGAATAACTGAGAATAAACATAGATAAGAAAGTTCTTTGAATTGTTGAGAGGTTAACTTCAGCTCAGTGTTTGCCCAACGGAGTTCGTCTTCTCGAAGTATGTTGTAGGTTTCCCTGCTTCGGTCTAATTTCCAGCGGTCTCCTGTGTCTTCCCAGTTACCAGGTATTATCACCAAGGTTTGTCTTCTCGTAACTCCGACAAGCGTCACGGCCAAAGCTTTCCTGCTGCTCAATTGGTGCTACGATGTTAACGTCGTAAATTCTAAATTTCTTCTTGTTCAAAAATGTTCAAATGTCTGTATAGCTTATGGGACTTAACTACGGGGTCATCAGTCCCTAAACTTACAAACTACTTATGAACTAGCTAACACTAAGGACGGCACAAATATCCATGCCTGAAGGGGGATTCGAACCCCCGACCATAGTAGCCGTGCAGACCGTGACTGACGCGCCTCAGTCCCCTCGGCCACCGCGGCCGGCTTTCTTCTTGTCTTCGCAATATTTGCTTCTGGGTATGAATCAAGTTTCATTGCAACTAAATCTAGAGTCCATTCTTCCAAGGTGAACTGTTAATTGTACCTTAGTACATTAGTTGTACACTAATTGTTTTGTTTAAAAATTTTGCCGTGGAGGAGAGTCTACAAGTCTCGGGCACTCCTCTGCACCAAACTGTTTGCACAGCGGCGGGCCAATGCTGGTCTGTTCGTTGGTGCAGGATCCACGGCAAGGAGTCTGCGTTCCGAGACAACCAGGTGTGCTCTGCGTGTTTCAAACCTGGGCTCCGGGGTGACCAGCTCAGCCTCTGGCCTCCCCTGTGTGTTATTGGGCGGCGTAGGAGCGACGTGGCGCAGCGATATTATCTCAAATCGCTGAACAACGACCAGCGTCCTGAAGGCCAACATCGATGCAGAAGGTTCAGGAGCAACTCAACACACCGCTGAGCACTCAACGTCCTTTTCAGAACAGGGAAATGCTCACTTCATATGGTGGCTAAAAACAGCTGATTCAGTTCCTGATTTAGTCACAACAAGCGCTATTTTTCTTTATTTAAATGCACAGATTCATGTTCACTCTAATATTTATACTTTTATTTTACATTAGAAAATATCACTCTGTCCATATGTGCCGAAAATTCTTAAGAAAAAATATTTTGACTGGAAAACCGCTTTACAGAAGTAGTTTTCCATAATCGATTTTGGAGTTCAAAATGTTCAAATGTTTGTAAATAGTATGGGACTCAACTACGGGGCCATCAGTCCCTAAACTTACAAACTACTTATGAACTACTTACGAACTAGGACGGCACAAATATCCATGCCCGAGGGGGGATTCGAACCCCCGACCGTGGTGGCCGTGCAGACCGTGACTGGAGCGCCTCAGTCCCCTCGGCCACCGCGGGCGGCAGTTTTGGAGTGTTTACATGACTAACCAAAAGCGGATTTGGAAAACCGGTTTACGAAATCCGGTTTTGGGAGCCCATGTAAACGGGGTGTATAGTTAGTTGGGGTTGGGGTGGGGTGGGAGGTTGGGGTTGATTTTTTTGGGACAGGGGACGAAACTACTAAGGTCACCAGTCCCCCGATGAGGAGAGGGAGGAGTGAGGATAGGAGAGCTTGGGACCCCGTGCTTGCCACGGACGTACTCACGAAAGAACCGCGAGGTCTCTGAAAGGTTCTGATATTAGCCTCGACCTTTTCGACGGATGCAACTTGGTAACGGTTCGAGATGAGCTCGTGATCAATTAATTACAGAACGGTAGTTTTTAGTGGTTCCAAGCCGCCACAGGTGGGGCATTACTTGGGCCGCAGCTGGAAGCTGGAGGCTGGCCGTGGACCGCGGCGCTTCAAGGCCGCGGCGCGGCCGGCTGCCAGATTGGGCCGGTCCACGGTCCAGCCCGGAGCTGTGGAGCAGCGGCTGGAATGCGGCCCAGAGACAAAGGCCGCCCCGCCCCCGCCCCCGCCTCCAGCTCCAGCTCCAGCTCCAGCTAATGGAGCGTGGCGCGCCCAGGCGGCTCGTGTTGCCGGCACCTGCCAGCCGGCCGTCTCTAATTAGGCGGACACGGCTGGCTGCGGCTGCCCGCCACGTGTTTACACACGCACCGAGCTTACCGCTCCTGTACTGCGGCCAGGGCGGAAGGTACCGTACCACAAATAGCCAGAGTTTCCATCTCAACACTGCTGCTTGATGATGAATTGACATCGGAGGGTACCTGACACGTTCCACATCATTACGAAGTCTTATTGAATCCGTCATTGGTGGTGGAAGCGGGACAGCGGCTGGTCAAGAGTCTGAAGGAACTGAGATACCAACAGCCCTATGTATAATAAAATATTTATTGTATCACAACCAGTTTCGGCATTCCATTATACCATCTTCAGGTCCCTACATCGGAGCATAATATCCAAAAGTAGGGATTCCAGTGTAGGATGCAGCTCCTCACACCGCGACCACGCGTGTTGTTTCGGCTTCTCCCGCTGACGCTCCAGTATTAGGCCAGTCGTCAGGTATTTTTAGGTCAAAAAAAATTGCAGGAAGCTGAATTTTTGGTATGTTGTTAGGACATATAAGAGTAGTATTAAACAAAGTTTGAAGCTTCGAAATCCTTTTGCGTAACTTTTAAGAGCCAAAAAACCTCGAAATTTTCTGACATTTTTCTAGTTTTGGCTTATAACTCGTGAAGAGTGGTTTTTTGACGAAAAGGCACTCACATCTTTATTAATGTAGATAAAATATTCTAAACTTTAAGCCCAACCGCAGCTCTGTAAGTCCAATAGTTCCCGAGATATTGTACTTCAAAAATTGACTTATTTCTCCAAAAAGTTCAAATTTTCGATTTTAGTCATCTTTCGGCTAGAATATTGGCTCTAATGATCATCCCACGGGGAATGTCATAAAAAAGTTATAGAGCAGTTATTTAACTTTAATCTAAGTACTGAACGAAGTCCATAGGCCCAATAGATTTCTAGTTATCGTTAAAAAACGAAAACTTGAAAAAATCGGAGTATTCAATAAATTGACCCAGGCGAATTGTAGTCCTCTTATCCTGTGTATGTTAAAGAAAAAGGAGGAATTACTCATTGACGATGATTATTAACATATTGTATATAAATAGGTGTAATTATGTGTTAGTGCTTACAAATATATTTGTGAAAGTAGGTATTGCTGTGGAAAAAGAGATAGAGAGAGAGAGAGAGAGAGAGAGAGAGAGAGACGAAAGCCTCTCCGTTTTTGGGTATTGGTCAGCCATTAAGGTATTGGGTCTTTCGTTCGTAGCGAGGCCTTTTGTTGTGCGAAGGTATCAATCCCCCTCCCGTCCCCCTTACTCAGAGTCGTGACTTAGCGGGTGTTCTGTCCTCCCTCCCAAACCTCTTGCCTCCGAGGCCTTCCCCACTACACCCAGTCTGCCCTTAGAAACAGCCGTATTCGGATCCGTGAAGAACGTTTCAAACAAAAATCGTCTAAATCTTGATCTTGGTGGCGTTTGAGGTACGTTCTTTTACAGTACGTCGGAGCTACCCCCGTCGCATGTTTGTTTCGGGGTCGTCGGTAAGTGCCTGCAGAGGGAACAGTGACAGTGAAAAAACACGGAATTCAGACGCTGATAAAAATGAGTCAGAAACGTGGGCTTGAAAGGAACATGAGGTTTTTTGTGCAGATTAAATGGAGTGACAGTATATGACGCATGAAGGAAGAGGTACACTGTGGAAAGTAATGTGTAAGCATTTATCCAGCGAGAAGGAGATGTTTGATTTGCTCAACCATCGTCTTCGTGTGGGGAAAGGCTGAAAAGTGCGTCGGATTCAAGGCGTCACATCATTGGATATTATTGTTTCCTTTGTGGTGAAAAATTCACCAAGGAATATTTCGAGAAGCAGATAAAATTGCCCAAATATCTACAGGATGAACTCCATCAAAGGGAAACACTGGAAGTGAAAGAATCGATTGTGGAAAAAGCTAGACAAGCTTGTGAATGGTGGCAACACACTCTTCGGCGTCTTTCATGTATAAGTGAACTTGTTGCTACTGAGGGTAAGTACCACAAACATTGCTACGTAAAACTGCACTCCTTGTCGCGATCTACTGGTGCAGGAGGTAAACAAGGCCGTCCTGAACATCCCTTCCTTATCGAAGGTATGGAGCGTATACGTGCATACCCTGTAGAAACAAGACAGGAAAACCAATTTTCCATAAGTGACTTGTTTGCAGAGACCTTAACATGTGATTAAAAACCAGCAGCTGCAAGTGTTCAAGTTCATCTAAAAAAGCGTTATGGCGGAAAAATTATTTTTGCGCAGGTTGGTCCGTATCACAGCCCAGTCTTGATGTTCACAGACATTGGACAAAACATCCTTTATGAAAAGTGGTACAATCAAAGACTTAGCGATCCTGCTGAAGAGCGGCTTAGAGTTGTCAAAGCTGCAGCAGAGATTATTCCGCAAGACATTCATTCCCAAACTTTTGACTCTACTCAATATCCCCCGTCAGATACTTTTTTAAAAGACGCAGAGGCATCCTTTTCTTGAACAGTGGAAAAATAAGTGCATAGGATTTGCTCATGCAATCATGGCTGCAACGAGGCCCAAATCTTTCCTATCCTCAATTCAAATAAGCTTTGGAACCTATTTGTATAGAAAATTTGAATCAAAGCACCTTGTTGAACTTTGCCACTGTATGGGAATTTCTTGTACATATACGGATGCTATGCATTTTGAAAGTTCCGCTATCCTCCGTGGAGAAGTGGCCCAACCAGTCGACAAAGGAGCTTTTATGCAGATGTGAACGTTAACACAATTGATGGAGAAAATACGTTCCATGAAATTGGTGGTACAATGATCATGACCCCTCACTCATCCGTTCACCCAGACATAAACAAACCACGTTTGAAGTCTGTATGTGCCGAGTCTATCAGGTTCACACACTGCCACACACATTAAACATTCTTCTATTAGAAAGAAATTTGACTTGTCAGTCATTTCAATTAACGAAGTGAAAATCGCTGAAGTCATTTTGCCAAAATCCCCAGACCTGCTGTGGTTGTTTGGAAAAGCAACTCACATGCCAGGCATCGCAGGATGGAATGGATTCATGGATCAAGTGACAGAAGATCTTCCTTACAAACGTTCTAAGATTGTATATCTCCCTTTTATCCATGCTCCCCCAACCGACTACGACACTGTTTTAACATCACTTTTAGAAGCCAGTTAAAGAACAAGCATTTACGGTCAGGAAACATGTTTTGTGAACTACCATCAACCCTGTACTTGAAAGCCCGAGACATTGTGGAGAGCCACCAGCATCCTCAGCTTGTCAACATAGGGGTGAGACTTAGAGGTTTTCACCACCTCATGTTATTCATGGGGGCCGTCGGTGCCATAATGGCAGGAAGTGACTCAAGGAACTTCTTTGTTCAATATTTGCGGAAAACGGTGTTGAAGAAATCCTTTTATATACAATGCGTTAATAATCGTCAATGAGTAATTCTTCCTTTTTCTTTAACGTACACAGGATAAGAGGACTACAATTCGTCTGGGTCAATTTATTGACTACTCCAATTTTTCCAAGTTTTCGTTTTTTAACGATAACTAGAAATCTATTGGGCCTATGGACTTCGTTCAGTACTTAGATTAAAGTTAAATAACTGCTCTATAACTTTTTTATGACATTCCCCGTGGGATGATCATTAGAGCCAATATTCTAGCCGAAAGATGACTAAAATCGAAAATTTGAACTTTTTGGAGAAATAAGTCAATTTTTGAAGTACAATATCTCGGGAACTATTGGACTTATAGAGCTGCGGTTGTGTTTAAATTTTAGAATATTTTATCTACATTAATAGAGGTGTAAGTGACTTTTCGTCAAAAAACCACCCTTCACGAGTTATAAGGCAAAACCAGAAAAATGTCAGAAAATTTCGAGGTTTTTTGGCTCTTAAAAGTTACGCAAAAGGATTTCGAAGATGCAAACTTGGTTTAATACTACTCTAACATGTCCTGACAACATACCAAAAATTCAGCTTCCTGCAATTTTTTTGGACCTAAGGCCATTTTTTTTTTTCTACGACGACTGGCCTATATCGTTCAGCCCGCTGCCTTTGGTGTAGCGACTGGCGCTTATGGAAGGTCGAATGTAAACGTGTCGTCTTCACCGGTCAGAATAGTTTCTGCCTCGGTGACACTGATGGTCGTACGCGTGTGTGTCATTGTGCAAGGCAGCGAAAAAGTCTGGAGTGGCACGCAGAGCCTACAACCGGAATCATGGTCTGGGAAGCCACGTCCTACACAGGCCGTTCTCCTCTGGAGACAGCCGAGGGAACACTGAACAGCGCTTCTTGCTACCTTTCGTGCACTGACAAGGCGATAAGCTTTTGGAATAGGACAATGCACTTCCATTAACCTTTTCAGGTTCGCCGCGGTGGAGTAGCCGAGCGGTCTAAAGCATCTCGCTGCGCAGCGCGCGGTTGCACGCCGTGGAGGTTCGAGTCCTCCCTGGGTCATGAGTGTGTGTGTTTGTCCGTAGGTTAGTTTACCTAGGTTTAAGTAGTTTGTAAGCTACGAACAGATGACCACGCAGTTTCGTCCGACAGATTTACAGACATTTGAACATTATTATTATTATTATTATTATTATTATTATTATTTGGTCAGGTTCATCTTCAGACGGTCCATGTGTTACAGGTTCATTTCAAGCGTTGGGTGCTGGCTGTCGTGGGTAGACGGAAACATGATTTAATAAATGAAATTACGCGTTGTTTTGGTCGTTTCCACATCACTGGATTTTTCACTGTTGGTCTCGGTAATTCACTGCCACACCACTTCACCAGCGTCCAACGTTGGTCAAACTGCAAAAGCTTTACAACAATATACAAAGAACAAATTTACACACTCCGTCTTAATAACACAAACAATCCAGCTTTGCCGCACACCTAATTTCATAAAGATTGGAACAAAACTGTAGATTTGTATGCAACACGTACAAACATACGGACAATCTGCTTTATATATTAGAAGAAGACTAGCTGAAAAGCCGGAGTTGCCCGGGTATTTATTTATTTATTGAAGCTTCGAGTTAGTACTTCTCGTATCCCTTCTCTCTCTGTCCATCTACTTTTTTTAATAACATGTCACACTTATGGGAGAATGTTCAAGAAATAAGGTTGTCCTGCATAATGTACAAAATAACAACTGCAGTATCCAAACAAAGAAAGGTAGTCACCAAGATTCAAATGATATGTAACCTTAATACCTCATTTAATTCAAAAGTTGATCATAAACAATATTTCTGGTTACTTGTCCAAAATGAAATATGAACAAATTCTTTGGGAAGCCCACCCCTGAGCAAGTGAATGTAGTTGTCCGCGTGAGAAACATGGAGATGTCAAAATCACTCTGCAGTATTTAATAGGTTGCCCTGTGATTTATTAAGCGTAACGGTAATGCAAGTCTCACTGGAAAATACAGTCTCTTGAAGTTAAAAGCTACATCTGCCGGAAATAGGGGGGTATCTGGTGGATGAACACTGTTTCATTCTCTTCCTTTCCCTGTAGCTCTATAGATGTGAAAGGTTTTTACCCATCGCAGTATATACGATCTCATATTTATTGAATTATGTTGTAAAATTGTATAATTTTGTAGGTATATAGTCATTTGTAAAGTGCTGCATGTCGGTAAAATCTGATACGAATATAGTTAGTATTAAAGACGTAATAGCCGGCCGCGGTGGCCGAGGAGCCTGAGGCGCTCCAGTCACGGTCTGCACGGCCACTACGGTCGGGGGTTCGACCCCCCCCCCCTCGGGCATGGATATTTGTGCCGTCCTTAGTATAAGTAGTTTGTAAGTTTAGGGACTGATAACCCCGTAGTTAAGTCCCATAAGCTTAACAAACATTTGAACATTTTTTGAAAGAAGTAATAGATTAAAACCTGGTGCGTAATGGGGCGATTTTCCACTAACTTTACTGATAATGTCCTCATACCTCATGAACAACGTGTCGTACTGCGATTCAATTTCGAAGGCACATTGAGCTATATGTGTGTATACTGTCTGTACAATTTCCTGCGGATACAATTTGTAGTGTTCAAATTATAAATTGTAACGTCATACCGAAGGCGTAGTTTTACTCCATGCACAGCGGAAAACTAGTAAGCGAGAAACTTTTTTTCCTCTCATTATTTTGCTGTGATTGTCAGCGAGAAAAGTTTAATAAAGGTTTGAAATTATATATAAAGTTTGTTGCAAGTCGCTAAGTACTCTCATTCTCATATAGTGTATTTATAAAGTCTCACCGCATTATGTGGAAGTTTCTTGCAATTCCTGTTGTTTATGACGTTATATTTTCTGAATCGTATGTCTTATGTTCTTCTTACTCCTACAGCTATTGTTATCTCACGTACGGAATGTATGTACCAAATTTGGTTGCAATCGGTGCAGTGGTTTAGGAGAAAATGAGCAGCATTGTCGCTTAATGCAGCAGTTTTCCGCGCATCTCATTGTTTATGACGTCATATCTCGTGAACTATGTGTTGTACGTAATTCTTACACTTACGGCGACCGTCCTCATGGACTGAAGCTTACGTGTACAAAATTTCATAAAGATTGGAACAAAACTGTAGATTTGTATTCAACACGTACAAATATAAGGACACTCTGATTTATACGAGGTACGTCCAGAAAGTAAGTTCCGTTTGGTTATATAAAACAAACGTGTACAGATACAGAAAAAAATATTTATTGTACAAGAATCTACAACTGTTAAACTACTTTTCTACATAGCTGCCGAAATTTTGTAGGCACTTGTCATGGCGTGGCACAAGTTTCTGTATGCCTTCTTCATAGAAGGTTGCCGCCTGTGTATTCAGACATGTGGTAGCATGTTCTTTCAGCTCGTCATCGTTGAAGTGTTGACAGGACAAATTTTAGGCGTAAGAAGAGGATTTCCATCAAAAGGTGGTGTTTGTTTCCACGATAGTGCCCGACCTCATGTGGCGAATGTGACCAAACAACTCTTACGGGAATTACACTGGGACGTGTTTGATCATCATCTGTACAGCCTGGGCTTCGCTCCTAGCCACTTTCACCTCTTCTTATACCTAAAAATCTGTCCTTGGTGGTCAAAATTTCAACGATGATGACGAGCTGAAAGAACATGCTACCACATGGATGAATACAGAGGCGGCAACTTCTATGAAGAAGGCATACAGAAACTTGTGCCACGCTATGACAAGTGCCTACAAAATTTCGGCAGCTATGTAGAAAAGTAGTTTAACAGTTGTAGATTCTTGTACAATAAATATTTTTTCTGTATCTGTACACGTTTGTTTTATATAACCAAACGGAACTTACTTTCTGGACGTACCTCGTACATTAGATGATCAACAAAATGCAGCCTGAGAAAGTCAGCAATCATTTTTCAGCGGGCAAGTATTCAATTAAAGACACCTCATACCTTGCTTAGAAAATTTCCCGAACTGCTTTCCTAGGCCGAACTACAATCATTAGTCAACTACCTCCCTCCTCGTATGGGTCCAGTGAGGACTGTAAAGGTAACACGTGTCGACGTGAAGTACCGTCTAACGCGCTCTTTGAGTTGCGGGTGGCCACGCAGCTAGAGAAACCTCCTGCAGATCGTTAATCACACACCCGGCGTTTCTCACGTAGACACGATGGCGTGCTGCTGCGCGCGGCCAAATTGGCGGCGGCGCCGAAGAACGGCGACTCAGTGCCGGCAATCGCGGCGCTTTCCCTGCCGCCGCGCCGAGGCGTCGGCCCTAATTCAGGCAGAAAGGCAAACCGACTGTGAAGGCAGCCGGTGAAGGGGAAAAAAGGCGGCCCGCGCGCGTTTCATTCGGCTGGAGGTCAGCCGCAGCTGCGGCCAGTGCACAGCGCTGTTTTAAGGTCCAGCCACACCTGGCCCAAGCCAGCAGCGGGAACATTGCACGGTACGTTCCTGATGGCCGCAATTAACTGGCTTTCAACGGGAGGTTGCTCGGGAAGAAAGTTTTGATTTTCATGAAATCTGTGGGCATATAAACACAATCGTTGTTTATATACATGTGGCGTCTATTCCGAAAGAAAGACGTCACTTCTGATGCTGCAGTTGTTATTATTTAATATTCGTAGAATATATGACATCAACTGCGATTGGGCAAAGCTGAAAATGTGTACCCAGCCGGGATTCGAACCCGGGTCTCCTGCTTTCTAGGCAGTTGCGCTGACCCCTACACCACTGCGGACACAGTGATCATCGCACCTGCAAGGACTACCTAAGCACGCCTCCCGTAAGGTGGCGATGCGATGATCACTGTGTCCCCAGTGGTGTAGGGGTCAGCGCAACTGCCTAGAAAGAAGGAGACTCGGGTTCGAATCCCGGCTGGGTACACATTTTCAGCTTTGCCCAATCGCAGTTGATGTCATATATTCTATGAACAATCGTTGTTGTTGTGGTGGTCTTCAGTCCGCAGACAGGTTTGATGCAGCTCTCCACGCTACCCTATCCTCAGCATGTCTCTTCATCTGACAAAGAAAGTACTTGGGTTCGAACAAACACATATACATCAAAATCGTACGAGAGATAATGTAAAGATCCCTTATTGTACTAGTGACACTCCCGCATCTGCAAAACTCTGCAGTCGTCCGTTAGAGGCCTCTGCGTGTGCCTTGCCACATTGCACACCTTGACCTGTCGGTTCGCCAGTAGGGACGGTGCAGTGTGCCTCCGAAGTTGCGTTTTGTGACATTTGTGTGGTGAAGTCAGATGGAGCGGCGATTGCTAATCAGTCGTGCTAAAGTATTGCAATTAGTTAAGATGAAGTTACGAACAACCATTCTTCGTGAAGATGGTATTAGTGTAGAAGATAAATAATTCGCATACTTCCTCGTATCTATTATGATACAGAAGTATGAGTGTAAGATAGATACTGTTGTGACACTGACACATAATGATGATAATAGGGATGATAATGACGAAGAACTCATTGCTAGCGGTAGTGCTACGGTAAGTGAGGGAAGAGGCGATGGAAGCAGTGGCAGCGAATACCAACAGTCTTTAGGGACGCGTACGTAGAGATACTGTAACCAAACGTTCATACAGATATGTTTGTTCCAGCCCAAGTACTTTCCTTATGAGAATACGTTCTACAACCTACATCCTTTTGAATCTGCTTACTGTATTCGTCCCTCGGTCTCCCTCTACGATTTTTACCCCACATGCTTCCTTATAATGCTAAGTTGACAATTCTTTGATATCTCAGAATGTGTCCCACAAATCTCTCTCTCTTTTCTTAGTAAGGATATGCCAGAATCTCCTTCTCTCCCCAATTCGGTTAAGCACCCCCTCATCTATATCTATAAATGGGAATGTCTGTTCGGTGTACGTTTATCACGTCTGAACCACAAGGGTACGGTTTTGCGGCTATCGGATAGCTATTTATATATTAATGTGAACGTCTGTTCGGTGTACGCTTATCACGTCCAAATGACAAGACGCAGAGACTTAAATATTTGTGCAGTTACTAATCTATACCTGAGAAATGTTTTACGCACGGTTTTATAGCGATCTGATAGATATATAGTAGTTTTAAGAATATAACGCGAAATGCGGAACAATAATGATTCTTTGAAAATTATATTTACTCTTTGAAAATGGTTTTAATGGTTGCATTGTTGCTTGAGGATTGATAATGATAAAAGGATGGAGTATATTGGGATGGAAAGTTATCGGTGCATATAAAATTCTACTTGTGTGTGTGTGTATGTGTGGTTAATATTTCGCACAGCAGCGAAAACTACAGAACGCAAACGATTGGTCTGTGTGTAATTGTTGTCCGAAGGCTCCCGTTGTACACCATAGCAGTTCCATGCCCATAGCTATAAGGGGGTGGAAGATATGGTGGTTGAAAGTTGTCAAATTATAAAAAAAATTCGGACTAAAGGCCAGCGATGACTTTTGCGACTCTATAGCAAGGAGGCTACATACAGCTAAACGTGATGCCACAGACCATATCTTTGGTGTATGCGTGCTACAATGTCTTCAGCTCTTTCTCTGTAAGGATAAGCTTACGAATAAGGAAATATAAGAATAAATAAATAAAGCAGTAAAAAAGAAATTTCTTTTAATACATCTCTTTAAAAAAAAAAACGAATTGACGTTTCGCGCATAATATCAAGTGATCGATCTGTGATAATATTACAATAATTATTGTTGAATTTCGTGATTGGATTGTTCGAAACGAGTGCATTTTTACGTATGATTTCTTATTTATTATATATTCTCTGATAAATGTAACATGTTTTTCGAGAAAAGATGTACAGAGAAAGAGAGAGAGAGAGAGGATAGGGAAAGTACTAACTCAAGGATCGAATAAATAAATAAATCCCCTGGCAACACCGGGTTTTCAGATAGTTAGTTATATGATCTACCCATCTTTATCATTCGTCTGTAGCACCACATTTCAAAAGCTATCATTTTTCCCCACTGAACTCTTGATCGTCCACGTTTCACTCCCATACAATGCTACACTCCCGACAAACGCTTTCAGAAAGGACTTCCTAACATTTAAATTAATATTGGATGTTAACAAGCTTCACTTTTTTAGAAACGCTTTTATCCCCACAGCCATTCTGCATTTTATACCTCCTTTACTTCGGCCATCAGAAGTCATCTTGCTACCCAAATAACAAAATTCATCAACTACTTTTATTGTCTCATTACCTAATCTAATTCCTTCAGCATCTCCTGATTTTCTGACATTACATTCCATTACCTTCGTTTTACTCTGGTTAATGTTCATCTTATATCTTCCTTTCAAGACACTGTCCATCCCATTCAATTGCTCTTCCAGATCTTTTGCGGTCTCTGACAAAATTACTATGTCATCGGCAAACCGCAATGTTTTTATTTCTTCTCCCTGCACTTTAATGCCCTCTCCAAATTTCTCCTTCCATTCCTTCACTGCTTGCTCAGTGTACAGATTGAGCAACATTGGGAAAAGACTACAACCCTGTCTTACTCCCTTTCCAACCTCTGCGTCCCTTTCTTGCCCTTCAATCGATGTCTGGTTTTTGTATAGGTCGAATATAACTCTTCGCTCCCTATATTTTACCCCTGCTACCTTCATAAATTGGAAGTGTGTATTCCAGTCGCCATTGTCAAAAGCTTTCTCCAAATCTACAAACTCCAAAAAACGTAGGTTCGCCCTTCCTTAGCCTATCTTCTAAGATAAGTTGTAAGGTATTGCCTCCCGTGCTCCTACATTTCTCCTAAATCCAAACTGATCTTCCCCGACGTCATTCCCACAAGTTTTTCCATTCGTCTGTAAATAATTCGTGGTAACAGAACATTAACCACTCGTATACGCAGGAATACATGCGAAACACAGCACTGCGCACTTTCTTCATGGGATCATTTTCGTGGTTTTAACTGCTTCATACTCAAAAAACGTATCACACATCACCGCTGTCCGAGTCAACAGCGGGCTGACCGTCGTTACACTTTTGTGTGATGTAACCACAGGTTACCAAGCGGTGATCCTGACGAATGACAATGATAACTCCTACCGAAATGACTCTCTCTCTCTCTCTCTCTCTCTCTCTCTCTCTCTCTCTCTCTCTCTCTCTCTCTCTCTCTAGCTGATTTCCCGCTGCTTCGCACGCGTAGATTGGATGGTCTGCATTGGTTGTTTCTACTTCTAAATATAAATTTTCATAGATTTAGCTTTGAAAATTCTTTCCTAATCAAGTATTTTGATAAAACTTGCCACCCCCGTTGCACCATTGATGGCAGAATTCAAAACATCCCGAAACACTTTTTTTTTTTAATTCTAACCATGGTTCCAAATCCAAATTTTCGCATTTCTAGCATCAAAATAGTCTTAGTGGCACCCTTAAAAGATTTTCCTTTATTTGGCTCACCTAATGATTCAATTTCCAAAAATATCGAAGCACGTCTTTTTAAAATTCCAATCAAAAATCGAAAACCGATTTTTATACTTCTTGCTTGAAATTTGCCTTAATTACAACGCATTTTCAAAAAACCGTTCGTCCCCTATTTCACCCCCTTAGGGATGGGAATATTGAAAAATCGCTGATGACTACAGTTTAAACAAACAACGTCTACAAATTTCAAGTTTCTGTCTTCTGTTGATTCACTTTTGAGTGCCATTTTCTGTCTTTTAGAAACGGATCGAGAACGCGGAATTTCTTTCTTACGCTTTCGCATCTTTCTTGGTAGTTTTACTTTTCAAACTGCAGTACGCACTTCTTTTTCTTTATTGGTACGCTTGTTGCAAAAAAACAATTGAAGAATGTGCATAACGTTTCGCTGTATGTAGCCTCTTTGCTATTATAGTGTCAAAAGTCATCGCTGGCCTTCAGTCCGAATGTTATATAAGCTGACAACTTTCAACCACTATATCTTCCACCCTCTTATAGTTATTTACACGGAACTGCTATGGGGTACAACGGGAGACTTTGTACTACAACAACAACACAGATCGTTCGTCTCCATTGCTCATTGCTGAAGCGCAAAATATTGACGCCCACACGTAGAATTTTATATAAGTCGGTAACTTTCAACTCCCATACCTGCCACTCCCTTATCGTTATCAACCCTCTACCTGCATAGTGCACAATGGGAGACACTATTCGTTTATGATGTGTAGTTATGGCTGAAGAGGGAAATATAGGCACGAACACCTCAATATATTAAGAAAAGTTTTGCCCTTCTCCTTTATACTGACACTCATGGCCAGTGTTGCCAGATGGCAGAGAGAGAAAATACCTACAGTCTCACAAAAATGTACCTACGTTTTCCCTACTTTCTCCTTACCACCTCATTAATGCCCCTACATCAGGGTCGTAGCCAGGATTTGGGTCTGGGAGGGGCCAGCAGAGGTTAACCAGTTCGTTAATGTGACATGTAACAATTTTGAAAAACTTTAAAATAAATATTTGGCATCGTGATTCACTTGCTAGATATTTTTGCAGTGACTGATCATTACTGATTGATGGAGTCAAGTGTAGATTACGCCGCGAATTCCAAGTGCTCTGTTACACGAGGATAACCGATTTATTGACCGCACGCGGATACATCGAGACACTATCAACCATAGAGTAGGAAAGCAGCAATTATTTAGTTCACAGCCAGCACAAAAAAGGAAGGCTGTCACTCTACATTATTCGATTTTCAAAGAGTAATGCTATGTTGACAACGAATTGTTCATTATAACGTTGACTGTCGCAAATGTTTTAGCGTTTTCTTGTCAGCATCTTGTCATTTACAAGTACTAACTAGTATATCGTCCTGACGTAAATAAATAACTCTAGTCAAGGTAATAAAACGTCGCCGGCCGCGGTGGCCGAGGGGACTGAGGCGCTCCATCCACGGTCTGCACGGCCACTACGGTCGGGGGTTCGAATCCCCCCTCGGGCATGGATATTTGTGCCGTCCTTAGTATAAGGTAGTTGTTAAGTAGTTTGTAAGTTTAGGGACTGATGACCCCGTAGTTAAGTCCCATAAGCTTAACAAACATTTGAACTTTTGGATGAAAATTCCCTACATGATTTTAATGCTTAAAAGTACCTACTTATAGGGAAAATTCCCTATGTATGGCAACACTGCCCATGGTACAGAAAACAAAATTTGTCCCTGAGGCATGTGTATACAGGGTATCTCAAACCTTTTTAATCAAATGGAAACATGTGATAGGCTCAGAGCCGATTGTATTGAGATAGGTAACCAATGACCTAACCGCATATCGACGAACATAGCACACATCACACGTCACTGCAGCTCACAGCAGTTGCTCAAACCGACAGGGGACTGATGACCTAGCTGTTTAGTCCCCTCACAAACCAACAACAACAACAACAACAACTTAAACCGACGGCCGGCAGTCTCAGAGCACGTGTAGTGAGCAGAGTTCACTCCATCCGCATCGCCAGCCGCCACCACAGATCTCCGTCAACGCGTGGGCGGCAGTTACCCGACATCCTGTAATTCGGCCACATTTGCTGCTCCACGATGAGTGGTCCACTGTTGCTGCTGTTCCTGAGATGTGCTGCCACAGTTCTTGGAGACTGTATGTTTGTACTCCCTGTTCCAGTGTTTATAAAATAAAACAACGTCGTAAAAATGCACAAATTTGTGCAAAATTAGAAACGATTGTTCAAAATACTGTTAGTAGAAAATTCTATAAATTACGCTATTAATGAGGGTGTTAAAAGTGAAATATGTTTATATTCAATTGATGTTAACAGTAATCTGCTAAATTAAATTTTATAATTGCTATCTTTTTAAAATTAACTTGTAAATCTATAGATCCACACCTTCCATATCTTATCTACACCACACTAAAGTGTGAGTATTGATTTGATTTTCCGTTCCAGAATATTATATCACATCAAAAATCCACACACTACATGCCTATTCAAAATTAAAGTCATTGCGAGGTGAGCCTTCAGTATTAATCATTAGAAATTTTTTTATCTCTTTCCACAGACGACTTCTGATTTCTGTTTTTATTTTGTTCATGCAACTAAATCATCGCTCGCAGTCAGCTGTGCGCAGAGGAATACTGGAGGCGTCTCCTATAATTAAATCCGTAATAGGGAATGGTTCGCTCATCTTGTTAACATAAATGAAGTCTACCAGCACTTTGAAATTCACTCAGTTGCATCAGCTATTCAACACGTTCTTGAAAAATGCTCATTCCAGTAACATTATTTAAATTCATAGATATGGCAGAATTAACTGGTACATATATTTATGTGACTTGCCGTTTTCCTGCAACTAGGAGTTAGTTCCCTTTTCTTTCGCAAAAGAAATTTTTTCATCGCTTCTCAAATCAACAAACAAACAGCTTCATATGTCAAGAATAAGCGTTCCAAGGAGAACAAATCGGTAAGACATCCAGAAGCTGCGAGGAAAAGCGGCACATTGTTACGGCCTGATCAAACATGAACGGTTATGTTTTCGACCAGTGTTGTTTGTGTGGCAGAATGTTGTAACATTTTTACGAATGCTATTTTGAAGCTCGTCTCATTCACACATCGAGTAGCATAATGCGACAAAAGCGGCTGTGACTCAAAACCTGCCCTGTTCTCGGCGAAGGAATATGTTTCCCAAATGTACTGTCCGACGTCTCCACCTCCAACTTCCATTTTGCGTTCTGAGTCAGTTAATTCCCATCGTGCGGTAATGATCACATTGGGAACCTTTTCATATGAATCACTGCAGTACAAGTCACAGCAGATATGGATGGTAGAAGTCTGTTCTTTCGGACATGTCCGAACCAAAGGATACATATATGTGTATCTACGCGACAACGGCGTTTAATTCATTGATTCACGTAGATGTGGTACTAACGTTCGATGTCGGGCGGGAATCCGAAATGGCGAGTATAAGAGAGCTCCGGCGAATGTGGAACAGCACAAATTTTCACTCCTTGCCGTAGATTTATTTCTTTCCTTCCTCTCATCAAATAAATAAAATTAAGTACAAGTCACAGTTCTGTCAATGCACCGCCGTTTTACAGCTTGTGAAGGCGAAAACACCACCACCTGTATGTGAGAAATTGGACCTCAACATAAACCAGTGTTAAGTGCTGCGTTTACATAGAAAGAAATATGCTTTACTATACAATCACGCAATGGCAGGACAAACAGTGGAAGCAGTTACTTCAGTAAAATATCTGGGGGTAGTCATAAGGGGCGAATTGAAAAGGAACGAACGTATAAAATTAATCATGTATAAGGCAGATACCGGACTAAGATTCATTGGAAGAATCCTTGGGAAGGGTAGTTCCATATCGCGGACCTGGCTTCTGTCAAAGTTCGAGAGCAATAAGCTTCTTAGGGAGTGAACCAATATAGTTATTGCTGCCTCCTGCGTATATCTAGCGAAAAGACCACAAGGATAAAATTAGAAAAACAGAAGAATTCCTTGTAAAATATGCTTTATAAACGATAAATACTAAGTATAAACAAACAAAATGGTATATATATATATATCGACTGAGATCTATGATATCGCTGGCACTGGAGTATGTAGTGAAATATTTCGTGGTTACAAGTCTGTCGGACAGTTAATTTCTATTTTGATGGAGAGTTGGAAGTAATAAACCTAACACTTAAGGAAGTTTTACTCAGCTCTAAAAATCACAGAAAGGTTGATACATTTTGTGATTCAATTTCTACGACACAGGCAATAGCATCCTTCGGAATACCTCTAAATTCTTGCATAAATGAAATAAAATCCTCCATATTCTCAATTACCGACTATGGAACTGAAATAGATCATCAGAGGATACCATCACATACAGGAATCCATGGGAATGAAATGGCAGACTTATTAGGCAAAAAAGGAACAATTAAAACGATCATTAATAATAAATTCAAGAAGATATTTAATGACCACTTGAGGACACATGGGAAAGGAAAAACATGGCTCGCACTGCTAGAGGATAAGAGTCCACTTGGTAAACACTCACGAAGTGAAACGGTGGGAGCTTTTCGGAAAATCAAATGTTCAAATGTTCGTTAAGCTTATGGAACTTAACTGCGGGGTCAAACTACTTATAAACTACCGTATACTAAAGACGACACAAACATCCATGCCGGAGGGAGGATTCGAACCTCCGACGGGGAACGGCCTCGCGCATCGAAGCACAGCGCCTCAAAGCGTGTGACCATTCCGCCGATGCTCCATGACTGCCTTGCGGAGCACATGCACTGAATTGGAATCTTCCTCTCACTGCAGTGTGTTATATGCAAAGGAGAAAACACCATTACGAATTGGAAGTATCTAGGAGGCTACGAAAGACTGCAGTACTGTGTTGGGATGTGCGGTGGCCAGTTGTACTGGGAAGAGTGGAGGTTAATGACTTTGTATCGAATGTCTGAGCACTGAATACATAAACATATAAGTATCCGCCACACACGTTAAGTGGCTGGCGGAGTATGGATGTAGATTGAATGTCATGTGTATCTGAGGTTATCAGTGTCGCAGGAAATGTGACCCCAGTGTAATAAGGTCACGTGATCACCAATTGGAAACCACAGCAGCCACCAGATGAACTTTTCTCGCTAGAAAATAACTAACGAATGTATGCAATCAGAGAATCCAATATCGATCTATTGACCCAAGGTCAACAGGGATTTAGAAAATTAGCGAAACACAACTAACTCTTTATTCACACGAAGTGATGGGTGCTCTCGACAAGGGTTCGCAAATCTAATCCGTATTTCTTGATTTCCAGAAGGCTTTTGACACCGTACCTCACAAACAGCTTTTAATCAAATTGCGTGGTTATGGTATATCGCCCCAAATTTGCGACAGGATAGGGGTCTTCCTGTCAGAGAGGACACTGTTCGTAGTAATCGATGGTAAGGCATCGACTAAAACAGAGGTGATATCGGGCGTTCCACAGGGTAGCGTTATTGGTCCTCTGCTGTTCCTTATTTACATAAACGATTTAGGGGAAAATCTAAGTAGCTCTCTTAGGTTGTTTGCAGATGACGCCGTCATTTACCGTCTAGTAAAATCATCTGAAGATCAAAACCAACTGCAGAACGATCTGAATAAGATATCAGTATGGTGTAAAAATTGGCAATTGACTCTAAATAATGAGAAGTGTGAAGTCGTCCAAATGAGTATGAAAAGAAATCCATTAAACTTTGATTGCAAGATATAATCAAAATTGAAGACCGTAAACTCCACAAAATACCTAGGAATTACTATTACTTCAGACTTAAATTGGAAAGAACACGTAGATAATGTCGTGGGAAAGGCGAACCAGAGACTGCGTTTTATTGGCAGAACCCTTAAAACATGCAACAGAACTACAAAAGAAACTGCATACACTACGCGTGTCCGTCCATTTTTGGAGTGTTGCTGCCCAGTATGGGATCCTTATCAGGTGGGTTTGACGGAGGACATCGAAAGAGTCAAAAGAAGGGCAGCTCGTTTCGTATTGTCGCGATACAGGGGAGACAGCGTTACGGAAATGATAAAGGATCTGGGATGGGAATCATTACAACAACGGCGCTTAGCGTTGCGGCGTGGGCTACTTACGAAACTCCAATCGCCAACATTCTCCTCCGAATGCGAAAATATATTGTTGACTTCCCACTTACATAAGTAGAAAAGATCATCAGAATAAAATGCGAGAAATCAGAGCTCGAACGGAGAGATTCAGGTGTTCTTTCTTCCCGCGCGCTATTCGAGAATGGAATGGGAGGTAAATAGTGTAATGGTGGTTCGATGAACCCTCTGCCAGGCACTTAATTGTGATTTGCAGAGTATCCCATGTAGATTCAGATCTGCCAACAGTAATGATCGAAAACGGCGACGGCATAGCAAGAGGGTGAATAATGTGTCGTGGAGTACGCAGCAAGGCCGAAGTCAGAGTCTGCTGGAGTGAGTGCGTGTACGAGGCCAATGCCGTGCGTCTCAAACCGCATAAAACATAAAAAAATAGAAGGCGCCATCGGCAGCAGGCGTGCGCCGCTCCCGCGAAACGCTAATGCGGTTCTCGTGTAGGACGGAGCGCAAGTCACGAGCTTTAATGAGCGGCTGCGGCGCATTCCGCGCGCGTCAACATTTAGCCGGCGTTAAGACGCGGTCAGGCTCGTAGCGGTAACCGCTCCCACCGCTCGCCGCCCGTGAATCAGCTCCAGCAGTCTACCGGCCAGTCAGCGGCCACAAGACGGAGGACACCCACATGCTACACCTGCCGACACAACTTGCCGCGTTCTGTAGAAAACTACTCGACAAGCAGTATATCGTCCAGACGTTACTCACATTCCTTTATCAGCAAAGTGCACTGTATACACTATGGCGTACTGTCAAATCGAACAATACTTACGCCGTTAGTTCACATTCATGTTCTACTGATACTGTCATTAGAGACAAACATTTCTACATCTACATACATACTCTGCAATCCACCGTAAGGCGCGTGGTGGAGCCTACACTGTACCACTACTAGGCATTTCCTTTCCTATTCCACTCCCAAGTAGAACGAGGAAAAAAAGAATGCCTATATGCCTCCATACGAGCCGTAATTTCCTTATCTTGTCTTTGTGATCACTAAGCGAAATGTAAGTAGGCGGCAGCAAGATCGTACTACACCCAGCTTCAAATTCCGGCTCTCTAAATTTCCTCAACAGAACTTCACAAAAAGAACATCGTCTTTCCTCCAACGATCCCCAACTGAGTTGCCGGAGCATTTCCGTGACACTCGCGCATTGGTGGAACCTATCAGTAACAAACCTAGCTGCTCGCCTCTGAACTGCTTCTATGTCTTCTTTTAAAATGATCTTCTGAGGGTTCCAAACACTTGAGCAATACTCAAGACGTGGTCGTACAAGCATTATATATATATATATATATATATATATATATATATATATATATATATATATATATATATATATGCTGTCCATCTTCCCAAAATTCTCCCAACAAACCGAAGTCGGCTGTCCGCGTTACTCACAACTGTCCTTACATGTTCGTTCCATTTCATATCGTATTGCAATGTTACGAGTAGATATTTGAACGACGCGACATCAAGAAGCTCACTACTAATGCTGTATTCGAACATTATGGGATTGTTTTTCCTACTCATGCGCATCACATTACATTTTTCTACATTGATAGCTAGCTGTCATTCTTCGCACCATCTCGAAATTTTGTCTAAGTCATCCTGCATGCTATTACAGTCAATTAACGACACCCTCCCATACACCACAGCAAACAGCCGCAAATTACAGGTGACGCTGTCCATCAGATCATTTATATAGATATATGAAATGACATAGATATATAGAAATAATAGCGGTTCTATCACACTCCCCCGGGGCACGCCTGACGATACACTCGTCTCTGATGAATACTACTATCCGTCGAGAACAACGTACTGCGTTCTATTACTTAGGTAGTCTTCAAGCCAATCTGTGAACTTATTCCATAAGCTCGAATCTTCGTTAGCAGTCTGCAGTGTGGCACCGCGTCGAACGCCTTTTTGAAGTCGAGATAAACACAATCCGTCTGTTGCCTTTCATCCATGGCTCGCAAGATGTCATGTGAGAAAAGGGCAAGCTGAGTTTCACATGAACGATGTTTCTTAAACCCGTGCTGATTCACAGAAAGAAGCTTTTCCGTTTCAAGGAAATTTACTATATTCGAATCGAGAATATGCTCCAAAATTCTACATGAAACTGATGTCAACAATATTGGCTTGTAATTGCATGGATCATTTCTCTTTCCTTTCTTATAAACGGGAGTCACCAGCGCTTTTTTCCACTCACTAGGAACTTTGCGCTGAATTAAAGATTCGCGATAAATGCAATCTAAGTAGGAGTCCAATGCCGCAGAATACTCATTTCATGGTGTGAAAATTGACTCACGCACTGGTTGTCAGCTGCATACACCCATCATTAGCAGTCTTGAATGCACTGTGTGCAGACGCACGTTTGGTCTGGCCAGCAATAAAATCTGGTGTTTGTTCTACCACAACTCACCATCTGTCCTGTTTTGTCTTTCGAGCCTACGGAGTCCGATATAGTAATTGGGCGCCCAACCCCTGACGTTTTGACGTGGTTTTCCCTTAGTTACGCCACAACACTCCTTGACCAGTCGTGCAGATAAAACGCTCAGGACCATACATATCTGCCCTCGGTGAAACTCGCATCGCGGGCCTTCCCCATTCAACGGACTAACAGGACGCTCACTGACACTGGAAACACTGTGCGTCTGTCTGACGTCCAGTCATTCCTCACCAGGTAGCGCTACTATATGGCAGGTACCTCACAAACGGCTTTTAATCAAATTGCGTGGTTATGGTATATCGCCCCAAATTTGCGAGTGGATAGGGGATTTCCTGTCAGAGAGGACACTGTTCGTAGTAATCGATGATAAGGCATCGACTAAAACAGAAGTGATATCGTGCGTTCCACAGGGTAGTGTTATTGGTCCTCTGGTGTTCCTTATTTACATAAACGATTTAGGTGAAAATCTAAGTAACTCTCTTAGGTTGTTTGCAGATGACGCCGTCATTTACCGTCTAGTAAAATCATTTGAAGATCAAAACCAATTGCAGAACGATCTAAATAAGATATTAGTATGGTGTCAAAATTGACAATTGACTCTAAATAATGAGAAGTTTGAAGTCGTCCACATGAGTACGAAAATAAATCCTTTAAACTTTGTTTACAAGGTAAATCAATCAAACGTGAAGGCCGTAAACTCCACAGAATACCAAGAATTACTTCAGACTTAAATTGGGAAGAACAAGTAGATAATGTCGTCGGAAAGGCCAGCCAGCGACTGCGTTTTATTGGCAGAACCCTTAAAACATGCAATAGAAATACAAAAAAAAAAAAATTAAATAAATAAATAAAAAATAAATTAAAAAAAACTGCATACTCTACGCTTGTCCGTCCATTTTTGGAGTATTGCTCCCCAGTGTGGGATCCTTATCAGGTGGGTTTGACGGAGGACATCGAAAGAGTCCCAAGAAGGGTATCTCGTTTCGTATTGTCACGATACAGGGGAGACAGCGTTACGGAAATGATACAGGATCTGGGATGGAATCATTACAACAACGGCGTTTATCGCTGCGGCGTGGGCTACTTGCGAAACTCCAATCGCCAACATTCTCCTCCGGTGTTCTTTCTTTCCGCGTGCTTTTCGAGAATGGAATGGAAGATAAATAGTATAATAGTGGTTCGATAAACCCTCTGCCAGGCACTTAAATGTGCTTTCCAGAGTATCCCATGTATATTTAGATATAGGTGGGTGACGTGCAATGTTCCGGCTGATCAGTGTAGAAAGCGAGTTATTTCTAGGAGGAGCAGCAGGCAATTGAGTCGGTTGTGCTCAGGAAGTGTGGGACGTCCGTTGGCGGCAGCTGTTGGCGGCCCCCGGCCGTTGCGCCGCTACTTCCGGACACAGCACAGCGCCGCGCAGAACCCCCGTTCCTACCTGCCTACCTGCCAGGGGTGCAGCCGATGCCGCAGGCTCTCCTAAAGGAAACGACCTGCCACCGCCCTCCATACGTGACCTGCGAGCAGCGGGCCACTAAGCAGCAAATTTGGCACACTTCCGGCGTCCCAGTGCGCGTGGTTATGTGCCAAGCACGACGGGAGATCTCATTTCGCGACCCAAAGTGAGATACGAAGGAGACGAGCTGCAACAGTCCGTATTCAGTACCGCGTGCACAATTCGTTCTCTTGCTTTTCTAACCATCTAACTGACGCTGTGAAAGTGTAACATGTCATTCGGTTGCCCTCAATGACTTAAGTCAAACATCTTATTTAGGTCAAGAACAAAACTAGCGTAATGAAGTGCAGTCTAAGGAAATCAGGCGATGCTGAAGGAATTACATTAGGTAACGAGACAATAAAGGAGGTAAATGAGTTTTGTTAGTTGAGCAGTAAAATAACATATGATGCTTGCAGTACAGAGGATACAAAATGCAGAATGGCAATGGGTAGAAAAGCGTTCTTGAAAAAGAGAAATTTGTTAACATTGAATATTGATTAAAGCCTAAGGAAGTCCTCTCTGAAGGCATTTATGTGGAGTGTTGCCTTGTGTGGGAGAGAAACATGGAACAGTGCGGACAGGAAGACGATAGAGTCTTTTGAAATGTGGTGCTACAGAAGAATGCTGAAGATTAGGTGGGTAGATCGCATAAGTAATGAAGAGGTACTGAACAGAATTGGTGAGAAAAGGAATTTTTGGCATACCTTGACTAAAAGAAGGGATCGATTGGTAGGACACATTCTTAGACATCAAGGAATTGTGAATTTAGCGTTGGAGGGACGTGTGTGGGCTAAAAACCGCAGAGGAAGACCAAGAGATGGATACAGTAAGCAGATTCAGACAGGTGTAGATTGCCGTTCTTATGTGGAGTTGAAGAGGCTTGCTCAGGATAGGGTATTGTGGAGAGCTGAATCAAACCAGTCTCCGGATTGAAGAGCACAACAACAACAACAACAAAACGACTTTTTAAAACCTAATATCAAGTGATATTATTTCTGAGATTTTGTTGCAGACAACCTATCTTGATCTTCAAAATTTCCTTTAAAAATCTTAAGTTGGCCTAGATCGCTTTAAAATACATGTATTTTTGACCGATTCGGCAGATATAGGCTGCATGTATCAGTATGTTCTTGTTTAAACATGATTCGCATGTCAACCACTGGCCTTGAATTAAAATCGTTGAATGCTGGGAACATCAGTGTGTCAAGACTAAACACTACATCAAAATAAAATATAAAATATTTTAACAAAATACAAGCTCTGATGATAGCAGCTTTGATTTACGGAAATGCGTCAAAAATAAAGATATTTTAAAGCAATCTTGGGCAACCTACGCTTTTTTGCAACTTTTGAAATACTAGTATTAAGTTTCACAAATTAAGTTGCTACATGTGTAACTATCATGGCACATAGTCTGAAATCCGACATACCTCGTCAGCAACAAACATAATATATAACTGCCATTAAAAGGTTTTCTTTGTATACCACCGATTTGTTTTGTTTACAGACTACCTGTCTAGGTGGCTTCATGATGGCTATTGAAATGGCAGTGCGGTCTAAGGCGCCTTGCTGTAGAGCTCGCGGCTGCTCGAAGCCGGAGGTTCGAGTCCTCCACAGGGCATGGATGTGTGTGTGTTGTTCTCAGGTTAGTTTAACTTATTTAACTAGTTTTTTAAGCCTAGGGACTAATAACCAAAGAAGTTTAGTCCCATAGATTTAGAAAGATTTGAATTTGAAATGGCGAAGTCGAATCCATATCCACAATATTTAAAACGAAGAAGGACAGGCAAATTTATTTTGGAATCAGATTCATATGATTGAAAATACAGCTGAATGTGAAGTGAGGATAAAGATGAAATTAGTATTGAGTGCTATCACCATTTCTGACTAGAACCGCAGCTAAACCTCGGAAAAGAATGAAATGGACTATGGATGTGCAGTTCCGGTATAGCAGCCCATGCTGCTTCCTCATGCTGCCGGAAGTTCATCTGGTGCTGCAGAGGTCACTCACTCGCTTCGGAAATGAAACGCTGGCTATCTGTACACTGTACAGGTGCAGGAGTGGAATCCAATACCACCCAAACCATAACCCGGCACTAGGACCAGTATGGAGCGTCAAAAGACAACAGACCAACAAACTCAAAAACCAGGTCTCCAGACTCCAATCTGAGAACCGTGGTGGTGCAGGCAGAATCGGGATTCGTCGGTAAAAACAATGGGGCTGTATTTCAATCATATGATCTTTGTACCAGGTGTTACTTTCTAAATAAATTTGGTGTGATATCTATGGTCTTGGTGTTTCATTTTGGACGGCCTGCAGTAAAATAGACCATAGGCTACAAAACTGTAAATCTCTTACGTTGATATTTACTGGCCCTATCTTCTCTTTATATTACAATTTTGTGTAATAAATAAGGGAAAAAGAAGGCAGGTCCAACACAGATCAAGGTATAGCCTTATAAGGTATTTCCGTGCATGATACTGTCTGTGGTCAAAATTTAAATATCCTGCTGTCCAATCGGTTAGTTTTCGTACATTATGTGTCGTCTAGAGTGGGCTTTAGAGGGTTTATAAAATCACCACTTATTCATGAATAGTTCCTGAGAAAACCACGAAAAACTGTAATTTTTGGGAATGAAGGAAGAGTATGATCTTTGAACGCTATGGCGACAGCATAGCTATGATATGGTGCACGAGTTCGGATTTTGATAAGTATGGGGAATGACACCGGCCGTGTACCTAAAAGAGAAAATCTCGGTTTTTGGCTAAAACGATTTAGGATAATCACGGCAAACATAAATTTGGATGGTCGCGGACACATGGGAATTCCTCCAGAAAGCGATTCCAGTCTACTTCTGTACTTCCTAGTCCTTACAGACGTCGCAATTATCAGGATATGTTCTTAACACGATATTCTCAAACACCTATTTTATTTTTTCGAAATCCAGAGGTTCAAACCTACAATATGTGAGCAAAAAATCACAAAAACCGACCCTTAGCTGTTTTTACACAACAGGTCGCAAATCTCTCCCTCTACCTCTCCCTCTTATATATATATAACCAAATGCCTCAGATTTTAAATGTATATGCATTGACATATATCTAAAAATACCATCTTCCCCATTCTAGAAAATATTAACCTTCGCATACCAGGCCATTTTCAGTAACTTATATTACCAGCGAGGGAGGGGGGGGGCACTTTGTGTCCACAATAAATAAAAAATTTAAAGAATAAATAATATTCATTAATTTTTCTTGAATTACATTAAAAACAACTTTTGAACGATCTATTAATGCATAATCATGATCAAGAACCTGAATATTTCATGTAAAACTTTTTTCAATAATGCATTTCATGTTTCACCTAATTCGGCCTGTGGACACTATCACTGTCCACATCATCGCGCACAACACATTCCTCTTCAGCTTCACTCACTACATTGTCAGTTTCATCAAATTATATTTCAGAATCTGTAGATTCTTCCAAAATCTGATATTTCCCTGTCAGTAAGTGACTGACGATACATTTTTAATCACAGCTGTTGTATCTAACAATGGACTGAGTGCAAATGACCAGGAAACAATAAAAAACCAAAGGGAAATGAATCATTCAAAATGTTCAAATGTCTGTAAATCTATCGGACCAAACTGCGTGGTTATCAGTTAGTAGCTTACAAACCTAGGTAAACTAACCTAAGGACAACACACACATACCCATGCCCCAGGGAGGACTCGAACCTCCACGGCGAGCAACCGCGCGCTCCGCAGCGAGATGCTTTAACTCGCTCGGCTACTCCACCGCGGCAAAATGAATCATTATTGATACCACTGTTACTGTCAACCCAGAGAAATATAATGTCCGTATGTTCTAAGGTAACGTAATGCTATTATCTATGGAATGACCGACCGCTACGGTATGTCGCGTCACGGCGGATGAGCCGTGCGCGCTGGGGCGCCGTGCTGCGGTGCTCGCGGCCTTTCGCCGTCGGGGTTTCGAGTCCCCCCTCGGGCATGGGTGTTTGTGTTGTCCTTAGGTTATTTCACCTTATCTTAAGTAGTTTTTAAGCTAAGGACTGATAACCACGCAGATGAGTCCGATAGATTTACAAACATTTTAACATTTCTTTTGGGATGTTGCATCTACTGCCAAGGAGTTGGGGGGTACTTCATAAGCACCTTCCTCAATCTTAAATTTTCCGATTATGCTTAAACGAAAAATGTAAAACAAACATAGAATTTGGGGGACGATGGCGCACATTTCCAAAATTATTCATAAAAAAATCCCATAATGGACTTCAGTCAAAATAATTTATTTTACAGGTAAACAACCCGGTTTTCCTTAATATATATATATATATATATATATATATATATATATATATATATATATATATATATATGGGACCGAAAATAGCCGTGTATGAAAACTTCTCAAGTCGAAAGTCTAAGGATTTAGCACGTTCTGTGTTAATAGAGCACGAATGTGTTCGCATGCTAAAATTCTCGGTGTGGAAGGCGGAAATAGGACTGACGTCTGCGTCTTTTAAATAGGAACATTCCTGGCCTTTTTTGTTCCGACAGCAGCATTTTTCAGCTGGTACAGCAATATAATCTATATCTATAAATGTGAATGTTCGGTGTACGTTTATCACGTCTGAACCACAAGACATAAAGAGCTAAAAATTTGTACAGTTACTAATGTCTACCCAGGGAAGGCTTTAGGCACTGTTTTATTGCGATCGGATAGCTATTTAATGTGAATGTCTGTTCGGTGTACGCTTATCACGTCCGACCGACAAGACTCAGAGATATTTGAGATATTTGTATAGTTACTAATTTATACCTGAGGAAGGTTTTACGCACGGTTTTATAGCGATCTGATAGATATTTAGTGAATTGAATAATATAACGCGAAATACTCTTTGAAATTTATATTTACTCTTTGAAAATGGTTTTATTGGTTGCATTGTTGCTTAAGGGTTGCATAATGATAAAAGGGTGGAGTATATTGGGATGGAAAGTTATCGGTGTATATAAAATTCTACGTGTGTGTGTGTTAATATTTCGCTCTGTAGCGAGAACTACAGAACGCAAACGAATGGTCTGTGTGTAATTGTTTTCGAAGTCTCCCGTTGTACACCATAGCAGTTCCGTGGCGATAGCTAAGGTGTGGAAGATATGGTGGTTGAAAGTCGTCAAACTATAAAAAATTTTGTCTGTACCTGCTACAATGTCTTCAGCTCTTTCTCTTAAGGATAAGCATATATAATATAAGAACAAATAAATAATGCAGGAAAAAAGAAATTTCTTTTAATACATCTCTTTCAAAAAAGCGAGTTGACGCTTCGCGCATTACATCAAGTGATCGATCTGTGATATTATTACAATCATTATTGTTGAATTTCGTGATTGAATTCTTCGAAAGGAGTTCATTTTTACGTGTGATTTGATCTACACTACTTACTTTCCTGATAAACGAGAACTGCATAGACTTCTGCAACCTGATAGGAATATTTTTGAGTTCCGCTTTATCAGCGACATTTCCTCAAAAATGAGTGAAATTAATTACATTAATATTTATATAAACTTCGTAGACAAATGTGCATGGCGTTACTTTACACATATTACAACAGTACATCTACTTTTAATAGATCACATTCAGACAGCTTGCCTCGGAAAAGGAAAACTTCATTATTTCTTATATATATTCTCCGATAAAGATATTAAAAAAAGGGAGATGGACAGAGAGAGAAGGGATAGAAGTACTAACTCAAGGCAGGAATAAATAAATGCCCGGGCAACGCCGGGTTTTCGGCTAATCGAATATAAAATACACCGTTAAAGCGAGCATCACAGATTCAACAGTCGGGGAAAAGTCGGATCTGTGGGGGCCAACAGATTGACTCTGAATTAGAAAGCGCGCAGTGCAGCCCAGGTGGCGGGTATTTTCCGGCTTTTCGTATTGTCAGGGGGAACAATCGCGGGCGGCCGTTTTAAGGCAGGGGTGCCGCAGCTGCGGTGTAAATGTTAGGGGCGGCTCTGCTTCATCCCCTGCCGCCAGACACACCCCGTGTCGCATTTTTTGTGCCCCCAGATCGCGCCTTAATACGACAGCCCCGCCCCGGAGCGGATTTTAATATAGCTGCGTGGTGAACCTCCACGTCGTGCTAAGTCTAAACTCGGTAAGTCGACAGTCTTGATATATCGACAGATTAGATTAGGTTAATACTTGTTCCACAGATCATGAATACGAGATATCGTAATTATGCAGTACGTGTCAGTTTAGTAAAAGACAACATTACATGATAATACATTTTTTTAAACTTTAAGTGTTTTTAGTTACTAATTTCTACGCAATAATTGATATACTGAGTAGATGGAGTTGTCATTCAGAAATCCTTTCAAATTGTTTTTAAATGTTGGTTGCCTATCTGTCACACATATGATGCTACTTGTAAGTGACCAAAGACTTTTGTGTCAGCATATAGTAGGGGAAGGTTGCCTATATTGGACCACTTTTTTATTTTGGGATCCAAAGTCTACGTTATCTATCTAATCGAAACTAAATATACTTTAAAAGAAGCTATATGTAGTACACTTTCATATGCTAGTTTTATACTGTGAATAAACACAAAACATAAATGGTTATTACTTAAAATTTAAAAATGTATAAACGGTCCAAATTAGGAAACCGATTGCCTAATTTGGACCTTCAGTTGATTAAATTGAACCGCATGGTAAAACAATGACTAACAAAAAAATAAGACCTGCAATATTAAGAAGAGCTTCATTTCAGCATCTTGCCATTGATATTCCTTTTGGCTGACGGAGGGAAAGCTGTGTATTTCGTCTCATAAATGAAGAAAACCACCTTTTACCAGCCATTTTCTTTTCTATGTTGAAAGAATGAAGCAGTTAATATTTCTGTGCTATGTCGAATGCAAGTTTACGAACATCTTTGAATGTGAATACAAAAACTTTCTTCAAATAAAAGGTGACCTGCGACAATTTTTTCCATCTCAGTTGTAAAGGTTTATTGTCCTCCGAATAACTTAACTTCATATGAGAACATGCTTTTACCATCCGCATATCTCTTTAATTGTAGCTTTTGGTACTCGGTATATACTAGCAGACTCGTTAAGTTCATGGTTACCGTTTCTGTATGCTTCCACAGCTACCTTCAGTCCATCTTCTGTCCATTTCTCATACATTCCCCTTATTGAATCTTCCAACTCTAAAAAGGTTACCATACTTACTCCTTATTTTTTAAATTGTTTTGCAGTCTAGAAAAATAAACCTAAAAACGTAACATCTACCTATTACCTATTGTTAAATGACATTAAGTATTATTTGTTACGATTGATCCCTAAATTTGACCGGTCCAAATTAGGAAACAGCCTTTGGTGCAACTTCGGCAACTCGACGCCATATAATTGAAGATAACGTTGTAGGAACAAAAAACGTTAAACTCTAGTTTTACGATATTAAATTATTAGCTAATGAATGGCACTGAACTATAGTGCTGATGATATTTTTACTTATAGAGCAGAAAAAAGCTTACGATATGTAGCAGAAAACTTATAGCGACATCGAAGAAAACGCAATAATGGAAACTGTTCTCACTCAAATGACTATCGTCGACTGGCGACTGAGCCACGTGACTTCAACAATGTTTCTCACCAGTCGAGCGAACTTAGAACTTTAAGTTACCAACACACAGTGAAATACGTAGGTGGTCCAACTTTGGCAACGGTCCATCTTCGGCAACTCTCCCCTACGTCCGGGAGAGTTGTCGCGTACGGTCCATTTGAGTTACGTGATGTCTGTGACGATTTTGCTCCTGCTGTCGTAAAATTCACTATTAGTGATATGGTTTGGGCATTCACATTTCAGAAAATGGTCTGCAAATTTTGGATAGTAGCGTACTGTACAAATATATCGATAAAACTTAAGAACATTTCTTTTTGCTTGTTCGAAAAAATAAGAAATGCGTAAAATATGATAATCGCTCGTAGAGATACAAATAGAATACCGGTCACTTCGAATCTTTATTTAGACTATCGCCTTACGAGCCTGCGAAGTCAACTGACTTAGTTCAGGACTTAAAGATCCAGCAATAACTAACAGAAAACTTCTAGAATCGTTGCAGCAAGGACTGCTTACTGCTACTCAAGAGTTTTCAAGTCCACAATTTCAGTAGAAGACATCGTTCTTCTCTAAGAAAGCTGACTGCCGTGGCATTTGTGAAAAAGAGCGAGTGTTAAGGATTTAGTAATTGCACAATATCCATGTTGGATTACGAACTGCAGCTGTGGTGTAAATTGGCAATTTATTGTGATAGAAATACGCAACCAGCTTCTTTTATTCGTCCATAACTGGTTTTTCAGCCACTGCATACTCATCATCAGTCGATAAGTTGCAGAAGCACTATATTATCTTGCACCAAGTGTAGGTTGATGTTGTGATGGAGGTTTGTGTTTTAACTATAGGTAAAAGCATATCCGTGCTTTACCTTGGGCACTAACAATGTTCACACATCATAGAGCGTAGCAGCGAAAATATTGGGTGGAGTAAAAGGGTACATATTTGTTTGAACTTCATGTAAAACAGAATTTCTTTCGTCGTATAGTGTTTGTACATATTTGTTGTTACCTTCGAATCCGTGTGCGAACCGCTCGTTATAAATCCGTTGTAAATATGTCGTTCGTATTCTGCATTATTTTAATTCGCATCCGTTTTTGATAATTTCTCGCATTTAATGGAAAACTTAGAGTAAGCAGGTGTTTACAGAATTGCTATTCAACTTTATTATTTCCATCTTGTCACGGAATGACTATTTATGCTTTTAGTGGTGTGTAAATTTTATTAGAGTGGTGAATGAATCTAGTAGGTACATCGATTTCTGCTAAAGTGTATTGTTTTTAGTAGCATCCTGTTTAAATCGTGTGGACACTTTTTCGTAACTGCTGTGGATTTGCAAATTAGAATGCCGGTAATATGCAAGATTCCGTGTACTTCGAAGTCGCGGCGCCGCTGCGTTCGATACCCATCGAACGATTCACTCTCGAGATTCTGTCGGTGCAAACGACGAAACACTACCGATATGTAATCAGACAATAAGAAGTAAATATGATGAGAAAATCGCCGGGTCGGTAAGTGAAAGTTTACATACCAGGACAATTACTTTTACTGAGCGGGCAAGTGTACATACAAGAACCTGTCAACCACAGAGCAAGAACAGCATTTCTTTTTTGCGTTTTCATTAGTGCTTCGTAAGACCAGCACGTAAATAAATAATGCTGTTCCTGGTCTATGGTTGACAGGCTCTACCCAGTCCGGTCGGTAAATTAATTATCCGCATAAGGCGAACGTTTAATTCAAAACATTTGCACACTTTGTATTACATTGTGTTCTATTTATTTCTTATTGCCTGATTACATATCAGTAATGTTTTGTCGCCTGTGCCGACAGAATCACGAGAGTGAACCGTTTGATAGATATCGACCCCGGCACCACGACTTCGATGTACACGGATTCTTCCAAATTACCGGAATGCCTTTTCTTTTTTGTTTCAAATTAACCAAAACATAGGCTGGTATAACACAAATACAGGTTCCCAGGTCTGTTCCAGGGCGTACATTAGTTTCTAAAGCTACCAAGCATATTCTGCAACATGTAACGATACTATTCAATAAAGATGGCCACTGTTTAATTGTTTCGAAACTATGCATCGATAGGCGGAAATGTTTCAGTGTTTCAAAACCGCCACGTTACACGGTTTCGTAACCGCCGTGTATTATTCTGCTCGGTTTCGGATCAATTAGCGATCAACACTGAAACTGTTACGTCCTGTCGGTTTCACTGTTTCAAAATAGCGGTGTTTCAGACCAATAATGCAGGAAGGCGCAGCAGACGACTTGTAACGAAACAGTGGTGTCTCACTTTGCTAATGCTCGGCACAGATAGATATTCAACTTCCTACTATATGAACAGTTTTAAGAGTGTCAAAAACTAATGGATAGATGCGAGTCTGCAACTCAAGATTATTGAAATCAAGATTCGTTTCCAAAATGACTGTTGTATTCCGAAATGACAAGTCTGCTTTATAAACACAAATTACAATAAAACAACGCCCTAGATGTATTGAAATCTTCAGTAAAATTGTACGTTTATCTGTCCGTTTACGGTAATCTCATTAAAACATACGACTAAACCTATAACTTCCTTTTTTTTACATAAGGAACAAAACAAAGCCTGAAATCAAATATGATATATCTAAATGGTTTGGATTTTCCGCCGTATGCAAGACACCTGATTTTTTTAATTGTTCCCAAGCATGTTTCAGCACATTTTGTGCTATCCTAAGTGGGATGGTTTATCTTTGTCCAGAAATTATATTTACTGTACAATAGTCTTTTCAGTTACTTCTAGGTTCATTCGTTTTTAAATTTTTACTTAGGTTATCTGACTATATAACTATTTCAGTTTAGTGAATATTATACCTAGATATACGAGTATCACATTTCTTACATACCTTTTACATTAGGCTACATAAAACTCGTTAAGTAGCCTACTTGTTTGTTGTTTTGGTACAAACTTGTCATCTGCAAACATAACAAACAGTTTACGATTTTCTTGCTTTCTATTTTTCGGTTCGAACAGTAGCATAAAAAGATGATTATGATATATCTAACATAAGGTTTTTCATATTACGAAAGTTTGGGCGGTAAATGAAACCGCGAATTAAAGATATTTCCAAAACTCGAATTTTAAAATAAGGTTTAGTTTATTAAAGTATCCAGAAGTGCCATAACGATGTATAAAAATGTAACCCTTTCCAAAATGTTAGCTCAATAAATTTAATGTTATAATACGTCTCTTCAGTATTACATGTAGGTTAGCACACACAACACTTATCGAAATTAGGCTCTAGAATAGAGTAAAGCAAAATGTATTTGATTATAGCTACCTTGGTAAGAACCAGAATATTAGACTTAAAAACGTCTGTCCTCAGCTAATGGAATAGCAGGAAGTCACTTATTGCGAAAGCATTGTATTTGGTACAGGGGTAAACTTTTGCCTACCATCCCGGTGGCGTCGAGTGATTATCTTGACAATATCAACAAAACGGCAGAAAATCTTTTCTAGCATGTTAATATTCTTTTAAATCCACGTATAATGTTCTTGATTAGTGTTTCCTACAGACAATGAAGTAAATAAATAATGCTGTTCGCGCTCTACTGTTGGCAGGTTCTTATTTGTACCCTTCTCCACTCAGTAAAACTGAAGTTCCCATGACAAAACATTTGCGCTGACATGCGATTGGCTAATGCCAACGTCACATGATTACCAACATTATCACGCAAGGGCGCAAGGACGGTAAGTAAAATTTAACCAGTGCAGACAAAACTGCTACGGCTTCTAAATAAAAGTTTAATTTTTTCTCCTATAGCTGCTGTCCTCGCACTATGTCTGTGGTTCTATAGGAATACTTATACGGTACACATTGACGATGGAACAGTGAACAGGTCCATAATATTACAAAGCACACGCTGTTTCATGATTTCGAAACCACACACTGAACTGCTTCAATTGTTCGAAACCGTCAGATGTTTCTGTTTACCCGTCACTATGGTTCGGCCACGATAACTTTACGATTCGCGCGGTGGTTGCTGGGAGCTGCAGAAGGCGTATCTTGCACGAACGGAAGACAACATCGGCTACTTGCTGCAGTGCTGGAACCATTACCTTAACAAATGTGTTACTTCAAATCAAGCAGCATTGTAACGTTGGCAGCATATGTAAATAAATAAATGTCTTTAAACTGGTGCCAATTTTCTCCGCTTGTACCAGCACCAACAAAATCGTCAAGTGATCGTGGCCAAAAAGTACTATTCAAAGCAGAAATACATTGCTATTCTGAGACAGTATGTATTACACAACAACAACAAATCTTGAAGTCTTTCAATAAACACGAGGCGAGGTAAACTTAAACTGAACACAAAATATATTATTACAATGCATTTTAATGGGCACTTAGCACACATTCGCATGCGAGAACAAAAGTACATGAGCGCACGAAACCAACTTAACGTTTTATATGAAAAAAAATGAAATAATTTACTTCACAAAATATTACGTGTTCATGTGCAAAAATAAGCCAGGGTATGATCAATATAGCCGCAATGCAATGCAAGTAGGAGTAGCCATAATTTGTTTCAAAATGTTCTGAAACCAGCTTCTGTGTCGTGTCATTGCAGGTTATTTGAGTTTTTCAGGTGTTCTAAGGCACAAAAATGTCCACTTTATAAAGGTCAGACGGTCGAAATTGAAATTTTGCTCTCACAAATAAATCATGTTGCTAGTGTTGTTCTCTCCGTATTTTAACACGGGTCTAGTCTTCACATTTTGAGAATCTGTTATTTTAGCTGATGGTAACAAAAACAACGCGGAAATGAATCAGAGATTCAAAATTGTTCAAATGTTTGTTAAGCTTATGGGACTTAACTACGGGGTCATCAGTCCCTAAACTTACGAACTACTTACGAATTAGGACGGCACTAATATCCATGCCCGAGGGGGGATTCGAACCCCCGACCGTAGTGGCCGTGCTGACCGTGACTGGAGCGCCTCAGTCACGTCGGCCACCGCGGCCGGACTCAGAGATTCTCTGAGATCAGTGGTAACTACGTTGATTTTCAAAATATTAAAGTACGCGCACCAAATGGTTGGTAAAATTTTACAGTTCCTCTTGCGGTGTAGTGTTGAGTGTTCAGATGTTGGCAGAGGCCGGAGCAAACAGAATTGTATAGAGTGATTGGATTACTTTTTCGTGCTGACCATGAAGTAAATAATTAATGCTGTTCCTACTCTATGGTTGACAGGTTATCTTTGTACCCTTGTCTGCTCAATAAATTAACTGTGTTCGTCACCGGAAAAATTCATAACAAACCATTCGTAAAAAGAACGTGGTTGCCTTACTTCACATGCAGCGGCCGTTGCCAACATCTGAACACAAAACACCACGCCGCGACACGGACTATAAAGTTAAGCCAAATGCTGGTAATTTGGTAGAATCCGTGTACATCTAAGGAAACAGCATTGCGATCGATATATATCCAAAGTTCGATTCTTGCTCCACATTCGATATGACAAACGCGAAGCAGTTAATTTAAATTGTATTTTGATTGCATTGAATTTGTGACATTTTCTTGTACTTTTCCGACATAGTCTCTGGTTGCCATTTGAAATACCGAAAGAAATAACGGCAATTTCCAAGAATGGTATATATCGAACAGCAACTGTAAACGATTTTCTTTTAAAGTAAAAGTTAGGTTAGTTATAGGTTAAACAATTTTTTTTTTAGTACGTGAGGGCGCGTAGCCCCCGAATCTCCGATTAAGAAACACTCATTCGATTTGCAGTTGTAAGTCAGATATATATCATTTCAGGTCGAGGGTCTTCGATTGCAAGCATTATAGGAAATTACCGAAATATCGGCATAACTGAAGACAGGGATACCACTAGTCAGTTTTAACCCATGATGTAATCACAATCTCGGAAAAAACTTATACGACATTATATCTTAATACTTAGGTATTGTAGATAATAAATAACCTGTGGTTATCCTCGTAAATTACATATTACAACAAAATGTACCATCGTCTACAACTCAGCCAAAATATAATTCAAATGTTTGTAAATCTATCGGACCAAACTGCGTGGTCATCAGTCCGTAGCTTACAAACTACTTAAACCTAGGTAAACTAACCTAAGGACAACACACACACCCATGCCCCAGGAAGGACTCGAACCTCCACGGCGAGCAACCGCGCGCTCCGCAGCGAGACGCTTTAAACCGCTCGACTACTCTACCGCGGCAAAACACAATTACTCGCGCCACATACAAATATGCACGTACACAACAACATGCCAATGCCCCGGGTCAAATCTAACTGGTGATATCCCAGCCAAAATTTCATATAATCCACACGTCAAAAAACCACATTGTAATTAGCTATATAAATCAGCTGTTCCGCCACGTCAGTTTTCAGTCATTGATACCGAAGCGAGAGTCGAACGTTCGATATATATCGATCTCAATGTCGCTTCCTTCGATGTACACGGTTTCTACCAAATTACCCAAATGCTTATTGAAGACAGTGGTGAAAGGGTTTGTAGTTTATGTAACAGTCGTGAAAAAATCTCTTTCCACAAGCGTAATCCTACAGCGTAATATTGTTCATCTTACCTTAATAGATTACGCGACTGTTTCTCCTCGTTAAGGAAGAGTGAAGTGCTGTTCGCAGAAATTTGTCAACTTGTCGGCTCCGTGGATACTTTTCTCTCGGGCTTCGGCACCAAAATATTCGCTGTAGCTCGAATTAAAATCAGTAACAAGACGCTTAGCCACGTCGACAACAAAATCTTTATTAATCTCAAAGAAAAAAACGTTTCGTACAGAGATGCTACAATACATGCGCCGTGACATCTTCCCTGTATCAAAGAGAAAGCAAACACAGCTTCATAGACTGTGGTTTCATCCAGAGATGTTATATGCACTGTGATTGTTTCGTCAACTCTTCCGACAGCTGTTCAGTCATTTAATTCATCACGACAGTCATACGATTTCTCAATAATGCTTAACTTACCACATTATATGACCGCTCTAGAAATGACTTTTGCGGAAAAGAAGCGTGTAATTAAACCTATGGAATGCAGAAAGAAGGAAAAAAAAAAAAAAAGAAAGAAAGAAAGGCCGGTATTACACTGTCAAATTTTTGATCAAATCTTTGACATAAAAATATCATCATAAATTTGTAATATTTTTTTATGTAAATCTTTGACGTGACGCTAAAAAGGGGTATTACACTGTCGTCATATTTTTGATCATATTTCAAGATGGCTGACAGTAAACACATGTTATCATGCGCTGTCATTGCTACTACGAAAACTGCATTCTGAAGAAAAGAGAGGGGCTTACTTGGGGAAACTGTAGAAATAATTTTGTGTTGCAGGAGCTGCAAGTGGAGGGCGCTAAGTCACATATAAATTACTGGAGAATGGATGATACAACGTATTGGTATTTACTCAGTAAAGTGGCTCCACACATTAAAAATCAGTATATGCACGTCAGAAGACTATATCGGCAGAAGACAGGTTTTCAGTGACAGAGCAATTTCTTGCAACTGGGGTTAAATTTTACTTACGGCGCGGCGGTGTAACTTGCTCATGTTGGCAATGAAATGTTCGCTATGGGAGAAGGATTAACTTACTGGACGGACAAGAACGCTTACAAGAACCTCTCAACAACAGAGCTTTGAAACAGCGTCGATAATCACTAGATTGAGAAGAGTGGAGAGCTTATAAAATCCGCCTCATATATTTCTATTGTGGTTGATGTAACACACGAGGCCATTAATCTTCTTCTTACACCCAGGCCGAATTTCTCCGTTGAATACCTCCGCCATTCGAGTCTCCTCAATCTGTTCTTATTCAGGGTGTCTGCGATTATATAGTGCTTCGTCTGCTTCAGATGACAGCACACACCAAATAAACTTCGACATCATGTTTTGAAACAAGGACGTTTGTTTTCAAATAAGCGCGGGCCAAGAGCTACAGCGATGCTAGCATTCCAAGCGGTTACATTTCGCATTGCAGTGAACAGTAGACAAACGACTTTTATGATCAAATCTACTGCGAGGCACTAGATAAGATCTTTTTTTTTATTTTATTTTTTTTATTTTTATTTATTTATTTATTTTTGACGAAATCAGAGATATGTCAAAGTTTCCTATTACACTATCAAATTTTTTTTATGTAAATATATGATGTAAATTTTTGACAAAGAAATATAACAGTGTAATACCGGCCAAAGAAAGATGTATCGAAAGGTTTCAGGATTCCGTCATCCACGCTGTCGACAGTCCTGAGGCAGTGGTAGTGCTGAAGAGTATCCAAAAGGACGGAGGAAGCGAACCCGGCGAAGCGAGTTTCCGCTTCTTGAGGAATGCTTCCTGAAATGCTTGGAAAAAGCTAAGTCATTCAGGCATATTCTGGCCATTGATGGGATCGCCGCACGTGAGGACTGGTGCATTCATAAGTAACAAAAATCTTACAAAAACATAGTTGTAGATGATACTTTCACTTTTCCTTTTGTAAGAAAAACACTTTATTGAAACTGCAGCACAGTGCCATTTTTTTAACTTTAACTAGTTATGTTGACTTTTTATTGATTCCTCCATGATCAGTCAAACCGGCGTTAAATCTATATCTTTTTCATTCAAAACTCTATGTTCCTTGAACTTTATCGTCGGACTGCTAGATACTACGTATTTCGAATCCTAAACTAAGAATCACGTTCCGATATGAAGATTTTTTAAAAATTATCAAGCAATAAGTCTGCGATTTACTCTTAGCTCAGAACGAAACTTATGCACTCTGAGTCACTAGTTTTCTCATAATTCAAAGGTTCATCGATAGAGAGGAAATTCAGTGAGTGGAAAAGAGAGATTGGGACCTACTTTTATAATGAAGTTCTGAGCTGATTTAGGGAAATTATGCACAGTGCACGCCATAAGCCAAAAGATTTTAATCGGACGGCTTCCATGAAGGCACCTTATTTATTCGACATGCATTTCTTCCGTGTGACTTTAAACACGAACGTAATACGAATCCATAATGTAGGCAGTAGTAGCGTCTAGATTTCTGGGGTAGGCTAAAATAATAAAATTAATTTTTAAACGGGTGTCGACATCTTTGTTACCCTTTGCGATTCAGTACCTTGTACATTGATAGGAAGAACAAATAGCCTGCGACTTTTCTGGATTTCACCTTAGGACTTGCTGGTCGTACTAGCTACGAATGAGTGGACGCAGGTCGAAACAAACACACACACAAAAGACATCGCTTCTTCAGGGAATCAAAAAGGAGATATCATTCTTCTATAATATATTTCCTTCCAATCTGCCTTTTGAGTTCGGATGGACTAAAGTGACCTTCCATCGAGGATTGGTCCGAGGCTAGACTGACCAAGACTTCTGTAATGTAACGGCTAGAACAAACTTGTAGTGCAGCACAAGTTTCCCACTTCCTATTTATTCACCCGATACCCCAACCTTTATTCAAGCATCCGATACCCTATACTTTTCTGATAAAACCTTGTATCCCACAGTCTCTCTACATCTATCCTTGAATTACAGCACATTTATGGCTCAAGCTAAGACATCTGGTGTAATTTCAATACTTCTCACATCTTTTTATCATGAAGCTAATCACTGTAGTTTAAAAAATGCAGTTTTCTGATTTGTAATGAACACGTTTTATGTTCTAGAAGAAAGCATTGTCATCCGTTGTAGGGACAACAATTGATTACAATATAAATTACGGTATGCAAACAATGTTAAAGTTTGAATTTACGTCAATGTTAATTAAATACTGAATCTATTTGTACTAATTTTATAGTCAAACACAATTATTCCACCGAGAAAAGACGTGAATTATGTATATCGTTTGTTAATGACAAGTACTCATATTTAACCGAATAGTTTGTATTTATAAATTAATTCTGATGGATTTCATTATGTAATATGAACTATTTTCAACGTAGAAATGGACACAAACATGTATTACTAAAAACTATTTATCCATAAAATGCTAATTGTTTACATAATGTATAATAATGAAGATAATTGAAGCTAATTGTAACAAATGTATAAATACAGGTTGCGCGTGAACAAGTTATAAAAATTAAATCGTGTTGACTCTTAAGTTACACACCCTACTTCAAATTAAAAATCAAGAAGACTAAGTATTTCTGCTAAAATAAGCAGTTTTCATTCTACGATACAAAGTAGAATTTAACTCTCCCAAAACCAGGACGGGAAGGTTAAACTTCCCATGTTTCCATAATTCGTGGTATTGACGCACTGGTCTCTTACAATTTTTACTTTTTGTTCTTGAAGCCATGGCCAGATTGACTTTTTCTCAATTCCTCAGAGTGTGTCCACTCAATATCTTCTTTCGTTCGTCTCGTAAAACTTTTCCCACTTCGATTCAATAACCTTTGATTTTTAATCATCTATTCTCTAACACTCTTGTATAGCAATAAAGGAAAACGTGTCTATTCTTGAGTGTACTGTCTGTCGTCAACATTTTAGTCTCATATAAGGCTACACTAAAGTGTAGTTTCTCATAAGGCTTCCGAAGAGTAAAACCTGTATTACACATTAAGACATTTTATTTGGAAAATCCTTTTCTATTTATTGCCGTCGGCAATTTTCGTCTTCGGCGTTCCTAGTTATATAGTTTTTTTTTTTTTTTTTAATTTAAAGATAAGATAAAGCAGCGAACACCACAGTGCTTTACTAGGCATAGTCCTGTTTGGAGGTGGTATACCATTGCCTTCATCCGACCTTCAAACTGACTTACCTAGCCAGTTATAGGAGGACCTACAGTTTAACGTAGGTACCGAACCACGGTGCTACTCGATATTTTTCACATAATGAACACTGCCAGAGGTGAAAGAAGTGGAAAGTGAGAGATAAAAATCCTAGGACATGGGATGGATCGAACCGGCGATCTTTGGATTTGTAGTCGGGCACTCTACAACTGTACTATCGAGTCGCATACAACAATTTCACAGTACTATCTATTCCATCATTTATTAAAATGGTCCTAATTTGCTGCTAGATTGAGATGTTATTTTTATTTTCACAACAGGCTGTTTCGACTTAGGTTTTCGGCATTTGCAAGTGACATCCAGGTTGAATGATCTACTTACATTATCGTTATAAATTGCCTTATATCTGCCAAAAAATTTATGTTATAGATTGGTGTTATTAAAATATTGTTCATAGGTCTCACGTTGCTAAAATATGTAATGATATCAAAACTTTTGACATATACAAAACAGTTTATAACGATTATGTATGTGTGTCATTCAACCTAAGTGTCACTTGTAATGGCAATATTATAAGCCGAAACATTGTTGTGAAAATAAAAATAACATCTCAATCTAGCAGCTAATTTGGACCATTTTAAAAGCGATGTCATTATGTGACATTTATAGTGCTGCAGGTTCAAAAAGCATAAACTATCGGTTCCATTTAGCTGCTCTTCCAAGTTCTCGGCTGTGTCTTACAGAACTATAATGTCATCGAAAAAGTGCATGTTATATTACTTCTTCTTGACGTTCAGCTCCTCTCATAATTTCTTCTAAAGTTCCTTTAGATCAAATGTTTGTAAATCTGTGGGACTTAATTACTGGGGTTATCAGTTCTTAGGCTTACACACAACTTTAAGTAATTTACGCTAAGGACAACACCCACCCATGTCCGATGGAGGACTCGAACCTTCGACGGCGAGCAACCGCGCGCTCCGTAGCAAGGCGTCTTACAGCGCTCGGCCACTCCACCGCGGCAATTAGATTAGATTAGATTAATACTTGTTCCATAGATCATATATACGAAAATTCGTAATGATGTGGAACGTGTCAGTTTCGTAAGTGTTGTCTGCACTTGAAATCAACATTTTAAGTTCTTTTTTTTATTTTTTATTTTATTTTATTTATTTATTTATTTTAGTTTTATATAAAATGCATCTATATTGTAGAAGGAGTTGCCATTCAGAAATTCCTTTAATTTCTTTTTAAATACTAGTTGGCTATCTGTCAGACTTTTGATGCTACTTCGTAAGTGACCAAAGACTTTTGTGGAGCATAATTCACCCCTTTCTGAGCCAAAGTTAGATTTAACCTTGAATAGTGAATATCGCCCTTTCTCCTACTGTTGTAGCTATGTACACTACTATTACTTTTGAATTGGGTCGGATTGTTAATAACAAATTTCATGAGTGAAGATATATATATTGTGAAGCTACAGTGAGGATCCCTAGGTCCCTAAATAAATGTCTGCAGGGTAGTCTTGGTTGGGCTCCAGCAATTATTCTGATTACACGCTTTTGTGCAATGAATACGTTTTTACTCAATGTTGAATTGCCCCAGAATATGATCCCATATGAAAGCAGTGAGTGAAAATACGCGTAGTAAGCTAATTTACTGAGATGTATATCACCAAATTTTGCAATGACTCTGATAGCATAAGTAGCTGAACTCAAACATTTCAGGAGATCTTCAATATGTTTCTTCCAATTCAGTCCCTCATCAATGCAAACACCTAAAAATTTTGAATATTCTACCTTAGCTACAGATTTATGTTCAATGTCTAAATTTATTAATGGTGTCATGCCATTTACTGTATGAAACTGTATATACTGGGTTTTATCAAAGTTTAATGAGAGTCCATTTGTAGAGAACCACTTAACAACTTTCTGGAAGATATCATTTACAATTTCATCTGTTAATTCCTGTTTGCAATCAATTGCAGACTGCGCTTAGAGGCACTTGGGACTGAGATAGGAAACAGTTAACACCTGGGATTCAGTTAGGCACCAGTTAAGACTTGGCTATCGGATAGGCACTAGGAACCATCAGTAGGCAGGCCCCTATATAAACTATGTATCAGCATTCTGCAGTCAAGAACTATGTAAAAGTTAAGTATTACCAACACTCCATGAAATATATATCTCGTTCTAATTTACTCTAGTGTTTCTAGTTTCTGCTGTCCCACTGGCTGGTCACCTCCATACCGCAAAAGCGTGCATCCTTTATTCCTGTGTCGGTCTCTTTCTACTCGGCAACCGACACCTACGATCGGCAAATCCGGCCGCGGTGGCCGAGGGGACTGAGGCGCTCCAGTCACGGTCTGCACGGCCACTACGGTCGGGGGTTCGAATCCCCCCTCGGGCATGGCTATTTGTGCCGTCCTTAGTATAAGGTAGTAGATAAGTAGTTTGTAAGTTTAGGGACTGATGACCCCGTGGTTAAGTCTCATAAGCTTAACAAACAATTGAACATTCTGCGCTTAGAGGTAAATAGTCGTCAGTGCGCAGTGCCGGGCAAGTCATTGGCCAGTAAGCTGTTTGGTTGGTGGTGATCAGAGTTGACCGTGACAGCAGGAGCCGTGCAGATGTGACCTCCGCGCGAGTCCCAAATGTCGTGGCGTCACTGTCAGACAGGGTGAATCACCCCAGAGCAACAGCTGGCCCTGGAGTTCTCTGTAACAGCCGGCCGAAATAACAGCCTGCCACGGCAGGATGCGGCCTGCACAACTGACACGCACGTGTGTGTGTGTGTGTGTGTGTGTGTGTGTGTGTGCGTGTCTGTGTAATGTTTGTGTTGCCAACGCGTCGGGCATTGCCGCCGTCCTTACCTAGCTAGAACTGGGTGGTGCTCATCTAGTGGAGCATCTGTGACGGAAACGGCGGCACTGTTTAACGTTTCACTAGCGGAAGGATCCACCCTAAAGATGAGTGCACAAATTAAAGCAAGACAACGTTGGCGAAGAGGTTTAAATGTTTAAATGTTTGTATAGTCTATGGGACTTAACTACGGGGTCATCAGTTCCTAAACTTACAAACTACTTAAGAAACTACTTACGAACTAGGACGGCACAAATATCCATGCCCGAGGGGGCATTCGAACCCCCGACCGTAGTGGCCGTGCAGACCGTGACTGGAGCGCCTCGGGCCCCTCGGCCACCGCGGCCAGCGATGCTGTCGTTTGTCGGTTAGTAAAGTCACCAGAAGATCAAAAGCAACTGCAAAATGATTTATACAAGATATCTGCATGGTGCAAAAAACTGGCCATTGACCGAATATAATAAGTGTGACTTCATCCGTATGAGCACTAAAAGAAATTTACACGATAAATCAGTAAAATCTGCAGGCCGTAAGATCAAAAAAATACCTAGGAATTACAATTACGAATAACTTAGATTGAAGAGAACAAATAGAAAATATTGTAGGGAAGGCGAACCAAAGGTTACGTTCCATTTGCTGAACACATTGAAGATACTACAGTACTACTAAAGAAACTGCCTACACTACACTTGTGGTTCTATTTTGGAGTTTTGCTGCATATTGCCGGATCCACACCAGATAGGACTAACGGATGACATAGAGAGAAGGGCAGCTCGTTTTGTATTATCCCGATGAATGAGAGAGCGTCTCAGAAATGATGCACCATTTGGGGTGGAAATCATTAAAAGAAAGGCGTTATTCCTTGTGGGGAGATAAATTTACGAAATTTGCGAACACATTTTATTATCACCCGTCTACAATAAGGAGGAGTGATCATGATAATAAAATAAGAGAAATCAAATCCAAAACGGAAAGTTTTGGGTGTTTCTTTTCCCCCGCGTGCTATTGGAGTTTGGAATAATAGAAAAATGTTCAAATGTTTGTTAAGCTTGAGGGACTTAACTACGGGGTCATCCGTCCCTAAACTTACAAACTACTTATGAACTACCTTATACTAAAGACGACACAAATGCTTTACAAACATTTGAACAACGACCGACAAGCTCTAAGAATAATTGAATCGGTCGGAACAAAGTGGCATTAAGTACATTTTCACAACTTTTTGGCCGAAGCAAATAACTGTATAAATGTTCCAGAATCAACTAGATATAGATTATTAATGCTATTATCTATAAAATACCGTCTCAGAATGTAAAGTTTGTGGTGAAAATATAAAATGATCGTTCAATCTGCATTTATTTTTGTTTTTTGAAAGTAAACTTAATGTTTGTGAGCTCCGCGATTACTATTAAATTCGGGACCTGTAATGATTAATAAATTTAACAAGCTATATTGATTCGATGTCTTTAAAATATATATTAATGAGCAAGGGGTAGTTACAAAATGTATTATTAGTATGATTGAATGCAATTTAAATACAAGAATAAACAAACACAAACTAAACTTGTTAGTGATTGACAGATTCACACGAAGTAATTATTTTTGGCCATTTTAGAATAACATCGTGAAATTCCATGGCGTCCTGAGGCACTAGTTTACTATTTCCACAATTTCCAGCATCTTTTTGAAGTTTATGGGAACATAGACTTTGTACACTTCTTCCGACGGCATAGTAAGACAAGCAGCGACCTTGTCTTTCCCAGGGGGGGGGGGGGGGGAGACAACAACTGTGTTTAACAGGAGAGTAGATGTAAACAGGCGCTTCTACCTCTCCAATTTCGTCGCTCTTGTACTAGAATTGCTTAAATTTTTGGAGAGAAAACGCCTGGTTCTTGTCTCTTGGGATCCCTTCAGTTTCCGTGGATATAACAGCCTTCTCAAAGCAACATGGCCATTATTCTTCAAAATTTCATCATAGTCTGCTACATGGACTTCAACGCCGCGGCGGAGTGGCAGAGTTCATTGAGGCGCTATGCTCCGATGCGCGTGGCCATTCCCCGTCGGAGGTTCGAATCCTCCCTCGGACATGGATGTTTGTGTTGTCTTTAGAATAAGTTAGTATATACGTAGACTGTAAGTTTAGGGACTGATGACCCCGCAGTTAAGTCCCATAACCTTGACAAACATCTAAACATGTGGACTTCAATGGCAAAGAACTGTAAAGTAATAAGGCCGTGACTTAAAGCGTTTCTGTTCTGTCACATTACATGCAGCACCAGTTTAACGTAGGAGCAAACACTGACGTAATTATTTTTAATGCCGTTGGATGCTTCTTATCCAAGCAGCGCTCGATATTCAACAACATAAAATGTGCACATATGCCTTTCAGCTCCGATCGATTCAATTGTAGCCAGACAACATAAAACTACGCAAGAAAAAGTGAGTGCAAAACCCAACAATCACTCGAATGATAATGTTTCGATAAAAACAGAACGGTTGGAATTTAACGTTCATGGAAGATCTGCAGTTGCTAAACCCTCAATAACGAGAGCCAATGCGAAGCTTTGTAGGAAATGGTTGCAAGATCATAAAACCTGGATACCTGTTGACTGGAAGTGTGTGATAAATCATATTTCTCATTGATTGCTGCAAACTAACAGGTTTCTGCATCCAGACCATAAAAAAAGAAAAGCTTACGATACAGCAAATTGCTTTCTGCAGTGAATCTGGGAGGGGGGGGGGGGGTTCGTTATAATTTGGACATCCGCATCGTGCTATTACTCTCGCTGGTCGTGTAGTTGTGAAAGAATACCCCTCCATCGTCGACTATTTCTGTGACTAAAACGAAAATGTTCAAATTTTTGTATAGCTTATGGGACGTAACTACGGGGTCATCAGTCCCTAAACTTACGAACTATTTATGAACTAGCTAACACTAAGGACGGCACAAATATTCATGCCCGAGGGGGGGGATTCCAACCCCCGACCGTAGTGGCCGTGCAGACCGTAACTGGCGCGCCGCAGTCCCCTCGGCCACCGCGACCGGCTGACTAACACGTAGCTTACAAGCACAGCAATATTTCAAAAGCCTTGAGGAGATGGGAGCACAGTCTGAAAGGACCATGTCACGGATTGCGGTCCTAGTTCCGCCGGAGGTTCGAATCCTCCCTGGGGAATGGGTGTGTGTGTCGTACTTAGCATATGTTTCTTTGAGATGTTTGTGAGTCTAAGGACTGATGACCATCGTAGTTTGGTTAAACAGGTTTACAAACGTTTCATTTGAAGTGCGGCTTGATTATACTCGTTTCGCAATTCCCGTAACAAATTTTATTGAACAGGTTTCTCGCCGTGCCTTTTTTTTTTTTTTTTTTTTTTTTTTTTTCTTTTGTGGGCCTTTGCGATCGTCTTTTGACAGCTCGAAATTTAAATAAAAATAACGGCTTAACCATCCATCTGGCACGAAAATTGAATAACCGAATTTATAGACGAGAAAATTCTCTACAATTTTGCTCTCTTTTTTTTCATATCTCGTATCGTTTCAGAGATATTTGCAAAAATAACGGCGATTTTGGGATGTATATCTGTCTGTCCATCTGTCTGTCAGTAACGTCTTCCCTGTATTTAAGACGAACCGTTCAACCGATCAGCACCAAATTTTGCACACATAATTGTAGGCCGCCAGAGACCAGAACCTCCCTTTTTCAAATATTTCGGTCAAACAATATGCTAGTAATATAAAAAAAGCCGTCTGTAATGTAATTGTAATTGCAAACGAACCGCTCATCTGACACGAAAATTAAATAACCTAATTGGTAGAGGGGAAAATTCTCTACAACTTCGCCCTGTTATGTTTTTTTCGTATCTTGCATCGTTGCAGAGATATTTGCAAAAATAACGGCGATTTGACGATGTCTGTCTGGCTGTAACGTGTTCCCACTTTTTAGGTCGAACCGTTCAACCGATCGGCACCAAATTTTACAGACATAATTGTTGGCTACCAGAGACCACATCCTCGATTTTTGAAATATTTCGGACGAGAAATATGTTAGTAATAAAAAAAGCCGTTTTTAATGTAATTTTAATTGCAAATAAACCGTTCATCTGTCGCGAAAATTGAATAAACGAATTTGTAGAGGAGAAAATTCTCTACAACTTTGTTCCCTTATGTTTTTTTCCTTATCTCGTATCGTTTGAGAGATATTTGCAAAAATAACGGAATTTTGACATCCTCCATTAAATTAACGAAAGATGTTACGTGACATTCCTCGCCCAGAAGTGTCTCTGGCATACGCTTACTTGTGTTGCATATTTGATGATTTTCTTATTGTAACTTATACGTTGTCATTTCAAAGCAATGGCGCACTGAAGAATTAACAAAAAGACGTCGTTCTTCGTACGATAAATGATAATCTAGTGTCTACAAATGCCATATTAGCATCAGTGAACAACGGCCTCAATAGTAAGAGATTAAAGAACGCAATTTCTAACTGTTGGCTGTAGCGTAGTTAGCAATGTTTTGGACTGTGACGCTGAAGGTCAGTGGTTCGGAGCCCGTCAGTACCTATTTTTTTCCTACAACGGTTTCAGACACTCTTATTAATTAATTTTTTATTATTTAGATTATTATTTTGGTCCAAAATGTATGCAAAAACTTATAAAACTACAAATCTAAAGAGGGCTGTAAAGCACGTCAGTGCGATTTTTTTCCTCCTCTTCTAAATGCAGAAACAACGGAGTTTTAGTATAAGCAACAGCTGAGCATAATACGGCCATTTTGAAGCAATTTTAACAAAATACTTGATGTGTAATACTGCGCTTGGCTTTACGTGTAATATCGTTGTTAAAGAATAGGATCAATATTTCATCCAATTTCTTCTTCCATTAATTTGACAGTGTAATACCGGCCCAAAGCAAATACCGCCGGTTGCAAGGCAGCGACGTATGCTTTATGTAGAGGGGTTCCTGAGAAACAGCCAGGCAGGTAGTGTAGGGCAATTGCCGCTTCCTGCATGTGGAGAGGCCAGCCATATGGTGGCTGTGTCAGTCCACAACGCGTGCGCGCATGCGCAGATGCCAGCCGTCGGCCGGCTGCCGCGCTCACGCAATGAACCCCCCCCCCCCCCCCCCCAACACCTGCCACCAAATGGCACGTTCCATGGCAAGACAAACACCTGCGCAGCCGCCACGCACCTTCATTACGCAAATATGCAAGAATTGAAGACCTAACATTCTAAATGGGCTAAGGACAAAAAATAAAGTTTTGAGATATAGCAAAAAACTATTGTTTATCGTACGAAATTAATACACACATTTTATAGTATTATACCGTTAATTAACATACAGTTAATACAAACAATAGAGCAAGTCATGAGAAAATTGCATAGAATTGGCGAGAAGAAGAAAATTAAAAATGTGAAAGCAGGTGTCTTACACATTGCATTATTCAGACTAAATGGGGTAAGTCCAACACAGGTACCAAGCTGTAGCGCTTGGCGAAACATATCTAAAAATAGGGAATGAAACAATATGAAACAAATATCTTCCGTTTGCAGCAACATTACACAAATCAGTAAAATACTGAAGATATTCATTTGTGCAACAGAACTGATGTGTAGCTTCGTTGTGTTGATCACTTTATCAGTAGCAGCTTGGAAGTCAATAAAATTCTTTTCTTCCCTTCTGAGTGTTTAGAATGGAAGAGAAGGGCGTGCTGAAGTAATTACTTCTTGTAAATCATCAGGTACGTAACATTTAATTACCTTCTTGCTCTTTTCTACTTGTCTATTAAGGCAAAATTTCTATTACAAGATAGGAAACTGTGGCCTGAAACCAGATACTTATGCACTATACAGTCAAATAGGCCACAAGCCACTTCAGGTGAGTGCGCTGATTGCACATACTCGCCGGAAACTGAGGCAGAACAGAAACAGCGGCCCCTTTATACACCGCTGACGACCCACCGCGCGTGCGACAAACCAAAGTAGAGGCCCTCTAGGCGCAATAGAACTAGCAGCGCGCCGCTGGAGAAAATCGGCAAAACAGTGGGTCGAAACAAGACTAGTTCAAAGAAACTGCAGGTCGAAATGAAGATCGTTGTTGTTTAATAGCAGATGAAATTGGGTTCCAAGTTTTACTCAGAGGGAAGCCCCTGTACCTATTAATAATATTATCGGTCATAGGAACTTAACATTGATTCTTTGAGGACACGTTCCCAGTAGCGGGAAGCAGGAGTAATCGTTTTTGTTTCATCGTATAACATCTTGTGTCCCTCATTCAGACAATGTTCAGCAACAGCTTGTGTTATACGATGAAACAAAAATGATGGCTCCTGCTTCCCGCTACTGGGAATGTGTTCTCAAATAATCAATGGAAATTCGTGTGGCCGATAATATTATTCACAGGGACAAGGCCTTCCCTCTAAGTAAAACGTGGAACTCAATTTTATCTGATATTAAGCAACAACAGTCTCCATTTAGACCTGCAGTTTCTTTGAACTAGTATTGTTTCGACCCATCGTTTTGCCGATTTTCTCCATCGGCGCGTCACTGCGCCTAGAGGGCCTCTACTTTTCGCGCACGCGCGGTGGGTCGTCAACGGTGTATAAAAAGCCTCAGTTTCCGGCGTGTACGTGTAATCAACGAACTCACCTGAAGAGGGCAGGCAGTTGATCTGCCGAAATATCGTTGTGATATTCCTGACCTATGGCCACTTCATATTTCTGGCCGCTGGCCGTTTCTTTGCTAACATTGTACGTGTCTTAAACGCGGAAGAAAGACAAAAGTGCAGCATATGTTGAAAAGTATGCATATGGCACAGTAGGTGCTGGTTCCCATGGGAAAGCCCGCCTATGTTACTGGTACTCTCCTCGCATTGGCTGCTGCATTTTACGTCACGTGATTTCCTTTGATATTAGTTTTGCTTATTATATACTAAATATTAATTATTCAGAGCTGAGAACTTGTAATAAATATCTCTCAAGGATAGGCTAGGTTTCGACAGTTAAAAAAGTTTAAGGTGCCTTCTCTTATTGTAATAAGAGAAGAGCGATTTTGCAGAAGGCGCGCGACGTCCATGTTTTGGCGCGAAATAAAGCGTCAGGTGCCCTCTCGCAACGCTTCGCAGTTTTAGTCTCGAGCTGACTACTATACGCGCCGGACCGTGCCGGTCATGAGTAAAGATTTGTATAATTGCCGATCGAGGAGACTAAGGCGCTCCAGTCACGGTCTGCACGGCCACTACGGTCGGGGGTTCGAATCCCCCTCGGGCATGGATATTTGTGGCGTCCTAGTTCGTAAGTAGTTCATAAGTAGTTAGTAAGTTTAGGGACTGATGACACCGTAGTTGGGTCCCATAGACTTTACAAACATTTGAATTTTTTGGTATAATTGTGATAACAGTCGAGGTCTCAACATGAACTACGGGCAGCATAGGCCATGTCGTATTAACAATAGTTGTTCACAATTTATTATTTATTTAATAAATGGTATCCCTGACAATTAAAAATCTCGCGAGTCGCTTCTTATGCTTCCATCCTACAGAACTTATTTTAGCCTCACTTTTATGCTGTAGAAGTACCAACGACCTGTGTGCTGTCTTCTGCGCCGGGGACACAACTATAGAAGGCAACAGGTTAGTCAGGACTCTATGCTTTCCATAAAGACTTGGACAGCAACTACGGCACCTCGTGCGTACTGTAGGGCGGTACAAACGCACACTACTACGCAACAGCATCCGCAAGGATGTGGAGGTTTTAGGGGACTTGTGGGAGGAAACAGTACTAACTTCTCCATCCGCAAATAAAACCCTAGGAAGCTTGTATCGTGTTTAGTTGACGATGGTATTCGGCTGCAAACTAGAGATGAATATTATCGCATATAACTGGTTGCTTATTAATACAATAATAATAATAAATTACCGGTCAGTGAAATTAGCTCAGATGCTTTACGGACGTAAGCTGGCCTAAGTATTTGTCGTAATGGATACACGTCATCTAGTTTTATGGTTTTCAAAAGGACAAGGCAAGATCACACACTAACAATTTATTAAATGACGGCCGGTTTCGGTGCACTGTGTCACCATCATCTGGTCACATATATGTTATAATCTGGTCATGTGTGACCAGATGATGGTGACACAGTGCACCCTAAGCGGTCGTCATTTAATAAATTGTTAGTGTGCGATCTTGGCTTGTCATTTTGAAAACTATAAAACAATTCGATCGCCTACAGACCAGACTATGTCAGGTAATCTTAACACCAGCAAGTGCGTGAGAACGTCAGTTGGTAGTGGCCACACGCCTCCAGAGCGCGTGTAATAGGCGTTTGCGATGTGCCGCCCGCTCGGCCACGGCCTTGGCGTATCCAACAGAGCGTCCGCCTCAAGGACACTCGGCAGGCAGCAGGCTGTAATCTGGCGGCTCGGCTCGGCTCGGGCTGCGCTTAATCCGGCCGTCGGCGTCTGCGCGTGATCTCGCCTAACAGCCGGCCACTAAGCCTGCCGCCCGCACCGCCCCGACCGTGTTGGACTTGGCCCGGGGTGTTTGCAGACACGCCGTTATGACGTCACGGCTGTACGGTGCCGTGTTTGCGGAGAGTCCGGCGGCCGCAACGTCCACCGCGGCCTGCAGCACTGAGCGCCGTACAGACGGGCCGAGCCTCTGCCAACACGGTGCGGCTTAGGCCCCCATTACACCTCCTGGCAGCAGCCGCCCAGCGACAAGAGGCGAAGCGGCCAGTCTTCACCGTAATATTAATACCGGAACACCAACGTTAAGATACGTAAATGCCGTTTTCTATCACCAGAAAAAAAGTTCTATGTTATTGCACACTACAGTAAATTGGTATTTATAAAGTAATACATCTTAAAGATTTACCGGGTGATCAAAAAGTCAGTGTAAATTTGAAGACTTAATGTTGTTATGGTCTTCAGTCCGGAGACTGGTTTGATGCAGCTCTCCACAATACCCTATCCTGAGCAAGCCTTTTCATCTCCTCATAAGATCGACATCCCACATCCACTTGAATCTGTTTACTATACGCGTCTCTTGGTCTCCCTCTGCGATTTTTACCCCACACACTTCCCTCCAATGCTAAATTTACGATTTCTCGATGTCTAATAATGTGTCCTACCAAGCGATCCCTTCTTTTAGTCAGGGTATGCCAAAAATTCCTTTTCTCACCAATTCTGTTCAGTACCTCTTCATTAGTTATGCGATCTACCCACCTAATCTTCAGCATTCTTCTATAGCACCACATTTCAAAAGCCTCTATTCTCTTCCTGTCCGCACTGCTTATCGTCCATGTTTCACTCCCGTACAAAGCAACACTCCACACAAATGCCTTCAGAAAAGACTTCCTTACACTTTTGCAAATTTCTCTTTTTCAAAAATGCTTTTCTTCGCATTGCCATTCTGCATTTTATATCCTCTGTTCTGCGGCCATCGCATGTTATTTTACTACCCAAGTAACAAAACTCGTCTACCATCTTCATTGTTTCGTTACCTAATCTAATTCCTTCAGCATCGCCTGATTTTCTATGACCGCATTCCATTATCTTTGTTTTGCTCTTGTTAATGTTCATTTTATATGCTCTCTTCAATACGCTGTCCATTCCATTCAGCTGCTTTTCCAGGTCCTTTGCTGTCTCTGACAGAATTACAATGTCATCAGCAAAACGCAATGTTTTTATTTCTTCCCCCTGAACTTTAATCCATATTTCAAATTTTTCCTTGCTTTCCTTCACCGCCTGCTCGATGTACAAATTGAATAACATTGGAGAAAGGCTACAACCCTGTCTTACTCCCTTCCCAACTGATGCTTCCCTTTCATGCCCTTCGAGTCTAATAACTGCGGTCTGGCTTTTGTACAAGTTGTGAATAACTCTCCTTTCCCTGTATTTTACCCCTGCTGACTTCAGAATTTGAAACAGTGTATTCCAGTCAACATTGTCAAAAGCTTTCTCCAAATCTACAAAAGCTAAAAATGTAGGTTTGCCTTTCCTTAATCTATCTTCTAAGATAAGACGTAAAGTGAGTATTGCCTCCCGAGTTCATACGTTCCTCCTGAATCCAAACCGATCTTCCCCGAGGTCAGCTTCTACCAGCTTTTCCATTCTCCTGTAGATAATTCGTCTTAATAAATCACGAAATAATGTAGATAGAGAGGTAAAAATCGCCACACATGCTTGGAATGGCGTGGGGTTTTATTAGAACCACATCTACCGTTATTTACTTCGAGGAACTGCGTGATTCTGGTTTTATAACTGCTACCGTAACGGGTGAGAGATACGCCGATTTTGTTACAGAACAGAGGATGCGGTCATGCATTGCATCGGTACCGCCAATCGCACGCCTCCGGAAGAGGTGCCAGGGACTGTGGTGGGGGAAGTCTCTCCACCCACAACGGGTGACTGTGTGGTGTGGAACGGCCAGTCATGGAGTAATCTGCGTGAAATTCGTTGATGGCGCGGTGACTACCGACCGGTACGTGACCCTGATTTCAACAAGATGGGCTTCGTGCAAGAAGGAGCTCAACCTCATCGGTGCAGGAGAGTGTTTGATGTCCAGGAGGAGCACTTTGCGGGCCGCATTCTGGCATGGGTCTCTACTGGCCGCCATGTTTTACGGATCTGAACACACGCGACTCATTTTTGTGGAGTTATATTAAAGAAAAGGTGTACGGAAATAGACCCAAAACCATTTCTCGGCTTGGAAACAGGCACTGAAGAGGTCATCGACCACATCGATGTTGCGACACTTTAGTGTTTAAAATGTTTGTATAGCTTATGGAACTTAACTACGGGGTCTTCAGTCCCTAAACTTACAAACTACTTATGAACTAGCTAATCCTAGGGACGGCACAAATATCCATGCCCGAGGGGGATTCGAACCCCCGAACGTTGTTGCCATGCAGACCGTGACTGGAGCGCCGCAGACCCCTCGGCCACCGCGGCCGGCGCACTTTAGTGGGTCATACAGAAATTCGCTACACGTCTGCGCCAAATCATCGACACAAAAAGCAGTGTCATGACCTGAATCCCAATATCTGCAGTCACGTTTACATTTTTACAAATAATTTACGTTTTGTTTCATGTACTTCAGTAATTTTCATCCTGTATGCACGATGGCAGGGATGTGGTTTTCATAGAGCTACAGAAGTCATTTGGACACGTACATTTTGTAGATAGTTTACAACCATAAAGTTGTTTACAGGGGTAGTGCTAAACCGTTCTGTAACATTTTCTTTCCTCCTCCATGGATGACGCACAACAATTTGCGTTTGTACCGCAATGACAATGTACGCGAGGGTTGTAGTAACGCCCCGCTCCACTATGTGAAGAGTTGAAACTCTTACTGTTGACCAACCTGATGCCTTCTATAGACGTCCCCACGCAGATTATAGCACGCAGGTCGGAGTTCTTGAATGAGGCTGAAATTGCTGAAATATTGACAGGAACTGATCTAATTACGGAATAAAACTAAGGTACACGGGATGTCATCTGATTTGTGTAAAGACTGCAGAATTCCAGCAAACTGCATAATAACATCCACTTGACACACATTGTCTTAACTGAAAGTAAATATAAAGTTATTTCCCTTGATCTAAGACGATTAAACGATGTCTTATGACCGCCTACGTAAGCATGTTACTCCTACGAGAGCGTATTCTGAACCAACATGTTTCTTACTCCTCCGAGTGCCTGTTCTGAATTGAAGTGTGACGACTCGAAACAGGGCTGCCTTCCCTCCGCAATTTGGCGCGCAAACATGACCGCCGTGCATCTTCCGTCTTAAATTGTTTTGTTTATTGAATTAGCAATTGTTAATATGTTTTACCTACTCGGGGCATAGTTTAGCTTTGAGGAGTTTTATGTACTGAGATTGAGTTTGAATAAATAAATAGTTTATTAAGTATAAATTAAAAATATTGTTACGCCGCAAACATTGTGACAGGGAAATGTGTTAAGATCTTGGTTTTCTCACTTTAACAAGACGGAATAAGGTCAGCAGCTGGTTGCAGAAAATGCTCACCCGCCTTGCGTGAGGAAGTTGGAAAGCCTACCGTCAGCAAACTGTGTGTGAGTGAAATGGCTGTCAGACAGAGACGCAGCTAGTAAACATTTCATAACTACACGTAACTCTGTCACAAGAGTGAATAAGACCGCGGATGCGTCAGCGGTAAAGACACATCGAGCGAACACTCCATTTTCAAAGGGAACACATTCAAACCGTTTCATACGTCATAGCTTCAGCCAATTTTCTGTATAAATACTCCCACATTTAGAAGTAGCAGACACTTGGTCTTCTGAATCGACGATGCCCAGGAGGTAGTCGTCAATTCACTGGCCTAATCGTTGTGCTCAGTCCTTGTCACAGATAGCAGTACATACGGGTAGCTGCTAGAGGCAGCTAAGAGATGGAGTCTGGTCGAGGCCATACTTCACACTAAACATCATCTGGGAAGATGGTGATCCGCTGTGCTGACGACTTCACACCTCTGTGGTGGCTGCCTGAGGCCAGCGCAGTCTTCAGTGGTTGGTTACTAAAGGCCAATGTTCCTGTTAGCACTCTGGTGCTAATCCGGCCAGCCGGTGTCCCGAGTCGGGAACCAGCACGACATCCAACTTCACAGGGGTCACTGCGTGGATCCACTGGCCGCTGCATAGCCTGGTGAAGGGATAGAGCACTTCACAATAACAGTCTTTTCATCGCTTCCCGGCATCGCGGCGCGGGCACTACCATCATACGAAACACCAAGGTTGCAGCTCGAAGCCGACGCCACCTACTGCTGTAGCTCCTGTCGAGCTAGCGCCTTCATCAAACTAATGTATGTTACGGAATAAAATGTGTCAACTATAACTCTGTTTCACTAGCGTCCGTTGGCGCTCCACCAGGTTCCACGACTCATCCTGACCTAAAGGTGGGAACACACCGCTCGGCCCCAGCAATATGCTTGCGTTTTGGCGCGTGACCGCCAGTACTAACAGCCAGTCGGTGTCCAGTGCCTGCCGCTCCGGGGACTTCCCTAAAATTCGGGGAGATTTGCCAGTGCTCTTTCCCATGAGAAACCGACCTATTGTACTACCTGTCGTGGTTCTCACCCCGGCTTTTACCATCTGTCTCCTACTGGTCCTAACCGGCTGCACTGAAGCAATACTTCCATCTTAATATGATGGCCTTAAGTCAGAAATATTACAACTTTTATCTGAGAACATGACGCAGCCAACAGGCTGGAGGCCGCTGCTCTCGCGTATTCCACGTTGAGGTGCACGTACCGCATACCTTCCAACCTTCCAAACGCAAAAATCAGGAGGTCCAGTTTAAAAAAAATCGGGAGATTCTTAAAAAAAACTGCGGCAGACTTTACTATAAACCTTAAGATAAGTGAATTTAGACTTTTCCTATCATCTCACAACGCTACATAATGACTACAAGTAACACTGGCATTAACCCAAATGTTGAATACATCCTTATTTGTAGCCATTCCAAGTAAAGTGATTTATTTTTTGATTAAAACAAAAATTTCACATCTGTATTTTTGTGTTACACTGCTACCTGGTAACATTTTATGGAACATGTGACCCACATGGTCATCGCGTTTAATTCGTAAACCATACTCTATAATAAACAATGTAAATAAGCACTCTGCATGTATCACATGATCACATTCACTTTTGTCAGTAATTTCACTCTTCTATTGTTATTCACACAGTTTTCCATTTTCTCAGCACGTACTGAGAAATATCACATCGACAAAGGGTACAAAATACGAATGTTCTGAAAACTGCTTAAAAAAGGAATTATATTTTTTGCCATATTGGAATACATACACAGAATTGAAATCCCATAGTCACGTAAAACAGCTGTTTATAACAAAGTTGTCTTTCTGCAATTCGTGTATGAAACTGACGCTCCTAACTAACCAAATGTTTGTTCAAATGTTTGTATAGGTTATGGGACTTAACTACGATGTCATCAGTCCCTAAACTTACAAACTACTTATGAACTAACTAAGACTAAGGACGGCACAAATGTCCATGCCCGAGGGGGGGGATTCGAACCCCCGACCGTAGTGGTCGTGCAGACAGTGACTGGAGCGCCTCAGTCCCCTCGGCCACCGCGGCCGGCAACTAACCACCGAAGTTATTTCACTTAGGAAGAATGACAAAACATCACATTAAAAAAGAGCACAACATCGAAACACTAGATGTGTATTTGCAAATATACGGAAAGAGCAGAAATATCATTATACACGTCACGCACAACTCCTAATTTCTATTAATTTCGCTGCGTATTTAGATTAAGCTGATAAATGTATAAAGGAGTTCTGACTATTGGCCAAAAAATGAATCTTGGGTTTCAGGATGTTGTTGTTATGGTCTTCAGTCCGGAGACTGGTTTGATGGAGCTCTCCACCCTACTCTATCCTGAGCAAGCCTTTTCATCTCCTCATAAGAACGGCAACCCACATCCACTTGAATCTGCTTACTATACCCGTCGCTTGGTCTCCCTCTGCGATTTTTACCCCACACACTTCCCTCCAATGCTAAATTTACGATTCCCCGATGTCTAAGAACGTGTCCTACCAAGCAATCCCTTCTTTAAGTCACCAATTCTGTTCAGTACCTCTTCATTAGTTATGCGATCTACCCACCTAATCTTCAGCATTCTTCTATAGCACCACATTTCAAAAGCCTCTATTCTCTTCCTGTCCGCACTGCTTATCGTCCATGTTTCACTCCCGTACAAAGCAACACTCCACACAAATGCCTTCAGAAAAGACTTCCTTACACTTAAATTAATATTCGATGTTAGCAGATTTCTCTTTTTCAAAAATGTTTCTTTTTTTTTTTTTTTTTTTTTTTTTTTTTCATTGCCATTCTGCATTTTATATCCTCTGTACTGCGACCATCGCATGTTATTTTACTACCCAAGTAGCAAAACTCATCTACCACCTTCGCTGTTTCGTTACCTAATCTGATTCCTTCAGCATCGCCTGATTTTCTAAGACCGGATTCCATTATTTTTGTTTTGCTCTTGTTAATGTTCGTTTTATACGCTCTCTTCAACACACTGTCCATTCCGTTCACCTGCTCTTCCAGGTCCTTAGCTGTCTCTGACAGAATTACAATGTCACTAGGAAAATGCAATGTTTTTATTTCTTCCCCCTGAACTTTAATCCCTATTCCAAATTTTTCCTTGCTTTCCTTTACCGCCTGCTCGATGTACAAATTGAATAACGTCGGTGAAAGGCTACAACCCTGTCTTACTCCCTTTCCAACTGATGCTTCCCTTTCATGCCCTTCGAGTATAATAACTGCGATCTGGCTTTTGTACAAGTTGTAAATAACTTACCTTTCCCTGTATTTTGCACCTACTGACTTCAGGATATAAGCTAAAAATCGGGAGAAATGATTGAAAAATCAGGAGGGGGGAGAAAAAGTGAAAAATCAGGAGAATCTTGCCTAAATCGGGAGAGTTGGCAGGTATGGTACTGTGTATACGAGTCGCGTTGTTTCTGAGCGGTGACCTCGGGACGCTCGAAGTTGACGTCCGGTCGCACGGTCCGGGCGGCGATGGCTTAATGGTAATGGTGGGGATCCGATCGAGAGAGGCAGTGCAGAACCGGGGGTCGCGGAACTGATTGCGACAGGGAGGATGGCCTCTGCATTAAGGGGGCACTTGTCGGCCGCGTAGACCTACCGGAACGGAACGGAAAGGGCAGGTCGGGTGAAAGGCACGCTGATGAGCCGCAGATGGGCCGGGCGTAGACCACGGCAACAGCTGCAGAGGGGCAGCAGACCGCGCGCTCCGATGGCGAGTGGGGCTGCTGGTTCAAAAAAATGTTTGTACAGCTTATGGGACTTAACTACGGGGTCATCAGTCCCTAAACTTACGAACTACTTATGAACTTCCTAACACTAAGGACGGCACAAATATCCATGCCCGAGGGGGATTCGAACCCCCGACCGTCGTGGCCGTGCAGACCGTGACTGACGTGCCGCAATCCTCTCGGCCACCGCGGCCGGCGGCTGCTGGTACTTGGCAATATAATATATAAATCACAGTGTTGTATGTTTGTACGTGTTGCATACAAATCTACAGTTTTGTTCCATCTTTATGAAATGTTGTACACGTAAGCTTCAATCCATGAGGACGACAAGTATACTGAAATGATAAAATTATTTTCTTTATAATTTAAAAAGAAATCGAAGAATAAGTGGTATAATAAACCTTTGGTAAGAAATTGGTGTATATCCGGAAAATCAGAATCGGAAGCCTGGAACCTGATTTTTATAATATGTGCTTTCCATCTACACCTATTGCAGTTTCACATACAGCCTGGCAGATATTTAACATCCCGGGCAACGCGGGGTTTTCAGCTAGTCTAATATATAAAACAGAGTGTCTGTATGTTTGTACGTGTTGCATACAAATTTACAGTTTTGTTCCAATCTTTATGAAATGTTGTACACGTAAGCTTCAATCCATGAGGACGGTCGCCGTAAGTGTAAGAATCACATACGATATATAGTTCACGAGATGTGACGTCATAAACAATGGGATCCGCGAGAAACTTCTGCATTTTGCGACAATGCTGCTCGTTTCTCCTAAACCATTGGACCTATTTCAACCAAATTTGGTACACACATTGCTGCATGGTTAAGAATCACATACGGCACGTGGTTCAAAAGATGTTACGTCATAACCAATAGAAATCGCAAAAAATGCCATTTAATGCGGAGAGACTTTCGAAATACACTGTATGAGAATGACAGTACTTAGCGACTTGCAACAAACATTAAACATAATTTCAAACCTTTATTGAACTCTTTCTCGCTGGTAACCATAGTAAAATGATAAAAGGGAAAACTATTCTCGCTTACTACTTTTCCGCTGTTTATGGAGTAAATCTACGGCTCTCGGTATGACGTTACAATTTCTAATTTGAACACTACAAATTGTAGCGACAGGAAAATTTACTGACAGTATACACATATATAGTTGAATGTAGCTTCTAAATTGTATCACATTCCGGAACGTGGTTCATGAGATAAACAGTAAACGTAAACAGTAACGTTCTGCTGTTCATGGACTAAAACTACTGCTTTCGGTATGACGTTAAAATTTATAATTTCTACTCTACAAATTGTAGCCGCAGGAAATTATACAGACAGTATACACGCATATAGTTAATTGTACCTTCTAAATTGTATCATAGTACAACACGTAATTCGTGAGGTATGAGCACATAACCGTACGTTTATGGAAAATCGTCCCATCACTCATAAAGTTCTAATCTATTGCTTCTTTACTACTAATTATATTCACAACAGAATTTATAGACATACAGCACTTATACAAATAAATACATACCCGAAAAATTATGCAATTGTGCAACATATAACTCAATAAATATGAGATCGTACGAATATTACATGTCAACTACACTTACAATATTGTACATTATGCGAGACAGTCTTATTTCTTATTTATTCTCCGATAAATATAGCATGTTTTTAGAAAAAAAAAAGAGATGGACAGATGAAGAAGGAGTAGGAGAAGCTTGAATAAATAAATACATACCCGGGCAAAGCCGGGTTTTCAGCTAGTGCCAAATATAGGGAGCGTAAGATTATTTAGAACTTGTACAAAAATCAGATAGCGGTTGTCACAGTTGAAGGGCATGAAAGGCATGCGGTGTTTGCGAAGGGAGTAAGACAGGGTTGTAGCCTTTCTCCAATGTTGTTCAATTTGTACATTGAGCAAGCTATAAAGGAAAGCAAGGAGAAATTTGGAGAAGGAATTAAAGTTCAGGGTGAAGAATTAAAAACGTTGCGTTTTGCCGACGACATAGTAATTCTGTCAGAGACTGCAAAGGACCTGGAATAGCAATTGAAAGGAATGGACAGTGTGCTGAAAGGTGCATATAAGATGAACATTAACAAGAGCAAAACTAGGGTAATGGAGTGCAGTGTAAGAAAATCAGGTGATGCTGAAGGAATTAGATTAGGTAACGAAATAATAAAGGAGGTAGAGGAGAAACTTACTGGCAGATTTTATTGCGTGCCGGAACCGGGACTCGAACCTGGGACCTTTGCCATGGTGGAGACATGGCTCTGCAGAGTGAAAGATTCATTCTGGAAACATCCCTTAGGCTGTGGCTAAGCCATGTTTCCATCATATCCTTTCTTCCAGGAGTGCTAGTCTTGCATGTTTCGCAGGAGAGTTTCTGTGTAGTTTGGAAAGGGGGAGGCGAGGTACTGACGGAAGTAAAGTTGTGAGGCGGCATCGTGAGTAGTGTCGGGATAGCTCAGTCGGTAGAGCGGTTGCCCGCGAAAGACAAAGGTCCCAGGTTCAAGTCCCGGTTCCGGCACGCAAATTTAATCTGCCAGGAAGTTTCATATCAGCGCACACTCCGCTGCAGAGGGAAAGATTCATTCTGGAGGTAGAGGAGTTTTGCAACTTGGGCAGTAAAATAAATGATGGTCGCAGCACAGAGGATATAAAATGCAGAATGGCAGTGGGTAGAAAAGCGTTCTTGAAAAAGAGAAATTTGTTAACATCGAATATTGATTTATGCCTAAGTAAGTCCTTTCTGAAGGCATTTGTGTGGAGTGTGGCCTTGTATGGGAGTGAAACATGGACGATAAATAGTGCGGACAGGAAGAGGATAGAGGCTTTAGAAATGTGGTGCTACAGAAGAATGCTGAAGATTATGTGGGTGGATCGTGTTCCTAATGAGGAGATACTGAACAGAATTGGAGAGAAAAGGAATTTCTAGCATACCTTGACTAAAAGAAGGGATCGATTGGTAGGACACATTATTAGACATCAAGGAATCGTGAATTTAGCATTGGAGGAAAGTGTTTGGGGTAAAAACCGCAGAGGGAGACCAAGAGATGGATACAGTAAGCAGATTCAAACAGATGTAGATTGCCGTTCTTATGTGGAGTTGAAGAGGCTTGCTCAGGATTAGGTATTGTGGAAGCTGCATCAAACCAGTCTCCGGACTGAAGACCACAACAACCGAAACTTAACCCCATGTTTTAGGTATGTACTTTTTATTGTATTAAGGTGTTTGTGTCTACTTCTTGTAATAATTCTCTTTTTGTAACACTATGCTAACGGATGGCTATGAAAATTGAAGATTTTGACGATGACAAAGGCGTGGCCTTCATGTTTTTAAAGCGTCCCTTATAGCATTATTTAATTATGAAATTGAAAATGGCCGCATACCTCATTAGTGACTTTATGTCAAATTTGAAAAAGGATAAGTATACAGAAATTAGAGATTTTAGGCATCATGTTTGTAGGAGGCACTTTTATAGCTGCAGAAGATCATTAATATTTATCATCTGCTGTTGTAAGGCATGACGGTACACTCATATGCAACAACTAATATTTTGAAAATTTGTATACACTTCAAAAATCGATACAGTTTGTAACAGGAAGTTTTAACTACATTACATCACACACAGAAATGTAACTGAATTTCAGGGGCGTAGATTATTTATTCTTTTGGGGGTAGAGTGGAAGGTGAGAGTGGGGGTCAGTTCTCAGAAACAATAAGTTCATTCAGATGAGTGTCTCAGCTGTCAAGCCGTGTCAGAGTTTAAAACTAGAACACAGGTTGCATTGTGAGTGACTGCAACTAAAGCCGCTACAGAGAGTTCAGTGAGGTTAATGAGTGTTCGTACAACTAATGTGCAGTGCTGATTCCCACGCTCGAAGGTTCGTTCGGCAGAGAATTCTACGGAAGCTCTGAGCCGTTGAACAGAAAAGATGGACCATCGCCTGCACTTAATGGACTAATCTGAAATTCTCGAGAACTCATTTTCACAGAGGATTCTAAGAACATATTTAAGACTCTGATTATAATAACACGTGTTCCGTAAAGACAACAACGGGGAAATTAGAGTTCACGCAGAGGCGTGCAAGCAATGGCTTTATGGCTGTTTTTTCCCTGCACGTTTTTTTTTGTCTTGCAGTAGCTAGCAGTCACGCATAGCACAAGACAGGGAGAGCAATTATACCGCTCCCTTGGGGGTACACCACAAGGCGGCATGAGAAGCGTGAATGTTGATGCAATAGAACAAGGAAAAGAAGTGATCTTCAGGGCCTGTAATTGGTGGATATGGTTTTTTTCTCTTTTGTAAAAGGAACGAGATAGTATAGTTAGACGGAAAACTTTATTGCCAACAGGTACAGGAACATTAATATCGTGAGATCAACCTTTCCATTCCTGTAAAAGGAATCGTGTGTGAAGTCGTCTTCGACTATTCGTCGTTGTGAAAACGTCCGTAGTGTGCACTTGCGAACCTTAGTCCACCGAAGGGCAAGACTGTGAAAGGAATCGTCACATTCGAAAGCCAAGCAGGAATCTGTTTATTGGAAACGTGGTGGTTCCTAGTACGAGAAAAATTCCAAGTGCCTTAATCTGATAGAAAATTCTTTACGGCAGTGTACCGGGATATGCATGCTGTGTTATTGGTGGACTTTGCTAAATACAGGACTACTACGACTGTTGCAGGCTACATTAATACTTAGATCAGGTTGCGCCGTGCTGTTCTTGCCAAACGTCACAACATTAACGCGGAGAATGTAAAATTTCTTCTTGTTATGCTCACCCCTATGTTGCCGCTCCTGTTCGATATAAAAAATGATCCAGCGTCCATCGTACAGTTCGGACGTTGCTCCGTCGTATTGTCATCCGTTTGGGCTCCATGAATAAAATTTCTGACCGTCTAACTCTTTGCGACCCGTGCGGAGGTGAAATCAGCAGTCTGCAGATGGCTGTACACTCCAACCAAAACAACCTTTAAGAACAGAGTATATCAAAACTGGTTACACGATGGGAGAAACGTTTTGAGAACCTTGTTGAGTGTGTAGAAAAGCAGGTAAACGATGTAAGCTCATTTGTGATTTTTGTTTCATTACCTATTAAACCATTTTATAATAACATAATTGAGCGTTATTTTTCGAACTTCTCTTCCCCTCGTATACATGTTTGTTTGTATGTTTAAGTCTCGACAACATGAATGACAGACACACAGCATTGGCGGAGTTGAGTGGAACGTGCAAAGAAATGTGTTATGGTTACTTTTCGAAGCGGACCAAGTATTTATCTAGAGCGTTACGGTAGCCGTATTTTTTCTTTCTTTAATAAAGATTGTAATAGTACCTACCGTCTCGGTGCTAGTCACTATTCCTCAAAAATTATATTTCTGTTTTCCTGCGAATCTGTTTTTATTTTCGGTCTATGTTGGTAAGTCTTCTCCAAGCGACAGAGCTTCTAAACGGAAACGTCAAACTTTGAAGGAGCAGCTGCACAGTGTAAAAAAGCAGTAATGTGACGATAACGCAACGGCTGGCCGCGGAAATCCGGATGAATCCCATCGCGCCCTGATACACATTTTTAATCAGCATTCCTAAACGAGAAATGCTCTCATTATAATTCGCCTTTTTTCGATTCGGCTACAAATGTATCAAACCACTCATAAATTGCAAAGCTGTCGTATTAATTCAGAGAGAGAGAGAGAGAGAGAGAGAGAGAGAGAGAGAGAGAGAGAGAATTCGCTTGCCTCATTCATGCTTCCAAAATGAGCGATACAGCGGAAAGGACAGATCCGTATTTGTCCAATTTGCTACGTATCCTGGCTGAATGTCATTACAAATTTTATATCATGAAACATGCACAGTACTAATCAATTTCACACCGTTTGATACGCCAGAATGGTTGACGAATACACGCTTCCAATGTGCGTTCACCGTGATGCCGCCAAACACGAATGCAACCATCATGATGCTGGGTTCATCCGAAAAAATGACTTTTTGCCATTCATGCACCCAGGTTCGTCGTTGAGTTCCCCAACGCAGGCGCTCCTGTCTATGATGCAGCGTCAAGGGTAACCGCAGCCATGGTCTCCGAGCTGATAGTCCATGCTGCTGCAAACGTCGTCGAACTGTTCGTGCAGTTGGTTGTTGTCTTGCAAACGTCCCCATCTGTTGACAAGGGGATCGAAACGTGGCTGCAAGATCCGTTACAGCCATGCGGGTAAAATGCCTGTCACCTCGACTGCTAGTCGAGCCATTAAATTGCTGCACCACGAAGATGACGTGCTACAGACGCGAAATCTAACCGACAGGAAGAAGATGCTGTGATATGCAAATGATTAGCTTTTCAGAGCATTCAGACAAGGTTGGCGACGGTGGCGACACCTACAACGTGCTGACATGAGGAAAGTTTCCAACCTATTTCTCATACACAAACAGTAGTTGACCGGCATTGCCTAGTGAAACGTTGTTGTGATGCCTCTTGTAAGGAGGAGAAATGCGTACCACCACGTTAACGACTTTGATAAAGGTCGGATAGTAGCCTATCGCAATTGCGGTTTATCGTATAGCGACATTGCTGCTCGTGTTGGTCGCGATCCAATGATTGTTAGCAGAATATGGAACCGGTGGGTTCAGGAGTGCAATACGGAACACCGCGCTGGATCCCAACGGCCTCGTATCACCAGCAGTCGGGATGACAGGCATCTTATCCGCATGGTTGTAATGGATCGTGCAGCCACGTCTCGATCCCTGAGTCAACAGATGGGGACGTTAGCAAGACAACAACCATCTGCACGAATAGTTCGACGACGTTTGCAGCCTCATGGACCATCAGCTTGGAGACCATGGCTACGGTTACCCTTGACGGTGCATCACAGACAGGAGCGCCTGCGATGGTGTACGCAACGACGAACCTGGGTGCAAAAATGGCAAAACGTCATTTTTTCGGATGAATCCAGGTTCTGTTTACAGCATTATGTTGGTCGCATCCGTGTTTGGAGACATCGCGGTGAACGCACACTGGAACCGTGTATTCGTCATTGCCATACTGGCGTATCAAACGGCGTGTTGGTATGGGGTGCCCTGCCCAGCACATTCTCCAGATTTCTCACCAACTGAAAACGTCTAGTCAATGGTGGCCGAGCAACTGGCTCGTCACAATACGCCAGTCACTACTCTTGATGAACTGTGGTATAGTGTTGAAGCTGCATGGGCATCTGTACCTGTATACGCCATCAAGCTCTGTTTGACTCAATGCCCAGGCGTATCAACGCTGTTGTTACGGCCAGAGGTGGTTATACTGGGGATCTATGCACCCAAATTGCGTGAAAGTGTAATCACATGTCAGTTCTAGTATAATATGTTTGTCCAATAAATACCCGTTTATCATCTGCATTTCTTCTTGGTGTAGCAATTTTAATGGCCAGTAGTGTATTTTTAGTTCTACCTTCAAAACGTCCTTAATAGTGAAATACTTTTAAAACGTTTCATCCTCTGTTTCATCGGCTTAGAGATGGAATATCGAAACTTACCTTCTTAAACGATGCCTTTATTATAAGATCAAATTCCAAGTTCTTATCATCAGCAGGCCAGTAGTGTGTTTATATACGTGGAAGCCAATACCATTCGTTTGTTTTTGTAATTACTGTCAAGTCTAGTGATACAATTATTAATAATAGATTATTTGAATATTATAAATTTTCTTAGATACTGATTCAGAACTATTAAATTTTTGTTGTTGTTCATGAGAAAATTTTTTGTGTCATTTTGTTATGCAATCTTGTTTACTGGCGTAATTTACTTTACTGCGCCTTACTTTCACTTTTGCTTGCACCTTAGTCTTACTGCTGAGGGGCGGCTCCTATTGTGTCTGCTCTAAATCGCTTTATATTGATCTTTTGGTGTTATTTTGGCAAGTTATTCACCTCTCTCATCTTCTTCTTATGATATCTGTGCAATTAATTTTCTTATAAACCAAAATAATTTCCTGCAGTCGGAGGTTTGAGTTCTCCCTCGGAAATGGTTGGTGTGTTGTTCTTAGTGTAAGTTAGTTTAAGTAGTTTGTAATTTTAGGGACCGATGACCACTGCAGTTAGATCCCCTAACTTTACAAACATTTTCACACTTGAAAATAATTTCTTGGTTATTTTTGAGAATATTTTTCAAGTGCATATCGGTGATATGTAAGAAACGATTTTAATCACTCATGAAATGGTTTGCTGTACCTATGAAACAGCTACGCTGGCCTCTGCAGCATTTGGGAATCGTTATTTAGCTTTCCATGCTGAAGCCATGGGTATATCTACATTTTGTAATTCTCTCTATTTTTAGCTGTTACATTTACGTATCACTCTAAATACTATACTGTATTAGTAATTTTTGAAAGAATTTTTGCAAGCAGATCATCATAAGATGATAAATAATTAAAATACGACAGTCCAGATGGCAAGTTGCTGCGCTTTTTATTGGCAACCGCTTTCGATCTTACAGGACCATCATCAAGCCTTTGGCACCGTCTACCAACAACGTACCAAAGGCGTGATGATGGTCCTGTAGGACCGAAACCGGTTGCCAATAAAAAGCGCAGCAATTTGCTATCTGGGCTGTCGTATTTTAAGCAAACCTACATTTCTAGCTTTCTAGCTTCTGACAATGTTGATTGGAATATACTCTTTCATATTCTGAAATTAGCAGGAGTGAAATATAAGGAAGGGAAGGTTATTTACAACTTGTACAAAAACCAGTTATCAGAGTTGAAGGGCTAAAAGGGATGCAGAGGTTCGGAAGGGTGTACCACAGGGTTGTAGCCTTTCTCCAATGTTATTCAATGTGTACATTAATCAAGCTATAAAGGAAAACAAGGAGAAATTAGGAGAAGGAATTAAATATCAGGGTGAAGAAATAAAAACACTGCGTTTTGCTGATGACATTGTAATTCTGTCAGAGACAGCAAAGGACCTGGAGGAGCAATTGAACGGAATGGACCATGTGTTGAAAGGAGCATATAAGATGAACATTAACAAGAGCAAAACAAGTGTAATGGAATGCAGTCTTAGAAAATCAGGCGATGCTGAAGGAATTAGATTAGGTAACGGAACATTGAAGGTGGTAGATGAGTTTTGTTACTTGGGCAGTGCCGCGGTGGAGTAGCCGAGCGGTCTAAAGCGTCTAAAGAGTCCTCCCTGGGGCATGGGTGTGTGTGTTGTTCTTATGTTAGTTTACCTAGGTTTAAGTAGTTTGTAAGCTACGGACTGATGACCACGCAGTTTGGTCCGATAGAATTACAAACATTTGAACTTGGGCAGTGAAATAACGTATGGTGGTCGCAGTACACAGGATACGAAATGCAGAATGGCAATAGGAAGGAAAGCATTTTTGAAAAAGTGAAATATGTTAACATCGAATATTAATTTAAGCATAAGGAAGTCCTTTCTAAAGGCATTTGTAGTGGAGTGTTGCCTTGTATGGGAGTGAAACATGGACGATAAACAGTGGGGACAGGAAGAGGATAGAGGCTTTTGAAATATGGTGTTACAAAAGAATGCTGAAGATTAGATCGGTGGATCGCGTAACTAATGAGAAGGTACTGAACAGAATTGGGGAGAAAAGGAATTTCTGGCATACTTTGACTAAAAGAATGGATTAATTGGTAGGACACATTCTTAGACATCAAGGAATTGTGAATTTAGCATTGTAGGAAGTGTGTGGCGTAAAAATCTCCGGATTGAAGACTATAACAACAACAACACATGCTATATTTGTAGATCTGAGGATGATCTTGTAAGATGTAAACTGGTCATGATTAAAAAAAAAAAAGAATATATGGTTGCGATCTAGGCAGTTTTATGAGTAAAATCAAATGAAATATTTTGATCTAGAATTTCCTCTCTGAATACCGTATTTTCCTACATTTCAGTGCTAAATGAAGATATTCTTTGCACACAATACTGATAGCTAAAGTTGGCAATGATTGTAAACAAGTGAATTTCGGTCCAAAGTTGTGCTGCATATTTCAACATCTGTCAAAATTTTCCCTCTATTCAGCCCTGGGCAGAGGTGCCACTACGAGTGAAAAATTCATAAGGATAATGGACAGGATAATGACGAAGGCACGTTATCTTGAAATGCGAGTATCCGCAATCTAAGATTAAATCTGCTCTGACTGTAACAATCTTTTACTTGGAAAGCACAACTGGTTTCGCGTCTTATACAGGCATCATGAGGTGCTGTGTAAGGTACAATAAATGAAAGTGCCTTGCAAGCGCATCTTTACAAAATTAAAAAGAAAAATACAGTAAATTATTAAATACAAAACAGAACCGTGGGAGTACCTGATGGCCGGCTGCGGTGGTCGAGGGGACTGAGGCGCTCCAGTCACGGTCTGCAAGGCCACTACGGTCGGGGGTTCGAATCTCCCTCTGGCATGGATATTTGTGCCGTCCTAGTTCGTAAGTAGTTCATAAGTAGTTTGTAAGTTTAGGGACTGATGACCCCGTAGTTAAGTCCCAACTATATGATGCAACTATAAGACGTGAAACTGCTTGAAAAAAAAAAAAAAAAAAAAAAAAAAAAAAGCATTTTGCAGTCAGAAAGGATTTACTCTCACAATGCCGCGGTGGAGTAGCCGAGCGGTCTAAAGCGTCTCGCTGCGGAGCGCGCGGTTGCTCGCCGTGGAGATTCGAGTCCTCCCTGGGACATGGGTGTGTGTGTTTGTCCGTAGGTTAGTTTATCTAGGTTTAAGTAGTTTGTAAGCTACGGACTGGTGACCACGCAGTGTGGTCCGATAGATTTAAAGACATTTGAACTCTCACAATGACAAAGGCCCTGAATAGAATGACTGCGATGAACGAAATGACCAGTATGAACGCCTCGACCACCATGACCAATCTTAACGCCATGATCGCATTATCGCCATGAATACATGATGGGTAGGCATGAACACATGATGGTTATCCATGAATACCTGATCGCCATGAACACGTGTTTGTGATGAAGTTGATGAACACATGATCCGAATGAACATGATCAACTGACAGCATGAACATATGGACGATCACCATGAATGTGACGAACTGACGATCACCATGATCGTGATGATCTGACGATCACCTTGATCGTGACGATCTGACGATCACCATGCACGTGATGAACACATGAACGTCATGAAGACATGATCGCCACAAAAGTGATGAACACAATGAACATGATGCTGATGGTGAACGTAATGATGACCCTGATATGATTTGCCCAGAGACAGTCACCAGCACGTCAGCCTCTAAAATGGATTGGACTTCAGAGGCGTCGCTTCACCAATTAGCGGCGGCCATCGGCATCCGCGGCCGGTGTTTCCGCCGCCCTCGCCGCGGGGCTTCGCCGGTAACCGGAGAGTCCGCCGCCCGCTCACCCGCTTCCCCAGGGGACGTGCGGAAGAGGTGAGTTGCTCCACGGTGCGGCTTCCTGCCGGCGCCAGCGCCGCGCTACAATGCACTGGCAGGTGAGTCACTGGCGCCAGAAGAGTGGCCCGCGCCGGCTCGCTTTACAACGCCCACTGGCGTCCTCTCCAGCACTGTGCGCCATCTACAGAGCACCGCCGGAGTGCTGCGGGCTCTCAGGGCGGACTGTAGTGGCTGATCACACCGAGCCTGCCAACTCAGCCGATTTAAGGCCCCTACACACGAACCGATTTATCGTCCGACCCACCAACTGACCAACGAACCTCATTACTAAACACAGCTTTTCGAAATTCATTCACCAAAGAAGGTAAGGTAAAGCAGTCAACAATACGAATGCCGGCCGCGGTGGCCGAGGGGACTGAGGCGCTCCAGTCACGGTCTGCACGGCCACTACGGTCGGGGTACGAATCCCCCCTCGGGCATGTCGGGCATGGATATTTGTGCCGTCCTTAGCTAGTCCATAAGTAGTTTGTAAGCTTAGGGACTGATGACCCCGTAGTTAAGTCCCATAAGTTCTACAAACATTTGAACAATCCGAAGATTGGTTAGAACACCACAGTGCTTTACTAGGCATGGTCCTGTTTGGAGGTGGTATACCGTTGCCTTCCACCGACTTTCGAACTGACTTACCCAGCCACTTATAGGGGGACCTACTGTTTAACGTGGGTTCCAAACCACGGTGCTACTCGGTATTTTTCACATGAACAATTCTGCCATAGGTGAAAAAAGTGGAAAGTGACCTGGCGGGGATCAAACCCGCGACCTTTGGATTTGTAGTCTGGCACTCTATCACTGTACAACCGAGGTCCACCAAATGTTCAAATGTTTGTACAGCTTATGGCACTTAACTACGGTGTTATCAGTCCCTAAACTTACAAACTACTTATGAACTACTTACGAACTAGGACGGCACAAATATCCATGCCCGAGGGGGGATTCGAACCCCAGACCGTAGTGGCCGTGCAGACCGTGACTGAAGCGCCTCAGTCCCCTCGGCCACCGCGGCCGGCCGAGGTCCACCAAAGAAGACCAATATTCCACATTTCAAATTATAAACAGATGGCCGAATGAGTAACGTAGAAGTAGATATGTCGCGGTGGAGTAGCCGAGCGGTCTAAAGCTCCTCGCTGCGGAGCGCGCGATTGCTCGCCTTGGAGGTTCGAGTGCTCCCTGGGGCATGGGTGTGTGTGTTTGTCCGTAGGTTTGTTTACCTAGATTTATGTAGTTCGTAAGCTACGGACTGATGACCACGCATAGACATTTTACTTTTTTTTTTTTTTTTTTTTTTTTTTTTTTTTTTTTTTAAGTAGATATCATCGGAGTATTGAAGCAAATGAAATCACTTAACTGCATACCCACTAGGTTCCTATGTGATTATGCTGAAGCGATAGCTCCTTACTTAATAGCCATATACAACCGCTCTCTCAAAGAAGGATCTGTACCAAAAGACTGGAAAGTTGCACATGTCACACCTGTATTCAAGAAAGGCAGTAGGAGTAACCCAGTAAACTACAGCCCTAATTCACTGACGTCAATTTGCAGCAGGGTTTTGGAACATATCCTATATTGAAATATTATGAATTATCTCGAACAAAATGATCTATTGAACCAAGGTCAACACGGATTTAGAAAAATCGTTCATGCGAATCACAACTAGCTCTTTACTCACATGCAGTGATCAGGGCTATCGACAAGGGATAAATGCGATTCCATGTTTTTAGATTTCTGGAAAGCTCTTGACGCCGTACGTCACAAGCACCTTACAATCAGATGGCGTGCTTGTGAAATATCGTCTTAGTTGTGCAACTGCGTCCTGATTTCGTGTCAGAAAGCACACAGTACTTAGTACGCGATATCTAGCGTTCTCCAGGAAAGTGTATGAAGGCCCCTATTGTTCCTTGTACAAATGATTTAGGTGAGACTGAGCTGCTGCCTGTGGGTGGATGATGTCTTTTAACAGTTCGTTAACTCACCTGAAGATCAAAAGCAGCTGTAATACTATTCGGAAAAGTTATCTATACGGTGCGAAAACTGGCATTTGACAGTAAATATTGAAAAATGTGAAGGACGCAAAATGAAACTAAATATCGTGGAATTACATGAACATGCAGAAGTTACCGTGGAAAAAGTGAACCAAAGTAACGCTTCATTGGTAGAACACTTCCAAGATGCAACATTGGTACATTTATACTGTTGTTGTTGTTGTTTTTGTTGTTGTTGTTGTGGTGGTCTTCAGTCCGGAGACTGCTTTGGTGCAACTCTCCAACCTACGCTATCCTGGGCAAGCCTCTTCATCTCCTGAGAAAGACCTGCAACCTATATCCATTTGAATCTGCTTACTGTATTTCACTCCAGCTGATTTCAGAATTTGAAAGAGTTTATTCCAATTTATTGCAGTCAACATTGTCAAAAGCTTTCTCCAAATCAACAAAAGCTAGAAATGTAGGTTTCCCTTTCATTAATCTAAGATAAGCCGTAAAGTGAGTATGGCCTCCCGTGTTCCTACATTTCTCCTGAATCTAAACTGATATTCCCCGAGGTCAGCTTCTACCAGCTATTCCATCCTTCTGTAAATAATTGGTGTTAGAATTTTGCAACCACGACTTATTAATCGGATGGCTCTGTAATTTTCACACCTGTCTACGCCTGCTTTCTTTGGAATGGGGATTATTACATTTTTCTTAAAGTCCGAGGGTATGTCACCTGTCGCGTACATCTTACCCACCAGGTGGAATTGTTTTGTCACTGCTGGTTCTGCCAGAGACTTCAGTAGCTCTGAGGGAATGTCATACTAAAAACTAACAATAAACTGTTTTACATACAGTTGTCCGTTTTATTTTGGAGTAGTGATGCGCTTTATGCGATTATCACCAGCTGGGAGTGACGGAGGATATAGAAGTTTGGGTCGGACCGCCGAACGTACTCGCGTGGCGGAGAGGCTATGGCGATCGCTCACGAAAAGCGGGAGAACGGTGCTCAAGGCCCGGTTTCACAGAATGACCGTTTATCTTAGAAAGAACAGCAGATGAATGAAGATTCCTCAGCAGTTGCAAAGACATTTTTTGAATATGTACGTATATACTCTACTAATCATATTTAAGTGATTGGTAGAGATTTATCGAACAGCTTTCACAATATGTCTCTACCGTTCTGTTCTCTAAGAACTTTTTAATCGTCTCCGTCATGATCTATGTTTACCATTTGAAATGTCTGGTATTTTAGCTGATGATCCGCATTTTGCTGACAGAGTTTTACTTTTTATACATCGTGCAAATATGGCAAAGCCATTTAAGTTATAACCCCGGTTCGATTTTACTATGGGCAGTGTTGGGCGCTAATGACCTCAGCAGTTGGGTGCCCTAAAACACACACACACACACACACACACACACAAAAAAAAAAGAAATTCTAAGAACGTGCAGGAAAAAGGAACACCTAAATCAATTATCGTTGTGATTTCTGTTATTCTATTATGATCATCATGTCAGCCTATGTAGGTGGGTGCTAACAAAATATGTTCACATTAGGAGGTAAAAGTTTCTGACATTTCGCAAATAGACCACGCCGCGAAGAATTACAGTCTTCATATATTTTCGGTTCCAGGATTCTTCCCATTTCTGTCTTCTCCACATTTAGTGTCGAGATTGAGTCTTTCCTGGGATAGCGAAACTAAGCGTGAAGAAACAGCGATATTTCTGATGAATCGAGACTACCATGAGTTATAAAAAATGTTCAAATGTTTGTGTAGCTTATGGGACTTAACTACGGGGTCATCAGTCCCTAAACTTACAAACTACTTACAAACTAGCTAACACTAAGGACGTTACAAATATCCATGCCCGAGGGGGGATTCGAACACCCGACCGTAGTGGCCGTGCAGACCGTGTTGGAGCGCCTCAGTCCCCTCGGCTACCGCGGCCGGCCATGAGTTATAATAATAAAAATTATTTCGCGTGGCTGAGTGGCCTGGTGCAAGTCTTCCACCGGGACGTCACTTCGGCGACTTTCGTGTCCCTAACCTACCCCAATTATCCAACTGCAGAAATGGGACAAACAGTTTAACGTGGAACACGAACCACGTGTCAATTTTGGCGGCTCCTGAAATCACTGAGAGGTGAAGGCTGGGTTAAAACGTAGACTGAGAAATTTCGTGATCGCACCAGGTTTCGAACACGCGACCTACCGGGTTCCAGTCAAGTGCTTTACCCCGAGAGTACCTGAGCTGACAGGGTCTTTCCCAGATCGGTTTACGTTTGACACAGAAGCAGTTCACCGGACAGCTGCGATATTACTGGTTGGTCAGATCAATGTAATGAAGTATTATCGAACGATACGGGCAAGTACAGTGATTATAGAAAACATGAAAAAGCAACGGTACGACTGACGAATCGAATCGCACTCACGTTCTTCTTACGTGTGCTGATTAAACATGAGCTCCGGGTATCTGAAGCGGGCAGCCATCCGCGCATTAACGAAGGTAATTCAGCCGCGCCTGGTATATAAACGCGGGAGACGAGGCAGGTGTTGGAGTTAGGCAGCGCGGTCACGTACCAGCGCACGTCTCGTTACCGGCCGGCCAGTATTTACGATCGCTCGCGCTTCTTTTTGCGGCGGAGGTCCGGCAAAGTAGTAGTCCCCAGGCAGGAGGGATGGTGCGCGCTGAATAGCAACAGCGAGCGAGCGAGTGGCGACCAGCGCAGAGGTGTAGCAGCGGCGTGGCGTAGAATAGAGCGGCGACCTGGCCAGCGAAAGCCGCCGAAACCAGACACCTCGGGCAGCGTGTGACGAAAGGCAGGCCGGCCCAAGGGAAGGCCTACACTGCGTGCGTGCGTGCCGCCAGGGAGGACAGCGCCACGCACTCAGCTGGACGGCAGAGGCCCACTAAAACACCGAGAGACTGTGGCCAGAGGCGGTACTCCAGAACCTGTCGTGTACGAGTGCCCGACAATTTCTGCATGGTGCGAAAATTGGCAATTGCCACTAAATAAAGAAAAGTGTGAAGTAATACACAAGACCACTAAAAGAAATCCACTGAACTTCAATTACGCGATACATCAGTCAAACCTTAAGGTCGTAGATTCTACCAAATACCTAGGAGTTACAATTACGAACAACTTTGACTGGAGGGGGAAGGCGAACCAAAGGTTACGTTTCATCGGCAGAACGCTTCGAAGATGCACAGCTCCACCAAAGAGACTGCCTACATCACACTTGTGCGTCCTCTCCTGGAGTACTGTTGCCCCTTGTGCGACCCTCACCAGGTGGGACTGACGGAAGAAGGTTCAGAGAAGGGCAGCTCGTTTTGTTTTATCACGTTACCGGGGGGAAGCGTCACGGAAATGTTGCACGAATTGGGGTGGAAATCATTAAAAGAAAGACGTTATTCATTGTGGCGTGATCTGTTTGCGAAGTTTCACCAACTTTTAGTTCTGAATGTGAAAATATTTTGCTAGCTCCCACCTACTTAGGGAGACATGACCATCCCAATAAAATAAGAGAAATCGGATCGAAAACGGAACGATTTAGGTGTTCTTTCTTCCCGCGCGCTATTAGAGAATGGAACGGTAGAGAAAAGTTATGAAAGTGGTTAATGAACCCTCTGCAGGCACTTGAATGTGATTTGCAGAGTATCTATGTAGATATGTAGATATGACAGTACTAGCTGCAAGTGCCCGGTTTTGCCAGGTTTATGATTTCCTTCTTTTTTTTGGGGGGGGGGGTGTCATTATCACATGGCTCTGCCATCAGGGCGTGTGTGGAGGAGAATTTGCGTAGGTGCTACAAAGACCGTAGCATCTATATCTATTCAGACAGCCAGGCAGCCCTGAGATCACTGGCAGCTCCTGCAACAAGGTCTAAAATTGTTGCAGAATGTCACAGGGTTCTGGTGGAGCTAGGGGAAAGCAATAGGGTAAACCTATTGTGGGTCCCTGGCCACTCGGGGATCAGTGGCAACGAACATGCCGACGGATTAGCCAGGATGGGGGCAGAGACTCCATTTATTGGACCGGAACCTGTCATGACAATCACCAAGGCAATGATCAAATTGGAGCTACGTAACTGGCTCAGAAGACAGCACGTAGAATATTGGACCAAAGTCTGTCAACAAAAACATGGCAAGGTAATGATGCCAAAGCCAAGTTTTAAAAGAAGCTCTGCAATCCCGGGTCTGTTTAGGTTTTTATCTGAAAAATCCGTTTTCAGTTTTTGGAAATGTGTATTCGTTATTGCGATATGCTACAAAAATCATAATTTTGGATATCAAACGATCCAACTGCGTGCATTGGCAAATCTACACTTCTATTTATGGCAAATAGTCGAAATTTTTACGATTGTAATATAAAATACTATCCAAATTTTACTGTTCAAATGTTCAAATGTCTGTAAATCTATCGGACCAAACTGCGTGGTCATCAGTCCGTAGCTTACAAACTACTTAAACCTAGGTAAACAAACCTAAGGACAAACAAACACATCCAAATTTTACTCACCATTGATTTCATGTTATATAAGCAGTACCCTCTGATGTAACAGGAAAAATACGGCAACCAGCTGAAAAATGCTCCTGCCGGAGCACAGAAAAGGCGGATATGTTCTCTGACAGAAAAGTGTGGAACCAGCTGCCTCAATCCTCATTCCGACTTCCTCACCAAAAATTTTGGCATGCGAACATATTCGCGCTTTTTTCGGCTGAATGTAAGTAGGACAGAGACAGTGCAACAGGCAGAGAGAACCGTATATGATGGAACAGAGAAAGTGTTAATTCAGGATAAAGGCATATGCATGAAAATAGCAGTGGGAAGCGAAACGAGATGTCGGAAGTCAGGAACAGTAGCAACAACAAACTAAGACAGATGCAGGTAGTAGCAATTTGAGCAAAAGAGAAAACAGTGGGAAACTGAGACGAATGGAGACCATACATAAAGCATGAGCGTGCGGTTCACCAATACTATAGCACGAAACAATTTGTCCAATTTGTTCCCATCCCCAGTACCCGCGTGCTAAAGTTTTCCGGTCTACAGGTCAAAACCCAAGCAACCATCACCATGGACATTCGTGTAAAGGAGACAATCGTGATTGAAGACAATGAAAGGCGACTCTAAGTGAGAAAGAATGGATACTGGGAATAGGACAGGATGTGAATCGGACAAAGTCAGTGGGGCAGAGAGACGATGAAAGTGGCAGTAACAGACAGCGGTGAGGAATCGCGAGGGAAAGGGATGAAGACATTGAAAGTTTGACACAGACAGAAAGCGGCAGTGGGAGAGACAGCAAACAAACGGACAGAGACATATATAGACACTGACAGTGAGACGACATTGCTGACTACAACGGCTTAACTGGGCAAATGTGCGCGAATATGTTCGCATACCAAAATTTTTGGTGAGGAAGTCGGAATGAGGATTGATTGAGACAGCTGGTTCCACACTTTTCTGTCAGAGAACATATTCGCCTTTCATGTGCTCCTGCAGGAGCATCTTTCAGCTGGTTACAGTTAAACGTAAAACTATCCATGGAAAGTGAACCTGAAATTAACTGTAAACAAGTCTATGACACCAGGCAGGGTCTCTGTCCTCGAAAGTTTCTTAAATAATGTGTACTTCTGAGATTTTACAAGAAATTATATATTTCTGACGACGTTAAGGCGTTCATTTTTAATGAAATAAATCGCAATTTGCGATCACTTATGGCTTCATTGTACTAGATTTAGATGTAATACCAATGTGCGGTGAATGGAAATTTGTGCCCAGCTTCGGGTTCGAATCCCGGTAGGGCACAAATTTTCATTCGCCGCACATTGGTATTACATCTAAACCTAGTACAGTGAAGCAATAAGTGATCGCAAATTGCGATTTATTTCATTTACAAGAAATGTTTGAAACACTTCTGCGTATAAATTTCTTATAACTTCTTTGGCATAGAAAAATAATTAAGTTGGTAGTAGGTTGGTTCTACATGCCAAGGATATCCATCAGTGAAATAATAGCATTGTCTCGAGGAGGTTATTGTTCTGCCGGAAGCACGGAACTCCAGGTTAGACTGTGGAACGAAGTGTTTGTCTGCTCCGCAAGCACAGCACATACAGAGAACGGAATCAGAACTGTGAATAGTATTATCGTGTAAACCTCTCAGTTCTGTGTTTCCAGCAATAAGTAAGGTAAAAAAAGAATTTAGTAGCAGTTTTGGTAGTGATAGCATCATTTACTGAGCATGTATTGTTAATGTACAACAATAAATCAAATCAGTTTTGAACTGACGAGATGAAAAAGTAGTTTTGAAAAGGAGTGTTATTTATGTAAAAGTTTGTATAACAATGTTATGATATTCATCTTGAGGTATGAATATCTCTTAAATGTCCGAGTTTGCTTACAAATAAATTTGCTTTTTAGGTACGATCTGCCTTGAGCAAACACAATTGTTTGTAGTTTTTCCCAAACATGTTTCGCTGGCGTTGCAGCATCATCAGTGGGATATTTATTTTATACCGTCTGTCAAATGAACAATGAAATGATTATTACATTTATGTACATTAAGTGTAATTTACCGAATAATTTTAAGTTTCAAGTTTGTCAGATGCATTAATTTACACTGTCAAATGTAAAGTATAATTTTTTCATAAGAATTTTTATTGAATTAGCGTCATAGCGACAATGCACTACGGAGTGACTTTGGTATCAAAACATCTCAGTAATGGCTCGAGTGTAAGAGTCTACTTTTTTTTATTTCTTTAAACGAAATTGCTTTTTGCTGTCATTAAGCTGTGCTGACTGGAGGCAGAATTTACGACATAGCTTTGACCTCACTTAACCTCGACCAGGGAACAGGACTAAAACGTGCGCGATGAGGTTGCCTTTGATTTGCTTAAAAGGCACTGCCGTCGGTATTACGTTAAAAATCTAGACTTTTTACATGTCACGGTTAAAGTAAATTCTTGTCCTATGCATGCACATAAAAACTTCATTATTAGCATATAAACTGTTTACACGAGGTTAGATACAGTAATATTTTCAGTATTAATTAAACCTTTTTATCAGGGCTCAAATTACCTAAGTCTTCTTATGCTAACACTACAGCAAATACGTATAGTTGAACAGTAGTTCATACAATAGTCAGTATAATAACTAATAAGCCACCTAATTCTCCGCGGCGCAACAGCAGATTTAAGAAGTAAGTCCCGTCCAACTTGGATAATCAACTGTGAAGCAGTCAAAGGAACATTAATTCAGAGTTCTCACTTTAATATTGAGCTACAGATGTTTAGTTCCAGTAGGTAGTTAGTTATTCGACAACTGATTAGTTTTAAGTTAATAGTTTCATGTTCTTCAATTGCATCCATCAGTACACATATTGTGAACAACTTAGAAGAGAACGAACTATTGACCCATAGTCAACACGGATTCAGAAAGTGTCATTCTTGTGAAACACACATGATGTGATGAGTGCTATCGACAAGGGATGTCAAAGAGATTCCGTATTTCTAGAGTTCCGGAATGCTTTCGACACTGTACCTCACAAGCTCTTCTAATCGAACTGCGTGCTTATGGAATATCGCCCCAGTTGTGCGATTGGATTCGTGATTTCCTGTCACAAATGACACAGTACGTTGTAACTGACGGTAAGTTATAGAGTAGAACAGAGGTGACATCTGGCGTTCACCAGGGTAGTGTCATAGGGCTCCTATTGTTCATTATTTTTAGACTGTTCGTGGATGATGCTGTCCTTTATTGGTTAGTAAAGTCAGTAGAAGATTAAAAGCAACTGCAAAATAATTTAGGTAAGATATCTGCAGGGTGTAAAAATTAGCAATTGACCCTTGATAAGGGTAAGGTCATCCATATGCCGCGGTGGAGTAGCCGAGGGTCTAAGGCGCCTCGCTGCGGAGCGTACGGTTGCTCGCCGTCGGAGGTTCGAGTCCTCTCTGGGGCATGGGTGTGTGTGTTGTCCTTAGTACCTTAGTTTAAGTAGTTTGTAAGCTACGGGCTGATGACCACGCAGTTTGGTCCGATATATTTACAAACATTTGAACTTTTTTTTTCCATCCATATGACCACTATAATAAATCCATTAAACTTCAGCTACACGATAAATCAGTCAAATACAGGCCGTCAATTCTATTAAATACCTTGGAATAACAATTACAACGAACTGAAATTGGAAAGAACACATGTAAAATATTGTAGGGAAGGCGAACCAAAGACTACGTTGCATTGGCAGAACACTTAGAAGATGCAACAGTTCTTCTAAAGAAACCGCCTACACTACACCTGTGCCTGAGGCGCTCCAGTCACGGTCTGCACGGCAACTGCGGTCGGGGGTTCGAATCCCCCCTCGGGCATGGATATTTGTGCCGTCCTTAGTCTTAGTTAGTTCATAAGTAGTTTGTAAGTTTAGGGACTGATGACCCCGTAGTTTAGTCCCATAAGCTATACAAACATTTGAACATTTTTGAACATGTGTGAGAGCTTGCACAGATGGACCAGACGAAAAGTGTAAGTAAAAATCTTTTCAAAAAGTTCCGCCATTAACTCCATATAAAGATAACCATAAAGTAAAATCGGGCGTATTCATATATCACAGCAACGACAGCAGAATGAAGCAGGCACTCACACCCTCAAAACATCATAAATAAAATGAAACGGCACAAAAAACGCACTTAAAGATGGGAATTATTTCTCGAAAAGCGTCGTGCTAAATAAATAAAAAATCGTGACTGGTAGCAGTATTGTTATTTATAAACAAATCCACTAATAACGTTTGTTGTTCTGCACGTTCGGAAAATATATGCCATGTGACTTTTGCAGGGTTCTTGGCGCGAGGAACTCGTTATGTGGCGCTTATTAGTTCGAATTCACGCGCCGAGTGTCGGTGACTTGAGGAACTATGAGAGAGGTTCAGTTCACGGTATCAAGTGGAGTACATGAGGTACGTTACATACCGCAATGCAGAAACCAATAGCAGCTGCGGACTCGCGGGTACAGTGGTTTCATCGGTACTTTAGACCCGGATAAGGTTCCGAGGCAGAGAGGAGGACGCGATCTCGGGCTACTGAGAGGGCGATGACCCCCGCTGCAGCGGCGACGTCTGCGGTCGCCTGACGAGTTTCGATTTCGATTGCAGGAAAAGCGATCCTGCCTGCCGCAGATGGAAATAGCGCCCCACCGCCTGGAGGGGCTCTCCAGCAGCACCTCGGCCGTGACGTCGAGCCGTCTCTGCAGCCTGGAACGCGCATCATCGCCCACGCACAGTGGACAGCCGTAGTCTTAACGGAACCACCGATCCAAGAGGTTCCCGTCGGATCTCTGGCAGCCTCCGAGTGAATCGCAGTACACAGTCACGAACAGTGTTGCCAGACGTAGGGAATTTTCCCTACACGTAGGTACTTTTAAGCATTAAAATCATGTAGGGAATTTTCATCCAAAAGTCCCCAACGTGTAGGTACTTTGATAAAATTTTACAATCGCCGACACAGGCCTAGCGGTTAATGTTGGCAACAGAACAGTTGTCAGCACGCGGGAATGAAAATGTTCAAATGTTTGTTAAGCTTAAGGGACTTAACTACGGAGTCATCAAAAATGTTCAAATGTTTGTTAAGCTTATGGGACTTAACTACGGAGTCATCAGTCCCTAAACTTACAAACTACTTATCAACTACCTTATACTAAAGATGGCACAAATATCCATGCCCGAGGGGGGTTTCGAACCCCCGACCGTAGTGGCCGTGCAGACCGTGACTGGAGCGCCTCAGTCTCTTCGGCCACCGCGGCCGGCACGGTGTCATCAGTCCCTAAACTTACGAACTACTTATGAACTACCTACAATTAAGGGCGGCACAAATATCCATGCCCGAGGGGGGATTCGAACCCCTCGACCGTAGTGGCCGTGCAGACCGTGACTGAAGCGCCTCAGTCCCCTCGGCCACCGCGGTCGGCACGCGGGAATGAATCCGACAAATTGTGGCAAAGTTTGAAGCAGCCAATGACATTTTAGACGGCATAGTTCTTTTCTACTCAAAGCAAACAATATTAATTTGAAAACTTTGTTTCAGACACATTAAAATTGATGCGAAATATGATGATTCCAGTGTATATCAGTGGAATGGAGAGCCGGTTTGGAAATAGTGTTGGAAAATGTCAGCACAAGAAAAATTCATTGTTTACATGAACGAAAGACGTTTTATTTCCTTGACTAGACTTATTTATTTACGTCGGGACGATATACTAGTTATTACTTGTAAATGAGAAGATGCTGACAAGTAAACGCTAAAACATTTGCGACAGCCAACGTTATAATGAACAATTCGTTGTCAACATAGCATTACTCTTTGAAAATCGAATCATGTAGAGTGACCGACTTCCTTTTTTGTGCTTACTGTGGACTAAATAATTACTGCTGTTCCTAATCTATGGTTGATAGTGTCTCGATGTATCCTCCTGCGGTCAATAAATCAGTTATCTTCGTGTAACAGACTTTGAATTAGCGGCATAATCTACACCTGACTCCGTCAATCAGTAACGATCAGTCACTGGAAAAAAATATCTAGCAAGTGAAGCCCGATTCCAAATATTTATTTTAAAGTTTTTCAAAATAGTAACATGTCACATTAATCAACTGGTTAACCTCTGCTGGCCGGACTCCTGGATTCAGCCCCTCCCAGACCCAAATCCTGGCTACGACCCTAATGTAGGGGCATTAATGTGGTGGTAGGGAGAAAGTAGGGAAAACGTAGATACATCTTTGTGAGACTGTAGGTATTTTCTCTCTCTGCCATCTGGAAACACTGATCACGAATGACAAGCGGGAATGACTTCCCTGTCGTATTTGTTACCAATGATCGAGCGAGTTTGTAAGCACACTAACGAACTCCGCAATGCTTCGTATTTGCCAAAAATGTGGGAACAGGGTTACAGAACAGTACACCAAAAACTCCTTCCCCTAAATCATATATTTGTAAACGTGTGGGACCAAACGTCTGTGGCATCGGCCCCTAGACTTACAAACTACTTGAACTAATTTAAGCTAGGTACAACACAAACATCCATCTGCCCGAGGTAGGAATAGAACCTCCGGCGAGCCTCTTGTCCCTATCTTTCTCCATGTCATCGTCCTCCCTCACTGGACACGTTTTCTGGAGGATTGTGGTTCAAATCCACCTCCGGCAATCCGCATTTAGTTTCTCCGTGATTTCCCTAAATCACTCCATGCAAATGTCGGTATGGTTCCTTTCAAAGGGCACGGCCCATTTCCTTCCCTATGCTGACCAAAAAATCTTAGCGTAAGCTCTAATGACCACGCTGTCGACGGAACTTTAAGCTATAATTTGCCTTTCCTTCTTTCCTTCCTTCGGAATTGCTTAAAAGGCAAATAGGTAAATTGGTTAGAATCATTGCTATATAGACTATGATACAGAGATCTCCATTTTCCGTGTTTGGTTTGTGAGGATACCAAGGTCAATGGCAGTGTTATCCATATTTTTAATCTGCATATGGGTACTTCACAGAGTTCGTATTAATTATAACTTTACTCTTTTCTGATAAAACCGATTGCAAGGATAAACACGAAACACCACATAGTTGTATACAATTTGAGAGAAACGATTTTTAATTTTTAGATGCCTTGTTACTTTAGTTAAAACTAGTACAGTAAAGAAAGGAAGCCACAGATTTCTACAACAGTCGGCTTTTACAGAAACCTTTTCTTTCTCTTGAGTCATGGTCCCGCACATGCAGGATCGGATTTGGCGCGTTAACAGTTAAGGGCACGGGACCCCGAGCTAATGCAGTCTTCCTTTCTTCTTTACTTCACTTCCCGGACTGCATTTCCTTTCCCCTCCCCTCTTTTGCTATCCCCACTCCTTCCCGTCCCCACCGGGGCACTCATAACCTCAATTGTTCAGTCCCCCTAACCAAACCAAACAACGAACTAACAGTTACGGGTTGCCGGATGCCCTTCCTGTCGCCATACAGAAACCTTTACTCATGTGTTTAAAAAATTTGTAGCCTATATCCGTGCGAATGTTTATCAGAGAACTGTGTTAAAATTTGGAGGAAATTGGAAGACCTATTCGCGATTTTATGTAACAACGTTAAATGATTCGTCTTTATATAGTGGTATAGAATAGATACATATACGCTCGTGCACGAGATGTATTAAAAATGTATAGCCAATACGAGAAAGAACATTTTATTAGAGTATTGTGTAAAAATCTGGAGTAAAGTTTTCGAGGTTTTATTATTATTATTATTATTATTATTATTATTATTTTTTTTTTTTTTTTTTTTTTTTTTTTTTTTTTTTTTTTTTTTTTTTAAAGCAACGACTTCTCTTTATTCATCGTATAGCAGCACCTCTGAGATCGACAGCTGCAATGACGCATCTTATTTCTCATTCGTTTGGTGCTAACGGTTGGCACCAAGTGAACAACGACCTCTTCGTGAGCTGGCCGGCTTTTGAGACCGATTGTCGGTAGCAAAGGGTCGCGAAATAATGCTGCTATTGTGACAAAGTCTCACTAACTCTGTGAAAACATCCGCGCACAATACTCGAAGGTAAAGAAGCTTCCCGAAATGTGGAAAGTCAAATCTGATCGCAAAAAATATAATAACGCAACTATCGATCTGATTACATTGCCACGTACGTCATCTTGGTGATTACAGTCAGCGTGATTTCAACAGTTTAGTGTGTAGTCCTGTGAAGTATACAACTCATCAATAAAAATACCAAATTCACCAGACTCCTGTGACGTCATTTGGTTGCGTAGCACCCCAGTACCTTCGTATTTTCCTGTAACTTACTGGACGTTTCAGTTTAGATACAGCGATTAATAGAACTAGGAAGACCAAGGTGAGTGCAAGTAAGGCACACGGAATGGAACATCATCGTTTCTCTCTCCCCAGGAAGTTTCTTAGCTTAAAAGGTGAGATAGTAGTTTATATATATATATATATATATATATATATATATATATATATATATATATTGGGAAATCTGCTTAAAATCAAATTCCGACTTCCGGCAGCGGTCTAATTGCGTGGGAAAGGGGGAGGATGGCAGGTTGTCTTGGCGCCTCCATTAAAGCAAAAATAATTTATAATTTTACATATAACTTCCAATTTTGAAATTTCTCGTAAAATTTTATAGTGTGCAGCAGGATGAAAAGTAAGAATACCGAAATAGGCAAGGAACTATAGACAGGTATATACCGATTCCTACTATGTAGTTAAACTAGCGGCGGTGGAATAGCAGAGCGGTGAAAGGTGCCTTGCTATCGAACGCGCTGTTTCTCCCCGTCGGAGGTTCGAATCCTCCCTCGGACATGGGAGCGTGTTGTCCGTAAGCCGGGTCCACACGCTACGATCTGTCTGCAAAATTGCTCAAATCTGTGGGTTCAAATCACATCTGCGCAGACAAGGTGGAATGTGTGGACAGGAGATCGCCGCAAATCTGTGCCAGTGTATACTTTTATCGTGCGTTTACTATATTGACAGTGGATGAAAATAGCTGAGAACTGAAAAATCCCGACTGGAAAACAAAGTTAGCCGCAGCTTAATGCCACATATATAATAGAAAGAGAAGTAGGCGTACAATGTTTCAAACATATCTAAAACTCTGACAATTTTATTTGTGTCGTGTTAGAAAGTAGGCCTACAGTACTTGCCTTCACGAAATCATTCTTCAGGGCAGCGTAAATAGCTTCACAAGTGTTGGTGATGATTTCTCTCAATCCTTGTTTAGAAATTGCTGTTGAAAACTCGAGGTCTTTGAAGGTCCTTCCTGTGACCAGGAATCTTAACGTTACTGTCAGCCGCTCATGTGGAGAAATTTATTTCATCCTACAAGTGTCTTTACGTATTGTTTGAGGAGTTACCAGTGTCAAAAGATAATTATGTCTCCACATCCATTCACAAATAATTACGCCAGTCATCGGGTTCGCACTTCAACTCACGAAGTAAAATCACATGTGACAACTGCCTACGTTTAAGCAGTCATCGCCTAGACCATTTCGTTCGTCTTTTCTGTTTATTGCGGTTTGTTCGCATTTTTATTTATTTATTTATTTTTAGCAAGACACGTTGCACACAGCCAACATAACAAGATTTCCTCACTCAGTGGCAAAAATAAACTTCTCAAAAATCCGTATCATATTAGTTTGCCAGTCCGATTGCAGTCTGTACTACCTAGTTTTTTTTTTTTCACCGAAAGATGTCGGGCGCGGGAATTTGCAGCGATGTAAACAGCCGTCCACACGCAACGATTGGTGTGCGCAGACAGATCGTTTCGTGTGGGCCCGGCTTTAGGTTATTTTAAGTACTTTGTAAGCCTACGTACTGATAAACGCAGTAGTTCAGTCCCATAGATTTACAAGCATTTGAACATTTTTTGTAGTTCAACAAAAATTCTCGAATGTGAGTATCTAAATTTATTTATTTAACCATCTTGCGTTTCAAAGACTTATCTTCTGCTCAATCTTGGAATTTGTTACAGGCGCGTCTCTTCAAGGAAATACCTATTGATATTGGGGATTGGTTTCCGTTTGCTTATCGGGTTATTCCGAGCACTATACGGATATGTGATGTAACGAGATCCGTTACGTCTTCCGAAGAAGATCACAATGTTATCAAAGTGTAGGTAAAGGCTTCCCTTAAACCTTTTACATGGAACCGCGCAGCTGATGCAACGATTTGAAGCTCAAGGCTGACACGTCAACGCTCATAAATCTGTAATCAGGAATCACAATATTTGCTTTATTTATACGGTGTCTGTTCTTTTTGGACATGTCCGAAAGAACAGACACCATTCGTTGATATTACCGGCCGTAATTTTACGAATTCGAAACATTTAAACATTTCGACCGTTTCAGGGCATTTCCAATGGAAAAGATGAAAATTTGTGCTGGATCGGGAGGCAAATTCGAATTTCGGACATATCCGAAAAGAACAGACACCATATAAATAATTGTATATCTGCCCCAACAGGCAGTTCACAATGTCAGTGCGAACGCATTAATACGCTCGATCCCTTGCAGGAATCCAGTATAGGCTGCGAGTAAGTGGGATCAAATGCGCAGTGGTCACTACCATCGAAGTGTGCTACAAGCTGAGACTTTGGTCGGAAAGAAATCGTGCCTGACTAGCCTAACTGGTTAAGGCGACCGCTGGCCCGAAGCGGGAAATGCCCGGGTTCGAACCCCAGTCCAGCACAAAATTTCATATTTGCCATTGGCTTTATTTCAGTGCCCTGAAACGGTGGAAATTTTTAAGTATTTAGAATTCGTGTTTGCTTCAATGGTCGGGTCGTTACGTCTTTCGGTGTGTTGATAATTTTCGTTCTCTAGATTTGGTATCAGTAAACATGTCTTACTAATCAGTTGGTAGACGACTGGTGAGTGTCATGGTGGGGTTGCCCCATCTAGTATTTACACTAAACTTTTTATTGGATTAGTTTCTGAATACCAATAGAATGGTTACTGGCCCCACGATCGACGAATAACGACGACCACCGAGAGATGACGACAACGACCACCGTCGACGACCACCACCACCGACGGTTTTGACGTACGACGACGACGACCGACGGGAAGACGGCAACGGCCTGTTTCCAGAGTTCTCGTTACAAACTATAGTACACCCAGCAATGGTACACTGTAAGTGAAGCCTCATTATTAAAAAATGACTTTAAAAAAGCTGTTGGGCTGCAATAACGAAGAAGATCCAGATGTGATGGATTCTTTATTTTTGTTACGCGTTTCGGGTGATGCCCATCGTCAGAGAATCTAAAAATATAAAAGGTTGAACATTGTTGTTGTTGTTGTTGTGGTCTTCAGTCCGGAGACTGGTTTGAGCAAGCCTCTTCATCTCTACATAAGAATGGCAACCTACATCTGTCTGAATCTGCTTACTGTATCCATCTCTTGGTCTTCCTCTGCGGTTTTTACCCCAAACACTTCCCTCCAATGCTAAATTCACGATTCCTTGATGTCTAAGAATGTGTCCTACCAATCGATCCCTACTTTTAGTCAAGGTATGCCAGAAATTCCTTTTCTCCCCAATTCTGTTCAGTGCTTTCTCATTAGTTACGCGATCCACCCACCTAATCTTCAGCATTCTTCTGTAACACCACATTTCAAAAGCCTCTATCCTCTTCCTGTCCGCGCTGTTTATCGTCCATGTTTCACTCCCATACTCCACAGAAACGCCTTCAGAAAGGACTTCCTTAGGCTTAAATCAATATTCGATGTTATCAAATTTCTCTTTCCCAAGAACGCTTTTCTACCCATTGCCATTCTGCATTTTATATATTTATATATTTGAACATAACTATTTCAAATATAAAAGTGAAACAGGGTAAACCAAAATTCGCCATACCTCAGGTCGCACATGAAGTAGAAAAACGGGGCGTTATAGCCCATGTATAATAGTTTTTCAGTAAAATTTTCCCGGCGTATTTCTTCTTCCAGTAATTTTCGGGTGTGCAGCCGGATCCCATTGACATTCTGCAACGATATTTCGGCCCAGAGACGTCCGGCCATCTTCAGGTGAGTAGGCAACTACTGAAGAGCGCAGGTACGTTCGCGGTATTTATACCGAGTATTGCGCATGCGAGATACGCTGGAGTCTTACTGCGCATGTGTTAGATGGTGACATGCGCGGTACGGCCGAGCTGTGTGTGCTGTCCTCGGTGGTGAAAGTGAACACTCATCTAATCATCGAGAATCGAATGATTCCGTCTATTCCGCTGTGCCTCAATAGCTTTAAGAACAGGGTTCCAATTTTTATTCAGCTGAAAGCCGTTGTCACGATTTATTAAATTGTCAGCAAGGCGTATTTCAACCGCTTCTTTGAAGACTGAGTTCCAAAAGCCGGAAACTGGAGCTAAAATTGTGGTTTTGTTTATTCCATGGAGTGTCCCATGGAAATGCAGTGCTCTGCTACAGCTGATTTCGACGGTTGCAGAAGACGGGTGTGTCATTCGTGCTCCGTACAGCGCTCTTGAACCGTTCGAGTCGTCTGACCTATGTAAGCAGAACCACACTCGTAGGGAATTTTATAAACGCCCGCTTTTTTCAATAGCAAATCGTCTTTTACAGATCCGACTAGGGCTATATTCTTCGCTGGTGGACGGAAGATGACCTGGATTTTATGTTTCCTTAGCAATCTGCCTATTTTAGAGGACACATTTCCAGCATAAGGAAGGAATGCAACTGATTTGTAATCTTCTTCATTGTCCTCTGTGCGTTGCTTCTTGTTGTTATGATTACGTATGGCCTTCCTTATTTGGCGTGGAGTGTAGCCATTCTCTTTGAACACTTTCTCCAAGTGTTCCAGTTCTGCAGGAAGATTTTCTTCGTCTGATATCAAGTGTGCTCGATGTATTAGCGTACTAAGGACACCAGCGGTTTGTGCGGGATGATGGCAGCTGGACGCCTGGAGGTATAGATCTGTGTGCGTAGGTTTCCTGTACACAGAGTGTCCCAAAGAGCCGTCATCCTTGCGTCGTACCAGCACGTCCAGAAATGGTAAAGCTCCATCTTTTTCACTCTCCATGGTAAACTTGATATTTTCATGTATTGAATTTAAGTGACGGTGGACATAGGTCAGACGACTCGAACGGTTCAAGAGCGCTGTACGGAGCACGAAAGACACACCCGTCTTCTGCAACCGTCGAAATCAGCTGTAGCAGAGCACTGCATTTCCATGGGACACTCCATGGAATAAACAAAACCACAATTTTAGCTCCAGTTTCCGGCTTTTGGAACTCAGTCTTCAAAGAAGCGGTTGAAATACGCCTTGCTGACAATTTAATAAATCGTGACAACGGCTTTCAGCTGGATAAAAATTGGAGCCCTGTTCTTAAAGCTATTGAGGCACAGCGGAATCGACGGAATCATTCGATTCTCGATGATTAGATGAGTGTTCACTTTCACCACCGAGGGCAGCACACACAGCTCGGCCGTACCGCGCATGTCACCATCTAACACATGCGCAGTAAGACTCCAGCGTATCTCGCATGCGCAATACTCGGTATAAATACCGCGAACGTACCTGCGCTCTTCAGTAGTTGCCTACTCACCTGAAGATGGCCGGACGTCTCTGGGCCGAAATATCGTTGCAGAATGTCAATGGGATCCGGCTGCACACCCGAAAATTACTGGAAGAAGTTTTTCAGTAATCATGAAACACAACGTGGTGTGTTCAGCTTGACATGTACGGAAAAAGTACGTAAGCCGAAAAGCAAGAAGAAATCCGCCAGAGGGCAGCACTATTATTTTCTGGTTATTCATTGGTCCAGTGAATGAGATATAAAGAAAGTTATACAAAATATACAACGTCCAGTAAATACAGGCTTCCAAGATTATAAAAATGTATATTAGGTGCATTACACAAAAGAAACTGTTCAGATATGAACCAGGTGTGTAACAACGATAAAAATTTTCGCTAGAGGGGAGAAAAGTTAACTAAGATCCAGTAAATAAGGATACAAACAGAAATGTACACAATTGTACAACGTCAAGATAATATAGTCTCACACAATGGAATATATGTATGACATGCGAAATGTATGTTTATTCAAAATTAACAAATCAAATTAACAATTTATTAGAATGTCGTTAAAAAATTCGAAAAACCATTAGGCTCCCTGTGAGATGTTCATTAATTAACATATCCGGTTCTTTTAGAAAGTTTAAGTAAACTTGAACTTTTTCATAAATGTCCACAACGGTACCCTTATTTGCATAGTTTGGAACAGACATACTGTCATGAATAGTTTTTAAAAGGTGTTTGTCTTCTCTTAGATGGTCACCCGAGGCACTGCTTTTGGTGGTGTATCCGTTTTCGCGGACGTTGACACGAAATTCTCGGCCGTTTGTCCAATGTAGAATCTTTCACATGAACCACAGAGAATTTTGTATAGTTCAAATCTATATAATTTATCAGGGACTGATTCTATGCTATGTCGTAGTAACATTCGCAACTTAGTACGGAAGCCGACTTTAACGTTTACCTTGCGAAATGCATTCGCTATCTTTGTGTGACCTGAGGTATGGCGAATTTTGGTTTACCATATTTCACTTTTATATTTTAAACAACTATGTTCAAGAACGAAACTTACGTTCTGCAGCGGAGTGTGCGCTGACATGAAACTTCGTGGCAGATTAAAACTGTGTGCCGGAACCGGGACTCTTAACTGGGACCTTTGCCTTTCGCGGCAAGCGCTCTACCGCTGAGCTATCCCGACACGACTCGCGATCCGTCCTCACAACTTTACTTCCGAGAGTACCTAGCCTCCTACTTCCCAAGTTTTACAGATGTTCTCCTGTGAAACTTGCAAGACTGACATTCCGGGAAGAAAGGGTATGGTGGAGACAATTTTAACCTGCCAGGAAGTTTTTTATCAGCGCACACTCCGCTGCAGAGTGAAAGTTTCATTCTGGAAACATCCCTTACGCTATGGCTAAGCAATGTCTCCACCATGTCGTTTCTTCCAGGAGTGATAGTTTTGTAACGTTTGCAGGAGAAGTTCTGTAAAGTCTGGAAAGTAGGAGGCGAGGTACTGGCGGAAGTAAAGTTGTGAGGACGGACCGTGAGTCGTGTCGGGATAGCTGAGCGGTAGAGCGCTTGCCAGCGTAAAGGCAAATATCTCAGGTTTGAGTCCCGGTTGCGGCACACAAATTTAATCTGTCAGGAAGTTTCAACTACAACTTTGTAATTTGTCGTTTACATCTGAAAATGGGCATCGCCCGAAACGCGTAAGAAAAATAAAGAATTCATCACCACCTGGATCATTGACCTTATTGCAGCCCAACAAGCTATAGTTGCTATAAAGGTTGTGAATTCTAACAAATACCTAGGAGTTACAATTACGAACAACTTAGACTAGAGAGTATACATAGAAAATATTGTGGGGAAGGCGAACCAAAGGTTACGTTTCATTGGCAGAACGCTACGAAGTTACACCAGCTCCACCAAAGAGACTGCCTAAATCACACTTGTGCGTCCTCTCCTGGAGTTCTGTTGCCCCTTGTGGGACCCTCGCCAGGTGGGACTGACGGAAGACATTGAGAAGGTTCAGAGAAGGGCACCTCGTTTTGTTTTATCACGTTACGGGGGGGGGGGGGGGGGGAAGCGTCACGGAAATGTTGCGCGAATTGGAGTGGAAATCATTAAAAGAAAGACGTTATTCATTGCGGCGTGATCTGTTTGTGAAGTTTCATTCACTTTGCTTCTGAATGTGAAAATATTTTGCTAGCAAATGTTCAAATGTTTGTTAAGCTTATGGGACTTAACTACGGGGTCATCAGTCCCTAAACTTACAAACTACTTATCAACTACCTTATACTAAGGACGTCACAAATATCCATGCCCGAGGGGGGATTCGAACCCCCGACCGTAGTGGCCTTGTAGACCGTGACTGAAGCCCCTCAGTCCCCTCGGCCACCGCGGCCAGCCCAGTTTTTGCTAGCAACCACTTACTTAGGAGACATGACCATCCCAATAAAATAAGAGAAATCAGATCGAAAACGGAACGATTCTATTAGAGAATGGAACGGTAGAAAAAAGTTATGATAGTGGTTAATGAACCCTCTGCCAGGCACTTAAATGTGATTCGCAGAGTATCTATGTAGATGTATAATGGATGCTTACCACAATCAAGACTTCAACTCTGATCTGCCTTAAGTACACCGTGCTTGATGATAGCTTAGTGCCGGCAGCAATCGCTGGACTGATGACCCCGTAGTTAAGTCCCATAAGCTTTACAAACATTTGAACATTTGAGCAATCGCTGCGAGTAAATGGCCACGCCGATGCACGGTTCCCAGGACTAAAGCAGTGCTCCGTGGGACTACAGAGGAACAAAGCAGTTGGGATTGTCGTTACGCAACGGAGAACTCCTGCAGCGACATTAGTGCCGGAACGATGGTACGGCACGCTGCCTCCAGGGCCTTCTGGAGGGCTGATGGCGGGACAGCACGAGGAAGACGCTGACACAGGGAGCTGCGCAGAGCTCCACGCAGCGGTCGTTACAGACACAGGCCGAGCACACGACGTGCAGGTACAGAGGCGGTGGCGGCCAGTCACGAGATCTGCCCATTGATCTCTATGCTACCTGGATGCTGAATTTCAGTTGTTTGAGCGTGCCAGCCATAGATGTTCATATTAGGTTTCTTGCCAAATTCACCGTAAGGTGCGTGGCGGAGAGTACACTGCACCACTTCTAGGAATTTCCGTGACACTCGCGCATTGGTCGAACCTACCGGTAATAAGTCTAGCTGCTCGTCTCTGAACCGCCCCTATGTCTTCCTTTAAACTGATCTGCTGCGGGTCCCAAACACTTAGGAAATACTCAAGACGTGGTCGCACAAGCGTTTTATACGTGGTCTCCCAATAAACCGAAGTCGGCTGTCCGACTTACTCACGACAGTCCTTACATGTTCGTTCCATTTCATATCGCTCTGCAGTGTTACGCCTAGATATTTGTACAACGCGACAGCATCAAAACGCTCACTACTAATGCTGTATTCGAACATTATGGGATTGTTTTTCCTACTCATGCGCATCACCTACATTTTTCCACATTGAGAGCTAGCTGCCAATCTTCGCACCAACTAGAAATTTTGTCTAAGTCATCCTGTATGCTATTACAGTCAGTTACAGACGACACCCTCCCATACACCACAGCATCATCAGCAAACAGCCGCAAATTACAACTTACTCTGTCCATCAGATCATGTATGTATATAAGAAATAATAGCGGTCCTATCACACTCCCCTGAGGCACGCCTGACGATACACTCGTCTCTGATGAACTCTCGCCGTCGAGAACAACGTACTGCGTTCTATTACTTAGGAAGTCTTCCAGCCAGTCACTAATCTGTGAACCTATTTCATAAGCTCGTATCTTCGTTAGCAGTCTGCAGTGTGGCACCGCGTCGAACGCCTTTTTGAAGTCGAGAAAAACACAATCTGCCTGTTGCCCTTCATCCATGGCTCGCAAGATGTCATGTGAGAAAAGGGCAAGCTGAGTTTCACATGAACGATGTTTCCTAAACCCGTGTTGATTCATGGAAAGAAGCTTTTCCGTTTCAAGGAAATTTACTATATTCTGAGAACTACATGAAACTGAAGTTCAACGATATTGGCCTGTAATTGTGTGGGTTAGTTCTCTTTCCTTTCTTATAAACGGCAGTCACCTGCGCTTTTTTCCTATCACTAGGAACTTTGCGGTGGATTAAACATTCGCGATAAATGCAAGCTAAATAGGGGGCCAACGCCGCAGAATAGTCTTTGTAAAACCGAACTGGTATTCCATCCGAACCAGCAGACTTTTTCGTATTTAGCTCTCTCAGCTGCTTCTCTACACCGGAAATACCTATTGCTATGTCCCCCATTTCGGAATTAGTACGTTGATCAAATAATGGTACGTTTGTGCGGTCCTCCTGCGTGAAAGATTTCTTAAAGGTTAAATTTAGAACTTCAGCTTTCCGTTTGCTTTCTTCTATTACTGCCCCGGAATGATCAACGAGTGACTGGACAGTGGGCTATGACCCGCTTATCGATTTTACATAGGACCAGAATTTTTTCGGGTTCTCGGAAAGATCTTTTGCTAAGGTATGGCTGTGATAATTATTGTATGCTTCGCGCATCGATCTTTAATAGACGCACGAATCTCTACTAACTTTTGCCTGTCATCATTTGCGTGTTCTTTTTTGACTCGAGAGTGCAACAGCCTTTGCTTTCTCAGCAGCGTTCTAACATTATTATTATACCACGGTGGATCTTTTCCATCCTTAATCGTCTTTACTGGCACATATTTCTCTAACCCTTTATTAACAATGCACTTAAATTTAGTCCACAATTCCTCTACATCCATAGTCCCGGAATTAAACGATGCCCATTCATTTTCTAAGTGCGATCGTAACATTTGCTTATCGATTGTTCCCAACAAAAACACGCTCCTAGCCTTCTTGATTGGTTTATGAACTTTGGTCACCATCGACGCTATGACGATATCATGATCACTAATTCCTGTCTCTACACAGACATCGTTAATAAGGTCAGGCTTGTTTGTGGCTATAAGGTCTAGAATATTTCCATTGCACGTGGGTTGCCGGTTTAACTGCTCAAGACAGTTTTCGGCTATGAAGTATTATAAGTAAACCAAACGAAAATACGAAAAAATGTTCAAATGTTTGTTAAGCTTATGGGACTTAACTACGGGGTCATCAGTCCCTAAACTTACAAACTACTTATGAACTACTTACGAACTAGGACGGCACAAATATCCATGCCCGAGGGGGATTCGAACCCCCGGCCGCAGTGGCCGTGCTGACCGTGACTGAAGCGCCTCAGTCACCTCGGCCACCGCGGCCGGCACGAAAATACGTTTCAATTGCACTAACAAATTAAATCAGGAGGTAAGTGAGAAATTCCTTGTCACGTAATAACTGATCGAAATTCGTTATCAAATTTAAACATGGCGGACAACACAAAATTGTGTACAAAACATATGAATTTGCAAGCACGCAGCAATTCTATGCTCAGACACCAAAGTTATACATCCAGTTTCTTTACAGATCACTGGATCTGCCTCAGAGCTGCAAAGAGAGCCGCGAACAGCTGTCTGCCGGCTAACTGCACTCCCGACACTGCCACCTGCCACTTCGACCTGAGCCACCAGTCGAACACCACTGGTCACTTCACATCGTGTTGATATAAAGGCTGGACGGAAATTCCCGTTACAAACCTCTAGCACTTGTAGAGGGTAGTGAGTACATAACATTTTGAATAGGAACACATGTCCCAAAACGAATCGTTTACGAACCACGACGGTTTCAATTCAGTTGATTATCTCATCCACTCGTACTTGAGGAATGTAATTAGGCGTGACCCAGTACAATTGTTGCAATCAATTTGAAAATAATACTGAATCGTTCCCTTTTTACTTACGCATTTTCGTTACAATTTACACCTGATGTATTACATTACTCGACAATAACAAGAACCCAGCATCTACGGCACCAGATGCCAGTACCGGCGGAAGGGTCGGGCGAGCCGGGCGACCGCCCGGGGCGCCAAATTTTAGGGGAGTTTAGGGGGCGCCAAAATCCATGCTAAGTTTATATTATTGTAAACAGTGAACTAAAAATTAATTTTTTCATAAATTCTGTAGCAACATTGGTTACTACCTCATGCCATAGGCCTCACTCTTTATAACAATCCCAGTTTCTTCTCGAATCTCCTATAAAGGAAATCCCTTCACCCCTTCACCTTATTCGTCTATAAAAAATCTTCGCTGACAAAGCTAAAGGCTATTGTTGAGAGTTGGGAGTTTTCAGCAACAATAACTCCCTCTGACAATTACAACCGCCGCGGTGCCGACAATTGCACTGCTTGCGACAAAGCTCTGTCGGCTGCTCTAGCAATACACACAATGTTGAGTTATCGGCAACCAAAAATAAATTTGCCCTGTTTGTACTGTCAAATGTCTCGTGAAAGAAAATTATAAATCAGAAGTCATGTACATGTATTGCGTGCTTCATGGTGTGCGTGTTCTTCTTTTGTCTTCTGAATTTCGACTCTTAGTAGAAGAATCGTTGCGTTAATGTGTTCTTTATCAACAAGTCGGAAAAAAGAAGCCTTCTGGAAATGTATACAGAAAAAGAAGAGCATAATTAGTGGCTGAAAATAAGAAACAGGCAGTAGCATTAAGGAAATTCTTTCGTACTCCTGAAACAGACAATAATAAAAATGAAAACGTAGGACCAGAGAATGAGGAAACCAGCAAGAAATCAACAAATATTCCAGAAGATAACAGCACAGTACAGTTAAGTAGGCCTACATTACGTAACGTATTTTCGTTTTATTGCGTTTAATAGAGAAGAGGTGTTTACACACGTAGCGTCTTAGCAGGCTGGGGTGGGTAGGGAGGCGGCCTCTCAAATAGGCGGCGAACTTCAGGCTCAAAGAAAGTTCTTTCCCCATTGATATAAGTAGCAATATTTACATTCTATACCAACACTGATGCTTGATACATGTACCAAAACGATAAGACTTTTACTCGTTAGATGTGTATTAACCAACTTTAATTAAAGTTGCAGAGAAAAAAGACACGAAAAGTTAACTTTACTTAGCACTGTAAACAACTCAAAGGAAATTTGCATTAAACCTGTATAAAGATATAAAATTATATTACTGGTTGTATTATTTGTATTACGAAATCTTTGTACAATGCTGTTACAAAATATATTTGTATATTCTTTTGTTCATATGTGTGTTCTCTTTCGCAGTTAACAAGGTTGTTTATGTATATATGTGTAAATAAGTGCTGTATCGCATCATCAATCTTAATTTTATATTAATCGTTGTTTCTTGAATCGTTCTGTAAATTTCTAATCAGTGACGTAGAATATTCTGCATGCTCATGTGTAAATAATTGTTTCATATATCGTTAACCAAAACTTACTCTGTGTATTTATCTGACAAAAGTTAAGATCTTACTCAGTTTGATAATTGATTCTCATAGTTACAGCTTTAGAGTTAAAGGAGTTATCCAATGAGTTGTAGGGGGCGCCATATGGATTCTTTGCCCGGGTGATATTTTCCCCTTCCGCCGGCCCTGCCAGTTGCAACGAACTGATGCATTACAACAGCGGCTTCATGTGGCGACCACCAACGTCGCTGGAACTTTCATTTCGATTATTGCTTGTTCGAAGTACAGATTGAACAATAAGGGTAAATCATTAATTAAAACTTCCGGGCTAAGATGCCGTGGTCCATCTATTAAACTTCCTTCTCCCAACCACAATAATTTCAATAAAAAGGAAGAAGGTTTGAAATTAGATAAGCTATGGCAGTCGACTTTGCACCAACGATGTGACAATCGATTACCTGTAATCGAGAGCGATGACACTGGTCATAGATCATAGTCGTTAGCCAGTGACAAGCGTTGGCGCCCTCTATGCGCTCTATTTAAGCAGGACCTCCAGCGGCTAGCAGCCAGTCGCCGACTCACCCCTGAAGATGTTGCCCGCAGTAGGCAACGAAACGTTGGGTGAAGGAAGTCTTACAGATGGACCATGGCATCTTTATCCTGAAAGTTTTAATTAATGAAGACACCGGCCGTGAAAGCCTACATGTTATGAGGAAGGTTGAAACACAGCACCTATGCCGCGCGGAGTTGCCAAGCGCACTAGGTGCCTTGCCCAGAACGCGCGGTTCGAGTCCTTCCTCGGGCATGTATGTGTGTGTTTGTTTGTTTGTTTGTGTGTGTGTGTGTGTGTGTGTGTGTGTGTGTGTGTGTGTGTGTGTGTGTGTGTTTCTGGGAGTGTTGTTCTTAGGTTAGTTTAACTTACTTTCAGTAGTTTGCACTAGGGACTAATAACCAAAGTTGTCCCGTAGATTTAAAAGCATTTGGTTTTGAACAGCACCTGTGTGTTGCAGCATTGTTAACCCTAGTGCTGTGTTCTTCCAGTCTTATTTGTCTCCTCTCGGTTCTTGTACGTATGTTGCGTGCAAAGAACCACGTGTTTTCGTGCGCTACCTGTCAGAAAGTCACGTGTGAATTGGGCACGACATGAAAAGGCAGTGCTTTGTCTACGGGGCGGAGGAACCAGCAGTCTGTTGCTGGTAACGAGCGGATTTGGCTCGTTACGTGAAGACAGCAGTGGAGATCTGAGGCCAAGTTGCCTGGACCTGCGTGCCAGACCGCTTGTTAAAGCCCGTAATAGCAGCGCTCCTTGTAGGATCTTCGCTGGGCACATCGAGTCACGTGCTATGAGGCCTGTAGCTGGCAGTAGCACGTGAGATCCCGTCGCTCGTTAACGACACGAGTTCACTGACTTCTTAACTCTTCAGATTTTAGCGCAGGCAGCAGTGATCAAGACATTACATGTGTAAGGTCCGGTACGTCTGATAGAGTGGGGTAGCCTATTTAAGCATTCCTACCTCGGTAGAAACGTCGTTTCAGCAAAACACCCTCCGAGTACCGACATCGTCCCTGTGCAATGATTTCCTATCGTCTAAACCTGCATAAACTAGAGCACAAGGTCGATGCAAAAAATAATTCAGGGCAGGGTTTCCCAGACTTTTTGTCACTGCCTACCACTTACCATTTTTTAAATATTTCGACGTACCGCTGTAGCTCATTTACCTTAAACGACCCCTGAGGTGGTGGATAGGGCTGGGGAAGGAGCAGTGCAAAAGGTAGAACGACAAATGACGACTGCCGAAGTGGTGAGGATTTCACAATCTTGCTCAGTGCTGACAACATACAATTGTTTTGTGTTGTGCTGATCAACTATAATGTATAGCAGAAATGTGACACACACAATAAGATTTCGTGAAAACATTTTATTACGGATGCCTTATGTTCACATTTACTACTTATAATATCGCGGTAGAAGGAGCGTCCAGGCTTAAAAATCACTTCATCGTTAACTGAAACCACAATCACATATAACTCACGCAATTAAACTTCACACCATAGTTACAGAGGTCAAAGATCAGTTTTTTGCAATATTCGCTCTATGCTTGAAGACGCAAACTTTCTCCGTATCACGATAGAATTTAACTTGACGTCCAAGAAGGCGACAATAACAATAAACCATTCACTGCGTATTGATTACTTCAACGGCATACATTGTACACCGCCTAAGTTGGCAGCAGTTGCAAAGAGTCACGAAAAACCTCCCAATAACAACCAACAAGTTCCCATTGAAATATCGCTACGTCAGAACAAGATGACTCACTGTCGGCAAAGGCAGGGACAACCAATGAGGCAGTTATGGGGAGGGGTGTTATAAACCGATGTTGCTGTGTCCTGCGTAGGCCTGCTGTTTGATTCAAACATTCAACGTAAAGTACAGTTCCTTTAACATTATACATACGTTATCGGTAATTTTACCAATCATCCTTCTCTGTCCCTTTAAAAATAGAGTAACGTAACAGAATAATAATATATCTATATAAGTAATTGTTCAAATGTTCAAATGTTTGTAAAGCTTATGGGACTTAACTACGGGGTCATCAGTCCCTAAACTTACAAACTACTTATGAACTACTTACGAACGAGGACGGCACAAATATCCATGCCCGAGGGGGGGGATTCGAACCCCCGACCGTGGTGGCCGTGCAGACCGTGACTGAAGCGCCTCAGTCCCCTCGGCCGCATAAGTAATTGTTTTGTTTATTACCACAAGCGGTACGCTTACCACAGTCTGGGAACCGATGATTTGGGGTCATTCAACTAAACTGTTCCCCTCAAATATTTCTGGAACCGTTTAACATATGTCAATATTCTTTTCGCGCAGATGAATTGTAAGAAACTCCTCACTAAATGACGTATACTCTCTTGTCATTGCTATATTCAATACATAAATATCGAGACATCAACTTCGTTTTCTTTTCAAATGAAACTATAGTAATTTTTGCAGCTGGTATTGTAGATGTCAAAGAGACGAATTCAGTGGCGTTTCACACATCGAAATCTGGTAAGTAGTTTCGGAGAAATCACAATATTTAGGATTTATCTGTTTAGAACATCAAACCAATTTCTGTCTTTTGCGGAAGTTGGTGAATTCATATCCAAATAAGGAAATGCGGCATGTTGGATAAATAGGAAACAGTCTTGCACCGCCGTGATGCCGGTATAAAAGGGACAGGCAGGATAAGAACTTGTTTTCTGTCTAGTTAACATGTGACGAATGCCGGTTAGTTTCGAAGAAAAACGTCTTTCACAAAGAAAGAGAAATATTTTACTTCAGATTTCTCTTGTTTTGTAAAAGATATATTTTTGCTAAAACACCCAGCAACCGTCACACGGAAACTAGGCAGAATACAAGCTCCTTATCCACCCTGTCCCTTTTATACCGACATCATGGCGGTGCAAGACTGTTTCCTATTTATCCAACGTGCCATATTTCCTTATTGGGATATGAAATCACGTACTTCCGCAAAAGACAGCAATTGGTTTGATGTTCAAAACAGATAAATCCTGGGCTCTAAATATTGTAATTTGTCCGAAATTACTTATCTGATTTTTATGGGTGAAACGCCACTGAATTCGTCTCTTAGAGATCTACAATACTAGATGTAGAAATTGATATGTGCGCCTCGGTTGCACAGTGGTAGAGTGCCAGACTACAAATCCAAAGATCGCGGGTCCAATCCCCGCCAGGTCCTAGGATTTGTATTTGTCATTTTCCACTTCTTTCACATCTGGCAGTATTGCTAATGTGAAAAATACCGAGTAGCACCGTGGTTCGGAACCCACGTTAAACTGTAGGGCCCCCTATAACTGGCTGGGTAAGTCAGTTCGAAGGTCGGAGGAAGGCAACGGCATACCACCTCCAAACAGGACCATGCCAAGTAAAGCACTGTGGTGTTCAAACCAATCTTCGGATTGTTGACTGCCTTTTTTTTTTGTGAAATCGATGTATCGATGTAATTAATAGAGCTATGTCAAAAAACTGTATATCGTCTAGCGATGACGAAACTATAGTAATAGTAGTATAGAAGATTCATCTGGATGGAAACCGAATTACGGCATTTTGAACGGTTCCAAAAATATTTTAGCTGAATCACCCTGTACCTCTAATATACAAAACAGTGTCCGTATGTTTGTACGTGTTGCATACAAATCTATAGTTTTGTTCCAATCTTTATGAAATTTTGTACACGTAAGCTTCAATCCAATAGGACGGTCGCCGTAAGTGTAAGAATCACATACGATATATAGTTCACGACATATGACATCATAAACAATCAGATGCGCGAAAAACTGCTGCATTTTGCGACAATGCTGCTCATTTTCTCCTAAACCATTGGACCGATTTCAACGAAATTTGGTACACACATTAAGAATCACATACGGCACATGGTTCAAATGATATTACGTCATAACCAATAGAAATCGCAGAAAACGCCATAGAATGCGGCGAGACTTTCGAAATACACTGTACGAGAATGACAGTACTTAGCGACTTGCAACAAACTTTAAACATAATTTCAAACCTTTATTAAACTTTTTCCCGCTGGCAACCATAGTAAAATGATGAAAGGAAAAAAGTTCCTCGCTTACTACTTTTCCGCTGTTTATGGAGTAAAACTACGGCATTCGGTATGGCGTTACAATTTATACTTTGAACACTACAAATTATAGCCGCAGGAAGTTTTACAGACATTGTACGCACATATAGTTGAATGTATCTTTCAAATAGTATCACCGTACGACACGTAGTTCATGAGATATGAGCACGTAAACAGTAACATTAATGAAAAACCGCCCCAGCACGCTCCAAGTTTCAATCTATTACTTATTTAATACTAATTGTATTCCAAAGAGATTTTACAGACATAATAACCTTATACAAATGAATATATACCTGACAAATGGTAGGAAAATATAAATAAATACCCCGGAAACACCGGGTTTTCAGCTAGTATATAAATACGTGGTAAAGTCAATAAGTTGTGAAATTAACTGCGGGGTCATCAGTCCCTAAACTTACAAACTACTTATGAACTAACATCCATGCCCAAGGGAGGATTCGAACCTCTGACGCGGGAGGCCACGCGATCCGCAACGTGGCGCTCCAGACCGCTCGGCTACTCCCGCGCGGCCAAATGATTTTCCGAAGTCGATAAATACTAGAGCGACTGTTTTACTTGTGGGGTAGATTAATCAGGTGGACCACTGGAACAGCGTCGAATATGGTGTGGCGATAGCAATTACGCTATCGAGGTGTCGTCAACAGTGGTGGCTCGTACTAAATTTGACCAGTGTGCTACAATATTACAAAAGTAAACAGGAAACAAAATGTACTAAAATAAAAAGCGTGACTGACAATGGAAATAACGGAGCTTAACAATATCCCCATCACGTCATCTGTGTTCTACCCAAGTGACCAATGAAACTGCTTGGCTGAAAAGCGCAGTTTCACTCGCATGTTGGCTATACATTACTAATGTTGTTTGTGATTGAAGTTTTATATACAGAAATTAAAAATTTGGACTCAGAGATATTTGAATACGAGCCTCACACAAGTAGGTTTGAGAGACAACGCGCAAGACTCCTGAGCCAGCGCGCTATTTGACTCTGTGTGCCGTAATATTCGTCATATACTATTCTTCCGCAACCGTTACATGCAGTGCGAAGAGAAATATTTATCTTGTGCTGCAGTCGGTCTCAGCACACGTAAGTCGCCAGGCCTGACGTCACGTCTGCGCATGCGCACTAGCGAACAGACGACTGCGCCGCCTCTCTGCGCACGTACCAGCGTGGCTGAATCCAGTGATCTCAAATATTATCACTGGATACACAACTGTAGTGGTTACGATATGTGAAAATCGTGACTGTCTATTATAGTTATGTTGGCAACACCGTGCGTATAGGTCGTGTTGTTCTTATCATGGAGGTTCTTATGACCCTTGTGTCCTCTGAAAATAATTTATGAACGACTGATTACTTTAATAAATACATAATGGTGAACTTCGTGTCACTTATAGTTTTAGAGAAGTCAACAGAAAGGATATAGAGTTCAGATCCATATGAGAGTTTTATTTTTATTCAGAACTAGTGTCGCTATCTTATTCCGTTTAATGAATTAATAGCGCTGCATAGACGGTATTTCTCGTGTTTGTTTTATATTTGCTTCTTGTCTATGTTGTTTTTCGTTTGAGCTCACAGACTAGATATGCACGCTGTGTGGAAAATCATGCTTTTATCATATGCCTCGAATCTGTCATTATTCACCTTTATTTACTTGTCTACAACAGCGTAATTTATTCATTAAATTCAATGTGGGAATCCTAATATAACTTAAGTGTAAGTTTTACACAAATCGTGTCTTTTTTTACCGTTTTGTGGCAGGTGTGCGTCTAATTACATGTTTAGAATATTTTGTAAATAGTGTTCAAATTTTCATAACAGTTAGGTTCGTTGTATATGAGTTAGTTTCTACGAATTCAACTACTAGAACTATTAGATTTTTTGCAAGAACACAATACTGAAAACCAGGTATAGTGTGACACCTATATGTACACCAACATGGCGTCGAGCGTCACGACTTCATTATTCACAGTACTAACTCCAGATTATCTTTGAGCTCACTGGCTGAATCCCACTTCAGCACACGGAGCTGGTTTCCAGCTATCGCGGCGAGAGCGTTCTAAGATGCGTTTTCATCCTTATTACTAGCATTGTAATGCGTATTGGAAGGGAACTGGCATAATTTTATTGTGATATCTGGATCGCACTCCAAGAGAAAGGATGTAGTTTTACAGCGATTTCTCGCTTGCATTCGAAGAGAAATGGCATAATTTTAGTAATATATTTACAGTGTGTTGCAGCACCAGCAGCCACTGCCTGACTTGGCCGGTAGTGCGCATGCGCAGTCCGCGGCGGCTAATGACGTAGGTGGCTGGCAGGCAGGTAGCCCCCAGCTACCTACCACCGCTTCCACTTGCAGTCGCACTTGGCTGGGGGTTCGTTAGCGCCTGTTGCTGCGGCCCTTACTTAACAAGCCAACTCTGGCCGCAGTCTGGCCCACGTTTCGCTAATCAGCGCGGAGAGCGGCAGTTAACCGCCGAGGCGGGCAAAGTGCTCGCCACGGAAGATGCCGAGGCGCTACTCCACGACCGCTGGAAAGTATGTGGCGGTGGGTAATTACTCCTATTCGCTGGAACTTGCACCTTTCCCTGTTCCAGTTGTATTCTTAACCCTTAACCCGAAACATCTCTGAAATGAGCGTAACTAGAAACATGCGGTCTCTCAGACCACCTAATGTTATTATGTCACCGACCTCCACATTAGTTGACAGAAATTAAGTAAAGAGTCAGTCAATTCATATTCTAAGTAAATTTAATACTTTCTAGTCGATATTAACACTTTGTCGTTTACATTATATAAAAAAAAAACATGAAATATCACAAGTAAGTGCGATCTGACTTTTTTTTTACATCGTCAAATTTCAGGCTGCTTAGAAGTATTTCAAAGCGCTTTGCCGACATTGTCACCACAAATATAGGACGTCCGATCAGGTCTTTTACGAAAAGAGAAAACATATCTTCATCAGACGATTTGAATACTGATGTCATCATTAGAAGACCTATGAAAGCTTTGATCTCAGTGTTGTCAGTATTTCTGTAATTGGATGGATTAGTTGTTGTCTGCAACTTTGCCCTTATAGCATTCAGTTTCACGTTTGTATGTAAAATTATTTCATCTATCATGTCATCATCAAATAAATTCTTCCATATTTGATGTTTAGTAGGACTTTGTCCCAAACTTCGACTTTTGGCTGTTAGTCCAGGCATTCCTCCTTTCAGAATGTTGTGCACGGGTGTTCTTCTTGTCCTAACAAGCTCAGAACGTTCCCACTTGAAATTATTTTTACCATAAAAGAACTGTGTTTCCTGTGAGGTATTATCAGTAGTACAGACCACTCCAGGCTCTTCTTCCAAACATCACTAATATCACTCTCTGTTTCATGGTGGCCATCACCTATCACGAAATCTGGATCATCATCAGAATCATCAAATGTGTCATCATCGTTCACATTTCCCTCTTCATCTAAATCCCGTAATTGCGCTTGCACCCAAACTTCCAAATCTGGATTTGCCGGCCGTGGTGGCCGAGGGGACTGAGGCGCTTCAGTCACGGTCTGCACGGCCACTACGGTCGGGGGTTCGAATCCCCCCTCGGGCATGGATATTTGTGCCGTCTTAGTTCGTAAGTAGTTCATAAGTAGTTTGTAAGTTTAGGGACTGATGACCCCGTAGTTAAGTCCCATAAGATTTACAAACATTTGAACATTTTTTTGAAATCTGGATTAGCTGTAGATATGTTCCTCTCCTTAGAAAGTCGATCCATATTATGCCTGAAATATAACATGCTCACGCATAGAAGAAAATGCTACAAAGACAACCACTGAAATCAGACAATGTCATAATTAGAAACATGCGTTCTATTGGACCCACCAAATTCTTGTACGTAATAGGAAACATGCGATATCTCAGGCACACAACTTGGCGCACTCCTCTAAACAATACTCTCTATCTCTTCAGTGACGAAGCAAAACTGATTGTTGACTGTTGCTTTACACGCGGCAAGTATTGCGACGAAGGCACGGGGAAGGGGGAGCCGCGCTTTTTTGCAGTGCTGCCACACTCGACCTTTAAAACAAACGAGGGGTCTGAGAGACCGATGTTTCGGGTTAAGGGTTAAATTTTAGACACAGCTGCGATTGTCAGCGACTGTTACAAACGTCAAAGGATAAAAGTGCAGCCCTCGGTCGCGAAGATAAAATTATTTAACTAGGTTTCGACAATAACTAAGATTGCCTTCATCAGAAAATATAAATTAAAACCTATAACATTAAAGAGTCAGATTTATTTTTTTTAAAAAAAAGAGAGAATGTAAGTACTAATTTGATGCAGAGCATTGAAGCAGTACTTACAAGTCGCATAATAAAAGTTGCAAATCAGCGGTAAAGCTTACGTCCCAAAATAAAAATAAAAATTAAGAACAGCTAGCCACTAGGGACTGCACGCCTGCGCGGAGGCATCAGACTGGCGTGTGCTAACTGGAGACAAACAGAACGTGCATTTAAAATCAGGTTCAAAGAACATGTTTTCAGAAGGAATGGCAGTAGCCCCCAGAATTCGTCTTGTAATTACAAGTCACGCACCTAAAGCCATCCATGATCTGAACATTTTGCACACCGAAAAGAAACGCCACTTTCTCGCAATGACGGGCTTTTTCTAAATGAGCAGTTACAACTCCGTAATAGAAGCTTTTTCAACGGTATTAAGCCGTTACTCGGTCTTTGATGTTGTACTTCCTGCAGTGTCAGAAATATTTCTTCCAAATTGATCCAAATTTTTTTCCAAAAAGCCAGTTTAACAATGTCTTACTAATTACAATTTTCGTATTCGTTAATCCTCCCATTTAATATTGTAATGCCAAAATGACGCCTCACCCAACTCTCACGTTAAACATAACTTCTTGTAACACCTTTTCTCAATACTTTAATCCGCTCAGTAGCCTAGTAGTAATTGCGGCTACTAGGTGGCACCACTGATGTAACGTCTACCTGTTCACAACTCCACTTTGCACACGCCATGCAGGCGTGCAGCCCCTAGTGGCTAGCTGTGCTTAATATATATATATAGATTACTTTGTGACGTAAGCTTTACCGCTGATTTGTACCTTTTATTATGTGTTTCAATGCTCTTCATCAAATTAGTACTTACATTAACTGACTCTTTTATAAATTTTGCAATCTCATGTTATAGGTTTTAATTTATACTTTCTGATGAAGGCAATCTTAGTTATTACCGAAACTAGTTAAATAATATTATCTTCGCAACCGAGGGTTCCACTTTTATCTTTTGACCACTTGTATATGGTTCGTGGAAGAAAAGTTGCCTCCGTATGCAGCTTAGGGCTATTCTGTACGAGCGTTAAAAACCGCGTCGGTTTGAATGTGCGTTGAATGTGCGTATTTCGGGCGCTAGATTGGTTGGTTGGTTGGTTGTTATTTTTTAATTTTTTTAATTTTATTTATATTTATATTTATTTTATTTTATTTATTTTTTGAATAGGGGGACTAAACAACTACGGTCAACAGTCCCTCGGTGGGGAGGAGAAGCAGTGAGGATAGGAAAGGAGGGTAGGGGGGAAGAAACTGCAGTCCGGGAAGTAAATAAGGAAGGAAGACTGCATTAGCTCGAGGCCCAGTGCTCGCCACACGCATTCACGAAAACACCGTGAGCCCCTGGAGGTAGGGCGCTAGAAACGCCACGTTTTAACGTGCCGTTAGCGTTGGTTGTATACTATATACTCCACGTATTTGGGTGTTGGCGGTGTTTCACTACATCACAGGGTACAAGAATGTAAAACACGACACTGTTGCTTAAAGTTCCAAAGGGGCAGTGCGCCCTGCACGATAATGCCTGTAATTATATACCCTTTTCTACATCTACATAGGACATCTACACGGCATACTCTGCAAATCACATTTAAATGCCTGGCAGAGGGTTCATCGAACCACATTTATACTATTAATCTCCCATTCCATTTTCAATAGCGCGCGGAAAGAAAGAACACCTGAATCTTTCTGTTCGAGCTCTGATTTCTCGTATTTATTCTGATGATCTTTCCTAACTATGTAAGTGGGCGTCAACAATATATTTTCGCATTCGAAGGAGAATGTTGGTGATTGGAGTTTCGTAAGTAGCCCAAGCCGCAGCGATAAGCGCCGTTGTTGTAATAATTCCCATCCTAGATTCTGTATCATTTCCGTGACGCTGTCTCCCCTGTATCGTGACAATACAAAACGGGCGGCCCTTCTTTGGAATCTTTCGATGGTTTCCGTCAAACCTACTTGATAAAGTTCCCACACTGGGCAGTAATACTCTAAATGAGGACGGACAAGCATGATGTATGCAGTCTCTTTAGCAGTTCTGTTGCATCTTTTAAGCGTTCTGCCAATAAAACGCAGTCCCTGGTTCGTTATTTCTACAACATTTTCTACGTTTTCTTTCCAGTTTAAGTCGGATGTGACAGTAACTGCTAGGTATTTAGTGGAGTTTACGGCCTTCACATTCGATTCATTTATCTTGTAACCAAAGTCTAACGGATTTCGTTTCGTACTCATGTGGACGACGTCACCCTCCTTATTATTTTGAGTCAATTGCCAATTTTTAAACCATACTGATATTTAGATCGTTCTGTAGTTGGTTTTGATCTTCAGATGATTTTACTAGACGCTAAATGACGGCTTCTCAAGAGAGCTGCTCAGATTTTCTCCCAAATAGTTTATGTAGACACTGAACAACAGAGGAGCAATAACAGTACCCTGTGGAACGCCGGATTTCACATCTGTTTTAGTCGATGCCTTATCATCGATTACTACGAACTGTGTCCTCTCTGACAGGAAATTCCCTATCCAGTCACAAATCTGGAACGATATTCCATAACCATGCAATTTGATTAAAAGCCGTTTGTGAGGTACTGGAAATCTAGAAGTACGGAATCAAGAGGTACTAGAAGTATCAGAGGTACAATTGGACCCGACGATGGCAGGGTTTTTCTGCTTGCAGTATCTTGTAGAAATTGGGACTTCTTGAAAATATATTTTTGGAAACACTTTGCTTCCTTGGTCTCTTCGCGAGATATACGCACCCGGTAGGAATATATTGGTTGACTCCTCAGGAAAAGTATGCCCTCGTAACTTACGAAGCACGGTTCAGTGTCACTGACAACATACCTTCCTAGTACTGGCGTCAACTTCTGATGTTTTTAGATGGGTCGTTTTGGCTGAAGCGTGGTTACTTCACTGCGTGTGTGAGCGGCAGTCGTGAAAGTAGAGTCTTCACTGCGCATCAGCAAAAAATAGAGCATTAGCAGGGTATATTTCAAAGGGCGCGTCATTCCTTACGCCGAAGGGCGGACGGATGCATCGCCACCAATGGACGCCAAGTGGAACACCTCCTATAAACAAGTGTTTACGTCAGGAAGTATGCGTTTTGGTCCCGTTCCGGTCACTTTATTTCAGTTCCTCAGTTCCAGCTCGCCGCGGCGGAGTGGCCGAGCGCTCTAACGCTCCTTGCTACGGAACGAGCGGTTGCTCGCCGTCGGAGGTTGTAGTCTTCCTTCGGGCATGGGTGTCTGTGTTGTCTTTAGGTTAGTTTAAGTTAGTTCAAGTAGTTTGCAAGACTAGGGACTAATAAGCATAGAACTTAAGTCCCTTATATTTACAAACATTTGAACATTTTTTTGTTGCATTCTCATTGTGTTTCAAACTCATTTTTAACTGTTGACTATTGGTTCTTTGCATATTCTGTTTATCGCCGTCGCCAGTAATTTACATTTTATAGGTATTTTATAATTTTGTACTCGTAACTATACGCGCATAAAAATTCGATGTTGTGCAATACATTCGTTTTACAGGCATCATAAAGGCAAATCTGTTTATTTCTTCGTAATTTTTATCACCTGCAAAAGAAACAATTTCCGCGAGATTTTCATAGTTCGTTCATTTTCATATTTCATCTGCTTCATTTAATATTTTGTTTTTCACGTAACTTTAAATCACTTCCCCAGTCGATACGTGACACATAGGTGGCTGCAATTTTTAAGTTTCTTTGTGCTACCTACTTGTTACGTTTCTCTGCGTTACAATATAGTAGTGTGATATGAGCTGAAATGCAAAAGAGATTTCGATTTCGAAAGATTTAGATTTCAGTCATATAGTAATAACTTTTTATCTCAGAAATCACTGTTCAACTTTTATAAACCAACGACTCACTTTTTAATTATATTCATTATCTGTTATTGGATAAAAAAGGAACGGCGAACGAGTAGACAGGAAGGATTCCCAAAATGGAAAATCAGCAATGAAATAGTTCCCAAAATACTACTTTGCCCATCCCTAATATGGGTGCTCAGCATGGTTTGACACCTGCTACATCAGAACCGCTCTAGCTATTGATGTGTAAATGTACTCGTGTGCTCGATAAAACGGCAAAACTCAAAGAGGGTCTACTAATTTTTACTTGCAGCGGTGTATTTCTGTTTCCATTCGCTTTGTTGAACTCGAGTCGATTCTCCTTCGCAGTTTTGTCAAATATATTGTTGTATTCATTATTAAATAGTGAAGAAAACAGCACTATTTAAACTACCACCGTCACTGTTTAAATAGACCACAACAGCTTCAACGGAAATAGATTTTAGCAATCAACACGTTTTAACGATCATCATCAAACCCCGAAGGTCTTCCTGAACATAGTCACTGACGTCAAAACAATCGTCCTTAAAACGAGAAAACTGTTTTCTTGCCCTGTCTGGTCCAACTGCGTTAGCCTCACATACGGCGGCAACGGTTTTATCTCTCCAGTGATGTTACTTGTCTACTGAATTATTCAAACATAACATTATTGGGAAATGTGATTTTTTCACTTAGCATGCATTTTTTAGCGTCCCCAGCTCCTCTCACATCTGCAAATGACAACTGGGGAATCAGAGAAGACTGAGAACTAATTTGGCTGAGCATAAAAATAAAGGAAGAATGCTTACATTTGCTTTCGACGTGCAAGTAGAAACACGACAAGAATTATGTTGCGATTTCGGTGCGGTTCAAATTTCTACGCGTATACAACTGAATGGCTAAATTATGAAAAAAAATTGCTTTTGTCTGACTTACATAACGAGACTAACATCAGAACTGTTAGCCGCTTCTACTCATCGAGTGGTAGCATACCTCGCACGAAAGTGATTACGTCATAAAACGGTGAGTATATAAACGTAATGGACATTGGCGTGCAGGTTTAACTGTAATCTTCTCATATTCAAGAAATGTATGACATTAACTGCGAATAGGTTAAGTTCAAAATCATGTGCGCTGACCCCTACACCACTGGCGACACAGAGGTCGCCATACCTCCCCTGAATTACTCAGGCACTCCTCCCGTCAGATACAAAGTCCCAACTTTAACCTCCAGGCTAGAACTCAAACTCGTAGTTAGTTTGTAATTTGATTCCTGTAAGACTAAAGGCCTAGGAGTGCCTCCGCTCTAAAGAAAGGATCATTGCCCGTCATCGGCAAATTGTATGCATTACATATATACGTGGCGTCCTTTCGGACAGAAAGAACGTTGGCCATATATACAGGGTGAATCACCTAACACTTACACCGCAAATATTGCGGAAACGAAAAGTGCGATTGATGTGCAGTTTTCACAGAATGGATTGGTAGTCAGGGGCTCGTATTTTAAGCCAACAAACAGATTGTATTATTACTTAGAAAGTGTCTTTTTATGCAAACATACAGTTTTTTTTTTTTTATTTTTTATTTTTTTTTTTTTTTTTTTTTTTTTTTTTAAATAGAATAATGGTTGTTTCTATCATGCACTGGCATTTTTGACACCAGCTGTGCCGGCCGTGGTGGCCGAGGGGACTGCGACGCGCCAGTCACGGTCTGCACGGTCACTACGGTCGGGGGTTCGAATCCCCCCTCGGGGGGGGGGGGACTGATGACCCCGTAGTTAAGTCCCATAAGCATGAACATTTGACACCAGCTGTGTACAAACAATTTCGAATGACATATTTATCACGATAGTATCACAGCTACAACCGTTCAAAGTTTGGGAGGTGGAGGCTGCGATAGCGTAGCTGACTGGCCGAGTGGCTAGCCCCTGGGGCACGGCCCACTGTCTCATGACTACCAGACAGTCAGCTACGCTGTCGTAGACTCCGCCCCAAAACATTGAATGGTTGTAGCTGCCAAACTAAACGTGATAAAAATGTCATTCAAAATTCTTTGTACACAGCTGGTGTCAACATTCCAGTGCATGATATAAACAACCACTGTTCCATCTGAAAAATTGTATGTTTGCATAAAAAAAAGCACTTTCTAGGTACTTTTACAATCTGTTTATTGGCTAACAATACGAGTCCCTGACTACCAATCCATTCTATGAAAACCGCACATCAATCGCACTTTCAGTTTCTGCAGTATGTGCGGTGCAAATGTTAGGTGATTCACCCTGTATATAAATTAACTGTAATCGTTCCGTTACGAACACATTGCTGTTTATCAGAGTTGTTCCATTCCCCGAACGCCTTTGGTTCGTTGTAAGTGACACGTAATAACAGGTTCCGCTGAGGTGCGACCGTCACTAGGAGACACTGTGCCTTTTGTGCGTTGGTGCGAGGCGCCGTGCGACTGCAGCAGTCGATACATCGATTTGGGCCACCCTCAGGCAACTACTGTGGCCTCCGTCGCTAGAGGGCCGCCCATTGTACGGCATTCACAAAGAACACCCCAGGCTTCAATCAAGTATTAACCGTCTTCAAACATTTATTCCTCAGAATTATTCACGTTCCTTGGCCCCGCGGAAAATCTCAGAGCTTTTTATCTTCTACTGCTTCTGCCGCGCATTAACAGGACGATGATCCGTAACAGTGATACCACAGTCTAACAGAACAGTCACGAAACTCCCAGATAATTTGATTTCCTAACTTCAGCGTTGCCAAACGGCTAGGTCTTACGAACTTATTGCAAAATGTTTACTTGCTGTGAAGTAGATCACGTAACTAATGAGGAAGTGCTTACCCGAATTGGGGAGAAAAGGAGTTTCTGGTATATCCTAAGAGAAGGGATAGATTGCTGGGACACAAGATATCAAGTAATCGTAAACTTAGCATGTGGGGTAAAAATCGTATAGGGAGACCGAGGGACGAATACAGTAAGTAGATTGGAAAGGATGTAGGTTGCGAACGTATTTTCAGATCTACATCTACATAGATACTCTCGAAATCACATTTAAGTGCCTGGCAGAGGGTTCATTCGCCACTTTTATAACATTTCTCTACCGTGCCATTCTCAAATAGCACGCGGGAAGAAAGAACATCTAAATCGTTCCGTTTTCGATTTGTCTTATTTGATTGGGGTGGTCATGTCTTCCTAAGTATGTGGGTGCTAGCAAAATATTTTCACGTTCAGAAGCAAAAGTCGCCGCAACGAATAACGTCCTTCTTTTAATGATTTCCACCTAAATCGTGCAACATTTCCGTGACGTTTTCCCCCCTGTAACGTGATAAGAAAAAACGAGCTGCCCTTCTCTGAACCTTCTCCATGTCTCCAGAATGAAACTTTCTCTCTGCAGCGGAGTGTGCGCCGATATGAAACTTCCTGGCAGATTAAAATTGTGTGCCGGAACCGGTAGAGCGCTTGCCCGCGAAAGGCAAAGGTCCCAGGTTCGAGTCCCGGTTCCGGCACACAATTTTAATCTGCCAGGAAGTTTCTTCTCGATGTCCTTTGTCAGTCCCGCCTGGTGAGGGTCCCACAATGGGCAACAGTAGTCCAGGAGGGGACGCAAAAGTGTGATGTAGACAGTCTCTTGGGTGGAGCCTTTGCATCTTCAATGCGTTCTGCCAATGAAATGTAACCTTTGGTTCGCCTTTCCCACAATATTTTATGTGTGTTGTCTCCAGTCTACGTTGTTCGTAATTCTAATTCCAAGGTATTTAGTAGAATTTACGGCCTTAAGGTTTGATTGAAGTTCAGCGGATTTCTTTCAGTCGTCATGTGTATTACTTCATACTTTTCATTACTTAGTGTTAATTGTCAATTTTCACACTATGCAGCAATTTTGTCTAAATCGCTTTGCAGTTGCTTTTGATCCTCTGTTTTCACTAACCGATAAACGACAGCATCAACAGCGAGCAGTCTAAGGGAGCTATCCAGATTGTCTCCTAAATCGTTTATAAACATAAGGATGCGTAGGGGACCTATAACGCTTCCCTGGAAACGCCAGATATCACTCCTGTTTTACTCGATGACTTACCGTCAATTACTACGAGCCGGCCGCGGTGGCCGAGGGGACTGAGGTGCTCCAGTCACGGTCTGCACGGCCACTACAGTCGGGGGTTCGAATCCCTCCTCGAGCATGGATAATTGTGCCGTCCTAGTTCGTAAGTAGTTCATAAGTAATTTGTAAGTTTAGGGACTGATGATCCCGTAGTTAAGTCCCATAAGCTGTACAAACATTTGAACATTTGAATGGCTTTGGGAAGAAAAGCGTTTCTAAAGAAGCGAAAGTTGTTACCATCCATATTAATTTAAATGTTAGAAAGTCCTTTCTGAAAGCATTTGTTTGGAGTGTAGCATTGTATGGGAGTGAAATGTGGACGATAAAGAACTCAGATAAAAAGATGATAGAAGCTTTTGAAATGTGGTGTTACAGACGAATGATGAAAATTAGATGGGTAGATCACGTGACTAACGAGGACGTGCTTAACCGAATCGGGGAGAAAAGGATTTTCTGGCATATCCTGAATAAGAGAAGGAATACATTGGTTGGACACATTCTGAGACATCAAGGAATTGTCAACTTAGCATTAGAAGGAAGTGCGTGGGGTAAAGATCGTAGAGGGAGACCGAGGAACTAATACAGTTAGTAGATTCAAAAGGATGTAGGTTGCCGAACTATTCTCAGATGAAGAGACTTGCACAGGACAGGGTAGCGTGGAGAGCTGCATCAAATCAGTCTGCGGACCTAAGACCACAACGACAACATATACCAATATATTTTGCCGGTTACATATTAGTTTAAAATGTGAATGCGTAACTAGCAATAATGAATATGCCCGTTTATAAAATGTTGCGTAAGAGTTAATATTAGGACGTCACATTCTTGAACACATACAGTTTGATACGCGACAAGTAGCTAAAAACAATTATGACAGGTGCACGAAAGGCATAGAGGCATGACAAGGTGAAAAGAGCTTTTTATAAAGAGACGTAGCACCTAGTTTGTGCAATCACGAATCGTAGTAATTACCAGCTGAAAAATGCTCCTATCGGAGCCCAACGAAGGCGAATGTGTTCAAGTTAAAAAGACTCTGACAGACAAGTGGGGATGCCAACTGTCTGAGTCTTCATTCCGCCTTTCTAACCAAAAATATCGGCATAGGATCATAACTCGCGCTTAAGGCTAAATACGAGGGTTGGAACGTAAATAGTGGCAACACTGCTGTGGAGACGCTAAGCAATGGCATGTATTATTGTAGCTGATAGCACACGTTGTTGACATACCTATCTCACCTCAGAGGAAATGGATACGCCCATCCCACGTCACCGGCTTGCGCGCAATAAAGGGAAAAACAGTCACTTGTGAGCGAGCGGTCTAACGTAACGTTCCTCCACGGTAGATCGTCAGTACACAGTATTACTGTTCGTTTTTGGAGCATCACCTGCCAACAACTTTGCGAAAGAAGCGGCAACACTTTATGTGCAACCGATCCATCATTTTTCACGACAATGTGCGGGCGCATACAGCGCAAGATGTGGCTGCTCTGTTCTGTCGATAAAACTGGGAAGTACCGTATCATCCACCATACTACTCGTATTTAAGTCCTAGCGAGTTTTATTTTATTCCGAAGATGCATTCGCTTCAGAACTGTTCCAGAGATTCGACAGGCAGTAGACCGCTGCATTCGGACCATCAACAGAATAGGCTCTGGTAACGGTATACTACGCCTTCCACATCGCTGGCAACGGGTTCTACACAACGCTGGTGACTATTTTGAAGGATAGTAACAGGTGCAAACATGTAACGCTTTCGTATTGGTTGTGAAAAAATTGTTGCACTATTTATGTTCCAGCCCTCGTTTCTCTAAAACCGAGAAATACCTTTACTTGTTTGCTTCAAAACACTGGTGCTTTGCCGCGGTGGAGTAGCCGAGCGGTATAAAGCGTCTCGCTGCGGAGCGCGCGGTTGCTCGCCGTGGAGGTTCGAGTCCTCTCTCGGGCATGGGTGTGTGTGTGTTGTCCTTAGGTTAGTTTACCTAGGTTTAAGTAGTTCGTAAGCTACGGACTGATAACCACGCAGTTTGGTCCGGAAAAAAAAAGAAAAAACCAGTGGTTCTTTGTAAAAGAATAGGGAAAACTCAGTTGCTCAGTGACCGGCGGCCAGTGCACACGTGACCAGCAGCAGCTCTACATTGTACGGTAACCGGCTTCTTAATAGAAGCGACTTATTTACATTTCGTGTGTACTTTCTCTTGCAGCTCTTTATACTTTAGTGTGCTCGCGTGTTTGTTTATTAAGAATCGCGTTTATTTGTCAGCTCAGTTACTGCATTTTTTATTTATTAGCTCGCTTATATATTTTTTCAGATTCGCCGTTAATAAACAGTTCAGCGTTAGGTTTATACCTTGCAAAGCTCGTTGTTTATCAAACTTCTCTTGCTGCTGTGTATATTTACTTAGATTCGCGTTCAACTAGTCAGTTCAGTGTATTCATCCGCAGTGTAAATCCGCCATCACTGCTTCTGTTTTGTTTTGATCGTACTCGCGGTTGGTAATCCTACACTTCAGTTGCTCAGTGACCGGCGGCCAGTGCACACGTGACCAGCAGCAGCTCTACATTGTACGGTAACCGGCTTCTTAATAGAAGCGACTTATTTACATTTCGTGTGTACTTTCTCTTGCAGCTCTTTATACTTTAGTGTGCTCGCGTGTTTATTTATTAAGAATCGCGTTTATTTGTCAGCTCAGGTACTGCATTTTTTATTTATTAGCTCGCGTATATATTTTTCAGATTCGCCGTTAATAAACAGTTCAGCGTTAGGTTTATACCTTGCAAAGCTCGTTGTTTATCAAACTTCTCTTGCTGCTGTGTATATTTACTTAGATTCGCGTTCAACTAGTCAGTTCAGTGTATTCATCCGCAGTGTAAATCCGCCATCACTGCTTCTGTTTTGTTTTGATCGTACTCGCGGTTGGTAATCCTACACTTCAGTTGCTCAGTGACCGGCGGCCAGTGCACACGTGACCAGCAGCAGCTCTACATTGTACGGTAACCGGCTTCTTAATAGAAGCGACTTATTTACATTTCGTGTGTACTTTCTCTTGCAGCTCTTTATACTTTAGTGTGCTCGCGTGTTTATTTATTAAGAATCGCGTTTATTTGTCAGCTCAGGTACTGCATTTTTTATTTATTAGCTCGCGTATATATTTTTCAGATTCGCCGTTAATAAACAGTTCAGCGTTAGGTCTATACTTTACAAAGCTCACTGTTTATCAAACTACTGAGTCCTCTGACGTACTTACTTGGAAGAATCAAAGGTTTTTAGAATGGCTAGGAACTGTGACTGCTGCGAACGGATGGAGGCAGAGTTGGTGACTCTTCGCTCGCAGCTTCAGGCGGCGTTGGCTTCGCTGGCAACGCTTGAGACTGCGGTGGGTGGGCGCCGCTGTTGTGGGCCGCTCGCGGGGGTACAGCAGACGCCCTGCGCGTCTGTTGTGCCCTCCGATCGGCCTGCGGCTGTGGCCAGCCCGCTCACTGCCCGCGAGGAGGTAGCCCCCCAATCCGTGGTGGGTTGGGAGGTCCCCTCAGCGCGTGTCAGGCGGAGTAAGACTTCCTGGGGGACCGAAGTGGAGGCCTCCCCGCTTAGTCTTGCCAACAGATTCGAGGCGCTGTCTGTGGCAGGGGATGTTCCTGATGCGGATGGTGTCGCTTGTCCTGTACTCGCCCCTCTGCCTTCAAGATCCGGGCACTCACAGAGGGTGGGTTTGTTGGTAGTTGGGAGCTCCAACGTTTTGGAGCCCCTTAGGAAAATGGCTACTAGGGAGGGGAAGAATTCCAATGTGCACTCCGTGTGCATACCGGGGAGTGTCATTCCGGATGTGGAACGGCTCCTTCCGGATGCCATGAAGAGCACAGGGTGCAGCCAACTGCAGGTGGTGGCTCATGTTGGAACCAATGATGTGTGTCGCTTTGGATCGGAAGAGATCCTCTCTGGTTTTGAGCGGCTATCAGAAGTGGTTAAGACTGCCAGTCTTGCTTGCAAGATGAAAGCGGAGCTCACCATCTGCAGCATTGTCGACAGGACTGACTGCGGACCTTTGGTTCAGAGCCGAGTGGAGGGTCTGAATCAGAGGCTCAGACGGTTCTGCGACCGTGTCGGCTGCAGATTCCTCGACTTGCGCCAAAGGGTGGTGGGTTTTCGGGTTCCGCTAAATAGGTCAGGAGTCCACTACACTCAGGAAGCGGCTACACGGGTAGCGGGGGCTGTGTGGCGTGGACTGGGCGGTTTTTTAGGTTAGATGGCCTCGGGAATACACAAAATGGGTTTCAGTCTCAAAGGGGGCAGATCAGACACGGGAAGAAAGTAGACATAAAAACCATTGGTGTAACAGTTGTAAATTGTCGTAGCTGTGTTGGGAAAATTCCAGAGCTCCAAGCGCTGATAGAAAGTACTGGGGCACAAATCGTTATAGGTTCTGAAAGCTGGCTGACGCCTGAGATAAATTCGGCCGAAATTTTTTCAAAGGGCCAAATGGTCTTCAGAAAGGATATAATAAATAAAACAGGGGGTGGCGTGTTTATTGCTGTTACAAACGGTTTATCCTGCAACGAAATTGAGGCAGATACTTCCTGTGAATTGGTCTGGGTAGAGGTTATACCTGACGACCGAAATAAATTAATAATTGGATCTTTTTATCGGCCCCCTGACTCAGACGATGCGGTTGCAGAAATGTTCAAAGAAAGCTTGAATCATATTTCAAATAGGTATCCGAAGCATACTGTTATAATCGGTGGCGACTTCAATTTACCCTCGATATGTTGGCATAATTACGTATTCAAAACCGGAGGCAAATATAAAACATCGTCCGAACTAGTTCTGAATGCTTTTTCTGAGACCTACTTCGAACAGTTAGTTCATGAACCCACTAGAATAGTACGTGGTTGCGAAAATACTCTTGATCTCCTAGCAACAAATAATCCCGAGATAGTAAAGAGCATCAAAACAGATACAGGGATTAGCGAACATCGAGTTGTAGTAGCGAGACTGAATATCGAAATTCCCAAATGCACCAAAAGTAAACGAAAAATATATCTATTCAATAAAGCAGATAAAAATTCGCTTCACGCTTTCCTGAGTGATAGTCTCCAGTCCTTCAAAACTAAAAATGCGAGTGTAGATCAGTTGTGGCTTACATTCAAGACATAATATCAGTAGCAATCGAGAGATTTATACCAAATAAATTAATAAAAGAGGGGGCTGACCCCCCGTGGTACACAAAACAGGTCAGATCACTGTTGCAGAAACAAAGGAAAACGCATGCAAAATTTAAAAAGACACAGAATCCGCAAGACTGGCAATCTTTTACTGAAACTCGCAACCTAGCGCGGACTTCAATGCGAGAATCTTATAGTTGTTTCCACAACGAAATCCTGTCTCGTAATCTTGCAGAAAATCCAAAGAAATTCTGGTCATATGTGAAGTACACTCGCGGCAAAACACAAACAATACCTTCACTACGCGATAGCAATGGTAATACTACCGACGACAGTTCTGCTAAGGCAGAATTACTAAACACAGCTTTCCGAAATTCTTTCACCAAAGAAGACGAAGTGAACACTCCAGTATTCAATCCAAGAACAGCTGCCAGCATGCGAAACTTAGAAGTAGATGTTCCTGGAGTAGTAAAACAACTTAAGTCACTAAACAAAAATAAATCTTCCGGGCCAGATTGTATACCAACTAGACTCCTCTCAGAGTATGCTGATGAAATAGCTCCGTACTTAGCTATAATTTACAACCGATCACTCAGCGAAAGATCCGTACCCAAAGACTGGAAAGTTGCCCAAATTACTCCAATATTCAAGAAAGGCAATAGGAGTGATCCCCAAAATTACAGGCCTATTTCATTGACGTCGATTTCAGTAGGATTTTGGAACATATACTTTGTTCGAATATTATGTACTACCTCGAAGAGAACGACCTATTAACCAATAGTCAGCACGGATTCAGAAAGTATCGCTCTTGCGAAACACAGCTTGCCCTTTATTCACATGAAGTGTTAAGTGCCATCGACAAGGGATCTCAAATCGATTCCATATTTCTGGATTTCCGGAAGGCTTTTGATACTGTACCCCACAAGCGGCTTCTAATGAAATTGCGTGCTTATGGAATATCTCCCCAACTGTGCGATTGGATTCACGATTTCCTATCAGAAAGGACACAGTTCGTTGTAATTGACGGTAAGTCATCGAGTAAAACAGAAGTGATATCTGGCGTTCCACAGGGAAGCGTTATTGGTCCCCTACTCTTCCTCGTGTTTATAAACGATTTAGGAGATAATCTGAATAGCTCCCTTAGACTGTTCGCGGATGATGCTGTCGTTTATCGGTTAGTGAAGTCAACAGAGGATCAAAAGCAACTGCAAAGCGATTTAGACAAAATTTCTACTTGGTGCGAAAATTGGCAATTGACACTAAATAAAGAAAAGTGTGAAGTAATACACATGACCACTAAAAGAAATCCGCTGAACTTCAATTACGCGATAAATCAGTCAAACCTTAAGGTCGTAAATTCTACCAAATACCTAGGAGTTACAATTACGAACAACTTTGACTGGAGAGAACACACAGAAAATATTGTGGGGAAGGCGAACCAAAGGTTACGTTTCATTGGCAGAACGCTTAGACGATGCACCAGCTCCACCAAAGAGACTGCCTACATCACACTTGTGCGTCCTCTCTTGGAGTACTGTTGCCCCTTGTGGGACCCTCACCAGGTGGGACTGACGGAAGATATTGAGAAGGTTCGGAGAAGGGCAGCTCGTTTTGTTTTATCACGTTACGGGGGGGAAAGCGTCACGGAAATGTTGCACGAATTGGGGTGGAAATCATTAAAAGAAAGACGTTATTCATTGCGGCGTGATCTGTTTGCGAAGTTTCAATCACCGACTTTTAGTTCTGAATGTGAAAATATTTTGCTAGCACCCACCTACTTAGGGAGACATGACCATCCCAATAAAATAAGAGAAATCAGATCGAAAACGGAACGATTTAGGTGTTCTTTCTTCCCGCGCGCTATTAGAGAATGGAACGGTAGAGAAAAGTTATGAAGGTGGTTAATGAACCCTCTGCCAGGCACTTAAATGTGATTTGCAGAGTATCGATGTAGATGTAGATGTAGAAAGGAACAACTGAAAAATCGAACAAAGTGAAATTGGTAATTCTGAATGGGGGAATCGCCACTATATATATCGAGAGGAGGGAGATGAACAGAGAGAGTAGAGGAGGTGGGGTTGACAGCGAGAGAAATGGGAGGGGATGTAATGCCAGGGTTAGGGAGATTAATAGATGGGTTGCAGAAGTAAGCAGCCATTAGCTGCAATGTTGCAGATTCATTTTCAAGCTTCCAACTGGTGGCTGTTTACTTCTCCAACCTATAGGATGCATTTGCTGCAATGGATAAAACTAAGGAGAACACATGCCCCAGGGAGGACACGAAACTCCGACGGCGTGCATTCGCGCGTTCCGCAGCGAGGCGCCTTAGACTGCTCCGGCACTTCATCGCGGTATAGAGGGCAGTAGTAGTAGGAGGAGGTCGACGACTATGAGGCAAAGTTAGGCAGTGAAATAAATAAATAGCAGGGCATAGAGGTAGGGAAACTGATGACCAGAGGTATTAAGGAAAGGAGTGAAGGTTGTACAGGGTGGCGCAGGGAAACGGGAAATTTCGAAATAAAGTAATTTCCATGAATAAATTCATAAAGCTAGTAATTTATTAACGAAAGTGAATGTATTCAGTATGCCACTATTCAGTATGTCTTTACAATCAAAATGTCCAAAAGTGTCTCTTTACTTTTTAAAGATGACATCGGAAATATGTGCTCCCATTCGGCGTTCACACTCTAACAGCCTGTTATGAAAACTCTGGAATGCGCGGTGTAGCAAATCTTGGGGAATGGTAGTGATTTCGTTTTCAATGTTCTCCTTCAGTTCATGGATTGTTGCAGGATGTGTACGGTACACCTTGTCTTTAAGATATCCCCACAGGAAGAAGTCGCACACACTAAGATCAGGAGATCTCGCAGGCCATGCAATGTCACAGTTACGTGAAATAATGCGTCTTCCAAACAATTGATCAACTGCTGCCATCGATTGTCGAGCAGTGTGTGACGTGGCTCCGTCCTGCTGAAACCACATCGACGTTAAGATTAAGCTCGTACAGTCTCGGTGTAAAGAATGTTTGAAGTATTTCAACATATCGAGCTCACGTTCAAAAAAATAAGGGCCGATAACACCGTGACATGATACAGCACACCATATTGTGACCTTGGCGCTATGTAGTGGTCGCTGGTGAAACTCACAGGGATTGTCCTGTGCCCAAAAACGAAAATTCTGTTTGTTCACGAATCCGTTCAGGTGGAAATGGGCTTCGTCTGATATCGATAAGTTACCAAGGAAATTCGCGTCCTCGTTGATTTTAGCCAATATCTGGCTACTAAACTCCATACGTGACGCTGGGTCTCGTTCATGTAAGTGTTGTACAATCTGCAACTTATACGGATGGAAGTCTATTTCGTGCAGTATTCTTTGTAAGCTTCGTCGCTTAATCCCTAGCGAAGATGCATGCTGTCGAACGGAGCGGCGAGGACTTCTCTCGATTGCAGCTCTAGCAGCTGCAATGTTCTCTGGGGTACGTACCGTCGGAATGCCACCTGGAGGTTTCTTTTTCAAGGCAGATCTTGTTTCTTCAAAATTACCCACGTTGTAATCGCATGCGCAGATGGGACACGCCCTGACGTCCAAGCTGGTGATGCTGTCGAAATAATATCTGCGCGGCAGTCGCACTATCACCATTTTTGTAAAACGCTGTCACAGCTACTGCACGTTCCGCACCAGTCCAATTCTCCACGATTACTAAATGGCAATGCGTTCACATCAATTGTGCAAAGTTTCGAACATCTGCCGGCGCTACAGTGCTGCCAACGGTAACGTTCAAAATTTCCCGTTCCCCTGCGCCACCCTGTATATCAAATTCCCAAGCAATTTCTATAACTCCCCTGGATGTCATACGCTGCTATGTTTGGCTTGAAACCAACGACACGCGAAGTCCACGCAGTGTATTCTTACTTCTGCAAACTCTAAAAGTCGCAATAGTTGTAATTTAATGCTGCACGGTAACTGTAACATGTAAAGAAAATAAAAACATCCGTTTACATTGGTTAATGTTGAAAGTCATACTGCAGGCAGCTGTACCTGTCCATATCGCTGCCCTATGGGTTTCGTCACGCCAGCGTGGCTTTAATCAGAGTACAGGTGGTGGGAGGGCAGTGCGGGTGACGACACGGGGCCGTCCCCTGCTCTTGGGCAGAGCCATCAGCGACACGCACAGTGGCCGGGCATTGCGTGAGGCGCGACACGCGCGGCTCGGCATGCGGCCGCCGTCAGCGAGCGGCCCTGCTGCCTCTTCGGCGGCGGCTAACGCTAACGCTAACGCTCGACCTTGGCCCTATGTCTGTAGAGTCTAAGCAGATAGTTGCTGTTCCTCTTCTATCCTGGCTTGATGATGTTTGTTGTAGCCTGGCTTTTTGGAATGTCCTAGACTTGCTGGTCCTGCAACAGATAAGTAATCCAGACTGCTAGCAACAGCTAGCGGTTTGTTTTCCCGCGTGCCCCACTAGGGCGCGGGTCTCTTCGCTCTCGTGTACTCAGCTGCCTCGCGGCAGATGACTTCCCACTGATCAGGGGAAAAGATGGGGTGGGAATTGAGGAGTTTGAACTCCTTGTTGTACAGGATCGGGGACAGATGCTCTCGCAGATGTTGAGAGAGAGGAGCAGGTTTGTGTGGGAGACTGGGTTTCAGATGGGACGGAAGGAGAGGATAAGGATTGTCAAGGTAAGGGTATGTCATGTCTCGGATGGAGGAGACGAGCTTGTCAAGAACCTTCTTGACACTGTGCTTGTCCGGCATGGGCAAGCACTCTTCCGTTTCCGGAGGATCGTCCTCCATGACCACAATTTCTGTGGTCGTCGTAGTACAAATCCATACGTCCTCCTATTCATCGGACTCTTCCTGTTCAGGAGGAGATGTGTCCAACTCCATGTGCGCCCCCTCAGCCTCCTGCATTGCTGCAAGGACCGTAGAGACGACTGTCGGTGTGACTTCGTCTTATGTCTGCGTCCCTGCGTCCACCCCTGCTTTCCTCCCCGCTTGTGGGTTGGCAACAAGGGTGGTTGCCTCTTCTTTCTTGGCGCGAAGTTCCCGCACCAGTTCTTCAACTTGGCGCCGCGCCGCGTCGAGTTCGGCGCGAAGCAGCGCCCCCTCCTCCGCCAAGACGGATTTGAGAGCGCGCATCGCGTCGACGGCCGTAGACATCGCTTCGCAGCTTGGTCCGCTGTCCCCTCTTGGGGGAGGGGGCGGATCGGCAGCGGGTTCTTATTGATTCTCAAATGTTCAAATGTTTGTAATTCTATCGGACCAAACTGCGTGGTCATCAGTCCGTAGCTTACAAACTACTTAAACCTAGGTAAATAACCTAAGGGCAACACACACACCCATGCCCCAGGGAGGACTCGAACCTCCACGGCGAACAACCACGCGCTCCGCAGCGAGACGCTTTAGACCGCTCGGCTACTCCACCACGGCTCTTGATTCTCCATCCCCTCAATGGAGCCCTTGTCAGCGTGCTTACTTCCTCCGCCGCTCCAGCTACAGATGTAACTGCAGCGGCGAAAGTTGGCGGCGTGTGGGCCACCCCAGTTCGCACACTTCTTCGCGGCTTCCCGCGCCTTTCTACAGTAGCGTGTGACGTGCCCCTCAGCGCACTTCATACACGCAACTGCGTTATTGCAGCCCTTGGCCAGATGGCCAAGCTTCTGGCAGTGAAAGCACTGCACCGTCATCTGCTTCTTCTTCTTCTGCTTCTTCCTCTCGTCGTTTCCGGCCATATGCAACACCTCGCAAGCGAGATGCTTCATAATGGCCGAAAGAAGGCCGCCCTTTGACCTTCCCGCGCCTCCTCTTCCGCGTCCGGAATGGCTGCTGGAGAAGTCGGTTGCGAGACGAATGCCGCTCCGCTCGGCTGGCCGCTGCGCTCTTCGGCGGCGGCAGTGGGCGTCGGCCCTGGAAGGCCGGCTGCCGCTCTGGGCATCGATCGACGCTGCCACCGCCTCTGCAGTCGCGTTCGCCTCTACTGTGTCCCGGCCTGGTGGCCGCCTTGAGTGCCGGAGGCACGCGACGCGACGCGCAGGGCTTCCTTCCGCGTAGCCGGCGCCCCCAGTAAACGCCTCGTCCCGCTCCTACAGTAGCCTCCGGAGTGTCCTCATGGCCCTCACCCAGTGCCGGGACTCCACCTCTCCGCCAAACAGCCGTCTTTTGTTCGCGCTAACCTTGGCGGTTCGTAGAACCACTTCCGTTCCATCCGACAGTCCTTCACGTAACTCGTATTGTCAACTGACTGACACACACACACACACACACACACACACACACACACACAGACAGACACACACTCGTGCGTCCTGTTTTGTAGTACTGCTGCGCTTTGATGGATCCACACCAGGTGGGACTGACGGACAGTTTAGATAAAATTCAGAGAAGGGCAGCTCGTTTTGTACAAAATGTTCAAATGTTTGTAGAGTCTATGGGACTTAACTACGGGGTCATCAGTCCCTAAACTTACAAACTACTTATGAACTACCTTATACTAAAGACGGCACAAATATCCATGCCCGAGGGGGGATTCGAACCCCCGACCGTAGTGACATGCAGACCGTGACTGGAGCGTCTCAGTCTCCTCGGCCACCGCGGCCGACTCGTTTTGTATAGGGTGTCCAGAAAAGGGCTTCCAGATTTCAAAACGAAATATCTCGAAAACAAAGATCTTTATTGTCGAGATATTTAATTTTGAAATCAGGGAGTCCTTTTCTGGACACCCTGTATAAGTATTGATTTCATTCTCTACATCAAAGTAGTACTTACTAGTACTTACATTTTATTTACCAACCTGACCTCGTTTGCAAATTGTGTAATTTATGTTGTAGGCATTTTTCGTTATTTCTGATTAAGGCACTCCCAGTAGTTGTCGAAAGCTGGTAAAGTACACGGTTGTACCATATTTTCGCGATTACCATTCCATGTCGTTCTTTTCATTTCTCGGCCACAAAACCGGCAATACCTGGATAACAGTTGGCACTGCGACGGTAGTTAGCGGAGTTTCCTTTGGAAAATGTACTAACACAAATACGGATCCGCAGAACACGTGATTCTTAAATGTGCATTTCCAAAACCAGCCTTACCCCCACTTATCCCAAATACTGTAATTTTTAAATTGTTGTATAAATACGAGAACATGAAAATTAAGACGGCCGCGGTGGCCGAGGAGACTGAGGCGCTCCAGTCACGGTCTGCACGGCCACTATGGTCGGGGGTTCAAATCCCCCCTCGGGCATGGATATTTGTGCCGTCCTTAGTTGTAAGTAGTTCATAAGTAGTTTGTAAGTTTAGGGACTGATGACCCCATAGTTAAGTCCCATAGACTCTACAAACATTTGAACATTTTTTGATGAAAATTAAAATACAGAATATCAATATTAATTATACAAGGGGCCCAATGACATTTATATAATCGGAAAGTGGCTTTCCCAAAGATTGGCACGAAACAACAACCATGTGCAAACAGCTTATGAACATGATGAAATTTTCTCGGGCTTCCAGCCGCGTCATGTGTTTTACTGTCCACGACGTTTCGGCCGAGATCTCCTCGGCCATTGTTGACTGTCGAGTGGTTGCTGCTGGCGTCCTTATATTGCTGCACTGTTGGCTGTGACGTCACTGGTGCTTCCTCACATGACCATAAAAGGCAATGTTTCGGTCGCGTGCCTGCCGCGCCCACTTCAACCTTCCGATCGCCGTTTCCAAGCCGTGCTCAGCTGCAAGCCGCCGCCCCTTTTAAGAGTATTGTCAGCTATTTTGATATCAATCGTCTCTTTTATTACCCTTTCCGAGAAACTGTTCGTTCTTGTAATTATAGATGTCTCCTAAAACGCAGTACGATGCCTGTTTTCAAGTGCATGCTCCACAATTGCTGACTTTTCAATAGCGCGCACTGTTTGCCCTATATAAAATTGTTCACAACCACAAGGTATTTTATATAGTCCCGGTGTTCTTAGGCCTACACCATCTTTAACAGTTCTCATCAACTGACGTATTTTTGAAGGAGCCCTGAAGACCGAGTCGATCTTGTGTCTCTTAAGGTGTCGGCTAATCTTTCCAGTCGGCCGCGGTGGCCGAGGGGACTGCGGCGCGTCAGTCACGGTCTGCACGGCCACTACGGTCGGGGGTTCGAATCCCCCCTTGGGCATGGATATTTGTGCCGTCCTTAGTGTTAGCTAGTTCATAAGTAGTTTGTAAGTTTAGGGACTGATGACCCCTTAGTTAAGTCCCATAAGCTGTACAAATATTTGAACATTTGAATCTTTCCAGTGACTGAGCCGCAAAAAGTCAAGTTCCTTTTAGTTCTTCTCGGGGGTCTTCTGCTTCTGTGTCTGACAGCAGCTATCACTCGACAGTCAACCACCTGACAATGGCCGAGCAGATCTCGGCCGAAACGTCGTGCACAGTAAACCACATGACGCGGCTGGAAGCGCGAGAAAATTTCATCAATATAACTCACGAAACAATGCATTCAAGTTTATAAACATAATTTGTTGGTATTGAATATAAGGAGAGACATTGAATTAAAATTTGTGCTGTGGCCTGGATCGAACCCGGAACCTCCTACTTACTAGATAGGCGCTTTAGACCATTTCAGGCATTTTACAGGGAACATTGAGGCAGAATTAAAGTATGTGGTGTGGAGGGAGGTCTAAAGCGCCTAGCTAGTAAGTAGGAGGTCCCGGGTTCGAATCCCGGCCACAGCACAACTTTTAATTCAATGCCTCTCCTTACATTTAATACCTTTGGTATAACGAGACAATGTTGTTTCAAGAAAATGTATTATTTGTTGATAATCGGTTGGATTTCGACCACAGGCTAATAACTTCTATTACATCCGAAACCTCCTCACCGGTCCTTTGATCATTTAAAGAATAGTTATACTCGAGTCTTTAATCTATACCCCCTCACTGCCCACTCATCGTGTGTGTGTGTGTGTTCGCGCGCTCCTCGGCAGGCAGCCTACAGCAGACTTTCCCACAGTGGAGACGTCAGGCCCGCGCATTGCGCCACAAACCCGGCGACAGTGATACCAATTCGTGGCCAGGGTTCAACAGGCGGCAGTTAACCTCGATACACCAGCGAATCACGGGTGCGCTCCATCTGGGATACGGAATCCTCGCTTTGCCTGACGAGTGACGCTGAAGACATTTCGCAGTACAAGTCTGACGTCTAACCCACGGCCCATGGACACAATCCGTATCTGCTTGTGATGCAGGAACATTCCCGACTGTCTTATTTGGGAAACATCGCTACTACTGAATACTCATAAGTCTAACATACACACAAAAGTCATTATTTAGTAGATGCCAATCTCCGAGCACATGTGGGAGAATCTGAGATTTTTACCGAAAAGTTACACAAACATGATAAATGAAATTTACTTGTGAATCCTACAGTTGTGCTTTGTTACAGTGTTGAAGATATTTACTTTCCTGAATTTCTACAATTATATAATTAATTCACCTTCATCTTAACCATTTTCTGGTGTTCTATATCTACATGCCGTCGCGAAATACTCCGAGGACACGTCAACATAAATAGGGTAAGGTGGTACAGATTCGATATAGGTACAATTCCGATCAACATAAGTTTTCGCGCCATTTGTCTGTCTCATAGTGTCTCGTTGTGTCGCGTTGTAGAGTAGCAGGTTTCTACAGCTCCTGTCTTTTCCAAGAATACACCGCTTTGCGGTAAGGAGATATAAATTATTTCCCTTTAAGAGGTAAGTGAAGCTACTTAGTCTAACGCGCTCTTATAAATTATCTAGTTAAGGGTAACTGGATTCGCTGCCAAAAATACAATGTTTGGTACCACGAAGTATGCGTTGGTGCTTGACAGAAAAAGTGCTTTTTATGTTGAAGATGCCCGTAATCAAAATTGTACGAGGAAGTGATCACAATTGTACCTAGTGTGGTACATTTTCGATCGATTTTTCTCAATTCCGTAACCTTTTTTTTGTGTTTACACCAACATTTGTAACTGTATAATATTTGTGTTACATTTTCATGAAACATCCAAGAACAAGAGCCATAGTCAAAATTATTCCTTTTCTCAATTTATTTCCAGATATAACAACATTTGTCCGAAATGATCGAAATTGTACCACCTTAGCCGGCCGCGGTGGCCGAGGAGACTGAGGCGCTCCAGTCACGGTCTGCACGGCCACTACGGTCGGGGGTTCGAATCCCCCCTCGGGCATGGATATTTGTGCCGTCCTAGTTCGTAAGTAGTTCATAAGTAGTTTGTAAGTTTAGGGACTGATGACCCCGTAGTTAAGTCCCATAGAATATACAAACATTTGAACATTTTTGTACCACCTTACTCTACTCTGCAAGTCACATTGAAGTGCATGGTAGAGAGTTCATCAAACCGCTTTTATGATATTTCTCTACAATTCGTCTCTCTAATAGTACGTGGGGAAAAGGAACACCTAAATCTTTCCGTTTTCGATCTCATATCTCTTAACACATTTTGATGATCATGTCTCCCTATGTGTGCTAAAAAATATGTACGCATTCGGGTCAGAAAGTCGCTGAAAGAAATTTCGCCAATAGATCTCGTCGCAACGAATAAGGCCTTTCTTTTAATGATTTGGACCCCGTGACACTCTCTCCCCAATACGGCGGTAATAACGAGCTGCCCTTCTCTGAATTTTCTCTAAATCGTCCGTTACTCCCACCTAGTGTAGATACCACAATGCGCAGCAATACTTAAAAATAGGACGCGCAAGTGTAGTGTAGCGCTGATAACCTCGATATGAGCGCCCCTGTAACCCCCCTCCCCCCCCCCCCCCCAATCACACACACACAGACGAGTGTAGGCAGTTTCTTTAGTAAAACTGTTGCATCTTCTCAGTGTGTTGCCAATGAAACGTAGCATTTCGTTCGCCTTCCCTACATCTATGTGTTCTTTCATATATATATATACTACACGAGGATTGGAACTTAAATAGTGACAACTATTTAATCGCAACCGAAACCCGTTGGCAGCAACGTCGAAGGCGTTGTATATCGTTGGCACAGTCCGTTCTCTTGATGGTGCGAATGGAGCGGTCTATTGCCTATCGAATCTCTGGAACAGTTCTGACGCGAATGACACGTTAAGTGGTTCCTTCATCTTAGAAATAAAATCAAAGTCATAAGGAGTCCAATGGTGGATGGTTCAATACTTGACAGTCCCATCAACCGAACAGAGCAGCCACAGCTTGCGCTGTATGCGCCCGCGCATAGTCGTGCAAAATGATTGGTGGGTTGCGCAGAAAGTGTTGCCGCTTCTTTCGCTAATCTGGTCGCAGGTGATGCTCCAAAAACGAATAGTAATACTGTGCATTGACGGTCTGCCATGGAGGAAAGTAATGCATTAGGATAACATCATCAAAGTCGCACAGGAGAATCACCATAACTTTCATCGTACTGGGAATATGACGCACTTTCGACTAATGGATTTCAGAAATAACTGAAAAATATATTGCTGTTTATTCATCAGCAATGCAATGTCACTATTGTCTGCCTTTTACGTATTACCTCTTTCCTCAAGTTAGTACTTCTTACGGCAATAAGATGGCATTCTTCTTATCTTTGTCATAAAACGTAATTTACACTCTCTATTTTGAAATTAGAAGCTATCATCTTCATCATCATCCACTTGAGTTTTCAGCACCCCGCCGGGTCTGCTTGGAACACAGGCCTCTCCATCGCTCTCTATCCTGCCACTACTTTTCTCCTTCACTTTGTCCCATTCTTCCCTCTTCTTCGCTCCTTCCTTTACTCCCATGATCCAGCTATCTCTTGGTCTTAAATGCTTACGTCGATATATCGAAATAGCTATATTTTTAATTTTATTAATCGTCCCCGTTATTTAGTACGGCCATGTGCGATTATATGGAACTAGCTTAAACCCGCGGCTCCCCTCGCATGTGGTTGATTATGATAGGTAAGCCAGCTTTCAGTAGTGTGCTATGAGACTGGTTTTGAAGGATGAACTGAAATACAATACCTTCTTAACAAACAAACATTTTTTATCAACATTTAAATAAAAGTATGTGAAGTGCTTAATGATTTACAATAAATAATACATACAGTATTCCTTATAGCCTGTGTTGCAATATCTCAAAACGCTTGGCTAGAGTGATGTTCAAATTCATTTTAATTTCATTTTAGGACATTCTGGTAAACTACGTTATTGTAGTATTGTTTGGAGCGTAAATGTAGGGATTGTTTGGGTTGGGCACCCTTGAGCAAGCGACGTATAATTTACCACGTGATAAACATGAGGGCTGTAAATGGATTCCTACGACGTTTAATGATTGTAATAATATCACAGATCGATCACTTGATGTAATGCGCGAAACGTCAAATCGATTTTTTTAAAGAGATGTATTAAAAGAAATTTCTTTTTTGCTGTTTTATTTATTTAATCTTATATTTCCTTATTCGTATGCTTACCCTTACAGAGAAAGAGCTGAAGACATTGTAGCACGCATAGACCAAAGATATGGTCTGTGGTATCACGTTTCGCTGTATGTAACCTCCTTGCTACAGAGTCGCAAACTTCATCACTGGCCTTCAGTCAGAATTTTTTTATAATTTGACGACTTTCAACCACCATATCTTCCACCACCTTTTAGCTATCGGCATGGAACTCAAAATGTTCAAATGTTTGTAAATCTTATGGGTCTTAACTACGGGGTCATCAGTCCCTAAACTTACAAACTACTTATGAACTACTTACGAACTAGGAGGCACAAATATCCATGCCCGAGGGGGGATTCGAACCCCCGACCGTAGTGGCCGTGCAGACCGTGACTGAAGGCCTCAGTCTCCTCGGCCACCGCGGCCGGCCGGCATGGAACTGCTACGGTGTACAACGTGAGACTTCGGACAACAGTTACACACAGACCAATCGTTTGCGTTCTGTAGTTTTCGCTGCAGAGCGAATTATTAACACACACACACACGTAGAATTTTATACACACCGATAACTTTCCATCCCAATATACTCCATCCTTTTATCATTATCAACCCTCAAGCAACAATACAACCAATAAGACCATTTTAAAAGAGTAAATATTATTTTCAAAAAGTAATTATTGTTCCGCATTTCGCGTTATACTCTTCAAATTACTAAATATCTATCAGATCGCTATAAAACCGTGCCTAAAACCTTTCTCAGATATAAATTAGTAACTGTACAAATATTTAAGTCTCTGTGTCTTGTCATTCGGACGTGATAAGCGTACACCGAACAGACATTCACATTAATATACATAGATAAATAGCTATTGATCGCCATAAAACCTTGCCTAAAGCCTTCTCCGGGTAGGCATTGGTAACTGTACAAATTATTAGCTCTTTATGTCTTGTGGTTCAGATGTGATAAACGTACACCGAACAGACATTCACATTTATAGATATAGATACATAAAACACCTGTCGCTGCCCGTGAGCCTCTCGCCTTCAGCCACCTTCGCCTTCCGGTGAGGTGAGCATGGCGTTGGGGGGGGGGGGGGGGGGCTCTCAGTCCAACGGCTCACAAGCTCCGGGCCGCGCGCGCATGCATAGTGGATCACCAAACGTTTAATTCTGTGTCCATCTTGATTTGATGGATGTTGGAACGGCGGAGTTATTGTTATAAATGAAAAACCTACAGCCGTTACTTTTCGATTTCACTGACTAGTTTCGAGAATACACTATTCTCCAGGCCCTATAACAACGAAATGCTTAGCCCGGGCTGTCCAGGCTAGTGTTTGTACGACGGCGACTGCAACGCCGCACCCAGGAAGGCAGTCGGCTGATTACGCTGCACGCAGGAAACGGCCGCAATTCCGGTAACAATGGCGTCGTCATGGCAACGGCAGGTGCCGGAAACAACCGCTGTTTCTCTTCTATCCGGGCCACCGACCTCTACAAGTGGAGCGGCGAGCTTGACCATCGCAATACCAAGTCAATTTCAGTAACGTGTAATGCCAAGAGGGGTGGTTACTGTGTGCCCACCTGAAAAAAAATTAAAGAATAAATAATATTCATTAATTTTTCTTGAATTATATTAATAACGTACTTTTGAAATATCTATTAATGCACTATCAGGATCCAGAAACTGAATATTTCATGTTAAACTGTTTTCAATAATGCATTTCATATCTTTCACCTAATTCGGTCTGTAGACACTCCTCAAATTCTATTCCAGAATCTGTAGATTCTACCAAAATCTGTGATATTTCGCTTTCAGTAAGTCACTGACAATACATTTTCAATCACAGTTGTATCTAACACTGGTTGAAATACTGAACAGGAAACAATAAAGAATCAAAGGGTTGGTTGGTTTGTTTTAGGGGGACAAAACTACGGACGTCATCAGTCCCCCAAGGAACCAAACACAAATGAATCATTATTGAGACTACTGTTGTCAAACCAGAGAAAATTTAATGACCGTGTGTTCTAAGGTCACGTAATGCTACTATCTGTACAGTAAGACGACCGTTGTGGTAAGTCGCATCTACTACCAAGGGGATGGGGGTGGGGGTACTTCATGACCACCTCCCTTAAACTTAAATTTCCGATTAAACTTACAAGGAAAGTACTTGGGCTCGAACAAACACATATACACCAAAATCGTATGAGAGATAATGTAAAGATCCCTTATTGCACCTGTGATACTCCCGCATCTGCAAAACTCTGCTGTCGTCCGTTAGAGGCCTCTGCGTGTGCCATGCCGCATTGCACTTCGACCTGTCGGTTCACAAGTAGGGAAGTTGCATTTTGTTACGCTATTTGTGTGGTGAAGCGTCAAATGGGGCGGCGATTGGTAATCAGTCCTGCTAATGTATTGCGATTGGTTGAGATGAAGTTACGAAGGACCCTTCTTCATGACGATGGTATTAGTGTAGAAGATGACTCATTCACGCACTTTCTCTTACCTGTTATGGTACAGAAATATGAGCATAAGTTAAGTACTGTTGTAACACCTACACACAATGATGATAATAGAGATCATAATGACGAACAACAACTCATTGCAAACGGTAGTGCTACGGTAAGTGCAGGAAGAGGCGATGGAAGCAGTGGCAGTGAATACCAACAGTCTTTCGGCAAGAAGGTTAAAGTTGCAACTATCATCACGGCTTTTGATGACAATACGCTAGAGAACATGTACGATTATTATTACACAAGTTATAGTTAAGATATTTGCATTACGAATGGCGTCTAAAATTACATCTACAGTGCCATCTAGAGCATCATTGCAGAGTTTTGCATAGAAACGACACCCACCAGCACATTGAGGTGTACGTAGAGATCCTGTAAGCAAACGTTCATACAGATATGTTTGTTTGAGCCCATGTACTTTCCTTGTTAGACGAAAAATGTAAAACAATCATAGCACCTGGAAGAAGACTTCATTAAAGACAATAAATATTTTTTTTACAAAATTTTCAAAAATAAAGTACCCGAGTAGATTTCTATATTTTCAAAAGGTGGGCATAAAGTACGCCCCCCCCCTTAGTATTGCAAGGGTTAATTACGCTACAAAACTCAACGTCGTGCCAACGGGTAAAACAGGGTGAACTATCAGCACTCGTCTGCCCAGTTGTTCTCCCATGACGCGGGAAAGTCCGCGTGGTCTAAGGCACGAATCGCACAGTCGCTCCTGCAGAAGGGTCAGCAGCGCCTCCCTCGGACATGGGTGTGTGTGCCGTGCTTGGTGTAAGTTTAAGTACATGGTAAGTCTAGGACCCGATGACCAAAACAGTTGTCCAAGAAGTTTGGAAACATGTGAACATTTTGAGTTTTTCGCATTACACTAAAATAATTGGAATTACATATTGTAGAGAAAATCAGTACAGATAATAATGTACACAATTATTTTTCAGAATTGTAAGCCGCGTGGTTTGATAAGCCATATCACGGTTGCGCCACCGCTCCCGTTAGAGGTTCGAGTCCTCCCTCAGGCATGGGTCTGTGTGTTGATGAAAATGTTCACATGTTTGTAAAGCTTATAGGACTTAACTGCGGGGTCATCAGTCCCTAAACTTATGAACTACCTTATATTAAAGACAACACAAATATCCATGCTCGAGGGAGCATTCGAACCTCCTACGCGGGAGACCGCTTGATCCGCAACGTGGCGCTCCAGACCGCTCGGCTACTCCCGCGCGGCTGTGGGTTGTCCTTACCGTTAAGTCAGTTTAAATAATTTGTAAGTCTAGGGGCCTATGACCTCAGCAGTTTGGTCCCTTAGTTTTAGAAACATTTGATCATTTTAATTAATATGTTATAATCCATCACTGGATGACTGTGCGCAGCGACTGTTACTATAATTCCTGAGAGAAAAACAGCGACCAGTCGCGAAAAAAAAAAAAAAATAAAGAAAAAACAGTTTATTACAGATCGATTTCAGCCAGACTCCTAGCCATCATCAGCGTATCTACAGTAGGAAAGCATAAGTCATAGGAAATAGTAATATAATGGAACATAACATCTACGTTTACGTAACTAGATTATAAACATTGTAAACATACCATATGTCAGCAGGCACGTTACGCAAGCTGCCGTTGCAACTGAAGTGATACAAATTTAAAATTAACACTATGCTGCGACGAAACAGTTGACTTGTACAAACATTGGCGTATTCTGAACATACTTAATTAATCTGTCAAATATAAACTGGCATACATTTATAGTTACAGTAATTAAAAATTATTATTATTTATTTATTTATTTATTTCTTTCTTTTATTTTTTATTTATTTATTTATTTATTTTTTTTTTTGATGTCATGGAATGTTGGTACAGATAATGTACCATGACATGAAAAAAGGATACAAAGCATACTAGTGCAGCTGTCGTCATGAAATGCAGCATGTAAAGTTGCAGAAGTAATCTTATAGGCCTATATTAAAACAATCTACGAAAACTAAAGTCAATCGGCCAGACCAAACTACCCGACCTATTTCCTTCATTTTTATTCTAAAGGAAATGTTTTCATCCACATCCACATCTATCGGACAAAACTGCGTGGCCATCAGTCCGTAGCTTATAAACTACTTAAACCTAGGTAAACTAATCTACGGACAAACTCACACACCCATGCCCCAGGGAGGACTCGAACCTCCACGCCGAGCAACTGCGCGTTCCGCAGCGAGGTGCTTTAGACCGCTCGGCTGCTCCACCGCGGCTCATGACCTTTCCTTGTGTGTTCTTCCAACATGTACAAAATTAGTAACTAACTCACCACAATATTAGTTATGACAGTCAGCTGTTATTGAGGGAGGAAGTCCTTAAAACCTTCTTAGCCAAAACTGTTTAGGCAAGAAAACAACATTATATCCGAAAAACGAATAATGGCACACATTACGAACAGCGTTAATAGTCGAATCGCATCGTTGCAGTCTTAAATGCTGAACATACACACTCGTTCTTCGCCATCCTAATCCGACCGTTAATTACTGAAAAAAGCGGCTATATTCCAAGATGATGACAGATGACCCCGTAACGGCGTTACGGCGTGTGAATCCTCCATCAGCCTCACGTCGTTAATTACAGCACCGACAGAAATGTCGCTCCCTATCGGTTCCCAAAGACCGTTAAGTGAACGACCCGCACATAATTTTTCAAGACCGTTGCTTTTTATAATACCGATAAACGGGCAAGCAGCACATTATTGCGTCTGCGCTTTAAGAAAAGGAAAACTCCGAGTTGCTGTCTCCGCCTGCAATATGTCGTTCGCTTATCTTGCAAGGGCAGAGGCGACCGAGGCACGAAAATAAAACCGTGGGCAAGTGGACGGGACCCTGACCCGTGGTGAACCCGCTGCTCAGATACCGGGAGAGGACTGGGCCAACGCAGTCCGCCAGATATTGACTGTGGCGGAACTGTGTCAAGGGACTCTGGAAGTGTGGCGGCCCGCTACACTCAGGAATGAGAAATCAAAAGTACTGGGACTGACTCAATAAATGGAGATAGCTTATGAATCTAGTTGGTATACAATCGGGCCCGGAAGATTTATTTTTGTTTAATGACTTAAGTTGTTTCACTACTCCAGGAACATCTACTTCTAAGTTTCGCATGCTGGCAGCTGTTCTTGGACTGAATACTGGAGTGTTCACTTCGTCTTCTTTGGAGAAAAAATTTCGGAAAGCTGTGTTTAGTAATTCTGCCTTAACAGTACTGTCATCGGTAGTATTACCATTGCTATCGCGTAGTGAAGGTATTGTTTGTGTTTTGCCGCTAGTGTACTTCACATATGACCAGAATTTCTTTGGATTTTCTGCAAGATTACGAGACAGGATTTCGTTGTGGTAACTACGAAACATTAGTAGACAGGGCCCACAAAATTTGTGAACCAGCGTACTTAGACGATGCGATTGGACATCTTAGAGTGACATTTAAGAACAATGGCTATTCAGACAGGGAGATAGATCGTGCATTACGCCCTAGGCCAGGGCCGCACAAACACGGAAAACCGCACGTGTGCAAAGCGAGGTGCAGAGAGAGTTTGCACAGTGCATCGGTGCAACTCGGCATACTTCGCCTCAACTCGGCTTCCTGGGTGAGGCCGACGCTGTATGCTGCCGAATGCGCTGCCAGACGACTTGGTCAACATTGGATTAAGTAAGCGCAATGCAATTACTACAATAATGGAACCACCTGCTCAAAAAAATATTCCCCAAAGTTAATTTAAACCGGAATGGGAACACTCTTACTTTTTTGTTCGTTGTGACGATAAAGCCAAATCTCTAATCTGAGGCCGGCCGCGGTGGCCGCGGGGACTGAGGCGCTTCAGTCACGGTCTGCACGGTCACTACGGTCGGGGGTTCGAATCCCCCCTCGGGCATGGATATTTGTGCCGTCCTTAGTCTTAGTTAGTTAATAAGTAGTTTGTAAGTTTAGGGACTGATGACCCCGTAGTTAAGTCCCATAGACTATACAAGCATTTGAACATTTGAATCTAATCTGAGAAATACATGCAACACTTTCAAAAAATATTCAAATGTTTGTTAAGCTTATGGGACTTCACTACGGGGTCATCAGTCCCTAAACTTACAAACTACTTACGAACTACCTTATACTAAGGACGGCACAAATATCCATGCCCGAGGGGGGATTCGAAACCCCGACCGTAGTGGCCATGCAGACCGTGACTGGAGCGCCTCAGTCCCCGCGGCCACCGCGGCCGGCGCAACACTTTCCTGAACTAAGTAAGCGAAATGTAAATTGTACCTTTAATAATACAGCCTGATTTTTATAACCGCTCTAATCAAAATGGTACTATGTTTTTGTTTGACAGCATCTGTACAGGTAGGAGCTCGCTTTGAAAAATAAGTCGAGGTGCTACAATCCCTTAAAAATGATTTTAACGACCGATTCCAGGTAATAACTAACAGCTAAATAAAGGAGATTGCGTTACATATACAAGTGTAAAATTACATTAAAAGCAGTAGTACAGAGAATATGTTTATTAAAACCTATCGCTTATTAGTACTTCGAAATAACTACTTACTTTATTTTCATTTATTAATATTGGTTTTGTTATTGTTTCAGGAAATTACCAGCCTGCAGCCAATTTTCGTTTTTTTTTTTTTTTTTTTTTTTTTTTTTTTTTTTTTTTTTTTTTTTTTTTTTGTGAATTCGTTTTCGATGGATACTGAAAGTGTGCCTCCGCTGACTGATTTGCAAACCGATGCTCACCGAAAGGATTTGTTTTACAACACAAAAGGTTTGCTCCAGTTCTCACCAGAATTTGTCGAAGGAACAATTTCCCAAATTACACAGAGAAGCAGCGAAGATTATTTCTATGTTTGGCTCCACATGTGTATGTGAAAAGATTTTTTTTTCTGTTTTGTCTTGTACGAAAACTAGATTGCTTGCAAATATTTCTAATAGTAATTTAAAAAATGCTCTCAGAGTTGCTGTCAGCCGATATCTTGTTCAAGATTTTAGTAGCATAATTGCAAATAAAAAAAAGAGAACATAGAAGAGGTAAATTTGTGTTGAAACCAAATTTAAAATTGTTATCATTACTATTATTTAAGTCTCTCTTTATACCGGTAATCGTGTTCCACCAAACTAGGCTCTCCGCCTGGTGTACATTAGTATTTGGCAATGAAGAAGAGAACCTTGAGCGGCCCTGCCCTAGACGGTCAACCAGGACGGACGAGGAACAACAAAAACCCAAGGGGAAAGTTTTCCTACCATTTATCAGTAAGGTCACTGATCGTATTGGACAATTTTTGAGCAACTACGATGTGAAAACTGTTTTCAGACCAACCACGAAAATAAAAGAATTTTTTAAGATTTGCAAAAGATAAGCGACATCCCCTGCCTACACCAGGTGTCTATAAAATCCCCTGCAGTTGTGGACAAGTTTATATAGGTACAACTAAAAGAAGTGTCAACACTCGTCTGGGAGAACACAAAAGGAACTGCCGCCTCGGACATAGTGATAAATCGGCTGTAGCGGAACACGTGTATCGAGAAGGTGACCACGAAATAAAATTTAACGAGACGTCCGTCATAGCAAAGACGTCGCATTATTATGCGCTTTTGTACAGAGAGGCCATTGAGATTTTTAAACATTGAAATAATTTAAACAAAAAAGAGGAAGGTCTCAAACTTGATAAGATATGGATGTCAACACTGCAGCAACAGCATGACAATCGATTAATTTCAATCGAGGAGGTAGGCAATAGCAGAGACCACAGCACAGCCGACACAACGTGCCTGACAGCGTCGCCCTCTGTTTTGCTTTTATATATGGCGCTTACTCGCGCTCTCGTTGCAGTACGCCGCTTTACCTCCGAGGATGCCTTCCGCAGACGAGGGCGAAACGTCAGGGGAAAGTTTTATGTATGGACCACGGCATTCCAGCCCGGAAGCCTTAAGTAATGACGATACCTGCCATGAAAGCCTTCATTCTATGATCAACCCAGTCTGAATTGAGACGTGAAGTTAGCATAGATATCAACAGTAAAATAGCGACAACCATGAATCCTCTGACTGATAAAGAAAACGCCACCAAAGTATGGGAAGAGATGAAAAAATTGTCGTAGTCACTGCTTAAAATAAAATAAAACATAAAACAGGAGAGCGAAGAAAGAAATGGATGACAGATGCCATTATTTCATTGATGGATGAACGTCCAAAGCCTAGATCTCATTCAGAGCAAAATAATTACAATAATACCCAGAAAGTTATAACAGAAAAGTTTAGAGCAACAAAGTAAAAAGAATAGTTACGACTTGAATGTGAAGAAATTCAAATCTCTCAGAATTCACGTTATTGTTCACTATTTCAAAGCAGCCAAATTTGCATAGCTGCGTTGTTGAAGTAGTTAACCTAGATAGTAAAGAAGTTACTGTTTCGAAATAACCTAGCTTGCTGGAATTTCACATGATTGTAATTTACGAAAAAAAAATTCAAATGAAGCTACTGCGATCTAAATAAGAAAAAACATCTCCTTAATAGTCAACAAAATCGTTCTTGGTGCCGTGGGCAAGCAAGAGAAATGGGAAGAGTATATCTAACACCACTTTCAATTATGAAAGAGGGAATAAGAAAGCCAAAAAATTAATAAATAAAGAAATATATAAATAAAACCTAGAAAAGCGCCTGATGAAATTCCAATTGAATTCATTCACTTTCTTGATGAAGCAGGTATTGGAATCGTACACAAATGTTTTAAAAAAATTTGTGATAGGTCATCAACATTTTTTGGTTAACTATAAAGACACTTTAGAAAGAGTAGCAACTTAAGGAAAAAATGTTCAAATGTTTGTAGAGCTTATGGAACTTAACTACGGGGTCATCAGTCCCTAAACTTATAAACTAACTTATACTAAAGATGGCACAAACATCAATGCCCGAGGCGGGATTCGAACCCCCGTACGCAGCGGCCGTGCAGAACGTGACTGGCGCGCCGTAGACCGCTCTGCCACCGCGGCCGGCGCTACTGACCACAAAGCCAATGATTGGCCAATATATGAAATATATATATTTACCAGATCTCAAATTCAAATGATTGTAGAGCTTATGGGACTTAACTACGGGGTTATCAGTCCCTAAACTTACAAACTACTTATGAACTAGCTACAAATAAGGACGGCACAAATATCCATGCCCAAGTGGGGATTCGAACCCCCGACCGTAGTGGCCGTGCAGAACGTGACTGAAGCGCCGCAGTCCCCTCGGCCACCGCGGCCGGCTACCAGATCTCTGCTGTAGTATTTGTATATTTTAAACAATCGTCATTTCGGCTACAATGCCGTGTTCAGGTTATTTTCCACAGAATTTCGTTAATTATTGTTCATATTACTTTGTTCATCCGCTGTTGCTGTTTGTTTTATTGATTAAAAAAACTGTCAGTAAGTACGCCTTATAGAAATTCTCAGAATAATGCATCCATATGAGACAGATATCGACAATACAGAGTGGAATGAGACAGTACAGGTTAAGTAATACAATCAGGTCGCTGCTACTGTGGACATCCCTCTACAGTACGGGCGGTAATGACATCGACGTTGAGTGCATGATACGTACGAACTGCACCACGCCCCTAATGAACTCACCTAAGCTTTTTATGGTGAGCGTTTGTCACTCAGCGCGTGAAAGAGGTTTTTATTTTCTGAAGCTGCGGTTAGTTAAACAGCGGCCGCCTTTTGGTCAAACAAAGGCACGCGCTGGAGAGGGGTGAGTTTTTTTGTGAGACGTTTGAGGGCGTGCAGTGGTCGCGCGGCCATAACTCGGACCGGCGGCGGCCTTTTTAAGGGCCTCCTGACCAGAGGGCGGCGCCCACGGAGGCCTCCGCCGCCCACGGGGTCACTCGCCGTGCTGTGGGCCGCGCCCAGCGCCTGACCGCTGTCTGCCTCACTGAGCACCGTCCAGCCAGTGGACGCAGCAGACCTCTGCAGCAGCTAGTACCTCAACTATTGTAGTGTGGCTCAGTACAAAAAGCAACGGAAAAGGCATACTAAATTTAAACGAACACAAAATCCCAGGCTATCCTACACAGAAGCCGGAAATTTAGCGCGGACTTCAATGCGAGGTGCCTACAATACTCATCACAACGAAACTGTTTCTCGAAATTTGACTGAAAACCCAAAGAGATTTTGGTCATATGTTAAATATAAAAAAGCAGTCAACAATCCGAAGATTGGTTTGAACACCACAGTGCTTTCCTAGGCACGGTCCTGTTTGGAGTTGGTATGCCGTTGCCTTCCTCCGACCTTCGAACTGACTTACCCAGCCAGGGGGGCCTACAGTTTAACGTGGGTTTCGAACCACGGTGCTACTCGGTATTTTTCACATGAGCAATACTGCCAGAGGTGAAAGAAGTGGAAAATGACATAAAAATCCTAGGACCTGGCGGGGATCGAACCCGCGACCTTTGGATTTGTAGCCTGGCATTCTACCACTGTGCAACCGAGGCGCACATGTTAAATATACTAGGGGTAAAACACAAACAGTACCCTCACTACGTGATAGTAATGGCGATCCTGCCGATGACAGCGCTACTAAAGCAGAGTTACTAAACATAGCTTGTAGAAACTCATTCACCAAAGAAGACGAAACCAATATTCCAGATTTCGAATTACGAACAGAAGCCGTAATGAGTAACGCAGAAAATAGATATCATCGGAGTAGTGAAGCAACTAAAATCACTTAACAAGAACAAGTCTTCTGGTCCGAATTGTATAACCATTAGATTTCTGTCTGATTATGCTGAAGCGATAGCTCCTTACTTAACAGCCATATACAACCGCTCTCTCAAAGAAGGATCTGTACCAAAAGATTGCGAAGTTGCACAGGTCACACCTATATTCAAGAAAGACAGTAGGAGTAACCCACTAACCTACAGGCCTATTTCTTTGACTTCAATTTGCAGCAGGGTTTTGGAACATATCCTGTATTCAAATATTATGAATTATCTCGAACAGAATGACCTATTGGCCCAAGGTCAACATGGATTTAGAAGATATCGTTCATGCGAAACACAACTAGCTCTTTACTCACACGAAGTGATGTGTGCTATCGACAAGGGTTCGCAAATTGATTCGTAGTAATCGATGGTGAGGCTTCGACTAAAACAAAGGTAGTGTTATTGGTCCTCTGCTGTTCCTTATTTAAATAAACGATTTAGGGGAAAAGCTAAGTAGCTCTCTTAGGTTGTTTGCAGATGACGCCGTCATTTACCGTCTAGTAAAATCATCTGAAGATCAAAGCGAACTGCACAACGATCTGAATAAGTTATCGGTATCGTGTAAAAATTGGCAATTGACTCTAAAAAAATGAGAAGTGTGAAGTCGTCGAGTACGAAAAGAAATCCGTTAAACTTTGTTTACAAGATAAATCAATCAAAAGCGAAGGCCGTAAACTCCACAAAATACCTAGGAATTCCTAGTACTTCAGACTTAAATTGGAAATAACACGTGGGTAATGTCGTCGAAAAGGCGAAACAGACTGCGTTTTATTGGCAGAACCCTTAAAACATGCAGCAGAACTACAAAAGAAACTGCATACACTACGCTTGTCCGTCCATGTTTGGAGTATTCCTGCCCAGTGTGGGATCCTTATCAGGTGGGTTTGACGGAGAACATCGGAAGAGTCCAAAGAAGGGCAGCTCGTTTCATATTGTCACGATACAGAGGAGACAGCGTTACGGAAATGATACGGGATCTGGGATGGGAATCATTACAACAACGGCGCTTATCGCTGCGGCGTGGGCTACTTACGAAACTCCAATCGCCAACTTTCTCCTCCGAATGCGAAAATATATTTTTGACTCCCATTTGCAAAGGTAGAAATGATCATCAGAATAAAATACGAGAAATCGGAGCCCGAAAGGAGAGATTCAGGTGTTCATTCTTCCCGCGCGCTATTCGAGAATGGAATGGGAGATAAAATAGAATAACGGTGGTTCGATCAACCCTCTGCCAGACATTTAAATGTGATTTGCAGAGTATTCCATGTAGATGTAGATTTAGATCCAGATATAGTACTGCGTAATACTGTCCGCACCGGAGGTTCGAGTCCTCGCTCAGTCATGGGTGTTTGTGCTGTCCTTAGTGTAGGTTTGCTTAAGTAAAGTCTACGGAACGATGAGGCACCTTAATCACTAATGGTAAGACGTCTGCCTAGTAAGCATGGAGGTCCGGGTTCGATTCCCGGCCGCATCAGAAAATTTTAATTCAATGCTTCACCTTTATCTTTAATGTCTTTGACATGTTCGTGACGAAAAAACCGTCTCGGGGTATGTAAAATTCTATTTACAATGACCAAAGTTGTTTGGTCCCGGTATTCCCAAGTAATTGTGACCGAACAATGTTCCGGCTAACGGGAATTCGCAATACGCGAATAATATCAGCGTATTGTTGAGGCGTAGAGTAAGTACAGGTACATCTGCTGGTGACGCCTTACTTTTCCCACTCCTACGTTCCAAACATTTAATTGCGAATTTATTGTTAAGCTTTGTTCTGCGACTGTTGACTTACTTTACTGTGAACGTGTTTGTGTTCAGAGTCCTTGACGGCAAATGTTGAACATTAAACATGACAAGTAACAGAAGTTCTCCTTCCTGTGTTACAAAACAAAAGATTCAATGTTAAAACGATTGGACAAGAGGAAGTTCTGTTAAATTATTTGAATACGGTCTGAAAAGCAACGATTACTAACTGGAAAAAAAAAACTAGCGTTAATACTGAGCAGTCTTATAAGAACTGGATATGATGATGATGATGATGATGATGATGACTGATGATTTCGTGTGGCATTTTTAACCGTTGGACCCCAACTGTTCGGCCTGCCTGGTGCAAATCTTTAGGTGACGCCACAGGGGCGACTTGCGCGTTGATGAAGATGAAATGATGGTGAGGACGACACGACAGCCAAGCCACAAGAGGAGAAAATCTCCAACCCGGGGCCCCTGCATGGCAATCTACCACGCTGTCCACTGGATTACAGAGGCGGACATAAGAACTGGAATCAAGGTGTAGCTAAGCTAATGCAGTGAGCCCTCAGCCACGATCTAACCTCTTCTTTAAGAAGGAAGTTAGTAGTAGGACTAAGTTAGCAGTGCACCGTTCAATATTGTTGAACTTTGCTCTATAGAGGTGAAAGCTCGGTGGACACAGTTAGCCTTATTTATTAGGTTCAGGTTACAGATATGAAAGTGTCAAGGATGGCTCCAATACGCGAGGCCGTTCCCCGTCGGGGGTTCGAATTCTCCCTCGGGCATGGATGTTTGTGTTGTCTTCAGTATAAGGTAGTTTATAAGTAGCTTGTAAGTTTAGGGACTGATGATATCGCAATTAAGTCCCATAAGATTAACAAACATTTGAACATTTGTCAACGATGATTGGAGGTACTAATAGATGGAAACAATGACAGGTGCGTGTCCATAAGGAAATCAAAGAAAAACTACGAATGAATAGCGAAGATGAAGTAGTTACCGCTTACACATGATGGGATCGTGTAACACGAATGGGAGAAGCAAGGTTACCCAAGAGACTCGTGGGTTCGGCAGTATAGGGTACGGGGAGTCGAGGTACATCACAAGAAAGTGCTAGGATTATGCCAAGAAAGTTTTTGGGGTAACAGATGTAACATCGGACGAAGCTTCAATGTTAGCATTCAATACGGGATCATAGAGAAATTTTATAAGAGGGGCTCTGCTCCAGATTGAACGCTGAAACGCATAATCACTCTTGAATTGCAGTAAATGTTAAACATTTAACATGACAAGTAAATGAAGTCGTTCTTTGTACATTAAAAAAAAAAACATAAATGTTAAACATATTGGACAAGGGAGGAAATGCTACTAAATTATTACTCGACTTCGGAAAAGCGACGATTACTTAGTGGAAAATATAAACTGCATTAAAAATTACGTTAAGAACTGGTTCCACGGTGCAGCAGAGCTAATGCAGTACGCGTTCAGCCACGATCTACTCTCTTGTGCAAGAAGAAAGTCAGTACCAAGACTAAGTTAGTTGTGTAACGTTCAATATTGCGAGTGAAAGCTGGGTGGGCACAGTTTCTTATTAATAAGGTTGAAGTTACACATTTAAAAGTGGCAAGCATGATTGCAGATACTAATCGATGGGGACAATGGCAGTAGGGTCCATAATGAGGAATTGAAAGAAAACCCGGTAACAAACACAGTACATAAAGTAGTTACAGCAAACAAACATATATGATGGGGATCTGGGTGGCCGGGTGGTCTAAGACGTCATGCTACAAAGTGGGCGACTGTTCTCGCCGGATGTTCGTGTCCTCCCTCGGGAATGGGTCTGTTTGTGTTGTCCTTAGAGTAAGTTAAAGTAGTTTGTAACTCTAGGGATGGATGGCCATAGCAGATAGGTCCAATAGGTTTACAAACATTTAAACTTTTTTTTTTCAGTGTGGTACAAGAAGCGAAAAAAAGACGGTTATAGTGAACGATGAATGTATATTGCTGTTGTGATCTTCAGTCTGGAGACTGGTTCGATGCAGCTCTCCACCCTACTCCATCCTGAGCAAGCCTCCATCTCCTTATAAGAACGGCAACCCACACCCATCTCAATCTGCTTACTATATTCATCTCTTGGTCTCCCTCTGTGATTTTTACCTCCTACACTTTCCTCCAGTGCTAAATTTACGACTCCTTGATGTCTAAGAATGTGTCCTACCAATCGATCCCTTCTTTTAAACAAGGTTGTACATATACGCCACATATGCAACATCCTACATCTACGTATTTACTCTGTATATCGCATTTAAGGGTACAAGATCACGTAACTAATAAGGTGGTGCTTAACCGAATGGGGGAGAAAAGGAGTTTCTGGCCTATCCTGACTAAGAGAAGGGATAGATTGGTTTGATACATTCTGAGACATCAAGGAATTGTCAACTTAGCATTAGAAGTAAGTGTGGGGGCTAAAAATCGTAGAGGGAGACCGAAGGACGAATATAGTAAGCAGATTCAAAAGGATGTAAGTTGCCGAACGTATTCTAAGATGAAGAGACTTGCACAGGACAGGGCAGCGTGGGGAGCTGCATCAAACCAGTCTGCGGTCTGAAGACCACAACAACAACATGGCATTTAAGTGCCTGACAGACGACTTATCGAACCGCTTTTATATTACTCTACAGTTCCATTCTCTGACAGCGCGCAGGATAAAGGACATCTAAATCTTTCAATTTTATATGTGATTTACGATTATGACCAGGTCTACCTATGTACATGATTGCTGACAAAATATGTTCGCTTTTGGAAGAGAAAGTTGGTGAAAGAAATTGTCAAATACATCTCTCCGCAACGAATAATGCCTTTATTTTAATGAGTTCAATCCCAGCTCGTGCAACATTTCCGTGACACACTCTGCCTGTATTGCCATAATACAAAAAGAGCTGTCCTTCTCTGAACTTTCTCGATATCCTACGTTAGTCCCACCTGATGAAAATCTCACACTGCGCACCAGAACTCCGAAACTGGACGCACAAATGTAGTGTAGGCAGTTTCTTGAACTGTTGCATCTTCTGCTTATAAAACGTTTGTTAGAGACGCGCCACCAAGATTATAAAAGGCTGCTATTACGCGTATCAAAAGGTAGAGGATGCTTGGCGAACTTAAACGGATATCCTCGCAAGAAATAGGACACAGTACCAATAAACAACGCAGGTGCGAAATCCATACTTCAGGAGTGTACGGCTGTGCACGGATGCAGGTTTCAAGCCACCAGTTTATATTGTAAAAAAAAGAAAAACGATACTTTAAAAATAGTGTAACACCATTTTAAAATGTCACAAATTTCCATTATAGGTTTGTACCGTAACCGAGTGAAACTTTGATGCCACAAGAAATTAATATTCACGATGATTGTGAAAGGGATTCCTTATTTCTTTAAATTGGGTTCCATTATCTGGCGGGGGGGGGGGGGGGGGGGGAGCGCTCAACGGCCGCAAAATCACTTATCAATAATGAAAGGAGCAGCATTAACCGTAAAATCTTTTCCTTTATTTAGGCAAATCGATTTCGGTTTCCCAAGAAAGCATCTTCAGTGCTGTCAGCAAGTTCAAAACAGCATATTTGTAAAATGTACAATGACATTTACGTCTAACATATCCATTGACATACTATCTCATGAGATATTATCACATGTATCTATGTCAATGGATATGTTAGACGTAAATGTCATTGTACATTTTACAAATATGCTGTTTTGAACTTGCTGACAGAACTGAAGATGGTTTCTTGGAAAACCGAAATCGATTTGCCTAAATAAAGCAAAAGATTTTACGGCTGTTGCTGCTCCTTTCATTATTGATAAAATGGATTCCTTATTGCTTTAAAGAAAATCAATAACTGACTCAATGTCTTATACTGTTGCTTCACGTAATGGTATTCTAATTGAATATTCTCTTTGATTTCCCTTCATCGATGGGTTGTAGTACCAAAACGATCCTATGAACAGGGCCACACATGTAGTCCGGTAACTTTTTCTTTACAATTAATGTCTTTGGGAGAGTGGCTTAACACGGGACGTAATGGGACACATTACTCATCTGGACAGCACGGCTCGGTAAGAAACTGGTTGGAGGCGATAGATATCTGTGTGTCGTACAGAGACGATCCGTCAGCCTTATCTGGTCGAATGACGGCGTGGTTAGCCTCTCCCCACATCGGGCGCACCTTTGACAAACACAGTTAATACTTCTGTAGATAATCGACTGCATCGGTGCTACAGTGTGCAGTAGAGGTGCTGGGAAACTTGGAAAACATTGAGACGGATCTGGTTTCAAGCTGGAGTACTCACATCGGTGAGAATAAGGTTCGTGGGAAGTGTGCTTCACAGGAACCTCAAATACAGAATGACTCGAAAGCTTTCATCCGTTTCCAGATATCAAGGACGATAGAAACATCGTATTTAAGTGAGACTTCCGAACTAAAGAATAAATTTGGCAACAGTTGAAGCTGCGCCTTCCTCTAGTTGCCGGTGAAGGTTATCTGCTCGCTCGATCATTATGCAACGAGCGTTAAGTGTAAACAGCAATACCACAGCAACAAAACACAACTTGTCGGTAACAGCAGCGTGGCATAATTTTTCTCGAGCGTACTAAGTTGCATACTTCATAATACAGCTGCAAGAGTTCTCCAGTGGTACTGGTTTCGTGTAAGGACAAATCTAAAACCCTTCACGAACACAGGTTTATTCCTACAGAGAACGAAATAGCGGCCAGTAATTTCAATATTCACATAAGTAGCGCCGCTAACGGTTTAAAACTGATAAGATCATCGGGTAACTGTTCACGTAATGAGGCCTATTTGTCGTAGTTTACATTGGTTTTCACTTTTCATTCCCTCCACCCCTCCCCCCTATCGTTACGTGGCGAAAATTCCTAGGTTTGGTGGTGCCATAAAAAAAAAAAAAAAAAAAAAAAAAAAAAAAAAAAAAAAAAAAAAAAAAAAATAGGATGTCAGAAACAGTCTATTTGTTGAAAAATTCCAGAAGGTAACTCAGATAATTACGCCAGGACTCCTTTCAATGAATTTCCATAATCAGACTGAGTTGTCTTTTATACCTTTATTACGACACGACCGGTTTCGCACCGTTAAAGGTACATCTTCAGTATATGTATTAATGAAACAACTTATTATACACAGGGTGTATAATCTCTATATATACAAGGAAGTGTCCCGATTGACTGACTGACTGACTCATCATCGCCCAGCCCAAACCTCTGAAGATAGACACTTGAAATTTGTGGAGAGTGTTGATCTTACTTTGTTAGCGTCATTTAAGAAGCGATTTTTCGATATTCCGTCCGTAAGGGGGTTAAATAGGGGATGAAACGTTTTTTGAAAATACGTAGCTATTTAGGCACTTTTGAAGCTAGAACTATAAAATTTCGGATTTTAATTCAGGGTTCGAATTTAAAAGACACGTGTTTCGGCATTTTTTCAAATTCGACAAATAAGGGGGTAAAATAGGTGACGCAAAAAATTGAATTTAAAAAATATGTTGCTGTTAACTCAAATTTTAAGCTACAACTACGAAACTTCGGACATGGAATCTTGGTCAGAATTAAAAATACATGATTTTTAGTATTTTTGGAAATTCAACAAGTAAGAGGGTTAAATAGAGGATCAAAATTTCTTTTTTAAAACACGTTGCTATTGATACAATTTTGAAGCTAGAGCTGCAAAAATTGATATTTGTATAGTTGGTTAGACGTTAAAAAATACGTGTTTCGGTATTTTTGGAAATTCAAACATCAACGGGGTAAAATTGGAGACGGGGTGTTTTCCAAAACAAATGTTGCTATTTAGGCAATTTTGAAGTTAGAACTACAAATTTTGGGATTTGGATTCGCAGTTCAAATTTAAAAGACACGTGTTTCGGTATTTTTGGAAATTCGACCAATAAGGGGGTGAAATACTAGATGCAAAAATTGATTTTCAAAAATATGGTGCTGTTAACTCAAATTTCAAGCTATAACTACGAAACTTAAGATATGGATTCTTCATCAGGATTAAAAAGAAACAACTGGTGCAGACCAACCAGCCTACGCATGCGAAGCAGTAGGACTTCAGCTAGTCTAATATATTAAAGCAGAGTGTCCGTATATTTGTACGTGTTGCATACAAATCTGCAGTTTTGTTCCAATCTTTATGAAATTTTGTACACGTAAGCTTCAATCCACGAGGATGGTCGCCGTAAGTGTAAGAATCAGATACGATATATAGTTCACGAGATATGACGTCATAAACAATGAGATGCGCGAGAAACTGCTGCATTTTGCGACAATGCCGCTAATTTTCTCCTAAACCATTGGATCTATTTCAACCAAATTTGGTACACACATTCCTTAGCGTGAGGTAATAATTGCTGCATGGTTAAGAATCACATACGACACATGGTTCAAAAGATATTACTTCATAACCAATAGAAATCGCAAAAAAATGCCATATAATGCGGCGAGACTTTCGAAATACACTGTATGACAATGACAGTACTTAGAGACTTGCAACAAACTTTAAACATAATTTCAAACCTTTATTAAACTTTTTCTCGCTGGCAACCATAGTAAAATGATGAAAGGGAAAAAGTTTCTCGCTTACTACTTTTCCGCTGTTTATGGAGTAAAACTACGGCTCTCGGTATGACGTTACAATGTATAATTTGAACACTACAAGTTGTAGCGCCAGGAAATTTTACAGACAGTATACACATATATGGTTGAATGTAACTTCTAAATTGTATCACAGTACGACAAGTAGTTCATGAGATATGAGCACATAAACAGTAACGTTCTTGGAAAACCGCTCAATCACGCACCAAGTTTTAATCTATCACTTCTTTACTATTGATTGTATTCCCGAAAGATTTTACAGATATACAGCCCTTATACAAATGGTTATATACCTGAAGAATGGCAGTAATAAATAAATAAATACCCGGGCAACGCCGGGTTTTCAGCTAGTAACTAATATTTACAAAATTATAAAAACCTGCTATACGCCAACCTTCGTTAGTACATGAGGTGTGCAGACCTATTATGACGCCCCAATATTCATGTTGGGTGCCGACTTTTGCGGGGGCCCTCCTTAAAGTTCTTAAAACGTAAATAGGTTTGTTTGTGGTTGTCTATAGGGTTGAAGGCACTTTTGATTAAACCAAGTTCACTTCCTAAAGTGCTTCATTAGACTGAACGTGTTGTATCTCTCCTGAATCTGTGGTAAAAATGGGTTGTACCCTTGGGTTCACGTCATATCTAGTTAAAAAAAAGGTTCAGATGTTTGTAAATCTATCGGACCAAACTGCGTGGTCATCAGTCCGTAGCTTAAAAACTACATAAACCTAGGGAAACTAACCTAAGGACAACACACACACCCATGCCCCAGGGAGGACTCGAACCTCCACGGCGAGCAACCGCGCGCTCCGCAGCGAGACGCTTTAGACCGCTCGGCTACTCCACCGCGGCCCCTCTACTTAACACTCTTGATAAAAACCAGAAGCGGTTTGTAGACGATGATGCACCTTTAACGCTGCGAAACCGGTCGTAACCTAATACAGGCATAAAAGACATTTCAGGCGAATTATGAAAATTAATTGAAAGTCACCCTGGCATAATTGTATGTAAAATGCTTAAGAATTTTAAACAATTTATTTAAAATTGACTGGACAAGATTTTAGATTTTAACTGACGAAACTGCCAATTTTATGTTCTGACTGGACATGATTTTTAAATATTTTCTAACTGATGGAACTGCTAATTTTTGATCGCTTAGTTTCACTCCTGTGTCACGGTCTCAATCAAAGAACAGCGGTTTGATAATGACCGAAAGGGCGACACTGGTCACCACTGTATGATATTATAAAAAAACATACACTTTGCCGTCTAGTCCAACTTTATTATTTTAAATAAATTGTTTAAAATTCTTAGGCATTTTATCTAATTATAAGACCGCCCATCTCCGTTCTGACTATGTCAGATTTTACAGATAATTTTATGTGTTAGGTTCTGGAATTTCTTTATAATAATGTATTTCAGCTATGGATGCCCAAATTGTAAAATAGTTTGTGACAGTTTGCTTATTGAACATGAATGTACAGGCGAAACGGGTTTGAGACAATAGGCTGTCTGTCTCAGGTATCTTGGTTGGAGGATTCCACCATCCCCAGGAATTTCCACTTCAAGGAGGGTGGGGGGGGGGGATGAAATGAGAAAAACCGAAGTAAACAACAAAAAGTGTGCAACTTACTGTGAACAGCCATGTGATATACCTATGATATACCTATGTATTTGAATAAACAATATTGTTACATATACATCGGCATCTATATTCCGCTGCAAGCAAACTCATGGTGCGTATCGGAAAGTACAAGGGAGTACAAAGACAAAGTAAAAATGCCGCGGCGGAGCGGCCGAGCGCATTGAGGCGCTATGCTGCGATGGGCCACGCCGTTCCCCGTCGAGGATTCGAATCCCTCTTCGGGCATATATGTTTGTCGCCATCTTTAGTATAAGCTAGTTCATAAGTAGTTTTTAAGTTTAGGGACTGATGACCCCGCAGTTACGTCCCTTAAGCTTAACAAATACTTGAACATTTTGAGTACCTCAACAACCGGTGGCCATTCAGACTCCCACCATGATTTCCTAATAATCCGGCGCGTTCTCGTTATTTGCTTGCAAGAAGTAACGAATTTACATTCAAACAAGCAGCATAATATTTGGAAACTTGTACTCATGTTAGTTGTAAATAAAAAATTGTGCGAGAAAACGTAATACACAAGTTAATTACATGTCTCCTTAAGGCTGGTTCCTTACCTTAAATTGAAGTAAAAAAATCATGAAAAACGTTATAGCATTGCCGTGGGCGGGGCTTGTGCAGTGGGTGCTGTATTTCTGCCACTAGTCGTGTACAGCACGACTCACCATCAGTTCAGCGCCCCGGTGCTGTCCACCTGTCTTGTTCTGTTCATGTGCTGTGATTCTTCCTCCTTGCCCTGTTTGGTACTCGTTTAGTTTTTTATGTCGGTAAGTTTAAATAAACAATGTGCAGCTGTGAAATTTTGTTTCTTATCCGGTAAAAAAATGCTGCTGAAAGCTTACCAAAATAACTCTTTGGGAAGACCCAAGCGTACGAATAGTTTGATCGATTTAGAAATGGCGACAATAAACCTCGATCTGGACGTTCATCATCTCACCGAATCGACAAAAATATTGAAAAAACTCCAGCGCTTGTGTCCATAGATCGTCGACAGAGAACTGGTAACTGTCATATTATTGGGTTATCTTGTAACTCGGTCCGGAGAATTTTAAGAGAAGATTTGGGAGTGAAAATGTTTACTGTCAAGTGAACAACGCACCTGCACACACACAGTCATTACTCGTGGACAGCTTTCGGCTAAAAACGTGACGGTGCCGCTGCCCCACGCGCCCGACTAACTTCACTTGGCTCCGTGCGGCTTTTTCTTATTTACACACAAAAAAGGGGCATGAAACGACACCGATTTGACGACTTTAAAGAACTTAAGAAAAAAACGGGGCAGGAGCTGTCAGCCATGTTTGATGATGACTACTGTTGCTTCTCATCAAACCTTTTACGTTCGTTTTATATTTTATTCATTTAAGATTTTCATGTTTCTTTCTAGATCATGTGTTGACCTTTGTTCTTGAATTTTCGTACCACGGTCCCTCATGTACTCGCTGGTAGAAGGTACTTCATATTTTTCACCACTCTTTCCGTTCCCAATCCTCTCTGCCTTGGGCGCGAAGAAAATGGACATGTTCAGTCCGATTGGGGAGGTTTATTTTCTCTTCTGATTTTCCACGAAGGGTGTTTTCATTTCATCCCTCTTTGAAAGGGCTTATGTTTTGTGTTTCTCAGGAATGTTCCGTTTTGTTCATTGTTCTTGGTGTAAGAGAGGCGAGTTGCAGGGGTGGACAGGAGACAAAAAAAAATAATAATAATAAAGAAAAAAGACGAGAGAGAGAGTTCCACAAGAGCTTCACCAGACGAACTCACTTCTGTACAATCAGCTGCGGAATATACCTACCAGCAGACTCAAATCCACAAAACCACCATGCCCAATTCAAAATGCGCCCCTTGTTTACGATGTCTGTCAAGAATGGAAAGATGTTTGGAAAATATTTCCTCCGACTAACTCTCGTGTTATAACTGACCCTACAAAATGTGTGAATGGATTCGGTCTTCCCAGAAATTTATGGACGTCCCTGAACCGATTGCGCACAGGGCATGGAAGATACAGTGCCTGTTTGTATGGAGGGGGATACTTGGATGGCTCAGCGTGTGGCTGTGGTGCTCCTGTGCAAACAATGATTGAAGAGTGTGCAGTACGGAAGTTTCCTAGAGCACTCAGTGAGCTGCACTTGGTGACAACAAGAGCTGTAGATTGATTAAGAGAGCTAGACATTCAGTTATAGAATTTTCTCTGATTTGCTTGTTTTTATTATGCGCATTTGTACATAGTTTTTGTATATGTAATCCTTTATTTATGAAAATTTTCAAATAAGACTGTAGCATGACCATGTAAGCCATACGAATAAATAATAATAAAAAAACCACACACAAAATGTTTGAAACAGTGAAAGTAAAAAAACTAATACTAACGACAACACACACCCAAAAGCGAGGGAGGACTCGAAACTCCGATGTGAGCGATCCATAACCTGACGCCCCAGACCGCACGGCCAGTGCCGCGCGGCAGTAAAAGCACCGGTGGACAAATCTGTTAGTTGTAACGGAGAGTACGTTCAAGGGGGTAATCTCAAAATATATAGCTTTAAAAGTTATTTCCGCATTTCGGGGGTACCCCCTCGTATCTGTCACAATATACAAGTAATGGCCGAACGAATGTTAATAAGCTAATTCCTTGGTTGAATTTCGATTTCATTTTCTCAGAATGTTTTCACTGAATCTCTGACTGTCTCACCCACGCTTAATTTTATGTGGTCGTTCCAATTCAAATTGCTCCTTATGCCTACTAGTCCCAGGGAGTTGCGACAGGAAGGGCATCCGTCCACCCCGTAAATATTAACACGCCAATTCCGACATAACCAAAGCCGACCCAGCATGTGCGGGAACACGGCACAAGAGGAAGAAAAATTTCCTGCGGAGTTTTTGCCTGTTGACGTTCCCTGTGGTTGGCTGGAGTGGCTTTGTGAGATGCCGCCTGGTTGGTGTACAGTGTACAGGCCGGAGATCCGCTAGCGGAGGCAGCTCGACTGCCATCTGCATACAATGCGCCGCAAGGACGCGGCCGGTCGCGCCCTCAGCCGCCGCGCCGTTACACAAACACTGTGCGTCTCCTCTGCAGCCAGCGGGACACAAACCTCCACCTCTGAACACCACTGTCACTCAGGTAGTGTGTTCTGGCCGATTAGAGCGCATCATCGTCTCATTAAATATGCTTCATCCCATATTAGATTAGTTTTTCGTTCCGTAGATCCATGTTGAGGAGATCCTCGTGGATGTGGAACATGTCAAGAAACAAAATTTACAAGTTGAATAATAGATAATACTAATAATATAAATACAGATACAAACATTTTTAAGTTATATATCATCTGGTGAGAATGGATGACAGCAGATTAACGAAGAAAATCTTCAGTTTAATTCAACAGAGGAAAACACCCAACTATTGGTTCCAAGGAATAAAGAAAGACCTCGTGGAACTTGGAATCACAGAAATAGACGCGATGAATAGGGACAGTTACAGAAAGGCAGAAACTGAAGTCGAGGTTATTCAGGAGGCACCAAGAAAGAAGATCAACAGGAAACTGACAGCTGAACATCTGGCAAAAATGGCAGCAGGCAGAAGAGCAGCCCTAGAGAAGAGAAAGAAGAAACTGAATATGAAATAAAATTTGTAACGCGGTCCTTAGTTGGCCAATTCGTGTAAATAAATAAATTGAATACACATACATGCATCATTTGGTACAATTTAGAAATGCACTAATGGAGTAGAGGGAGTTGGCCACTAGAAAGTCTTTTAGGTTCCTCTTAAACTGATCTTTATTTTGTATACTTGATGGTAAATTATTGAAAATGTGTGTTCCTGGGTAGTGGACCCCTTTTTGAACTAAAGTAAGTGCTTTTAATTCCTTGTGTAGATCATTTTTATTCCTAGTATTGTATGTATGAACTGAGCTGTTTGTTGGGAAAAGGGATATATTATTTATGACAAATTTCATTAAGGAATAAGTATACTGAGAGGAAGTAGTTAATATACCCAGTTCTTTGAAGAGGCTTCTACAGGACGTCCGTGAATTTACTCCACAAATAATATGTATTACACGGTTTTGGACTCTGAAGACTTTTGACTGACTTGAAGAGTTACCCCAAAAACTTGAAGAGTTACCCCATACCTCACATCTTCTTGAGTTCCTGAGTACCTTGTTGGAAAACACACACCAGCTATCAGGACACCAGAAGCCTCCTGATGTACATTTGAAACGTCGAGTGAAGAAGAAATCTGAACGCAAATAACACTGTATGGCTGCAATTTCCCAACACCTGGACTGCAAGTGGTAGCTAACATTGGACCGTGAACAGCGGTCGAGAGTGGGACATAAAGATTGCCGAGGGCTTCATGGATTTCACTTGTCAGTCGTCAAGGTCACCGTATACAGAACTAAAGAACAACAAAGACACTATGTCACTATCCTATCAAACAAAGGAATGTTCCATTCCGTCATATCGACACCTAATCCTCCCCCCCCCCCTTTTTTTACACATACTGTGGCTTTGGGTAATTGCTCATGGCGTAAAAACATATCAAGGTACAATCCCATCGTACTTTGTAGAGTTGGTAGCTTACCGCTCAGTTGTTGACAAGGACAACTCTCTTGTATCGCTCATTTAAATGCAGACACATTAAAAAGCAAGGGAGGAAGAATGGTGTCATATCCCGTTGACGGCGAAATTTTTCTCGAATTTATTAATACTGGAGGGGAAAGAAGCGACCAGGGATTTTGTAACGAAACATCGTGGCATTATTATGATCTGGCTAATTGCTGGAAACCGATATGTGAATGCCGACCCTACAATTGATTTGATTTTTTCAGGGAAGCCAAAACAGTCTTGGTCAAACCCACAACTGCCCGCACCGAAACTAAGTTTATTGCGCGGTATCGCTCCCTGTACGTCTAGTAAAGCCAACCAATGCCCTTGAACAGTGCAAGGAGTCCCTTTACCAGTTCTTTATTAGACACAATTTCTTCGGGTCTGGTTGTCCCAAATGTTCTGTGCCTTTTACTCTCCAATGCAATGCATTCGAACATTAGATGGGATGCAGTTTCATCACCGTCATCACAGATCATACATTTAGGGTCCTCTTCTGTTATTCCCATTGTATGTAGGTGTTTTTTGAAATTCCCCTGGCCTGTCAGCAATCCAACCATGAGTCTAATCTCTCTCCTGTTCAGACCCAGGATTGCAGAGCTTCTTTTAAAACATGGCTTTGGCATCATTACCTTGCCATGTTTTTGTTGATGGACTTTGGTCCAATATTCTACGTGCTATCTTCTGAGCCAGTTACGTAGCTTGACCCTACAATAGACTCGGCGAGTCGGTGTACCAGCACTGTCACCTGAGGATGGCGGCCAGGTGGACCGCCGAAATATTGTGTTAAGATGACGTTTTGATCCGGCAGGAAACCCGAGAAGAATATTATGAAGCATTACGCAGGGAAAGCCTACTTAGTCACGATAGAATATATTTTCTTCAATATATGTGTATGCCAAGATCTGGGACAGGGGGGGGGGGGATCATACTGTTAAGGTCATCAGTCCTCCCCCGGTGGGGAGGGGAAGAATTGCCGTGCGTTACCTCACGATGCTCCCTGGTATCAATGGTCGTAGGTCAGAGACTTGCCAAACAGATGGTACCGAGACGGGACACAGCCAGACACGGTGGACACGGACCTTCGCGTCACGCCTCTAGTTAGCATGTGGGTCCAATTACTGGTGGCGTGTGGCCGAGGAGCCAGGATGAAGCCCAGAGAGCTCCAGGAAGGCGCCCCCGTGCTGTGGTGGCTGCGGTGTGGTGTGGGTTTCCGGAGAGAACCCGATCTGCCGGAGCCGGCGGTCGGCGGGGCTTCATCTCCGGACAACAGCGCTGCCGCCTACGATGATGGCCGGCCTACCGAACGGCAATTTTGAACGTATCAGAGACTCATTATGAGGCAAGGTACCGAATTAAAATTTGGGCCGCGGCAGGGATTCGATTGACCCCTGTCGAGGGAACCACGGCGTCATTTGCAGGGTACTCGGTTGTTGTCGGACTTGCTGGTACGGTAAATGTAGATATCCAGTTTTCTACTTGCTGGAACGCGCTGAAAACGCAACCACATAGGGTCTGCACATAGTTGATTGGAGTTGCGTGGACCACTTCCTTCGGATGTCTCCATAAATAAAAGTCTAGGAAATTGGAGTCTAGGGGACGAGCAGGCCGAGATGTGGGATATTTTCGACCAATCCACGGTCCTCAAATGTTTGCGTCGGATGTTCGCGCACACAGTGAAGAAACTGCGCTGTTCTGCTACCGTGCAAGAGCCACATTTTAGCAGTTACTGCCATGGCACATTGTCGGGCAATGTAGGCAATATATTAGTGAGAAAGTTGACATAATGCACCGCATTTATTGTAGTAGCACATACAGCTCTAGAAATCTATCGCCGAGTATGCCAATACCTGCAACAGTGTCGTGCAGAGCTTCCTATAAAGACGTGTTTATCTCAGAAAGTTATGTGTTTCCGGATCCCAGTTTAGTAGACTTAGTTTTTGATGTATGCACGAGCACTACCACCTCTCAAAGTGTTGGGCACCATGTATGTGCTACTTAAGTCGTGTAAAGATACAACCAGTTGAAACCACTGTGTGCGTGCGTGTGTGAAAGAGAGAGAGAGAGAGAGAGAGAGAGAGAAAGAGAGAGAGAGAGTAGGGCTGGGCAAATCCACTCGAGTTCGAACATTCTCGAGATTTCCCAATACAGCGGAGAACTCGATACACTATCGAACTGTTCGTACACTAAGATAATAAATGACTCGCGCTGCGTACCTGCAAACGGTGTGCGGGAAATTTTGAAGGTACCGGGTATCACTTTGCTCAGAACTAATTTCATAGGAAGTACAAGTACATTTAAAAGAAAAGAAGGACATCACTATGAAAAATTGTCCATATCGCTTAAAACAGTGCATACGTGACCTGTCTGATGTCACTACAAGATCTATTCATAAACAAAATATAACAGAACTACCGCATCAAATTACTGCAAAGCTAACATTCAAAGGAGAAATGTTATTTCTGGAAGTATGTTACATGACTGTGAATCTTCATAAGTAAAAATTAAGTGTAATGTGACTGTAAGAGATAGGTTTCAAATGAGCATTCAATTCACTGTTCATACGGTACAGTAGAGCCTAGGCTAAAAATGTTCAAATGTTTGTTAAGCTTATGGTACTTAACTACGGGGTCATCAGTTCCTAAACTTACAAACTACTTATTTACTACCTTATACTAAGGACGGCACAAATATCCATGCCCCCGACCGTAGTGGCCGTGCAGACCGTGACTGGAGCGCCTCAGTCCCCTCGGCCACCGCGGCCGGCGCCTAGGCTAATAGATGAAAACAAGATTAAAATATATGAAATAGGAAAAACATTAGAAATGTGATACCCAATAACGGAAAGAAGTCATATCAAAATAAACTGTAATTTCGACCACGGAATAAACTGTGCACGAAACGTACCGCACGTAGTACCAACAGACGTCGCTAGATCGCAGTACTAGAAATTTAAATCCAAATTACTATCGACCTATCGGTTATATATAACCCATATTCCTTACAGTTTTTTCTTATAATCTGCATCCTAGAAGCTACTACAGTCTGCATTTCACACTTAATAACTCTCATAGTATATTAATGACACTATCGTTATTATAAATCATTATAAATTTCGACCACGGAATAAACTGTGCACGAAATGTACCGCACGTAGTACCAACAGACGTCGCTAGATCGCAGTACTAGAAATTTACATCGAAATTACTATCGACCTATCGTTTATGTATAACCCATATCCCTTACAGTTTTTTCTTATAATCTGCATCCTAGAAGCTACTACAGTCTGCATTTCACACTTACTAACTCTCATAGTATATTAATGACACTATCGTTATTATAAATACTTTACTGTACAGCGCCGAAAAGATTTATGAATATTATCGCTGTAAATCGTAGAGATAGTTCCTCCTGACGTTGATAGTTAGCATTTTGATCGAATGTTCGAACATATCCTGAGATTTCCCAAACTGTTACGTAAATTGTTCAAAGAGTTCGAGTCATGTTCAAACCCAGCTCTAAGGGAGATGGAGAGAGAGAGAGAGGGAGAGAGAGAGAGAGAGAGAGAGAGAGAGAGAGAGAGAGAGAGAGAGCTTTGCTAATTTTCACGCTAGCGCGAGTTCCGGCCGCAGCAGAATTGCCCGCTAGGGGCGCTGCAGTAGGCGCAGTGCTCGTTCGACAAGTAGGTGCTCCTGGCAAATGAGGAGGCTAAGGCGTGTGCCGACACAACGGTGCGGCTAGCGGGCACTCGAGAGCAGAGTAATTCCCCGTGGGAGCCGGCGGCTGCCAGAGGAAGAGTTCCGGCTTCCAGCGGCTGTGCGGATCCCAGGCAGGGGCGTGGGAACTGTGGCAGCGGACAAGACAGCAGGTAGCTGCTAAGGCGGGTATTACACTGTAAAAGATCTTTGTCAAAGATCTTTTATCAAAGCTCTTTGGTCAAATCTTTGACAGTGTAATGGGTCATCTTTTATAAAAGATTTCTTTTATAAAAGATATTTGATAAAAGTTAGCGAGAGAGCCTAGCTTTTATAAAAGTTCCCCATGGTATACATGCGTCTTTCCTTGCTTTGACGTCTTTTAACCTACAAATTAACGTAAAAGTGTATTTGTTGTGTCGCTACTGCCACAGTGATCGTTTCAAAGTGAGAAGTGTGCGGAATATTTATTAACATTTACTAAAATATACGGTTAGAATCGTATAAAGAAAAAGCTACTGCTGTCAGTTGTATTCAAAGTGGCTCACTGTGGATAATGATAAGGAAGAAATTATATGTATCAAAGGATATATGGAGATGCATAAGTGAAATAAATGTTTTTATATGTACTCTAACCTAACCTCGTAATTCCTCCTAAAGTGATTTACATTTTGCTTCACTTGTGTCTGCAATAATACGTGAATTCTTAGGCCTACCCTGTACGATTCGTGTATTTTACTGCCTGTTGGAATAGATTTTGTATGTGGATATAAATGGGACGATCTTCGCGGAAAAGGCATTAATAATTTGCGTAATGAGATACTGCACTAATTAGCTCCGTATTTTTTCTTGCTTTGCACGATGCTTTTCGTGATTTAACCACAAGTCCATGTATTTAGACGGATATTTTATGTTTCGGAAAATCAGGCAATTATGATGAAGTGTCTAACAAGGTTATGTTTAGCATGAAATCTTCATGACACACGTTAACTTATTTACCCATTGACACAGCTTTAGGGTTTCCTGAAACGTCGATTTTGATGAAGTATTTATAAATATGTGGGCGAATTAAAATGTTTGCTCACACGTTCTTAAACAATTTAGGTTATTCTGTTCTAGAAGTGTAGCTCATGAATTACATTTGTGCGAGCACTTTTCGTATTTTCCTCTCGCTATTCGCGGTTTTACCTGAAATTGTTTCAATTTGTCATTCTTTGCAGTGAATGCACTCCCGAGCAACATTATATTACGTTCTATAATACAGACGATTGACTATTTTGGAGTCTTTTCAGAGCAACTATGACAAAATATTTTACGCTAGTGTAATGTGCTCCTGTGAAGTAGTTTCGTCAAAGATCTTGGATAAAATCTTTGACAAAAATCTTTGTCAAAGATCTTTTACAGTGTAATACCGGCCTAACACGTAGCCGTGCTGTCTGTCTGCACACCTTCCGGGAAGTGCAGCGCCCTGACAAACAGGCGCCACAGTACTGTAGGGAAAACATCCGCCGAAAGACACAACTCAGGACGCACTGCAGATACCCCATAAAATTCCAAGAGTGTCTCTCATGAACACAGAAGGATTTGCGTGTAAGTTAAACAAGCTATAAAATTGTCGTACATTTAAACTAATGTGAAAACTTAAGAGGATATTGTTATTTTTGTATCCGCATTGGTAGTGAATAGCAGGTGAATATGGACTGGGATAAAGGACCGAAAGCGGAAATCTACTGGTAGAATTTTGCAGAAAAGCCGATATAGAAGAAGGCACATGATTGATGATGAATAGGATGCTTAGAGAAGCTTGTGCCAAGAGACAAGTTGAGAATCAAAACATTTATACCTGCGATGGATGCATTAGAGTCAAGTCTGGCACAGAAGGCCTTAGTATATGATGATGCTGAAAATAAAAATTCTTAACAGAATTAGAAGCTACAGATGAAGAGATACGTGAGGAGTTCCTGCTTTTTGCCAAAAATATCCTGGAATTGAATCGTGTAGGAGAAGTCAAGCATTTTCACCAGTATGTTAGACATTGTCAAGGCTATGTTTCGGCGGAACATGATAGTCTGACACATTAGGATCTGTGTAGGGTTATGTTTGTAGATCGCGTCCGAAAAGCATTCCCTAATGCAGAAGCGGTTATAAATTGCTCTGGAAAAAGATCTTTTCTCAACTGAAGAGGATAAAAATGAATTTAGAACAACAATGACTGAAATCATGTTCTCTCAGTCTCATGTGCATAAAAGGTAAAGTAGTCAACGATCAGAAGATTGATTTGAACACCACAGTGCTTTACTAGGCATGGTCCTGTTTGGAGGTGGTATGCCGTTGCCTTCCTCCGACCTTAGAACTGACTTACCCTGCAAGCTATAGGGGGACCTACAGTTTAACGTGGATTCCGAACTACGGTACTACTCGGTATTTTTCACATCAGCAACACTGCCAGAGGGGAAAGAAGTGGACGGTGACAGATAAAAATCCTAGGATCTGACGGGATTCGAAACCGCGACCTTTGGATTGGAAGTCTGACACTCTACCATTGTGCTACAGAGCCGCACAGGGACAAATTACGCAGTTTAGCATTTGATAATGTCATCTCTGAGTTTGCTCTGGCAAAGGCAAGAAAGAAAATATTGTAGTGTTAATATAATTTCGGATTCCTTAAAACATGTTTCAAGAGATTAGATCATAAGCCTTTGTAAATTGTGCCTTTTAAAAGAATTTTTGTCTCTTTTTACCAGAGATTTTTTTAAGTTTGTGTGAAATCAATCAAGTACACTAAACGAACAAACGAATCGTAAACATCAATATTTTTTTCTTCTTTTTCGGCCTGCTATGGATCACGAAGATTTTTATCTCTTCCCTCATTGCGTTTCTATATCTTGCCAGTAATTCATTTCGGTTGACTGAGCTTATTTTCTTTCATCTGACCATTTGCTGGCTGGACTTGGAACCGGAGTAGTAACTGAAATATGGTTTCTAGTAGTTATGAACTTCTCTCTGCAAACTTGTCGATCCTGAAAATTCTCAAATGGAATTTCAGCTTCCTATAAATCGTCTTTAACTATGATTGCTCATTTCGAGTTTTTGAAATTGATGAGTGAGTGCCTTTGGGGGATTCAGCTTTCTCCGCTTCCTCATGCTGGTAGCAATATCTTCTGTGTGTTCGTACAATTCATAGTTTTCGTCGGAATTCATTTTCTTGATAAGCCTAAGGATTTTCCATAAAATTTTCCGGTCTTTTATTGCAAGTTTTGATAGTGAACCTTACGTTGACATATTTAAATATTCTGATGCATACAGTGCTGACGGTCTAATCACGTTGTTAATAATGACAAAGTTTTAGGTTTAGAGATAGCCTTTTGTTTTTCTATAATTATTTTTACCGATGAAAAGCTCCTTCTGGACTGAAAAAATATCTATCTTATATATATGTATATAAATGAATTTTTCTCTGTATGTCCTCTATGGGTTCATAAACTATTCATTCGATTGCAATGAAACCTTAATGAACTGTTCACCATATGCCCAAGACGGTTCCTGACCCAAAATCAATAGAGCACGAGAGATAGCTCAGGAGATATGACGTCATAAATAATGAGAGGCCAAGGCGTGAGAATACCTACATCTATGCGTCAATTATTGGAAAATGGTAGTAGTTAGGGACCTGCAACAAAGCTTGCATGTAATTTCGGACGTTTATGAAGCGTTCTGTAACAGACCCCCCCTCCCCACACACACACAAAATGATGAAACGAAAAGAAGTCTACCACATACAACAGTTCCGCTGTAGATGCCGTAAAATTGTCGCATCAGGCATGACCTTGTATCAAATAAAGTTAGCATTACAGATTTGTTGCATGTTATTACTTATTTTTGTCTGCAAGTCTCCGTTAATTCTCTTGCATCCAAAATTAAGCAACCTGTTTTCTTAATCTCTATCTATATAAAAGCGAAAGGACACTCACTCACTCACTGACTAAACAAGAAACCTCGAAAACTACTTCACCTATGAAGCTTAAATTTGGTAGGAATGTAGTTTATAGGTAGAAAACGGCAGCTAAAAAAGTATTTTGTCATAGGTGCATGACGCAGCATACTTCTCCTACACTCTCACGAAATCTACACTTTCATTGCGATCTTCAAGAAAGTTTGCACGCTTGACCTTCAAAACAAGAGGAAGGTCACCGTCTACCTTACGTTTCATACGGTGCATGGGGGAGGTTACTTTCCACCATAAAAATGGATCCCTAAATACCTTGGTCACACCATAAGTTGAGAACGGCTCGACCGATTTCACAGATCCGTTTTTTTTTTTTTTTTTTTTTTTTTTTTTTTTTTTTTTTTTTTTTTTTTTTTTCGGAACAATGACTGTATGAAATAAAGACTGGAATATTTGAGACCAACAAAATGCGTAATTCAATGAGTACCTGCGTTTCTATTGCATCGAAATCTATAGTTTTGTTCCGATATTGATGAAATTTTGCACATTCCACCTTAAAAGCAAGAGGAATGTCAATGTCTGTAAATAATTTCGTTCGGTGCATGGTAGAGGTACTTAACTTAGAGAACTTTACAAAATAGTTTTGCTCCAATCTTTATGAATTTTTGCACACATGACCTTTAAACCAAGAGGAAGATCACTGGGTACATAAATGTTTATATGGTACATGACAGGCGGTACTTTGCCGAGAAACGGAAAGGTGAAAACGAACAAAGAGATGGGAGAGAAAGAGGTTATGCAGAGAGAGAGGGCAAGGGGATGTGGACTACGAGAGTGTAGGATAAATAAACACCCGGGGTAAGCAGGGTTTGTAGCTAGTTATTAAATAAAATTTTATCCTAATTTTCGAAACAGAGAAAGGTTCATATCCAAAGGTAACATCAGTACTACATAATCTCTGGAAACATGAACGCATTTTATGAAAATAGAAATTATCGACAAAAACAGACCAGCCTAAGTAAGACATAAATGGGACTCTCAGTTAATTTCATTGTTGCCTTTTAATCACTAATCCGCCTAACCGATTTAGGTTAAAGTTGGTACGGAGATTGGTTAAACCCAGAGGATGGACCCAGGCTACTTGTAAAAACGTTGTGGTAGAAGATATTTATTGTACATATGGAGCACATGTTGAGTGCGTTGGGGAGATCTAATTGGTTTCGTAAACACGATGGCTCCAAGCCGAGACAGATTATTTTATTTTTATTACACTGACGGGTTTCGATGCACTTTTGGCGTCATAGTCTGATGTAAAATAAACACTGAGAACATCAAGAGGTATTATCTTAAACTACAACATAAAATTCATGTCATATTCTCCAGAAAACTTCGATGCGTACTTTCTTAATTACGTTTAAAAATTTGTTATACAAAGTGCGTGCCATATGTCATAGCATTACGCGAATTTTCCACAGTAAATTAGTATGAAGCTTCGCAGACAGCTCATGATATTTGTATCAACAGACAGGTTAACATAACCGCGGAGGAGCGGTCGAGCGCATTGAGGCGCTATGTTCCGATGAGCGAGGCCGTTCCCCGTCGGGGGTTCGAAACATCATCGAGCATGGATGTTTGTGCTGTCTTTAGTATAAGGTAGTTCATAAGTAGTTTGTAAGTTTAGGGACTGATGACCCCATAGTTAAGTCACTTAAGCTTTACAAACATTTCACAATTCATTTTCCAAACATATGGAGAGATCAAGTAAGCAAAAAAAGGATCAATTTTTATACGTTATCCAAATTTGTGCAAGAACCAGTGGAACGCAAACACGGTATTCAACATTGTTTTTAGAACCTCATTACATACATCTTTTACCTTATAGTTGTGCTATATTATTGTATATTTTGTAGTGTTATAATAAAGCATGTTCTAAAGTTTTTAACTATATTTCTTGCAATTTTTATTAACGCAAGATCAGAAACCTAACTGTCTATTCGATTGATTTACTTAATAGAATCATTTATAGAAAACCATGCCGAAAAGTGTCTTGACGACCTGGACCTGACTTCGTTTTCATCTCGGTAAAGCGTATTTTTAACCTAGAAAATTACAAACTTTTCTTTCATCTCGGGAGTTAATAACAAAGTTAAAAAAGTATAGTACTTTTGATTGTCCTTGGCACCTACTCAATGTCGCCAACGCGAGCGAAGCTGCAGGTAATTGCTAGTTATGAAATTAAAAAAGACACTACAAAATAAATGCCTTGAAATTATTAGCAGGGACGATTGCTTAACATAAAAAATAAACAGAACGTCCATAGTTACACACTAATTCTAATAATGCAAACTTCAGCTTCAGACCTTTTCTAAATAATGAAATCGTGGCTAAAACTGTGAAAACACTGAAACTAGAAATTATTTTTTTTTCAACAAATTTTAACGGGTAAAATTCAGATGCCACGGAAATGTCATGTATGTCAGGGCAACTAGGAATGTACACGTAAGTAGATTTTCAGCTCTATGTTATAACAGTGTACCACAACATAAATTTGTTGGTTGCTGTTATGGTCTTCAGTCCGGAGACTGGTTTGATGCAGCTCTCCACCCTACTCTATCTTGAGCAAGCCTTTTCACCTCCTCATAAGACTGCCAACCCACATCCACTTGAATCTGCTTACTATACGCGTCTCTTGGTCTCCCTCTGCGACTTTTACACCACACACTTTCCTCCAATGCTAAATTTCCGATTCCTCAATGTCTAAGAATGTGTCCTACCAAGCGATCCCTTCTTTTAGTCAGGGTATGCCAAAAATTCCTTTTCTCACCAATTCTGTTCAGTACTTCATTAGTTATGCGATCTACCCAACTAATCTTCAGCATTCTTCTGTAGCACCACATTTCAAAAGCCTCAATTATCTTCCTGTCCGCACTGCTTATCGTCCATGTTTCACTCTCGTACAAGGCAACACCCCACACAAATACCTTCTGAAAAGACTTCCTTACACTTAAATTAATATTCGATGTTAGCAAATTTCTCTTTTTCAAAAATGCTTTTCTTGCCAGTGTCATTCTGCATTTTATATACGCTGTACTCTGACCATCGCATGTTATTTTACGACCCAAGTAACAAAACGTATCTACCACATTCATTGTTTCGTTACCTAATCTAATTCCTTCAGCATCGCCCGATTTTCTAAGACTGCATTCCATTATTTTTGTTTTGCTCTTGTTAATGTTCATTTTATACGCTCTCTTCAACACACTGTCCATTCCATTCAACTGCTCTTCCAGGTCCGTTGCTGTCTCTGACAGAATTACAACGTCATCAGCAAAACGCAACGTTTTTATTTCTTCCCCCTGAACTTTAATCCCTATATCAAATTTTTCCTTACTTTCCTTCACCGCCTGCTCGATGTTCAAATTGAATAACATCGGAGAAAGACTACAACCCTGTCTTACTCCCTTCACAACTAATGCTTCCCTTTCATGCCCTTCGAGTCTAATAACTGCGGTCTGAATTTTGTACAAGTTGTAAATAACTCTCCTTTCCCTATATTTTACCCCTGCTGACTTCAGAATTCGAAAGAGTGTCTTCCAGTCAACATTGTTAAATGCTTTCTCCAAATCTACAAAAGCTAAAAATGTAGGTTTGCCTTTCCTTAATCTATCTTCTAAATTTGTTAGACAACAGATATATCTCCCACTACGTTCCACAAGTGAACTGAAAAATAGCAATTTCAGCCGAAACAGGTCTGTCGTGTTAAAACAAAGAAACATCACATAGCAGCAAATTGGTTTATATTTCTCTCGTAGACCTGCACAGTGCTACAGACACCTGCGCTACGTAAGAAGAGTTGTGTGAATGAAAACGCATCCCTGGTTCTGCAGGAAGGTTGGGGAACTCGCCTCTGGTGGCGGCAGAACGGGAGCGCGGAGATTGCGCCAGTAAAGCACCGGCGTGCATCAAAAATACAGCAGCCGCCACCCGCCCGCCCGCTCCCAGAGCCCATAGTCCCGTATGCGCGGCCCGCCCCGCTCGGCTGCTATTCTTGCACAGCAGCGGCGCCGCACCGCCGTTAAGCCGTCTCCAGGAGGGAAGGGAAAACAGCCCCACCCCACCCCACAGAACACACCCCCACTGCGGAGGGTGGCCGAGGCACGCGTGGAAGAAGCGGCGAGCGAAGGAGGCACCACGTGATACGGGGCAAGCGGAGATAGAGCGCTCAACCAAAGACCTATATGAACAACATAGACTGGCCACAGCGTCGCCATAGTTGTTTGGAGTGTTGCCTTGTATGGAAGTGAAACATGAACGATAAACAGTGCGGACAGGAAGAGGATAGAGGCTTTTGAAATGAGGTGTTACAGAAGAATGTTGAAGATTAGGTGGGTGGACTGCGTAACTAATGAGGACGTACTGAACAGAATTGGGGAGAAAGGGATTTTCTGACATATCTTGACTAAAAGAAGGGATCGATTGGTAGGACACATTCTTAGACATCAAGTAATTGTAAATTTAGGGAAGTGTGTGGGGTAAAAATTGCAGAGGGAGATCGAGTGATAAATATTGTAAGCAAATTCAAATGGATGTAGGTTGCCATTCTTATGAGGAAGAGCCTTGCTCAGGATAGAAATCAAATGTTCAAATGTTTGTAAAGTCTATGGGACTTAACTACGGGGTTATCAGTCCCTAAACTTACAAACTACTTATGAACTAACTAAGACTAAGGACGGCACAAATATCCATGCCCGAGGGAGGATTCGAGCCCCGACCGCAGTGGCCGTGCAGACCGTGACTGAAGCGCCTCAGTCCCCTCGGCCACCGCGGCCGGCGCTCAGGATAGATTAAGGTGGAGAGCTGCATCAAACCAGTCTCCGGACTGAAGACCACAACAAGAAGAACCCTTATAATCAAATAGTAGTAAAAGACCTACGTAGCCAGTCAAGGACACTGAGTAATGGCTTGTGACAGCATGCGAAAACGTGTGGTGCCCCGTTAGAGAGGAGTAATCTGATACGAGCGAGATATCGATCGGGCGAATTCGAGACCGACTGAGGGGACGGAGCAGTATCGTTGGCTCTAGTGAATGGAGGGTGCAGGTGGCTGTGTGTGTTTGTGTGTATGTGTGTGTGTGTGTGTTTGGGTGGGACTGCAGTCGGGAGGGAGGGAGGGAGAATGGCCAGGGAGAGGGAGAGGAGGGGCGTTAATTTATGAAGGCTGGCCTCTGGTGTCCGCTGGGCGGGCCAAGACCTCGGGAGAGGCGGCTATGAACATAGCAAGTGCCTGCCGCCCACGAGAGAGATGCTGCGTCACGGCAACTCTGGATGTGACTCAGCTCTGGCTCTTCACATCTCCACAATGAATGGCAGCTTACCTAATTCAGGCCCTCCGTCACTTTCAGTCTGTTCACAAACCTTCACATTCACTGCCTCAAATGGTAGGACTATCAATAAGACAGCACAGAGCGGAATTATACAACTGTACTTCACTAGATTCATTAGATTAATAAATTACAAGCAGCAGGTATTTTTTGTGATTTATCAAAGGCATTTGATTGTGTGAACCGTAACATCCTTTTAGGTAAATTACAATTCTATGGTGTCACGGGAATTGCTGCAAAACGGTTCAAGTCGTACCTTGCTAACAGAAAACAAAGAGTGACAGTGCAAGGGACTAGTGAATTAAGCCAACAGTCATCATTAGATTCAGAAGAAATTACATGTGGTGTCCCACAAGGACCCATCTTAGGTCCATTGCTTTTTCTTGTGTAGATTAATGATCTTTCATCAGTTACACTACCAGAAGCAGAGTTAGCTTTGTTTTCAGATAATACAAGTATTGCGATACATCAAGCATAGTTATAGAAAGGTCTGCAAATGATATTGTCATGAATATGAATAAATGGTTTAAAGCCAACTCATGGTCATTAAACTTTGAAAACTTAGACTACATGTAGTTCAGAACATCTAAGAGATTTCCCACCATATGCATTAAGTATGAAGAAGATCAGATAGAAGAGGTTGATAGTATTAAATTCCTGGGATTACAGCTTGATAATAAATTCAGTTGGGAGGAGCACACCACAGAACTGCAGAAAAGACTTAACAAATCTGTATTTGCAATACGAGTGTTATCAGATATAGAAGACATAAAAATAAAAAAGCTTGCATACTATGCTTACTTTCATTCCCTAATGTCATAAGGTATAATATTTTGGGGTAAAGCTTCAAGTCAGTCAAAAGTCTTCAGAGTCCAAAAGCGTGTAATACTTATTATTTGTGGTGTAAATTCACGGACATCCTACAGAAGCCTCTTCAAAGAACTAGGTAAATTAAATACTGCCTCTCAGTATATTTATTCCTTAATTAAATTTGTCATAAATAATATATCCGTTTTCCCAACAAACGCCTCAGTCCCTACCTACAATACTAGGAACAAAAATGATCTACACAAGGACTTAAAATCACTTACTTTAGTTCGAAAACGTGTTCACTACTCAGGAAGAGATATTTTCAATAATTTACTAACAACCATAAAAAATTTAGCTACAAATAAAAATCAGTTAAAGAGGAGCCTGAAAGACTTTCTAGTGGCTAACTCCTTCATTCCACTGACGAATTCTTAAAATGAACCAAATGATGCATGTATCTGTATTCATACTATTAGTATTATTGTATTATCAGCTTGTAAAAAGTGTATGTACCTGTATTAGTAATATTATATTATCAACTTGCAAAAAAAGAGACATGTTCCACGTCCACGAGGATCTCGTTAACATAGATATATTGAACGAACCATCAATCTAATCTGCATGTTGGTGATACCTTTACTACTTAAGCTTAGAAAACTATGAAAAAGACCCTGTACACCGAAAATGCAACACCATGAAGGAAACAACTAAAGCAGACGAAATTCTCAGTTCGCGTTTGCGACGACGAGAGATACAGAGCCGCGTGGAATTGTCGCGCAGGACTGGGCGGCCGTTCCCTTCGGAGGGTCGCGTCCTCCCACGGGCATGGGTGGTTGCGTGTTGTCCTTAGTGTAGGTTAGTTTAAGCAGTTTGTAAGTCTAGTGACAGATGGCCACTGCAGCTTGGTCCCATATCTGGCGGCCGTCAATTGTGACGTCTGTAAAATTTGGTGCCAACTGGTTGAACGGCGCGACCTGAAAAATGGGAACACGTTATAGACAGATATTGTCAATTGACAGACACATACCTCTGAATCGATGAAAATATGAAAAAAAAAATTACATGAGAGTAAAGTTATAGCGAATTTTCTCCTCTATAAGTTCGTTTATTCAGTTTTCGTGTCAGATGAACGGTTAACCCGTTATCATCATTTAAATTTCGAGCTGTCAAAAGGCGATTACAAATGCCTACTTTTAGTGTTACTACCGTAACCTAAAGTGGCCCAAAAAGTGGCAAGAGACTGCTGAACTGTTAGCGTAGGCGTCAGTACTGAGGCTGCACCAGTGTTACGGTCTGGTGTGGTGTTGGATTCCACTTGGGCACTGCCCTAATACACCAACCAGCCAAGTTTATATCTCTGAACTGTTTGAACCTTGGCCGTTTTAGTTATAATAAAATTATTTATTTTCCTGTCGTTTACAATTACCTATCGTCTGGATGCAATACATGTCATATTTTGCCCTGTTAATTGTTTTTTCTTTTACAATGAATAATTTCTTCTTGTACCTAGTTAAGTTTAACAATATACAGCTTAACTAACTTGTGAAATAAAACTATAAATAACAATTAGAAAAACTGTAATTAAATAACATATATCCATTTAAGAAGAAGAAGTAAAAGCATAAGGGCAAGGACAAGGGTTTATATTAAAAAAGATAGTGAAAGAATAAAATGAATTTATATTTAATAGCAGAAGACGATAGGAGGGACAAATTATTAGAAGATGGAGTCCGACATCTTGTGATGCTTAATGATCGAGGACTTGGCCTTCTCATCAAGTCGTCAGCCCTCAACCATCGTTAGTATTATCTGTATGTTACAGTAACTACTAATTCAGATTGTAGTGGTCTTCTGTTTTGTTATGATCTATTAACAGGTTTACAGTGCCGTTTAGCCGGTGACAATAAAGCGACAATTAGCTGACACTTTCGTGTTTCTTGTTACTCCTACGTTTACAGTAGTTATTGGCTATTAAATGATGATCACTGCCTGTGTTGGGATCCGTGTTATTGTCCCGATTTCGGTTCGTTTGCTGGTTGTAAAATAATTATGTATGAAATATTGATATTCATTACGTCTGACATAATCAATTATTTTGATTTGAATGTCTCTTTAAAAGTCTCTGGTCAGTTTCTGATAAGATGCTGCGAAATTCCTGAAAAGGAACAATTTTATTTATTTCTTACCACCACAGGCTAGACTTTGTGGTGTCTATGCAGCTCGTAGTTTCTTGCTTCATGGTCTACAATGATGTGTGAACCTGTAAACTTTTGAATTTAATTTCTTGGATAACAGAAGGTCTCTATGTACCGAATGGAAATTGCCTGGAATTGCCAGGAGTATCTGTGTCTAATATAACAGTCAATTTTATAATTAGCTTCAAATAAAGTCCCGTGTGTAAAATCTACAGGTTCGTAATTCCAGGTGAGGTAGCTCCTGTAGACTCTCTTTCTACTACACTAAAATTACATGTTGAAGAGATGAAATAGTTGTAGACGAAAGCAGAACTTACTTTAAGTTGATCGTTCCTAACGCATCGATTCACTTTCCATAACATCCCAATAATGATAACATACTCCTATAGAATAATCTAAACTCTATCAGCAAAGAACAACCGCTTTTTCTCTTCCTAGTAATTACATGGAGATTCAATATGTTCTGAAAAATACTTTACGGTAAATTTTGATATGTATTAAATACAGCAAACATTCTAATTAGCCTTGAAATTAATGTATGACACAACAAAATCTTTTATCGACAATTACATCGTTAACAAATATGTGACACATAATAGTAACAGGTGTCTTACATGGTACACTCTATGCACTGTGTTTGCTCGCTGCGTACGTTGTTGTCTTCTGTATGGTCTGTTTCGTTTGTATTCGTCTTATGTCGCGTGCGAGATTTTAACTGTTAGTACGAGGTATATCCACAAAGTAAGTTCCGTTTGCTTATATGAAACTAACGTGTAAAGGTACAGAAAAAATATTTATTGTACAAAAATATACAACTATTAAACTACTTTTCTACATAGTTTCCGAAATTTTGTAGGCCCTTGCCATAGGGTGGTACAAGTTTTTGTATGCCTTCTTCGCAGAAGGTTGCCGCCTGTGTATTCAACCACGTGGTAAATTGTTCTTTCAACTCGTCGACATCGTTGAAGTTTTGATCACCAGGTATAAGAAAAAAGTCGCTAGGAGCGAGACTGTACGGAGGATGATCAACACGTCCCAGTGAAATTCCCGTAAGAGTTGTTTAGTCACATTCGCCTAGTGAGATCGGGTGTTAATGTGAAGGGGAAAAAATCCCTCCTTTCGTCTCTTCTTACACCTAAAATCTGTCCTTTGTGGTCAACACTTCAACGATGATAAGCTGAAAGAACATGTTAGCACGTAGTTGAATACACAGTAAAACTTCCCTTAACGGACACTTCCCAATAGCGGACTCCTCTCAATAGCGGACATTTTAAAATTCCCCTGCAAAACAACATTAGTCCTTATGCTAAAATTATTCCGAATAGCGGACATTCTATATAACAAACACGGACACCGTAATATGTCCCCCAACAACAATCAAACCTTCCAAATAACGGACAGCTTGCAAGAATCAGTGCATTCTTGCGTGTCAAAACTCTGGTGGCCGTCAATTCTAACGTGTGTTGATTGAAGATTTAGCGCGTTTCTTGTTCGTATTGCGTGGTTTCATGGCAGTGCCTACTATTGGAACTTATTGGAAGTACAGTACGTACAGTATTGGTTCATGCCGCACAGAAACAGCCGATGAGATTGCGGCGCCAAACACTTTCCGCCTGCTGTCGGTACATCAGACGAAGCCAAGCGTTGAGTACTAGACTCAATGTTGTGTTGCAGTATGGGCTTGGGTAGGACAGGGGAGAGGCGATAGGTGTATCGAAGGCTTTCATTTCATGGCTGCCACAACCTGGTTTCAACAGTCAAAAGCTTTGTTTAATGCGTATTGAGTGTTTTCGATTTGAAGTTTCGTTTTTGCACTACACGTTTTAAAATGCCCAAAGATAAAAGTGGCCAAATACCAAAAAACGCGAAACGAAAAAAGAATGTAACAAAAGCTTCGCTCTTTGCAGAAAATTGATGCTGGTGAGCCACCCACGAAAGTTGCTGCTGATTTGAACGTCGGTACGAGTGCGATTACTGATTGAAAAACAAACTGATCAGATATTTAGACATTTTGTTCCATTCAAGCGTCAAGCAGCGCAATGAAATCGCGAAGAAGAATGAGAAAAAGTTCATATCCTCAGTTAAAAGAGGTTTTATTTTTCTGGCATGGACAAAATAAGAGCCAAAGGCGTGCTAGTTAAGGTCCTCTACTTCTCTAAAAGCGATGACTTTTTATGAGCTCATTGAAGGAAAGGAGTAAGAATTCATTGGAAATTATGGCTGGCTGGATCGGTTCAAGAAGCGGCGTGGCATTCGCACGTTTAACGGTCGTACTTAGCGGTATTGACGCAATTCGGTGTGTTTCACGCGTGAAAACAGACTTCGGTTTTATCCGAGATTTTCATTATCCGAACCGGCCGCCATTCCGATCATTTCGGATAAACGGTAGTTCACTATTTTGTTTTTTATCCTTTTCTTAACAGCGGACACTTCTTAAAAGCGGACAGTTTTATTTTCCCCATTGGTGTCCGTTATACAGAAGTTTTACTTTAGTAGTAGTAGTAGTAGTAGTAGAGTAACTAGAGGAGTTTCTGTCTTCCGCTTGCAGCGTGCCTCCCTGTCTAACTTGGGCCATTTACACCACAGGCGACTGGAATTGCTGGCAGGGAAGCTGTGTCGTGGGGTGGAGAGGAAGCGCGGCGGCGTGTGATTGGCTCGCTGTCGCCGTCGTGCCTCGGTATTCCCCGCACGCCCGCCAGATAAGAACGAGGGGTCCTTCCCGCTCCCCCTTATACTGTGCTCTACTGTACAGGAAGCCACCTGCCACCGCTATACAGGCGCGCTCCGCCCAAACAGCCACCCAGCGGCGCCTGCCCGCCTCTGACTCACCGCAGGCGACCAGGGGCACTACGGGAGCGGTCCGCGTTACGCAACACCCGCAAACTCCGCGCAGGAGATCGCCTGCAAGTGCAGAGAAATGTCGCTTATATGGGGAGAGCGCGAGATGGGTGACACCGATCTGCCTCGCACCGTGACAGAAAAAGCAGGTAAATCATCCTTTTGATTACCTAAAAATCAGTAGGCTCTATTCAACCTATACAAAAACCAGACAGCGGTTATTAGAGTCGAAGGGCAAGAAAGGGACGCAGAGGCTGGGAAGGGAGTGAGACAGGGTTGTAGCCTTTCCCCAATGTTGTTCAATCTGTACATTGAGCAGGCAGTGAAGGAATGGAAGGAGAAATTTGGAGAGGGCATTAAAGTGCAGGGAGAACAAATAGCCGGCCGCGGTGGCCGAGGGGACTAAGGCGCTTTAGTCACGGTCTGCACTCCCACTACGGTCGGGGGTTCGAATCCCCTCTCGGGCATGGATATTTGTGCTGTCCTAGTTCGTAAGTAGTTCATAAATAGTTTGTAAGTTTAGGGACTGATGACCCCGTGGTTAAGTCCCATAGACTGTACAAACATTTGAACATTTTTGAATTTTTGGAGAAGAAATAAAAACATTGCGGTTTGCCGATGACATAGTAATTCTGTCAGAGACCGCAAAAGATCTGAAAGAGCAATAGAATCGGATGGACAGTGTCTTGAAAGGAAGATATAAGATGAACATTAACAAGAGTAAAATGAAAGTAATGGAATGCAATGTCAACAAATCAAGCGATGATGAAGGAATTAGATTAGCTAATGAGACAATAAAAGTAGTAGATGAATTTTGTTATTTGGGTAGCAAGATAACTGCTGATGGCCGAAATAAAGGAGGTATAAAATGCAGAATGGCTGTGGGGAGAAAAGCGTTTCTAAAGAAGCGAAGCTTGTTAACATCCAATATTAGTTTAAATGTTAGGAAGTCCTTTCTGAAAGCATGTGTCTGGAGTGTAGCATTGTATGGGAGTGAAACGTGGACGATTAGGAATTCAGATAAGAAGATGATAGAAGCTTTTGAAATATGGTGCTACAGACGAATGGTGAAAATTAGGTGGGTAGATCGTGTAACTAATGAGGAGGTGCTTAACCAAATCGGGGAGAAAAGAAGTTTCTGGCATATCCTGACTAAGAGAAGAGTTAGATTGGTTGGACACATTCTGAGTCATCAAGGAATTGTCAATTTAGCATTAGAAGGAAGCGTGTGGGGTAAAAATCATAGACGGAGACCGAGGGACGAATACAGTAAGCAGATTCAAAAGGATGTACGTTGCCGAACGTATTCTCAAATGAAGAGACTTGCACAGGACATGGTAGCGTGGAGAGCTGCATCAAACCAGTCTGCGGACTCAAGACCACAACAACAACATAGGAACAATACTAATTTTACGAACTGTGTGTTAGTTAGTTCAATAGTGCGTGTAATGCTGACGTAGCGAAGTGGGTACGGGAATAGACTGCTAATTTTGCGGCCCCAGCTCGATTTCATCCACTATTTATTTATTTCAGTTCGAAATAATACGTTGCAATGTAACGCTTCTGCCGCGCGGGAGTAGCCGAGCTGTCTGGAGCGCAGTGTTACGGATCGCGCGTCCTTTCGCGTCGGAGTTTCGAATCCTCCTTTGGGCATGGATGTGTGCGTGGTCCTCAGATTAGTTTAATTAGTTTTACTAGGGACTGATGACCAACGTAGTTTAGTCCCATAGAATTACAAACATTTGAATATTTGTTACGCTTATAATTTTAAAATTTAAAATACTAAAATATTTCAGTGCTGTTGAATTCCTACGGCGAGCGTTAGGATAAGGCGCAATTAAAAGATATTCAATTATGCAGCACTAATTCAGTGCCCCCGTTTCCAACCCAATTATTCGGTACTAGCTGCAAGTACCCGGCTTTGCCCGGGTTTAAAATAAGGTTTTCTGTAGAAGCGTACAAAACCGTTTATTTGGACGTAATAAAAGGGTACATTTATTTTAAAGCAATGTGATAAACAACATTTTTGGCAGGTCCTTTTGGAGTATGTACAAAAAGATTTTCGTCTTTGCCCACTCTGGAGCAACAGTAAGAGACGGAGACTTACAAGGAAAGTGCGTGTTTTACCTGCGATTCACCAGGATACCCATTTCAGCTTATGTGAGGCGGCGCAATGAATTTTCCCATGACGTAAGTTACAGAGGCAAATACTTTAATTGAAACTATATAAATAGCTGCCGCCATCCTTTTCAGACGATGAGTTTTCTTAGAACTTTGGTGAACAGAGCAAATATTATTTCTGACGAAAGTAGTCTGCAAGATGAACTTTCCCGTTTACAGAGAGTATTTGCAGACAATGGGTATGCTCCACAGCAGATACAGAAGGCACTGCAAATGAAACCGAAAGAGGCCACGAAGAACCCAGAAGAAGACGAAGAAACCTGTAAATCCATGGCTTTCCTGTCATATGTGGGTAGCCTCTCGTCAAAAATAGGACGGATTCTCGGCAAACACAAAGTGAAAGTGATTTTTCGTCCTCTACCCAAGGCAGCTGCACTCGTGGGCTCTGTCAAAGATGATTTGCTGCTCCGAAAATCTGGAGTATACAAAATTCCATGTGAATGTGGACTTTCTTACATCGGATAAATAACTCGTACTGTCCATGAAAGATGTGCAGATCACAGAAGATACACACAACTTTTACAACCTAACAAGTCGGCAGTGGCAGAGCACTGTACTGACACTCGTCACAGTATGTTGTATGACAAAGTCGAAATTTTGACAACTATATCATCCTTTTGGGCCTCTGTAGTGAAGGAGGCAATTGAAATTCACTTGACGACGAATTTAATTAATAGACATACTGGTTTCAATATAGATAAAGCATGGAATCCGGCACTTTCTGTAATAAACTCACAAAGAGGTCGTGACAGTGCATCTGATAGTGATATATCGACATGCCAACACCGATCGACCGATCGCAGGGTCATAGATTGTGGCGGTACTGGCTTGTAAGCCAGCAGCAATTTCTGTATTTTATTTCATAATTTCATTTACTTATAATGAAATAGACATGGGATAGTAGGAAGTGGTTGTGCCAGATAGTAGCCAGATGGTACTGTAAGTACAGTCCCGTGGGAAAACTCCGCCCCTTTCTCTAAGTGTGATCTGATTGGCTGTTGCTATATCTTTACGCGCCACAACCTCCCAGCTATTTTATTAATTATTTAATAAATAAAACTTCAGTTATTAATTTTATTACTATAATGTGTGTTAATTAATCGTTTATGTTTACACTATTGTTTTGTAGAGTCATTAGATTAAGTATTTTAGGTAAAGAGTGTGTATGATGTTCTAGAAGGGTGGGTTGGCGCCAAAACTCTAGGCGCTAGCGTGGAGCCCAGCTCCACTGCTAGTCAGTTCACTGCGAGCCCCGACACGGTAAACATCTAGCGGCACTTACGATAACCAGTATTTTATTAATCGGTCGATAATGGGGCTAAAGATTTTTGTACATTGCGTGCAATGTATATCAAAGTGTGTTATGACTTTTAAATTTGTGAATTTTGTAAACTAATATTGACGTCAACATGCGGGTTGTAGCTTCTGTATTCGTGTGATTCATAAACATAAAAAGAGCCACTGGCATCTCTGAAGGAATTCATCGACTTCGTTAAAGGTAGTTAACCACAGTATCCACCATTTTCAATTTTAGCCTCACCTCAGAAATACTTTCGAGTCTACGACCTGTGTGCTGCTTCTGCGTTGGGGACATCTACGAGAGAGAAGACACCATGTTAGACAAATATTAAGTGACTACCGCCTACGGGCCTCACGTGTAACGTTCGGTCTATTACAACTAGACGAGTTAGCACGCTGCTCGCGGTAACGTGAGTGAGGTAAAGGGAAGATAGGAAAGTGTCAAGGAAAGTGGACTTGATAACATAAACTTTAAGCATATCATTGATAGGTTTAAAGAAATTTTTTTCCTATCTCCACCCCCGTCGTGAAACTCGTGCATTATGCACGTCTTTGCCGCCGACCAACGTCTCTGGCGCATGCGCAGTCACACGGTACGCGAGTATAAAGGCTAGTTTACACGACGACACTACATTTCATGAAACTGCGCTACTGGCCAATGTGCATGCGCGGCAGGCGTCCGCGCAAGTCGTTGACGAAACCAAATAGTTTTGGCACCTTCCAATTTTGGCGAAACTGATTGCGCATGTTTTGAGGTTAGGTTATGACCAATACAGAACAAAATAGAATATACAGGGGGGAACGGAAGAAATAATTAGGTTTTTGAACATATATGCGTTGCGTAGGTGTGTGCGATTTTAACGGCGTGTTAGTGCTCTTCTACCAATTATTTGTGAAATTAAATATTGATCTGTTGACGATTAGTGAATTGCAGACTAAAATACGTCCAATTCAAAATACCTATACAAACGAAATATGGCAATTGTGGATTTCGGAACACGGTAGAAGTACTGCAGAGACGAATATCTACTTGACAAGAAACGTAATGCAATTTGTAATTTCAGTACTGGTAACAATGCTTCACGCATAACGGTAACATGTTTCTTTATTGAATTACTAACTCTGTTGCCGCGGTGTGGTAGCCGAGCGGTCTAAAGCGTCTCGCTGCGGAGCCCGCGGTTGCTTGCCGTGGAGGTTCCAGTCCTCCCTGGGGCATGGGTGTGTGTGTTTGTCCTTAGGTTACTTTACCTAGGTTTAAGTAGTTTGTAAGCTACGGACTGATGACCACGCAGTTTGGTCCGATAGATTTACAAACATTTGAACATTTTAACTAACTCTGTTAATAAGGAATGTGAACTTCTCTGGTGACATTCAAAGTTGATTAAAATAACTTCTAGGGTCTTGAATCACAATTTCTTTCAGAAATGTTGCTGAGCAACAGAGGTGACGTCTTTTTTAAATCCATTCACGAACCCAAACACGTTTCTTATTCTTTTTATGTTTAGTCTTATGCATCGACTTCAAATAGACAAGCAATAGATTCGCCACACCTCTTACAGCTACCAAAACTTTCATTTTACGGCGTCTACGGCACTCACAAAACAACGAAACTGAAGTGTATAGTATTGGCGCCGTGTCTAGAGTCATACACGAAACCAGTTGCGCGCAATTCATTTCATGCAATGAGTTTCGCAACCTAGTTTCGTTGTGTAGACTAGCCTTAAAGGGCCGAAGCGAGCACTGGAGCGTCGGTCATTCGGCTCACTCTGAAGATGGCTGAACGTTACACAACCGAAATATTAGAAGAAGAAGATAAATTCTTGCGGCTGCACACCCGAAATTTAATGGAACGAAACTATATATATATATCTGTGCTTCTTTATGTTTTATACTCGTATCTTAACTTTTTCTATAAAATACGTGGGACGCACAGTTAAAGAAAATGGGAAGAACTTACGTAATGTATTTTTAGTAGCAATAAAACGAGTCATAAAGAGGGAAAAATGTTTATGGCCGTTTTTCTAGATAGTTAAAGGCGCCGCCGTGCCGGTATGAGAGGCTATTAGACCGCAGCAGCCGTCGCTTCCGCCGCTGGAATGGTCGAGTGTCAGCGCAGTCGGTAACTTGGAGCGCGCATGCGCAGAGCGGCCCCGTCCCGCTGCCGCCAGTCTTCATTAAGCGCGCCCACTTGTCGGCCGGCACTTGTTTTCTTCCGGCGGACACGTCACCGGCCCCTCAGCGTCCACTGGCTTCAGCTGACGTTGCCTCGAGAACCACTGCCAACGTCTGCACCAAACCCAAAGCCCTTCTCTCACAGACTGAGCATGGCTTCACCTCACTGAAGTACTCTACAATGTGCATTTATTTCAGAATACCGGATACAATAAGCAATGTTACCATCATCTGACACATTCTTTTTTTTATGTTGTCTAAATCTATGCGAGCTCCTGTAGTACTTTGATCCACAGGAAGGATACATGGCCTACCTTGACACAACCAAGCTGACGTTGCAGTGGTCCATTTAGTATTGACTTTGGGCATGCGACGTTGGAGCTTTCTTTTATCAAGGTTTTCACTGAGAGTTGTGTTAAACCTACACCAGGCACCCTCCCTATGAAACAAACATAAGAGGGTTGGAATTTAGTGGCAACACTGCTGTGAAGGCACTGTCTGTCTGTCTCTGTTTGGCCCTTTTCCGGCACATGCATGGTCGGCACTGTGTTAACGAAGGTGACCGGATGCCCTTCCTGCCGCCACCCCATGTCCCCCAGGAGGGAATGTGTACCACAAATGTCTGCGTATAGTGTTAAAATGTGTGTGAAGGTGTAAAGTGTTACGAAATGAAAGTTCCTGGCAGATTAAAATTGTGTGCCGTAACCGGGACTCGAACCAGGGATCTTTGCCTTTCGCGGGCAAGCGCTCTAGCGACTGAACTATCCCGACACGACACACGATGCCGCCTCACAGCTTTACTTCCGCCATACCTCGCCTCCTACTTTTCAAACTTCACAGAAGCTCTCCTGCGAAACATGCAAGAATAGCACTCCTGGAAGAAAGGATATGGTGGAGACATGTCAGCGCACACTCCGCTGCAGAGTGAAAGTTTCATCCTGTTACGAAATGTTTGCGAATCGTTCACTGAGGCGAGACTTGGAGACCAGCCCGGTATTCACCTAGAGGGGATGTGGAAAACCGCCAAAAAACCACATCCAGGCTGCCCGGCACTGCGATCCCTTTCGTTAATCAGCAGGGCAGATTCGAACCGGTACCGGTACGCCTTCCCGTCTCGGAAAGCGGTGCGTTAGACCATACGGCTAACCGAGCGTTCACTGCTGTGAAGACACTATGCAATGGAATCTACTATTGTCGCTGATAGCACACGTTGGTGAAATACCTACCTCACCTCCGAACAAATGGATTCGCCCGTCTCACAATAGAAGCAAACACAGTCAGTTATGAGCGAGCGGGCTAACGTAACGTTCCTCCACGGCAGATAGTCAGTACACAGCATTACTTTTCGTTTTTGGAATATCACCTGCGACCAACTTTGCGAAAGAACTGGCAGTAACTCACTCATTATTTTGCACAACAATGTTCGGTCGATAAGACTGGGAAGTACTGTACCATCCACCATACTCCTCGGACTTAAGTCCTTGTGACTTCGATTTCATTCCGAAGATGAAGGACCCACTTCGTAGCATTTGCTTCACAACTGTTACAGAGATTCGACAGGCAATAGACCGCTCCATTCGCACCATCAACAGAACAGGCTCTGCTAACGCCTTCCACATAGCTAGCGACGGGTTCTATACAACGCAGGTGACTACTTTGAAGGAGAGTAACAGGTGCAAAGATGTAACGCTTTTTTATCGGTTGTGAATAAATAGTTGCCACTATTTATGTTCCAACCCTCGTCTTTGTAAAGATGGAATAAACAGGTGATGCAACATTGTTTACTGAAACCGATAGTCTCGAATAAATCAACAGTATAGCGGTCCTGGCTACGGAATATTTTTTTTCCGAACTTCAATATGGCCCCCTCTCTCGAAATCTGAGGACACTGTGTGACGTGTCTCTGATGTGAGCGCTACACTGTAGGGTTGACGTGTGGTCTGGAGACGGAAAAACCTGTTCAGACTTGGGAACTGTTTCACTGGTAACTGGTAACTTAGTTACAGATCAGGGGTGCACACGAGGTCTTCCCGCGGGCGCTGCAGGCGTGGGCGTCAGCCGTGCTGTCAGGATGCGCGCGCAGCTCCCGGTCCCTTCCTCGCCATCAAGACTGAACGCTGTCGACAATACACGAACGACAGCTGACGCCTGAGCCTGTAGTCACGTTAAACTGCAATGCTATTACTGTAGGATGACACTTCAATTAATACTAACAACACAAAACCTATGACATGAGCATTACAAGTCAATCTGGTGGTGTACAGAAGTACCGTTCAATGAGAATGAAATTACACCTTAAAACAGTTACGTCGTGGAGAAAATCAAATGAATTTACATTAGACTACACGTTTACGCACCACTTTTCCACGAATGGCATTTTATGTCAATTATCAGGCTGCTTTGTTAGATATGGTTGTCAGTGAATGAAGTTCTGTTCTCGATTTTTTTATTGCAGTGTTACCAGCTCGTGCATTAAAAAAAAAAAAAAAAAAAAAAAAAACCCTAAAGGCCGGTACACACTAGAGCGCTGCAATACGCAACTTCCGACCGGTTACGGCTCCCTTAGTGAAGGCCACATAGTTGTTCCGTGTCTGTTGCTCCCACTCCAGACGTGCGAATAACCCAACACGACCGAGCTCCGACATCTAGCTCTCCTCAACCCGCCTCGCTGTACAATACAAACCGAGCGAGATGGCGCAGTGGTACCACACTGGACGGTGGTTGAAATCCACCTCCGGCCATCCAGATGTTGGTTTACCGTGGTTTTCCTAAATCACATCAGGCAAATACCGGGACAGTTCCTTAGCCAAATTTCCGAACGTGAGCTCCGCCTTCAATAAACCTAGTCTCCCTTTCTTTCTTTGCTACAATATAAATCCGATCTCTCTCACTTTTAGGCACAACTGTAACGTTTCGAAAATAGTTTTCGTGATACAGTTAAGTTCATACAGGACGTCCAAAATAGTTCGATGTAACTGTTTCATAACAATAAAAAAATGGTATGACTCATTTCCAAAAAGAAGATTCATTTACTTGGTCGTAAGTATCTGGTGTTAAAAATACCAATATCTTAGTACACATCAATATTGCTTTGACTCCTGCGGATGCTATATGTAGGTGGAACTACACTAAGAGCGGCGTACACCTCAAGGGGAAAGGGAAGGGAAACTGCAGATAAAGGGGGGGGGGGGCACTATCATGCTAGAATGCCAGTGGTTGTAGGTGTCAGAGAGACGCGTTGTTTAGGATAGGGAGGGAGGAAAGAAAACCAGTTTTAGGAGAACTTTGAAGACACCCTCGGTTTAAAAAACAGATGAACAGGAGGTAGATTATAGTAAACAATGTTTAACACAAAAGTATTCAGTAACTACCAGTAAATCTTTACCCAACCACTTATAATCTCATTTCTGAGTGGCAACTCGAAGAGTTCGCAAATCGACTACGTATTTCTTGATTTCCAGAAGGCTTTTGACACCGTACATCACAAACGGCTTTTAATCAAATTGCATGGTTATGGTATATCGCCCCAAATTTGCGACTGGATAGGGGATTTCCTCTCAGAGAGGACACAGTTCATAGTAATCGATGACAAGGCATCGACTAAAACAGAGGTGATATCAGGCGTTCCACAGGGTACTATTATTGGTCCTCCTTATTTACATAAGCAGCTCTCTTAGCTTGTTTGATGACGCCGTCATTTACCGTCTAGTAAAATCATCTGAAGATCAAAAACAACTGCAGAACGATCTGAATAAGGTATCACTATGGTGTAACAATTGGCAATTGACTCTAAATAATAAGAACTGTGAAGTCGTCCACATGAGTACGAAAAGAAATCCGTTAAACTTTGTTTACAAGATAAATCAATCAAAAGTGAAGGTCGTAAACTCTACCAAATACCTAGGGCTTACTATTACTTTAGACTTAAAATGGGGAAAAACACGTAGATAATGTCGTGGGAAAGGCGAACCAGAGAATGCGTTTTATTGGCAGAACCCTTAAAACATGCAATAGAACTACTAAAGAAACTGCACACACTTCGCTTGTCCGTCCTTTCTTGGAGTATTGCTGCCCAGTGTGCGATCCTTATCAGGTGGGTTTAACGGAGAACATCGAAAGAGTCCAAAGAAGGGCAGCTCATTTCGTATTGTCACGATACAGGGAAGACAGCGTTACGGAAATGATACAGGATCTGGGATGGGAATCATTACAACAAGGGCGTTTATCGCTGCGGCGTGGGCTACTTACGAAACTCCAATCGCCTACATTCTCCTCCGAATGCGAAGATATGTTGTTGACTCTCACTTACATAGGCAAAAATGATCATCAGCAGAAAATACGAGAAAACAGAGCTCGAACGGAGGGATTCAGACGTTCTTTCTTTCTTCTCGCGCGCTATTCGAGAATGGAATGGGAGATAAAATAGTATAACACGGTGGAGCAATGAACCCTCTGCCTGGCGCTTAAATGTGATTTGCAGAGTTTCGCATGTAGATGAAGATGTAGATACATATCGAATCAATTTTTAGATGAAACTTATTAATTTCGCCAAAAAATAAACAAATAAATAAATAAAATAAAATCCTTAATATATTGTCACGTATAGACTTCTTTTATCAAAATGACACGTTCCAAATCGTTGCAAAATGTCGTATTTATGATCTACTGAACAAGTATTAATCTAATCATGCAAGTTAATTACAAATACTGTACTGTGTTTTTAATTAGTGCTGGTATTTCTGAACGACTTTATATGAGATTTCTTTCAGGTGTTTTTCTTTAGATAACTTTTCCCCAACTGCAAACAATACTTCAGGACATTTTATGCACGAAAATGACTCAACAGATTTGTGGTTTCCGTCGAAACCCAACAGAATTATATTGTAGATTTTTCAGACTCTCATGTTTCTTACGTGCGGACACGTCGGTGAAACGTAGTCATTATTATTATTATTATTATTATTATTATTATTATTATTATTATTATTATTTTGACTTAACGAGTCGGTAAGTCAATATTATTCATGAACTCCGCCTATTGCTAATTCACGCTAAACTAAACAGTGTTCCGTCTCAATTAGTTCGGAATATCGAGTCTTTACTGCAGTAGTAATCACGCTGTAAAAGTAGTGTCAGCGTTGGGTCAGTTGAGCGGGGAGACGTTGTAGGTTTTTCTACCGGCACTGTTGTTGTCCATATCTGGCGAGTGCGGCTCCTAGATGCCCTACGCCCACGCCCTCTGGTAGCGTGCGGGGCAGTTCCCCAGGGTCCACCAGCGGTTGCTCCCCTCACGGAAGCGGCCCTCAGACCTCAGGCCTCTGACGTTGCGTAAGGCGGCTTCACCGACTCGCAGTTCGGTACTTACGTAAAGGCGACAAGTTGAGATGCAAGCCGTGCTGAGAGCCAGTGTACTTACCTGCAACAAAGAAGAGAGGCACGTTACACAATAGGCCAATTAAACCACGAACTGACATTGTAGGGAGGAAAGAAAGGTTGAAAAGAAGCAACAGGTACGTGTTAAATACAGCGATAATTCACTTGATATTCGAGGAATTTTACAAGGAAAACTATAGCTGCAAATGAAGATCAGAACACAATATATTTTAACAATGGAAAATCCGATAGTAGTCACAATAATCGAGGAAAGGTAACAACTCACCGTAAAGCGGCTCGCTGAGCTGCTGACAGACACGAAAATAGATAATCACATCCAAACAACTTAAATTATCAGACGTGCCCTTCGTCAGAAAAAGAAACATACCGGGTGATCAAAAAGTCAGTATAAATTAAAAAACTTTATGAATTACGAAATAATTTAGATAGAGAGGTAGAAATTGGCACACGTGCTTGGAATGGCATGGGGTTGTATTAGAAAAGAAAAAAAAGAAACTTAAAAAAATCAAAAACAAAAAAATCGGGTCGTAACACATCTGAAATGTAACGGCCACTGTTCAAAGTGCCGTCGATGCGAACAAAAGGTGACCGAGACGTGTAACCAATGGCACCCCATACCATCACGCCGGGTGATACGCCAGTATGGCGATGACGAAACACGCTTCCAATGTGCTTTTATCGCGATGTCGCCAAATACGGCTGCAACCATCATGACGCTGTAAACAGAATCTGGATTCATCCGAAAAATGACGTTTTGCCATTCGTGCACCCAGGTTCGTCGTTGCCTACACCATCGCAGGCGTTCCTGTCTGTGATGCAGCGTCAAGGGTAACCACAGCCATGGCCTCCGAGCTGATAGTCCATGCTGCTGCAAACGTCGTCGAACTGTTCGTGCAGATGGTTGTTGTCTTGCAAACGTCCCCATCTGGTGACTCAGGGATCGAGACGTGGCTGCACGATTCCCGTTACAGCCATGCGGATAAGATGCCTGTCATCTCGACTGCTAGTGATACAAGGCCGTTGGGATCCAGCACGGCGTTTCGTATTGCCCTCCTGAACCCAGCGATTCCATATTCTGCTAACAGTCATAGGATCGCCACCAAACGCGAACAGCAATGTCGCGATACGATAAACCGCAATCGCGATAGGCTACAATCCGACCTTTATCGAAGTCGGAAACGTGATGGTACTCATTTCTCTTCCTTACACGAGGCATCACAACAACGTTTCACCAGGCAACGCCAGTAAACTGCTGTTTGTGTACGAGAAATCGGTTGGAAACTTTCCTCATGTCAGCACGTTGTAGGTGTCACCACCGGCGCCAAATTTGTGTGAATGCTCTGAAAAGCTAATCATTTCCATATCACAGCATCTTCTTCCTGTCGGTTAAATTTCGCGTCTGTAGCACGTCATCTTTGTGGTGTAGCAGTTTTAATGGCTCGGGGTGTATTTTTCTTATTTTTATTTTATTTTTATTTATTTATTTATTTTAGAGAATTTCGTTTCTAGCTTGTTGAACTAATTTATATTGCCGAACGCGTTTCCCAGGTCGACAAATACTATGAACGTATCTTAATTTTTTTCAACCTTGTTTCCATTACCACGAAAATTGGCCGGCCGCGGTGGCCAAGGGGACTGAGGCGCTCCAGTCACTGTCTGCACGGCCACTACGGTCGGGGGTTCGAATCCCCCCTCGGGCATGGATATTTGTGCCGTCCTGAGTCTTTGGTAGTTTATAAGTAGTTTGTAAGCTTAGGGAGTGATGAAAATGTTCAAATGTTTGTAGAGTCTATGGGACTTAACTACGTGGTCATCAGTCCCTAAACTTACAAACTACTTATGAACTACTTACAACTAAGGACGGCACAAATATCCATGCCCGAGGGGGGATTCGAACCCCCGACCATAGTGTCCGTGCAGACCGTGACTGGAGCGCCTCAGTCCCCTCGGCCACCGCGGCCGGCAGGGACTGATGACCCCGTAGTTAAGTCAAATAAGTTCTACAAACACTTTTTTTTTTTTTTTTTTTTTTTTTTACACGGAAATGGACATGACTCTCTCTCTTTTTGCTGACTTTCCTAAAGCCAAATAGCTCATCTCAAACAGATTTCATTAAGACGTCGACGTTCACAGAAGGCCAGAAATTCAACCTTTGGAAATCGATCATATTAGAAGAAGAATCGAAACTAAGTAGCGATTACAGCGCGGATTGGACGTTTCTTTAGGCTGACAGCCGACAGTTTTCCCACCGCACCGCGATAATGAAAAGACGCACTGGGGCGGGCGTTAAGCGCCTCTCTCAAAGCGTTAATTTGCTCCTTTCAGGGAGGAGAGAAAGAGATCGGTAATTGTGAAGCTCAAAGCGGCCGTCCGACAGGAGGAGGATCCCTATTGAGAGGTCCGCGGCCTTTCTTCACGCCGGGCCTCAACGGGCGGGCTGGAACGGGGCTTTCTGGTGTCGGGTTATCAGCCGCGACCCAAAACGCCTCGGCTCAATCACCGAAGGCTTGAGATAGGGGCAGGCGCCGCAGGAAGCGACCGATAGGGCGACAGAGGCGCAGGAATACACCGGTATCGCCGCAGCAAAGTTAAACAGGGCGACAAGCGCGATACCCGGACACACCCAGTGCTGGCTGACGCTACGGCCCAACCCAGACTGAACAACGCGTCGCTCCCGTTCAGACAGTTTGCGGCGTCTTGTCTCGAACATAAGAAATGTTCAAATGTTTGTAAAGCTTATGGGACTTAACTACGGGGTCATCAGTCCCTAAACTTACAAACTACTTATCAACTACCTTATACTAAGAACGGCACAAATATCCATGCCCGAGGTGGGATTCGAACCCCCGACCGTAGTGGCCGTGCAGACCGTGACTGAAGCGCCTCAGTCCCCTCGGCCACCGCGGCCGGCAAACAACATAAGACCCCACAGTTGTTGTTGTTGTTTGTTGCAGTTCACCACGTCACTCTTTTCCGTGGTCATATGTCATTAAAGCTATGGGACCAAACTGCGCCGGCCGCGGTGGCCGAGGGGACTGAGGCGCTCCAGTAACGGTCTGCACGGCCACTGCGGTCGGGGGTTCGAATCCCCCTTCGCGCATGGATATTTGTGCCGTCCTAGTTCGTAAGTAGTTAATAAGTAGTTTGTAAAATTAGGGACTGATGACCCCGTAGTTCAGTCCCATAAGCTTTACAAACATTTGAACATTTTTGACCAAACTGCAGGGTCATCGGTCTCTAGACTTACAAAATACTTCAGCTTAGGTAAGAACAACACACACATCCATGCCGGAGGGAGGACTCCAATCTCCGACAGGGTCTTTTCTGTGCAAGCATCTTCATTTTCCAGTAACGATGTCAACCTTAACGTGATTAATATAACAAAAACAACAACAACAAAAAAACAAAAAAAAACGAAAAAAAACCAAAACAAAAAAAACAGTCTTGATCGTAAAGATTAGCAGTTTCTATTTACCTGCTGGCAGCAGAACAGCCAGGACAGCCCAGCCCAGCTGAGTCCAGCACTGGCCAAATGGGCTGCATTTTGTTTCGAAGATGACCTACATCAGGTCGAAACCGGTAAATAGAATCTGTTAATCTTTGCGATCAAAACTGTTTTTTGTAATATTAATCGTACCAAATAGATAACTGTTTTTCTCCTCTGACAATTCTGTCAAAATTAATGATCCTTGACGTATTCGTATCTCGGCAACCCTCTTTTGTACTTCGCTCCAATACTAAATTGCGGAGTCCATGATGCATCAGAATGTGTCCTATCAGTCGATCTCTGCCCCAAGTTACACCATACACTTCTTTTCTTCCAAATTCTGTTAAAAAGATATTGAAATGTCTATAAACCTATGGAACTAAATCACTGTGGTCATCGGTCCGTAGACTCACAAACTACTTAAACTAACCAAAAACCTATCAAAACGGCAACACACACACACCCATTCCCGAGGAAGGACCGAACCTCCGGTGGAAGCGGCTTTGCAGTTCCTGACGTGGTCCCTAGAAGCGCACGGTCATTCCGACCATCCCCTCCCCCTCCAAATTCTGTCTAGCGCCTCTTCATTCGTTACGCGAACTACCAATCTAATCTTCTCTTCTTGTCTGAACAGTTTATTGTCCACATTTCATTCCCGTTCAAGGCTACATTGCATCAACTACTTCCACAAAAGGCTTCTTAACACATAAATTAATATTCCGTGTTTTAACCCATTTCTTCCCAGTGTTGCGTACACGCAACACAAAATTTAGCCTTACAAAATGCAGTCGAAAAGGACTTACTATACAAAACTCACCACATATGTGTTAAAAGGCATTCGCGAGCTCTCTGTAAAAAGTTTCACAATTATCTTAACACACAATTATCTTAACACTTCCAGATTTACAAACGTCAGACGATCTACATACACAAGAAATGTCAAGTTCAGCTTCACACAGAGTGTTTTTCAATATTTCATGAGTGATACCATCAACGTAAGTCAGAGTTATCATATAATAGACAATATTGCACAGTTTGAACAAATAGAAGAATGTGATCACAAAAACTAATTTTTTCTATTTTTTTACTAGGAAACAGCGCAACATATGGGTGGTGCAAATTACAACACATATTGCTAGTTTGTAATATTTGTAATGTTATTTCAATTATTTTAAAGAGAACCTGATGACTAAATATAACACTTCACAATTTCTATTTTTGGGAAGAAATGGATTAATTCAACCCATTGTTTTCAGTGTTCTGTTCATTCCGTATGTTTTACTTCTGTAAAATGAAGGCGCGGCAGAATAGCCGTGCGCACTAAGGCGCCCAGCTGCGGAACGCGCGGCCTTCTGTCGTCGGGGTTTCGAGTCCTCCCTCGGGCATGGGTGTTTGTGTTGTACTTAGCATAAGTTACTTTAAGTTACTCTAAATAGTTTGTAGTCCTAGGGACTAATGAGCAACGTAGTTAAGTCCCTTAGATTTACAAATATTTGAACATTTTTGGTAAAATGAAAAGAATTCGCCTTCAGTCACAATGGTGATTTATTAATGACACGATGTGTGTGTAGTGGGAATATCATCTACTCCAGGGGCCCTGTTTGGACTCAAATCTTTGAATGCTCTGTCAAATTCTTCTCGCAGTGTCGTATGTCCTGTCTCATCTTCTTCTACTTCGTCTTGCGATTCTACAAAACTGCCTTCAAGTTCATTTCGTTTGTATCCGCCCACAATATATTCTATCCGCCTTTCAGCTATTCCTTGTTGGCTTTCTACTGATTTCCCATCTAAGTTCTTAATATTCACGCAGCTGCTTTACTTGTCTCCAAACGTCGGTTTTGCTTTCCTATTTTCTTGTAGGCGGTATCCATCTTTCCCCTAGTTACACATTCTTTTACACTGAAACATTGAAATATTTGATAAATATTTGGGAGAATGGATACAATTAAATGGAATGGATGATACTACAAGTAAAGAAAGATCAAGGAAAAGGCAAGTAGTGTACAATCTCACCCAAAACCGATGTAATAAAATATCAATGTCATTGCAGGAAAAAAACAGTACGCAAAACTAATTAAACCGGAAGTTTTGCATGGATGTGAATGCCTAACACTGAACAATATCAATTAGAAAAAAAATCCTCATAAAATTTTAAATCTTTATAAACAGTTAACATTTTAACATTAAAAGTAATAAAAAAGACGTTCAACTACAAATACTTGCATTTGCAGTCTAGCCAATTGTGCTTAGCCAATCTGCACTTGCTGTCGATCTCAGTTTCCATCCAGCTGTACTCCCTTTTGCCTTCGTCACTTGCTGCACTTTTATATTTAGGCCTACTCCTTTCATCAATTAAGTTCAGTATTTTGCTTTTCTCGAAGTACCGTTACACTGACACACCACTGTCTCTCACAAGGAAATGGTCAGACTTGTCATGCCGAAACATGTATTGATTTTTTACCACTGTTACTTAACATTGAAGGAAGTCCGTGTGCAGAATGTTAGCTGCTGACATGACCTGGAAGTCACCTAAAAAGAAAATCACGAAAATGGCTGTTTTTCCTGCTTGGTGCTTGCGGTGACGGCTGGTCACCCCTGGAACTGGCGAGTCGCGAGCTGTTGTTATGGTGAGCGTTGTGCGCATGGTCGGGAGGTGCGGCCGTCTTACCGCGGCTTTCACTGAAGAGCAATATCATTGCACGGTTTTGTTGGAAAGGAGAAACGAATATTCGTTTCTGTGGCATGCACTTCCTTTACATTCCTGGTACGTATTTCGAAACATACCTTCCTGAAACTGGTTAGAGATGTGAAAGATATTCTGTACATCTACATCTATACTCCGCAAGCCACTTTACGGTGAACATTCAATCTCCCCTCACAAAAGATGGCAAACCCTGTAAATGTTTTGCTGCTTGCCAGACGCCAAATGAAGCAATCAACAGAAAACACGCGTGAAGACTGTGTGATGTGCGACATGGTAGTTAAACTTCTAGACGAGCATGTAAATAGCGCAGACATGTGGCTAGAAACGACTGAAACATTCGATACTGCAGGCTGTGAATCTATAGACGGCGAAGAAACGGAAGAAAGTTGCACACATGAAGACTCTTCGATTGATAGTGCCACGTACCATCATCAATTATCTCCGAAAGCAACACCAGGAACTACAATTACATTATCAGACAAAGAGAAAGCGGTGAAGTATTGGTTGAACGAAAGTGGTAAGAAACGCCTACGTATCAGTACTGTTCAAAATAGGTATCGCTTTGGCCGTTCTGAACGTGAATTGTATAGGTGGAAAAAGGAAGTCGCTGGACGACGTATGAGTCGACTGGAAATTGCGACGGAGATAAATATGCGACTTTATGAGCAATTTGCCGATGCCATACAAAGTCATTTAGGGCCAGCGACACAACTTTGCGTGATTGGGCGTTAGAGATTACCAACACGATATGCAAATGTTCAAATGTTTGTAAATTTACCGGACCATACTGCGTGGTCATCAGTCCGTAGCTTACAAACTACTTAAACATAGGTAAACTAACCTAAGGAGAAACACACACACCCATGCCCCAGGGAGGACTCGAACCTCTACGGCGAGCAACCGCGCGCTCAGCAGCGAGACGCTTTAGACCGTTCGGCTACTCCACCGCGGCACGCGATAGGCACTAAAGAATTTACAGCTTCTCGAAGATGGATTAGTAGCTTCATAAGATCACAAAAATAACAAAATTTGTATCGAGAAACAGGTCGGAAAATGAAGTGACTCAAATGGAAATGATAGAAGCTTCTCTTACGACTGCAAAAAATAAGATCGCCAGTTTTAGTGAATCTTACGTTTACAATGGAGATCAGTCAAGTTTTCAAAAAGAAATGCGTGCGAAAAGAACACTGTCATTCAAAGGGGAAAAACATCTTGAAGCAATTGCGCAGTCCATGACTGCACTCACACGTTCATATACTATAATGCCCACAATTAGTCTGGATGGTTCATTGCTGCCTAAACTATATGTGTATCTTCAAGAACCAACTGGACGTTTTGTACCACGTGTCAAACAAACAATGTTCTACGCAGACAATCTTGTGGTAGACGCATCGAAGTCTGGAAAATGAGAAATGATAGTTACACTTTTCATGCGTCATGTTTTTCTTCCGTTTAGCGGGAAAAAATCTCTTCTCCTTCTAGATTCGTGGTCAGGTCATAAAAGTTCTGATACATTAAAAGCTGTATTTCGAGCTGACAAAGAAGTAGCGGTACTTCAGATTCCACCCGGCACGACGAACGTAATTCAACCGTTAGACAGAATTTTTCCGCCAGTGGAAGGCATTTTACAGAAAACTAAAAGAGAAAATTACTGTGTACAAATCACTGCATTTTCCTGTCTATCACCGTGACAATATTCTCAAGTTGCAATCAGTCTTACATTATCAGTTTTCCTCCCTACGGTTTCAATATGTGATTAAATACGCGTGGCACGCCTCGGTATATACAGATATTAGCTTGATTCCTTCCTAACACCGGCCGAGTTTTCTCTACGGAGGTCTAACAGTAACAACGTCTGTGATTCGCAGGGCTGTCATATGTCGTCTTTGCTTGTACGTTCTTGGTGCACAAATAACCTATGTTTTGAACATTGTATCAATATTTCGCATTTTTGCGGTAATTACAAGAAATAAAAGTTTGACGTGTTCTATACCTATATATATATTTGTGTCTATTTCATAGCTACTTGGAAAGAATGTTGTAGATAACATATCAGCTACAATTGTCAACGAATTTTTCGTTATCGTATTTGTTAATTACCGTACGATCGCTTTCACTGGGCGAATCAGCTCTCTCACTGCTGTGGCAGGAGAGCGGCGCGTAGCTAACGTCACCTTGTCCCTAGATGGCGTTGGTATAACGTAGCAAGAGAGGTCTGGGTTGTACAACAGGCAGTTATAAGCGCGGGAACCATGCGACAATAATGTCATACTTCATAAACGTTTTTACAGACTTGCAGATCACGTCAGCAGCTAACAGTCTGCATACAGACTTCCTTCAATGTTAACTCAGAGTGGTCTTTGGCGTGACGTCACGAGTGCTGGACTGCTGTGCACATCGCTCTCGATTTTTTATATAATTTTAGGATTAATATAATTATTTTAATTGTTATTTCGTGACAATATTCAATCTAGAGGTGTTCTAGTAAAGGTTCGTCAGTTATTTTAGCGTTTGTTGTGCCGCAATTGCTTTAAGTGGTGTTATTTGTGTTCGCGTGTGCGCCGGCATCGACGTCTTACTGCTTTGTTTACATCTGGTGGCGAGTGGTTCCAGCCGTAGCGGTCTCCGAAAGCTAAGTTCTAATAAGTGTTTGTGTATCGTAGTTAAATAATTAAAGTTTAGATTTCAGGAGGTGTTATCGCGCTAGTTGTTTATTAACTTTAGTACTTTTCAACAGGTGACTTGCTGTTTTTAACGTAGTTGAGGTTGGGAAACTTTAAGTTAAGGTATTTGATAACTCTTGTACTCTCACAGTGTTTAGTTGTTTTATTAGTGACGCTTGAATTTGAACTTGTTTATACAAGCAACAGTGTAAAGTTTCTGTGGTAGTGTTATTTGCTCTTTTCTGATACTATTAGTTGTTGTTACTTGATTTGTAGAGACTGAGGTTTGTTGATTGCTGTAGTTAAGAGGTACTTCCTACTTATTTTGTAGAAACTTAACTTCATAACGTAGACGTCTAGTTTTTCTTAACAAATTATTGTAAAATTTTACCATGAGTGAAAAATGTGGGCTCTGTCGTAGGGTCGTGCGTAGTGGGCTGCAGTGTGAGATTTGTAGTAAGTATTTTCATGGGGGGGAGTGCAGTGGGGAAGACAGTGGGCATTGTGGTGAGGTTCTCTCCTGGAACTGTAGGATTTGCAGCAGGAATAAGTTGATAGAGGAGCAGGAGCGTTTGATCTGCGCCCTTCAGGTGCAGTTGAAAAACGCTGAAGAGGAACTAGGTAAGTTGAGGAGGGGAAGGGGGGCTGGGGAATGGGAACTGGCAGTTGGCAAGAAGGTAGCTAGGAGAAGGTATTCAGATAGCTTTACATTACAAGTTGCAAATAGGTTTGACCAACTGTCAGAGTTGAGTGGAGATGAACCTCCTGTAGCTGTAGGTGTAGGAAGTACGCAGCAGACCTCAGCTTTTGGTAAGCCGAAATCTGTAGAGAGGTCTCTTAGGAAGAAGAAGGTTCTGCTGCTAGGTAGTTCTCATGGCAGAGGTGTTGGCCAACAGTTGCAGGAAGTACTTGGGAGTGAGTACCAGGTCACCAGCATAGTGAAGCCTAGTGCAGGGTTAGATCAGGTCACTTGTAACATAGGGGACTTATGTAGGAATTTTTCAAAAGAGGATCAGGTAGTTATAGTGGGTGGGGCCGGGAACAGTCTTGATAGGGACGGGGAATATGATATAGGTGGTGATCTGGAAAGGATAGCAACTGAAACTGGTGGCACGAATGTGCATTTCGTGCAGCTGTTTCAGCGTCATGATAGGCCTTGTCTTAGTACGGCTGTCAGCCGTCTTAACATGGGGCTTGAGAAGGCGCTGATGACGGAGGGCATGGATCACATTGCAGTGGTGCCAGTTGAAACTATCCAAAGGTCGGATTTTACTAGGCACGGTCTGCACCTCAATAGGTATGGGAAGGGGAGGTTGGCAAAGCTCATAGGTGACAGTGTAGTAGGGGGTGGGGGTTTCACTCATGGAAAAATTCCTGTAGTAGTTGGTATTAGGGCTGCACCTTTTTAGACTGAAGACAGCTGATAGATATTCCTGCTTAAAGGAAGTCCCTCTAAGAAATGAACCACCTTTGACAAAGTCTAAGAATATAAGTAATAAGGGAATTACTGTTTTTCATCAAAATATACAGGGTATCAGAGATAAAGTTAATGAAATGCTTATTGATACTGATTCTGACATTATTGGAATTTCAGAGCACTTTTTAAGTGGTGTGACAATTAAGACTTCCTTTGCCAGGATACAGGTTAGCTGCCTTCTACTCTAGGAGTTCTTTGCAGTGTGGGGGAGTGGCCATGTATGTAAAAAACGATTTTTCATCGGAGTCAATCGATTTTTCTAAACACTGCACAGAACAGATATTTGAATGTTGTGCAGGAGTTGTTAATGTTAATGGAACTAAACTAGTAATAGTTGTTATTTATAGATCCCCTGACTCAGATTTTAAAATGTTTCTGCCCAAGCTGGAATTGGTTCTGGGTTCACTGTATAGGAAGTACAAAAATTTAATTGTGTGTGGAGATTTCAACATTAATTGTGTAGGTGATAGCTCAAGGAAAAGTCAGCTGTTAGATCTATTTAATTCCTATAACATGATGCAAACAGTATTTTTTCCAACGAGAGTGCAAGGAAATAGCAGTTCTACCATTGACAATATTTTTGTTCATTCTTCATTATTAGAGGGGCACTCTGTCAGCAGAATAGTAAATGGCCTACCACGATGCCCAACTTTTAATTCTAAAAAGTATTTGTTCTCAAACAAATGTTAAACATAAATATCAACTACTCAGAAAAGTTCATCCAGTAGCAATTGAGACCTTTTTAAGCCTAATTAAGGAACAAGAATGGCAGGATGTTTATAGTGCTGATAATGCAGATGATAAATATAATGCTTTTCTGAACACATTTATTATGCTGTTTGAAAGTTGCTTTCCGCTAGAACGCTCAAAACAGGGTACTTTCAGTAACAGACAGCCAGGGTGGATGACAAAGGGGATAAGAGTATCATGTAGAACTAAGCGGGGGTTGTATCAAAATGTTAGAAGCAGTCAGAATGAAGATGCAGTAGCTCATTACAAACAGTACTGTAAGGTTCTGAAAAATGTCATTAAGAATGCAAAAAGTATGTGGTACGTAAAAAGAATAGCAAACTCTCGGGATAAAATTAAAACTATCTGGTCAGTCGTGAAGGAAGTGTCTGGTCAGGAGCAGCAGGTAGAAGATATAACGTCAGTGCGTAGTAGGAATGTTTCTGTTACTGACAAGTTAGATATATGTGCAATATTCAATAATCACTTTCTGAATATAGTAGAGGAACTAAACAAAACTCTAGTTTCTACAGGTAATCATATAACGTTTTTAGAAAATGCGTTTCCGAGGCTGTTGCCTGAAATGATCCTTCATGATACTTCCATAGGTGAGATTGAGTCAATAATTAAATCACTAAAGACTAAGGACTCTTGTGGATATGATGGGGTATCTAGCAGAATTCTAAAGTACTGTTCTCCATATGTTAGCCCAGTACTAAGCCATATTTGTAATTTTTCCTTTCAGAATGGTCAGTTTCCTAACAGATTAAAGTACTCAGTAGTGAAACCGCTTTATAAAAAAGGAGAAAGGGATAATGTAGACAACTATAGACCTATTTCTATGCCATCGGTTTTTTCCAAAGTTATTGAAAAGGCTGTATATTCAAGATTAATTGATCATTTCAGTTCACATAATTTCCTGTCAAACGTACAGTTTGGTTTTAGAAGTGGTTTAACGACCGAAAACGCTATATTTTCGTTTCTCTGTGAGGCACTTGATGGGTTAAATAAGAGGCTACGGACATTAGGCGTCTTCTTTGATTTAACAAAAGCGTTTGATTGTGTTGATCACAAAATATTGTTGCAGAAGTTGGAACATTATGGAATACGGGGAGTAGCCCACAACTGGTTCACCTCTTACTTTAATAATAGACAACAGAAGGTAATTCTCCGCAATGTAGAAAATGGCTATGACGTGCAATCCCAATGGGGCACAATTAAGTATGGGGTGCCCCAGGGGTCTGTTTTGGGACCATTGCTGTTTCTTATTTATATAAATGATATGCCTTCGAGTATAACAGGTGATTGTAAAATATTTTTGTTTGCTGATGACACCAGCTTGGTAGTGAAGGATGTTGCTCGTAATATTGACACAGTATCAAATAATGCAGTTCAAGAGATAAGTTCATGGCTAATAGAAAACAAGTTGTTGTTAAATCACAGTAAAACTCAGTTTTTACAATTTCTAACACATAATTTGACGAAATCTGACATTATGATTACACATAATGGGCATGTGATAAGTGAGACTGAACAGTTCAAATTTCTAGGTGTTCATATAGACAGTAAGCTGTCATGGAAAGCCCATGTTCAGGATCTTGTTCCAAAACTAAATTCTGCTATATTTACCATTAGAACAATATCTGAGATAAGTGATTTTTCAACACGAAAAGTAGTCTATTTCGCTTACTTTCACTCACTTATGACGTACGGCATTGTTTTTTGGGGTAACTCGCCTGATGCAAAAAGGATATTTCTGGCTCAAAAACGGGCGGTTCGAGCAATATCTGGTGTAAGTTCGCGAACGTCATGTCGACCCCTTTTCAGTAGTCTGGGAATTTTGACTCTGGCGTCACAATACGTTTTTTCTTTAATGTCGTTTGTTGTTAATAATATCAGCTTATTCCCACGAGTTAGTAGCTTTCACTCGGTGAATACTAGACAGATGTCTAATCTACATTTGCACCACACCACCTTAACACTTGTGCAGAAAGGGGTGCAGTATTCTGCCGCATCCATTTTCAATAAGCTGCCAAAAGAACTTAAGAATCTTACCACTAATCCACATGCTTTCAAATCTAAATTGAAGAGTTACCTCGTGGCTCACTCCTTTTATTCTGTCGAGGAACTCCTAGAAAAGTTAAACAATTAAGCTAATTTATTTTTTCTTTATTGATTCTTTTCACTTTGTCTTAAGATTGTCGTGTGCAAAGGACTACTTAAAATTTTTCTATTACCATTATTGTGTAACAATTAATGTATTGACTTGTTCCATGACCATGGAGTCTTACTCCTGAAGTGGGTCCTATGGAACAGAAAAAACAAATAAATAAATAAATAAATAAAAATAGCAACATAGGTATCGACATGACAAGTCTGACCATTCCCTTGTCAGATCTACCCCCCCCCCCTCCCTTCCGTTTCGGACTATCATTGACTGATGCTTCGTCTGAAATATTAAACGACTCTGATTTCTTCAATTTATCCATCTTCTTACTTTTTCTCCCTTAAACTACAGTTCATCACCAGTACGTTGTGGAGAGAGTCTATATCTGCCCCTAGATATGCATTACAGTTTAAAACCTGGATTCGAAATCTATCTCTTACCTGTAGAACGTCAGTTTGTACTTTCCGGTGTCTCCTGGTCTCTTGCATGTTGTTGTTATTGTGGTCTTCAGTCCGCAGACTGGTTTGATGCAGCTCTCCACGCTACCCCGTCCTGTGCAAGTCTCTTCATCTGAGAATACTTTCGGCAACCTACATCCTTTTGAATCTGCTTACTATATTCATCCCTCGGTCTCCATCTACGATTTTTACCCCACACACTTCCTTCTAATGCTAAGTTGACAATTCCTTGATGTCTCAGAATGTGTCCAACCAATCCATCCCTTCTCTTAGTCAGGATATGCCAGAAACTCCTTTACTCCCAGATTCGGTTAAGCACCTCCTCATTAGTTACGTGATCTACCCATCTAATTTTCATCATTCGTCTGTAGCACCACATTTCAAAAGCTTCTATCATATTTTTATCTGAACTTCTTATCGTCCGCGTTTCACTCCCATACAATGCTACACTCCAGACAAATGCTTACAGAAAGGACTTCCTAACATTTAAATTAATATTAGATGTTAACAAGTTTCGCTTCTTTAGAAATGCTTTTCTTCCCATAGCCATTCTGCATTTTATGTCTTCTTTACTTCGGCCATCAGAAGTTGTCTTGCTACCCCAATAACAAAATTCATCTTCTACTTTTATTGTCTCATTACCTAATCTAATTCCTTATGCATCGCCTGATTTTCTGACATTGCATTCCATTACCTTAGTTTTACTCTTGTTAATGTTCATCTTATATCTTTCTTTCAATACACTGTCCATCCCATTCAATTGCTCTTCCAGATCTTTTGCGGCCTCTGACAGAATTACTATGTCATCGGCAAACCACTATGTTTTTATTTCTTCTCCCTGCACTTTAATGCCCTCTCCAAATTTCTCCTTCCATTCCTTCACTACCTGCTCAGTGTACAGATTGAACAACATTGGGGAAAGACTACAACCCTGTCTTACTCCCTTCCCAACCTGTGCGTCCATTTCATGCCCTTTGACTCTAACAACCGCTGTCTGGTTTTTGTATAGGTTGAATATAACTCTTCGCTCCCTATATTTTACCCCTGATACCTTCAGAATGTGGAAGAGTGCATTTCAGTCGACATTGTCAAAAGCTTTCTCCAAATTGACAAACGCTAAAAACGTAGGTTTCCCTTCCTTAGCCTACCTTCCAAGATAAGTCGTAATGTGAGTATTGTCTCTCGTGTTCGTACATTTCTCCTAAATGCGAACTGGTCTTCGATTCACAAGTTTTTCCATTCGTCTGTAAATAATTCGTGTTAGTTTTTGCATCCATGACTTATTAAACTGATAGTTCTGTATTTTTCACACTTTTGAACTTGCTTGCTTTCTTTGGAATTGGAATTACAATATTGTTCTTGAAGTCGGAGGGTATTTCCCCTGTCTGATACATATTGCATACCAATTTTTTCACGACTGGCTCTCCTAACATCAGCAGTTCAGACGGAATATAATCTACTCCAGGGGCCTTGTTTCGACTCAATTCCTTCAGCGTTCTGTCAAATTCTTCTCGCAGTATCATATCTCCTATCTCATCTTTCTCCACTTCGCCTTCCATTTCTAGAATACTGCCTTCAAGTTTACTTCCTTTGTATAGGCTCTCTATATATTCCCTCCACAGTTCAGTTGTCCCCTCTTTGCTTAGTACTGGTTTTCCGTCTGAGTTCTTGATATTCATACAGCTGCTTTTCTTGTCTCCAAATATCTTTTATTTTCCTGTAAGCCGTATCTATCTTTCCCCTAGTTACGCATTCTTCTACGGTTCTGCATTTGTCCTCTAGCCACTCCTGCTTAGCCAGTCTGCATTTCCTGTTAACCTCATTTTTCAGACGTTCGTACTCCCTTTTTCCTGTTTCACGTGCTGAATTTTTATATTTTCTCCTCTCATCAATTAGGGATTTCTATTAGGCCTTGTCCTTCTGCCTATATGGTCCTCTGCAGCCTTCACTACCGTATCTCTCAGAGCTACCCATTCTTCTTCTACTGTATTACTTTGCCCCGTTTCAGCCAATCCTTGCCTAATGCTCCCTCTGAAACTCTCAACCACCTCTGGTTCCTTCAATTTGTCCAAGTTCCATTTCTACCTTTCTGCAATGTCTTAAGTTTTAATCTGCAGTTCATAACCAATAAGTTATGGTCAGAGTCTATATCTGCCCCTGGATATGTCTTACAGTTTAGAACTCTTTTATGTATCGAGTGAAATCTTTGAATGCTCTATCAAATTATTCTCTCAGTATCGTGTCTGCTATCTTATGTTCATCTAGTTCCTCTTCTCTTTCTACAGTACTGTACAGTTAGTTTTGTATCAGCGGACACTTTCCTGCTGAGTGTGAAGTTTGAGAGTGAATGTCACTGGAACTGGTGTGGTATCCAGGTCGGGCGCACAGTAGTTGGAGTGCCGTGGCCGGGCAGCAGTGCTGGCTGGAGCGCGCTCCTTCCCGCTCTCCCACGCGCCCCGCCGCCCAGCGGTGGCCGGCGCGCCGTTTGTGGGTCACGCCGCCCACGCCGCGCTGCTCGGCCACTCATTAAGAGGCGCGCGCATCAGATGGCCGGCGCAGATACCACTGCCGACGACACGGAACTCCTCTCAGGCTGAAGCGCTGCCTCTGGGGGAACAGCTCTGCAGCCGATGCCCGCGAGATAGCCGAGCGGCCGCGAGGGAGAACGCCCCAGGCGTCGCTTTAATCACTGACGGCATGCAGCCGCGGAAGCGACTGAGCAGCCAAAGGAACTGAGCGAGCATGCATATGCAAACACACAGGTAACAGGGGACGGCAGTGAAGAGGACAATAGGTGTCTGGCGCAGGAGCTAAATCGGTTACTGAAGCTGATAGTTCCTGTGAGCTATTATGGGTAGGGTTGTACCTGAAACTCGTAAGAAGTTAATAATTGGTTCCTTTTACCGGCCCCCCGACTCTGACGATACAATAGCAGAGAGGTTCAAAGAACACCTGAGTCTAATTACAAAAACGTACCCGACTCATACGATAACAGTAGGCGGAGATTTTAATTTACCCTCAATCAGTTGGCGAAATTATATTTTCAAATCAGGAGGTACCAATAAAACATCGTGCGAAATTGTACTCGACACATTCTCTGAGAATTACTCCGAACAATTAGTTAATGAGCCAACTAGAATTGTAAATGGATGTGAAAACACTCTTGATCTCTTAGCAACAAACAATCCTGATCACATAACGACTATCAAAACGGATACAGGTATTAGTGAACACAGAGCTGTCGTAGCGAGATTGAATATTCAAAGTCCCAATGTTACCAAAAATAAACGAAACGTATATTTGTTCCGGAAAGCAGATAGAAATAAAATACATTGCTTCTTGAAAGATAGCTTCCATTCGTTTCTAACACTAAATGTAGGTGTAGACCAGATGTCGCTCAAATTCAAAGAAGTGGTATCGACAGCAATTGACAGTTTTATACCAAATAAATTAATAAAAGAAGGTGATCCTCCTTAGTACACAAAACAGGTTAGGACACTGTCACAAAAGCAAAGGAAGAGGCATACTAAATTTAAAAGAACACAAAATCCCCAGTATTGGCGATCCTACACAGAAGCCCGAAATTTAGCGAGGACTTCAATGCGAGATGCCTATAACACCTATCACAACGAAACTCTTTCTCGAAATTTGACTGAAAACCCTAAGAGATTTTGGTCATATGTTAAATATACTAGGGGAAAAAGACAAACAATACCCTCACTACGTGATAGTAATGGCGATCTTGCCGATGACAGCGCTACTAAAGCAGAGTTACTAAACACAGCTTTTAGAAACCCATTCACCAAACAAGACGAAACCAATATTCCAGATTTCGAATTACGAACAGAGGGCAGAATAAGTAACGTAGAAGTAGATATCATCGGAGTAGTGAAGCAAATAAAATCACTTAACAAGTCCTGATTGTATACCCACTAGATTCCTATGTATTATGCTGATGCGATAGCTCCTTACTTAATAGCCACATACAACCGCTCGATCAAAGGATCTGTAACAAAAGATTGGGAAGTTGCACCGGTCACACCTATATTCAAGAAAGGCAGTAGGGGCAACCCACTAAACTACAGGCCTATTTCATTGACTTCAATTTGCAGCAGGGTTTTGGAACATATCCTGTATTCAAATATTATGAACTATCTCGAACACAATGATCTATTGGCCCAAGGTCAAAATGGATTTAGAAAATAACGTTCATGCGAAACACAACTAGCTCTTTACTCACACGAAGTGATGGGTGCTATTCACAAGGGCTCGCAAATTGATTCCGTATTCCTTGATTTCCAGAAGGCTTTTCACACCATACCTCACAAACGGCTTTTAATCAAATTGCGTGGTTACGCTATATCGCCACAAATTTGCGATTGGATAGGGGATTTCCTCTCAGAGAAGACACAGTTGGTAGTAATCGATTGTAAGGCATCGTCTAAAACAGAAGTGATATCGGGCGTTCTCATCGGTATCATCTGAAGATCAAAACCAACTGCAGAACGATTTGAATAAGATATCAGTATGGTGTAAAATTGGCAGTTGACTCTAAATAATGAGAAGTGTGAAGTCGTCCACATGAGTACGAAAAGAAATCCGTTAAACTTTGTTTACTTGATAAATCAATCAAATGTGAAGGCCGTAAACTCCACAAAATACCTAGGAATTACAATTAATTCTGACTTAAATTGGAAAGAACACGTAGATAATGTCGTGGGAAAGGCGAACCAGAGACTGCGTTTTATTGGCAGAACCCTTAAAAGATGCAACAGAACCACAAAAGAAACTGCATACACTACGCTTGTCCGTCCTTTTTTTTTGGAGTATTGCTTCCCAGTGTGGGATCCTTATCAGGTGGGTTTGACGGAGGACATCAAAAGAGTCCAAAGAAGGGCTGCTCGTATATTATTGTCACGATACAGGGGCGACAGCGTTACGGAAATGATACAGGATCTGGGATGGGAATCATTACAACAACGGCGCTTATCGCTGCGGCATGGGCTACTTACGAATCTACAATTGCCAACATTCTCCTCCGAATGCGAAAATATATTGTTGACTCCCACTTACATAGGTAGAAATGATCATCAGAATAAAATACGAGAAATCAGAGCCCGAACGGAGAGATTCAGGTATTCATTCTTCCCGCGCGCTATTCGAGAATGGAATGGGAGATAAAATAGTATAACCATGGTTCGATAAACCCTTCTGCCAGGCACCTAAATGTGATTTGCAGAGTATCCCATGTAGATGCTGCTAAATAGCGGGTTACACGTTTCAAGTGAATCTGCGCATGGTATAATACTTGGCGCACGAGAGATGGTACACAAGATTTCCGAGGAACCGACGAGATGGGGCTTGTCATTTTGACTTATTCTTCCGTCAGTTCTTGGTGGGACATCATCATACTGAATTAAAAATCACAATTTTGAGTATTTACAAGTTTATTTTAATACGTGAACCGGTTTTCGACTAAGGCCATCTTAATACTTCACCGTAAAGTATGAATAAAGTATTAAAGTATTTAAATAAACTTGTGGAACGTACTCACAAGGAAAGTACTTGAGATCGAACAAGTATAAATACACGAATATCGTGTGAGAGATAATGTGAAGGTCCCTTATTGCACTAGCGACATTCCCGCATCTTCAAAACTGTGCAGTCTCCCATTAGAGGCCTCTGCGTGTGCCATGCCACATTGCACATTGAGCTGACGGTACACCAGTAGTGACGGTGCAATGTGCCTCTGAAGTTTCGTTTTGTAACCTTATTTGTGTAGTGAAGCGTCGGATAGGTCGGCGATTGGTAAAAAATCCTGCTAATATAGTGTGACTGGTTGAGATAAAGTTACGAAGAAACCTTCTTCGTGAAGGTGGTATTGATGTAGAAGATGAATCATTTGCATGTTACCTGGTATCTGTTATAGTGTTTCTAATGTATGCTCATATTTCTGCACTATAATAGATACCAAGAAACATACGAATGATTCATATTCTACACCAAGACCATTTTCACGAAGAAGGGCTCTTCGGGATTTCATCTCAACCAATCGCAATACATCAGCAGGATTAATTACCAATCGCCGACCCATCTGACGCTTCACTATACAAATGACGTCACAAAACGCTACTTCAGAGGCACACCGCGCTGTCCCTAATGTTCCCGACTGGCGTACCGGCAGGTCAAAGTGCAATGCGGCATGGCACACGCAGAGGCCTCTAATGGGCGACTGCAGAGTTTTGCAGATGCGGGAGTATCGCTAGTGCAATAAGGGACCTCTACATTATCTCTCACACGATTTTGGTATATTTGTCTTTGTTCGAGACCGAGTACTTTCCTTGTCAGAACTGTGTATTTTAATTCAGTGGGGATTTTCCCCTACGACCTTTGTACAAGTCCACAGCGAATATCGTAAATCCGGTTCGGCAAGTTTCCAACATCGGCGCGGCAGGACCAACGACGACTGAAGAGAGAATCGATCATCGCGACACAGCTGCAGCTCTTCCGCAAACTGCAGCGGATTTAAATACTGGGAAATCCACAAGAGCGATCGTGCAAACCGTTGAATGAAACACAGTCGAAAAGTAGACGAAAGCCCACTCGTATATCCTTGCTGACTGCACGACACGATTTAAGCCCAGTTCAGACAAACAATTAATGTCGTGCAACAGCTAGTTGCATAGTGAAGTTGTAGTTCAGTAGCAAGTGTGAACTTCCTGGTTTTAGTAGCGCCACTTAAGAGTCGCCACTTTTTCCACGCAACAAGAAGTTCAACTTGGTTGTACTTGTTTCGCCACTTTCTTCTCCCACCACCAAATATACGACATTGGACAATCACCTCGCGGGGTATTCTGAACCATTTTACTTCGTATCAGTGTGCTTGCGTTCGAGGTATACGTGTTGGCGTCTTTGTTTGCGGCTAAAATGTCGAATCAATTAAGAAAACACTTCGTGTGCTTGAGAAACAAAGTGTAACGATCGTTTGGTCGCGAATGAAATGAGTCGTGCAAATCGCAATCAGCTGAGAATGCGGACGCCATGTTGAAAACTGCACAACTAAGTAGTACTTGTGAAGTTCTGTGTGAACAGTAGCTCACAGTGCAACTGCAGAAAGACACGCGTTGTTGTTTCAATTTAGTTGCACGTGTCAACCCGGCTTTACGCCTCGCTTGGGACCGTCAACACCGACAATCGGCTGCTGTCGGCTGGAAACATATTTCTCAATCTCGTTTTCAGTTGATTCGAGCGCATCGACGTGTACGGGTGTGGAGACATGCTTGTTAGCAAGCTGGTGCAAGCTTTGAAATGGTGTGCGGCATGCGCAGTTGGAGTGATGTGCGACCCCCGATACGTCTGGATACGACTCTGACACGTGACACGTACGAATGCGTCGTGGCTGATCGCCTGCATCCATTCATGCCCGTTGTGCATTTAGCCGGACTTGACCAATTCCAGCAACAGAGTGGCTTGAGGTACACTTGTGAGTTCAAACGCCTCCACTGTCCAGCACACTCCCCAGACATGAAGATTACTGAGCATATCTGGGATGCCTTACAAGAGACCTCTAACCCCTAGTACTCTTACGGACTCATGCACAGCGCTGTAGGATGAACGGTGTCCATATCCTCCAGCCCTACGTCAGACATCAGTCGAGTCCACGACACTCCGTCTTGCGGCAATTCTGCTGCTCGCGGGGACCATGCACGGTATGAGGTAGGTGTACCAGTTTCTTTCCTTCTTATACGTGTCTACCAACTGTCAAAGTGGAAATAACAGGCAGCACGGGTCATAATGCCGCCCTCTAGCGCCGTCTTATTATAGCGCCAGAGTGGAGAGGGAGGACACGTTTGCAAAATTCGGTCTGATCGCTTGCAACATCGTGACTTGAAGAGTGGGAACACGTAACAGACGCATACACAGACACACACCCAGTGTCAAATCGGCGTTATAATTGAAAACATCTCTGAAATGGTGGGAGATACGCAAGGTACAAAATAAAGTTGTAGAGAAGTCCGATTATTCGATTTTCCTCTCACAAGGAAAGTACATGGGCTCGAACAAACATATCTGTCTGAACGTTAGGTTACAGGATCTCTACGTACACCTCAATGCGCTGGTGGGTGTCGTTTTTCTGCAAAGCTCTGCAACCAAGCTCTAGATAGCACTGTAGATGTAATGGTAGACGCCATACGTCATGCAGATATCTTAACTATAACTTATGTAATAATCATCGTACATCTTCTTTAGCGAATTGTCATCAAAAGCCGTGATGATAGTTGCAACTTTAACCTTCTTCCCGAAAGACTATTGGTATTCACTGCCACTGCTTCCATCGCCTCTTCCCGCACTTACCGTAGCACTACCGCTTGCAATGAGTTGTTTGTCATTATCATCCCTATTATCATTATTATGAGTTTGTAACAACAGTATCTAACTTATGCTCATATTTCTGTACCATAAGAGATACGAGAAAGCATGCAAATGATTCATCTTCTACACTAATACCATCTTCACGAAGAAGGGTTCTTCGTAACTTCATCTCAACTAATCGCAATACATTAGCAGGATTCATTAGCAATCGCCGCCCCATCTGACGCTTCACAACACAAATAACATCACAAAACGCAACTTCGGAGGCACACTGCACCGTCCCTACTGGCGAACCGACAGGTGAAAGTGCAATGTGGCAAGGCACACGCAGAGGCCTCTAACGGACGACTGCAGAGTTTTGCAGATGCGGGAGTATCACAAGTGCAATAAGGGATCTTTACATTACCTCTCATACGATTTTGGTGTATATGTGTTTGTTCGAGTCCAAGTACTTTTCTTGTCAGATGAAAGGTCAAGGCGTTATTTACAATTAAAGTGTGAGGAGTCAAAAGACCCACTTTCAGTATTACTAACCTAAACTGGGCAAAATCAGTCAATCATTCAAGCAAGCAAGCAAGCAAAAAATCAGTCTATTTTTTTTATATTTGTAGTATTAGCGAAAAATCCGTATGCAAAGGACACTCCAATATTAAAGAAAGACAATACGAGACATCTGCTAAGTCAGAAGCCAACATCATTTTTGTCGGTTTGCAGTAGGACTTGGGAACACACGTTTTTCGAACATTGCGGAGTACCTCGAAGACGACGGCGACGACCTATTGACCCATAGTCTACAACGATACAGTAAGTTTCGTTCTTCTGAAACACCAAATTCTTTACTCACGTGAAATGAAGGATGGTGCCGACCAGAGCTCTCAAATCGATTCCATGTTTCTAGATTTTCGAAAGGCTTTTTAAAATCTACCTCACAAGCGTCTTATAATAAAATTTCGTGCTTATGGAATATCGTCACAGTTGTGCGATTGCATTCGTGATTTCCTATCAGAAAGTACACAGTGCGTACTATTTCACGACGCATTATCGAATAAAACAGAAGCCATATCTAGCGTTCCCCAACGAAATTTTGTAGGGCCGCTACTGTTCGTTTTCCTTATAAATGATGGAGGAGACAATCGTAGCAGCCCTGTTTGTGCATGATGCTGTAGTTTCTCTGTTAGCAAAGTCAGCCAAAGACCAAACGCAATTGCAAAACGTCTTAAAAAACATTTCTGCATGGTGCAAAGATTCGCAGCCCACCATAAATAATTGTGAAGACATCCATACGAGAATTAAAAGAAATCCTTTAAATTACATCATTATCATCATCATCATCATCATCAGAGACTGATTATGCCTTTCAGCGTTCAGTCTAGAGCATAGTACCTCTAATAAAATTCCTCCATGATCCCCTATTCAATGCTAACATTGATGCCTCGTCTGATGTTATGCCTTTCACTTCAAAATCATTCTGCACCGAACCTAAGTACTTTCTTCTTGGTCTACCTCGACTCCTCTTACCCTCCACTGACGAGCTCATGAGTTTCTTAGGTAACCTTGCTTCTCCCATGCGTGTAACATGACCCCACTCTAACTGCTTCATCTATGGTGTTCATTCCCAGCTTTTCTTTGACATGTAGACGATAAATCAGGCACATATAAAATTATCTAAATACCTACGAATTACAGTTAGGAACAACTAATAAGAAACAACACAAAAAAATATTGTTGGGAAGGCGAACCAAATGCTGCGTTTCGTTCGCGGAACACTTAAAAGACGCTACAGTACTAGTAGAGAGACTGCCAAAATTACAGTTGTCCGTCCGGTTTTCGACTAAACTGCTGATACTGTTGGGAGAGCCAGTCATGAAGAAACTCTTCCACCGTGTGTGCCAGGTATGTGAGGCAGGGGAAATAAACTCAGACTTCAAGAAGATTGTAATAACTCCAAGGAAAGCAAGTGTAGGCGAGTGTCAAAAATTACATAACTATCACTTTAATAAGTCATGGTTGCAAAATGCTAACACGAATTATTTACAGAAGAATGGAATAAGTGACAGAATCCGAGATCTCAGATCAGTTTGGATTTAGGAGCTATATAGGAACACGCGAGACAGTACTCACCTTACGACTTATGTTAGAAGTTAGAGCAACGAAAGGGAAACACACATTTGTAGCTTTGTAGATTTGGAGTAAGCTTTTGATAATTTAACTGCAATTCTCTTTTAAATTCTGAAGGTAGCTGGGATAAAAATAGGGTAGGACAGGACTGAAGACACAAGAACAAGTAATTAGTAATTTTGACTGGGAACCACTACTTTTCAGTGCTCTGAGATGTTCTGTAGTCCTGGTTCTGAAACTCCTGCGTGCCTGATGAATCTGTGTGTTTCGCTGTCACGTCATTAGACAACATCATCCATATATTTTTAGGGGCACGCTTGTGGTTTCAGACCGCGGCCGCGCGACGCCGATAACATCTCCAGACAGACGTGTGGTTCGACCCTTCCACACTCGCTGACTGACAGGTGTGCCAGGCTCCTGCATAATTAGGAGCGGACCAGGCGGCCTTCTACAAAAAACTAAAACAGCCGCTATAACGGGCTATTACGGCTTAATCTTCCACCAACCGAGCGCGAACACCGCTCAGGAAACTGCCTTATCCCACTCTGAAGGCCAATACCTGGCCTACGTTTTTGCCTTATTATATTCAGATAAAATTTCACGACTTTTAATATCAAGTGATTCTCTTCAGACAAACTACATATTACTGTCACCATATTACTGGTTATTGTCGCGTGGGCCTCTTTCAAATATATATTTTCTTTTTACTTCTGTTGAGACTTTCTTAGACAGTACCGCAATATTCAGTATTCCTAATATGTCTCTTCATCTTCTTCAACGTTTCCACGCCGATCTAGCTTCAGTTGCATGTGAGGTTTCTTTACGATTCACATTCCTTGTTGCATATTTCACTTAAACTCTTCCATCTACTAAGATTTAACTGCAGCTGTAAACCGTTATTGCAAGCTATCTCAATTCAGTAGCCAGTTATGAAGATAATCCAAAGTAACAAAAGTCACGGGACACCATCTACCATACTGTCAGACTACATTTTACCCGTCGAAGTACAGCAACTGGGCATTGCATGCACGCAAGTCGTTGGAAGTCTTCAGATTACTGTGCATTACGGAAACCGCATTGACCGTGATTAAAATATTCCAGAATGATGAAATCATTTCAGCAAATTTGAATCGTGATCAATGCGGCTTCATATATATGCCGCGGTGGAGAAGCCGAGCGCTCTAAAGCGTCTCGCTGCGGAGCGCGCGGTTGCTCTCCGTGGAGGTTCGAGTCCTCCCTGGGGCATGGGTGTGTGTGTTTGTCCTTATGTTAGTTTACCTAGGTTTAAGTAGTTTGTAAGCTACGGACTGATGGCCACGCAGTCTGGTCAGATAGATTTACAAACATTGAACATTGATTGATTATATATATAAGGTAAAGCAGTCAATAATCCGAAGATTGGTTTGAACACCACAGTGCTTTACTAGGCATGGTCCTATTTGGAGGTGGTATGCCGTTTACTTCCTCCGACCTTCGAACTGACTTACCCAGCCAGTCATAGGGGGACATACAGTTTAACGTATATATATATATATATATATATATATATATATATATATATATATATATATATATATGGATGTTTACATGTCCTCTATGTGATCATAAACTATTCATTCGATTGCAATACAACTTTGATGAACTTTCACCGTACCCCGTACCTAAAACCAAAGGAGCAGGTACACATAGCTCAGGAGATATGACGTCATAAATAATGAGAGGCCACTGCGTGAGAATACCCAGATTTATGCATAATTTATTGGAAAATCGGAGTAGTTAGGGATATGAAACAAAGTTTTCATGTAATTTCGGACGTTTTGAAGCGTTTTGTAACTGACCCCCCCCCACCCACAAAATGATGAAACGAAAAGAAGTCTACCGCTCACAACAGTTTCACTGTAGATGCCGTAAAACTGTCGCTTCATGCATGATTTTATATCTAATAAAGTTAGCATTACAGATTTGCATGTTGCTATTTATTTTTATCTGGAAGTCTCCATTAATTCTCTTGCATCCAAAATTAAGCAATCTGTTATCGTAATCTCTGTCTATATAAAAGCGATAGAACACTAACTCACTCGCTGACTAAACACAAAATCTCGAAAACTACTTGACCTATGAAGCTAGTTTATACGTAGAAAACGTCAGCTAAGAAAGTATTTTGTGATAGGTGCATGGCGGAGCATACGTCTCCTACAGACTCACGAAATCTACAGTTTCATTCCGATCTTCACGAAATTTCGAACGCTTGATCTTCAAAACAAGAGGACGGTCACCGTTTACCTGAAGTTGCATACGTTGCATGGGGGAGGGTACTTTGCAACATGGATCCCTAAATACCTTCGTCGCGCCATGACTTAATAACGGCTTGACCGATTTCACAGATCCTTATTTTGTTGTTTTCGTTATTCTCAGAACAAGGGTTGTATGAAATAAACCTGAATATATGAGAACAACAAAGTGCGTTTTTCAATGTGACCCTGCGTTTCTATTGCATAGAAATCTATGGTTTTGTTCCGATATTGATGAAATTTTGCACACTCTACCTTAAAAACAAGAGGAATGTCATTGTAAGTATAAAATTTAGTTCGGTGCGTGGTGGAGGGTACTTACGGAACTTTACAAAATGCATAGTTTTGCTCCAATCGTTATGAATTTTTGCACACATGACTTTTAAACCAAGAGGAAGATCACTGGGCACATAAATGTTTGTATGGTATATGACAGAGGGTTCCTTGCAGAAAACTTTGCCGAGAGAGGCAAAGGTGGAAACGAACAGAGAGATGGGAGAGAAAGATGTGGATGCAGAGAGAGGGGGGAAGGAGATGTGGACTACGAGAGTGTAGGATAAATAAACACACGCGCAACGCCGGCTTTACAGCTAGTCTGGAGATACGCCAAAAGCGTGAAACGCGTCATTGGAACTGAACAATTAAAATATTGCAACAGAGACATTTGGTTTAGTCTTTGAATTGTAAAACACTGTTTTTGAACCAGACCATGGAGTGTAGGGGAGTGTAGAAGTCGCTGCACGTCCGCGAAGCAATATTGAGCCATCCAAAATAGACAAAGTGTGGCAGCTGAAGGATTTTGCAAACCAGGTGATCTCTCTATTATGTGCCATAAATGTTATATACAATTCATGGCGGGTGACCCGCGTGGCCAGTTCATTTGGTGGAATTTCCGTCGATGTCCTTCAAACAAATCGCATACAAATGACCGCGCCGCATGGCCGTGTGGTCTAAGGCATCATGCTACGGACTGGGCGGCCGCTCCTGTCGAGGTTCGAGTACTCCCTGCGGCAAGGGTGTGTGTGTGTGTGTGTGTGTGTGTGTGTGTGTGTGTGTGTGTGTGTGTGTGTTGTCTTTAGTACAAAGATAGTTGAAGTAGTTTTTAAGTCTAGGGACTGATGACCATAAAAGTTTGGTCCATAGGTCTACAAACATTTGAACATTTGCAACCAACTCTGGTCCTGTAGCATGGCGCGTTGTGATCCATAAAAATTCTGTCGTCTGAGAACATGAAGTCCACCAATTGATGCAAATGCTCTCCAACTAGCTGAGAAAAACCAATTTTACTCAATGATCGGTGCAAACTATGAACAGTATCTTGAAAAGGATAGATCGAATTGCTATTCGCCATACAATCGTAATGACACAGAAACACGACCAATGTCTCCATAGTAGTTCCGTGCATGCATGCTTGCGCGCGCGCCAGTGTGTGTGAGTGTGTGTGTGTGTGTGTGTGTGTGTGTGTGTGTGTGTGTGTGTGTGTAAAGAGCGGTAAAGAGGGGGGGGGGAGGACTGACAGTTACGATTGCAAAGCTTATCTGAAAATTCACCGCGTCTTGCTATTTCGATTGTTCTAGCCTCTTTGGAAGTAGAGCGGCTGAAATTTCGGTCTGTCCATCCCGATTTAGACTTTTCGTCGTCTCTCAAAATCATTTATGTTTATTTGTGGAATGGTTCCTTCAAGACCTGCATGACACATTTTCTACCCCACTTTGTTCAGCGTCTACTAGCTCTTAACTCCAACCATTCAATTTAGCTTCCTTTCTTGTCCATAAATTTACAGAATCTTAATATACGAACTTAAATAGTGGCAACTACGTATTCACAACCGATACAAAAGCGTTACATGTTTGCACCTGTTACTGTATTTCAAAGTAGTCACCAGCAATGTGTGGAAGCCGTTGCCAGCGATGTGGAAAGCGTAGTATACCGTTAGCAGAGCCTGTTCTGTTGATGGTGCGAATGGAGCGGTCTACTGCCTGTCGAATCTGTGGTACAGTTCTAAAGCGAATGTCACGAAGTGGTTCCTTCATCATCGGAATGAAATCAAAGTGACGAGGACTTAACTCCTGAGAGTATGGTGGATGGTACAGTACTTCCCAGTCCCATCGACCGAACAGAGCAGCCACAGCTTGCGCCGTATGCGCCCGCGCATTGTCGTGCAAAATGTTGGGTGGATTGCGCAGAAAGTGTTGCCGCTTCTTTCGCAAAGCTGATCGCAGGTGATGCTCTAAAAACGAACAGTAATATTGTGCACTAACGGTCTCCGTTCTTGTTTAAAACATGGTGACACCGTTACGTTAGCCGCTCGCTCGCAAATGACTGTTTTTCCCTCGATTGTGCGCACGCCGGTGACGTGGGACGGTGAGCTCGGAGATAAGGCAGGTATGTGAACAACGTGTGCTATCTGCGACAATAGTCGATTCCATTGCATAGCGTCTCCACAGCGGTATTGCCACTATTTAAGTTCCATCCCTCGTACATATTACTGTTCACACAAGGAATATTTGTCGTCCGTTTACAAATATTTATGGGAACAACGAAATAAAACGCATAACGACCTATTCACATAAAATACCTGTAACGTCAAATTCCAGTGGATACCTTATTACTATAAAAATGTAAATGTGTTCTTTATATGTGCTACATGGTTTCCATTTCCACTGTACTCCTCTGCTAAAGGCAGATGTCCACCAGGAACAAACTTCCGAAAGCAAGTACTTCCAGCAGTTTCCCCAAATAGAGTTGTATCGTGAAATAGGCAAATGGAAGTTTACATTCTAAGGGTTAAAACAGATCCAGCCAGTGTTATTGCATTATTATTAGCACAGAAAAATCGTTAACAAAACAAAATTAAGAAGAAAAATTTTTTGGTGACTAAATCTATATAGAATTCTATATAGCCTATTTCAGTAATCTGGAATACTATTAAATGAAATAAAATCAGATGATTGTGTTCTGTTTAAATACTAAGACTGCCGTACGCTATTTCCGAACAACTTTTGTACAATCAAATAGTCGCAAACAGGATGCAGAAACACGGCAAGCTAGGAGAATATCACCAAGAAATAGCCTTTTAATACCTTTCCAGTTTCTTTGAACAGTATTTATCACTCTTATATTAATACAATACATTTATGTTTACTGTAACATTTCAAATTATCCAACATTTGAAGACGTCCGTACTATCATTCTGCTTTCACTTCCAATAAAACAAAGTAACAGTAAAATTAATTTCGCACGTGTTTCGGCGTGGTGGCCAGTTATATAAGGTTAGTGCCACAAGTCGTACATTGTTTAGGCCGATCTAACTTTTGCGCCATTATCGTTATTCACACTGACATCCTGGTATCGAGAGTGAACACAAAAAACTTCTGCGCGTTTCAGGAAATGCTCAGAAAGTACTTGCAACAAGATGCAATAAACCTGTGGAAGCTAATGACGAAACCTGCGAAGATCAACTTCCTAAGGATGTTTGCAGATCAAACAAATTACTGAAGTAGTTTCCAGAAGTTACGAGCTAAAATTTACGTATTAGTGGACAGTCTTAAGATTCTTTTAGATGGCCCTAATGAATGCAAAAACGTTATCTCTTACAGAGCACACAGACAGCCCCCCTCCCGATTACGGAGCTAATAAATGTTGTATTTTGCGTCCGCGAGGTGAGTGTCGATGCATAAAAGCGCGTAAACAAAAAAATACATTGTGTGTTGGTGCAGTGCGGTGCCCTAACAACTACATAGAGATGTGTAGAAGAATGATAGAAATAATCTAGAGACAAAAGGTGACGACTCGAGTTGCGTTAAGTAAAACTTTATACGGTCCGGAAAGACGAGATAGCTGGTCTGTGGAAGAAGTGCATTAAAAAAAACCAAAAAGACGACGTTAAAGGCATTTAGCTCGAAGAAAGCACGAAGCTTCCCTACTGTTTTCCAGTAAACTTCCTGGTACGATAACGACGAAGCGTGCCGGCTTATCTTTACTACTCGTTGCTCTAGCTCTTCCTAGATGACCTTCGGTTAGGCTGCAGGTTTCTTCCATAACTGCAAATTACTGCAAATCTATGGAGAGAATGGGCGAATATTATCTACAGTAACACAGGTCGGGCTGACCGTTTCCGGGAGCAACGCCCATAAAAATGTGTTCTCCTCGGCGAAACGAAAATTTAATTCTACATTAACATTAACGAAGTCTCGATCAAATAACCTTGTGAAAAACCACAATGAAAAGAATTTTTTTTTAGTACTGTTAAGATAATTTATTAACATTGAAACTATAATGTCCTGCCATGAGACTGGTCGAAGTGTGCTCCTGAACAGGCATTACCTCTTAGGCCACAAGTTCAAAGAATGGGCCAAGCAGTGAACGTACAGAACTCGTGACTCAATTTCTCTCTGTTTTGCTTGTAATCTAAGAAAAGCACCAGTTATACAGGATCCGCCTGAAAACCTCCCTCATTTTAATAGGTTGGTACAAAAAACTAAACTTGATAGAGAAAATTTAGTTTCATTTTTGAACAATACATACTTTGCCATTTTTGGATTATTTGGTTGTAGACATTATATCTGCTAAATGAAGTTCTCCATTGTTGATACACTGACGAAGTCTATCCCGAAAGTTCTCCATAGATCTTCCTGTCATTTCTCTTGGAATAACTGCCACTTCTTGGGTAATGGCCTCTTAAAGTGCTTGAAGTGTTGTGGGATGATGCTTGTGCACTAGAGCCTGTAAATTTGTTGTGGCGTTAAGTCAGCGCCACACGCCAGACGTAAGAGAACGATCGTGGAGAAGGCAGCGATCGACCGGAAAGCCAATCGCAAGCAGGCGCCACGCATCCTGGAGGGAGTGACCGAACATGCGCGCCCTCTACAAGCGTCTATATCTAGGCCGACATACGTCTGGACAGCACGTCAGCTACTAGTCAGAACTCAGGCAGTTACTAGGTCTGAACTCGGCTACGAACCAAGCAGTAACTAGGTCTCTGAGCAGCTGATGTAGACGTAACTCCGCGCATGCTCTGATTTGTTAATGCATCTCTACTATTAGAATAATGAGGATAGACATTTGTAGAGACCTGTTGGACCAATACAAAGCACAAGGTGAGAATTTTCTGAATAGCATCGTAACCGGAGGTGAGACGTGGTGTCGCCACTACAGACTAGTTTACACGACGACACTAGGTTTCATGAAACTGCGCTACTGGCCAATGCGCATGCGCGGCAGGCGTTCGCGAAACTCGTTGGCGAAACTAGACAGACAGATTTTAACGGCGTGTTAGTGCTCTTCTAGCAATTATTTGTGAAATTAAATATTGATGGGTTGACGATTAGTGAATTGCAGACTAAAATACAACCAATTCGAAAAACCTATACAAACGAAATATGGCAATTGTGGATTTCGGAACACCGTACAAGTACTGCAGAGGCGAATATCTGCCAGCCGCGGTGGCCGAGGGGACTGAGGCGCTTCAGTCACGGTCTGCACGGCCACTACGGTCGGGGGTTCGAATCCCCCCTCGGGCATGGATATTTGTGCCGTCCTTAGTTGTAGGTAGTTCATAAGTAGTTTGTAAGTTTAGGGACTGATGACCCCGTAGTTAAGTCCCTTAAGCTTAACAAACATTTGAACATGACGAATATCTACTTGACAAGAAACGTAATGGAATCTGTAATTTCAGTTCTGATAACAATGCTTCATGCATAACGGTATCTTGTTTCTTTATTGAATTACTAACCCTGTTTAAAAGGAACGTGAACTGCTCTGGTGACATTCTAAGTTGATTAAAATAACTTCTAGGGTCTTCAGTCACAATTTCTTTCAACAAGGTCGCTGAGCAACAGAGCTGACGTCTTTTTTTAATGCAGTCACGAACCCAAACACGTTTCTTATTCTTTTTATGTTTAGTCTTATGCAGCGACTTCACACAGACAAGCAATTGATTCGCCACAACTCTTACAGCTACCAAAGCTTTCATTTTACGGCGACTACAGCACACACGAAACAACGAAAGTGAAGTGTATAGTATTGGCGCCGTGTCTACAGACATACACGAAACCAGTTGCGTGCAATTCATTTCATGCAACGAGTTTCGCAACCTAGTGTCGTCGTGTAGACTAGCCTTAAGAGATGGAATCCCATAGAAACTCCATGACATGGTGACATTTTTAGAAGCGCTGCATGCTGGCTCTGCTTCATTATTGGCCAAACTAATAGTCGTGACTAAATGGAACAATGAGAGTGTGTGTCTGAAATGTTCTTCCATTTAGGTGTGCTGTTGTGATTTATGTATCTTTTGTTATTTTCCATGAATAAACATACGAGGCATTACGTTTGGAACGATCTTCGTTGTACGCGGTATAGCCTGCTGGCGGGAATACAGACTCTGATTCTGGCACAGAATTAGAGATGGGCAGTCTGCTCCTGAACTGATTCAAAGAGCCAGATCCTTCTAAGGAGTGAGTGATGGATGAATAAAAAAAAAAGAGTGGTAGTTCATCTGATCCGAAAAGTCCCTCTGGTGACAGCAATGAACTGCATAAGCACCCCTTGCCACATGCTTCAGAAGTTTCGTAAACCCCTTGCCACATGCTTCAGAAGTCTCCTAAGCTACAAAATAAATGTGCTATAGACCATGTGCAAGTATAAAACGCAAAAAATGAGCGCCTAAACACGTGCAGCGCCTTCGCGCTGCGAGTCGAGAATCGGTGAGTCGCGCAAGCAGCATGGTTCAGTGAGCGCGCGGCTCCCGACTACCGCTGACTCGCTGCTCCGCACGACACCGGCGATCGAGGCGATCCGACCGCCAACTGAGTCGGTGAGTTAGCTGGTTCACCGGTTCACCTCTCCCCACCACTCTCCGACTCCGCTCGCTTGCGGAGCCGCCCGTGTGGCGCGCTGCTCGTTATTCCCCCCACTCCTCTGGCGAACCACATGGTGCCGAACAAAGCGACTCCGCGCATTTCTCTGTTCTCTCGACTCCTGTGTTCTGATAAAGCTTGCAGCTCACTTACAGAAACGATCATCTGAAGCAACAGAAACCGTCATATTCCTATTTCGAATAGTACTCGAGATGAAACGTATTTATTTAATGTTACATGTTTTTTCTTAATAACAGGAAATCTGCAGTCGGTAGCAAAAACACGTTACAGTACAAAATTAAACTATATAAAATTTCTGCGAAAAAGATCCTACTACATTTTTCTGGAACACTTGTAGTTTGCATGAAGGGAGCAAGAGTGACAAAGTCTTGTGCAATGTGCATTCTGTTGCTTAAATTTTGTAAGCCTGTATCATGCAGTTTCCTGACTTGATAGACGAGTGTCCTGTAACAAATTATGCGTCTTTTATGCATCTACATTATTTTGGCACGTTGAAAACAATGGCTATATAATCGAATAACAAAGACAACAAAAATGTGCATTAATGTTTTCTATATCTGAAACCATTCAGTTTCGGGAATTTGTCCATTTGAAATTTTTGCTGCTGGCGTCAAATCTTTGACAGTAACAACAAACTTGTTTTCGAAGAGAGAGAGAACACTAGGATGTCAAACGAGATGTCTATAATTACGTTTCTGAGTAAAATATCTTGCTATAATGTTTCATTACGAATTGAATGAGTTTGGTACAGTTGGAGGTGTGTGTTTGCAATTAAAAATAAACTATATTGGGAAGCACTTAAAAAAACAATTCGCTTTGCTCTGTATAGAGAATATATAAAACTTTGCACAAATAACACGTGAAAGGGTTGTAGTTATAGGAACTAAAAATATAAGGTGGAACGGAAATCTTACCAGCAACTGCAAAACTTAGAAGATAGGAGCCCAAAACGCTACCCCTGTACTACGCCGACTGTAAGAGTATCACCGCAGTTATTTACCTAATTATTTCTTTAGCTAAGACTCTCTTCGAACTTAATCAATTGTTGATGGTTTGTACTCACAAAAGAAAAACTCATTGACGACATAGTCGAAAGTATCTGTACTCGTCGTCGTATTTTCGAAGAATTTGGCTGGAGATTTTCACAGTCTTTTTTTCGTACTTGAAGTTACGAATGAAATAGTCCACGAACATTCCTCGCTTTTTAAATTTAACGGACATTACTCTTTTGACGCCTTATTTTCGAAATTAAATAAAACTTTATTGCTTACTCTGGAGCTACCATTATTTTACTGTTTATGGGTGCCAGACTTTAGTTTTTAGATAACAAGTGATGGGTTCTAGCGGCCATCTTGTAGCGAGAAGCTGTCGCGCTCACGTAAGACACCCGGCCGTGTCGCGGAATGTAGCTGTCGTGTCGCATCGCTGAATATCGCCTGCTGTCGCTCGCTTTTGTCGCTCACGTAGGACACGGCCTTATTGCGCACGGCTATTCCGCTGCGGCAGTTGCCACGTTTTGCACGGAACTCTCGCGATATATCACGTTTCATTCAACTCACTGTATAAATACGGAACTAGTATTTTTATTCTGCAAAATATTGTATTTTTTTAATGAAAGTATATTAAAAAAATTTCTTTTTCCAATTATTTCACCTGCAAAAATATTTAAATTCTGTTATAACATGTTTAATTTTTGATGTAGGTGTGACTAACAAATTTTAATTCTGGAAACTACTGACTTACAATAAAATTATTACTCTTCTTTCTTATTTCACAATATGGCCAAATCAGATAAAAGTATAGTGACAAAAAAGCAATGTGACATCGTTTTACGTTTTTTATCAGTTGGTGAGTCGGTGAACCATGAAAAAGAACTAGTTCATCCCATTGAATGACTATTTCTGAACCGATCTCTGAAAAGATCGGTTTTGCCCATCTCTACACAGAATGGTGAGTAATGTCTTGGGATTCATCATTCCACGGCTGCTCGGCCCGTTCACGCAGTTCAGCAGCTGTTGTGGCTAAACGAGACGCAGGAGTCAGCTCTCGTCCCATCATACGCCGCACCTGCTTCATTGGAGACAAGTCCGAAGATCGTGCTGACCAGAGAGGTTGCTGCACGTCTTCCACAACACCTTAATCGTCACGGCCTGAGTATTATCCTTTTGAGAGAAACCTTCCTCTTGCAAGAATGGGTAGAGAAGGACTGTTATAATAGTCTGGACTTACCGGTCAGTGTCTCGTCCGCAAACACCAGGCGGCACGACAGTTCTATCTATATAATAGTCTGATGGACAGAGTAACTTGTAATTTACGGCTGTTTCCGATAATGCTGTGGTGTATGGGAGGGTGTCGTCTTTAACTGACTATAGTAGCATATAGGATGACCTAGACAAAATTTCTAGTTAGCGTAAAGAATGGCAGCTAGCTGTAAATGTAGAAAAAAAATGTTCAAATGTTTGTATATCTTATGGGACTTAACTACGGGGTCATCAGTCCCTAAACATACAAACTACTTATCAACTAGCTTATCCTAAGGACGCCACAAATATCCATGCCCGAGGGGGGATTCGAACCCCCGACCGTAATGGCCCTGGAGCGCCTCAGTCCCCTCGGCCACCGCGGCCGGCTAAATGTAGAAAAGTATAAGTTGATGCACATGAATAGGAATAACAAGCCCATAATGTTCGAATACAGCATTGCATGGATGGATGGAGGATTTTGGGGGGTCGACATCTAGGTCTTCAGCGCCCGATCAAATTCAAGAGGGTAACAAACAAGAATTGTAACAGTAAAGAAACTGAGGTAAAAGACAAAAGGTGAGCATTAAAGGTGACATTGGGAAAAGTAGCCCACTGGATAAGTTGGAGAAAGAGTTAAAACTACTAAGCAGAGGACCAAGGCTGGCTGACCACAGCGATATAAAAGGGTGAGCCAACCACCCTGCAACATTCTAAAACCTCCAGCCTAAAAGCTTAGGACAGAGTTGAGACAAATCATAAAATTTTAAAACTTTTTCCACATTCGCTTCGTCATTACCTAAAGTAGACGGCAAATCTGCATCTAGAATACAGCAGTAGCAGTGAGCGTGTTGATACAGTCGCGTCGTTCAAATATCTAGACGTAACATTGCAGAGCGATATGAAATGGAACGAGCATGTAAGGACAGTTGTGAGTAAGGCAGACAGCCGGCTTCGGTTTATTGGGAGAATTTTGGGAAGATGTACTTCGTCTGTAAAGCAGACCGCGTCTAAACCGCTTGTACGACCACGTCGTGAGTATTGCTCAATTATTTGGGACCCGCAGCAGATCAGTTTAAAGGAAGACATAGAAGCAGTTCAGACGCGAGCAGCTAGGTTGGTTACTGGCAACTCAATTGGGGATCGCTGGAGGAAATATCGACGTTCTTTTCGTGAATTTCTATTGAGGAAATTTAGAAGGCCGGAATTTGAAGCTGAGTTTAGTACGATCTTGCATTTCGTGTAGTGACCACAAAGACAATATAAGAGAAATTAGGGCTCGTACGGAAGCATACAGGCATTATTTTTTTCCTCGATCTATTTGGGAGTGGAATAGAAAAGGAAATGCGTAGTAGTGGTAGAAACGGTGAGGCCTGGGGTGGGGTAGTGTGTGTTGGACGAATACACTCTTAAGATACAGCGCTCGGCAGGTCTCTGCTGTACGCTCTAACCACTGTCCCGTGCAGACAGAATCTGCTTGCGTCGCTGAAGACCATGGACCGCAATTGGAAGCCATCCTCTGACGTCACCAGTCGAGCCGTGAACGTGGATGCTGTGGCCTGAGTGGAACGCGGGGTTGGCCGTAGTCGCACTACCAGGAACTGACTGACAATATTAGCGGCCTCACAACTCTTTTACCTGTGGTGTTGTCGACGCTCGATCTTCCACTGCTGCCCTTACAATATGACGACATAGCGGTCGTCTCTGCTGTGTGGACGACCACAACCTTGTCTTCGCATGTGAGAGTGTTCACGTGACTTTTGAACCACTAAATGACAGAGAAGGTCCAATTTGTGTGTAAGTTCTCCGAAGTCCCATCTCAGCACTCGGAAGGCTGCAATGTGACCGCCGGCCGCGGTGGCCGAGGGGACTGAGGCGCTCCAGTCACGGTCTGCACGGCCACTACGGTCGGGGGTTCGAATCCCCCCCTCGGGCATGGATATTTGTGCCGTCCTCAGGATTAACTAGTTCATAAATAGTTTGTAAGTTTAAGGGCTAATGACCCCGTAGTTAAGTCCGATAAACTATACAAACATTTTGCAAACTGACCCATTTCAAACTCGCTGAGTTGGCTGTAGGAAGCACGACTGAATCTCTGTGGCATGGAACCTATTTACTTCATAGGGTGGTACCACACTGACCTTAGTTGCTGTAAACATTACCTATTAAACACACACAGATGGCGCTGTGGCAACTACGTTACTAAGCTATGTGTTGGCAGACGATTTTGTAGCCATTTCAGTAGATCTCCTAGGTGGTATCTGTAGCCAAAGCATGTCGTCTTTATAGGTGCACTTTTTTTTTTTTTTTGCTTGTATGTAAGACAAAATCCCCATTGGAGGGTAGAATGACGGAGAAACGGTGGACAGTGAAGCTGCAAACATCGCCTTGACGTGCAAGCAAAAACGCCACGACACGCTTCAGAGCAAGCGGACAGCGGAAAACGTCGGGACTCGTACAGGAGACAGCGCGTGTCCTGTGGGAAGGCACTAAGGCAGGCAGATGGAGAGCAGGAATGCGGTCTGGCGGCCCACCCAGCGAAACCCGAGAGCGAGGCAGGCGGCAGCTACGGCGGGCGCCCTATATAGCCGCAGAGTGGCTGCGCGCGCTGATTGGCCGACTCTGTGAAGTCCATGTTGCATACAGGTCGTTGCTTTTAGCCACGAAGTAAATACGAAGCGGTAACTACCGCCATCTGTTGACATTAAGCTGAAGCTTGTCGACTTCCGCGATAGTTCCAGACGTTTAATCACCAATCTCTCAGCCTAATTAACCTTTAGTCCGTACACCGGTCTTTTAGACCGGAGCGACCCCCGTCTCCTCCCTCCCCTTCGCTCTGTTGTGCATCTGTCCGAAGTTCCATAATTAACGAATTGCACTCTCCGCTCCCGGTCAAAAAAGGCCGATGTGTACACTGAATGTCTTATTTTCTCCGGTCCAATGTACCCCACTTAAGTTGTGTGTTTTTCCTTTCACAATCAACTGAAAGTCTATGAAATTGGAAAAACTCTACATATCACGTGTGTGAGAAAACTTATTTGGGGCTGTGTGCTGGGGAAGGAGGAGACCGAATGGTACACTACATGCATTTTAAGACAATCAGATGCAAAGAAGGCCAAAAGAATCTGAAAGAAACTGCACCGCGGTCTTAAAGACCAACTGTACGCTTTTTGTGTCATAAGGAGGTGTACGGGCTAAAGGTTAAAGAAGCTGTTCGTTATACAGACATAAATAAAACTGTTATATCACGACAATTCTAGGGGTTCAACACCCTTAAAAAAGGAATAGAGATATACAGAAACAACATTGCTCATTAAATTTGCTCGCCGTGGAGGTTCGAGTCCTCCCTGGGGCATGGATGTGTGGTATGTTTGTCCGTAGGTTAGTTTACCTAAGTTTGTAAGCTACGGACTGATGCCCACGCAGTTTGGTCCGATAGATTTACAGACATTTGAACATTTTTCTCATTAAATTAGAAACTGAGATGTTCTACGACAACAACATGAACATTAACAAGTTGTCATTCAGATGGCAGCACACACCTGTATCCCTAATACCCCGTGACACGTCCTCTTCCACCAACGAGTTTAAATTTCATAGAGTGGCTAACACACGAGTTACAGCGCTCTTTGCGGCAACTTCTGTAAACTCGACTGCCATGTTTTTGGTGGTCAGTACACTTGACCGGAGTCTGTCTATCGATGTTGTTGTTGTTGAGCTTGAAGCGTTGTATTTGGTGTACATTGTATTTATTATGTATTGTCTGTACAATATTTGCTGTTGAAATATGTCTAAAGTGTGTTCAACATTTAAATACACAAATCGAAGTGATAAAACGACTAGTACGTCATGCAAGAACACCAAATGTTTTGCCTTGTTTGAGCTCCGTCTGTCTATACTCAGACAAAATTCTTGACTAATGGCACTTAGCTGCCCCAAATGTCAAGTTTCAGATGACCTATCCTTCAATTCCCTTGAAATACACACCATAAAAAATCCTCAGTTTTCTACCTAGTGTTGTGTTTTTGATATATTTATTCTTCTGTTGTCCGGTGGTTGATGGAAACACACTTTTCAGTGCCTACACCGTCTTTAAAAATATTTTTATTTGTTGTTGACAGTAACTGATAATGCATGGTTGACATGTAAGCAGTTCAAAGTGTGGAAGCAATATTAAGTCAGAATTTTGTCACTTGTATATGTCTGTATTCTTTACCCCAAATATGTACTTATTTCATCGTGGCAAAACGTAAGTTATTAACGACATGTTATTTCGGTGTGGAATGCTTTTGTGACAGCTGACCAGGCGCATTTTATTGCAGTATTCTGTTGTGACTTTCGTCTTCGTACTCAATTTTCACGCACCAAACGTTACCAAGAAAAGTTATTAACTACACTATATTTCAGCGTGGAATGCTTTTGTTCCAAATGAGGTAGGCGAATATTTAACTGCAGTATTTTGTTGTCACTTTCGTTTTTGTACTCAAATTTCGTCCACCAAACTTCACAACCCAACCCTTGGACAGCAATTTTACACGTTTGTAGACGTAATTCGTAAACACAAGATAAATGTATACTAGACTTTATTTTCAACAGATGTAAATCCGTGTCATGATTGTTCTTCGTAAAAATTACTGTTCACAGTATGTTTTGCGGCTCGTTTAGACCATGTACTTGCGTTAAAATCAACACGAATATTTTCACAGTGGCACTTTCGTTTGCAACCTCAGCTGTTATACTGCGAAGTGTAACTGCATTACTGACAGGTTCGTGAAATATTATTAAGGCATTTTTAGAGAATATATTACCAGTCTCGTCGATTCGCAGCTTCGATAAAGTCTGACGGAACTTGATGCACATCAGTATTCAATACTCAACCTTTATTTAAAACGTGGAACTGTAAATAGGTAGAATTCTCGAGTGGGTGTGGCACACCAACTGTCAGCCGATACCCCAAATAACATGGCGGACGCCCGTTGAATTTGCCTCAAATATGGCGGATCTGTCGCCATTCTATGAAATTCTAGCTCGTTGTCTTGCACTGATGAATACATGCCTGTTCGTCGTGGAATGCTCTTTATCAGGTCATCCAAGGACTGTTGCTCTAGATATTGTCCCACATCTCAATCGCAATCCGGAGTAGTTCTGATAGGTGGGACGCCTCATTCAAATACAGCAATCTTTGAAGGGTTGTGTCTCCCAAACTAACAGTGATAGGAATGTAGTTTAAATTGATTTGGACGCATCCGGTTCAACGATTCCAATGCACGTTAGAAAAAAACTATTGTTCAATTTAAAAAATTATATCTTTGTGCTGTAACTCTTTGGAAAATGATACAATAAACTATGTTCGTAGCTCCGCAGAAAATGTATGTAACATTTCTTGTATTGACCTACCGCATTAAAATTTCCCGTCACCTATTATTTTATAACTTACAGAGGCAAACACACTTAGTGAAACACCCTGTATATATATAATCATTAGGACGGTATTATCCCTAACAAAATGTTTGCAAGAATATTTTGCACTTATTATTTGTTGTTATGGTCTTCAGTCCGGAGACTGGTTTGATGAAGCTCTCCACAATACCCTATTCTGAGCAAGCCTTTTCCTCTCCTCATAAGAAAGACAACCCATATCCACTTGAATCTGTTTACTATACGCGTCTCTTGGTCTCCCTCTGCGATTTTTACCCCACACACTTCCCTCCAATGCTAAATTTACGATTCCTCGATGTCTAAGAATGTGTCCTACCAAGCGATCCCTTCTTTTGGTCAAGGTATGCCAAAAATTCCTTTTCTCACCAATTCTGTTCAGTACCTCTTCATTAGTTACGCGATCCACCCACCTAATCTTCAGCATTCTTCTGTAGCACCATATTTCAAAAGCCTCAATCCTCTTCCTATCCGCACTGTTTATCGTCCACGTCTCACTCCCATACAAGACATCCACTTGAATCTGTTTACTATACGCGTCTCTTGGTCTCCCTCTGCGATTTTTACCCCACACACTTCCCTCCAATGCTAAATTTACGATTCCTCGATGTCTAAGAATGTGTCCTACCAAGCGATCCCTTCTTTTGGTCAAGGTATGCCAAAAATTCCTTTTCTCACCAATTCTGTTCAGTACCTCTTCATTAGTTACGCGATCCACCCATCTAATCTTCAGCATTCTTCTGTAGCACCATATTTCAAAAGCCTCAATCCTCTTCCTATCCGCACTGTTTATCGTCCACGTCTCACTCCCATACAAGACAGCACTCCATACAAATGCCTTCAGAAAGGACTTCCTTAGGCTTAAATCAATATTCGATGTTAACAAATTTCTCTTTTTCAAGAACGCTTTTCTACCCATTGCCATTCTGCATTTTATATCCTCTGTACTGCGACCATCATTTGTTATTTTACTGCCCAAGTAACAAAACTCATCTACCTTCTTTATTGCTTCGTTTCCCAATCTAATTCCTTCAGCATCACCTGATTTTCTTACACTGCACTCCATTACCCTAGTTTTGCTCTTGTTAATGTTCATCTTATATGTTCCTTTCAGCACACTGTCAATTCCGTTCAATTGCTCTTCCAGATCCTATGCTGTATCTGACAGAATTACTATGTCGTCGGGAAAACGCAATGTTTTTAATTTTTTAATTCTTCCCCCTGAACTTTAATTCCTTCACCAAATTTCTCTTGCTTTCCTTTATGGCTTGCTCAATGTACAAATTGAATAACAATGGAGAAAGACTACAACCCTGTCTTACTCCCTTTCCAACCACTGCATCCCTTTCATGCTCTTCAACTCTGACTTATTTATGTGTCATATAATGTGGTCTTTAGTGACCGCCGCTGTTGGGGCCTTGTAGACTGTGCAGGCTGCAGCGGTACGGCTCTCGACAGAGTGTGTTGGCTAGGCTGGGACAGCGCACAGTGAGGTGGTTCCCCTCCCCCTTCCCCCCTCCCCCCGCACAGAGAGAGAGCGGGAAGCCCGCGCCTCACAAGAGCTGGCGGAACTGCGCGACGCATCAGCTGCGGCACGCCACGCGCATGCGCCGCCACGCTCAGCTGACGGCGCACGGCTCATTGCGAGCGTAGCGGGCTGCAGACGCCGCAGGGGGCCGTAAACACGTCACTCTCAAGGAAACAACGGTGCTCACCTGTCGCGCGCTACTCACACACACGAACACTAACGTTCACAACACCACATTCCACGAAAGATTTTTCCGAAAAGGTCGGAAATCAGTCGACGTTGATACCTACCAACTATTTAAATGGTCTATTAGCAAAACTCAAGCGCGACAAAAAGTAGCGGCTTTCGACATACCCTAAATTGATAAAAATCATAATACTTTCGCAATGCAATGGTTCAGTACCATCTTTTCTAACACCAACTAAATAATTAGCTAAATTATTCTGAAGCAATTGATTAACTTTAGAAACATTAAAGTAACCTTCCATTAAACTAAAACCTTGATTTGTAACTACTTTCAGAATACTAGCTGACTGTTGAGGTTTAAAATAATGATGAAACTTAAACTTAGTTTTGGGTGTGAGTCTCTTCCACCTTGCACCACCTGACTCCGGATATACAGTATTTCATCCTCCCACTTTCTTTTATGAATACAAATAAACTGATTCTTAATAGGCTGTCCCCAATACACAATATAATCGGTACCAGCACTCGACGTAACTATTTTAGTAACATTCTTTATTCCCATCAATATATGATCTATTTTCTCATCACGTCTAAGATTCTCAGTCTTATTATCTTCAGGAGGCACAACAACACCCACATGATGATACGCATTCATAGTACGAAAATTCTTAAACGTAATAACTGCTTTACTAACAATCATTCTCTCATAAAAGCAATGCATACCAGTCAACAAATCAGTACTAGCAATAATTCATGCTTTAAACACGACATTTCAATCAAATTCCGTATCCTTATATCATACGCCAATGATTTGTAGATGAACATAACAATCAACAAAAAGCCATGGTACGCAGTCTGATGAACATTAGAACATTCATAACAGGACTTCAAATCAAATGTTTGTAGAGCTTATGGGAATAAACTACGGGGCCATCAGTCCCTAAACCTACAAACTACTTATGAACTAGATAAGACTAAGGACGGCACAAACATCCGAGTTGTAGACACCTGTGAGAAACGACACTTGTGAGAAACTGGAATGTGTCGACACTTGTGAGAAATCTGGGGTGCTAAGAGACCGGCACAAGGCGTATCTCAAATGTTGCGCCGCTACCTGCTCGGCCACACCTGCTGTTGTGTGACTGAGTGCTCTGCTTGTGCCGGCCGGGCAGCTGCTGAGGGACATTCACACTCCTTCAGTGCAGCCAGCTTACATTATTTCAGAATTTATTTTATTTTATTTATTTATTTATTTTGGCAAGGACGAGTGGCTTAGTCAAATTAGAAATCGGATCTGACTAATACTTTTCTGTACCATTTACATGGATTTTAGAAACTATTAATATTATTATTATTTCATTTCCATGCCCCCATTTTCTACACATGTTTGACAACTCTTAGAAAAAAACGCACTGACATGTTTTACAGCCCACTTTAGATTTGTAGTTTTATAAGCTCTTGCATATATTTAGGACCAAAATAATAAAAAATTAATTAATAAGAATGTCTGAAACCCTTCTAGGAAAAAAAAAATTAGGTATTGGCGGGTTCCAAACCACTGACCTTCAGCGTCACAGTCCAACACAATAGGGTATTTTCCTGTGTTAAAAATATGGTTCGAATTGTTGTTATTCTGAATGATTATAACATTCAGACAGCATTTTCGCTCATAATTCTTACACAACATCTGTTATTTTTACGTAATTAAAGCTTAAAAATCATCAAATTTCACGATTAGCTCACGTGATCGAAAACGCTCCGTTATTGGCTGAAGTACTGGTGACGTCATAGAACATCTACAACACGGCAACTAGACGTCGGAGCTGTATTATTGTACGCGTTACCTCCATTTCGCCGCTTTAAGTTCAGTTTTTTTGTGATCTAATCGCGTTTACAGTTTTGATACCACGATGGAAGAAGTTATGTGAAGGCTGACAGCGGAAACCTCCCTAAAGTTGATGCAATTATGGTGTCTTCATTCTTTAAAAACAATCCAAATTTTTACGTGCTAGAAATAAGAAACGTGAAAACTGCATTGTAAGTAATGCATACCTACATTTTAAAACTAATTATTTCGAGAGATATTTTATGCCATTGGAAAAAAGTACTCGATTTGTTGATGTCAGCAGACTTAATCTGAAGTCACCATATTATGCAATAAAGGGTGAAATTTTATCTTATATCCAAGCGGCCTTGAGTGATTATGTTTGCAACATCAACAACAAGATAGAAAATCTTTGTCCAGACCACATAGAATGACTAGATTAGTGTATCGTACAGACCAGGAAGTAAATAAATAATGCTATTCCTGTTCTATGATTCTTGTATGTACCCTTGTCCGGTCAGTAAAAGTAACTGCCCTTTTAAATCAAAGGTTTCACGACAAAATATTTGCGCTGTCACGCGATTGGCTAATGGCGACGTCTTGATTCTCGCTATTCAGTATCTGTTGCCAACATAGTCACAGGAAGCTGCCGGGATAGTTAGTAAAATTTAACCTAGTAAAGCACGTAGTTAAGGGATTAATTTTATTTAACTACTTCAATACTGGTGCAAAGTGAAACATCAAAACCTGTAAAATACAGCAAAAATGCCTTGTGTATATTTATACAATATATCTACATTCTAGAACAAGGACAGCGGGTTGCGTCGGCGGTGTTTTCATATCGCTCGTAGGTTGGCAACACACATTTCGCGTAGCCAAAGGCATGTCACTTTCACGTAAACATTGCGAGCGAGACACGATGGAAAAAATTTATAACGCCGAAATTATAGCGCTTTTCTGGTTTGTTGTTTTTGTGAGAGAATGTTTGCGATTGTGTGTAAACTTTCTGCCATGCAAATCAGTATTTTCCTTACATATTCAAGATTTGGTTTGATATGAATGTGTCACTATTTTTGACACTACAAACTCATCCATTTACGTTTACTCGTCCACATACGAAGCCCCATGCTTTAATAAAATAAATAAATAAATAAAAACGCTAATCAGTTGAAACGTTATTTACTTGCAATGAAAATTGATTGGTAGAGCCCTGTGCAGAAGAAAAGGCTTACGTTATTGTATCTAAGATCTATTGGTGATAAAATTGCACTTACTGTAGATAAATAATCAGTGCTATACTTTTATAGTGGACTGCAACAATATTCATTTCATCTTTCACCAAATATATTAGGAAACAGCTTTAATTACACATAAATCGTAGGCGTGTAACATTATGAAGTTTTACTTCGCAAATGTAAACATCAGGTCATTAACCTACACATAATACTACTTCACACCTTTGCAGAAAAAGAGAATGATACTAAACAGTTTAGTTTACCAATGGAATAATATTGTTTACTTAGATCAAAATGGTCCTCACAGAAATCCACACACTAAGTAGCCGCTATTTCATTTGGATCTCTTCGCGCCAGTGTCAACCACTTTTTTCGTATCTTCTTATTTTTTGGTACTTGCAAGAACAATTTTTCTGGAGTCTTGGGAGATGTATTGGTACAATGCGGAATTAAGCAATATTTGTAGGTCATTATGCAAACGTTAACGCCCAAACACGAGGCCTCGGTCCAAACAATATACAGGTATTTGTTTATCTTACGAGAGCAGCAGCAGCAGCGTGTTGTATGACGTCACAGGCATCACGTGACTCAAATGTAGCGTTTTAGCGGGCTTTCAAATTATGTGAATTTCATTTCTTTTTTTTTTAAAAAAAAAGTACTGAAATCCACGAGGTAAAAAAACATGTTCGGACCATAATATGACATAATTAACAATTTAAAACGATTTCCAGAAAATAGTCAAATACCCTATTGCCCACTACGCTACAGGTAACAGTTAGGAATTGCGTTCTTTAATCTCATACTGTTAATGGGCGTCGTTCTGATGCTAATATGGCATTTGTAGACACTAGATTATCATTTGTCGTACGAAGAACGACGTCATTTTGTTAATTCTGCAGTGCGTCATTACTTTGAAATGACAACGTGTAAGTTACAATAAGAAAATCATCAAATACACAACGCAAGATGGCGTATGCCAGGGACAGTTCTGGGCAAGGAATGTCACGTGACATCTGCGAGCGGCTGGTTTTCGATCATTTAATGGGGGGTGTCAAAACTCCGTTATTTTTGCAAATGTCTCTCAAACGATACGAGATATGAAAAAAACATAAGGGAACAAAGTTGTAGAGAATTTTATCCTCTACAAATTCGGTTCATTCAATTTTCGTGTCAGATGCATGGTTAAGCCGTTATTTTCATTTAAATTTCGAGCTGTCAAAAAACGATCGCAAAGGCCCACTTTTACTGTTACTACCGTAACCTAAGTGGGCCAATACATCATGAGCAATGCTCAGACATTCGAAAATTAAAGTTTACGAAAAAACAACTAAACCTTCGTCCTGCCAAAATAATGTTCCAACATATAACTATCAAATAATTATAATTAAATGGAAAATACAGGTTTAGTTACAACCACAAAGGCAATGGCAATGGCAGCTGCTCCTGAATATGTCTGTATCTCTTATCATTTCTTGTTGTTTTATGCTAAAAACTGAAGTGGGAAGTGTGGTTGAATTATTGTACCACTGCATTTCCATATCGATGTGTCAAAACCCGGAACAGGACCGCGAAATTAAAATACTGGTTCGTGCTAAAGTCTCCTTGTCGAAATTGACAGTTTACAAACATGTTACTTATTCAATAATCACGGTTAAACAACAGAAAGCGAATTAGAAAACTTGATCTTAAAAGAATCATATAACAATGTCAGAGAGATGTTATGTTCGTGCTAGTAAAGAAGCCAAGATGCGTAGAACATTGTTAAGGTTAATCTTTCTGCGTTTACATCAGATCACGTGCGTGATCCTGGCTTTAACCTAGTATTCGAGGCTAATTACGTGGTGATATTTAGTATACTATGTAGACATTCGAATTTATTTTTATTTGCTTATTTTCCGGGCACACGAGACCTCGAAGGTATTCGTGAAGGTTGTATGCCCAGTCGGCTGTAATTTCCAACGTGATTATATCAGTTTTAAGCAGCTGCCATTGTTGGTATATTCCAGGATATACTGGTAACCGTTATAAATCACTAGAGGCTTCCCTTTCGTTATCGTGGTGAATTCCATCTTTACAACACTTACGAATCAGGAACACAACTTCTCAGTGAGAGACTAACACCAGTGCTGAACTGCGGTGCTCCAGTCTGTGAACTTTTTTGTGTCCCTGTAGACCGCCCGCTACCTTTTCGGTCGGGTTCCTCACAAATGTCGCTCCTCGCAAGTGTCGCAACCCCCAAACATCCATGCCCGAGGGGGGATTCGAACCTCCGACGGGGAACGGCCTTGTGCATCGTAGCACAGCGCCTCAACACGCTCGGCCGCGGCATACCAGGACTTCCTTGATAACCTGATATGCAGTAACACAGGCAAGAGGACTACAAATCAATCACATGCTAGTTCGACTTTAAAGTCCTGGAAAAAAGTGTTGAGAAAATTTTGTGTCATAACATGTACCAGTCCTCCTGGTCCCCACTGTTCTATTTTTCTTCACAAAGCCGAAAACACGTTCACATTCTGCATTGCTATGGGGAGTGGTAACAACAGAGGGTGTTACTGTCAAAATTTGGTTATACTTTAGAAATCCATTGTCTCTACGAATTATTTATTTATTTGTTTATGTCCATCTAGAATCACATGCAACACCTTGTTTCGAAACCAAACTGCCATCCGCCTGAAGAGCTGTGAACTGCCTCTGAAACTCAACTGTAGTTTCATTCTCTTCCTTGCATGATAATTATAGTAGGAAACTTTTCCAGCCGGCCGCAGTGGCCGAGCGGTTTGCGGCGCGCCATTCACAGTCTGCACGGCCGCTACGGTCAGGGGTTCGAATCCCCCTTCGGGCATGGATGTTTGTGTTGTCTTTAGTATAACGTAGTTCATAAGTAGATTGTAAGTTTACGACCTGATGACCCCGCAGATAAGTCCCTTAAGCTTACCAAACAACAAACTTTTCCAAGGAGAAACGCTAGCTTTCTGAACTAAGAACATTACTCACGTGGTCAAAGAATAACATTTAAATGACAACAAACGAACTGATGAAAGAGGCTGTCATACCTAAGACTCTCGCGGCAGAATAGCCGTGCGCACTAAGGCGCCCAGCCGCGGTGCGCGTGGCCGTTCGCCGTCGGGGCTTCGAGACTTCCCTCGGGCATGGGTATTTGTGTTGTCCTTAGCATAAGTCTGTTTAAATAGTTTGTAAGCCTAGGGACTGATGACCAACGTAGTTAAGTCCCTTAGATTTACGAACATTTTGAGCACCTAAGATTCACATGGAAGAATGTTATCCTAGCGTCAAATTCAATTCCTATGACGACACAAACAGAGCACTGATCACATTAAAGAATGATTTATCAACTATCGTAGAAATGCCTTCGACCCAAGCAAACAATCGATTGTTCGGAAATGAGGTGATTCTCCATTAATGTTCCAAATTTTTGTCCGCGAAATCGCAAAATAACATCGTCCATCCGTAAAATCATAAGGCGCTATAATTTTCGTAAATTTTACGGATAAACCGTAAAAGTTGGCAGGTATGGACGTGGTATATACTGCTCTCCAAAATTGACGCAACAAGCCACTACTTCCCCTTCCTGTGCAAAATTCGCGATATAATCATACAATCCGTCGACAGATTTCCGATACGTTTTCCGCTCTGAAGATGACATCCCGGTCACCGCGGAACCATGTCATCGACGAAGTCATAAAACCAACAGGGGTGGTCGAAAAAATAATGTGAACGCCTGACATTGACACAGTATTTATTTACAGGTAAGGAGTTGGTTCACCGTTGGCTTTCAAAACAGCTGTAGCTCTTCGAGAAACATATTAGTAAAGATTTTGTACCAGATATCCGCCAATTACTTCAACGAAGTTGGAGCTGTACATATAATCCTCTCTCTCTCTCTCTCTCTCTCTCTCTCTCTCTCTCTCTCTCTCTCTCTTCCTCTGCTCTAAAACTCCCCACAGCGATTCAATTATGTTCAGACGTGCGGATTTTGCAGTCCGGGGAAGTTAATTAACAATATTTTGACGCTCTAAAAAGCACGCCTAGAAACTTTTCGGTGGTGTATGTGAGCTCATTGTCATTTTTATTACGGCAGTGTTTATTAGCAATACGTTAGTAATAGAAAGCCGTTTGTTGTCAAGCGTGGTCAGATATTTCTTCACACTTATCCCACTAAATCATGACGGAAGCTCCCCCATGCTTGGCTGTGTGAAGCAGACATGCCGTATCGTAAACTTCTTTCGTGGTATTCGATACTTCAAGCAGATTGTTTGTAGGAAGCAACGTAAAAGATGATTCATCGAACCGTAACACGTACTTCCAGTCATAAACTGTCCCTATTTTATGATCTTCGAAGCTTTGCACTGGCTTCCGTTATTAAGTGCTCAGCAACGGCAGCCCTTCCATGAATGTTATGCGACGGCCGTACTGTTTTTTTATCGAAACAGTATAAGTCAGGTGAGTGTTGAGTTCTGAAGTCGCTCTGGCCACGGTATTTTTATGTTATCTGACTACAGTGGTTGTCTATGCTCGTCGGTAAACGCGAATTATGTTTCACCGCATTTCGTTTCTGTTACCGGCAGTGAAACGTTAAACGGTGCTGCCGTTTTGTTACAGATACCGACACTAGTTCACTGAGTTGCCCTCTTTGGAAGCAGAAAGATCACGTACTTGAACGAACATTTGTTTTGATTCATAACATGCAGGCTTTTACGGCCGACGTTTTCATCAGTTAAAACGTCCGCGCTAAATTGCCGTGATCGATAGGTGAAACTTCTTCCCCCTGACGTTTCGTTGTCAACTGCGAACAACATCTTCTGTGGTGAGTCAACGACTGGCTGCTGAGCGCTGGATCTGCCGTTTATATAGAGGGCGCCACCATAAGTCACGTGCTGCCGACTATGCAACTGTGACTATCGTCACTACTCTCGATTGCAGGTAATCGACTGTCACGTGGTTGGTGCAAAGTCGACGACCATATCGTGTCCAATTTTAGACATTCCTTTAGGGACAACAAAAATGCATGTATTTAAAGGCATGAAACAAAATTTAGCGAGGACCTCGCACTGGTGTACACGTGTGTATAGAGGCGCTTTTGAAATCACTGACATCAAAACAATTTTAACAGAAAGGAAGAAGGTCTAAAATTGAACAAGATATAGCGATCGACTCTGCACCAGCCATGTGACAATCGATTACCTGCAATCGAGAAAGTGTCGATAGTCAAAGTTGCACAGTAGGCAGCACGTGACGTGTTGTGGCGCCCTCTGTCTCTATCTACATCTACATGGGATACTCTGCAAATCACATTTAAGTGCCTGGCAGAGGTTTCTTTGAAACACATATATATATAGTATATATCTCCCATTCCATTCTCGAATACCGCGCGAGAAGAAAGAACATCTGAATCTCTCAGCTCGAGATCTGATTTCTCGTATTTTATTCTGATGATCATTTCTACCTTCGTAAGTGGGAGTCAACAATACATTTTCGCGTTCGGAGGAGAATGTTGGCGATTGCAGTTTCGTGAGTAGCCCACGCCTCAGCGATAGGCGGCTTTGTAGTAATGATTCCAATCCCAGATCCTGTATCATTTCCGTAACGCTGTCTCCCCTGTATCGTGACAATACAAAACGAGCTGCCCTTCTTTGGACTCCTTCGATATCCTCCGTGAAACCAACTTGCTAAGGATCCCACACTGAGCAGCAATACTCCAAAAATGGACGGACAAGCGTAGTGTATGCAGTTTCTTTAGTTGTTCTGTTGCATCTTTTAAGGGTTCCGCCAATAAAACGCAGTCTCTGGTTCGACTTTCCCACAACATTATCTACGTGTTCTTTCCAGTTTAAGTCTGAAGTAATAGTAATTCCAAGGTATTTTGTGGCCTACGGCCTTCACTTGCCTGCGGCGGTGGCGAGGGGACTGAGGCGCTCCAGTCACGGCCTGCACGGCCACTACGGTCGGGGGTTCGAATCCCACCTCGGGCATGGATATTTATGCCGTCCTTAGTGTTAGCTAGATCGTAATTAGTTTGTAAGTTTAGGGACAGATGACCCCGTAGTTAAGTCCCATAAGCTATACAAACATTTGAACATTTTGAACGGCCTTCACATGTGATTGATTTATCTTGTAAACGGAATACGATTTGCGAACTCTTGTCGTGTGAATAAAGAGCTAGTTGTGTTTCGCATGAACGATATTTTCTAAATCCGTGTTGACCTTGGGTCAATAGATCGTTCTGTTCGAGATAATTCATAATATTTGAATACAGGATATGTTCCAAAACCCTGCTGCAAATTGACGTCAATGAAATAGACCTGTAGTTTAGTGGGTTACTCCTACTGCCTTTCTTGAATATAGGTGTGATCTGTGCAACTTTCCAATCTTTTGGTACAGATCCTTCTATGAGAGACTTTGTCCCACATTATGAATTCAGCTTTGGAAAAATTAAAATTCAGCGTTTTCTGTATTCATACAGTGCACTAAACATAGAAATATGTAGTTTTTTTTTTTTTTTTTTTTTTTTTTTTTTTTTTTTTTTTTTTTTTTTTTTTTTCAATTTGATCGAACTATTGTTTTTGTCTGATATTTCACGCACAACAAGGACGTTTGTATCGACGTATTTCATTACTTGATATTTTGTTTGATGATAGCTAACACTGTCAGTTCAATAATGCAAGCATATTCCTCGCCACAACACCAAAGACAAGACAATTCACTGCTGAAATGAAACATGAACCACACTCTCGGTCAGGTACAGACGGCAACGTAACACAACCACGAAAATGGTCAGATTAATGCCTCAGAAGTGGCTACACGCCGTACCAAGCGGCGAAATATACAGGGTGTCCACAATGAGACTCCAAGATTTTAATATCCTATATCTTTCTCATTTCAGATGATGGACCTGTGAATCCTGAAGGGGCAGACAGAGGAACTCAACAAGTTTGCGCTGTGCAAGTTTGATACGCCAAGTGGCCGCAGTGAAACTGTGGTCAATTCTTTTAGCAAAATGGCTGATATGACGGAGCGTGCATAAGTGGTCTGGTGGTATGCAGAGACAAAATCGGCGACCCAAGTGCAAAGAAACTTTCGTCGAGTTTACAACAAAGCACCCCCGTCGTTAAGACTATAAAGAAGTGGTGTGATCAGTTTTTGGCTACTAGGAGTGTTGCGAAATGGCATGGTGCTGGTAAGTCTTGGATCAGCGAACATCATATGAAACAAGTGCGGCGGTCATTCGAACGAAGTCCACAGAAATCAGTGCGACAGGCAGCAAGAGAACTTTCTACAGTGCACAAAGTGCTTCATCAGCGATTACGTTTCTACGCATTTATATGCGTTGTGGAAGAAATCAAGCCTAATGCTCGACCAAAGCGAGAAGAATTTGCATCTGTCATGTTAGATCGTACTGACTCGGACGAGGCATTTTTATCACACGTGATGTTTACTGACGAGGCAACCTTTCATGTGTCAGCGGCTGTCAATCGTCACAATGTGCGCATCTGGGGGTCCGAAACTCCACAGCCACTTAGGTAACACATGCGTGACAGCCCGAAAGTTAATGTGTGGTGTGGTTTGATGATAAATCGCATTGTTTGGCCGTATTTCTTTCACTAGCCGACTGTGGATGGAGCCATCTACCTGAACATGCTGGAACAATTTGCCGTGTCACAGATAACAGACCTGCAGCCAAATGTGATGTTTCAGCACAACGGTGCGCCACCCCATTGTAGCCTTGATGTCCGAAAATTTTTAAATGACACATTCCCGCAACGATGGATTGGCCGTGGAGGTCCAATTCCTTGGCCGACACGTTCGACATAACCCCCCTCGATTTTTTTCTTGTGGGGTTATGTGAAAGACCGAGTATACGCTACACCAGTAAGGGACCTGCAAGACTTGAAACAGCGCATAAGAATTGTCATCAGCTCTGTCACAGAACAGATGCTCAGCAACACATAGCGCGAAATCTATTATAGACTTGATACTCTTCTCGCTACCCGTGGCACCCATGTTCAAATGTACTGAACCGTCCACCAGTGTATGAAAACTTGATGAGCTGCTGTATGATTTCCCTGTATACAGGGTGTCCAGAAAGGGCTCCCTGATTTCAAAATTAAATATCTGAAAAAACAAAGATCGATAGAGGAATGCAGTAAACGGTATGTTTATAGCTGCTAACAGATGGCGTTGTAGGCTGTACAGCTCATATCAGCATACATAAGTGAAATCAACGCATTAAAACACTCTTTGCAAACAATCACATCACAATATTTCAAAATGTTCACCATTGGCACTACAGAGGTGGCGGAAACGCCATCACATTTCGTAGTGTCTCAACCGAAATTGATTGACATGCCACAGAAATCGCCGAATTAAGCTCGTCCAGCGTGGCGGGATTCTTCGGGTAGACCATGTCTTTCACTGTGCCCCACAAAAAAAAAGTCACAGTGAGTCAAATCCGACGAATATGGAGGCCATGACTGCACCAGTAAATTTGGGATATTCCAAAGCAATGACTCGATTCCCGAAGTATTCCTCAAGAAAGGGAAACACTTGTTCGGTCCGATGTGGTCGGGCTCCATCTTGCATAAACCATTCAGTACCTGGTCGATCCTCTAACGCTTGCTGTGTGGCGACAAATTGTTCCAAAATTGCAACGTAACGTGCACCAGGGACCGTTTCTCGAATGAAAAAAGAGCCAATAATGCCTCTGCTGCATACTGCAGCCCACACAGTAACGTTAGGAGCATACAGGGGTTTCGCTTCTCACCAATATGGCTTTTCGGAACCCCAAAATCTCCAATTCTGCTTATTCACGTATCAATTCAGGTGGAACTGTGCTTCATCTGTTAACCAATGCAGCCAACATCAAATCCTTCACTATCAGTCATTGTGAGCATCTGATTAGCAAAGGCAGCACTTTGATGCACAGCTCGTACGGGTATGGCCTGGTGCGTTTGAATTTTGAATGGAAACATGTGTAGGCTCCTTCACAGTATTTTCTGCGTGCTGGAACGCTTCAAACCAGTCTCAGATACACGGACGGATGACATTGGATTTCGCTGAATAATTCCAGAAACTGTGGCTATATTTTCAGGCGTAACTGCGGTTTGCTTGCGGCCAACATGCCCCACTAGATCATCTGTTACGCTGCCTGTTCGTTGAAATTTTGCGAAGAGTGTACGAACGGTTTTCGCATCGGATCCTTTTGGAACATTAAATCGTGCTTGAAAACTTCGCCTTGTTACCGTAGGACTCTCTTTTAACCTGTGGTACTCTAGCACCAGAAAAACACCTTGTTCAATGGAGTACATGGTTTCAATTTCTTCCTTCGGTACGCTAACCTCCTTTCACGTTTCAATAGTGGAACTGATCGCTCTGGGCTTTGGATCACTATTTATACTAGGCATTACGTATGGAGATTACTGCGCCATCTCTCAGCAGCTTTTGTAACTATTATTTCAAACTGCTTTATAAACTTCTTACAGCTTTCACAATAAACATACCGTTCACTGCATTCCTCTATCGATCTTTGTTTTCGAGATATTTCGTTTTGAAATCAGGGAGTCCTTTTCTGGACACTTTGTATGTTCATCAATAAATTGTGTTTCCTCTCAAATTTTATGAGTTCAAATGCTGGCGTCTCATTGTGGACACCCTGTATTAGAAGCATGTTGTTCAAATGTTTGTATAGCTTATGGGACTTAACTATGGGGTCATCAGTCCCTAAACTTACAAACACTTAAGAACTAGCTAATACTAAGGACGGCACAAATATCGATGCCCGAGGAGGGATTCGAACCCCCGACCGTAGTGGCCGTGCAGACCGTGACTGGAGCGCCTCAGGCCCCTCGGCCACCGCAACCGTCTTAGAAGCACGTTGTTTATCAACAACAATGAGACTTTTAGGACTGTTATACAAAATACGGTATGTATCTGCTTTTAATACGTTCTTGTCCATGAACAACACCTGGAATGAAAGGGTTAAGAACCGCAGATAAAGAAAAGTAGAAGTAGCAATTACAGAGCTCGATGATATCAGTGTCTTCTGTGAAGAGAGTGTTAAAGTACTCTACACACGATGCGATTTATTGGACCAATTCGTTGGTCGGTTTTAGATGCTACCTGACCAACTTTCCTTGTGGGCCGGTTGGTTGTGCCTGACCATCCGATCTCCGATTCCCACACCACTTCACCCGACAAATTGTACCGTGTGTAGCGCTTCCCGGCCATCTTCCATGCCTGAGGTCGTCTGCACACCGAACACGCAAAAACAAAAACAGATCGTCACATAGACACCAGAACAGGGTGGCGCTGCGTGCAGCTGGTCGGAACGTGTGTAGATTACTACCAATTGGTTGGTTCGTTCGACATCTTGTTGGTCGTACGATAAATCGGAGCGTGTGTAGGGGCCTTAAGGATAGGAAAGAAATTCTGACGGTGCAGCGGCCGCTGATCCGATCCAGTACGAAACCCCGCAAGCGACCGCGGCGTCACAATTATCGCATTCCGCCGCGGTACCCTGGTGACGTCACAAAAAGGCGACACGGCGCGGCGCGTCGTCGACCGTTCCCACACAGGCAGGAAGGCATCCGAGCCGCGGCGTGCAGGCTAGCTAGCGCGGGCGACACGCGACACTCCAGCAGTTAGGTCACGTCGCTTCTGCGAACGCAGAGCGATGCGCGTCGCTGCCATTAGCGAGACAGCACAGGAGAGCGGGCTCTGCAAAAATAGCGGAGAACTGGCAGCGCCTGCACTGCAAACGACCGAGCGCAGAGGAAAAAGAGGTGCGGTTTAAGCGGCCAGTGCCCCGTAATCTGCGACAGACAGGCAGGTAAAAAAAAAAGTCGATCCAGCAGGACTCGCAGTCTGACGATTCGTACAAATATTTACAAACATTTCACGACATTTCACCAAATGAGTCACCAAGTCCTTGACCGATTTCTAATTATAAAAAGCCGTCAATATAACACTGAAGCAGATATCCAAAAATTTTCAAATGTTTGTTAAGCTTATGGGACTTAACTACGGGGTCATCAGTCCCTAAACTTACAAACTACTTATCAACTACCTTATACTAAAGACGGCACAAACATCCATGCCCGAGAGGGGATTCGAACTCCCAACCGTAGTGGCCGTGCAGACCGTGACTGGAGCGCCTCAGTCACCCCGTTTACATGGGCTCCCAAAACCGGATTGCGTAAACCGATTTCCCAATTCCGCTTTTGGATGGTCATGTAAACACTGCAAAATCGATTCTGGAAATCCGCTTCCCTAAAGCGGTTTTCCAGTTCCACAATCGATTTTCGTGCCATGTAAACGCAACTGTTTTTGAAGCGTTCTTGGCTTGTCAGATTGTGTTTTCTTGTTAAGAATTTTCGGCACATATGGAAAGAGTGATAGTTTCTAATGTGAAATAAAAGTATAAATACTAGAGTGAACATAAATCTATGTATCTAAATAAAGAAAAATAGCGACTGTACTGACTAAATCAGGAACTGAATCAGCTGTTTTTTTAAGCCGCCTTGTTAAGTGGATTTGGAAATCCGTTTCAGGGTATACCATGTAAACACGACGGCGAAAAACGGTTTACGAAAATCGGTTTTCGTCTTCCGGAAGATGTGTTGCATGTAAACGTAGTGAGTCTCCTCGGCCACCGCGGCCGGCAAGTAGATATCCCCCGAGCAGTGTTGTTATAGTCTCCAGCCAAAAAAAAAAAAATGTTCAAATGTCTGTAAATCTATCGGACCAAACTGCATGGTCATCAGTCCGCAGCTTACAAACTACTTAAACCTAGGTAAACTAACCTAAGAACAACACACACACACACCCATGCCCCAGGGAGGACTCGAACCTCCACGGCGAGCAACCGCGCGCTCCGCAGCGAGGTGCTTTAGACCGCTCGGCTAGTCCACCGCGGCCCAAATGTGTCGAGAAGTCCTTGACCGATTTCGAATTATAAATAGCCGTCAATATAACACTGAAGCAGATATCTCCCAGACCAGTGTTGTTATAGTCTTCAGTCCGGACACTGGTTTCATGCACCTTGTAACGTTTCTGCTATGTTGCACGCTCCTTACAAAATCAGTTGCCAACATTACAAACACGAAATATCGGACACCTAAAATAAAACTTCGCTACCGGACATGTAAAATATCACATTTTCGCGTTCAGTTTAACATACTGTTAACACTTTTAGCAAAATGCTTTTAAGAAACAGTACGTTGATTTAAACATAACTTTGGCTGTCCTTTTACGTAATTTTCAATTTTTAATACTTTCGTAAATAATAGCTGCAAACACTAAAAATGCGTTACACTTAGTTTCGAAAATTGCTGAACCTATATAGATACTAATTTGTAAAAAAACAACACTACTACATGTTATAACTATTGCACAACATGATTAAATATGTACCTTTTATTTAAATAAATTCGGGCAGACCATGTTTTATTTATCACTGCATCCTAAATTAAATATTGATCATTTTTCACATACTAAAATTAATAATCCTTTTGGTACTAAGAAACTATCTTCGAAATAGACGAAACCACTACAACTTTACACTAATCCATATTTATAAAAAATTAGACCGCAAACTGAAATACACTAAAGTTCCATGTTTAAATAATAGTACGTCTATACAATATTGGCAAAACAGATAAGTGTACATTTCGAAAATATAAATAATGTAAATAAATTGAGTTACTTTAAACCCAAGTCAAAACACTACTTTTAATTTTTGCACCACATTAAATACAAATTTCAAGAAACACGTACGTACATTGAGATAAATTGATAAAGCCTAAATCTAATACTTTAATTTGTGTATTTTGGCATATTTCAAGTATTGTTATATTATTTATTTGGTAACCGAATAACTTTGTCATCAATATTATTACGCAGTTACAATGAAAGATGTTTCAGAGAAACCATGTTTTGTCATTCTTCTAGTAGTCACAAACCTGTAAGCAGCTCTATTATCTTGCTGCTGCAATTTCTTTTAATTTTGGACATTTTGCAACAATGTGATTGGTTTGAACTTCATTTAAATGGAAATAAAACCGTTTCCATATCAACTGACATGTTGATGATTTGCGAAAATATACTGAAACATCAAATCCTTTAGTGAATGCCGAAGACAGCTCACGACGCAGTGGACTTCAGCCAGCATATAAGTCCTTTTTATATCAACTTCACCTACAGTCAATGACTGTGTTGTAGAGACTGTGAACCAATAAAACTTTCCGTGATTTAGGAAAACATTAGGGCTCAGTTTGAGTCATTCCTAAAAGGGCTGACTGTCGTTAGAACCTCTCCGTGCCACCCTGTCCTTTGTAAGCTTCTTCAACGGAACCTCCATCTTTCTGAATCTGCTTACTGTATCCATCTCGTGGTCTTCCTCTGCGATTTTTACCCCACACACTTCCCTCCAATGCTAAATGGACGAATCCTCGATGTCTAAAAATGTTTCTTAGCAATCGATAACTTCTTTTAGTCAAGGTATGCCAGAAGTACATTTTCTCCTAATTCTGTTCAGTACCTCTTTATTAGTTACGCGATCCACCCACCTAATCTTCAGCATTCTTCTGTAGCACCACATTTCAAAAGCCTCTATCCTCTTCGTATCCGCACTGTTTATCATCCATATTTCATTCTCGTACAAGGCACAAATCTACAAAAGCTAAAAATGTAGGTTTGCCTTTCCTTAATCTATCTTCTAAGATAAGACGTAAAGTGAGTATTGCCTCCCGGGTTCCTACGTTCCTCCTGAATCCAAACTGATCTTCCCCGAGGTCAGTTTCTACCAGCTTTCCCATTCTCCTGTAGATAATTCGTGTTTAAATTTTGTAATTTTCACACCTGCCTGCAGCTGTTTTCTTTGGAATGGGGATTATTACATTTTTCTTTAAGTCTGAGGGTATTTCGCCTGTCTCATACATCTTACACACCAGGTGGAACAGTTTTGTCATAGATGACTCTCCCAGATACTTTAGTAGTTCTGAGGGAATGTTATCTACTCTCGGGGCCTTGTTCCTACCTCGTTACAACATTGTTTCTAAGTTCTCCTCTATGTACACTTTCCACCTTTCAGCTTCCCTTCTTTGCTGAGAACTGGTTTTCCATGTGAGTTGTTGATATTCGTAGAGCTGTTATGCTTGTCCCCAAATACCATTTTTATTTTCCTGTAAGCTGTATCTATTTTCCCCTATTTATACATTCTTCTACATCCTTGCATTTGCCTTCTAGCCAGTTCTGCTTAGCCATTTTGCACTTCCCGCCAGTCTCTTTTCTTAGTCGTCTGTACTCCATTATGCCTGTTTCATTTACCGCATGTTTATATTTTCTCCTTTCATCAATGATATTTAGTATATTAGATAGGTTCCTATCAGAGTCTGCTGATGCAATAGTTCCATAGTAACAGTCATAGACAACCGCTCCCTCAACGAAGGTTCTGTACTCAAGATCTGTAAAGTTACGCAGGTCACGCCGGTATTCAAGAAAACACCAATATCATTGATGTCAATTAGCAGCAGAGTTTTGGAACATATACGCAGCACAAACGTGTTATGAATTTCCTGCCGCGGTGGAGTATCCGAGCGGTCTAAGGAGCCTCGCTGCGGAGCGCGTGGTTGCTCGCTGTCAGAGGTTCGAGTCCTTCCTGGGACGTGTGTGTGTGTGTTTTATTCTCAGGTTAGTTTACCTTAGTTTAAGTACTTTGTACTTTGCTAAGTATAGATGACCACGTAGTTAGATTTACAAATATTTGAACATTTGATGAATTTCCTGCAACAGAACCATCTACTCAGCCAAGGTCAATAAGGATTTAGGAAATATATTTCCCGAAACACAATTAGGTCTTTACTCACATAAACTGATGGGTGATGTAGACAAGATATCTAAAATTGATTCCATATTTCTAGATATCCAACGGGCTTTTGACTCGGTACCTCATAGACGTATTTCAATCAGATTAAATGGGCTATCATCTCATATGTCATTGGACTGAGGGTACCCTGTCAGAGAGGGCATAGTTCGAATTAATTTACGTATACGCATCGGCTAAAATACAACTGATAGCTAGCGTTTCCCGGGTTAGTGTAAGTGGACCTCCGGTCTTCTTTTTCTACACACATCACTGCGATTCTTGGGGGTTCATGACGCTTTACATAAAAAAAAGGAATGGAGACAAAAACAAAATTTCTGTTCTGTTTATTGGTCACGAAAACAGAAATTGTCAAGTTGTACGACAATAATAGTGATATTTTAAATTTGTGTTCCAGATTACACACACGCCAGACCCGTAACAGTCCTCTAGCACCGATGCATGCCTCTATTCGTCGTGGCTTACTGTCCTCCACATCAACAAGGGACTGTTGGTCCGGATTGTCCCGGTCCTGAAATGCTCAGCGTCGATCTGTTAGATTGTTTGGTGAGCCGTCTCTTCCATTAAGAGCCCTTTTCAATGTATACCAGACATTTTCTATAGGATTCATATGTTGACCATTCTAATCTTGCGATGTCGTTAACACGGAGGAACGCAGTCAAAGTGTGGTTGCGTAGACTTTCCCGGCGTAATAACTGATAATATTCTTCTCGGGCCTGCACCCGGATAGCTTCGTCGCCTAGACACAATATTTCGGCAGACCAACTGGCTGCTATTTTAAGGATAGTGCGCTGATTGCACTTACTCGTCGGAAACTGTGGCAATTCGTGTGGCCGATAATAGTATTAATAGGGACAAGGGCTTCCCCTTAAAGTAAACCTTTGAACCCAATTGTATCTCACATTAAGCAACAACGGTCTTCATTTCGACCAGCAGTTCCTTTCAATTAGTCTCATTTCGAAACATCGTTTTGCCGATTTCCTCCAACGGCGCGCTACTGCGCCTAGAGGGCCTCTACTTTGGTTTCGCGCACGCGCGGTGGGTCGTCAGCGGTGTATAAAGGAACCGCTGTTTCTGTTCTGCCTCAGTTTCCGGCGAGTATGTGCAATCAGTGCACTCAACTGAAGATGGCAGCCAGTTGGTCTGCCGAAATATTGTGTCTAGTTGACGATGCTATCCGGCTGCAGACCACAGAAGAATGTTATTACCGCAGTCACAAGATGTGCACGAAAGAGCGGGAATTGTCACCCATTAAGACGAATCCTTACCAAAATCCTGCCTATATGGTTGCACTGTACGTAGGAAGCTGTCATCCCCGTACCGTATAGCCGTTTGATTGCCTACTACGAACACCAGAGGCATACGGTGCCCTCCACATAATACCACCCCAAAACAACACCTTGCTGCACTCACTAGACGTTGTCTTTAAGACGTTTAGACTGACCGGGCTGCGTCCAAAAATGTTTCTGACTATTACGTGAGTGAAGGCAGAGGCGAGTCTCGTCGGTGAATAGCGCTTGACGCCAATTCTTAGCAGTCCAACCAGTAGGTTGTTGGGACCATCGGTACCGCGCTGCTTGGCACTGGACGTCACTATGGACGCGGTTGTCATTGACGTGAAACATAAGGTCCTGTGGCTGGACGTAAATCAATATTCAGCGTGGTGTTCTTTCGTATGAGCTGAACTCCGTAAGGAGCGTTCATCAGTTCTTCGGGCGGACAGAGCGAAGCAAGCCATCGACACTTCCTGCCAATAGCTTATAAAGATAACAGCGGCAACTCAACCGTAAAACGGGCGACAACGCATCCGAACAGCTCCTAGCAGTTCGAGTTGTAAACGAACACAGCGCATGAACAGCCGCTTTTCCTTACTACACCCAGAAGACTCACTTCATACGTCGTCTTACTTGATACCAGGAAATGGTTGCCTTTTAATCAAATTGCGTGGTTGTGGTATATCGCCCCAAATTTGCGATTTGATAGGGGATTTCCTGTTAGAGAGGACACAGTTTGTAGTAATCCATGGTAAGGCATCGACTAAAACAGAGGTGATATCGGGCGTTCCACAGAGTAGTGTTTTTGGTCCTCTGCTGTTCCTTATTTACATAAACGATTTGGGAGAAAATCTAAGTAGCTCTCTTAGGTTGTTTGCATATGACGCCGTCATTTACCGTCTAGTAAAATCATCTGAAGATCAAAACCAACTGCAATACGGTTAGAAAAAAAGCTATCACTATGGCGTAAAATTGGTAATTGACTCTAAATAAACAGAAGTGTGGAGTCGTACACATGAGTACGAAAAGAAATCCGTTACACTTCGTTTATTAGATAAATCAATCAAAACTGAAGTCCGTAAACTCCAGTAAATACCTAGGAATTACTATTACTTCAGACTTAAACTGGAAAGAACACGTAGATAATGTCGTGGGAAAGGCGAACCACAGACTGCGTTTTATTGGCAGAACATTTAAAAGATGCAACAGAACTACAAAAGAAACTGCATACACTACGCGTGTCCGTACTTTTTTGGACTATTGCTGCCCAGTGTGGGATCCTTATCAGGTGGGTTTGGCGGAGGACGTCGAAAGAGTCCAAAGAAGGGCAGCTGGCTTATTATTGTCACGATACAGGGGAGACAGCGTTACGGAAATGATACACGATCTGGGATGGGAATCATTACAACGCCGCCGCTTATCGCTGCGGCGTGGGCTACTTACGAAACTCCAGTCGCCAACATTCTCCTCCGAATGCGAAAATATATTGTTGACTCCAAATTACATAGGTAGAAATGATCATCAGAATAAAATACGAGAAATCAGAGCTCGAACGCAGAGATTGAGGTGTTCTTTCTTTCCGCGCGCTACTCGAGAATGGAATGGAACATAAATAGTATAAGGGTAGTTCGATGAACCGTCTGCCAGGCACTTAAATGTGATTTGCAGAGTATCCCATGTAGGTGTGGATGGAAGAGGGAGTATATGTGCTATATACGGCTTTAATAACTTTAAACAGCAAAGCACTCCAAAATCATTCTTCAGGTTTCCAAAAAATAGAGAGATTTAAGTGTGATAACTTAAGCAGGCAACAATTACGCCTACTCAGATCATTTGCTTTTACGCAGTGGTTTAACTTGTTTTATATAATTTTTTATAGATGGAGCCAGTGGGTTATTCTTAGTCGAAGAGCAGACTTGGGTGACATTTTGAAAAATAAGTGTCCCGAGCATATGAATAAAAGCAACGTAGTATTCAGACCACTTTGAGGAGAAAGATTTTAGAAATAAATATTTGTTAAGCCAAGGATAAGTGTTGTAATTTGTTCTTTGCGTCTGTTTTAAAAATGGTGGTTATTGTAATGTAATAACAAACGTTTAATGGCAACTCACACCTAAAAACTTCCTCATCTTCACATTGGTTGCCCCTCGATCACAAATAATTGCTTTTGGCATTGAATCGGTCTGTTGAATTTGTATGCTTATAAATTTCGCAGTGCAGTAAGGACAGTTATCGTCAATAGTTTACCGTTTCCCGCTCAAGACAGTAACTGTGAAGTATATGCAGCAGCATTCCTAGTAAAGTTAAATGAATTGAAAAACTGCCATCGGGTGAAGTGTCTGCCGAAGTCAGTATTAATGTATCTCTGTATGCTGATATCAGCATCAATGAAGGTAAACATATCGAAACAAATACGAGCAATTAAGAGATATGACAAACAAAATTCTTTGCCCCAATGGTTGTACTCAGAGTATGACACATAAAATGTCAGACATTTTTAGACGAAATTTTGATATGTGCCTTATTGAAAGCACTTATGGTGTGAGAAGCAAGTTGGTTTCTTTTCTCATGCGTGAATGAGCCTAATTATGAGGCGTCTGTAATAGTTATTATTTGTTGTTAGCAAAAAATAATTTGCAGTGCTAATCAAATCATTTGTTAATAAGAAAAATGATTCCTAAGCATCACAAATGAGAAATAGAAGCCTCATGTTGCGGAAAGCAACTCACAAATAGGCCTAAATGCCGACGAAATGTGCGTAAATGTTGTAGGGTTGAAACATTTGTATTGTATTATTTTCGGTTCAAATCCTACCCAAATAAACTGTACAGAACCGATTGCATTCTTTTTAACCCTACACCTTAAATGAAATATCATGTAACATAATTTCTTAAATCGCGCAACAAATATAAATCTTGCGCTATAACTGAGATACGCATGGAAATAACATTCCGAAAAGCCGGCATGAAGCCAGGTATAGTACACAAGACGAGCCAATAGATGGCACTTTTAGCGGTGTTTCCGCTATTATCTTTATAAGCTATTTGCTTTCTGTCACTCTGTACTTCCTCCCAACGACCTATATAAACAACATAGACTGGCTAAGGTGCTGCCATACTTGAAGCAAATTGAAAGCTCGGCCGCCATGTTTTAGATCGTCACGTAGGCGTAACCAGTCGTCTGCTAAAGCAGTGAATCATGTCACTTTCACTTTGTGCAATGACTTAACAAACCATTCTCTACCTGCTTATTGTTATTTTTATAGCCAAGCTAATATGGATAAAGGGTAGATGAAAGAAAACAAGTGTGCGGCAGCCAAATCGGAAAGTTTAATTACAAACGGCACATACACTACATCGGCTAAACATCATCTCCTACATACAAAAAACACGCCTTTTCACTGTCCTTTAAACAGTATTAATTTCGTGTACATTTGCCTAATCTGCTTTTTCTACAAGATCTTTAGAGGGATTGAACAGGCTGTTTTTTATTCCTTATAATCCGATAAATCCTGTTTGATTCTCATTTTTAGGAACAAAGAGAACTTCCAAGCAATCTAAACACTTTCTACTCACTTGCCTAGTGATGCTACCAGATATAGGCTATATTCAACTACTTTTTCGGAATATAATGTCAGCATTTCGTATTCTGGCACAGTCACGGTCACCATGAATAGGCCTACTGCTCTCTGGATGACTTAAATCATGATTTGAAATAGGTAATAAAAGAGGTTCCATTTCTCCTGCTTGGCTACATGACATATCTTCAAAGGAAGCTGATTCAGCCATCTGACCTTTTTCTTTTTTCTTTTTTTGCTGTTTTGAATATGTTTAGGGAACGAAAATATCGTCGGAATGAATCGCATTAACCAGAAGCCGCTTTGTATCATTTGTTGCAGACATGTATTTCTCCTGAAAATGCGACGAACAAATGCAACTGTATGCAGTAGGTTTCAACTTATATCGCCTCATATTGGCTAACCATCGTTTTGTAAGCTCTTCATTTTTCAAAGGAAAAAAATATAATTAAAGCTTACTTTAGTTACAGTAGGTCTATTGTATGCAGAAATGTAGTAGGACAAAAGACGAGTACACGAAATATTAGAAAGGAAAACATAAAAATACTAACTGAAAATACGATATCCAACAGTCTTATTACCGCGATTCGTAAATTTATATGCTGCGCATATTTAAACGATACGTAAAATGTGGACCAAAAACACGTAAATATCGTCGGCCTAACTTTCGTATTCGGCGCACTAGACGTTGGAAAAATGGCTGCCATAGTTCCTGGTTGCTGCCACAAGGAGCGCTGTTAACCCAGAGATAGCCACTCTATGTAGTTTATATAGTTCGTTGCTTCCTCCACGTACAAACGACATCGCTTTGGTTCACTGCGAGACATCTGGAATCTTCCCCTGATGAGAGTGCCTCCTGACAAAGTAAGAAAACGGATTCGATCGAAATTCCAAACTGGCTCTTTAGGCGCGGCAGAACTGCTTTCAAGACGACCAGTGTACTTCCTTCCTGGTGTCGTGACTGGAACTCATTGGCCGTCTTGCCCCCTCCGTGGCATGGCAATGCTCACGGGTGGTTGTTTACATCTTTGTATGGGTTAATTGACGACGTCCATGGACAATCTAAGCAACTGTGTCCTTGATGCAATACACACATTGAATGTAAGTGTTCAGAAGATCTTGAAACAAAGGTGATGAAATACTTTTGGTGTTGTGTTGTGGTCTTCAGTCCGGAGACTGGTTTGATGCAGCTCTCCACAATACCCTATCCTGAGCAAGCCTCTTCATCTCCACATAAAAACGGCAACCTACATCTGTCTGAATCTGCTTACTGTATCAATCTCTTGGTCTTCCTCTGCGGTTTTTACCACACACACTTCCCTCCAACGCTAAATTAACAATTCCTTGATGTCTAAGAATGTGCCCTACCAATCTATCCCTTCTTTTAGTCAAGGTATGCCAGAAATTTCTTTTGTCCCCAATTCTGTTCAGTACCTCCTCATTAGGTACGCGATCCACCCACCTAATTCAAAAGTTCAAATGTTTGTTAAGCTTATGGGACTTAACTACAGGGTCATCAGTCCCTAAACTTACAAACTACTTATCAACTACCTTATACTAAGGACGGCACAAATATCCATGCCCGAAGGGGGATTCGAACCCCCGACCGTAGTGGCAGTGCAGACCGTGACTGTAGCGCCTCAGTCTCCTCGGTCACCGCGGCCGGCCACCCACCTAATATTCAGCATTCTTCTGTAGCACCATATTTCAAAAGCCTCAATCCTCTTCCTGTCCGCACTATTTATCGTCCATGTTTCACTCCCATACAAGCCAACACTCCATACAAATGCCTTCAGAAAGGACTTCCTTAGGCTTAAATCAATATTTGATGTTAACAAATTTCTCTTTTTCAAGAACGCTTTTCTACCCATTGCCATTCTGCATTTTATATCCTCTGTACTGCGAGCATCATTTGTTATTTTACTGTCCAAGTAACAAAACTCTTCTACCTCCTTTATTGCTTCGTTACCTAATCTAATTCCTTCAGCATCACATGATTTTCTTAGACTGCACTCCATTACCCTAGTTTTGCTCTTGTTAATGTTCATCTTATATGCACCTTTCAGCACACTGTCCATTCCATTCAATTGCTCTTGCAGGTCCTTTGCTGTATCTGACAGAACTACTATGTCATCGGCAAAACGCAATGTTTTTAATTCTTCACCCTGAACTTTAATTCCTTCACCAAATTTCTCCTTGCTTTCCTTTATAGCTTGCTCAATGTACAAATTGAATAACATTGGCGAAAGGCTAGAACCTTGTCTTACTCCCTTTCCAACCACTGCATCCCTTTCATGCCCTTCAACTCTGACAACCGCTGTCTGGTTTTTGTACAAGTTGTAAATAACCTTACGCTCTCTATGTCTTACTCCTGCTTGCTTCAGAACTTGAAAGAGTTTATTCCAATCAACATTGTCGAAAGCCTTCTCCAAATTTTGCGAGCATGACTTATCAAACTGATGGTTCTGTAATTTTCACACCTGTCTGCACCTGATTTCTTTGGAATGGGGATTATAACATTTTTCTTAAAGTCTGAGGGTACTTCACCTGTCTCATACATCTTACACACCAGATGAAACAATTTTGTCATGGCTGGTTCTCCCAGAGACTTCAGTAGCTCTGAGGGAATATCATCTACTCCAGGGGCCTTGTTTCGACTTAGGTCTTTCAGTGCTCTGTCAAATTCATCTCTCAGTATAGTATCTCCTATTTCATTCTCATCTACTTCTTCTCTCCTTCCCTCAATATTACCTCTAAGTTCATTACCTTCATAGAGTCTCTCTATATACTCTTTCCACCTTTCAGCTTTCCCTTCTTTGCTGAGAACTGGTTTTCCATCAGTGTCCTTGATATTCATAGAGCTGTTTTTCTTGTCTCCAAATGTTTCTTTTATTTTCCTGTATGCTGTATCTATTTTCCCCTATTTATAAATTCTTCTACATCCTTGCATTTGCCTTCTAGCTACTCCTGCTTAGCCATTTTGCACTTCCTGTCAATCTCATTTTTTAGTCGTCTGTACTCCATTTTGCCTCTTTCATTTACTGCATTTTTATATTTTTTCCTTTCATCGATTAAATTTAGTATCTCCTGTGATATCCAAGGATTTTTTGTAGGTCTTACCTTCCTACCTATTTTGTCCTCTGCTGCCTTCACTATTTCATCTTTCAATTCTACCCATTCCTCCTCTACTGTTTTATTTCCCCCCGTTTCTGTCAATTGTTGCCTAAATCTCCCTCTGAAATTTTTAAGAACTTCGGGTTCCTTCAATTTATCCAGGTCCCATCTCCTTATTTTCCTACTTTTTTGTAGTTTCTTCAGTTTCAGCCTACAGTTCATAACCAACAAGTTATGGTCAGAGTCTATATCTGCCCCTGGGTATGTTTTACAGTTTAAAACCTGGTTTTGAAATCTATGTCTTACCATTATAAAATCTATCTGGTATCTCCCGGTGTCTCCTGGTCTCTTCCATGTAAACAACCTTCTTTTGTGATTCTTAAACCAGGTGTTTGTTATAACTAAATTATGTTCCGTGCAAAATTCTACAAGGCGGCTTCCTCTTTCATTCCTTTTGCCCAGACCATATTCACCTACTATCTTCCCTTCCCTTCCTTGTCCTACTACCGAATTCCAGTCTCCCATAACAATTAAGTTTTCCTCTCCCTTAATTGTCTGAATAATTTCCTTTAGCTCCTCATATATTTCTTCGATTTCGATTTCTGTGGTTCATGGGGTGGTTGTTTACATCTTTGTTTGGGTTAATTGACATCCATGGACAATCTAAGCAACTGTGTCCTTGATGAAATACACACATTGAATGTAAGGTTTCAGAAGATCTTGAAACCAAGGTGATGAAATACTTGTTTTGGTCTTTGTCTGTATGTATGAACCTCCTTGCTTTATTCTTTCCTCTGAACATATAGGTGCCAGGTATGCATTCCCACCACAATATCTTTCTCGCTACTTATGATAAATGTACCGGAAACCTACTTGTACTGATAATATTATCAATGCAAACTCGTGGCACCCAAAAGCACACAAATATGCATACTTCCACACTATGATAAACAGACTGATAAACCTACCGGCAGAACACGACTCAGAACAAAAAGAATTAAAACACTGGAATATGTAGCCCAGAAAAACGACTATGATCGAAAAAATTGTCACTCAAATATACAATAAACGCACCACACCAAGAAAAACCTATATACGAAAAGAAATAACACTGATAAGGGAAACACCAACAAAACAGGTGAAAACGACATTTCTAGGCATTATTTCAAACGAAATTAACGCATTACTAAAAGTTACAAACATAAGATTTACTTATCAGAAACGACATACCCTTCTGTCACATTTATAATCAGGTAAAACATGTTTCCCACTTTTTTCGAGCGCAGGAATATACGAAATTACATGTAGCAACTGTACTACGTTTTATATAGGCCAGACAGACAGAAATTTCAATATTAGATATCGAGAGCACACCAGACAAAGCGCAAATAACCCATCTACTTTTTACCAACACTTAAAAACACAGAAGTACACAGCAGATAATGTACCAAAGATGACTCTAACAATATGCTTTAAATGATGATAATACAGTCGTATTTTGTGCATTGTGTCTTTAGTATAAGTTCTTTACTTCTGTTAGAAAGAAACAAAAATGGTGGTTGTGATTTGTTACATGTAAGTGAGGTTACGACGATACAAGCGACATGTGGCCACTGGAGGTATGGTATTTTAATTGTTTACATTTAATTTCATTTGAACAGTTGTACAAAGTTACATTCTGATGTAGTGTTTTGTATTTTCTCTTGTTGACAGTACAACAGGTCAACCTAACCTATATGTATAGTTTTCAAAATGACAAGCCAAGATCTCACACTAACAATTTATTAAATGACGACCGGTTTCGGTGCACTGTGTCACCATCATCTGGTCACATATATGCAATGATCTGGTCATCTTGTTACAAAAACTGGGTATAAAATAACAAATGCAACATTAGTTAAAATACATAAGTTAAAAACTTATGTATTTTAACTAATGTTGCACTTGTTATTTTATACCCAAGTTTAGTAACAAGATGACCAGATTATAACATATATTGACCAGATGATGGTGATACAGTGCACCGAAACCGGTCGTCACTTAATAAATTGTTAGTGCGATCTTCGCTTGTCATTTTGAAAACTATAAAATGAGTAGATCGCCTCCAGACCAGACTATTTCAGGTAATCCTAACCTATATGTACTCAGCTTAATGTCATACCACCTGATGATGGGGGTTTATACACTCGAAACGGGTTGTGCGTACAATAAAACAAAGTGACTGGTAACAGTAATACCTTGTGTTTCAATCAATAATGAATGTATTTAAAGCAGCAATTGGAATTGCATTGCATAATGTCTTTAAATGGCATTCATAGTGCTGCAGACGCAAGAGAAACCAAATTATGGTAAATCATTCTACATCTACGTGGGATACTCTGCAAATCACATTTAAGTGCCTAGCAGAGGGTTCATCGAACCATCTTTATACTATGTATCTCCCATTCCATTCTCGAATAGCGCGCGGGAAGAATTAACACCTGAATCTCTCCGTTCTAGCTCTGATTTCTCGTATTTTATTCTGATGATCATTTCTACCTATGTAAGTGGGAGTCAACAATATATTTTCGCATTCGGAGGAGAATGTTGGCGATTCTAGTTTCGTAAGTAGCCCACGCCGCAGCGATAAGCGCCGTTGTTGTAATGATTCCCATTCCAGATCCTGTATCATTTCCGTAACACTGTCTCCCCTGTATCGTGACAATTGAGCTGCTCTTCTTTGGACTCTTTCGATGTCCTCCGTCAAACCCACATGATAAGGATCCCACACTGGGTAGCAATACTTCATAAAAGGACGGACAAGTGTAGCGTATGTAGTTTCTTTAGTAGTTCTGTTGCATCTTTTAAGGGTTCTGCCAATAAAACGCAGTCTGTGGTTCGCCTTTCCCACGACATGATCTACGTGTTCTTTCCAATTTAAGTCAGAAGCAACTGTAATTCCTAGGTATGTTGTGGAGTTTACGGCCTTCACATTTGATTGATTTATCATGTAAACAAAGTTTAACGTGTTTCTTTTCGTACTCATGTGGACGACTTCACGCTTCTTATTATTTAGAGTCAATTGCCAATTTATACACCATACTGATATCTTGTTCAAATCGTTCTGCAGTTGGTTTTGATCTTTAGATGATTTTACTAGACGGTAAATGACGGCGTCATATGCAAACAACCTAAGAGAGCTACTTAGATTTTCCCCTAAATCGTTTATGTAAATAAGGAACAGCAGAGGACCAATAACACTACCATGTGGAATGCCCGATATCAAAATCAAATGTTTGTATAGTCTATGGGACTTAACTACGGAGACATCAGTCCCTAAACTTACAAACTACTTACGAACTAGGACGGCTCAAATATCCATGTCCGAGGGGGGATTCGAACCCCCGACCGTAGTGGCCGTGCAGATCGTGACTGGAATGCCTTAGTCTCCTCGGTCACCGCGGCCGGCTGCCCAATATCACCTCTGTTTTAGTCGATGCCTTACCACCGATTACTACGAACTGTGTCCTCTCTGAAAGGAAATCCCCTATTCAGTCGCAAATTTGGGGCGATATACCGTAACCACGGAATTTGATTAAAAGCCGTTTGTAAGGTACGGCGTCCAAAGCGTTCTGGAAAAAGGAATACGGAATCAATTTGCGGACTCTTGTCGATAGCACACATCATTTCGTGTGAACTTCGCATGAACGATATTTTCTAAATCCATGTTGACATAGGGCCAATAGATCATTCTGTTCGAGATAATTCGTGCGGTGTGTTTTGCTGGAATTGTTTCGGACGTTCCAAGTTTTGCTGCAGATAGTACGTGTGTATTTCTCGTAGAATTTCGAAGTAAGTGAAGTACTGTAAAGTCGCATCGACTACTTTGTGTCGTGGTAGGGAGAGAGGCGGACCCGGTGTGGGCGCCTTCGTGCGTTATCGAGTTGCAGCAAAGAAGGTTTAGCTGGCCGGTGAGAAGAGGCGGGCTGCTTACAGGGTGTACGGGAGGGTCGCGCCCTCCGTGCTCGCGGGGTCGGGTTTCCCGCTGCTCCGCCGCCCGCCGTGGCTCTATACTAGTCCATTAACTGCTGACTCCAAGCAGGCGGGGGAGTCCACCTGCCGAGCTGGCCGTCCACAGTGCCACACCAGGGAACACGGCAGGCGAGTTTGTGCCACACGAAACTCTTTCAAAGTCTAAAGGTATCAACGGTTCACTGACTGATTTTTTACCAGGGAACAGTACTTTAGTTCGGCCGGTATGGGGCGTACACGACGTACCGCCTAAAATTCAAACACGCTATTAGCGAACCGGCTACAATTATGTCTCAAATCTGTAAAAAACTAAACCAACTGCAAATCATTGATAAATATGAAGCATTGAATTAAAATTTGTGGTGCGGCCGGGAATCTAACCCGAACCTCCATGCTTACTAGACAGACGTCTTAACTATTTTTTTTTCCGTTCTATGGGTACTTCTCTTCGTTGCAGACGCTGATCGCTAGTGTTCGTTCATGTTCGGTGTGTTGTTGCCTCAGCTTTTTTTTTACGGAGTGCGTTGAGCACTCTGACCGGGCGCGCTGAGCCGCGGCGCCCGGCCTATCGTTAGACTACCACACCACTAACGATTAAGGCGCCTTGGAATAGTCTGAGTACGATATCCCCCCCACATCAAAACTTTAATTCAGCTTCTGTGTTCCAAAGATAATAAATCCGTCTCAGGGATTTGTTTATTTCTTTAAATTGATATTTATATCACCTAAACTCGAAGGGCATGAAAGGGAAGCATCAGTTGGGAAGGGAGTAAGACAGGGTTGTAGTCTTTCTCCGATGCTATTCAATTTGTACATCGAACAGGCGGTGAAGGAAACCAAGGAAAAACTTGGAATAGGGATTAAAGTTCAGGGGGAAGAAATAAAAACATTGCGTTTTGCTGATGACATTGTAATTCTGTCAGAGACAGCAAAGGACCTGGAAGAGCAGTTGAATGAAATGGACAGTGCGTTGAAGAGAATGTATAAAATGAACATTAACAAGAGCAAAACTAAAATAATGTAATGCGGTCTTAGGAAATCAGGCGATGCTGAAGGAATTAGTTTAGGTAACGAAACAATGAAGGTGATAGGTGAGTTTTGTTACTTGGGTTGTAAAATAACATGCTATGGTCTCAGTACAGAGGATATAAAATGCAGAATAGCACTGGGAAGGAAAGCATATTTGAAAAAGAGAAATTTGCTAACATCGAATATTAATTTAAGTGTAAGGAAGTCTTTTCTGAAGGCATTTGTGTGGAGTGTTGCCTTGTACGGGAGTGAAACATGGACGATAAGCAGTGCGGACAGGAAGAGAATAGAGGCTTTTGAAATGTGGTGTTACAGGAGAATGCTGAAGATTAGGTGGGTGGATCGCGTAACTAATAAAGAGGTACTGAACAGAATTGGGGAGAAAAGGAACTTCTGGCATACCTTGACTAAAAGAAGTTATCGATTGCTAGGAAACATTCTTAGACATCGAGGATTCGTCCATTTAGCATTGTGTGTGGGGTAAAAATCGCAGAGGGAGACCAAGAAGCGCGTATAGTAAGCAGATTCAAGTGGATGTGGGTTGCCGTTCTTATGAGGAGATGAAAAGGCTTGCTCAGGATAGAGTAGGGTGGAGAGCTGCATCAAACCAGTCTCCGGACTGAAGACCATAACAACATCACCTAAACAGGATTGTTCCATTATGTCCATTGCCGAGGTGCTATTCCGCTGCATGGAGAGCCTTGGCAGTAGTGGCAATTATCTTTGGAACATCGAAGCTGAATTAAAGTTTGTGATGGGGAGGGAAATCGTACTTAGACTATTCCAAGGCGCCTTAATCGTTAGTGGTGTGGTAGTCTAACGTTTAAGACGTCTGCCTAGTAAGCATGGAAGTCCGGGTTCGATTCCCGGCCACACCATAAATTTTAATTCAATGCTTCATATTTATCAATAATGTCTTTGACATATTTGAGACGAAAATCTGTCTCAGGGATTGTTTATTTCTTTAAATTGATATTTATATCAACTGCAAATTCTCGAATGGATTTCGCAACACAAAAATTGTAAAGTTTTAGGTTCGTTGGAGTTGCGATCATAACCGTCGAAGCGTTCAAATTGCACTTTCGCACAATTACAATGGAATCTGACAGGCGGTCAAAAATTCGAATTAGCCAATTCCGACTACTCTGAAACAAGACAAGGAAATGCTTTTTAACGATTCCAAAGCGTTTAAGAACCTTGCCCCAAAGAGATAAGCCACTAAATATGCAATGTGTTTTGTGTGCAATATCGTTGTCTATTCGTTGAAGATAGCAAGTACGAAATTTGGCAATTCTTTTAAAAATTTAAAGGACAGTATATAGAAACATTTTGACTTGATTTCCATCGCTCATATTATGAAACACTGCATAAGTTACGTATGTTTTCATGCTTAGCACGACACGTTTTGATAACGTATCGCCGGCCGCGGTGGCCGAGGTGACTGAGGCGCTTCAGTCACGGTCAGCACGGCCACTACGGTCGGGGGTTCGAATCCCCCCTCGGGCATGGATATTTGTGCCGTCCTAGTTCGTAAGTAGTTCATAAGTAGTTTGTAAGTTTAGGGACTGATGACCCCGTAGTTAAGTCCCATAAGCTTAACAAACATTTGAACATTTTGATAACGTATCACTGTCAAGATCAAATATTTAAGTAAATATTATGTTTGCTTAAGACTTTTTCGTACTGTTGTCAGTTTAAGATCATAAACTAGTGTGTCATAGAACTACATCTACATTTACATGGAATACTCTGCAAATAACCACCGTTATACTATTTATCTCCCATTCCGTTCTCGAATAGCGCGTGGGAAGAAAGAACACCCGAATCTCTCCGTAGGAACCAAAGTAGAAGTGAATTTTAGTCTCTTTGACCGAAGCTTCTTCAACCTGCTGGATGTGTACATGGTCAACTGTTGGGGTAACGCTGCCAGTTTTGCTTCTTCCGGCGGAAAACACTTGGTTCCGTCTTTAAAAGTTCCACACAGTTCCGTTGTCCGAATTTTGTAATGGTTTTCCTGTAATAAAAGTCGGCTTTTAATTCCTGGCAGCAACACGCACTCTTATTGTCTTCTGGAACGCCACTCATGATTAGTTACAATAAATTGTTGTTGTTCAAAGCTGATGGGTGGTATCCTGATCTACACTAAAGCCTTGAACATATTTAAAATGAGTTTCGAATCTGTAAATTATAGCTATATTTTGTTAGTTTATTCGCATGCGTAAATCTTTACTTTCATAATTTTCTAAAAATGGCCGTTTGACTCATTTCATGTGGAATGAGCAGAGTACCGCCTATTTTTTTTCCCTCCGAGCAGAGTAATGCCTAATTTTTTTCCCAACTAAAGCACTGCCAGGGAAGCCAAAATAGTTTTGGTCCAACTCGTCACTGCCCGCACCGAAACTAAGTTTATTGTGCGGTATCGCTCCCTGTATATCTAGTAAAGCCAACCAGAGCCCTTAAACAGTGCTAAGAGTCCCTTTGCCAGTTCTTTATTAGACACAATTTCTTCGGGTGTGGTTGTCCCGAATGTTCTGTGCTTCTTGCTCTCCAATGCAATGCATTCAAAGATTAAGTGTGTTGCGGTTTCATTACCGTCATCACAGATCCTACATTTAGGGTCGTCTTCGGTTACTCCTATTGTATGTGGGTGTTTTTTGAAGTTCCCCTGGCCTGTCATCAATCCAACCATGAGTTTAATCTCCTGTACAAGCTCAAGATTAAAGAGCTTCTTTTAAAACATGGCTTTGGAACCATTACCTTGCCAGGATTTTATTTGTAGTCCTTGGTTCAATATTCTACGTGCTGTCTTCTAAGCCAGTTACGTAGCTCCAGTTTGATTGTTTCCTTAGTAATTGTCAGGACAGGTTCCGGTCCAATAAATGGATCTCAGTCCCCATACTGGCTTGTCGGCTTCTTCATTGCCACTGATCCCAGAATGGCCAGGGACCCACAGTAGGTTTAATCTATTGCTTTTCCTAGCTCCACCAGAACCTTGTGACATTCTGCAACAATTTCAGATCTTGTTTCGGGAGCTGCCAGGGATTTCATGGCTGCCTGGCTGTCTGAATAAATGTAGATGCTACGCTTTTTGTAGCACCTACGCAAATTCTCTTCCACACACGCCCGGATGGCCTGAGAAGGGTAAATTGTAGGAAACAAAAAGTTGTATATCAATTGTACAGAAACCAGAAAGCAGTAGTAAGAGTAGAAAGACATGAAAAGGAAGTATTGGTTGGGAAGGGAGTGAGACAGGATTGTAGCCTTTCCCCAATGTTATTCAATTTGTGCCTTGACCAGATATGTAGAGAATGTGTATAAGTTCAGAGACACAAAAGAAAAACTTTTACGATTTTCCGATGACACTGTAATTTTGTCACAGATTGCAAACAACCTCGAAGAGCAATTGAACGAAATGGACAGTGTCTTGAGAGCAGGGTATAAGATGAACACTAAGAAGCGCAAAACAAAAGTAATGGCATATAGTCGAATTAAGTAAGCCGATGTTGAGATAATGAGGTAACGGAACGAGAGGATAAAGGCGGTAGATGAGTTTTGTTAATTGGGCAGTAAAGTAACTTAGTAAGGGCGGAGTACAGAAGATATAAAATGTAAAATGGCAATGGGAAGAGATGCATTTCAGAAAATAAAAATTTGTTGACATCCAATATTAATTCAAATGTTCGGAATTCCTTTGTGGAAGCATTTGTTTTGAGTGTAGTCTAGCGCGGGAGTGAAATGTGGATGATAGATAGTTCAGAGAAGAAGAACATTGAACCTTTGGAAATACGTTGGTAGAGACGAACGCTGAAGATTCAAAAATGTTCAAATGTTTGTATAGTCTATGGGACTTAACTACGGGGTCATCAGTCCCTAAACTTACAAATTACTTATGAACTAACTAAGACTAAGGACGGCACAAATATCCATGCCCGAGAGGGGATTCGAACCCCCGACCGTAGTGGCCGTGCAGACCGTGACTGAAGCGCCTCAGTCCCCTCGGTCACCGCGGCCGGCAATGCTGAAGATTATAGGAGGTACTTGAATTTTGTCACGCTAATGGACCCAACTGCTGAGTCGTCGGTTCTTATATTTAGGAAGTACTCAAACTAACTAAAAGTTATAACAACACACACCCATGCCCGAGAGAGGACTCAAACATCCGACTGGAGCGGCTGCTGAATCCGTAACATGACGCCCATACCGCGTGGTCACTTCCACGCGGCGAGCAGGTAGCGATTAAAATCGGGGAGAAAAGAAATTTCCGAAATATCTTGACTCAAAGAAGGGATCGACCAGTAGGATACATTTTGAGACACCAAGGAGTCGGCAATTTAGTACTGAAGGGAAGTGTTGCGGCTGGAAATAGTACTGAGATACCGAGAGACGAAGAAAGCGAGCAGTTTCGAATGGATGGGGTTGCCGTTCTTATTTGGAGTTGGAGAGGGTTACTCGGGATAGTGTCGAGAGCTGCGTCGAAGGACTGAAGACCACAACAACAACAACACATTTCTGCATTTCCGATCGTAAACATTTCTGTTTGGTGGGATGGTTAATTAACTAACACGTCATGGTTTTGAGCGATCTGGTTAAGAGTACAGGTAAAACGAGCAGGAATGACATACACCTTCTAGCTCGTCAAAAATACTGTTTATCATGAATTTAAAGGATATCCTTAGGCAGAAACCTGAGAGCAGAGCTAACATCAGCGAGTGCATCGAGCAGTCGTCGAAGATTAGAGTCCCCCCCTCGGGCATGGGTGTTTGTGTTGTCCTTAGGTTAGTTTAACGCAGTTGAGTCCGACAAATTTACAAACACTTGAAACTAGCACTAATAACACCTATACTGTGACTTTTTATAAGGACTTTAATGTTTCTTACTAATATGGCGCGATTTTAAAGGATGTTGCCGAGCGCCAAACAATCGCTGAAACTGATATACTTACACATGTAGTGGATATAGGTCATTTACGTCAGTCACGATAACGAAACGCTCGCCTCACCCTCTCCCTTCTGCCATCATCCCCAACCCTACCACTGCACTGCAGAAGCACCCATTACAGTCACCTACACTTAACATAGACGCTTCAGAACACAGTTATGACAGTGCGCGAAGGACAGGTGCCTGCGGGCCGACGGATAGGGGAAAACCTTTCCAATTAGAGGGCTGAACCTGCCCTTCGGGGTCTCGGTGCCATTCATGCCACACGACGGTAAAAGTGCACTTTATGCACTCGCGCTAGCACTCGCGATCTCTAGGTTAAGGAACGGCAGAACAGCCAATCAGGAGTCGCGACGTCGCGGCCATTAAGAAAGAGCGTTACAATTGTACTATTTACACAAATCGAAGCGGTGTGTTGCAAAAGTTTTTGACGATCAACAAGTTACAGTTGTTATCGGTATGGATGTCACTTTATCACTGTTTCCAACATAAAATAAAGCAAGCTATACCTGTTCTATGGTTGACAGGTTCTTGTATGTACCCTTGTCCGGTCAGTAGACGTAATTGCGATAATTTCCAAGAATGCTTGCAATCGAGGTAGCTCGGAGTGATATATATCTCGAGCGTACAACTGTAAATCGGAGATTCGGACGCTACGCGCCCTCACATACCAAAAAAACTTCTCATTTAACCTATACCTAACTTAACTTTCACTTAAGATGGTCAATGTTTCGTACAGATAATAAATAAAACATGCTATACCTGCTCTATGGCTGATTGGTGTATTAATAATAGGTCACTTATGACCGTAATACAATTATCTAAAATCTCTTATGTTGTTGTTGTTGTTGTGGTCTTCAGTCCGGAGACTGGTTTGTTGCAGCTCTCCACAATACCCTATCCTGAGCAAGCCTCTTCATCTCCACATAAGGACGGCATCCTACATCTGTCTGAATCTGTTTACTGTATCCATCTCTTGGTCTTCCTCTGCGATTTTTACCCCACACACTTCCCTCCAATGCTACATTCATAATTCCTTGATGTCTAAGAATGTGTCCTACCAATCTATCCCTTCTTTTAGTCAAGGTATGCCAGAAATTTCTTTTCTCTCCAATTCTGTTCAATACCTCCTCATTAGTTACGCGATCCACCCACCTAATCTTCAGCATTCTTCTGTAGCACCATATTTCAAAAGCCTCAATCCTCTTCCTGTCCGCACTGTTTATCGTCCATGTCTCACCCCCATACAAGGCAACACTCCATACAAATGCCTTCAGAAAAGACTTCCTTAGGCTTAAATCAAAATTCGATGTTAACAAATTTCTCTTTTTCAAGAACGCTTTTCTACCCATTGCCATTCTGCATTTTATATCCTCTGTACTGCGACCATCATTTGTTATTTTACTGCCCAAATAACAAAACTCATGTACCTCCTTTATTGCTTCGTTTCCCAATATAATTCCTTCAGCATCGCCTGATTTCCTTACACTGCACTCCATTACCCTAGTTTTGCTCTTGTTAATGTTCATCTTATATGCACCTTTCAGCACACTGTCCATTCCCTTCAACTGCTCTTCCAGGTCTTTTGCTGTCTCTGAGATTATTACAATGTCGTCGGCAAAACGCAATGTTTTTAATTCTTCACCCTGAACTTTAATTCCTTCTCCAAATTTCTCCTTGCTTTCCTTTATAGCTTGCTCAATGTACAAATTGAATAACAATGGAGAAAGACTACAACCCTGTCTTACTCCCTTTCCGACCACTGCATCCCTTTCATGCCCTTCAACTCTGATAACCGCTGTCTGGTTTTTGTACAAATTATAAATAACCTTACGTTCCCTATATTTTACTCCTGCTTGCTTCAGAACTTGAAAGAGTTTATTCCAATCAACATTGTCAAAAGCCTTCTCCAAATCTACAAAAGCTAGAAATGTAGGTTTGCCTTTTCTTAATCTATCTTCTAGGATAAGCCGTAACGTGAGTATTGCCTCCCGTGTTCCTACATTTCTCCTGAACCCAAACTGATCTTCCCCGAGGTCGGCTTCTACCACCTTTTCCATCCTTCTGTAGATAATTCGTGTTAATATTTTGCAACCATGACTTATTAGACTGATGGTTCTGTAGTTTTCACACCTGTCTGCGCCTGCTTTCTTTGGGATGGGGATTATAATATTTTTCTTAAAGTCTGAGGGTACTTCTCCTGTCTCATACATCTTACACACCAGGTGAAACAATTTTGTTATGGCTGGTTCTCCCAGAGACTTCAGTAGCTCTGAGGGAATATCATCTACTCCAGAGGCCTTGTTTCGACTTAGGTCTTTCAGGGCTCTGTCAAATTCTTCTCTCAATACAGTATCTCCTATTTCATCATCTACATCCTCCTCTCTTCCTACAATATTGTCTCGGAGTTCATTTCCTTTGTAGAGCCCCTCTATATACTCTTTCCACCTTTCAGCTTTCCCTTCTTTGCTGAGAACTGGTTTTCCATCAGTATCCTTGATATTCATAGATCTGTTTTTCTTATCTCCAAATGTTTCTTTTATTTTCCTGTAGGCTGTATCTATTTTTCCCCTATTTATACATTATTCTACATCCTTGCATTTGCCTTCTAGCCACTCCTGCTTAGCCATTTTGCACTTCCTGTCAATCTCATTTCTTAGTCGTCTGTACTCCATTTTGCCTGTTTCATTTACTGCATTTTTATATTTTCTCCTTTCATCGATTAAATTTAGTATCTCCTGTGATATCCAAGGATTTTTTGTAGGTCTTGCCTTCCTACCTATTTTGTCCTCTGCTACCTTCACTATTTCATCTCTCAATTTTACCCATTCTTCTTCTACTGTTTTATTTTCCCCTGTTTCTGTCAATTGTTGCCTAAAGCTCCCTCTGAAATTCTTAAGAACCTCACGTTCCTTCAATTTATCCAGGTCCCATCTCCTTATTTTCCTACCTTTTTGTAGTTTCTTTAGTTTCAGCCTACAGTTCATAACCAACAAGTTATGGTCAGAGTCTATATCTGCCCCTGGGTATGTTTTACAGTTTAAAACCTGGTTCCGGAATCTATGTCTTACCATTATAAAATCTATCTGATACCTTCCGGTGTCTCCTGGTCTCTTCCACGTATACAACCTTCTTTTGTGATTCTTAAACCACGTGTTTGTTAAGATTGAATCACGTTCCGTGCAAAACTCTACCAGGCGACTTCCTCTTTCATTCCTCCTGCCCAGTCCATATTCACCTACTATTTTTCCTTCTCTTCCTTTTCCTACTACCCAATTCCAGTCTCCCATCACAATTAAGTTTTCCTCTCCCTTAATTGTCTGAATAATTTCCTTTAGCTCCTCATATATTTCTTCGATCTCCTCATTATCGGCAGAGCTAGTTGGCATATAAACCTGTACTACTGTTGTCGGTGTTGGCTTCGTATCTATCTTGACAATGATAATGCGATCACTGTGCTGCTCATAGTAGTTTACCCGCATTCCTAATTTCTTATTCATTATCAGTCCTACTTCTGTGATACCCCCAACTGATTTTGTATTTATAGTCCTGTACTCACCTGACCAGAAATCCTGTTCATCCTGCCACCGAACTTCACTAATCCCCACTATATCTAACTTCAACATATCCATTTCCCTTTTTAAATTTTCTAATTTTCCTACTCGATTAAGGGATCTAACATTCCATGCTCCGACCCGTAGAATGCCAGTATTGTCTTTCCTGATGATCACATCCTCCTGAGTAGTCCCCGCCCGGAGATCCGAATGGGGGACTATTTTACCTCCGGAATATTTTACCCGAGAGGATGCCATCATCATATGTTCATACAGTAGAGCTGCATGTCCTCGGGAAAGGTAACGGCTGTAGTTTCCCCTTGCTTTCAGCCGTTCGCAGTAGCTGTGTGGCAAAGCCACATTAGCTGATGTTACAAGGCCAGCTCAGTCAATCATCCAGACTGTTGCCCCTGTAACTACTGAAAAGGCTGCTGCCCTCTTCAGGAACCACACGTTTGTCTGGCCTCTCCACAGATACCCCTCCGCTTTGGTTGCACCTACATGGAAAAACAATTGTAATCACACAAACGCCGCACCGAATTCCTCGATTAAACTTCGAAATTGACGCCAAATTTACTCGTCATGAAACATGCAATCTTATTGGCCAGCATAACTCGACTTCTGATTTGATGCTCTGCCGTTCGAAACCTAGCGAGCGCGACGGCTAGCAGCTGCCGCATAAACTGCACTTTGACTCCATACGACTTTACTTTTCAACTCGCGTGAAAAGGAGGCTGTCCGTACCTCGGGTGCAAGTGGGGAGCATTACAGAAACTGAAATAATGGCTTGCACTGGAAGTCGCGATCCCTCAGCCGCTGCTCGCGTGTGAATCCACTTATGTTAGTTAGCCGGCCGCCGCAGGCCAAGTTCACGGCGCGCGCTCTAGCGGAACGGCGCCAGCAGGCAGGAGCTGCCGCCGTGACGTCACAGATGGCTCCGCGCATGCGCCCTGCGGTAACGGGCCTGCGACAGTCGCGCGAAGTGGACGCTATTAGCGCTTCGCACCGTTACTGCACCTCCCACTGTAGTTGGCAGTGCAAACAGAGCTACACGGTTCGATTACAGTTTTCCGACCCAGAAAGCACTGATTAGGGCCTCAAATATTTGCCCTTTCGAGTCGCTTTCTTATGCTAAGCGAACAGATGCTACGTGACTGTAGCGAAGTCGTCCTGCATTTTATGGTAAATATCGTGGCCAACCAAACGTCCACCTCCGTAGCTCAATTCCGGCACGGTGGCTCAGCCCGTTCGGTGAGAAGCCTCGCCGCCTTCAGTAATAAAAGGCTCAAAGTTTCATGGATCAACGACGAACAAACACGACCCCATGTGCGCGAGAAACCGTTCTACCCAAAGAAGTCATCGCTGACCGTTTGGCATGCTCGGATAGGTCAGTCGGTAGATCGTTCGATCGCGAAAGGCAAAGGTATGGGTTTGAGTCCTAGTCCAGCACACAGCTTAGATATGTCACGGTCTGACATTATTCATACGAGTTTGAGCCGCCGGGGGGTGGACTGGTCGTCGAGCACCGCATTCGTGGGCTAGATATGGCAGCACCTGATTTTGACCTAGACGTAGGTAACTTTTCATTCTTCTAGATTGATATCAACTTGGGGATAACTTTTGTAGGTGTGTGTATTTGGTGGGGGGGGGGGGGGGGGAGCTGTGGAGCTGGCCACCAACTAGGTTTGTAACATCACTGGCACAACCTGTACCACTACAGCAAGTAGATTAGTAGGTAGCAGCATTAGATATAAACTAATAAAAGCGAGTTCGCCAGTGGTTTAAAAACACGTAGAAATTAAGTCACTAACGACACTGTAGTTTTACATTACGACCCATTTCTTGTTATAGGTGATGGGTTACATTGTGTAATATTATTAATATTTATTTATTTACTTATTAACACGAATTGGCCAACTAAGGACCGCGTTACTAATTTTATTTCATATTTAGTTTCTTCTTTCTCCTCTCTAGGGCTGCTCTTCTGCCTACTGCCATTTTTGCCTTATGTTCAGCTGTCAGTTTCCTGTTGGTCTTCTTCCTTGGGGCCTCCTGAATAACCTCGAATTCAGTTACTGTCTTTCTGTAACCGTCCCTATTCATCGCGTCCATTTCTGTGAGTCCAAGTTCCACGAGGTCTTTCTTTATTCCTTGCTACCAACAGTTGGGTGTTTTCCTCTGTTGAACTGACGATTTTCTTCGTTAATCTCCTATCATCCATTCTCACCAGATGACCGAAGGGCATAAGCCTTCTCTTTCTCATTTCAGTTGTAACTGGTTCAATAAATTGATAGATCTTCTCATTGCTCATCTTTACCCATGTTTCGCCAATTTTTTTGTGTCCACCAAGAAGCTTCCTCAGCATTACCCTTTGCTTCCTCTCAAGCTCATCTACTAGTCCTTTGCTCTTGAGGGAGAGTGTTTCTGATGCATATTGCACTTCTGTTCTTGTCACTGTCTTGTAGTGTAATAACTTCTCATTTTGAGATAAGCATTTTTTGTTGTACAGCTTCATTGTTAAAATTTGCGTCCTCCTTTGTTTAGTTACTCAAAGTTTTATTAACAATGAAATTAAAAAAAAAAAAAAAAAAAAAGAAGGCTGCTGAAGTCGAAGTTCTTGGTGTGTGTCTTGACTGTCGGAAAGCCTAGAACGCATTCGCGCACGGATGCCTTCTAAATGTTCGACGTGTGCAGTGAGTGGCTCGTAATATTCTTCAAACTGTAGGACTTCCTGTAAATGGATGGGTAAGACCTTCACTGGTTGGCAGGGAAAAAAAAATCAAATGTTTGTTAAGCTTATGGGACTTAACTCCGAAGTCATCAGTCCCTAAACTTACGAACTTCTTATGAACTAACTTATACTAAACACAACACAAACATCCATGACCGAGGAAGGTTTCCAACCCCCGACGTGGAAGGCCGCGCGATCCGTAATATGGTGCTCCAGACCACAGTATCAGATGTAGATGTAGAAACACAGGATTCGAACCTCCGAGAGCGAACAGCTTCACCCTCCGCAGCAAGGCGCCTTACACTGTACGTCCATCCCCGCGCGCCTCGTGTGTATGACTGTATACATGTATTTTCCCCTGCTGCGATAAATAAATACCCTTCATTTACTCATTGTAGGAAGCGATCTTATTATCTACACATCCTATAAAATAGGCTGTATGTGCGTATGTCGGTATATATGTTCCACATCTCCTCCTAAACTACTGGACCGATTTCAACCAAATTTGGCACAAATATTCCTTAAGGTCAGAAATCAATCGCTATGGTTTCAAAAACGATACATAGTTAATACGATATAACGTCATAAACAATGGACACTGTCCCATCTTGAGGCGCGTGATAGCATGATTTTATTCGTCAACTATTTGACAATGAGAGCACATAGCGACTTGAACATAATTTCACATCTTTACGAAACTTTTTCTCGCTGCCAACCTCAAAAGGGGGAAAAAAAGTTTATCGCTTACTACTTTTCCGATGTTCAGGATGTGTATCTAAGGCATTTGGCATGACGTTAAAAGTTATTACTTCAATTTTGAACACCAGACAATTCACAGACAGTACACATACATACCACTGAATGTTCCTTCGATATTATATCACAGTTCGACATATAGCTCTTGAGATATGACACATAGTTCAGGAGAAATGACGTCATAGACAATGAGTCACAAAAAATTTTCCATCACGTGACGCGCCATTTACGAAACTTTATTCATCCACGATTTATCCATCACAGACAGTTGCCTAATTTTAGTGTACAAATCTGGAAAATTACATTATTGTACGACACATAGTCAAGTGTATATGATTTCATGAGCATTGAACTGCATGAAAAACAAACTTAAATGGACAAATACTAAAGTAGAAGCCGATAGACAAAAAGGGAATATTTTTATAGTCCATTTTGAAGGAAATTAATTTTATATATCATTTGCATTTTTCTTTCTTTGGATACTGCATTTATAATTTTGTACATTGTGCATATTTACTTGTTTTACTGTTACATAATTTATAAGCTGTTTTCATGATTACATGAAGATGAAATGTTTTCCGAATTTTTATTTTCGTTTCTAAGCCTTCAAACATGCATCTGTACCCGTGCAATACCGGGTTTAGCAGCTAGGAGTAATATAATGAGAAAATTCCAAGTTCGTAATATTTTGTTTTTATTTTTTACGCAAGACGACCGGTTTCGACACTCAAGGGTGTCATCTTCTGGTCTCTAGTCCAGTTGGCATCTGCTTATTAAAGCGATCCACATATTATTTTGAAATTGTAATGGTGGATAGTCAAAGTAATAGGTGGAGCGCTTTAGTAAGCAGATAAATGCCAAATGTAGCAGAGACCAGTAGATGTCACCCTTTGAGTGTCGAAACCGGTCGTTTTGCTTAAGAAATAAAAAAAAAATCGCACTGGCGTGTTTTACGGCCCACTTTAGATTTGTTGTTTTATAAGTTTCTTCAAACATTTTGAACCAAAATAATAATCTAAATAATAACAAATTAATTAATAAGAGTGTCTGAAACCCTTATAGGAAAAAAACTTTTGGTAGTGGCGGATTCCGAATCATCGACCTACGGCTATCAATCAAAAGATGAGTTCTTTAATCTGATACTATTGATGGCCGTTGTTGATTGATGCTAATATGGCATTTGTAGACACTAGATTATCATTTATCATACGAAGAACGATGTGTTTTTGTTAATTCTTCAGTGCGCCATTGCTTTCAAATGACAACGTGTAAGTTACAATAAGAAAATCATCAAATACGCAACGCAATATGGCGTATGCCAGAGAGAGTTCTGGGCGAGGAATTTCACGTGACATCTCCGAACGGCTGGTTTTCGTTAATTTAATGGAGGGAGTCAAATCTCAGTTATTTTTGCAAATATGTTTCAAACGATGCGAGAGGGAGCTAAGATGTAGAGAATTTTCACCTCTACCAATTAGGTTATTCAATTTTCGTGTCCGATGGACGGTTCGTTTGCAATTACAATTATATAACAAACGGCTTTTTTTGGTATTACTACCGTATTTTTTGTCCGAAAAAGTTGGAAAAGGGAGGTTCTGGTCTTTGGCGGCCTAAAATTATGTCTGTAAAATTTGGTGCTGATCGGTTGAATGGTTCGTCTTAAAAACAGGGAACACGTTACGGACAGACAGGCGGACAGACAGACATACATACATCCCAAAATCGCCGTTATTTTTGCAAATATCTTTCAAACTCAACGAGATATGACAACAAAAACATAAGAAAGCAAAGTTGTAGAGAATTTTCTGCTCTACAAAATTCGGTTATTCAATTTTCGTGTCAGATGAATAGTTAAGCCGTTATTTTAATTTAAATTACGAGCTGTCAAAAGACGATCGCAAAGGCCCACTTTTAGTATTACTACCGTAACCTAAAGTGGGCCAACAAAATATTGCTATCACGGAATTTTGACATTATATTTAAAAAAAATTCCCCACGGGGAAATTTCCTGTTAGCGATTATAGTTTAGGATTACTGAGCAAAAGATCTACAATGCACAAAAGGTATAGTTTTGTACTTCATCGGTGAAACATATTACCGCACCAGCGGTTTTTGCGGCAAATACGGGTCAACCGAGAGACAAAAGGAAAGTATAGGCGCCACTTGCTGTGAAAAGCATGACGGGCTGATACTAGTCAGGAGGCCTCCGCAAATAGAAACGGGCGCGTAACGGGAAGTCCCGCTGATGCATCAGAGTGGCGCGGTCGACAATGCCGAGGCGTGTTCGTGAACCGCGAGGAGACAGCCCGACGGGGCAGACGACATAGGGTTCTGAAGACGACCGTACTAACAGCAGGTACCAAGTGGCAAGGGGTCCCAGGAATGGCTGCCACTGGCTGTCCCCTAGCTCTGCGTTGTTTCCAGCAGTTGGCTGTTCACGTCACTTCATCCACGCAGACCTCGAAAGTTGGTAAAGTGCTATTCAGAAAGGTGGAACAGATTTCAAACATGTATATCTTCCAAACTACATAAGTGTTGTTGTTGTCTTCAGTCCGAAACAGGTTTTATGCAGCTCTCCACCCTACTCTATCCTGAGCAAGCCCCTTCATCTCTTCATAAGAACGGCAACCCACATCCATTGGAATCTGCTTACAATATTTGTCTCTTCGCCTCCCTTTGCGATTTTCACCACACAAACTTCGCTTCAATGCTGAAGTGACGAATCTTTGATGTAAAAGATTGTGGGCCACCAATCGATAAGGATTTTTTTTTTTTTTTTTTAGTCAAGGTATGTCACAATGATTTCTCTCTAATTCTGTTCTGCCCCCCCTCCCTTCCCCCCCCCCCCCCCGCCCTCAGTAGCTGCGCGATCCACCCACCTAATCTTCAACATTCCTCTGTAGCACCACATTTCAAAAGCTTCTGTCTTCTTCTTGTCTGAACTATTTACCATCCATGTTTTACTTCCGTACAAGGTAACACTCCACACATATGCCTTCAGAAGAGGCTTTGTAACACTCATCTAGTGAACAGTGAATACCGGTATTTAGATATGCAGATTTTAGAGGCATATATTTACTCAAATAATGTGACTGTGCCATTCTCGTAGATGTATATATCGACGTATACAGTGAACATGAATGGCACAGTTACATTATTTGAGGAAATATTGGAGTTTGAATATCTGCTAAATAGAAGCAGTACATAATCACTTGCCTTTGTAGAAAATAGATGGTGTACGAGTTTTAAAGATCTGATTTAGAGTAATGACAAGTGTCAGTAAAACAAGTAGTTTTACATGGGAAATAAGTTGTAAATCATACTGCATCGAACATAGCAACCAATAAAACACATACACATCGATTTTTACTGATCGAATATAAATTCGACCTGGCCGGCCGCGGTGGCCCGCCTAATCTTCAACATTCCTCTGTAGCACCACATTTCAAAAGCTCCTGTCTTCTTCTTGTCTGAACTATTTACCATCCATGTTTCACTCCCGTACAAGGTAACACTCCACACATATGCCTTCAGAAGAGGCTTTGTAACACTCATCTAGTGAACAGTGAATACTGGTATTTAGATATGCAGATTTTAGAGGCATATATTTACTCAAATAATGTGACTGTGCCATTCTCGTAGATGTATATATCGACGTATACAGTGAACATGAATGGCACAGTTACATTATTTGAGGAAATATTGGAGTTTGAATATCTGCTAAATAGAAGCAGTACATAATCACTTGCCTTTGTAGAAAATAGATGGTGTACGAATTTTAAAGATCTGATTTAGAGTAATGACAAGTGTCAGTAAAACAAGTAGTTTTACATGGGAAATAAGTTGTAAATCATACTGCATCGAACATAGCAACCAATAAAACACATACACATCGATTTTTACTGATCGAATATAAATTCGACCTGGCCGGCCGCGGTGGCCGAGGTGACTGAGGCGCTCCAGTCACGGTCAGCACGGCTACTACGGTCGGGGGTTCGAATCCCCCCTCGGGCATGGATATTTGTGCCGTCCTAGTTCGTAAGTGGTTCATAAGTAGTTTGTAAGTTTAGGGACTGATGACCCCGTAGTTAAGTCCCATAAGCTTAACAAACATTTAACATTTAATTCGACCTGTGCGAAACCAAAAAATGTTCAAAAGTTTGTAAATCTTATGGGAATTAACGTCTGTGGTTATTAGTCCCTAAGCTTAAACCAACTTAAACCTAAAGACAACACAAACACCAATGCCCGAGGGAGGACTCGAACCCCCGACGGCGAGCAACCGCATGTTCCGCAGCGTGGCGCTATAGACCGCTCGGCCACTACACCGCGCCTGCGAAACCATGGCAAGACACTAGTTGTTTTTCTTTAAAAGGAACAGTTTGTTGTAGTTAGTTAACATAGCCGTATTTATTTGTCGAATCGACAGAAATAACTTCATTGTTCTTCAAAAGGATTAAAAGCTTCATCTGGTAATAACGCGATTTGCGTGGGTGTGCCATATATCACTAAGAAAAGAAAATGTTAGGCTCTGAAAGATAATTCACAGTAGTTTTTGGTTAATTAAAAGCAGTGTTACCAGACTGTTGATGACTCTGAATTATGGATACGTTACTTACCTCTCTTGGAGTTCGGAACTGAAAAGGCAGTGACGTTTGGGCATTGCGAAGCTGGTTACAATGTGTACGCGCTACAGTACTTACGCCAACCAATCAATCACAAAAGGGCTACCGCTAGGGAAATCCAGCTCAGTAATACCAACTTCAGCACAAGTATTATTGAAGGTCTCGAACTTGAAAGCGTCAGCAGACAGGTCGTATCTTCATCTACATAGATACTGTGCAAATCACATTTAAGTGCCTGGCAGAGCGTTCTATAACGTGGTTTGACACGTTTGGGATATGATAGGGAAATAAAGTGTGAAAGTCTTTTACAATGCTAAAAATGTGAGAAGTTATTTGCTGAAATGACCCATGACCGATACTTGGATTTGATTTGTAAAAACCGTAACATTTAGGCGTCGGCCAGGGGACAGGCCTCTAAAAACCGGAACTGTCCCGACCAGATCGGGACGTCTGGTCACTTTACCGTAAGTGGGAGAAGGCACCACTGAAACGCGACAACAGCTCTGCGCATGCACGTGATTCCGCTGTTAACTGCAGAGTCGAACATAAGTGTCACGAAACTCCCAGTGATTTTCTGCAACTTCGCGACTGCAGCGCTGTCAAGCGGCCGGGTCGTAAAAACACAACGCGAAGCGATTGAGTAGTGAATGTGTATTTGGACTGAAACAGCATTTTCAAAATAACTTCGTATTTACGAGCTTTTTTGTCGCTATAAATTGCAACAACTGTAAAAATATAATTCGGAAATCTCTCATTTGCAAAGGATGCTCAGAAATAACAGAATAATGTTATGAATAACAGGTGTTCGTTTACAGTGGTTAATTATACTTTTAGACATAGAGTTAAATATTTAACAATTTATTCACGGCCAAACTTCTGGTGTTAATGAGAATGGCAAATACTTGACCACTATTCCATAATATTACTGCTGAATAAAAGTAATGTATGAATCACTGCTTACGTTCGTACCTCAGGTTCACAAAAATGATAACCCTGTAGACTAAAATATTTTGTCGGTTACCTACTACTTTGATAAAGTGAATACGTAGCTACAAATAAATAATATATCCATATGTTGTTGTTGTTATGGTCTTCAGTCCGGAGACTGGTGTGATGCAGCTCTCCACCCTACTCTATCCTGAGCAAGCCTTTTCATCTCCTCATAAGAACGGCAACTCACATCCACTTGAATCTGCTTACCATATGCGTCTCTTGGTCTCCCTCTGCAATTTTTACCCCCACACACTTCCCTCCAATGCTAAATTTACGATTCCTCGATGTCTAAGAATGTGTCCTACCACGCGATCCCTTCTTTTAGTCAAGGTATGTCAAAAATTCCTTTTCTCACCAATTCTGTTCAGTACCTCTTCACTAGTTATGCGATCTACCCACATAATCTTCAGCATTCTTCTGTATCACCACATTTCAAAAGCCTCTATTCTCTTCCTGTCCACATTGTGTATCGTCCATGTTTCACTCCTATACAAGGCAACACTCCATACAAATGCCTTCAGAAAAGGCTTCCTTACACTTAAATTAATATTCGATGTTAGCAAATTTCTCTTTTTCAAAAATGCTTTTCTTCCCATTGCCATTCTGCATTTAATATCCTCTGTACTGCGACCGTCATATGTTATTTTACTACCCAAGTAACAAAACTCATCTATCTCTTTATTGTTTCGTTACCTAATCTAATTCCTTCAGGATCGCCTGATTTTCTAAGACTGCATTACATTATCCTTGTTTTGCTCTTGTTAATGTTCATTTTATACGTCCTCTTCAACACACTGTCCATTCCATTCAACTGCTCTTCAAGGTTCTTTGCTGTCTCTGACAGAATTACAATGTCATCAGCAAAACGCAATGTTAATCCCTATTCCAAATTTTTCCTTGCTTTCCTTCACCGCTTGCTCGATGTACAAATTGAGTAACATCGGAGAAAGACTACAACACTGTCTTACTCCCTTCCCAACTAATGCTTCCCTTTTAATGCCCTTCGAGTCTAATAACTGCAGTCTGGATTATGTACAAATTGTAAACAACTCTCCTTTCCCTGTATTTTACCCATGCTGACTTCAGAATTTGACAGAGTGTATTCTAGTCATCCATATATCCATATATAACCTGTTATTATTAGCACGTCACATTCTAGAAGATATTCAGTTTGATATCTGCCAAGTAGCTAAAAAATCGTGATAGGTACGGAAAGGCACAGAAGCAAGAACGAGGTGAAAAGATGGTTTAAACGACGATTTTAGAATCTAGTCCCCTAGATGTAAAAATCGTGTGTACTTTTGAAAACATTACAATGTCCGAAATTCGCTAACACAGAACTCGTGGAACCTGACATTACGCACCGCGATCGCGAACATAATCAGTTCCTTTTATATACTTTAGCACATCAGGTTGCAATTCATTTCTGCTTTCAAAAGGTTTCAGACGACATTAATATGACTCGGGTATTGTGAACTATACGAATTACATTGCACTGATAGTTTGTTAAATTATAGATTGCTATTAACAGAGGCAGTGATATTACTTTAATTATGTTTTCGTATTTGTATTAGAAAGTTGACAGCAACGTTCAGTGACCAGGAAATATGAAAGTAACAGCATTGATAACGGCAACTTCTCAGTTTATATCGCGCCATTGCACTGTTATTCCCTACTGGCTGCTTGGAGCGCTGGTATCGCTCCAGCTGCAATTTTTTTTTTTTTTTTTTTTTTTTTTTTTCCCTAGAGAGTTTCGCGACTGTCTGTGCTGTGATCACCACCACCCAGAGAGAAGGCCGCGGCGCTCTCGTGTGACGTCAGGCAGAGTAGGTTGCGCGCACATAGCTGACTGGCTCGCTGCTTCGGCATAGTGGGCCGCATAGACCAAAGATATGATAGACTGCGCGTGACGTCATTATACTGAAACGAACATCTAAGTCACGTGACTCGGGGCAAGATACCCTGTTCATCATTACAAGTAGTGTGAAGTGCAGCTGAAAGTCGCAGTTCTTCTCCTTACTACTGGAAATTAAGCGTAGATTTCGACAATAAAACGTCTTATCGTATTCTCATTACACATCCAGTAGTAAATGGGCGTAAGTTCTCCGTAATTCGGAATATCAATGCAACGGTTACAGTTTTTACTTGTGCCTAGATGAAATATATCCACAATTCTTTTATAAGCAGCAACTGCAGTTCTTAAGTGAATGAGTGTTTTTGTTGTCCTGTGAGTCTTTTAGTTATAGCTTACACAGGAGACGAAATACTAGTTTGACAAGGAGCAACAATTTTCATACGATTCTCAACAATAAACATGAAAAGTTTTGTCATGTTTTTAAATATACCTGAAATCGGTTTGCATCCATAATGTCAATTTTTAATACAATACAAGCGCTTGTATTTTATAACTTTTTCCACATAAAGTGCAGTCAAAAAGTAAAGGAAGAAAAATATTGGCTATTTACATTAAAATAATAATAACCTGAACAAAAAAATATTGATGTACGACACAAGAACTGGTTTTATAGGGATAATAAACAGTCTGTATTCATCTTCAGCATTGTGGAACTCGATTAATGGCAGTTCTGCACCAGAAATTATTTACTTGCTAACATGTACACTCAGTCAAGACACGCTGAAATAATCTTCCATTAAAAAATTCAGATTGGTCAGCTGTTACAAAAGTAAAAAAATCATAATGCAACACACACATTGAGAATCTGTAATTCTGTTGCTTGTAAATGCAACTGACAATAATTTTCGCCTGGTCACGTGTAAAAACAATAATAACCGCATTAATGTCAGTAATACCGAGAAATCATGTTACCTCAATGTATTACATTTGCAATAGGAATACGAGAAGTCGTTTTACTGGTAAAATCAGCGCTTGACTTCACCTGTAAAATAGAAACATTGTGGTTCGTAATGACGAAGCCTCAGTCACGTGATTCGGGGCAATTGGATGTTTTTTTCAAACCACAGCACTGTAGAGATAGGGACATGAGCAGTCTATGTTATCTTTGGTCTATGGTGGGCCGTGCCCCAGCGGCTACCCAGTCAGCTACGCGCGCGCAACCTACTCTGCCTGACGTCACACAAGAGCGCCGCGGCCTTCTCTCTAGGAGGTGTTGCTGTGATAGACTGTGGTTAGCTGCTCCCAGGAACCCAGGTACTGCTTGCGGCGGCAGAGCGCGCGATGCGCGGGTGCACAGCCCCGCGGCCGTTTGGCCACAAAACCTGGCGCATTCCTGGGAGAGCTTTGACGCGGGAAATTGATAATCTCTGCTCTGCTGTGCTGCCACAGTGGGCGGCCGCAGAAGCCGTCATTACGGGGAGACGCCGTGCGGAACTGCCGCCGGCTCAGTGCTTACTGCTTGCCTCCCCCCCCCCCCCCCGCCGCCCTTCTACTGCGGGTTTCTTCTGCTCTGCCATCAGCGGGGATCATCTAGAAGCAGGGGAGGAAAGCAGCCGCTACTAGGGAAACATCCACATCCATACTCCGCAATCCACCCGACGGTGGGTGGCGGAGGGTACCTTGAGTACCACTATCGGTTCTCCCTCCTATTCCAGTCACGTATTGTTCGCGGAAAGAAAGATTGCGTGGCCTCTAATCTCTATTATCCTCGTGATCTCTTCGCGAGATATACGTAGGAGGGAGCAATATACTGCTAGACTCCTTGGTTAAAGTATGTTCTCGAAACTTCGACAAAAGCCCGTATCGAGCGACAGAGCGTCTCTCCTGCAGAGAGTTTATTGAGTTTATCATCTCCATAACGCTTTCACGATTACCAAATGATCTTGTAACGAAGCGCGCTGCTCTCCGTTGGATCTTCTCTACTTCCTGTATCAACACCACGAGTTAGTAGCTTTCACTCGGCGAATACTAGACACAAGTCGAATGTACATTTGCATCACACCATCTTGACACTTGCAGAAAGGTGTGCGGTATTCTGCAGCATCCATTTTCAATAAGCTGCCACAAGAACTAAAGAATCTTAGCACTAACCCACACACTTTCAAATCTAAATTAAAGAGTTATCTCATGGCTCACTCCTTTTATTCTGTCGAGGAAATCCTAGAAAAGTTAAACAGTTAAATTTTTTTCCTTCATTGATTCTTTTCACTTACTGTTAAGATTGTCGTGTGCATAGGACTACTTAAAAATTTTCTGATACCATTCTTGTGTTAAACTTCATGTATTGACTTGTTCCATGACCATTGAGTCTTACTCCTTAATTAGGTCCTGCAGCACAGAAAACCACATTATTATTATTATTATTATTATTATTATAAGAATCATACTAATTATATTTTCAAATTATATATCGGTGTGCTACCGTCAACCTGCCTTTCACTAAGTGTATTCCACATGGGCTTATACTCTGGTGCAGAAAACTGATTGTAAATCACAAATCTTTGGTTACGACATAATGATTATGTATCTCTTCTGCTTCTCTTTAATCACTTCATTGAAATCTTGTATCTCCACTTTGAGGACCAATACAAACATTGAAAGGTATGCATTTCTCACTATTATAATTACTTAAAGCCAAGGGTTCTTGGCACTGTTGACTGAAAATCTAATAACACAGTAACGTCATTGAAGTATGTATAATTCTTCTCCCTCCCCTATAGTACTGACATCCTGCCACCCTGTCCCCCTACTCAAAATGACACCTGTGGCAGAATGAAATGTTTTGCATGGAAATAACAACAGTTTTTCCTTACTGGTTGAGTGTTATTCTAAAGTTTTATTTTGGGGGGATTCCAAGTATTTGAGGGTTAAGGTATTCCATGTTGGATGGTGGCTACTTTCCCAGAGGCTGCCAACCTCTGCAACAATTCTTGAAGATGGCCTGATGATGTTCAAATTCTTGGTGTTTTCTTAGCTGCATCATCACGGTATGATGCGTAATGCACTACTTCGTTCGTCGTTACAATACTGGGGCCATTTTTGTTCAATAATTAAAGAGAAATATCGCACCACACCCTTCATTATATAAATACGCTCACAGTAAACTGAGGGTACAGATTTTTAATATTAATCATACAAGAAGGCCAATGAAACATACATAATTCGAAAGGTGGTTTGTCGTAGATGTTGCGAATATAAAATTTTTATGTGCACGTAGCCGTTAAGAGTGGTTAAAAACAAAAACAAATTTTACGATGATACTCCTAATTCTCCATAAATTTTGCCACTATATTATAACCCGTTGTAGGTGGCACCTTGGTACAGCTGTCAGTTAGCGCTTGGAGTTCCAAACTTAAGGTTCTGGGTTCGATTCGAATGGCCCCCATTTCTTATTAATTCTTCTTAATCTTCAGTACTCAACTTTCAAATATAGTTTTAAATATAATCAAACAATTCAGTTTATGAACGCAGTATTAATACATTCAGATTCCAATTTAACAGAAAAAGGGCGAATCTCGATTCCTCATGTACGTATGACTTATTCGGGCACTTTTCAGTTCCAAAAAACCATTTTCCAATTAATCCTGCATTTGCAATTACTATTCATATGTCTCAAGGACAAACATTTGAAATCGTTGGGGTTCTATTAAGAAAACTAGTTTTCACACATAGTCAGCTATATATTGCAGCAAGTAGAGTTAGATCCTTTGATGGTTTGAAATTTTATATTTGTGAACATAGAGAACAAGGAAATTTAGCGAATGATGAAAGGATTTTCACGAGAAGTATTGTTTTATTGAAGTTAAAGCAATTCAAAAAATGTTCAAATGTTTGTAATGATATGAGATGTAACTGCAGCGGTTATCGGTTCATAAACTTACAAACTACTTAAAGTAACTTATCCTAAGAACAACAGAAACAACCATGCCCGAGGGAGGACTCAGACCTCCGACGTGGAACGGCCGCGCGCACCGAAGCAGCGCGCCTCAGAACGCACGGCTACTCCGTGGCAACAGAGCGATAAATTCCCGCATTTGTGTCTTTCATTCTCTCATGTTGCCTCTTTGCCCTTTCTCTCATCTGTTCTCATACCATTCACGTAAAAGCTATAAATTTTCAGTGCTCAATAAGTTGCAATTACATTTTTTTCGTGACTTTGCAAACACAACTGGTCGAATTTCGACGACAGGCAATATTAGTATTAATAAAACTTCATTTTAGGCTGCGAAAAACTCGTGTGCGCATTTCGGTCATTACAAATTCGTGTGAAGTTACTACAGAATAAAAGTGAAATTGCATTCAATTTATTGCAATGTTACTGAAATAACGCACTAATTAAATTCCTTAATTGCTTCGAAGAGGACTTTTACACCAAGTCTAAACGATAGTCAGCAATGAAATCGATACGAGGTGGGGGGAGGGGAGTGAGCAAAATAATATCAACATAATACAATGTAAAAAAGGTAAAGCAGTCATCAATCCGAAGATTGGTTTGAACACCACAGTGCTTTACTAGGCATCGTCCTATTTGGAGGTGGTATGCCGTTGCCTTCCTCCGACCTTCGAACTGACTTACCCAGCCAGTTATAGGGGGACATACAATTTAACGTGGGTTCCGAACCATGGGGTACTGCATATTTTTGTTACAAGTTGGCACCGCTGCATACATGTTAACACTGACAGTGAGATATGAGTGCATTGCGTAACTGACATATGAGTTCTTGGACGGTAGCTTGCAGTATTTAACCTTTAAGAAATCTTACATGCAGGAGGACCACACAAATGATGAACCATCATTTGATCAACTAATTCCCAAATGGAGGACATAGTAATAGGTATTTCCGGTGTAGAGAAGCAGCTGAGAGAGCTAAATAGGAAAAAGTCTGCTGGTCCGGATGGAATACCAGTTCGGTTTTACAAAGAGTATTCTGCGGAACTGGCCCTTTACTTAGCTTGCATTTATCGCGAATCTTTAATTCAGCGCAAAGTTCCTAGTGATTGAAAAAAAGCGCAGGTGACTCCCGTTTATAAGAAAGGAAAGAGAACTGACCCACATATTTACAGGTCAATATCGTTGACTTCAGTTTTCTGTAGAATTTTGGAGCATATTCTCAGTTCGAATATAGTAAATTTCCTTGAGACGGGAAAGCTTCTTTCTACGAACCAGCACGGGTTCAGGAAACATCGTTCACGTGAAACTCAGCTTGCCCTTTTCTCACATGACATCTTGTGAGCCATGGATGAAGGGCAACAGGCGGATTGTGTTTTTCTCGACTTCAAAAAGGCGTTCGATGAGGTGCCACACTGCAGACTGCTAACGAAGATACGAGCTTATGGAATAGGTTCACATATTTGTGACTGGCTGGAAGACTTCCTAAGTAATAGAACGCAGTACATTGTTCTCGACGGCAAGTGTTCATCAGAGACGAGTGTATCGTCAGGCGTGCCCCAGGGGAGTGTGATAGGACCCCTATTATTTTCTATCTATATAAATGATCTGATGGACAGAGTAAGTTGTATTTGCGACTGTTTGCTGATGATGCTGTGGTGTATGGGAGGGTGTCGTCTTTAATTGAATGAATAGCATACAGGATGACTAAGACAAAATTTCTAATTGGTGAGAAGAATGGCAAGCTAGCTCTCAATGTAGAAAAATTGAAAGTGATGCGCATGAGTAGGACAAACAATCCCATAATATTCGAATACAGCATTAGTAGTGAGCTTCTTGATGCAGTTGCGTCGTTCAAATATCTAGACGTAACATTGCAGAGCGATATGAAATGCGACGAACATGTAAGGGCAGTTGTGAGTAGGGCGGACAGCCGACTTCGGTCTATTGGGAGAATTTTGGGAAGATGTACTTCATATGTAAAGGAGAACCGCATATAAATCACTTGCACGACCACGTCTTGAGTATTTCTCAAGTGTTTGGGACCCGCAGCATATCAGTTTAAACGAAGACATAGAAGCAGTTCAGAGGCGAGCAGCTAGGTTTGTTACTGGTAGGTTCGACCAATGCGCGAGTGTCACGGAAATGCTCCGGCAACTCAATTGGGGATCGCTGGAGGAAAGACGACGTTCTTTTCGAGAAATTGTGTTGAGGAATTTTAGACGGCCGGGATTTGAAGCTGAGTCTTGAACGATCTTCTAGCCGCCTAATTACATTTCGCGTAAAGATCACAAAGACAAGAGAAATAAGGCCTTGTACAGAGGCATATAGACATTCTTTTTTCCCTCGTTCTATTTGGGAGTGGAATAAGATAGGAAATGCCTAGTAGTGGTACAGTGTACCCTCCGCCACGCACCTTACGGTAGATTGCGTAGTATGTATACAGATGTAGTATAGTACACGTTACTTTTTCGCCACTGTGAACGCAAATGATCGGTGAAGTACGTTATCTCTCAGACTTCCAAACAGGCCGTCACGGTGGAGCGCAGTTAATGGTAGGTTTTGTGACGACAGCTACTGCATTCTTCAACGCTTCACTAGCTATAGTATCTTCGCGTACACAAAACAAGACAAGAATATCACTGGCGATCAATACTGGGTGAATTTAACTGACAGCGACCGACCAAACAACATAAAACTAGCACGGCAAAAGCGACTGCATGCTCAACAGTCGTTTGAGTGATACTGTTCTGTCGGCTATGGCTTAATATTCGCGGAAAGCCTGCAGATACTAAACCCTCACAACGAAAGTCAACAGAAAACTGGAAAGTAAGTGCTGCCGCGATCATGAAATCTACACATTTGATGAAAGTAAGTTTGTTTTATATGATGCGATGAATAATCGTCTACATTGCTTTCTATGAACAACCGGGTTTATGTATTGAAAATATCAAAAGAAGCTTACGATATCGCATACCCGCTTCCTACAGTGAAGCATAGGGCAGATCCCGTCATAATTTGGGCATCTATGTCGAAGCATACAACCATTTATATCATTACTTTTAATGGATAACTGTGAATTAATATCCCACCTTCCTCGACACCGAACTGCTTACTATGACTATTGCTGACAAACACGGTCATATTCAAGACTGATAATGCACCCACACACACACTGCTAGAAACTGTCAGGCGTCCTCTGTGAAATTATCGAAGATTTCCTATGGACATCAAAATTGACATGAGTAGACATAATTGAAGCGTTATGGGGAGTTACGGAGCAGAGTTTGGGAGATCCAAACTTATAGCTGCAAGATCGCTGAAGTAATTGGCGGGTGTTTTGGTGCAAGAATAGATAACACTGTGTTGGAAACTTTAACTCTTTTTCGAACAGTTGCAGCTGTTCTCAAAGGCGATGGTGGACCATCTCGTTACTAATAACTACTGCGTCTGTGTCAGATATTCATATTCGTTTGTTCACCCCCGTAATCTGGTGGAACGTGAAGACGCAGCCATAGCGAGGCAGCGGTCGTTGACCTGCGCTCTCGCTCTCCGCTTCGCAGCGTAATCTCCCCTCTTCCATACGGCGCAGTCCGCTAACTGGACCGCAAGCGGAATGCGTGTGCCGCTGCCGCTCGGCGCTAACCTTGTTAGCCGCACAGCACAGCTGAGATCCGTCACATCTGCCCACCAAATCTCCCGGAACTGCCTAGTTCCTGCACCCGACGCCATAAGGCGCTACGGGACTGCTAGTATGGCGCAAAAGAGGCGCCAACTCCCAACTGCAGTCCAGCCACGATTAACAGTGTCCGATAGACGCCGCTCAGATGTTTCCTTCAGACTGACACTGAAGTTCTTTAAACTAGCCTTAAAAGTGAAAATTTTTCTCTCACTCACAAAATAGTTACACGAAAAAAAAACGGCAGAAAACGTCCAACATCTGCTTCTACCATACGCTTACTCCTAATTTGCACAAAAATTGAAAAGCAAAACTAGAACACTCTTGTATTAACATACGGTTATCGTGCACAACAGTCGCAGCACAAGACTATCGGTAACGGGATGTGCCCATGAGCTACGTAATACAGTTGTGGCGATTCGTCGATGAGTCGTTCATTTGAACGAATACAAATAAAGAATCGAATCGTTTCGCGGACGAATCGCTGTTCAATAGAATCGTCTGTCTCGCGACGATTCCTAGATCCAGCCATACGTGATTCGAAGGTAACTGCCGAATCGTGTCGAATGTTTACGATAGCCAGAGAGCAGTGAAGGTGGGGAACGCGTGTGGAAAAGGAAGCGCAGAACGAAGGTCGTGAGACGTGAACCTTTATTCATGAGTTGCAAAAAAAACAATGTTCAAATGTTTGTATAGCTTATGGGACTTAACTACGGGCTCATCAGTCCCTAAGCTTACAAACTACTTATGAACTAGCTACGACTAAGGACGGCACAAATATCCATGCCCGAGGGGGGATTCGAACCCCCGACCGTAGTGGCCGTGCAGACCGTGACTGGAGCGCCTCAGTCCCCTCGGCCACCGCGGCCGGCCATGAATTACAGATGACAGAAACGAAACACAACGAAATACACAGCTGCCAATACACACCATTAAAATAATAAAAACCTAGGTTTAATGAAAACATACGTACCTCATATGTTCTAGATGCAGTGCAAAAATGTTCGAATGTTTGTAAATCTATCGGACCAAACTGCGTGATCATCAGTTCGTAGCTTACAAATTAACTTAAACTAAGGCAAACTAACCTAAGGACAAACAGACACACACCCATGCCCCAGGGAGGACTCGAACCTCCGACGGCGAGCAACCGCGCGCTCCGCAGCGAGGCGTCTTAAACCGCTCGGCTACTCCACCGCGGCATGCAGCGCAACACACGTCCTTTATATAGTTTACATGTTATATATTCAAACAAGCAATTCTTGTACATTTATGTTTCGCGTATCCTGGAATCGCTTCTAATGAGTTGGATTGTATTTTTTATGTAGAGAGATTTTTCTTTTTTGAGTGTATCTACATTACTGTATATCGAATAAAATTTAGTATTTAGAGACGGGTTTTGATTTTTAAAGTTTGTCTATATTAAAGTGTTTCCTGAAATTACAAGATTTTACATTAAAGTATTTTTATACCGATTAGATATGTGTTAATTACCATACATTTAATGAAATGTATATTTAAATGGTTGAAGTGTTCGAATAGAACAACATATTATTATAAGGTTACAGCAGTATTCGAACTACTTGACCTAACATGTTTCACAATCTGCAATGCTACCAACTGAACTACGCCAACAACTGAAAGTATTGGTAGCATAATAGGTATTTATATGCCCTTGAAAAACTTCAAAGTCTATTTTTTCGATAATTTTAAGAGTTGACTCAAATGGCTTTGGCTGACTACGGTTTGAGGTCTGAACTTTGCGTACCATAAATACAAACATCCGATACCCAGGTGGTCTCCTTCTTGGCATTCTATAAGAATCGCAGACCAGAAAAAATCGTGAACGAATCGTAGTAATCGAATCACAAGGTTAGATCTTAACTTCCATGACATTTAGAGACATTTACTGCCATCTATGAGAAGGATGTAGAACGTTTTAGCATTCCGTAAGAATCGTGTCATTGCGGACTAGAAACAATCGTGAACGAATCGTAGGAATCGATTCAGAATGTGAAATTGAATCGCAGGAATCGATTCTTGAGAAAGAATCGTATTGTCCAACTCTACTACGTAAGTCGCGGTGTTCAATCTGTAAACGTTGGCACTCTCATTATTAGCTTGGTAAGAAGCGCCCATTGATGGTAATTCTGAGTTAGAGATGGGCGATTGGGAATAAGAAGCGATCAACCGATAAATACGATTATAAAAATGTCTCGATTAATTATTTCGATTAGTCACATCGTAATAATCGATTGTTATTATTGCTTATTTATCTTTTATTTCATAAATCAGATACCTAAAATTATTTTTAAACCAAATGCTTTATTCTACGCAAGTATGACTTTTTTTTCCTTTATTGATATTTTAAAGCTGTCAGGCTGGCAGCAGCTTGAGTGCTGCTCTTCAGCCGATCGACCTTACAAAATTTAACAATTTGGTATAAAACATTGAACGGTGAAAAAATTGCAGAATTAAAAACTTGACAGGAGATGAAAAATGGAGACCAATATATAAACAAAGACTTTTAAAATACATATTCAGAATTAAAACAGCCACGGTGTTTAAAATCACATATAAGTGGAAGTTTAAAAACCAAGGCGGTTAAAAACACAATGCTGGAGATTACAGGACGACAACAAAGGCTTTAAACACACGGCAACACGAATATTCTGCGTATTCGGCGGTCGCTTGCGTTGTAAAAGACATTTGCAACACTATACACAGACACTGGCAAAACACTAACGGTTCACTGTAAAAACTGGAGGGCACAGGTAACCCGCAGGGGATGAGAAAGGGATGGGAGGCGCGGAGGGAAGGGGCGGAAGGTGAAGGGTTGGGTGGGATAGGGGAGGAAGGCGCAAGGGCTCCCCGGAATGGGGAAGGAGGGGGAAGCCACAAGTATTACAGTCTCGTGTCTGTTTTCGTTACTAACAAGTTTCTCAGTATCGTACTGTGAGTACTTCTTTTTTTAAATTTTTTACAGAAACGTACATCTTTTGAACATTAATTGGTAAAACTAATTAATGTTTTAAACATCATAGACACTACAAATCACAACACATTCAATGCGAAAGGCACATAACGTTACACATAGAAAACAAACACATAACTGAGAGCCTTAGATTTTTCCGGCAGAGTTGCCAACGCTGAAGCAAAAATTTCCCCTAAATCGTGTTGTGAATTCCCCCTAAAAAACCTAATTTTTTTGTTATGTCGCGTTTTTCAGCTCTTAAATATTCTAGGAAAGATATTTATATATATATATTGCACCAAAGCTGCTTTCTTATTGAAATGCTGACTACTTTCGGACTTTGCCCATTTTCTTAAGCCACATTATTTTATGTTTGGACACAGTGTAGGTCACGCTATTTCTTTCAAGTAGGTTTTTGAAGTAAACAGCGTGACCTACACTGTGTCCAAATATATATAAATGTCTTTCCTAGACTATTCAGTTTCGTTGGTAAAACATTCCAATAAAGCTCTACATGACGAATTAATGCATTCGTTCTAAATGTCACTTAACGAAAACCTAATTACTAATATTCTACTCTTTAGTGATCAGTAAAAGAACAAGCAGTAATTTCTGAATGACATTCTAAGATGTAAGCCGTAGTATATAGACTACAGGAAGAAGATAGGCTATATAAACGTCCCTGTTCAGCTATGCTAATAAAATCTAACAAACTGGGAATAAACGTATATTTCAACAAGGGATCTTATTCCCACCGAGCGAGGTGGCGCAGTGTTAACGCACTGGACTCGCATTCGGAAGGATGGTGGTTCAAATCCACCTCCGGCCATCCAGATTTAGGTTTTCCGTGATTTCCTTAAATCGCTCCAGGCATATGCCGGGATGGTTCCTTTCAAAGGGCACGGCCGATTTCCTTCCCCATCCTTACCCAAATACTCCGAGCGTAAGCTCCGTCTCTAATGACCACGCTGTCGACGGGACGTTAAACTCCAAGCTTCCTTCCATCTTATTCCCACGCCTTCGTGTATCTCTGGGAATATTTTTTTCTCTCTTGAAGGCATAGTCACTTGAATACACACGCACATATACTTCCAGCGTATTTAACTTCAATTCACAATCGCCAATACAACAGTAATACGGTACAGTAGACGTTGCAGAAGGGCCTTTAAAGAAGGGCAGTGCCAACGAAAACACAACAATGAAGTATTTCATTGTAAGGTAGGGCTAAACAAATTTTGATAGGTATGCGTTATTCATGTCTGAGAAGCCCCTAAAATTCCCCTCGAAGAACACTTCCCCCTAAATTTCCCCCTGAAGTACAAATCCCTCCAAATTCCCCCCAAGACAGCAGAGTCCCCCTAAATTTAGGGGCAAAACCCCCAAGTTAGCAACACTGCCTTCCGGCGGTTAATCTACTCACTAGCTCTTTCATATGGCGCAAACGGGTACTATTTTCGGACGACCCTCGTATAAATTGAGAAATGTCCGATGTTTAAAATAATAATAATAGAGAATGCCGCCAGTTGTGAAGTTGGGGCTGTGATTAAGTTTCAACGCAACAATTATACGAGCAAGCGAAATACATCGTCAATTCAAGGAGGTTTGTGGAGACAAAGTTCTGGACGAGTCGTCTATTCGGCGGTTGCGTTGTAAGTAACTTGGAGAGAGAGAACCCCCATGATGACGAGCATTTGGGGAGGACAACTGTGACGATCTGCTTGGTCCAGTTGACGAATTCCTGAAGAACGATCGACGCGTTATAATTGATGAAATTTGTGAACATTTCAGTATGTTTCACTATGTGCCTACCCATCTTAAGACACTGGCGGAGGACGAATATGACACTGGAATAGAAAAACTCGTCATAATTTATGACATGTTTAAATTTACACAGTAACTATGAAGAGAAGTAGTTAATACATATAGTTTTCATTAAAACTTAAATATTTGCTAAGATTTACTAGTTTTATTTGCATTCCTTATAACGAAAGGAGGATGTATAAAAATATTAATGAACAAGAATACAAAAGAATGAACAATGCCCTCTGGAGAGAAAGAGACAAAGCGAAGGAAAAGTAAATAGCAGAAATGAGTGAGGAAATAGAGGAACAACAAAGGAAGGTACGACCTCGTGTATCAGAAAACGAAGGAGCTGAAACAGAGCAAGATTAAGGACTTACGGAACAGAAGACTCTAGAGGAAAAATGGTTACTGAACAATTGGAAGTGCTGAAAATATGTGAAGAATATGTAAAGGAATTGTGCGATAAGGAATATCGTCCGCATGACATAGAAATATGGAGGAGGCAATTGATGAAGACGAAAAACGACCCAGCATACTCTCAGTGGAAATAGAGAAGGCGATAAAGAACATGAAGCGAAGGAAAGCTACAGGAAATGACGACATACCAGTGGACTTGCTGAAAGAAATCGGAAATGAAGGTTTGAAAGCGCTTGCGCAACACCAGGATGACCTGAAAGTTGGAAGGAGCCACATCAGATTAAAGGAAGAATCAGAAGACAAGGAACATTGGCACCCTAAATTCTCCGAACGAAGGCACGGACCTGCCACTAGGTAGAATACTACTTCATTATAATAATCCTCTGTCGTCATAAAAATTTTCCATACGATATTTAAAAACAGCGTACAGTAACTGAGAACATTTTGCCCGCGGTGAAGCAGCCGAGCGCATTGAGGCGCTATGTTCCGATGTGCGAGGCTGTTCCCCGTCGGGGGGTTCGAATCCCCCTCGGGCATGGATCTTTGTGTTGTCTTTAGTATAAGCTAGTTCATAAGTAGTTTGTAAGTTTAGGGACTCGTGACCCCGCAGTTAAGTCCCATAAGCTTAACAAACATTTGAACCTTTTTGAGAACATTTTGCAAATGTGTAGGTGAGGTCATCTTTGGAGGAATTACTTTTTGAGGAAACTTTGAATAGAAAATCAAATGTTCAAATGTTTGTAAAGTTATGGGACTTAACTACGGGGTCATCAGTCCCTAAACTTACAAACTACCTATGAACTACTTACAACTATGGACGGCACAAACATCCATGCCCGAGGGTGGATTCGAACCCCCGACCGTAGTGGCCGTGCAGACCGTGACTGGAGCGCCTCAGTCCCCTCGGCCACCGCGGCCGGCACTTTGAATAGCACCAGGCACAATTTGGGGGAGGGAGGGGGAGCAGCACGTGCATTGTTAGTGCAGATTATCTGTCATGGTGGATATGTCGCACGGGATTAGAACAGAGTTTTACGAAATCACATTTAAAAAGATCTAACGATCAAATTTCGTACAATATGTGGACTACAACTACGCACACTTTGATACTTTGTATCAAACATCTGTACCGCACGGATTCACAGAAATGAAGGAAGGCTAGAAATATGTCGACTATTTCGAGCTGAACTAGGGTAAATGGCATTCTGCCAATTTTACAGGCTGAAAAAATGAACAAAACTTTTATAATTGATCAGAAAGATAATCGATAAGTACTAAATAACTTAAATAAGCCATTTCAAATTCTGATTCCTTTGGAATGGAAGGTTTAGCCGACTGTTATGCCGTTACCAGAGGATGCCCGGATGTGGTTTAAATCAGATATATCCACAGCCTGCGAGGAGGCTCCTTAACCTTTAAAATGCATTGTCATAACACCAAGATGAAAGTAACTGCTAGAAATAATACGATACGAAAACTGAGGGGAACTAACTGGGGAACACAGCCAGCCACTAATCGGATTTCAGCATTGGCGTTGTGCTGTTCCGCGGGCGAATATACAGTTCCTGTCTGGCATAACTCCTGGCACGCTAGCTAGGCAAGTTTACCCTTTTGAACGAGACGTGTCCCTTAATTACTGGCTGCCTGAGACCAACCAAAGTGGAGCAGATATATCAGTTGACTTCAGGCGTGAAGCTGCTGCGCAAGCAGGACATAGAGCCCTGACCTCCCATACACACACAATGTTTGGCCTATCGCCAGCACCAACACGCTTGAAGTCCAGAAAGAGTTTCGTAAGAGACTATGTCAGCAACAACAACACATAGACCAAGCGATAGACATGTGGAGAAAGAGAGCAGAAATTGCTCGTCTAGGCTGGCCAAAACCTAAAGAAGAGCTACCTCCCTGTCGTAATGAGAGCTGGCGTACCTGGAAGTTCCTCAACAGGTTACGAACTGGTGTTGGGCGGTGTAAAGCAAGTCTCGAAAAATGGTGATACTCTAGTGGACCCTCAACCTGTGAGTGTGGCGAGGAGCAGACAATGTCTCACCTGCGCATCTGACTTCTGTGCCTGTCATGTTGCATTGAAGAAGATTTAAGGCTGCCCAACTCTAATGTTTTGGGCGTAGCCCGTTTGTGAGCGAAAACGGTTTAAAGGAAGTTGATTACTGTCACTGTCTGAATATAAATGTATTTGTAATTGTTTATATATGTAAAATACAATTAGCCCACTTCTGGTTGAAAACAATTTAACTACAGATTTATCTTTTTCTTCATTTAAAATGTTAATGCCTGTTGTCCAGGCACTTGTTTATTCTAGATCTGGCAACATTTCTTGTAATTAACTTGTAATTGATGGCTTTGACGCTAATAAAAAAATTAACCTACGTGAAGGAAATACCGAAACCTCCACAATCGATTACTAGAGTAATTATAATCATTCAATCAATTGCAGTTAATGGCCGATCCCTATTCTGAGTTCTGACTGTAGCGTAGAAGCTGACTGCTCCTATTGTGGAGACAGTACACAGCAATATGTTACTGACCAACTGCCATCGGGCCAAGAAAACAGAGTGTTGTTGGCTTTTACAGTGTCCCGTAGCTTGAGCAGCGATGAGAGGTTCTTGTTCTACTGTATCACGTCGAGTGATTTTCCTCTTATGTCCACATAAGGCCGGTACATTTCGTTTCGGCGACTTCTCACCTGACTATTGTCAGAGGTGGATGATTTCTTTGCTTTTCTATTTCAAATTCTGTGTTCCCTGCATAGTGTAAATGAAAATTATCAGAGATGCCAAGTTTCGAAAGAATCTACTCGTAATATGGATAAGAAAATTGAGTAGGAAAAATTTTTTAAATTGACAATAACATGTCAGTTTGAGGCGTAGTTGTGACTCTTGAAAGAAACTGAAGGTACGGAAAATATAGAGAATAATAATAATAATAATACGCTGGTAGAATATTCGTGCAAAATAATTATAACGAAAATTACATTCGTTTTGCCATCACCATACAGTAAAAGCAAGTGCCACCGTTATTTGAATGCTCGATAATTCATTTGCACTTGATAGTAGCATAACAGAATGAGCGTAAGTACGTCAAATCGTAGCGTAACTGCAAGTGTATCCACAGTAGAGAAGTCAGCGAAGCACTTAGTGTACATTATAGTCTGTACTAGGCAGATGACAATAACATACTGCGCTATTTCTGAAATAATACTGGTTCAGAAAATAATGATCCGAAAATTGCGGTCAAACTACAACAAATAAATCAAATTGCGAAATCCGTAATTTCATAAGGGGCTTCCATAAGAGCGTAATTTTAGCCTAAAATTAGCGATAATTACGGAAAAATCGTAATACTTGGCAAATCTCTGGCAGTCCTCTCTGCTATCACTCCTTACAAGAAACAACTTTGAACTCGAAACCATGCCTACGATACAATTCGATTTAAAAGAACAGTGTTCTGTGTCATTTCCATGCAAAACATTGCTTTCTATCAAGACTGACATTTTATCAGAGAGAAACGAACTAACAAGTTATCCATACCACAAGGAAAGAAATTAACGTAATTCATTGACGTCAGTGGATCATTACATTTTCAATCAATAATGCGAAAAACCCTTTGCTTGCAGTAAGTGATTGTAATAGCGCAAAACTCAAATATCCCACGCACCTAATATTGCTTATATTACCTTTCAAAGTGCAGAGGCAAGATTTCGATGAAGTCATAAAAACAAAGTGGAAATAACGCATGAACATTATTTCATCATCAGACTTAACTCTTTGGTTTACAATCAATTTTCTGCTCATGTTGCAATATGTCTGGCGAAAGGCAGGTTGACACTGACATACCCATGTTACCATATGCAAATGGAATAGTGTGGCTTTTTATATAGGACTGCTTGCATCGCGAACCACCCCCATGAACCACAGACATTGCCGAGGTGGGGTGGCTTGCGTGCCTCAACGATGCAGATAGCCGTACCGTAGGTGCAACCACAGCGGAGGGGTATCTGTGGAGAGGCCAGACAAACGTGTGGTTCCTGAAGAGGGGAGCAGCCTTTTCAGTAGTTATAGGGGCAACAGTCTGGATGATTGACTGAGCTGGCCTTGTAACATCAGCTTATGTGGCTTTGCTACAAAGTTACTGGGAACGGCTGAAAGCAAGGGGAAACTACAGCCGTTACTTTTCCCGAGGACATGCAGCCCCACTGTATGAAAATATGATGATGGCATCCTCTCGGGTAAAATATTCCGGAGGTAAAATAGTCCCCCATTCGGATCTCCGGGCGGGGACTACTCAGGAGGATATTATCATCAGGAAAGACAAAACTGGCATTCTACGGATGGGAGCGTGGAATGTTAGATCCCTTAATCGGGTAGGAAAATTGGAAAATTTAAAAAGGGAAATGGATAGGTTGAAGTTAGATATAGTGGGGATTAGTGAAGTTCGGTGGCAGGATGCACAGGATTTCTGGTCAGGTGAGTACAGGATTATAAATACAAAATCAGTTGGGGGTATCACAGGGGTAGGACTGATAATGAATAAGAAAATAGGAATGCGGGTAAACTACTATGAGCAGCACAGTGATCGCATTATCATTGTCAAGATAGATACGAAGCCAACACTGACAACAGTAGTACAGGTTAATATGCCAACTAGCTCTGCCGATGATGAGGAGATCGAAGAAATATATGAGGAGCTAAAGGAAATTATTCAGACAGTTAAGGGAGAGGAAAACTTAATTGTGATGGGAGACTGGAATTCGGTAGTAGGAAAAGGAAGAGAAGGAAAAATAGTAGGTGAATATGGACTGGGCAGAAGGAATGAAAGAGGAAGTCGCCTGGTAGAATTTTGCATGGAACATGATTTAATTGTAACAAACACCTGGTTTAAGAATCACAAAAGAAGGTTGTATACTTGGAAGAGACCAGGAGACACCGGAAGATTTTATAATGTTAAAACATAGATTCCGGAACCAGGTTATAAACTGCAAGACATACCCAGGGGCAGATATAGACTCTGAACATAAGTCGTTAGTCATGAACTATAGGCTAAAACTGAAAAAACTGCAGAAAGGTAGGAAAATAAGGAGATGGGACCTAGATAAATTGAAGGAACATGAAGTTCTGGTAAATTTCAGAGGGAGATTTAGGCAACAATTGACAGATACAGGGGGAAATAAAACAGTAGAAGAGGAATGGGTAGCATTGAGAGATGAAATAGTGAAGGCAGCCGAGGACAAAATAGGTAGAATGGCAAGACCTACAAAAAACCCTGGATAACACAGGAAATACTAAATTTGATTGATGAAAGGAGAAAATATAAAAATGCAGTAAATGAAACAGGCAAAATGGAGTACAGACGATTAAGGAATGAGATTGATAGGAAGTGCAAAATGGCTAAGCAGGAGTGGCTAGAAGCCAAATGCAAATCTGTAGAAGAATGTATAACAAGGGGAAAAGTAGATATCGCCTACAGGACAATAAAAGAGACATTTGGGAACAAGAAAAGCAACTCTACGAATATCAAGAACTCAGATGGGAAACCAGTTCTCAGCAAAGAAGAGAAAGCTGAAAGGTGGGAAGAGTACATAGAGCAGCTCTACAAAGGAAATGAACTTAGGGACGATGTTGTAGGAAGGGAAGAGGAAGTAGATCAAGATGAAATAGGAGATACTATACTGAGATATGAATTTGACAGAGCCTTGAAAGACCTAGGTCGGAACAAGGCCGCAGGAGTAGATGACATACCCTCTGAGCTACTAAAGTCTCTGGGCGAGCCAGCCGTGACAAGACTATTTGAACTGGTGTGTAAGATGTATGAGACAGGCGAAATGCCCTCAGACTTTAAGAAAAATGTAATAATCCCCATTCCAAAGAAATCAGGCGCAGACAGGTGTGAAAATTACAGAACCATCAGTTTGATAAGTCATGGTTGTAAAATTTTAACACGAATTATCTACAGGAGAATGGAAAAGCTGGTAGAAGCTGACATCGGGGAAGATCAGTTTGGATTCAGAAGGAACATAGGAACCCGGGATGCAATACTCACTTTACGTCTTATCTTAGAAGATAGATTAAGGAAAGGCAAACCTACATTTTTAGCTTTTGTAGATTTGGAGAAAGCATTTGACAATGTTGACTGGAATACACAGTTTCAAATTCTGAATTCAGCAGGGGTAAAATACAGGGAAAGGAGAGTTATTTACAACTTGTACAAAAGCCAGACCGCAGTTATTAGACTCGAAGGGCATGAAAGGGAAGCATCAGTTGGGAAGGGAGTAAGACAGGGTTGTAGCCTTTCTCAGATGTTATTCAATTTGTACATCGAGCAGGCGGTGAAGGAAAACAAGGAAAAATTTGGAACAGGGATTAAAGTTCAGGGGGAAGAAATAAAAACATTGCGTTTTGCTGATGGCATTGTAATTCTGTCAGAGACAGCAAAGGACCTAGAAGAGCAGTTGAATGGAATGCACAGTGTGTTGAAGAGAGTGTATAAAATGAACATTAACAAGAGCAAAACAAAAATAATGGAATGCGATCTTAGAAAATCAGGCGATGCTGAAGGAATTAGATTAGGTAACGAAACAATGAAGGTGGTAGATGAGTTTTGTTATTTGGGTAGTGAAACAATATGCGAGGGTCGCAGTACAGAGGATATAAAATTCAGAATGGGAATGGGAAGAAAAGCATTTTTGAAAAAGAGAAATTTGCTAATATCGAATATTAATTTAAGTGTAAGGAAATCTTTTCTGAAGGCATTTGTGTGTAGTGTTGCCTTGTATAGGAGTGAAACATGGATGATAAGCAGTGCGGACAGGAAGAGAATAGAGGGTTTTGAAATGTGGTGCTACAGAAGAATGCTGAAGATTAGGTGGGTAGATCACATAACTAATTGAGAGGTACTGAACAGAATTGGCGAGAAAAGGAATTTTTGGCATACCCTGACAAAATGAAGGGATCGCTTGGTAGGACACATTCTTAGACATCGAGGAATCGTAAATTTAGCATTGGAGGGAAGTGTGTGGGGTAAAAATCGCAGAGGGAGACCAAGAGACGCTTATAGTAAGCAGATTCAAGTGGATGTGGGTTGCCATTCTTATGAGGAGATGAAAAGGCTTGCTCAGGATAGAGTAGGATGGAGAGCTGCATCAAACCAGTCTCCGGACTGAAGACCATAACAACAACAGCATCGCGAAAGTGATTTTGAATCCAAAACGGCGACTTTAGGTGTGCACGTTGTTCTCCTGGTTTCCACCATAATGCTGGTGTCCACCTCGTCTCCTGCAGCTGTCATATGTCACACGTTGGGCAATCAATCAAGACCGTGCCGAACCGACGACTTCGGTGTAAGCGTCATTTGTTTGTAACAAAGAGCAAATCCGCTAGGGTATAACAATTCATTGGCACCAATTACTCTAAGTAATTTGACGTAACCGAGGTTCTAATATTCGATTGCAACTAGTGGGATGTAAAGCAGTTAAGATTATTGCAAACTTATAAAACGAAACGGTGGATTTTGCTTAAAACAGCCTACAGTCCTGCGCTCGCTGGTCAAACAATAGCCAATGTTTATGATACCTCACCCGCTGCAAATTGAATTCACTGTTGATAAATTCTGATGTCGTTCGTGTGCGTGCGTGCGTGTGTGTGTGTGTGTGTGAGAGAGAGAGAGAGAGAGAGAGAGAGAGAGAGAGAGAGAGAGCGACTTGTTGGCACATACGCTCCGCATACCGACGTTAAAATTGCTTTAAAATCGCTCTATCATTACATTTATTCCTCTAAAATGACAGGGTCTACATTGTCCAAACGTAGCTGAATTCTCTCTAGGTGTTTCAACATTTTACACGCCGGAAGGAACGAGATTTTTACTCCAGATGTCGATAGTTGTAGCGACCACTGAAATGCATATTATGTTCAAATGTTTGTTAAGCTTATGGGACTTAACTACAGGGTTATCAGTCCCTAAACATACAAACTACTTAACAACTAGCTTATACTAAGGACGGCACAAATATCCATGCCCGAGGGGGGATTCGAACCCCCGACCGTTGTGGCCGTGCAGACCGCGACTGAAGCGCCTCAATCCCCTCGGCCACCGCGGCCGGCAATGCATAGTACATAACTTGTCAAATGACGACCATTGCTAAGCAGATGTGCGTCTCATTAACCTCTCGTCAACAAAAACAAACAAATGAAACAAAAATAAAAACTATCTTCTTTCTGGAAGCGACCGTTTTTTAAATAATACTACGAGTAACATGAAATAAATTTAGAAAAAGAGGATACCTTTATGTCGTCTCTGCTACTTATGGTACCGAATATTTAAAGCTTTCCTTGATGCCGTATAAATTCCTTCAAAGGGCACTTAACTAGAGGTCGCTTCGTTCATTGAAAAATCCATCATCCTTCTCCTAAGCTGTGGCCGAGAAGGAGGAAGACAAGACAAAGAGGAAGCACGGAATTTTGGGTGCAGCAACCGGCTCACTTTTAAATTAACTGATTTAAATTTCAAATATGTAATACGCCCTGCTATTCACTTCCTTAAAACCTTTCATCCAATTACCTTCGTTCTACAACGCTGAAGATTACAAGCGTGGTATCGAGGAAAGGCATGTCCACGAACGCTAACCGCCGTAGTACATCCTAAATTATCTCGTCAAGCTTCTTGGAAGTCTTCTGGCAGATACATGTTGCCAGTGTAACTTCGTAAAACATATGCCACTTCTAGTGTCAGACTTTTTTCAATTTTTTATTTTTCTTTGTTTATTTACACTGGAAAAAGCGCGTTTCTGAAGTCAAACTCCCACTACAGAAGTAGTAGCCAACTGTTGGATGCAAAGAACAGCAACATAATTCGTTGGCAAAGTGTTTAATCGGCTGCAATAGGGTTCTCTCGGGAAATGATCGTTTTTAATGCAATCGATTCAAAATTCCGCTTCATAAATTCCAACATCAACTCCACAAGAAAGGACAAGAAAGGTTATTAAAGCTGGCGGTAAGTTTTCCATGAAACAGGTTTCAGATATTACACTACTAGCTGCTGTCAACTAGTCCCATTATAGCCTCGTAATTTTCAGTAATACCATTTAACCTCCCGTTTAGTACGCGAAAGAATCAGGCAAAGGCTACGATGAACCTAAAATGATAACTGCTGTCAAGCATCTGAATAAATACAGCTTGTTTGTTGTGGTCTTCAGTCCGCAAACTGGTTTGATGCAGCTCTCCGCGCTACCCTGTACTGTACAAGTCTCTTCATCTGAGAATACGTGCGGAAACCTACATCCTTTTGAATCTGCTTACTGTATTGGTCCTTCGGTCTTCCTCTACGATTTTTAGCCCACACACTTCCTTCTAATGATAACTTGACGATTCCTTGATGTTTCAGAATGTCACACCAGTCTATCCCTTCTCTTAGTCACGATATGCCAGAAACTCCTTTTCTCTTCAATTCTGTCGAGCACTTCATTAGTTACGTGATCTACCCATCTAATCTTCATCATTCGTGTACAGCACCACATTTCAAAAGCTTCTATGATCTTATCGTCCACGTTTGACACCCATACAATGCTACACTCCAGACAAATGGTTTCAGAAAGGACTACCTAACACTTAAACTAATACAGGGTATCAACAAATTTGGCTTCTCCAAAAACGATTTTCTACCCATAGCCATTCTGTATTTTATATATTCTTTACATCGACCGTCAGAAGTTATTTTGCTACCCAAATAACAAAACTCATCTACTATTTTTGCCTCCATACCTAATCTAATTCCTTCAGCATCGCCTGATTTTATGACACCACATTCCATTACCTTCGTTTTAATCTTTTTAATATTCATGTTATATCTTCCTTTCAAGACACTACCCATTCCGTTTATTTGCTCTTCCAGGTCTTTTGCTCTCACTGACAGAATTACTATGTCGTCAGCAAACCGCAACGTTTTCATTCCCTCTCCCTAGACTTAATTCCCTCTCCAAATTTCTCGTTTCATTCCTTCACAGCTTGCTCAATTTACAGATGGAACAACATTGGGAAAAGGCTAGAGCCCTGCCTTCCTTCCCTCCGAACCACTGCTACCCTTTCATGCCCTTCGCCTCTAATAATTGCTGTCTGGTTATTGTACAAATTGAATATAGCTCCAACAACATTGGCTTTATTGGCGGCTGTTTTGGTACAAGAATGGATAAAATTTAGTTGAAAACTATAAAGACACTACACAAATTTGTTCGTCGGAGAACTGGAGCTGTTTTCAAACCCAATAGTGGGTCAAGTCCTTACCAATAAATAAATATTGTTTATATTAGGCCTTCATGTTTTTTTGTCCACGTCGTGTATGGTGCAGATGGCATTACATGTACGATCAGTTCTTGTTGACATCAACTAAAAGTTTCTAATGACCTGCTCGATGATTGGAACATCTGAATTACCTTTTCCCTCACATTATACTTCATGCGGTCGACTAAGAGCATCAGCTTTATGTGCTAGATGCTATCACTTCTAAAAACACGATATCATTTGAGTCAGTATATTCACAGCCTAATCTCCACAAAAAATAAATAAATAAATAAAAATAACGCTGTGAGTGTCCCCTCTTACGTTCCTCTGTGATGGTGCAAAAGCGTGACATACGTCCTGTTCTGTCAGTCTTGGACTCAGCGACACTACAAGCAGCGAGGTTAAACTGTAGAAGAAAAACGGTCGGAGCTCAGAATTCTATGTGACGATTAAGGGGTTTTTAATGATGTTACAATGGCACAACGGCTATACGATGGGTAGCAACGCCATCGCTGACGTGTTTCGCAACGGGAAGGCCATCACACACCCTCTTTCCAACATTCCACCCCTTCCTTTTGCACGTCTGCGATGGAGATCAGAACCGCAATGACCAATATTCAAATCAGGCGGTTTCTTACGGGTGGCACGCCGCTGTTCAGAATCAACACGAAGAGGCCAAAGGGGTTGGCAGAAAGGGTACGGATCCAATGAAATCACTCTTTCCCCTCAGTCGTTGATTCCCTTGTAGACAAACAAAAATTAAACGAAGCGAAATGTAACGTGAGGAGGGCTATGCGAGAGGCGTTCAACGAATTCGAAAGTAAAGTTCTATGTACTGACTTGACTGAAAATCCTAAGAAATTTTGGTCTTACGTCAAAGCGGTAGGTGGGTCAAAACAAACTCTTCAGACACTCTGTGACGAAAACGGCATTGAAACAGAGGATGACACTCTAAAGGCTGAATTACTAAATGACTTTTTCCAAAGCTGTTTCACAGAGGAAGATTGCACTGTAGTTCCTCCTCTAGATTGCCGTACAGATTACAAAATGGCAGATATCGAAATAATTGACAGAGGGATAAAAAACAATTAAAATCGCTCAAAAAAGGAAAGGCCCCGGGCCAGATGGGATACCAGCTGGTTTTTACACAGAGTACGCGAAGGAACTTGCCCCCCTTCTTGCAATGGTGTACCGTAGGTCTATAGAAGAGCGTAGCGTTTCGAAAGATTGGAAAATGGCGCAGGTCATCCCCATTTTTAAGAAGGGACGTCCAACAGATGCAGAACTATAGGGCTATTCCTCCAACGTCGGTCAGTTGTAGAATTATGGAACATGTATTACGTTCGAGTATAATGACATTTCTGGAGACTAGAAATCTGCTCTGTTGGAATCAGCATAGGTTTCCAAAAAGGCGATCGTGTGAAACCCAGCTCGCGCTATTCTTCCACGAGACTCAGAGTACCATAGACGCGGGTTCTCAGGTACATGTTTGTGTTTCTTGACTTCCGCGAGGCGTTTGATACAATTCCCCACAAACGTTTAATGAACAAAGTAAGAGCATATGATGTATCAGACCAATTATGTGATTGGATTGAGGGGTTCCTAGATAACAGAATGGAGCATGTCATTATCAATGGAAGAAATCTTCCGAAGTAAAAGTAATGTCAGGTGTGTCACAGAGGAGTGTCGTGGAACTGTTGCTATTCACAGTATATATAAATGTCCTTGTGGATAACGTTGAAAGTTCACTGAGGCTTTTTGCAGATGATACTGTAGTATATAGAGAGGTTGTAACAATGGAAATTTGTATTGAAATGCAGGAGGATCTGTATCGAGTTGAGACATGGTGCAGGGAATGGCAATTGAATCTCAATGTGTGTTGTTGTGGTCTTCAGTCCAGAGACTGGTTTGATGCAGCTCTCCACCCTACTCTATCCTGAGCGAGCCTTTTCATCTCCTCATAAGAACGACAACCCACATCCACTTGAATCTGCTTACTATACGCGTCTCTTGGTCTCCCTCTGCGATTTTTACCCCACACACTTCCCTCCAACGTTAAATTCACAATTCCTTGATGTCTAAGAATGTGTCCTACCAATCTATCCCTTCTTTTAGTCAATGTATGCCAGAAATTTCTTTTCTCCCCAATTCGGTTCAGTACCTCCTCATTAGTTACGCGATCCACCCACCTAATCTTCAGCATTCTTCTGTAGCACCACATTTCAAAAGCCTCTATCCTCTTTCTGTCCACACTGCTTATCGTCCATGTTTCACTCCCATACAAGGCAACACTCCTTACAAATGCCTTCAGAAAGGACTTCCTTAGGCTTAAATCAATATTCGATGTTAACAAATTTCTCTTTTTCAAAAACGCCTTTCTACCCATTGCCATTCTGCATTTTATATCATCTGTACTGCGACCATCATTTGTTATTTTACTGCCCAAGTAACAAAACTCATCTACCTCCTTTATTGTTTCGTTACCTAGTCTAATTCCTTCAGCATCACCTGATTTTCTTACACTGCACTCCATTACCCTAGTTTTACTCTAGTTAATGTTCATCTTATATGCACCTTTCAGCACACTGTCCATTCCGTTCAACTGCTCTTCCAGGTCCTTTGCTGTATCTGACAGAATTACTATGTCGTCGGCAAAACGCAATGTTTTTAATTCTTCACCCTGAACTTTAATTCCTTCTCCAAATTTCTCCTTGCTTTCCTTTATAGCTTGCTCAATGTACAAATTGAACAACATTGGGGAAAGGCTACAACCCTGTCTTACTCCCTACCCAACCACTGCAACCCTTTCATGCCCTTCAACTCTGACAACCGCTGTCTGATTTTTGTACAAGTTGCAAATAACCTTACGCTCCCTATATTTTACTCCTGCTTGCTTCAGAACTTGAAAGAGTTTATTCCAATCAACATTGTCAAAAGCCTTCTCCAAATCTACAAAAGCTAGAAATGTTGGTTTGCCTTTTCTTAATCTATCTTCTAGGATAAGCCGTAAAGTGAGTATTGCCTCCCGTGTTCCTACATTTCTCCTGAACCCAAACTGATCTTCCCCGAGGTCTGCTTCTACCAGTTTTTCCATCCTTCTGTATATAATTCGTGTTAATATTTTGCAACCATGACTCATTAAACTGATGGTTCTGTAGTTTTCACACCTGTCTGCACCCGCTTTCTTTGGAATGGGGATTATAACATTTTTCTTAAAGTCTGAGGGTACTTCGCCTGTCTCATACATCTTACACACAATGTGAAACAATTTTGTCATGGCTGGTTCTCTCAGAGACTTCAGTAACTCTGACGGGATATCATCTACTCCAGGGGCCTTGTTTCGACTTAGATCTTTCAGTGCTCTGTCAAATTCATCTCTCAGTATAGTATCTCCTATTTCATCATCATCTACATCCTCTTCCCTTCCTACAATAGTGTCTCGAAGTTCATTTCCTTTGTAGAGCCCCTCCATATACTCTTTCCACCTTTCAGCTTTCCCTTCTTTGCTGAGAACTGGTTTTCCATCAGTGTCCTTGATATTCATAGAGCTGTTTTTCTTATCGCCAAATGTTTCTTTTATTTTCCGGTAGGCTGTATCTATTTTTCCCCTATTTATACATTCTTCTACATCCTTGCATTTGCCTTCCAGCCATTCCTGCTTAGCCATTTTGCACTTCCTGTCAATCTCATTTCTTAGTCGTCTGTACTCCATTTTGCCTCTTTCATTTATTGCATTTTTATACTTTCTCCTTTCATCGATTAAATTTAGTATCTCCTGTGATATCCAAGGATTCTTTGTAGGTCTTGCCTTCCTACCTATTTTGTCCTCTGCTGCCTTCACTATTTCATCTCTCAATTTTACCCATTCCTTCTCAACTGTTTTATTTCCCCCTGTTTCTGTCAATTGTTGCCTGAAGCTCCCTCTGAAATTCTTAAGAACTTCAGGTTCCTTCAATTTATCTAGGTCCCATCTCCTTATATTCCTACCTTTCTGTAGTTTCTTCAGTTTCAGCCTACAGTTCATAACCAACAAGTTATGGTCAGAGTCTATGTCTGCCCCTGGGTATGTCCTACACTTCAAAACCTGGTTCCGAAATCTATGTCTTACCATTATAAAATCTATCTGGTATCTCCCGGTGTCTCCTGGTCTCTTCCACGTATACAACCTTCTTTTGTGATTCTTAAACCACGTGTTTGTTATAACTAAATTATGTTCCGTGCAAAATTCTACCAGGCGGCTTCCTCTTTCATTCCTTTTGCCCAGACCATATTCACCCACTATCTTCCCTTCCCTTCCTTGTCCTACTACCGAATTCCAGTCTCCCATAACGATTAAGTTTTCCTCTCCCTTAACTGTCTGAATAATTTCCTTTAGCTCCTCATATATTTCTTCGATCTCCTCATCATCGGCAGAGCTAGTTGGCATATAAACCTGTACTACTGTTGTCGGTGTTGGCTTCGTATCTATCTTGACAATGATAATGCGATCACTGTGCTGGTCATAGTAGTTTACCCGCATTCCTATTTTCTTATTCATTATCAATCCTACTCCTGTGATACCCCCAACTGATTTTGTATTTATAATCCTGTACTCGCCTGACCAGAAATCCTGTTCATCCTGCCACCGAACTTCACTAATCCCCACTATATCTAACTTCAACCTATCCATTTCCCTTTTTAAATTTTCTAATTTTCCTACGCGATTAAGGGATCTAACATTCCACGCTCCGACCCGTAGAATGCCAGTATTGTCTTTCCTGATGATCACATCCTCCTGAGTAGTCCCCGCCCGGAGATCCGAATGGGGGACTATTTTACCTCCGGAATATTTTACCCGAGAGGATGCCATCATCATATGTTCACACAGTAGAGCTGCATGTCCTCGGGAAAAATAACGGCTGTAGTTTCCCCTTGCTTTCAGCCGTTCGCAGTAGCTGTGTGGCAAAGCCACATTAGCTGATGTTACAAGGCCAGCTCAGTCAATCATCCAGACTGTTGCCCCTGTAACTACTGAAAAGGCTGCTGCCCCTCTTCAGGAACCACACGTTTGTCTGGCCTCTCCACAGATACCCCTCCGCTGTGGTTGCACCTACGGTACGGCTATCTGTATCGTTGAGGCACGCAAGCCACCCCACCTCGGCAATGTCTGTGGTTCATGGGAGTGGGAATCTCAATGTAGACAAGTGTAATGTGCTGCGAATACATAGAAAGAAAGATCCTGTATCACTTAGCTACACTATAGCTGGTCAACAACTGGAAGCAGTTAATTCCATAAATTATCTGGGAGTAGGCATTAGGAGTGATTTAAAATGGAACGTCCATATAAAATCAATCGTCGGTAAAGCAGATGCCAGATTTAGATTCATTGGAAGAATCCTAAGGAAATGCAGTCCGAAAACAAAAGGAAGTAGGTTACAGTACACTTGTTCGCCCACAGCTTGAATACTGCTCATCGGTGTGGGATCCGTACCAAGTGGGGTTGATAGAGGGTACGGGCTTTTGTCGAAGTTTCGAGAACATACCTTTACCGAGGAGTCTAGCAGTATATTGCTCCGTCCTACGTATATCTCGCGAAGAGATCACGAAGATAAATCAGAGAGATTAGAAAAAAAAATGTTCAAATGTTTGTTAAGCTTATGGGACTTAACTACGGGGTCATTAGTCCCTAAACTTACAAACAACTTACGAACTACCTTATACTAAGGACGACACAAATATCCATGCCCGAAGGGGGATTCGAACCCCCGACCTTAGTGGCCGTGCAGTCCGTGACTGGAGTTCCTCAGTCCCCGCGGCCACCGCGGCCGGCGAGAGAGATTAGAGCCCACACACAGGCATACCGACAATCTATCTTTCCGCGAACAATTCGTGACTGGAATAGGAGGGAGAACCGATAGTGGTACTCAAGGCACCCTCCGCCACACACCATTAGGTGGCTTGAGGAGTATGGATGTAGATGTACACCTACATTACAATGGGAATAACAGAAGAAGACCGTAAATTTAGGATCTGTGATGACGGTGATAAAACTTAATCACATCTAATCTTCGAACGCATTGCATTGGAGAGTAAAAGGCATAGAACATTTGGGACAACCAGACCCGAAGAAATTGTGTCTAATAAAGAACTGGTAAAGGGACTCCTTGCACTGTTCAAGGGCATTGGTTGGCTTTACTAGATATACAGGGAGCGATACCGCACAATAAACTTAGTTTCGGTGCGGGCAGTGGCGGGTTGGACCAAGACTGTTTTGGCTTCCCTGAGAAAATCAAATCAATGAATGTAGATGTAGATTGTAGAAAATTCAGTAAGTGCCGAAAGATGTTTGGGTGGAAAACACTCACTTACACAAAAAGTGTCTTGGATAAGGCGGCATTTCGCTACATTTTATCTTAGGAAAAGAAAAGCAATTCACAAGATGCTCAATTGCTGATGTGCGAATTTGGGCTGAGAGCGTCACCGCGTGAGGAGCAATGGCATTATACTGAGGCGTGGCGTTAGCATCAGGAACGGCGGAGGCAGTGCGGGACAAAAACCGCGAAACAGCGCAGCCGGTAGGGCAGAGCAGGCCTACCAACGGAAGCGGGTGTCGGGTTGCGGCCCCAGCTTCCGGCCTTCCGCCCGCTTCAATGGCCAGGGGACCGGAACTGTATCCCACCCAGGCCAGGGCCCTCCACTCAACCACCGCACCCTTTCCAGCCACTGTCTGCCGCGTCAAGAGCGCTCCACGGCAGTGCGTTACCTGAGACTCCCGCTATTCTTCTCTCTCTCTCTCTCTGTCAAACACACACACACACACACACACACACACACACTACGAGGCGCGTCCAGAAATTAAGTTCCGTTTGGTAATAAAATGAAATTGTACACAGATACAGAAGAAATTTTTATTGCACAAAATTCTACAACTCTTAAACTACTTTTCCACATAACTGCCGAAATTTTGCAGGCATTTGTCATAGCATGGCACCATAGGAATCTGCCGCCTGTGTCTTCAACCAGTTGGAAACAGTGAAATTTTGGGGAAGTCCATAGCTAGAGCACTAATTGTAAACCTACGGTTTTCCTGGATCTTGTCATCAATCGCGTGAACCAGTTCTTCTGTAACCAATGGTGGACGCCCACTTCGTTCTTCATCGTGCACATCACTACGCCCGCCATTGAGCTGTCGGACCCATCTTCTCACCATCGAATCACTCATCGCATTTGGTCCATAAGCATTGCAAATTCGCCGATAAATTTCACTTGGTTTCACTTTCCTCGGATTCAGAAATGTTCCACATCTCCTTTAAATGTGTGATCATGCCAGAGCAAACTTCATTTCTCCGCTGAAAATACCTAGTCATTGTTATACTTAAGATAATAGTTCATGCACGACCTGATAGGGAGTAATAATGAGTTAATAAATAATGACAAGTTGTAGCTTCCAACTGCTGCTCTACAAGTATGATAGGAGGGAGTTTACATCCTCCTAAATTAATGAACCGATCTGAACGATTTCAGAAAAAAATCCCTCCGGAGTAAAAACCAACAATAATACATAGTTCACGAGATGTGACATCATAAACAGAATGAGTCACAAAAAACTGCCCCATCATGTGACGCTATTTGATTCATCCACTATTTGAGAATGAGAGTACTTGTTGTGTTCTTTCATACCCATTTCAGAAATTATGTAACACTAAAATCAGATTAATAGCACTAATTATTGTGTTGTTGTGGTCTTCAGACCAAAGACTGGTTTGAAGCAGCTGTTCACACTACCCAATCCTCCGTAAACCTATCCATCTCTGAATAATAACAGAAATCCACATCGTTTGAAACCCGCTTACTGTATTCGTCTCTTTCTGCGTTTTCACCCAGCCTCTTCTATCCAATGCTAGTTGAGGCATCCTTGATGTCTCAGAATGTCTCACCAATAGATCCCTTCCTTTAGTCAATATATGACATAAATTTATTTTCTCTCCAATTCTGTTCATTACTTCCTCATTAGCTACGCGATCTACCCAGTACCCACATGACCTTCAGCATTAGACTATAGCACGACATTCCAAAAGCTTTAATACTCTTCTTGTCTGAACTACGTATCATCCACATTTCGCTCGAGTACAACGCTACACTGCAGAGAAATGTCTTCAGAACAGATTTCCTAAACTTACTATTCAATGTTAACAAGGTTATTTCCTTCGAAAATGATTTTCTTCCCATAGCCATACTGCACAGCGGCGAATATAGCATGTAGTTTCGAGGGGGGCGGGGGAAAGAGTAAAAATTTTGGGGCATCGTACCTCAAACTGATGTCTAAAAAGAAAAAAAAGTTGCTGATGTTCCGATCCATGATTGGTTATGACCTTTTCTGAACATACGTACAATCAATGGCAAAGAAAGAGAGAGAGAAATACAGGATACCGTACTTATTTTCGTTCTTTATATTCATAATTTCGCCCCCCCCACCCCCATATACGCCACTGATTGTGCACTTTATATCTTCCATACTCGGACCATCGCAAGTTACTGCCCAAGTAACAAAACTAACTCCGTTAGTATCGCCTGATTTAACTCGACTACAATGCATTACCCTCGTTTTCCTCTTATTAATAAAGTGTTCTATTGTTTGTAAACGTAAGAGACCAAACTGCTTAGGTCATCGGTCACTAGTCTCACAAAATAATTTACGCTAAGAAAAAGAAAAACACACACACACCCTGGAGAACATTCGAACCACCTACGGCCACGCAATCCATGTAATGGTACCTTAGATCGCGCTCTTGTTAATATTTATCTTATACCCTCCTTTCAAGATGCTGTCCATTCCGTCCGATTACTCTTCCATGTCATTTGCTGCTTCTGACAGAATTACTATGTCATCGGCAAACCGCATTTTATTTCGTCTCCCTGAACTTTACTTCTCATTGCAAATTTCTCCTTGCTTTCATTAATAGCTTGCTCAATATACAGATTGAACAACATCGTTGAAAAACTGCAACCCTGTCTTACTCCCATTCCCAACCAATGCTTCCCTTTCATACCCTTCGATACGACTATCGCCGGAAAATACATTATGTAAAAATTGTCGGGGACGAATGAAGTACCGAGCGAGGTGGCGCAGTGGTAACGCACTGGACTCGCATTCGGGAGGATGGTGGTTCAAATCCACCTCCGGCCATCCTGATTTAGGTTTTCCGAGATTTTCCTAAATCGCTCCAGGCAAATGCCGGGATGGTTCCTTTCAAAGGGCACAGCCGATTTCCTTCTATATCCTTACCCAAGCTCCGTCTTTAATGACCACGCTGTCGACGGGACGTAAAACTCCAAGCTTCCTTCCTTCCTTCCACGAATGAAGTGTGATGCTGCAGTGCAATTTTCATGCACAGCTGGCAAGGATAGTAAACAGGGGACATCTCGATACCAGGGCATAAAGTCTGTGCGAATTTCATTCCGTGTACTGAGTTCTAGAGTTGTGGCGATTCGTCAATGAGTCGTTCATTTGAACGAATACAAATAAAGAATCGAATCGTGATCCGGACGAATTGTCGTTCAAAAGAATCGTCTGTCTCTTGACGATTCACGATTCGAAGGCGACTGCCGAATCTTGCCGAATGCCCGAGAGAAGAGGGGGGACGAATCGTCATTCAAAAGAATCGCCTGTCTCGTGACGATTCCAAGATCCAACGATTCATGATTCGAAAGTAGGTGGCGAATCGTGCCGAATAATTACCAAAGCCAGAGAGCGTGTGAACAAAGAAAGCACAAGAACGAAGATCGTGAGCTGTTAATTATTAGCCTATTCAGGAATTACAAATGACAGAAACAAAACGCAGCGAAATACACAGCGGCCAATACATACGAATATACGTCTTTTATACAGTTTACATTTAAACGAGCAATCCTTACACATTTATATTTCGCGTATCCCGGAAATGTCTGTAACGATTTGGGTTATATTTTGTGTTTAGAGAGGTTTAAGCTTTTGAAGTTCATCTACGTAGTTTTAGTTTTTGTAAAAACTCAGTTTTACCAAAATATTCTTTTTATATAAAATACGATTTTAAATGTTTTTAAAGGCATCTCAGTCTTTTTTTACAATTTTGGTTTTTACGTTATCAGCTTTCCTGAAAGAAACCGATTTTACAAAAAAGAAACATTTTAATAAACGTGAATTTCTTGCATCTCGAAAGAATTTAATATTTAGAGACGGATTTTTATTTTTAATGTTTATTTCGTGTTTCCTTAAACTAATTGATTTTACTTAACACGTATTTTATAATGATTAGATATATGTTAATGACCATAGATTTAATCAAATTTATATTTAATTGGCCGAAGTATTCAAACAGAACGAAAAAAATTATAAGTTTGCAGCAGGATTCGAAATAAGTGACATACATTCACTAAACCTACAACACTACTAAATGAGCTATGATGACAGCAGATATAGTTGGTAGTGTATTTATAACCGCTCGCAAAACTTCAGACTATTTTCTCGAGAATTTTTGAGAGCTGAATCGAATGGCTTTGCCTCATTGTTATTTTAAGTCTAAACTTTACGCACCATAAATATTAAAAAATCCAATACCCATATTATCACCTTTTCGGCATTTTGTAAGAATCGTGCCGCCACATACCAGAAAAAATCGTGAACGAATCGTAGGAACAGATGCAAAAGGTTAAGATTCCAACATCCATGACACAGACATGCATTGCCATCTATGAGCATAATGTAGAAGTAAGAATCGCGCCAATGCATATTAGAATCGCGGAAGAATCGTGAACGAATCGTAGGAATCGATTCACAGTGTGGGATTGAATCGCAAGAATCGATTCCTAAGAAAGAATCATGTTGCCCAACTCTACTAAGTTGGCAAAGCCCGTTAAACAATCGTCAGAGGCACTCAGAGCTGGCTGCCTATTGGAAGTGCCGCTGCCGCTTGGGTGGGCAGGAGCACCGTTAACAGGGGCTGAGCTCACGGGCCTGCATTGTCCCACCGCACGTGGCGCCGGCCGAGCTTTATCAATGACGGTCGCACAACACGGCCCAGCAGACACGTGTCCGCTCTAGGATGTCGTGTCGCCTGTATTCACGGCGCCTCTGCTATTTGCTGACAGCGCTACGGCACAAACGACTTTTCCGCACTACACTAAACGCAGCCGCTTGAACATCTAATGTGCCGTACGTATTAAACTTTGACTAGCTAAACCCGGACACGTTTCGCCTGTGATTTCGCTGTGGCTCAGAGTAATATGTGTGCACCAGCAGTCAGATAGGAATATCTTGGTTACTGAGTATCTGTGATCGCGAAGAGAACAGTTGAGTCATTTCACCATGCATTTCACAGACATACATTACATATATGTCTGTGAGTCATTTACATGTTCGTTTTAGCAGCTGCCAAGCTGTTTGACGCGCATGCGCAACGCTGAAATTGTGTTCCAGCAGTTGCAGCAAGACGCTACCCGAAAAAATAGGTTCGTTCCAGCAGGTGCCAGACTGCTTGACGCGCATGCGCAACGCTGAAATTGTGTTCCAGCAGCGCCTTCTCCCACTTCTACTTGGAGTGTGGCTGTTTGGTGTTCCAGCAGCCAGACGCTACCCGGAAAAATATTTCTGGCGTTGTCAGGCTGCCAATTTGCGCATGCGCAGAAAGGTCTGAGTTAGAGTGGGGAGGGAGGGAGAACCATCACGTGATACGTGTGCGTTTGTAGCGTGTTTTTCGACTATTTCGAAATCACTGCAATACCACTTGAGATTAGATATTTCTCGTTTACACTTCTTCGTTATTAGGAAGGAAATAATTTTAATTATTCCTTTAAAATCACCTTCGCCTACAGCCAGAAACAGTACAAAAAGCGTTCCAGCACCCGAAGTATCAAACACGGATGTTTACGTCATATTAGCTCCGTATGCGCAGTAACTCCTGTTTTTTTTTTTTTTTAAGCGTGGGAAGTGGCTCTCTGGCAGCTGCTGGAACGAATCTACATTAAACTGGATGCCGCAATGAAGTAGCCGAGCGGTCTAAGGCGCCTCGCTGCGGAGCGCGCGGTTTCTCGCCGTCGGAGGTTCGAGTCCTCCCTGGGGCGAGTGTGTGTGTGTGTGTGTGTGTGTGTGTGTGTGTGTGTGTGTGTTGTCCTTAGGTTAGTTTAACTTGGTTTAAGTAGTTTGTAAGCTACGGACTGATGACCACGCTTTTTTGGTCCGATATATTTACAAACATTTGACCTAACTGCATGTATAACTCTGGTGTCTATGTATAGAACTGCAACGTACGTTCACATTCATTTGTTTTGCACACGATTTCACATTGCTGGTCATATTGTAATTGGGCAAACGAATTTCCATCAGTTAATACGTGAGAAATAATTGCTCGCTTATCATTGGATTTGAAATTTATGTCGAAATACGATGTAATAGACTGATGTAGGAGCAGATTCAAGCGTATTTTTCTTTTAGCTTTCTTGCAGTATTTCATAGCAGTCATATTTGAATTTAGCAACAAACGAAATATGGACATCTATGCCTGACACTCTCAGACAGGTGAAGTGCAACATCCAGGTTGATCCATGTGGTGTAAAGATTACTGGAACAGTTTGATCAAAGACATTGTAAAAATAACTAGACTTACCGAGGGCGCTGCAAGCGCGAGACAATTTGAACCTACGTCTAGACGCCATTATGAAATTTCTAATCTCAGTTGTGCCATCTAAACGTTCCAGTATACTTGAACAAAACTGGTGAAAATGGCGATGTGTTAAATTGCACGAATAAATTTGGGAAAGAAAGATTAATACCTTTCACAAATATGTGGATTTATTTGGATGCTTAATATTAGGTATCCTACTTTAGGACACAGATCTTACATTTTCAAAAGGGATACATCACTGAATTTACATTCTTTATGTTAAGAGTACCTAGCTGCTATTTTTGACAGTCATTGCACACACGTGGCTAGAAACGTGCTGGTAATTATATTTCACCTCAAGAATTTGCAGAAAAAAAAATAAAACACTGGACTTCTACAGTTTGCGGTCATGCTAACAATAACCTGCAGTCAGTTGTGCGCAAGCAGTTATGGCAAAATTTCTTGTTCTACGGAAAAAAAATCTCTCGTTGTAACAGGGACTGAGCGCTGTCTGTTCATATATTAAATTAGTAATGTCTCAAGTGCTACTGGGGAGAATTAACACTATGCATCCTGCAGGGATGCCCATAAATCCGTGAGAGTAAGAGGAGGTGGAAATCCCTCCTGAACAGTGCGTTACAAGGCATCCCAGATATGCTCAATAGTGTTCATGTCTGGGGAGTTTGGCTGCCAGCGGAGGTCTTTAAACGCAGAAGAGGGTTCCTGGAGTCAGTCTGTAGCAATTCTGGACGTGTGGGGTATCGCATTGTCGTGCTGGAATTGCCCAAATCCGTCGGGATGCACAATGAACGTGAATGAATGCAGGCGATCATCCAGGTCACTGTCAGAGTCGTATATACACGTATCTGGGGTCAAATATCACTCCAACTGCACACGCCCCACAGCATTACAGAGCCTACGCCACCATGAACAGTCCAAATGTTTGTATAGCTTGTGGGACTTAACTACGAGGTCATCAGTCCCTAAACTTACAAACTACTTATGAACTAAGACTAAGGACGGCACAAATATCCATGCCCGAGGGGGGATTCGAACCCCCGAACGTAGCGGCCGTGCAGACCGTGACTGGAGCGCCTCAGTCCCCTCGGCCGGCATGAACAGTCCCCTGCTAACAAGCAGGGTCCATGGATTCATGAGGTTGTCTCCACACATGGGCGCCGGGAGGGGGTGCAAAGAGGTGCACTTGCACCCGGTGGCTTGGATGAAAACACACAGAAAAAGATGGAGAAATTAAAATTTATTATTGTATAACATAAAATGTAATTATTCCGGCGTGCCAGTTACTGTCTAAATAGAAACCTCAAACGGCTAGGCTGTTGTCCAAAAGTGTTCATTATTTAGTTTATGTGCAAAAAGGCCAAAAATAGCCAAAACACCAATAGAGGCGTGTTCAAAGGATTTATATTCAAATACCGGTACTTTACCGCTTGCCTTAATACAGAGGCCTTACTATAGATAAGATTGTACTGGTATAAATTTATCATGAGTGTAATTGTAATTGAATGCATTTCACCAGGAGAACACGGTGACGCGTGTTTGGCTGTCATACCTATTTTATAAGTTATCCCTTTCAGGTCCTGCATGCACAACTGTGCAGTTCTTGTTTTGCTCACTTCATTTCTTTGTATTTCGTGCTAGGAAGTTCGGGCCTGCATCACACAATCATGAATGGACTGTGGTAACGTGTGCAATGTGTTTTAGTTCCATGTTTCTACACTGCCTGACACCAGCAGTCACCAAACTTCCAGTTCACTTACAAAGTCGGCAAAAAAGAATAGTTGACAAGGTGTTGATATCCTCGTTTTGACATGTGAAGATATCTTACCTGACAGCCAGTTGATTTTATACGATGCAGTGATGTTATTTCTTTCAAAGGCATGTTACTGTAAGATGGTGCAGGTCATAAAAATTTGAAGGCCCAAAACAGACAATTGTGTGGGTACAATTTTTGAAAACAAATTTATTTTCTTTTTTTAATGAATTACTGTATGTATTTTGTATCTATATCAATGTCACATCACCTACAACCTTTGGTCTGTGCATCACCTCGACGCCATAATTCAAACGAGTAAGTATTTTGTTTTATTTTATTGGTTTTGGTCACTTTCCCCATTTCTTGGGGAGGGGGACACGACCCCCCCCCCCTGGGCAGGAAACAATCCTCGCAGTGCCCATGACTCCACACCTTTCCGCTCGATAGAATTGGAAACGAGACTCGTCACATAAGGCAACATGTTCCAACTCATCAACAGTCCAACGTCGGTGTCTAAGGGTCCAGGACAGTCGTAAAGCTCTGTGTCGTGCAGTCAGCAAGGGTACACGAGTGGGGCTGCTGCTCCAAAACTCCATATCGATGATGTTTCGTTGCATGTTTCGCACGCCGACACTTGCTGGCGGCCCAGGCTTGAAATCCGCAGCAATTTGCAAAAGGCTTGCACTTCTGCGACGTCGTCTTTGGCCCCTTGGAAGATTTTTTTCCGGCCGCTGCGGTGTCGATTTGATGTTTTTCCGGATTCCCGATATTCGTGAAATGGTCGTACGGGAAGTACCCCACCTCATCGCTACCTCGGAGGCGCTGGCTTCCATCTCCCGTGCGCCGACTGTATCACCACCAACAAACTCAATCACATCGTGTTAACCTGCCATTCTAACAGCTGATTTGAATTGATTTTCTCAGGGAAGCCAAAACAGTCATGGTCCAACCCGCCACTGCCCGCACCAAAACTAAGTTTATTGTGCTGTATCGCTCCCTGTATATCTAGTAAAGCCAACCAATACCCTTGAACAGTGCAAGGAGTCCCTTTACCAGTTCTTTATTAGACACAATTTCTTCCGGTCTGGTTGTCCCAAATGTTCTGTGTCTTTTACTCTCCAATCCAATGCATTCGAAGATTAGATGTGATGTAGTTTCATTACCGTCATCACAGATCCTACATTTAGGGTCCTCTTCTGTTATTCCCATTGTATGTAGGTGTTTTTTGAAATTCCCATGGCCTGTCAGCAATCCAACCACGAGTCTAATCTCTTTCCTGATCAGGACCAGGATTGCAAAGCTTCTTTTAAAACATGGCTTTGGCATCATTACCTTGCCATGTTTTTGTTGATAGACTTTGGTCCAATATTCTACGTGCTGTCTTCTGAGCCAGTTACGTAGCTCCAATTTGATCATTTCCTTGGTGATTGTCAGGACAGGTTCCGGTCCAATAAATGGAGTCTCTGCCCCCATCCTGGCTAACCTGTCGGCATTATCGTTGCCACTGTTCCCTGAGTGGCCAGGGACCCACAATAGGTTTACTCTATTGCTTTCCCCTAGCTCCACCAGAACCCTGTGACATTCTGCAACAATTTTAGACCTTGTTGCAGGAGCTGCCAGTGATCTCAAGGCTGCCTGGCTGTCTGAATAGATATAGATGCTACGATCTTTGTAGCACCTACGCCAATTCTCCTCCATACACACCCTGATGGCAGTGATATTGTAACAGCAGTAAGCGATCTAACGCCTGCGTCAGACACGTGTTGTCTTATATAAGCCGACCGCATCGTCGTCCTTTGAGTGTTTACACATTTCTGTATTTGCATAAGCATGCCTGTACCAGTTTTTTATGTGCAAAAGCATTTACAGAATTGATCAATGTACCATGTGTCAGAAGTAAGTCTGGAATACAGTTCCAATCGCTTAAGCGAACCTGACATCCATGGCATTTATGTGATCCACGTCTGCAATTTACTTGCCAAAGCACTCAGTTATAGCCAAGAAGAGAAACCGACGAGGCAACGATTACCAACATAAAGACCCGCGTTGCTGTTCCCATTTCTTGCACGAAACATTATGCAGCTACTTCAAAACTCTACAGCACAGTGCCAATCTCAAAGGATTTTACTGTCTGTTGAAAAGAAATGTTAGAGCGTAAGTAGCTAGCGATGTGAGGTAGTGACTACGCCGCTGCATTCGCAGTCAGGTTCAATACCGCGCCCTGTCATTTAGTTTTAGCGCTGTTCGTTTCAAACAGATATGGCTGATTCCTTTTTTCACCTCAGACGAGTGTGTACTCCGTTTCGAAAAACTTCCCGTCGACGGGACATTATAGCCTAATATCTCTCTTGCTACGAGTCTGACGTTTGACTAACAAGGGATCTCCAGAGATTTTTCTATTGGAGGATATTGATTCCATACGCTTATTTATCTTTCTCTCCTCTATGAAAGCTACGGTGATTTTTGTACTACGTGAGTTTTTATAGATGCCATATTATTTCTTGAACTCAATATTGCAGGTGACTCTGAAAACGTATCATATCCCAGAGAAGTGATCACTGTCAACTCAACATTTAGTATAGGTAGATAACTTTTAAGCTCAAAAAAGTTTGATAATTACTTTCCAATTACACCTCGCCTGCATCTATGTTTGACTAGTTTTTTTTTTTTTTTTTTTTTTTTTTTTTTTTTTTTTTTTGTATGCCGACAAGAAGAGGTATGACAAACTGTGAGGGAAAGGATTGAGGACTCTATTACAGACACCCCGAGGAAACGTCTGCATTTGCTTTGAGTGTCAGTGATCGTAGAAACGCAAATGCGACGAAAAGAAATGGCGACAACTAAACTTCAGCAGTTGCTTCAGCGATAGCATTGTTACCCTGCTATTAACCACAGGATGTTACGAGATAGTAAGTGAGACTTTCAGTGAAATCTCGAGATTCAGTTGTAGAAGCGGTTGGGAGAGCGAAGCGCTTAACTCCCCTCCTTCCCCCTCTCAATCCTGACGCCAGCCGGTACCAAACTGCAACGTGTCGAAACATTGTGTCTCTCCGGCTACATTAGCCAATCTAGAAGTCGGGAATATTTATTCTCAGGGGAATATGTACTGCGGCAAGTAGTTTGGATAGCGTATAAAACCACTGAAAGGCGGAACAATTTTCTGGCATTCCAACTAGATCCAAAATGTCATCTGTCAAATATTTGTTATTGATGTAAATTGTTCACCAGCGGTTTGACGCTCACTGAACACATTCAGATGCTACAAAATAAGCAGTCTAACGTGACGATGTCCTGCAATAATACTGAAGTTATTCAGACCTACGCACACTTGTTGCACCTTCTATATCTGCTGCGTGCAACTTCGTTTCTTACACGAACCAACTTTCAATAGTGACAAGCGCATCAAATCTCTATGGTTGAAACTGCAATAGAAGCAAGAAATTGATGAGAATGGCATTTATGTATTTCAAACTTCCAATTATGGTAAATACACAAATGTTTCTTCAGATTCACGTGCAAAAGCTGAAAAAAAAAAAAAAAACCTGATAAAGTCTTCCGAAGGCGTGATCGGATAGTTTCAGGTGGGAAAGTGTAACTTCTTCAAAGTACCTTCGTTTTCGTTGCGAAAGGCGTTCCCAAGTCTTGACATACTTTCAAGCTATTAAGCATTCGTTATAAACAGTCCTCAATGATCACTAGTGCGCTTCCCTCACTGTATGCCGTTTAAAAGCCATTAAGCTACACATGTAACTGGACATATTACTGACTTAAATGTTTTCTAAACTTGTATACAAAATATTATCGATTTAATAGCTACTCGAAAGACAATATTTGTTGGCCGGCGAAAATATGCGACCTCGTTTTTATCGCTCTGGATATCAATGTGTAATTCCATTTCACTTATCTACCCCTTTGTGATCAACAAGATCTTTGTGCCCTTAATAGAATATGATACACTGCTGTAACAATAATTAAGCGACTATCAGTACGCAGTAGTTTTCAGTACGTAAAATTAATGAAAGTTGAGAATACTATCATTTTTTTCCTCCTGTTACACGCCGACGACCAATACTTAAATGTGAGAATAACAAACGTAAATATTTAGAAGATAAAAATTCACATTCTACATAGCAAAACCTGCAATTTTTTCCTGTTTGCCCTGTAAAATTAGCACTAAAGTGAAAACACGTGTTACACTAAAATACTGGCAAATCTAAGAAAAGTGAAAGCGAACTGTTACTAGGAATTTCATTAGCAGGTAGCAAATAAAATAAAAAGTTTGTTTTGGTACTCCAAAATCATCGTATTTAGTTCATGGAACAAACACTATTTAGCACAGATTTTATATTATGTCATGAAAGCATTCTTAGACATGTGATCCGAATGTACTTACGGACTGTAACAGTTTTGGGATCAAACGCCGACACCTTCTCCTCGACGAGATCAATCCTTGTCCGTAATTTGTTTGCCCTTTCCGAAACATCTTGAAGCTGTTTAGCGAGGTCATCGAATATATCGTTTGCTATAACAACTAGCGAGGCCAACTGTCGCAATGCATTGCTGAGCGTATTATTCGTCACTGCTTCCAATTCATATTCCGTGATCACCGACGCGCCTTCTTCCTTGTGCAAACTCTGCCGGCTCAGGTAAATTGGCTCGACAATGCGCTGAATAAACGGCATAATTATTCTTCTTCAACGTTCTGCCTCGTTTGATCTTCATTCCCGTTTTAATTTTATGGAATACGAGGTAATTCCAAAAACATTAAGGTTCGCTCATTTTGTCGTTTCATTTGTTCCCGCCAGCTGACGCGCGCACCACTCGCACCACACACTTTGAAGTTTACGCCAAGACTGTCATACAAGCTCCTGGTTAGTCGGCTCCAGTAGTGCCAACGCTTGGGAGAACGACGGATACTCGTAGAACAGGTCGAGCCATCTAGCGGAGAAAACTTACCACATTTAGTATACGGCTGAATTTTGTTGACGACTGAAGTTTTGAGGTTATAGTACGTTGTGTGCAAGATGGATGAAGGATTTGAAGGGGTAAACAACCTTATATATTAATTTTGTGATCTTGTAGTCGTAATTTGTGGATTACAGTCGTACAGTGTATCGCAAGTTATATTGCACCAGCATTATTTTATGTAGGCCCAATAATGTTTTGTTCGGACTCGTCATTGTTTTCATTCAAGGAATTCGTGTTATTTGCGTTTGTTTTTATTTCCTTTATATTGTTACATCATTCCAGACTCGGTTCTCATTCAGGTGTCCATTACAATACGTAATAACGAACAGAGTTTGAAACAAATAGTGAGATATTAAACTTACGTTTAAGATCATTTAAGCCCCATCATAATAATACATCCGTGTCGTTAATTTATAATATTTTTGTTTTTAATGACTAGTATCAGCATTAGGCGAACCTAAATAGTCAGCCCTAACGTAGCAAGTTCCAGAAACTCTTTAAGATTTACAAATTTAAGCGATGTCAGTAAAGGGGAGGCTGTTAACATTTCTAAAAGCGGTTACTAAATGCTCTCTGCCAACATACAGTTTATTACACTCTCGTTTGTCGCCTTCGCCAATTTATATTGCTACGAAACAAATCACTGAAAACATAACTAGGCCTATAACCGTGGAAAGTGTCTTTTGCTAAAGGGAAATTAGAAAACAGCACCCAAAAATAGTAATAATAATAATAATAATAATAATAATAATAATTTTAACCCTCAAAAGACTGAAGGGAGCTGCATTGCTGGAATTATAGGAGGAAGGCTGGTAGAAAGTAAGCAGTGCAGATTGCTAAATGGATTGGGGGAAACGGAAACATTTCAACACCATTCCTTTGAAGTAGGCCTATGTCAGAAGTGGGTTAAATTTTACTTACTGTCCCATTGGCCTTGTGTCATCACTTGTCTGATGTTAGCATTAGCCAATTGGGTGACAACACAAATTTTTTGTCATGTTATCTTTGTTTCACATGGACAGTTACTTTTACTGAGTGTACAAGGGTATGTACCTGTCAACCATAGACTAGGAACATCATTATTTATTTACTTCATGCCCTGTAGGAAGTCATTATTTGTGGTTCGGATTTCTAAGAATAACAACATCTTGGTAAATGGGCTAATTCTACCATGTTGTTGAAGGTGGCAACGTAATCGCGTGAGGTCGCTGAGATGGTAGGTAAAATTTTACTGTTGCTTGTCCAGCTCAGAAAGAAATAACATTTGATTAGTGAATTCCCTAATGTGTAGCATACTCAAAAATAATACACTTTTATTCTTTATTTTATAAAAATGACAAGCAATTTTTATGTCATGTCATTTTTTTAATTGTTCAGTGTTGGGTTGTCCTATGCCTTTAAAATAGAAAGCAATAGTTTAGTAGACTCCGACCAACAAATAAAAAATATCACCTATTTCATGCATTCATTAATGCTGTTTAATTCTTCAAAGTTACTGTTTCTGAATGCTTTTTATTTCCAAATAAGGAGTAATATTTAAACTTCAGTATTTTTAGTGGTGTGACACTACATAGTAGAAATTTTAAAATAGCAATTTTAGCCATCTAAAGTATACAATACCATCCATCGGCTTTGACCCGTGCCTGACATTAATCATTTTTCTTTTGTTATGAATGTGTCATTGTCATATTGTTTACAATACAAACTGATCAATTTATGTTCACCCATCCACTATCAATACCATGAATTATTAAAAAAAAAAAACCATACATTTATCACTTGAAAATTTTATCTTGCAAAATGGCTTTCCATGTACTAAAGTTTCACTGGTAATTTGGAAACTGCTTGCAAGCAATATCTATCAAACTAGGGACACACATCCATTTTGTAGTAAAGACTTCTGTCAATTAGGATTGACATCTGCAGTCCAGATTATAAAAGTACTTTCCTGTTTCCTAAGAATATCTGATATTAGGTTATATTACATGATACACCTTGTAGATGTCTATTCTGATTGACAAAAGTACTGTAAACAATTTTTTACGAATGTCATGATTTTAAAGGATGTGGTTAGGTAGGAACCTAAGAGTACAGCTTAAATTGTTGCGAGTGAACAAGCAACAATGGCACTGCGATGCTTGTGTGTTAGATATGTATTGATAGTACGCCGTGATCGACATATGTGACTCTTCTTCCAAATGACCCGAATACGTCATGATTTTAAAGGATGTTTTTAGGTTCCTGCCTAAGAGTATAGTTTCAATGCCTGCATGTTTAATATCTGCCTTATTGGTGGTTGCACCTTCAATATCTATATCACTTGTAAGCATTTTTCCAAGTTACCCTTTTTTTTTTTGTCTGCAATATTTAGGCTAATGGAATAAAGTTCTTCAGCGTCTTATTTTTAACATGTCTATGTTTACATTTTATTGAAAATGGGCCTACTAATGACTTATTATGAAATTCAGTCATAACTGAAGACCAGAATACCACCTGCCAGCTTGGCCCATGACACCATCAATAGGTCGGAAAACCTTTACACGTGATAATATCTTAATACTTACGTATTGTAGATAATGATTAATCTCTCGTTATCTTTGTAAATAACAGATTTCAACAACAGAATGTACCATCGATCAAAGGTCTCAGCCCAAAAATTCACGCCTTCGGCACTTATTGAGGGGGGGGGGGGGGGGGCAAAAAACTCTTCTGTTAGCCTATACGTCACTATCAGAGTGGAGCTACAGATCACTTTTAAAACCCAAAGTCTTTATCTATAATCTATGTTCTGCTTGTAAACAAACTATCATCTTTAACTCAGCCACCACATAATTACTCATGCCACCTACAAATACGCACACACACGACAGCATGCTGATGCCATGGGTCAAAGCCGACGGATAGTATCCCCATCTTCAGATGGGCCAAAATTCACCACTGAGATGTGAACGTATAATTCAAAAGAGATAGTGGCTGGGTGCTTCATACCTTAGTTTGATACTGCTGATAGCCACACACAAAAAAAGACATAAGTTGAGATGAAAATGTAGACACTAGATTTCAGAAATATTTTCCTTTGTAAGGTAGGTGAGCAACCTTTCCCTTCTGTCCATTTTTCTCGTCCCCCCTCTAACTTTGCAAAGGAAAATATTTAAGAAAGCTAGTGTCAACATTTATTTTCTTGTTTCTTAATTTGCATATTTTGTGCGTGTGTGTGTGTGTGTGTGTGTGTGTGTGTGTGTGTGTGTGTGTGTGTGTGTGTGTGCGCGTGTTCTGCTATCTGACTCAAATTCAGGCTCTCTAAATTTCTTCAACAGTGCTTCTCGAAAAGAATGTCGCCTTCCCTCCAGCAACTCCTAGTTGAGTTCCTGATGCATTTCAGTAACACTCGCGCATTGATCAAACCTACCAGTTACAAACCTAGCCGTCCGCCTCTGAACTGTCTCTATGCCATCCTTTAAACTAATGTTGTGGGGATCTTAAACACTTGAGCAATACTAAAGATGGGGTTGTACAAGCATTTTGTGTGCAGTCTCTCTTACAGACGAACCGCACCTTTCCAAAATTCTCCCAATAAAATGAAGTTGACCATTTTGCTTTTCCACATGTCTTTATATGCTCATTCCAATTGATATCGCTGTGTAGTGTTAAATGTAGATATTTAATGGTCACAACTCTGTGAAGCAGTACAATACTAATGCTGTATTTGAACATTACAGGATTGTTTCTCCTACTCATCTGCATCACCTTACATTTTCTACATTTAGCGGTAGTTGCCATTCCTCACCAGCTAGAAATTTGGTCTAAGTCACCCTGCATCCTACTATAATCATTCAATGATGGCACCCTCTTGTACACCACAGCATCATTAGCAAACACCTGCAGGTTGCAACTCACTCTGTCTGTCATATATATAGGCTATATAGAAAATAATAGGTGCCCTATCACACTTGCCGGGGGGAAAAACTAGAGCATCATTCGCAAAACGCTTTATTGAACTGATGTTATCTGTAAGGTCATTTTTGTATATTTTGAAAAGCAACAGTCATGTTACTCCCCCCCCCCCTCCCTTCCCCCGATGGAGCAAGGCATAAATCATTTTCATGTCAGATGACTTTTCTCCATTAGGAATGTCATGTTGTGTTTTGTCTGCAGGAAACTTGAATTGTGCCGCTGTTGGTCTGATCTTCAGTAAGTTCAAATTTTGTTCATCAGGTGATTGTGCAAAACAACATGAAAAGCCTTGCGGGAGTCAGAGAAACACAGCACCTCTCTGCGAGCCTGTATCTACAGCCCCTCAGAGTTCATGGATGAATAGTACAAGCTAGGTTTCACATGATGGTTGCTTTCAGAACATGTGTTTATTCCTAAAGAGGAGATTTACTGACTCCACAAATGTCGTATACATGTTCCAATTATACAACTGACAGACGTCTGAGATGTAGAACTATAGTTTTCACATCCATTCGGCGACACTTTTTGAAAATGGGAATATGCTGTGCTTTTTTTCCAATCCATAGAAACACTTTACTCTTTTATATACCTATGATATGCTGCTGTGAAAGGCAGGGGGTTAAGTTCCTTTGCTTACTGTGTGTAAAATCTAAATGGTATTCCATCTGGTCCAATGGTCTTCCCTCTTTTTTAGCAATTTCAGTTGCTTTCCTATCCCTCCAACATTCATTTCAATATCTGCCATTTTGTCGTCCTTGTGACGGTTTAGAGAAGGCTTCCTCTGTGAAACAGCTTTGAGAAAAGACATTTACTATTTTGTGTCATTCTCTTTTTCAACCCTATTATGGTCACAGAGTGTCTGGACATACAATATCGACCCATTTACTAATTTGACATACGGCGGCAGGAATTTTTTTAAAGATCTACCAGATTGATACACAGAACTTTGCTTGCTAAGTCGCTGTTCGCCTCTTGCATGGCACTCCTGATGCTAATTTTGGCATCATTTAATTTTTTCCTGTCAGCAAGATGTTGTCTTCATTTATATTTGCAGTGGTGTTCTCTTTGCTCTTGTAACAATTTTCTAAATCGGTTGTTCAACAACAGTGAATCTTTCCTATCTCTCATAATTTTACTCAGCACATACTTGTCTAACATGTATGTATGGTGCTCTTTAACTTCAGCCATAGATGCTTAACAATGCTAGCAGCAAAACGTTTTTGCTGAGCAGTCAGTTACTCTGAAGTCAGTTACTTTTCCTATTAATAGGAAGATTGTCCTACCCTTCTTTATTCACTGATGCTGTAAAGGTCTTGAGATCGCTGATTGCCCGTTCTATGTCAGCTGTGCCAAAAAGTTTGGGTCTGTGTGTTATCAGCAGGTCTAAGATGTTATCTCTATTCAACTGCTTGAGGTACTTTTCGGATAAAGCACTTACAACAATATCACTTGATTCTCTGTCCCTGCCACTCATCTTAAAACACTCCAGTCTCCCTGGCTATATCTGATAGGTTCAAGTCTCCACCTATAGCTATAACACATCAAATGTTCCACCACTACTGCTGCTAAACTAGAGGAGTCGATAAAAGCATCAAATGATCATGGTTGAGCCACTTTTAACCCTGACCTTCATCAAATTATCATCACATTTTGGACCTGTAATAATTTCACTGTTGGTATCAATTTTTAATTGCTACAAACATGCCTTCAATCTCTGCATAATGTTTCAGGTTGAATTTAGAATTTCATTACTATGGATATATGGTTTCAGCCAGCTTTCTGTCCCTAGTACTATGTGCACATTATAAGTGAAAACAGTTTTGAGATCTAATGGTACAGGCTCCTGCACTTAACTATTACTATATTAACATTTTCTTTGTCTTGTGCTAAGTTTTGCCCTGTATGGAATCGGCAGTGTTTTATCGGGGCTGTGGATAGCTCTCTTTCTCTCCTATCAATCCATCATGTGCAGTCCACACATACTCCACTATCCAAGTAACTACTTCCTGCATTTAGTGCATGCCTGATCTATTCAGGGATCCTACATTTCCTCACCTGATGGCGGAGAAATTTGCACCCAAGATTGCCACATAATTGCCCGAGATTTGATTTAAACCTTCCAGTCGATCCAACAAACCAGAGGGCTGTGATCGGTTCTGTGAATGATGCTATAAATTGATAGCTCCACTTTTGCCATGTGACTGAGGCTAGCTGTATCCACCATATCAACCAGCCACCTGTAGGAACGTAGAATGGCCTCTGAACCCAAGTGGCAGGATCTCATTGGTGTAACCAGTGCTCTCTCTATAGCTGCTAACAGAGCATCCTCCACTTCTCAGATGAGACAGCAAACATCACACTAATCTTCCTCCCTGAGCCACCCACAGTTAGTTAAAACTGGCAGATATGTGTCAGTCAGAAAGCTCATTGGCATCAAAAGTTTCAGCCATTGCAATAGGTACCAGAGACTGTACCCCAGTGCCGTGGTGGAGCGGCCGAGCACATTGAGGCACTGTGCTGCGATGTGCGAGGCCTTTCGCCATTGGTGGTTCGAATCCCCCCCTCGGGCAAGGATGTTAGTGTTGTCTTTCGTATAAGCTAGTTCATGAGTAGTTTGTAACTTTAGGAACTGGTGAACCTGCAGTTAAGTCCCATAAACTTTACAAACATTTGAACTTTTTTTTTTTTACCCCAGTATTCGCCTTAGGTGCTCTGGTAACACTGCAGCCTAGGTTAGCAGCCTGAAGCCTGTTGATCAAGGCCACAACAGTTCCAGCTACTTATGAACAGTGGCCAATCCTCCTCCTCCCCGTCCTCCCCCTCCTCCCCCCCCCCTCCCCGTCCTCCCCACAAATCCATTAATAATAAGAGTAGTCTCTATAAAGATATTTACTTGAATTTACTATATGTAAAAACTTCATGAGAATAAAGCTTCTAAAAATTGAAACACAAAAATTAAGAATTGACTACTAAAAAAAGTGAAGAAAGTATGAATTATGTAACTTAGTGTTGGGAAGTGTACCACAGGCTGCTGCTAGAACAATCAATATTATATAGCAATTACTAGATGCATTTGTTTTTCGCAAAGTGCAAAATTGTGAAATTTTGCTGAAAATGCGAAATTGTTTACCTTTACACAAAATCGTGAAATAATTGATGAAATTGTTCGGATCACATAATTCGAATTTAAGCACAGAAATGCAATTCACGTTACTGCAGTGAAATCTGCATATTAATAAAAATCGATTCCACACTGCTACAATATATATTTATGACGACTGGAGAAGGCTGATTAAGAATTCTGGAGATGACTTATGAGTTACATATGTATCGGTCATTTCCAGAAATCTTGATCAATCTTGCCCAGTCGTATACTGGGGTGTTAAGAACAAGAAACTGGCGAAATTCAGCATCCAACAAGCTGCTGACATGCTTCAGATAGGTCGATCTTAGAAAAGTACTGACCCCCGGCCAACTTTGAAAACAATTTTTCAGGGTGAGGCATAAGATATGTGTCAGTAAGGCACTGAGCATTGACAGACCATTTGAAATCACCACAGATGCGAAGACTGCCGTTTGGGTTTTTTAATGATAATGAGGGGAGAGGACCACTCGCTGGAAGAGATGGGATACAGTACACCTGAAACAGTCAGCTGATCAAGCTTCTGTTTGATAGTCACACAAGGCAATAGGAACGGGTCAGGCCCAAAAAAACCTCGCCCGGGCAGTAGGTTGAGAGTAATATGTTCCTCAAAATTGGTGGCACAACCTAGACCAGGAGAACAGAATACGGAAAAAGCTTCTCATAAGGAATCAAGCTGAGCATAAGGTATACCATCGGAGACTGAGCACTCTACTGAGAACCAAAAGAGACGAAAGGCATCACTGACAGTGTGCACAACAGATTTGTAGGAAGTACCTATGTTGAATTAACCCAGAAATGGCTGCAGCAACATTCTCCTTTATGCTAGCGCCTGGCGCATCATCTGCCCGACCTGACTGTATCTCTCCGATGTCACCCCATGCTTCTAATTGAGCACCTGCAGCATGAGTGATTTCAAAGGACTGAGCTGTGGAAAGTACTTAATCCAACATGGGATTATCTAACTGAAGAGCTCGTTAGCGAACTTGTTTATCCACCACCGAATGCAGAATCCCATCCCTAACCATAGTTGGCACATGATTCTTCATTAATTTATGTTACAAATTATGTGTGATGAGTCCTTGTAATTCAGTAGCCCAAGCATGATAGGTAAAGTTTTTGAAGAAGATTAAGCAAGAAGGGTTGCTGCCTTATCGCCTTTCCTCTGAGAGGAAGTTACACTCATCTGTTGACCTGCTGTCCTTGGACCGTAAAGGCATCAGACTTCTTCTCTTGGCAGATGTTTCGTCGCCTTATTGGAGATTCATTAATTGAAAAAGAGGACAGTAGGAAAGTTACAGAAAAAATAGGCAGAATTGTGGTGAAATCTGTATTCATAAAGATATGACGAATTTGAGGTAGCCCTGTTGAATTTTTAATATTATTTCACAAATAAGACTATTTTGCCACGAAACCACCTTGCTGTAGGTCAAGGAATTACTAACAATAGTCAAGAAATAAGCACATCTTATACAGTTACGTTTGCAGTCCCCAGAGAGAGCGGAGAGTGGTTGAATCGGAGAGAATGTTGCTAGCCTTGAAGTCGTAATACTAAAATCAGGGCAGGGGCCAAACGGCCAAGCTGACCTCACTATACACTATAAACTGAATAGTAAGTGTACCGGATGCTTCCACTCGCCCATCATTGTAACAGACGCAGGCGGTCCTCAAAGTCACACTTTCCTAATATGCTGGTAACTTCCGCCCTAGACTGTCCGCGAGTTGGATACTTCAAAGCTCTGCAACCGAATGGCAGTGCATGGCTGTTCACTGGGCATGACAACGCAGTGTGCTTTCGCTGTTCTAAAGTAATCCCTGTAGCCAACCTTACAGGTAGGGGAGAGAAACCGTTGGGCAAGCTTAGCCCTTGCGAGCGGCACTGTGTGTCGCGTACTCAGGTTGGGACACCTGTTTGGAGTGCGGGACGAAGCTGGTATGCCTCCGCCACAGCGTCGCTTCCGGTTGCTTTTAAATTTAACAGCTACAGGAATTTCTCCATTTTGAGCAATTCCTAGATTAACCAAACAGGTAATGTAGAAATTATTTTAACCCTTCCATTTGATTGTCCTCTAAATTGGCAGCCATTCTGTGATGCTCCTTGGTTGGTGAAAATTAATAAACCGTCCTAAATTAATTGTTTTAATTTTACTAATTTTTAATTAAGGTCCCGTTCGGTCTGTTATTGGTATCGGGGAGTTTGTAATGTTACTAGCAACTCGAATCCATGGTCGGAATGACATATTTAATTTTATTTTGCTCTGATTTCTTTCTTATGGCAGAGCCGTTGCAGCCGTGCATTGTGTGCCCTCAAAAAGTCTGTGCGTTACAAGGTCAGATGAGGCTGTTTTTTACACTTATAGATTGCAATGCGAGCTGCGACGACATGTCTGTTTTTGAAAATATGTTGAAAGAAGTGTACACATTTCTTTAAATGACAACAAGGAAGGTTCTTTCAACTGTGCTAGCTGAAACAACATTTGATACAACTTTGGCGAAATCCGCGAAAGGAATAAAGACTTAAAACTTTTTTGATCAGCAACACTGAAAGCCATGAAATGCTGCTAAAGGCGTTTCTCATAGTCTATCCAGTCTTTTGCCGCCTCATCCTATGGGGGAAAAGTGGGAATTATCAAAGATGAGAGGCAGCCGTTCATGTGGACAGAAAGAAACAAGCACTGGTGAGAATATGTTGCTGTTCGATTAAGTTGCATAGAAACTGCTCAAGAGTTGCCATAACACTAACATTTACATTACTTGAACAGACAGAAAATCCCCAATCTCATCACCAATAAAGTGTAATAACTTCAAACGAACTTTGTCCACTTCCGGAACTCATAGAGAACGAAATACACTTAAGAAACTGATAGATGTACACACTAAGGTGGTTCTTAAGAAACTGTCTTCGTATCTGCACTCTTTCTGGCACTGCATCCTGGTTGGTGCTGCGGTAGCACTATTTTGAGAGCAGCGCTCCTACAATCAGTTGTGAGGAATTGCACGGCAGCCTTGTTATACATCGCACGTGAAACAACAACACAATGATTGTTAATTAATGTGTCTGTAGTTCTTGGAATTATAACAAACATTTCTTTTCAGTTTGAAGAAGAGGAGTCTGATTTACCTCTTGGACAAACACTTTCTGGAAGAAAGCGCTTATTTTCAAAAGAACTTCGTTGCATGATGTATGGCTTCGGTGATGATCAGAATCCATACACAGAAAGCGTGGATCTTCTTGAAGACCTTGTAATTGAATTCATAACAGAAATGGTGAGTTTACATGTGTTTGTTTTTCTTCTTTCAGTTAACATTTACCGTGTTATTTTTTGCGAAGTTTGTGCTGTGTTTTGTGTGTGTACAATTGGATAATTTTACACTAGTTGAGACAGTATTTTTGCTCATGGGATTTCAAATGTAATAGTGACTGTTATTTCAGAAATCATCATCTGAGATTCTGCTCACAGTGTCAGAGGTCTGCAGTAATGAAGTACTAAAAAATATGTTACAGAGCCACAACATGGAATGTACAATCTGTAATCCATCATTGATGAAAAATTTGAACACAGAGTGAAAAAGTTTCATTCTGCAAACATCCCTTAGGCTGTGGCTGAGCTATGTATCCACCATATCCTTTCTTCCAGGAGTGCTAGTCTTGCATGTTTCGCAGGAGAGCTTCTGTGAAGTTTGGAAAGTAGGAGGCAAGGTACTGGCGGAAGTAAAGTTGTGAGGCGGCATTGTGAGTCATGTTGGGATAGCTCAGTCGGTAGAGAGCTTGCCTGAGAAAGGCAAAGGTCCCAGGTTCAAGTCCCGGTTTCGGCACAGGAAGTCTCATATGAGTGCACACTCCGCTACAGAGTGAAAAAGTTTCATCTGAGTACTGGAATAATACAGACACAGAGACAACAAATGCACGAAATTACATCACAGTCCAGTTTGTACTGGATTGTACATTACATACATTTAACGTGATGTTAGGATCATTCATTTGTGAAGATTATCACTGAGCCACAGACAGGCATGCAGGATAGTCAGTCACATTCACAATTTTTCGGCTACAGCCTTCATCAGAAAAACACAACCCATCAGTTATAACTCAAGCACACAAGACCATTGTCTCTGGCCTCTCAGGGGCTCAGCATTAATTTGCTTAGTACGGGCTTGGCGAACCCGGGGGTCCTGAGCCGTTGGCTGTGTCGCGCCAACAGTCCGCTACACCGTAAGTTCTGTGCGTGCTTCAACAACCATCATTCGGCACAACGGTGGAATGTTGTACGTTTCAGAGCCCGGGGATCTTGGCTTAATCACCCAGGTCGTGAGGACGGTACAAACCTCTATAAAAAAAACCCTCAAATCTCAAGGTGTGCTACGTGCCAAGGAGATGCATGGCTGTTGAGGTTGAACAGCCACTAGCGAGCAACCTCTGAGGAACCTGCCGCACCTCAGTTGTATAAGGCTTACCCAGGCAAGCGGGGCTCTGCCTGGGTGGACCTCTTTTCCTTAGCTGCTCGTGATATGGAAATGAAACGAGCAATAAATAAATAGCGTGGGCGGTTGCAAAAACACCGTGGAAGGTCAGAGTTTAACGCTACAGCATATGATCCTAAGTCGTTCCCTTACCTGGCAATGCCATGGGAAAAATGCCAAGTTTTACGCTGTTCGGATCCATACTCACCGCGATACCTTGTTTTTTCCCGGACTGATGGAGACTCTTTCTTGTCCACCAAACCGCAGTTCTTCATTGACCATCTCGAGGACAAGTATGGTGAGGTGGACTCTTTCTCGAAAATGAGAAGTGGGGCTGTTCTGATACAGAAGGCATCCACAGCCCAGTCCAGGGCATTATTTGCCTGTGACACGCTGGGTGATATTCCTGTCAGTGTCACGCCCCAAAAGACCCTCAATATGGTCCAAGGCCGTATCTACCATCGATACTTGCTGTCGCAGCCTGATGAAGAGCTACGTACTAGAGGTGTTCACTTTGTCAGACGTGTTTATAGGGGACCAAGAGATCACAAGGTTGCCACCAGTGCATTCATCCTGGTCTTCGAAGGCGATACACTGCCTGAGAAGGTCAAGGTAATGATCTACTGGTGCGACGTCACACCGTACGTCCCGCCCCCTATGAGGTGCTTCAGGTGCTGGAAGTTCGGGGATATGTCCTCCCGGTGCACTTCTAGCCCTGTGTGCAGGGAATGTGGACGTCCATCTCATCTGGACGCTCCCTGCACCCCACCTCCCATCTGTGCAACTGCAACCAGCTGCAGCATCTGTGCTCTCCAGACTGTAAAGTTCTCCACAAAGAACGGAAAATAATGGAAATTAAGACCTTGGACCGAGTATCGTACAATGAGGCGAGAAAGAAATGTGAGCGGCTCCATCCGGTAAACATGACTACCTCTTATGCTGTAGTAACGTCATCCCCGCGCACTATGGGTAGGACACCTACCAAGGTATCGCTTCCTCCTGTGGGCCCTAGAGGCCACAAAACTACCACTGCCCCCTCGTTAGGTGGGGGCGACGCTCCATCTGCTGCTGCAGCACCTGTTGTGGGGGCAATTTCCCCACAACCATCGGGGACACCAGTCCCCAACCCCCAGCCGGAGAAGCAACAACTTTCTCCGGCATCTCTCCCTCGGACGGAGTCCTTTGGGACGCTCCCTTCTGGGGAGTCCTAGGGTGCGCCAGGGGATCCCAGCCTTTGGCTGAAGGATCCCAAACATGCTGGTCGAAGGGCTTCTGGCTCTTTGACGGTCCCTGTTGCCACTTCTGGGAAGCCCTCCCAGCCCTTGACACCAAAGGGCCAGCGAGAGGGCAAAAAGAAGCCAAAGGAGGAGGACGCGAAGGAGGCATCATCAGTGCCTCGGAAGGAAAGCTCCGTCACCTCTTTGGCCTCTGAAGACGAGGTGGAGATCCTCGCGTCACCTGAGGATATCGCCATACTTGGGTTGCTTGAACCGATGGTTCTGGATCCTGCAGAGTCGGCAGCAGGTGCCACTACTGAATAACCATTTAACAACTTCAATTATGGATATTCAGCATGCTGCAAAAGAGATCTTGCAGTGGAATTGCGGCGGTTTTTTCTGCCATCTGGCTGAGCTGCGGCAATTACTCTGCCACTTCCCTGCTATCTGTCTCGCCTTGCAGGAAATGTGGTTTTCCGTCGAGAGGACCCCAGCCCTCTGAGGCTATCGGGGCTACTTTAAGAACCGAAACGTCTACAACAGAGTTTCCTGTGGCGTCTGTGTTTATGTCCACACTTCTGTCCCCAGTGCTGCTGTACCTCTAAAAACACCTCTAGAGGCAGTCTCTGTATGACTCCAGCTCTTACAAGATTTTACCATTTGCTCTCTCTACCTTCCACCAGATGATGCCGTCTCTCCCATAGACCTCACTGCCTTGGTCGTCCAACTTCCCCCACCGTTTCTTCTTTTGGGGGATTTCAACGCCCACCACCGTCTGTGGGGTGGCGCACAGACCTTGGCCCGGGGTAGGGATGTTGAGTCTCTCCTGTCAGAGCAGAATCTCTGCCTCCTAAACACCGATGCTCCTACTCACTTTAGTACAGCGCATGGTACTTACTCTGCAATAGACTTGTCTGTGTGCAGCCCAGGCCTTCTTCCATATCTCACCTGGAGGGTCCACAACGATCTGTGTGGTAGCGACCATTTTCCTATCTTCCTGTCGCTCTCGCAGTGTTCGCCTGCCAACCGCCTGCCTCGCTGGTCCCTCCTTAGGGCTGACTGGCCAGCTTATTCCTCAGCTGCTGTGATATCCTCTCCCTTTCCGGCTGATGTTGATGCCGCCGTTCAGCAGTTTACAGAGGCCATCGTTTCCGCAGCCGAAAACTCTGTTCCCACCACATCCGGTTTGCTCCATCGTACATCGCTGCCCTGGTGGACACCGGAGATCGCTGAGGCCATCCGGGAACGTCGGCGAGCACCACAGTGCCACCGACGCCACCCTTGTGTCGAACATCTCATAGCCTTCAAACGTCTCCGGGCACGGGCCAGCGACTGATACAGGAAAGTAGGAGGGCTTCCTGGGAGAAGTACGTCGCCTCCATTGGTTCCCGCGCTTTTCCTTCCAAGGTGTGATCACAAGTTCGGCTCCTCTTTGGGCATCGCCCAGCGGCGGGAATTCAGTGTCTCAGCGTTCAGGGTAGGCTCTGTGCTGACCCTGTCGCCGTCGCTGAGCACCTGGCAGTCCATTTTGCACGCACCTCGGAGACTGCTGCTTATGGTGCAGTCTTTCGCGCCCTTAAAAGGCGAGCAGAGAGCCATCTGCTTTCATTTCGAATGCGACGTCGGGAACCATACAACGTCCCATTCTCTGAGTGGGAGTTTGAAGGTGCCCTTGCTGCATGCCCAGATACCTCCCCTGGACCCCATCGCATTCACAGTCAGTTCCTCCGACATCTATCAGCTGACGCCAAGAGCCAACTTCTTGCCCTGCTTAATCGGATATGGCTGGAGGGTGTTTTTCCGTCCGGCTGGCGGGAGAGCATTATCATTCCGGTGATGAAGCCTGGGGCAGATCCGCAGGTGGGTGATAGTTACCGCCCGATCAGCCTCACCAACGTTCCGTGCAAGCTTCTCGAACGGTTGGTGAGTCGGAGGCTCATGTGGATCCTCGAGGACCGGGGACTTTTGGTGCCACAACAGGGTGGGTTCCGTCAAGGCCGCTCTGCTGTCGACAATCTTGTGTCACTGGAGTCGGCCATCCGTACAGCATTTAGTCGCCGGAGTCGGCCATCCGTACAGCATTTAGTCGCCGTGAACACCTGGTTGCCGTATTCTTCGACCTGCGGAAAGCATACGACACTACCTGGCGCTACCATATCCTGTCTACACTGTAAGACTGGGGTTTATGGGGTCCACTTCCTATATTCATTGGGAATTTCCTGGCGTTGCGTTCTTTTAGAATTCGTGTTGGTTCTTGTTTTAGCTCACCTCATTGTCAAGAGAACGGAGTCCCACAGGGTTCCGTTCTCAGTGTCCCTTTATTTTTAGTCCCCATCAACGGCCTTGCGGCGGCCGTGGGGTCATCGGTATCCACTTCCTTGTATGCCGATGACTTCTGCATGTATTTTAGCTCCACCAGCATCAGTGTTGCTGAACGTCAGTTGCAACTAGCCATTCGAAAGCCGCAGTCGTGGGCATTTTCCCACGGTTTTCAGTTCTCTGCTTCGAAAACCCGGGTAATGCATTTTTTCCAACGCCGGGCAGTACACCCGGAACCCGAACTTTAGCTGGAGACCTGCTACATGTTGTTGAAACACACACATTTCTAGGCATGTTGTTCGACAACCGTCTCACCTGGGTGCAACACCTTCGCCAGCTGAAACTAAAGTGCTGGCGACACCTCAACATCCTCCGTTGTCTCAGCCACACTGTTTGGGGAGCCTCACGTCCAACGCTCCTTTTCAATTTTATAAGGCACTCATTCAGTCGCGCCTCGACTATGGCTGCATAGTCTACGATTCGGCCTCGCCTTCAGCACTGCAGGCGTTGGACCCGATTTTACATTGTGGTGTCCGTTTGGCGACAGGGGCTTTTCGCACAAGCCTTGTGACAAGCCTCCTCGTTGAAGCTGGGGTCCTCCCACTGCGGTTCTGTAGGCAATACCTACTAACTTCTTATGTTGCTCGTGTTCAGGCCTCGCCCTTCCACCTGAACCGTCGGCTCCTTTTTCCAGTGCTGCACTACCTATCCCTCCACGACGGCCCAGGTCGGGTTACCCGATCTCTGTCCGTGTTCATATCCTTCTTTCACCTCTTGCATCCTATCCATTACCTACCACTTTCCACTATTCCTATCACACCCCTCCTTGGTCCATTGCTCGTTTGCAGATCTGTCTGGACCTGTCCCATGCATCGAAGGCCCCTGTTTCTCCCATACATTTCCGTCACCAGTTTCTGCAAGTGCTCGAGTCGTTCCGTGCTGCAGACGCCATTTACACAGATGGTTCTGTAGTAGATGGCCGTGTTGGGTATGCGTTTCTACATGACAACCACGTGGAACAGCATTCTCTGCTCTGTGAGAGTAGCATCTTCTCCGCCGAGGTGGTCGCCATGCTCAGAGCACTACAACATCTCAAAGCCTGCCCCAGGGGGTCATTCATCATCTGTACTGACTACCTGAGTGGCTTACAAGCGATCGACCAGTGTTTCTCTCGGCATCCAATCCAGGATACTGTTCACTCCCTATGCCAATCAGGCCGTTCTGTGGTATTTGTGTGGACCCCAGGCCATGTTGGCATACCAGGGAATGAACATGTTGATCGATTGGCCAAGCAGGCCACTATGGGACCACCTCTCACTATTGGTGTCATGGAACGGGATGTTAAACTGGTGTTGCACTGGAAGGTGCACGGGGCTTGGAGCAGTGAGTGGGCTACGGCGAATGCCCTGAACAAACTTCGGGCAGTGAAGCTGTTCACTGCTTTGTGGAAATCTTCACTGCGGTCGATCCGCCGAGAGTCAGTTGTCCTCTGTCGCCTACGAATTGGACATATGTGGTTAACCTACGGGTATCTCCTTCGGCGCGAGGCTCCACCCGTGTGTCGATGTGGTGCTGTGTTGACAGTGGCCCATCTTCTGATGGACTGTCACGTTTTAGCCAACTTGCGGCGACCTTTTAATATTCCAGACGCGCTATCTTTAGCTTTAGGAGACGACGCCTCTATGGCTAACGCAGTTTAAAGTTTTATCCGCGCTGCTGGTTTTTATGACTCTATCTAATGGTGGGTGCTGTGGCCTGATATCTTAGGCCACCACCAATCCAGCCTTTTACCTTTTCAAACCCTTAGGGGTTCTTAGTGTGTGCAGTATGGCTGGCTCATCCTGTTTTTTCTTTGTGATCAGCGAGCCGAGGTAGTCTGCTATCCAGTTTTATTCGTGACTTTCTTTTACCAATTCTGTGTGTCTTCGTTTTAAGTTATCAGTGGTTTGTCCATTGTCAACCTGACCCTTATGTGCGTGATCATTTTTAGAACTTTGTTTTAATTTTCGTTATTGACAGTGGACTCTGAGCTAGTAACGGGACTGATGACCTAGCTGTTTAGTCCCCTCAAAAACCTACAACAACAACAACACTGTCTCTGGCCACTCTAGCACTACATCCATCTTGATAGTGATTTGGGGGGAAGGGAGTGGGGCAAGGGCAGGAATGGAACATTCCATGTAGCTTGATGGATTGTAAAGTTTCTGCCTATAGGCAGGAATGAGAGATACACCTTGGGATGCAGTAAAGAGAATGGGAAGAAGAGCTGGTGCTGGTGGGAAAAATCCAGATGGCTCGGGTTGTAAAGCAGCTATTGAAATAAAGTTTGTCATGCTCAGCCAAGTGCTGCACCACAGGGTAGTCCATCTTGCTTTTTGCAACAGTTTTACTGTGACCATTCATCCTGATTTGCAGCACAGTTGGTAAATCTCATTCCCATCTGCACTTCACAGAGCCTATCAAATGTTCAAATGTTTGTTAAGCTTATGGGACTTAACTACGGGGTCATCAGTCCCTAAACTTACAAACTACTTATGAACTACTTACGAACTAGGACGGCACAAATATCCATGCCCGAGGGGGGATTCGAACCCCCGACCGAAGTGGTCGTGCTGACCGTGACTGGAGCGCCTCAGTCACCTCGGCTACCGCGGACGGCACAGAGCCTATCAGAGCATTTACAATCTATTGTGCAATGCGGATCTTTCTATCCCCACCATTTCCCAGTATCCTTTCTCCTCCTCTACATCTACATTATACTCCACAATGCACCCAAAAGTGCTCAGTACCACTCCCATAAATAAGTAAATGCTTGTAGGTATCTGTGAAGATGCTTGTTGCACCTGAGTGGCCAGAGATGGTGATAAAGTGTGCATGAGTTATGTCTGTGTGGTTGTGTTAATGTATCTTTTTCTGATGAAGTCAATGCCAAAAATTCCAGTTGCTGGAATGTGATTGTCTGTATGGTGATTTGCTATAATTGACATTCCAAACTGAACTTTCCATTGTTATTCATTCTGCTTATTCACAAATGCTGACTTTTTTAAGTGCCAGTTATAATTTCACTTCTCTGGCAGCTTTTGATAATAACTTCCTATAATTTTCTTTCCATACAGAATAAGATTTAAGGCAGCATTATTGTACTGGGTAACACATTCGGCTCGCATTTGAGAGGACAGTGGTAACTGACACGTTCCATATCATTACAAAATGTCGTATGTATGCTGTATGGAACAAGTATTAATCTAATCTAATCCATCTAAAGCCATCCAAATTTAGGTTTTTGCAATTTCCCTAAATTGCTCTAGATAGGCAAATGTATGATGGTTGCTTTCAAAGGGGAAGAGCCAGTTTTCTTTCCCATCCTTAACCAAAAACAACTAGTCTGTGCACAATGTTGATGTTGACAGGACAGTAAACACTGAATCCTCCTTCCTACATCCTGATTTTGGTTTTCAATGTATTCTCCTAGTTCCTAAGGTAAATGCCAGAATGGTTCCACTGGTAAGGTCATGGGAGTCAATTGAAGTCCACGTATGACCCATCGGCTTTGACCAATGACGTCATATCTGAGATAAAGCCAATAGTTTGTTTACAACCGGAACATAGGTTATAGATTATGATTCTGTGTTAAAAAAGTGATCTGTAACTTCTCTTTGATAGTTAGGTATAGGTTAACAGAGGGATTCTACCCCCCCCCCCCCCTTCCCCCCGTGTGAATGCCAAAGGTGCAATATTTTTGGGCTGAGACCTGTGGTCAATGCTATATTCTGTTTTCAAGGTAAAGTTCATTTTTTCAAATGGTAACACACATTTTTTATACTACATGAAAACACATGCATTTTTTGTAGTGAGCATTCCCCCCCTCTCCCCCTCCCCAAAAAAGCCAATTGTCTGTCACCAAATGGCACTTCTTGTAACTTTCCCAGGTCACCAGTATCTCAAGAAGGAAGCAAATTTGGGAAACATTTTCAATGAAACACTTGTGTGGTTTCTCAACCCTGTCAACTGGTGAAATTTTTGTGAACGTGATATGACTTTGCAGTTCTTCAGTATCAATTAACCTGAAAGTAAATATCATTGACATTTGTGTAATCTAATGTGCACCACTTGAAGGGTGCTGAATCAGAGACCAGCATTGTGTTTATGTCATCACAATCAGAGAAGAGAAGGGTGAAACTTTGAGGCTAACTAGTAAGTCATTGTCGGAGAATTTGAAATAATTCGGGGTTCAGAGAAAAATTCTGCCTTGTCGAACTCTAATCAGGTTTTCCTCGTTTGCCAATCTTGCTTTGTTCTCGAGATACTGGTAACCTGTGTGATGTACTGTGGGTACTTTTTTTTTTTATCGTAGGCGATGGTTAAATGATGTGCAAGTCTTTCGTCGTCATTGATGTACTGCTTTACTAGGGTCCAAAAAAATTTTTTGTACCTAATAGTCTTTAGATAACCTTTAGAATGTTGAGCATAAGAATTGTCTCTCAGGGCTTTTAGTTAAATTTCAAAGTCTTTTTTTTTTTTTTAACTTTTATATTATTTGTCCCGGTAGTTCATTTTATAGAAGTACATCACATAAGAAGTTAATTTCTAATTCTTTCGTGAAAAATAGTTTTTGCTAATTGGCCTTAACCTTGATTTTTTTTCTTTTACTGAATAATGTTTTTAATAAATTTATCCTCCATATTCCTATCTCAAACACAGTCAAGGGTGTTATTTAAAAGTAATTTTCAAATATCATCAATTTGATGAAAGGGTACTATCTACATAAGAAGGTTTCTGAGAAACTTTTTTAAAACACAATTCCTGTCATATTTTTCACTTTAAAAGCACACAGTTACAACATACACTGAACAAATTCACACATTATTTGAGACACAATTCTCAAAATATATTTCTTCACATTGATAGTTCATTATATCTCTGGTACAATCAAAGTTTAGAATATTCTCCCAAAGCCAAATTAAAGTTTCTTTATACACTATATCCTTTCACAATGAAATTAATTGTCAGTTTTTTCTTTTAAAGTCCCCTTGAATATTAACTATGTCGACAGGAGGCAGAATTTCTCTCTGTTCCGTAGCCTAATCCCGAATTAAAGTCCATAGATAATGTAACTACGCAATCGCGTAACCTTTTGATCATTCATTGTTAACTATCAAAGTCATTAATTTCTGTAGGAATAATTTAAACACAAATTAAAAAGTTCCGAAATATTTCCGTACACGATTCCAGATTATTTTGCAAGACAATTATGCGAGACACTTACAGAGAGATCCTTATGCACCGTAAAACAATGACTGACAGGGAGAGAGAGAGAGCAATGCTGCTACGGTTACTATTTATACTATATTTACGATAAATAACTGTGATTGCAGTGCTTTGACCCGGTTACTCTATGACTTTAACTATTCTGACTTTACAAAGATGTAACAGATTTCTTTAAAATTTTGAAAAAATACGTAAATTCTGCCTCTTACAAAAAGTAATAAAAATTAAAATGTACTGGAATGGATATTCCAATGCGATGACTGCGATGTAGTGTTACACCTGGCAAAGTTACAATGAAGTGCCATTTGCGGCAATCAGTTGGTTTCTCAACAAAAAAAATCCTAAAAAAATGTGTATCTTTTTCATGTAGAATGTGAATATGGAATAAAAAATAGTGGTTACCATTTGAAAAAATGAACTTGGCCTTGGTTTGACCTCGAAAACAGGGTTCAAGGTCATACCAGGCGAAAAAGCACAATTCCGTTGATAGGCGCATATAAATAAAGACACACACAAAAGTTTAGCTTTCGCAACCCTAGGTTGCTTTTTCAGAAAAAGACAAAGGAAGGAGAGGGAAATAGGAAAAGAACGGGGTTTAAGGGAGTGGGTGAGGAATTTGTGAACGTCCTGTATTTTGAAATATCAAAATTATGTATTTGCCAACTAATAACTTGCAATAGAATTGTACATTAGATACAAGTATTTGAGAAAATTATTACATCCAGCATAACATCACCATCTTACTTTGGGTGTCTCAAATAGTTTTAACATATCCAGTGCTCAAAGTATGTGGCTCCTCTGGTACAATTCCATTTACATCTGTTGCCGTAACTACAACATCCAGGTTTCAGATAGAGTTCTGACACTGCATTAAATCTCGCATGTAGATCTGTAGAGCTTTATTCTCACTGTGCCCCTACTCCGTATGCTGCCTATAATTGCTGGTTTTGTCTATCACTATAATTACCAGTCTCAAGTGAAATTTATCTTTATGAAGCTAGGTAAATGGTCATTACAATTTGAAGGGCAAGCAGGGATACACAAAGGTAGCCATCCATGACACACACACACACACACACACACACACACACACACACACACTATTGAAGATGATGTAAGAATAATTATGCCGCCAAAATTATCAATTATATGCTACCATTTTGTAGACCAATAAATGTTATATATATTCTTCTTATTATTTTATATACTGAACTTAATTTCTTGGCACATCAAATCTATTTTAATATTTTCATTTCTGTGTGTGTGTGTGTGTGTGTGTGTGTGTGTGTGTGTGTGTGTGTGTGTGTGTGTGTAATTGATCTTCAGTTATTATACTGATGTATCTGCGTGATATAATTTGCAACCTGTTATACTTACTAGGGTTGTTGGTGTACAATTTACAAACAGATTTTTCTTTCAGCTGTTAAATTCCCACATCCGTAAAATCATCAATGTTGCTTACAATGTTTATTGCATATGTTGGATGCAAAGTACTGTGTGCTTTTGCGATCTTTTTTTTGACATTGCAGAGAGTTTATGTATATGTATTCTGACATTTATGCGTTCTGTTATATTTATAGAGTCTTTGGTGTAAATAAAATGTTAAATTTGTCTGTGATATATTTTTCCAATAAAAAATATTAATTGCAAAGTAACCATATGGCATTTCTTACAGCTTATTTCTGTTTTCCTTTGCTGTGTACACTAACATGTTTTCCAGTCGTTATTGATGGTGTGGTTGATATTCATTTTCTATAATTTCATTTTTCAGACACACAAAGCTATGGAAATTGGAAGGACAGGAAGGGTTCAGGTTGAGGATATTGTTTTCCTTGTGCGGAAAGATGCAAGGAAGTATGCTCGTGTAAAGGATTTACTTACAATGAATGAGGAACTAAAGAAAGCTAGGAAGGCATTCGATGAAGTGAAATATGTGGGAACATAGAATTTGACAACAGGATTATTGTGAAATTTTTATTTTTGTAAAAAAAGTGTATTTATAAATAAAAACAGCTTCTAATCAACTATACTGTACCTTCTGTTGACAGCATGCATCTTACAAGATTGTAACGTATGCAAGCTAAAGAAAAACAGTTTCTGTTCAGAAGCATCTAGTAAAGATGCTATTACAATGGTAGGTGAGCATGAAATAAGCACACTGTACTTGCATGTTTTTTAGATGATTATGTATGTATGTATGTATGTGGAGAGATGGATTTTCACTTATTGCAGATCACTCATTAGTCAATTATTTTTTGTTTTTACTTTGCGACTGGTACCTATTGTGGTCATTATCAGAATACCCAGTAACGTGACACTGGTAAATTTTTGTTTTACATTGTACTGACTTATGTGGCTGTTGACTAATTTTGTCAAATTTGTTGAAGATATGATTGCAATATCAGTATTATAATGTGATAATAAAAGATATGTGAAGTTATGTTTGATTCCATTTCTTGCTTCTTGTGCAGCAGTTATCAGTCACAAATGAATCTGATTTATTACAGATCAGCTTCAGCTGCATGACTGTGTTAACAAAATGTCCACTAGTGTGGTTACAATAGTTAACTATAACTTACATCTGAAGTGAATTATAAATGACTTTTATGCTATAATAATGGTGGTAGCTATCATGTAACTTAACTTGACCTATAATAAATCTTTTTTCTTTCACATCTGATTACTGTTGTCCCATCACAAATGTGAAATTACTGGGAACCATTGATTACACCAGTGTGAACTTATCATACAGACTCCATTGCAGGAAGTTGATAAATTAATGCCTCATGACTAACACCCTCGATGAGCAAAAGTTATGCATTGAATTATTGTATACAACAATCTTCCTGTTGTGTACCTTGTTTTACTGATGACCTTGCTTAGTAAGAATTCACTACACATATAGCCATGGACACCCAGTGGCATATGCAACAGAAACATTGCTATCTATATTACAAAGATAGTATATTTGAGAATTACCTTCATAAAGGTCATTCCGTGGAAACTCACAGGGGGTGGGTGATAAGGTGACCGTTTGAGAATTTGACCATATTTGGTACATGGGTACCTACATGTCTTAATAGAAGACTACCAAATATCACTGTCCTATCTCCAACCATTTCTGAGAAAATTATGTTTGATGGCTGAAAGATGTGTATAGAATCAACAGGCAGGCATCAAAATCCCCATCTTCAGATGTCTACTGCTTAATGATGAGTTGACCTATAGACCCCAATTTTTTTATGCATCACATATGTAGAGCACTAAGTTGATATATGTTATAAAAAGTGAAACATCATTTAGATTGTTTATGAAAAATGTTGAAAAATACACTTTCACACTGCGGTTTACATTCACGATTTTTTAAAAATTCATAAATCTGCCTATGAGAACAGTACAGCGCTCGATTTTGGTACTGTAGTTCTTCAGTCCTAGTATTAATTATAAAAAAAATAATGGAAGGCTTATTGCATAGAATTTAACAGTTCCTACTTTCAGTTAAACTTGACTCCATCAGGAAAATGGATGATTTTGATAAACTTCAAGTCCTGGATGGCTACGTACACGAATCTGAACTTGATGTTTTGCTTAAATGTTTGCAATCTTGGGTGCAAAGAATAATATCCTAACTCACATACTTCATAAATAAACAACATAAAAATGCCATAAATGTGTATCATTAATTATCAGCACTACTGGTTATTGGAAACTTAAAACCATGGGTATTCACGGAAACAGTGTTCTCAAACTGTATATGGTCGACCTGAAGGACAGAACATTATAATAGTGATAGCTGAAAACTGTTATTAAGCATTTACTTAATAAATATGTTTTAACTTTTATTAACTTGGGTCCACAAATGCAACAATTGCCATACAGAGGACCCAAGACAAAGTCAAGATCCTAGACATTGCAGCTGGCTCCACAGGGAACATAACAGCGGGTCGCTGTTTTTCCAGGAGAGTGAGCAATTATTTTTTTTATTATTATTTATTTATTTACCCTTCTTGCGGACCAGCTGCCTTTGGGTATATAGCTGGTCGTGATTACAAAATCTATGTGATACATTTATGCGACTATGATACATTATTTTCTTTATACATTTACAGTAATTAGATAAATAATACAAAGAAAAGCGTAAAAACTTATCATAAGGAAAATAGAAAGGCAACTTAAAAACATCAACTATTTTAAGAAGAGAATAATAGAAGATAGGAAAGATTGGTTTGAGTGACAGTCTGAAAGAATGATAGAGGAAAGTCCAGGGTGGGAGGCCTCGGAATTTACTTCAAACCCTGCCATCCTGGAGTTTTCTCATTTTGAGACTCTTATGATTGGCTATATCTGTAGGTTATATTTCACAAGTATTTATACGTCCTCTGTGTCGGGGCTGTCATCTGTGGTGTAATCTGTACTGTTTGTGCTTTCAGTGTCAGATTCATCGTAAGTGTTTTGTCTTCTGTTGTGGGCGTTTCGTGTTGCATTACGTCTTACGTTCTGTGTGTACTCGTGTTTTTTTTGTAGTGAGACTTCGTCCATCAGCCTGTTCATTATGTCCCATCCGTTCTTATCTCGTATTAGTTCGTTTAGGTCTTTAGTCGTGTCAAACATAGTGTGTGTGTGTGTTTTGTAGAGCTGACAGTGTATGACAGTGTGTTCTGGGGTCCCAATTTCTCCACACATACAGCATGGATTGTCACTGAGACCAACACGTGTGAGGTGTGTGGGGTAGGGGCCGTGTCCCGTTAGGAAGTGGATCATACCCCGGCTGGGATTGATATGACCCATTCGAAGACGTTCCCTTATATTCAGGAAAAAGTCATAGACACGTCTTCCTTTCTCGCAGTTTTCCCATTCCCTTTGCCATGTGTCCATTCTCCATTTAATTAGTTGCCTCCGTTCTGTTATCTCTTGTCCAACAACTTCGTGGACCTTGTCGTATTTCCCCGCCTTCAGCCAGTACATAGCACCTCTTAGTTGTATGGTAAGGTCTATTGGTGGTATCCCCAGTACCACGCAGAGTGCTTCGTCTGAGGTAGTGTTGAAGGCTCCAGTTAGCCTTAATAGGACACTTCTTTGACCTTTCCTAACAGTGGCAATGTTGGTCTTCCACCCCCATGAACCACAGACATTGCCGAGGTGGGGTGGCTTGCGTGCCTCAACGATACAGATAGCCGTACCGTAGGTGCAACCACAGCGGAGGGGTATCTGTGGAGAGGCCAGACAAACGTGTGGTTCCTGAAGAGGGGCAGCAGCCTTTTCAGTAGTTACAGGGGCAACAGTCTGGATGATTGACTGAGCTGGCCTTGTAACATCAGCTAATGTGGCCTTGCCACACAGCTACTGCGAACGGCTGAAAGCAAGGGGAAACTACAGCCGTTACCCTTCCCGAGGACATGCAGCTCTACTGTATGAACATATGATGATGGCATCCTCTCGGGTAAAATATTCCGGAGGTAAAATAGTCCCCCATTCGGATCTCCGGGCGGGGACTACTCAGGAGGATGTGATCATCAGGAAAGACAATAAGAGGCTTGCTCAGGATAGAGTAGGGTGGAGAGCTGCATCAAACCAGTCTCCAGACTGAAGACCACAACAGTGCCAGACGCTGTGCCCATGAACTGGCCGCGAAGCAGATTACTGACTCGAAGAGGGCTATGTGGTATGTACGTAGTGTTTGTGTAGGTAGCCTGTACGTTGTGGTGTTTAGCCTGGCAAGTTTTTGAGTCATCTTGGTGGCCCTGTCGGTCGTCAGTCGTATATGTACATTAAAGGTCAAGCGTTCGTCCAATTGGACACCAAGATAACGTGTATTGTGTTTTCTGCGTATTTTGATGTTGTTGTGTTTTACTGTTGGGTCCCTGATTAGGGTTCCTTTTAGTAATATGTAGACTGTCTTATGTGCTGCCATCTGTAATTTGTTCTGTGTGCACCATTGTCCTATAGTTGCCAGGACATGTGTTGCCTTGTGTTCTAATTGCATTCTCGAGTCAGCTGTAACCAAAACAAGTAGGTCATCTGCATACGCGACAGTGCCTTTGACCAACTCCTGTTGCCCCAGTAGATTCAGGAGTGGTTCAAAGGTTATGTCCCAGAAGATGGGTCCACAGATCGATCCCCGGGGGGCACCCTTTGGTGATTTGCTTTACTACCTTTTGAGAGTCCTTACGCCATTCAACTGCCCTATTTTTACAGTAGTCTTAAAATACTGTTATAAAGGGCCTTAGGTACCCTTAGCTCCCGTAGTCTTGTGAACAGTGCCGGCCACCAAAGATTATCAAACGCGCCAGCAATATCCACAAGAATGGCCAAAGCGTATTTGAGAGTTGTTGAGTGGACCATATCAGTTGCCGCATGTAGGGCGTCATCAATTGACTTGCCTCGTCTGAAACCATACTGCGTAGGATTAAGTGAGCAATGCCGCGAGACCACATGTAAACCAACTGCTGGCGTGGCGCAGGGGATAGTGTCTCCGACTGTGGTGCTGAAGGTAGCCGGTTCAAGCCCGCCCATCGGCAAAAAATTTATTTCTTTGTAATTAACAATTCCAGAATGTTCTGCTTCATTCTTATGTTCACTTGTAAATTCTACTTGTTTCTGATGTTAAATCAGGTGCACGATTTTGTCGGCCTCAGTCATATTCGGATTGACTATGTTACACAGGCCCAAGACATTCTGTATGTATGACTGTGTCAGCTCACCATGTCGTTGGGCCCGGTTCTTCAGTTCTTCCGCCGAGCGGATTTGTCGCTGGCAGTCAACAAATGTTGTCTTGAGTTCCGTCTGGAACGTTTCCCAGTCATTCAGCTTCTCTTTGTTGTTTTCGAACCATTGCTGGGCTGTTTCGTCCAGGTAGAAATAAACGTTGGCCAAGCACGTTGTATGATCCCACCTGCTGTACTTGGTGACTCGGTCAAACCCTTTTAGCCATTTGTTGGGCTCCTGTCCAGCGTCTCCAGAGAACACCGACGGGTGTCTGATGTGCAGCTGGCTTATTGCTGGTTTCGTCTCCATCGTTCTTCTGATAATACGGACTTTTGGAAGGATGTACTCGGTGTATCCCTTGTATTCCGGTTCCAGTCCGTGTAAGCGATGGCTTTTACGTTGCCTAATCGGAGCCACGGTGATGCAGCTGTTGCACAGGGTACCCGGCGCCTCCACCAAACAATGTCGCGTTGCAATGGGAGCAGGCTTGACTTTGAAGGCAACTCAACACATCACTTATACTCAAAGCACGTTTATTACGAACTCAACATACACGCAGCACTGGCTGCCTCTCGGGAAGAATGCTCTGCTATTTATACACAGACAGAATGTACCAGAAATTAGAAGAACAGTTAACATAAGAAAAAAGTAGATTTTGCAAGTGAACATAAGAATGATGTAGAACATTCTGGAATTGTTAATTACAAAGAAATAAATTTTTTGCCGGTGGGTGGGCTTGAACCAGCGACCTTCAGCACCGCCAGCCAAGGCAGCAGTTGGTTTACGTGTTGTCTCGTGGCAATATAAAGGGGTATTCCTACTCTATAACTGTATATTAAAATTACAAAACCATGAAATAAAATTGATAACTAAAACAATAATGAAATTCACGAAAAAATATACATATATGTAACCTATACCAACATATTGCCTAATACACAAATACTTTGCAAAGAACACTCACAAGCAAATTTGAAGATATAAAAAGAAACACATCTTTTCTATAATGTTGTATTTATAATATACTGGTCTCAAAACACGAAAAGGTTACCTAAAGGCGAGAAACAAGATCTTCTCATAATTGTTATCATCTAGCTTATATAACTGGGCACTGTGGCTTTGTAATGATGGGACATTGACCTTGTATATAACACTAGAGAAGGGGACTCAAATTATGTCTTTCCTATTGGGTCATTTTAATAACTGTGACTTGGCAGGAGACATACAGATAATTTCAACATCTCTAAATTCATGGGATACCTGGGAAATGTGACCGATGTAACACCTTTCATCGTATCTGAAAGCTACATACTGCCTCACTTAGAAGTGTTTAAATGAAGAATTTTCAGGAATTCCCATATAACAGTCGTCCCATTTGCATCTGTTGCAAGCCTCTTCATTAGAATGGTGTTAGTAGCATTGACTAGAGAAATGTATGGTGTGACTGTGTTCCTGGAACAATCTTCACTGCACTGTATACTTTATGCCTTCCAAAAAACCTTTGTATGACTTGATCTCTTGTGAAGATACACAGAACATAATAATGCCCTGGATTTTGTTGAGTGACTAAGTATACTGGTTTTCTGGTGTCTTCTAGCTAGACGTTTTACAGTTCCTCCAATACCATCACAGGGGCTCTTCCCATGGCACATAGCAAAAAAGTGCCATTCTGCTACAATACCAAAATCTTCTTGATTGTAAATTAGGTTTGTGAGGTTCTTGTAATTATTATACTGTGAAGCAGCACCGTCACTGAAGTATATTCTCTAGTGTTAAATCTTGTTTCTCACCTTTAGATAACCTTTTTGTATTTTGAGATGAGGATAATAGAAGTACAAGATTATAGCAAAGAAGTGTTTCTTTTTGTATGTTCAAATTTGCTTGCGTGTTCTTTTCAAAGTATTTGTGTATTAAGCTGTGTGTTGCTATATGTTACATTATGTATATTTCTTCATGAATTTCATTATTGCTTTAATTATCAATTTTATTTCATAGTTTTGTCATTTTAATATACAGTTAGAGAGTAAGGATACCCTCTGTATTGTTGCACTTGTGCACCAAGCTGATAAAAGAGAAATATAACGTATGTATTAAGTAAATGCTTAATAACTGTTTTCAGCTATCACTATTATAATGCTCTGTCCTTCAGGTCAACCATATACAGTTTGAGAATACTGTTTCAATGAATACCCATGGTTTTAAGTTTCCTATAACCAGTAGTGCTGATAATTAATGATACACATTTATGGCATTTTTATGTTATAGTTTATCTATGAATTAAGTGAGTTAGGATATTCTTATTTGCACCCAAGATTGCTACCAAATATGCAAACATTTCAGTAAAAAATCAAGTTCAGATTCATCTATGTACTCCTCCAGGACTTTAACTTTAATCAAAAACGTCCAGTTTTCCTGATGGAGTCAATTTTAACTGAAAGTAAGAACTATTAAATGCAATGCAATATGCTTTCCATTGTTTTTTATAATTAATGATAGGACTGAAGAGCTACAGTACCAAAATTGAGGGCTGTACTGTTTTCCTAGGCAGAGTTAAGAATTATTAAAAATTGTGAATTTAAACCGCAGTGTAAAAAAATAGTATTTTTCAACATTTTTCATAAACAATCTAAATGATGTTTCTCACTTTTATATCATACATCAACTTAATGCCCTACATATGTGATGCATAAAAAATTGAGGTCTATAGGTCAACTCATCACTAAGCAGTAGCCCTCGAAAGATGGGGATTTTGGTGCCTGACTGTCGATCACACACACACCTTTCAGACTTCAGACATAATTTTCTCAGAAATGGTTGGAGATAGGACAGTGATATTTGGTAGTTTTTCTATTAAGACATGTAGGTACTCATGTACCAAATATGGTCAAATTTTCAAACGGTCACCTTATCACCCACCCCCTGTGAGTTTCCACGGAATGACCTTTATGAATGTAATTCTCATTCACCAAAATATCAGTGATTTTCCATGGAATGACCCATAAGTAAATTGTGTGACTGATGTTAGTCTATGTTTATGAGTAACTTCTTACAATCTCAATTCAGGTATTCCTCAGGCATTTTAGGCTTTCACAGTGTGGATGATATACAATTAGTTTGTTCCATGAAACACTGTCTCAAAGAGGTTGCCTCTTGATATAAATGACTTGTAAATAATGACTGCTATTTCTGTTCACTGAACGGGCTCGCATTTGAAGTCCTCAAAATATATGAGGAACTTTACTCAATAACAGATTGCAGAATTTAAATTATCAGGAATATAACATTTGGAATATTTCCTACATAATTTGTATAGTGAATGTGAAAGTTTTTCAAGTGGTTCATATCAATCGATGTTATCGAACGGGTGGTAAGAAGGCTGTGCCTTCAATTGCTGGTTGTATTCTATGTAGCAGTCAGTGGTTTTGGGATGTGACTTTTAGATAGTTCACCTCTATGGACCTCTCGAAGGCTCGCGTCAGCCTAGTCCTTTTATGTTACAAACAGAACTGTGGAGATGGTGTATTCATTATCATTGAAAGCCCATATTTGGTGGGATTTAAGAATGAATTCTGTTTCTAAGTACTATCACATTCAGTTTCTCTTGAAATTATCTGTTGTTATTGTCAGATTTACAATAAGGGAATTGTAAAATAAGAGAGACAAAAGCCTGGAAGAGCTTGGGTAGCATAGGTAGTGTGCTCCAAAATAATCATGGTAGCATTCTGGATATGCCAGGTTGAGGAATGACATTTTTAGGGGTTGTGAGTTTGCATGTTTCTACATTCATGTCCCCCCCCCCCCCCCTTTTATTTACCTTTCCATTTTCTAGAAGATCTTGGAACTTCCGTATTACACAACTGGCCATTAAAATTGCTACACCAAGAAGAAATGCAGATGATAAACAGGTATACATTGGACAAATATATTATACTAGAACTGACATGTGATTACATTTTCATGTAATTTTGGTGCCATAGATCCTGAGAAATCAACCCAGAACAACCACCCTTGTCCGTAATAACAGATGGCGTGTACAGGTACAGATGTCCATGCAGCTTCAACACGATACCACAGTTCATCAAGAGTAGTGACTGGCGTATTGTGACAAGCCAGTTGCTCTGCCATCTTTGACCAGAAGATTTCAATTGGTGAGAGATGTGGAGAATGTGCTGGCCAGGGCAGGAGTCGAACATTTTCTGCATCCAGAAAGGCCCATATAGGACCTGCAACGAGTGGTCGTGCATTGTCCTGCTGAAATGTAGGGTTTTGCAGGGATCGAATGAAGGGTAGAGCCATGGGTCGTAACATATCTGAAATATAATGGCCACTGTTCAAAGTGCTGTAGACGCGAACAAGAGATGACAAAGACATATAACCAATGGCACCCTATACCATCACGCCAGGTGACATGCCAGTATGGCAATGACTAATAAACGCTTCCAATGTGTGTTCACCGCGATGTTGCCAAACACGGATGGTACCATCATGATGCTGTAAACAGATCCTGGATTCATCCAAAAAGAAGACTTTTGCCATTTGTGCACCCAGATTCGTTGTTGCATACACCCAGGGCCGGCGCAAGCCTAATTGCCGCCCCCCTCCCTCGTTTTCGTTTTCTTTTTGCAAAATGTTTGTGGAATTTTATTTAAACAAATCTGAAGAAAATGTCAGCAATCAATTGCAATTTTTGTTTTTACTTACATTTAAACCGCCATTTTGACAGTTATGTTCATGACTGCACCAGTTCAAAAATGGAGTGAAACCTGATTGAAGAAATCTAGCTAATATTAATAAGCCTTGTGAATTTACAAAAATGTTCAAATTAATGTGATGTCTTATGGGACTTAACTGCTAGGGTCATCAGTTCCTAAGATTACACACTAATCAACCTAAATTATCCTCACACACACACACACACACACACACACACACACACACACACACACGAGGGAGTACTCGAACCTCCACCACGACCAGCCGCACAGTCCATGACTGCAGCGCCTTAGACCACTCAGCTAATCCGCATGAACTTACAATTAACGTAAATAAACATTTTTCAATGGTTGCGAACAGATAATGTATTCAACTGAAAACAGTATACAGTAAATAAATGTTAGCAAAGTGATAGTGTGCGAGTAGTATTGTCAAACAAAAGTGCCTGTCAGAATTTAATTTTGTTCATGAAGGTGCAGATAGGTGTTTCATGGCTCAAAAACAAAAATGTCTATCACTTAGAAGCAGATATCAAAAATTTTGAGAAATGCGTCAAAACCAATCTTATGCCAGGCTTACTACCAAAGTGTTTACCCTTGTAATTACTCACAGCATATTTAACCATTCGAAATACTTCTAGCCATTGTAGGTGTTGGACATGTTTGCCTGTAATAATGTTCAAAGATTTTTTTTATAATGCGGGAAGAATAAAACACTTGGAAACTGCCATTGAAGGTCCAGAAAAATTGCTTCAATCTTAACATGTGATCGCAGTAATTGAAATAAAATTTCCAAATTAGATTTCGCCTTCTGCAAAATTAGTTGTGAGTAAACGCATGGCGCATAACAGGCTGGCAGCGCTCCACTCATAAGAATATTGGCGTGGATGCCAGACTGCTTCCCCCTCTCTGTTCCTTCGGCGTAAACACAATGGTGTTGTCACAGTGGTGAGGAAGAAATTAGTCCTCCTCCCTTCTCTTGTTCAATAGGGGTGGACGGAAGGTAGTCGAGGTGCCATACCATTAGTTACCAAAGCCGCTCCCTCCGAAGTTTGGTTTCAAATCCCTGCTTGGGTATGAATGTTGAATTTGTCCTAAAAAAAAGGGGGGGGGAAGGGGTGGCAGATTTGCCGCCCCTTGTGGCTGCGCGTTTCGCACGTACCTTGCTCTGGCCGTACGGACACCATCGCAGGCGCTATTGTGTGTGATGTAGCGTCAAGGGTAACCACAGACATGGTCTCCGAGCTGATAGTCCATGTTGCTGCAAACATCGTCGAACTGTTCATGTAGGTGGTTGTTGTCTTGCAAATGTCCTCATCTGTTGACTCAGCGATTGAGCATGGCTGCACGATCTGTTACAGCCATGCAGATAAGATGCCTGTCATCTCGACTGCTAGTGATATGAGGCCGTTGGGATCCAGCATGGAATTCCATATTGCCCTCCTGAACCGACAGGTTCCGTATTCTGCTAACAGTCATTGGATCACGACCAACATGAGCAGCAATGTCCTGATACGATAAACCGCAATTGCAATAGGCTACAATCCAATCTTTATCAAAGTCGGAAACGTGATGGTACACATTTCTCCTCCTTACATGAGGCATCACAACAATGTTTCACCAGGCAATGCCGGTCAACTGCTGTTTGTGTCTGAGAAATCGGTTGGAAACTTGTCAGCACGTTGTAGGTTTCACCACTGGCACCAACCTTGTGTGAATGCTCTGAAAAGCTAATCATTTGTATATCACAGCACCTTCTTCCTGATGGTTAAATTTTGCGTCTGTAGCACGTCTTCTTCGTGGTGTAGCAATTTTAATGGCCAGGAGTGTATTTTGTGATGTGTATAAGAATTCTGTTTCTCTTGAGACAGTGTGCTCTGTTTTGTGAACATGCTAGAGATAATACGTCAATGAAGATAATTTCCCATCTTACTTTTTGATTCTATCACAATTCAGTATTTATTTATTCATTACAGTGCAAGCCCAGTGACAACATGGAAACATTTTTGATTTGTTGTACAAAATCCTAACTGTTGTGTCTTGGGTTTAATAATAATAAAAATACCAGACCAAGAATGCAGTGGAGCTAACATGATCAGCTTTAAATACATCTCCAAAACTCATCTTTTACCACAATTTGATAAGGTAATTGTTAGTAAATGTGGTTGGCAGTTAATTTTGTCATGGGGTTGAGGTAGTTTTGCTGTTCATCAGGTGATTATGATAAAAGAAGATACAGTTCGTAAACTTGGACTAGAGTGTGTATTCTGAACACTCCTCCTCCTCCTCCTCCCCCCCCCCCCCCCCCCACACACACACACAAGCTATGCAGGTACTCCATGTGGTGACAGACTGATAGCTTGAGATTGATTTGGCACAGCCTTCCTCAATATGGAAACTATTAGCTGCAACTGATACTTGACATTTATAACAAGAATAATTTCAATCTTATTTATTTCTTTTAATAGAATTCAGGTCAATGATTGCATGCCTCTTTTGAAAACGCCATAGCTGAGCATGAATCGGAACAACCTATGACTTTTTCTTTTTAGGCAGCAGTTTGAGATACTATGCCACAAAAGTTTTAGACTTGCCCCCCCCCCCAACAAATATATGCTATATTTACCATTGTATCATGTCTCTACAAAATTAAGAATAAAATTGTACTTTAATGGTCATTGTTGGTATCTAGTTCAGGTGATCATCACAATTAGGGAAACGGTGCTGACAAATCTTGGTGATACTAATACCAAGATATTACCAAACGTGGTTCTAGCCACTAAATGTAGAAAAAAAAAGGTCAACACAATATTTAGTGACGTGTGTGTTTTTAGGGCTGCAATACAAACCGCTGCTTAGTGATCAACAAAGTTTTCATTACAGACATTCTGTAAAATGACTCTTGTCATCACTGCAGTGTGTAAGCTGAATATCACCTTTAAATAGCTCAACATCACACGTTCAGCACTGGAAACAATTTTAGCACAATAGATTTCCACAATAAAAGATGTTATTTCTGTACAATACAGTGTTAAATCCAACCACAGAGCTGAAATGGATTAAACAATTTGGAAAATGTTCCTCACTCCTAAACAGTTCTAAGTGACCTTAAAAAGGATACATACAGTTCTTCTGCACTGTGTATAAATAATACTTATAACAAGTCACTGGACAGAAAAATGCATACAGCTTCAATTTACTTGCAACCTCAATTTCAACGATAAAAAGGGATTTCTGGCTGACCTCTACAAAAGGTGCTGATCACAGCATTGTCCTCTGAGTGTTTACATATCACATGCCTATACTAGTATCTCTGATTCTTCAGTGTAATATCTATACCTGGCATTATATAAGAAGGTGCTTCCGCACAAAGAGGCGGAGTGATAGGGGAAGCGTGGAGGGGAGGAACTATGGCCGAGCGCCAACAGTGGAGCCTGTGGGAGAAACAGTGCGTAACTTGCGGCCAGCCACACGCCTACAGAATGAACATTATTGGCTGCCAATGCGGTAATGGAGGGGGATGCGCAGAACGGCTGAAAACTGGGCCGCCTTCATAGCTGACGCCAAGTATAATAATGGGAAGTACCGGTTGGAATTAACAATATAGTAAAAAGGACATTTACAACTCACCGCAAAGAAGTGACAACGAGTTGCGACACACACACACACACACACACACACACACACACACACACACACACACACAACTAATGGCCATGACCTCCTTCAGAAAATAGAACATTTGTGCAATCACACAACAGTGTCACAACCGGTGCAGATGCCATAGCTGATGGGTGTGTGACTGTTCTATTTTCTGAAGAAGGCCATGGCCGATAGCTGAAGTGTTCTGTGTCTTTTTTATGTACCTGCTGCAGCTTATTGTCACGTCTTTGCAGTGAGTTGTAAACTGTTCTTATTACTATATTGTTAATTGTTCAATGTAATACCTAAATGCTCAGTAAGGTTACATTGTATCCATCTCCACCACTGCCTTGCATACTGTAACCCCCTCCCTCCCCCCCCCCCCCCAAAAAAAAATCCCATCATTGCATTGTTGTAGTGTTATTGCTTGCCTGACTATTTTGGTTGGAAAAAATAGGCCGTACTAAAGTAATTAAAAGGTTTTTCAAAATAAGTAGTAATGAAACCTACAGTTTATACGAACCAGTAATTAAAAATGAAAAGAATTGCAGTGGCCAAACATTTAAAAGATTAAAGTATTTTGCAGAACAAGCAACCTACAGAATTTGACGAATAGTTACCTTTCACAGTGGTGTAGAAAATCTCGTTGATGAGCTGTAATAAAAATTATTTGTAAACTGCGTAACTGTTCGCAGAGAATGGACGGAGGTTCGGAATATTTAGATTCTATCCCGTGTAGTGTAATTTTAATCAAAGCGATTTAATGAATGAATGAAAGAATAGTAATAAATGATATGTACCAACAGTTGATCAGACTTTAGACCGTTCTTTACGTATAAGTGATCACCGGTTCTACGCCAATAATAATAATAAAAAAAAAAAAAAAAAAAAAAAAAAAAAACTAAATAAATTAAATGATGCACTGGCAACCTACATGAGATACATAATTTCAATATATCTAATACCCAAACCATCCAAAGTCGTAATACTTCGCTTAAACTGAAAACAACTTGATCATTGGGGGGAGGAACTGGTAAAATAATTAAATGAATAGAAAGATTACTGAAATTAATTTTGACGGAGGGGATTTATTAATAAGAACAGAAAGCAGATAAGGCATATCTGAGTTTCCATTTTTATCAGTAGATTTTTGTACAATTAATATAACAATAAATAATAATGATCATTGCAATAAAATAATTCCGATCAGAACAAAGCCAGACAAGAGAGTGAGAACAGAGATGCTATTGTTTTCATACTATTATCATTCCAAGGATAACTGAAGATTACAATCATATTATTCTTTGAACTTTCAAAGTATATCTGTTACGTAGCCTATAGATTCCAACGAACATTAACAAAAAAATGAAGTGGTTATATTATATTACATATTATTTGATTAAATTATTAATTTTATTTTAAAAGAAAATTATTTATGGGAGTTTTGCTGTATGGTAATCTTAAATCGTGTTAATCAGAACACTGCAGTCAGTGATGATGGTTATGCATCTGTGAAATGTATCTCTGTTTTCAGTTAAGGCTGTGGCTGAAAGCTAAGTTGTGTGTTTATCAGTATGAGCCTATCAGTCATTTTAGTGAGTTGCAAACTATCCCCTTTATAATAATTTATTCTCCTTCACTATTTACAACAGTTGTTAACAAAGAGATGAGTTTCCAATTCTGTAACGGTGTGGTTTTGAGGTGAAGAACTTCACCCAGAAAGGAAGTTCCTTTAAAATTGTTCAATAGTGTTGAAAAGATTGATATCTGAGGGTGCAAGATCAGGTAAATTAATTGGGTGTGGAATGAATTACCAACCCAATTCCTATATTGCAGTATCTCGGAATGACATTAGTAGAGTCCATGCCATGCCATGTTGTGTTGCAGGACTTGTGTGTGCTTGTGGGGGCCCTACATGATATTGGACAGGTGTATTAGTGTCTTTCGCTCTTCAGCACACCATTACAAACAGTATAAGACACCACAATAAGTGTAGTACAACTGCACACAAATAGAGCAATGTCTGTGACCCAAGCTGAGCAATTTAAACTTCTGACACATGATACCAGAAGTTAGTAACAAGTTAACAAATACACAGAATGTAAACATTATTATGAAGATAACAATGGCAGCTATTTTAGAAGAGACAGACTTGAAATATTAACCAGGCCCTCTCATCTGTAATAAATAAGAACTATACCAAATTCTCCTGCCTTACTCCTTTGTACAAATTTTCATTTTCTCTCTTAAAATGCCGACCATTTTTAATCCACACCTAAACTTTCCTTTGCCTTATTTCATACTTGAAATTAATTGTAATTCTTTGCATTATTATATTATTATTATTACTTTGCTCAAAACAAAAATAAGTTATCTGGAATAATGTATGATACAACATGAAAAATGCAAATTGTATAACCTGTTTAATCACTAGGCAACAAGTCTTTAAATTTGATATTTATTTAATTAATTATTGCAAATGTCTCCCCCATGTGCCCTCTTGGACCCTGCTGCAAAAGTGGGCACCATCCAGCTACAGGGTGAAAAGGCAAGGACAGGCGGCCAGCCGCGGTGGAGTAGCCAAGCGGTCTAAAGCGTCTCGCTGCGGTTGCTCGCTGTGGAGGTTCGAGTCCTTCCTGGGGCATGGTTGTGTGTGTGTTGTTCTTAGGTTAGTTTACCTAGGTTTAAGTAGTTTGTAAGCTACGGACTGATGACCACGCAGTTTGGTCCGATAGATTTACAAACATTTGAATTTGAATTTTGACAGGCAGCCAGCCTCCACATTGGCAACATAATACAATGCACCACTCATCTTGGGTTGAAGACAGTTCCATCACAGTGAGCAGATGGGGAGGTGCCTTGGCAGCAGAACCGATGGCCAAAACAAGTGACACATGAGGTGTCCCACATTGTGCGGCAGCTTCTCTGCCACTACCATATCCCAAGGCAGGAGCCTGAAAATTCTTGACTGTGCCTTCAGCTGTTTGTGAACTGCATTCAATCCTTCCTGCATCAGCACACAACTTGCACACTCACCTTCCAGTCTACCACATCTAACTTAAACTGTGAAAACAAATGAAGAGCTAAGTAAGTGATTAACTGGTGCATTGGTCTTTTACTGTTGACAACTAAGAACTGGTGCACTGTCTGTGGCTGGCTGAGCTTTGTGCAAGGCTGATGGCTGTAAGCCTCAACAAAGAAATGAATGACCACTGTATGAATTGCAGCTAGTAAAATGCAATATTATCTGTCTCAAATACAAAAAAAATATGCAAAATAGAAACATACTGCCAGCATATTATCTGCAATTTACTTTTTCTATACAAGTACTGATCCATTGATTTTTCTATTATTAAAATTAAACCTATCATAAATTTGACAATTGTCTGAATGTACTACTTTCTGCTCCTGTGATTTTTATGCTGTGTTGTCTTCCCCAACATAAAAATTCAGTTAAGATCTAGGAAATAACAGATGATCTAAGAGTGCACTTAAGACTTCTCAAAGGATTGGGTTATTAGGACTGCCAAATGCAATAACTACACTTGTGTGAAACTGATTGTTAGGATAAAAAATTATATCTATAAAGTCGGCACTACTGGATGCAAAGTTCAAGATACTTTGAACAATAAAATGGTCAGGATATTGCTACTGTACATATTTCTTCGGAGACCAACAATGAAACAAACCCGATCATTCTCATAACTTTCAGAATAACTCTAAGTTCATTCCTTTCTAATTATCTTCAGACTTTCCATACTATTTAATTTTAATTAAAGCTATACTGTAGATATTTCATGCAATAATTATACACACTAATTGTACAAATATTTCATGACTTTATTTAGAAAATAAATTCAATTTCATCCAATAATTATATACACACATTAGAAATGGAGATAAATGCAGTGTTCAGTTTCAAGTATTTGAAAATCAACAAAGAATCTTGTGTTACAAAAATCAGCTTAACATATAGCTTCTTTGGTATTGGCAATAAACACTGACATGTGATATTAAAGTCCCACTTAGAAACATCGCACCTCAAGACTAAATAGTAGCAAAAATTCTCCACAACATAACAATACAAATTGTACAGAAATTAGTTTGAGCATGCGTCATATCTTACTTCATCCATTACTGAAGAGTGCAAGATAATTAACAATTTACACTAAGTGGAACATTGAATTTTGGCCCTTCAAAATTGCAGCGCAATGAGTACTGTTAAGTAGAAACAGCCTTGTATTCTTTTTGACTTTCCACACATTATATATGCTTGAATGGTCTGCAGGAGCTATGTTGGATCATATTGTAAAAACAGATATTTCATCAAGGCAGATGCCTCACTGAAATATTGTGAGTTTTTTATGGTACAATTTGACGTACTCCGGTGAAAAGTTCAAGCAAAAGCAGCCTTGTTTGGTTGGTGTGATATATACTGCAAATATTCCCTAATTGGAGTTCTTGTCATTTTACACTTAGTAAATTTTTCTGATACTTATTGGAAAGGAAAAAGTCTGCAGCAGTAATCTTATAACAAATAGGATTTGTGATTTTGAAATGCAGTTCAGTGCATATTGGCAACAGCTTGTTTAGATGAGAATATCACATCATTGACACCAACACCATCATAAGGAGCACCAACAACTGATATTGGTAATTTATTCTTTTTTATGTACTCCCTAATCCTATCAACTCTGTCATGGTGACCTAATATATATTGGGGTATACAGTTCTGAAGGATAGAAACAGAGTGTGACTCCGGTTTCCCTACAATACCAAGAATATCTGTAGTATATTTTACTGCAGTATTTAAGAAAACGTCTGGACTAGGATTTTCTCCAAATAGTTCTTCAAACCATGCCCCTCCCATCATTACAGTAAGAACAGTTTTATCATTCTTACTGAAACAGCAACTGTCAAAAACAATACCAAGTATTGGAAGCTTCTGTGATGGTGGTACTAGAAATCCAAAAGCATCTTGTTCCAAACATTTCCCATCGTATTGCAGATTTACAAGTCCAACAGAAACATACGGTATAGCTGCCAAATCACTGCTTAGTTGAGGGTGCTGTTTGCGGACGAGTTCAGAAAGTTTGTATGCTGGCAATGCGCAAAATACATGGTTAAATTTGTGTTCAGTTGACCCAGCCTTCACTAACACTTCATTCTCATTCAGTATTTGTATTTCTGTACAAGGAGCATTAAGAACTATTTCACAACCTTTCTGTCTAATATTAGATTCTAATGCCTTGGGCAGTTCCTCCATGCCTCCTTCCAATGACCAAACATTCCATTTCTCTTTCCTGGCTCTTTCACACAGTTCATCATGGCTTGGAGGCACTTTACTCTTTCTATTCTTTAACATATTCATCACCATCCCTTTAAAAATCGATCCATGTTCCTGTTCTGCTTCAAACAATGATTTCATCAGAAACTTTGCACTTATCTTCTTTGCATCTCCAGCACACACACCACAAATTAATGGACTTATAGCATATTCAGCTAGTTCTTTACCTAATCTCCTTTCCACAAAATCATATATGCTTTCATCACTAGCTTCCTTTTTGGCAGTAGAAAGATCTTTCAGTACAGCACTAATGATTGGTTTTGTGAAAGGTGGTTTTGGAAGCAATACCGAAGTAAAATTTGATGGCAAAAGGTGTAGCTTCTTGTCAACATACACCATGCGATTCCGTGCAGCAGGATGTGTACTACGTATTGGTAATACTTTATTTGACAGTCCCAGTTCCTTTACCAAGAGAAGTGTGTTCTCTCCCAGAGGACCTCGCACTCTGATTGTCCTAGGTCCATGCTCATAAATATTTCCTGTTGGAGAATTTGTTGTTTGTATCCAGCCTCCAATGCGATGTGATGCTTCCAAAATTATAACTGGCTGAACTTTTGTTTTCAAGAGGTAATGAGCAGCTGCAAGTCCGCTGATTCCACCACCCAAAACACCAATCATTGTGCGCCTAAATCTGTGGAAAAAAAAGAAGTTTATTCAATAAAATTGGCAATACATGAGTATGAGAGTAGTTTGAAAACAGACAAATGGTGGGGTTTAACTCATTTAATGTAGTATCAGAATATGTAGAGCAATTAGTAATGATGACCTTTATGTGTAATTATGTCTTAGGTCTACATTATCCCTCTTTGGATAATATTGGCAATTTTGTAATGCTCAAAAACATTACTGTATCTGCATAAGGAGAAGAGTTCAGTTAGAACCAAATCATCTAACAATCAACAAGTCTAAAATACAGAAAAGTCAGACACAATCGTGCATCTCAGTGTCAACATCAACCAATAAAACCTGCTACAGCAAGAGATTGCTTTTTGTTACAAACTGTGGGAACATGTCTAGGAGCTATGCATATAATAAGTTACTATCCAGGCAGGCAAAAATAAGAATAGCATATTTCAGATCATCATCAAACCAATAGTTTGCTATGCAAGTGAGACATGGTGCCTGACAAAGAACATAGAAAAAACTCATTACTTTTGAAAACAAGATACTGAGAAAAATTTATTGACCAGTGAATTAAGGTAAACTGTGGAGAACAAAGGAAAATAGAGAACTCAGAAGGAGACCACATGGGTATGGGATATTATATTTTTTTGATATTTATGCTACGTGGAGTTCAGAACATAGAGAACAATCAACCAAACCATTCGACCCAACTATAAAAAATCTTGAGAAAATTGAATTTGAATATTTGCAAGCACAAACGAGTACTAGTAATTAAATCAGCTACCCCATCTGTCGGCATAGCTCACATGGTAGCTTTCTAGCCTTCCAACCATAGGGTTGGTGGTACGAATTATGCCCTGACAGTTTATTTTTTTATTTTTTCTATTGTGTTCGAATACTTACACAATTTTAATATCTAATGGTAATTTTTATGAAAAATGCACATATTTTTGTTTATTCATAATTTTTTATATTCCATAAAATGGTTTTAATAATTATAGTTTCAGTCAAAACACATAAGTTAAATTTTTACAGTTTTGGCTTCACTATTAGTTGACAACAGTAGTCTTTGTCTGTTTAGTTTGTGAAGAGATATGACGATCTTTTTGAAAAGTCATCTCCATAGCTACTAATGACTTTCCAAGAAGCTAACCTACTCAACCATCATTTTACATGGCAACAAAGTCATCAGCTCGTCTACATACACACAAATAAAAACTGACGAAACACGTGTAATTAGAGATCACAAAATGTTTATATAACTAAAGTCAAAAACAACGAAGAAAATATTTGTTACAATGGGATTCGAACCACTGACTCTATGATTAAGAGGTCAGAACGTTACCACCTGAGCTACACAGACAGGTGCTGTAATTGTTTTAATTATTGGTACTTACATGTACTAGCAAAACTTCAAAATCAACTTTTTAGAGTTGCGTTGAATGTCTTTGCCTGATTGTTATCTAAGTTCTGAACTTTGTGTATCATAAATATAAAGAAATTTTAAAATCCAACAGCCATGTGGTCTCCTTGTCAGAGAATTACATACACTAACTGACATTGTAGTGAGTGTTAAAACTAAAAGACTCAGATGGAACAGAGATGTGAGGAGGAGGGGGGGGGGGGAATACAGTAATATAGGTAGTAATGGATGAAGAAGTCAAAGGAAGGGGACCACTGGGATGTCACAGAACAAAATGGAAGGATAATACTACAGCAGACATAATGGAGATACTGGGCCTGGGACATGAAAATGCAGCTGACTGGGAGGCATGGAAAGCTGGACCGAGAGGCCAAGGACCAGCTGCAGTGTGTGTGTGGCTAGTATAAGTAAGTATCTGCATGATGAGAAGCATTTTCTGGGAATTGCCATGCACAGCAGATTCATATTGCCTTTAAGATTTAATGTCATGAGAATCTTTTCAAAGTTGTTCTACTTGAGTAGTTGTGTGTTTGAAGTTCTGTGAAGGTTGGAAGCATGTATTCAGCTGGTGTTATTTACTACTACTGATCTTGAAAAAGTAAGTAATCCTCTTCAAATAAATATTACCTGCAAAAAATAGACCTAAATCCTAAAATTTTTGAGCCTTTTCATTTTAATTACATATTACAAGTTTATAAAATTGGGTATTCACATGCAAACGATAATTTTTTAGATAATGAATCCTGAAGAATTTTAGGGAGAGAGGGGTGGGGGTGGATGTTATCATACTCTTTACCAGCCTCACAAGTGACAATAGCTGCAAAAAAAAAAAAAAAAAAAAAAAAAATATATATATATATATATATATATATATCTTGTCTTGTGATACTGGATGAGGATTATATGCTGTCAATTAGGACAGCAACATACAGCTTTGTGTTTGGAGAAAGTCAGTCAGCACCAGCAGGTAGCCCAAATGAAATCACGATGATTTGAAAAAAGAGGGCAGGAGGACGGGGTACATATGATAAACAAGAGGCAGGTGTTGTTGATAAATGTATGTGAATTGTTAAATAGATGGCAATAAATCTGTAGTACTTGCATCTACATTTTCCACTGCAGAACCACTAACTGAGATGAACCAATTGGATTTTTAATTCAAAGATAATATAACTGATGACTTGTGGAAAATGAACTAGGATTTAAGTGGGTGGAAGAGCATTAAATTTAGATACAGGATGTGCAAAGAAGAAAAGGGGAGTGGACAAGGCATGCAGCAAAGTCAATTTCCCAATAGATTGTTTAGCTGGACAATGTTAGGACATCAGTCTAACATTGCCTAAGAAGAAAGGTAAATGCAAGATGCCAAACTGCAAATTAAGTCCATCAGTTTTATACCGTACTAGAAGAGTTAGGCTCAACTGTGTTAAGGAAGAAAAGAACCAAAGTATGCCACCCTTAAATGTGGGCTTGCAAATAATGACATAGGTACACAGTTTTCTGGCATGTTAAAATATTTACTTCATCTATGTCTATATAAAGTAATGTAAATGTAATAACAATTAAGCAAATTCAAAATGAAAACCAAACTGTGGCAAAGGCAATACTAAGTGCAAAGAATCTGTAATTAATCATGTAATCTTAGAATATGGCTGCAGTAAAATATCTAAATGCCATTGACACAGTAGATAAGACTTCAAGACCCATGTTGTTGTTATGGTCTTCAGTCCGGAGACTGGTTTGATGCAGCTCTCCACCCTACTCTATCCTGAGCAAGCCTTTTCATTTCCTCATAAGAACGACAACCCACATCCACTTGAATCTGCTTACTATACGCGTCTCTTGGTCTCCCTCTGCGATTTTTACCCCACACACTTCCCTCCAATGCTAAATTTACGATTCCTCGATGTCTAAGAATGTGTCCTACCAAGCAATCCCTTCTTTTAGTCAGGGTGTGCCAAAAATTCCTTTTCTCACCAATTCTGTTAAGTACCTCTTCATTAGTTATGCAATCTACTCACCTAATCTTCAGCATTCTTCTGTAGCACCACATTTCAAAAGCCTCTATCCTCTTCCTGTCCGCACTGCTTATCGTCCATGTTTCACTCCCGTACAAGGCAACACTCCACACAAATGCCTCCAGAAAAGACTTCCACACAATGTCTATGGTTCATGGGGGTGGTCAAGACCCATATGTAAGTATAATCCGAATTTACAAATCTATTCTCACACTGTCCAATCCCTAACAAATAGATTTGATGACTTTAAAATTCTACTAACAAACGAGCTCAGTGACATCTCTGTGGCATGTCTTACAGAACATTGGCTTGATACTAACTGACCTCAAACTGTGTGATTGCTACTCCAGGATAAATGACAAAACATCATGGAGCAGCTATCTACACCAAACAACATATTGATTTTAGCCCACTGCCCTCCATAAAAGAAACAGGAACTGTAAGTGTCTTTGATAGTATAGCTATAAAACTAGATAGCCTAAACCTCATTATAGTCACAGTATACTGTTCACCATCCAGGAATCACATGACTTTCTGTACAAATATGACTACTTCTTAAATAAAGTAAGTCAGCAGAAATATGTCATAATTATATGCGGTGACTTAATATTGATTTCCTCACTGAAAATAGAAACAGGGAGATATTTACCGATCTCACCAAAGCATATAACCGGCAGGGCCTTGTAAATGAACCCACAAGAATAACACCCACATCTAAGACTACCTTAGACCGAATTCTTTTATAGTCTTCAGGGCCTGATTGTGGTGGGTCACCTTTATTAGGAGTAATTTCATGGTTTTTGTTAGTCTACTCTTTGTAATGTACTTTGTTAATCAGTAAATAACTTTTGTGTGTGTGTGTGTTTGATGTATTCAATATTGCTGTGATATCGGGTATAAAGGGCTAATCTGAAAATTTTAGACACAAAATTACGGTCAATTGAAGTCCGCGATATGACATATCAGGCTTGATCAATGACGTCATATCCGAGTTAAAGACGATAGTTTGTTTACAAGCAAATCATACATTATAGATTACGATTTTATGTTTAAAAAGTGATCTACAACTTCTTTCTGATAATTGGGTATAGGTTAACAAAATATTTTTTTTTCTTTTGCTTTTCTTTGCAAGTGAAAGCTGAAGGCACGAATTTTCGGGCTGAGGTCTGTGATCGGTGGTACATTCTATTGTGATAATCTGTAATTTACGATGATAATCACAGATGATTTATTATCTACAATACATAAGTAGCATGATATATCCCACATGTTTATATTTGTTGATATGTTTTGTTTTGCTAGCTGGTATATCTCTGTAGCATACCTGATGGGTTGTATGTGGTTCATTTAAGCCTGAAAGTAAAGACACGCAGATACCAAGAAAATAAAGACATCAGTGGGAGGACAGAATTTTTGTCAGGTGGTAATTTTACAATTTATAAGATGTGGCTGTTATTGCTAAAGAAACATTATGGTTCGATAGCCCATTGACATAATGAGAGACAGCACAAGTTTAGATTGGTTCAAGGAAAGAAATCAGCTGTGCCATGCAAAGAAATCCAGTATTAGCCTGGAGAGAGTTAGGTAAATAAAAGAAAACCTGAATAGTGACATCCCAAAGTGGGTTTGAACCATTGTCCCACTGTATTAGTACAATGTGATTACCACTGCACAAAAATCACTCATTTCATTATTGTAGTGAAGAAAATTAATCTGCAGTATAGTACTATGTGTATTTCATTCCTGTACATTGAACTGTTACAAATCAGTGAGGCGAGATAAGAACACCCTCACATTTTTCTTTAAGACAGAAGGGTAATCTGTGTTAGTACATTTGCTGGAGACAAATACAGTAACTGGTTGCTGAATACATTGTCTTAGATCGTGGTGCCACACAATCAGGATAAAGCTTGTTTCAAATAATTCAATGGGTAATTGTCATCTCAGAAGGATGATTTTCGGCAAAATTTAAGAATATTTGAGGTCATTATTTTCACATAATTTTAATATCCACGACTATTATAACTGTCTCACTATACAAACAATACTTTTTATTAAATTAGAGAATTTTGTATCAATCAGTGATTGGTAAAATTCGCATCTACGAGACTTAAGTTGGAAATAACTACTACCAAACCAGTAACAAATGGGAAACGAAACCCCGGCAAGAAAACCAGTTAAAAACCATCCTAAGATTGATTTGCAAGAAATCCGAAACCGCTCATGTGACTGAAACAAAACCCTGTTTTTGATTATAAACCGTGTTGAAGAGCATTTTACAATAAAAAAAAAAAACGCAACAATTTGTGTATTAATCGTCGTTCAAAGACACTAGGCAACAGCGAATCGTAAAATTAATACCCACAAATAAAAATTGTAGGCTAGTATAACTTGTGTGGCCACATTCTTGTAGGAACGTAATGCGCCTAAAAGAAAAGCACTGCAGAGACCGTGAGTTAGGACTGTAGTAATCAACAACGAAAGAATGGACTAGCGTGAAATTCTAATGTTGCGTTTATTTTCTGTGTTTCTACTAGAGCGAAATTACAAAAATAACGAGTACATTATTAAACTGCTTACGCTTGTTTTAACTGCTGACACGTTAGAACACTGGAACTTATTTTCTCTTACATAATGCCTACAAGCTAAACATGAACTCATATTCATCAGTAACATGTATTAAATGTGAAAGAGTTATCATTCGATTTCAATGACCCCCTACACTCCCAATGTAACTGTATTAAATGTTTTTCTTTTTCCTTTAATAATAACCATCTTTGCTGAAATTTGAGTAATAGATTACAGTAAGAAATAACAAAAAATGCTGATTCACATATGTCTCGACAATTTTTGTTATTCATCAGTGATAATTAAACCAATGCAACCAAAACAAATCGTCATGATCATTTTTGTTTTTAGGGTACGTACCAAACATCTTTACTACACCACGGACTGTAAAGAGATTACTCTTTTCGTGACCAGAGCAAGGAGGTTAGAAGACAAGAGTAACTACCACTTCCTACGGAACTATCTCGAGGCAGTATGAGATGTTTTTCTATGGAGGTAAGAATAAACTAAGGAGATAAAATTTTTATCCATTATGGACGAGGGACACTGCGACTGTGGTGAAATAAGGTATCTTGAATGACAGCAACCAGTCGCCTTTTATGCAAAATGTTTTTATTACATTTCTCCATTTACGAAATCCGGTTTTCGTCTTCCGGAAGATGTGTCGCATGTAAAAGTGGTAATTACCGGTTTCGATATGCCTAACATATCATCATCTGAGGTTCGTTCGAAGAGCTGCATGCATGCAGATCCTGCAGCAGCAATGCAGGCACTACTGCGCATGCGCTGCGAAGATGACGTCACGTGCCGTGCATCGAGGCCAACGAGAGAGACAGGCCGCGGCGCGGCTGTCAAATTACGTAAGCAAGGTAGGACTGAGCCGGCGCGATCGCTAGCTGAGTGGGCCGCTGCTACGGGGCAGTGGACTGTGCCCCAGCGCCCGGCCAATCCGCTAGCGATCTCGCCGGCTCAGGCCTACCTTGCTTACGTAATTTGACAGCCGCGCCGCGGCCTGTCTCTCTCGTTGGCCTCGCCGTGCATGCTGCCGGAGCTCTTCGAATACTAACCTGCAGCCTGCAGTTTGCATATCACGTGTGTGCTCACTTGTTCTGTGTAGCAAGAGAGCGATTTATTGTGCTAGCATCTAAAAGTAAATTACTTTCTTACGTTTAAGGAATTGAAGTGTTCGTGTAATAGTTTATTTCCGTGTAATCCAGTATGTAAATTTCCATATTAAGTCTTCCTTTATTTGCAGGCGCAGAATTTTTAAAGTTCCAAGCTCTCGCATCCGCACCTACTCTTGTAGCTGCACAGTTACCTGAAAAAGAATAGGAACCACCTACACAGGAATCGGTGTGGAGCACGGAAGCCACATTAGCGTTAATAGAGTTTTACGAGAATAATAAAGAAACACATGAAAATGTTCTACAAATTCATCTTCCGAATACTGCGGAACCACATATTCACTTTTCTGCCTTTTATTTCGGCGCAGAATTTCATCGAAATCGTCATCACTGGACACAAAATCTGAATCGCTCAACATTTGGAACAAATGGAATTGGCAAATGCTCTTGTAACTATATTTGGTTGTGTGGCCATCTTCCGAAGCGGCTATTAAAATCGAGTATATTACGTAATCCAACTTATGCTGACTGCAATTAAAGACTTTTGTTTTACACTAGACGCGTTTCGATTTTTATTTTAAAAGCGTCTTCTGTGGTCTATAAATGATGTAAAGGTTTGTTTATATTCATAGATTGAAAGTTTATGCACATTAGGCCTATGTGTTTTTAAATTTATATACGGTCTACTCACGGTGTTGTCTCTTCTTTACATCTCACTGCTGATTTTCCGACTTGTTGGCTGGGTTGGTTGGTTCCTGACGTGTGTTTTTCGGTTTGTACGGCACTTTTCGCCTGTTTTTGTGGCGTTTCTTCCGTTTCATTTATTATCACTTCAGTTAAAACAGGCGAAAAGTTCCGTACACTACCGGAAAATACACGCCAGGAACCAAACAACATCAGACAATAAGACGGAAAACAGTAGTGGATGTAAAGAAGAGACAACACCTTGAGTAGATCAAATATCAATTTAAAAACGCACAGGACTAACGTGCACAAAGTTGTTTTTTAAAACTGTTTTTAATCTATGCATACAAAACAAACCATACAACCTTTATATTTACAGTTCACTGAAGATACTTTTAAAATAAAAAGCGAAACGCGTCTGGTGTAAAACGAATGTCTTTAATTTCAGTCTGCATAAGACGAATTACCTATTATAGAAAATTTTGCTTTTCTAATTTTTAGAGGTGATTTCATATAACCAAAAATAGTACTTATAAAATAAAATACTAATACATCAATAAACACAAACAAATAACGAACTTCCTTTACAAGCAGTACATTAAACGCAGAACGACAGAAGTAACATGTAGTACACTTATATACTACAACGCTGTGGATTTCCGAAAACTTTGAACAAAGGCGCTTCTTATACCCCCACATACACATCTGATAGTTATGCGCATGCGCGAGTCTGCTGCATGAGCTGCAGGGAGAATTTCCTCCTGCAGCTCCTGCCTGCATGAGCTGCAGGCCTGCAGCTCTTCGAACAGCCGGCAGACTGCAGGCAGGCTGCAGGAGCGGCGCCTGCAGCTCTTCAAACGCGACTTTTCGCACTGCGCATGCGCTGCAGCATGAATGTAGCTCTTCAAACGAACCTCTGATGGTGAACGGTATTTTATGTTACAGATAGTGTGTAGTGGGATTTGTGCATCTGTTATAATTACAAAAAACAAGCATAACTGTATTGACTTAGGTCTAAATGTTGCCACTTACAATTTGTGTTATCCATAAATCCATTGTCACAATTGGTAGCATGCACACATTAATTGTGCTGCTATGCCCTTCACATGTATTACACAGGGTTATTGGTAGCATGCACGTATTTATTGTGCTGCTAAACCCTTTATACATTTTTTTTTTTTTTTTTTTTTTTTTTGGGATGCTTCTAGATAATCTTAGGTATTGCGGTATGAGAGGGACAGTGCAGGGGTGGTTTAAATCACAGTTAACTGGAAGAGTGCAGAAAGTTGAAATAAGCAGTTCACATGGTATAGATGAAACAATTAATTCCTCTAACTGGGGAGTTATCAAAAATGGGGTCCCACAAGGTTCGGTCTTGGGTAGTATGCTGTTCTTAATATATAATAATAACTTGGCATTCTACATTCACGCAGATGCTAAGTTAGTTCTTTTTGCTGATGATACAAGTATAGCTATCACACCTTACAAACAGGAATTAACTGATGAAATTGTAAATGATATATTTCAGAATGTTATTAAGTGGTTCTCTACAAATGGACTTTGATTAAACTTTGATGAAACCCAGTATATACAGTTTCATACAGTAAATGGCAAGACACCATTAATAAATTTAGACTTTGAACATAAATCTGTAGCTGTGTTGTTGTTGTGGTCTTCAGTCCAGAGCCTGGTTTGATGCAGCTCTCCACAATACCCAATCCTGAGCAAGCCTCTTCATCTCCACATAAGAACGACAACCTACATCTGTCTGAATCTGCTTACTGTATCCATCTCTTGGTCTTCCCCTGCGATTTTTTCCCCACACACTTCCCTCCAATGCTAAATTCACAATTCCTTGATGTCTAAGAATGTGTCCTACCAATCTATCCCTTCTTTTAGTCAAGGTATGCCAGAAATTCCTTTTCTCCCCAATTCTGTTCAGTACCTCCTCATTAGTTACGCGATCCACCCACCTAACCCTCAGCATTCTTCTGTAGCACCATATTTCAAAAGCCTCAATCCTCTTCCTGTCCGCACTGTTTATCGTCCATGTCTCACTCCCATACAAGGCAACACTCCATACAAATGCCTTCAGAAAGGACTTCCTTAGGTTTAAATCAATATTCGATGTTAACAAATTTCTCTTTTTCAAGAAAGCTTTTCTACCCATTGCCATTCTGCATTTTATATCCTCTGTACTGCGACCATCATTTGTTATTTTACTGCCCAAGTAACAGAACTCATCTACCTCCTTTATTGCTTCGTTTCCCAATCTAATTCCTTCAGCATCACCTGATTTTCTTACACTGCACTCCATTACCCTAGTTTTACTCTTGTTAATGTTCATCTTATATGCACCTTTCAGCACACTGTCCATTCCGTTCAATTGCTCTTCCAGGTCCTTTGCTGTATCTGACAGAATTACTATGTCGTCGGCAAAATGCAATGTTTTTAATTCTTCACCCTGAACTTTAATTCCTTCTCCAAATTTCTCCTTGCTTTCCTTTATAGCTTGCTCAATGTACAAATTTAACAACAATGGAGAAAGACTACAACCCTGTCTTACTCCCTTTCCAACCACTGCATCCCTTTCATGCCCTTCAACTCTGACAGCCGCTGTCTGGTTTTTGTACAAGCTGTAAATAACCTTACGTTCCCTATATTTTACTCCTGCTTGCTTCAGAACTTGAAAGAGTTTGTTCCAATCAACATTGTCAAAAGCCTGTTCCAAATCTACAAAAGCTAGAAATGTAGGTTTGCCTTTTCTTAATCTATCTTCTAGGATAAGCCGTAACGTGAGTATTGCCTCCCGTGTTCCTACATTTCTCCTGAACCCAAACTGATCTTCCCCGAGGTCGGGTGCTACCAGCTTTTCCATCCTTCTGTATATAATTCGCGTTAATATTTTGCAGCCATGACTTATTAAACTGATGGTTCTGTAGTTTTCACACCTGTCTGCGCCTGCTTTCTTAGGGATGGGGATTATAACATTTTTTTAAAGTCTGAGGGTACTTCACCTGTCTCATACATCTTACACACCAGTGAAACAATTTTGTAATGGCTGGTTCTCCCAGAGACTTCAGCTAAGGTAGAATATTCAAAATTTTTAGGTGTTTGCATTGACGAATATCACACATTGAAGACCTGCTGAAACCTTTGAGTTCAGCTACGTAAGCTATCAGGTTCATTGCAAAATTTGGTGATATACATCTCAGTAAATTAGCTTACTATGCCTATTTTCATTCACTGCTTTCATATGGGATCATATTCTGGGGCAATTCAACACTGAGTAAAAAAGTATTCATTCCACAAAAGCGCGTAATCAGAATAATTGCTGGAGCCCACTTAAGATCATCATGCAGACATTTATTTAGGGATCTAGGGATCTTCACTGTAGCTTCACAATATATATATTCAGTCATGAAATTTGTTGTTAACAATCCGACCCAATTCAAAAGTAATAGCAGTGTGCATAGTTACAACACTAGGAGAATGGGTAATATTCACTATTCAGGGTTAAATCTAACTTTGGCACAGAAAGGAGTGAATTATGGTACAACAAAAGTCTTTGCTCACTTACCAAGCATCAAAAGTCTGACAGATACCCAACTAGTATTTAAAAATAAATTAAAGGAATTTATGATTGGCAACTCCTTCTACAATGTAGATGAATTTTTAGATAAAACTTAAAATAAATAAATAAATAAAAATGTAGATAATATTAACAATATTGATTGTCATGTATGGACAACATTTACTAAACTGAAATGTTTCACATTATTATGAAATGTCGTATAAATGATCTATGGAACAAGTATTAATCTAATCTAATCTAGTCTGTATTATACAATTAACACACGCTATACAAATGTAAAAAAACAAAAGAACTTTGCCAAAGATGTTGCACAAAGATTTTTTATAGGTACATCACCCTTTGGTTGACACTTGCATTATTTGGTAATTACATATTTGATTAAGGATATGTCATGAACCTAAGTTATATAATTTTTAATATATTAATGTTAATTATTTGTGGTTCAATAGTTTTAAATTATTACAAGTCTTATTTTTATTTTTGTAACATAACGAAACAGGGCAAAATTTTGGCAATAATTTAATAGTAGTTTAAAGATGTCTTGGCGGCCATTGCTTCAATGCGTTTTATGGCTGGGTTACATTGCACCATCGCCCTTTATTCTTACCTCCATGTTGATCAGAAATTGATATTGCGTGACCAGTCAGCTTGTAGAAGATGTCATCCATATTCCATTGCGCTCTTTGCTTCCACAGTGAGTGCCCCGTTAGCTGCTTTCGTTGTTGCAAATATATTTTGTTTTTACTATGTTGCTGCTTTTTTATTTCATTGTTGCTGTTTTTTTGTTATTTTGTTGTTGCTATCTTTTTGTTATCATGAATGAATCGCACAAAACGTTCCAAAACTGTGAGCAATACAGTTCTGTGTTAAACATTCAGAAGAACCTCTACACCGACAAGAGGGAAGTTCATATTGCCGCGAGAGACACCCGTCGGTGTTCTCTGGAGATGCTGGACAGGACCCCAACAAATGGTTAAAAGGGTTCGAGTCGCCAAGTACAACAGGTGGAATCATACGATGTGCTTGGCCAACGTTTATTTCTACCTGGACGGTACAGCCCAGCAATGGTTCGAAAACAACGAAGACAAGTTGAATGACTGGGAGACGTTCCAGGAGGAACTTAAGAAGACGTTTGGAGACCGCCAGCGAAAAATCCGCTCGGCGGAAGAACAACTGAAGAACCGGGCCCAACAACATGGTGAGCCGACACAATCGTACATACAGAGTGTTTTGGCCCTGTGTAATGTAGTCAATCCAAACATGACTGAAGCGGACAAAATCACGCACATGATGAAGGGAATTGCAGAAGATATGTACCAAGCTCTTCTGATAAAAGACTTCGCTACGACAGAAGAGTTCATCAAGTGGTGCCAGCGTATTGAAGAGATGCAACAAAGGAGGGTTGGATGCAAGAAGTATGACAGACTTCCAAATGTAGTCCCTACAGCTGTTGTGGAAGACCAGCAGGACTTGGCTTCTCTCATACGACAAATCGTGAGAGAAGAATTACAACAGTGCGTGGCAGCCGGGACTATTAGACCGAGCGAGCATCAGATTATGGCCATGGATGTGAGCCCTGTGAGTCACAAAGTAGCCGATGCTGCTGAGGACGAGGTATTTCAAACATTAGCTCCTGTCTGCCCCGTCAATCGCACCCGACGTGAAGAATGGCGTCGCCCTGCTATGACTTACGCTGCAGCCACCAAACAGCAGCCCATGAACCGACCGACACGACCACAGCCAACTCCCCCGATAACTATGACGCCCCGCAGAACAGACTTCTGGAGGACAGAAGACAACACACCACTGTGTTTCCACTGTGGATGCCCTGGACATGTCGTACGCTACTGCAGAGAGAGGAGGCGAGTATTCGATGATTATTTTGCCGCAAGACGTCAGCCGTCGGAGCAGTTCTATCCGAGGCAGTCACCTGCTGATGAGTTCAGTCGACCTATGGGACGAAGCCCATCGCTGTACCCTAGACGAGGTCGCTCCCCGACGCGCCGCAGCCGTTCACCATCGTCGTACAGACGTACCATCCGCTCCCCTAGCCGCCGCGCCCAGGAAAACTAAGCGAGGCGACCATCTACGGAGGTGAGGCCGCCGCAGATGAAAATCCTCCATGGACGATAGTCGCCAAGATGTCGGGAAATCTCATCGACGTCATAATCGACGGCCAACCTGTCCGGGCACTTGTTGATTCAGGAGCCTCTTTTTCTGTATTATCGGATAATTACCGCCGCACACTAAAGAAGACAATGTTCTGTGATATCGGAGCAACTGTGCTGAAGGTCGCGAATGGAAAGTACGTCCATCCAGCAGGAACTTCTGTCGCAAGAATAACCATCAACAACAGGAAGCAGCCGTTTGAATTTGTCGTGTTAACAGAATGTAGTCATAATGTCATCCTCGGATGGGACTTCCTTCAGGCATCCCAAGCTATCATTGACTGTGGAAGATCTGAGCTGCAAATTGAAGAAGTTGTTCCGCCAGATACACGTAATACAGAATTTTCTGGGAAGTTATTCGTCGTTGACAATGTGACGATACCGCCGTTGACAATGAGAAGAGTTGCAGTCACAACCACAGATGACTGGTTAAACTGTGAAGTTCTTGTTGATAGTAAAAAGTTTATCAGGCTCACAAAAGAAATTTACATACCAGCGGCTATCATAAGCATTACCGGTGGTCAAGGAGAGATTTGGATCACAAATCGTCACGAACAGTCACAACTTATCCCGAAGGGAATGTGTATCGGGACAGCTGAACCAATCCAGGACGGTGAGCTCAACGTCATCAATGAAGACCCATGCCCTGCTATTAGTACAGACAACACGCTGGAGGAAACAAACGTGGAACTGCCAATAGGGCCTGGACTGACCAAGGAACAACGCCAGCGGGTGTTAGGTATACTACGCCAATTTTCGGGTGCATTCACACCTCAGCAGGGGAAAAGTCAGATGAAAAGGCCCACGATAAAGCACCGTATCAATACTGGGGACCATCCGCCAATTAGCCAGCGTTCGTATAGAGTGTCGCCAGCTGAAAGACGGATAATTCGGGAGGAAGTGGAGAAGATGTTGCGAGATGACATTATTCAACCTTCGGAGAGTCCTTGGTCGTCTCCGGTGGTCCTCGTAAAGAAGAAGGATGGCACGTGGCGATTCTGTGTCGACTATCGGCGGCTGAACAGTATCACAAAGAAAGATGTCTACCCATTGCCGCGTATTGATGACACCTTAGACTGCTTGAAAGGAGCTACATACTTCTCAACTATGGACATGCAGACAGGTTACTGGCAAATCGAGGTTGACGAAGCTGACAGGGAGAAGACGGCTTTTATTACACCTGACGGTCTCTATGAATTTAAAGTAATGCCATTTGGATTATGTAATGCTCCAGCCACATTCGAACGCATGATGGACAACTTGCTTCGACACCTTAAGTGGACGACGTGTCTCTGCTATTTAGATGACATTGTCGTTTTCTCGAAAACATTTAAAGAACATCTGAGTCGCCTGTCAACTGTGTTGTTGAAGTGTGTTCAGGATGCAGGTCTCAGCCTCAATCCAAAGATGTACCTCTTTGTCGCCAAAGAGAAAAAAATCCTGGGGCACCTAGTCAACGGAGATGGTGTCCGTCCTGATCCAGATAAAGTAAGGGCAGTCACAGAATTTCCAACTCAGCACATTCGTGATGTGAGAAGTTTTCTCGGGCTGTGCTCATACTACCGACGTTTCGTAAAAGGATTTTGTAAAAAGGCACGTCCATTACAAGAACTTCTGCAGGGAGACGCCAAATTTTACTGGGATGAGACAAAAGAAAGAGCTTTCCGAACACTTAAGGAGGCTCTAACTTTCGCACCAGTGCTAGGCCTTGTACGACGAGAATGCAGGAACGGAACTTCACACAGACACCAGTGGCTATGGGATTGGTGCAGTGCTTGTACAAGGTCAGGAAGGTGCCGAAAAAGTGATAGCCTATGCGTCAAGAGTACTCTCAAAGTCCGAAATAAACTACTCTACAACTGAAAAAGAATGTCTCGTGGTTATCTGGGCTATCAACAAGTTCCGGCCGTATTTATTCGACAAACCGTTCCCCGTCGTGACAGACCACCATTCTCTGTGTTGGCTGACTAGCTTGAAGGATCCATCAGGTCGACTGGCAAGATGGGCACTAAGACTCCAAGAGTACGATGTCACAGTGGTAGTCAAGAACGGGCGCATACACAAGGATGCCGACTGCCTTTCGAGGAATCCATTAGTGGAACACAACAGCATTAATGAAATTTCAGCTCTCACTGAATTAGATGACGTTACAGCTGAACAGAGGAAAGATCCAACACTATTAAAAATGATAGAGGCCTTGGAGAAAAGAGAACCGACCAATGGAGAGTTCCAACTTATAAACGGAACATTGTACAAGAGCAACTACGATCCACTGGGCCCCAAATGGCTACTTGTTGTTCCAGCTCATCTCCAGCCAGCTATTCTCAAATATTTCCATGATGCTCCAATATCCGGTCATCTGGGATTCGTGAAGACCCTAGTCGGAATCAGACGCAGGTATTACTGGAAAGGTCTCTACCGATCTGTCAAGCACTATGTGAGTCACTGTAAAGAGTGCCAGCGACGGAAGCATGTGCCGCAATTACCTCCAGGACATGTCGTACCGATTCCGCCGGCAGCAGCTCCATTCCACCGAGTTGGAATCGATCTTTTAGGGACGTTCCCGAAGTCGACAACCGGTAACCGTTGGATAATAGTCTGCACTGACAACCTCACACGCTACGCCGTCACCAAACCTGTGCCGACTGCAGAAGCTCCAGAGATCGCAAAATTCCTTGTAGAAGACATTATTTTGAAGCATGGAGCACCACGTGTCATGATATCTGATCGTGGAAAAGTATTCCAGTCAAAACTAGTATCAGAGGTAATGTCACGGTGCAACATTGTCCACAGAATGACAACTGCATACCATCCTCAGACAAATGGTCTTACGGAACGTTTTAACAAAACTTTAGCCGACATGCTGTCGATTTACGTCGATGTTGAGCAGAAGGATTGGGATACAATTCTGCCAGTCGTGACATTTGCTTACAATACCGCAAGACAAGACACCACAGGCTTCACTCCGTTTTTTCTGATCCATGGCCGTGAAGCTGAGACGACAATGTATACGCTGTTCCTGTTCCAACCGGACGACACTCAGCATGACTATGTTAAACAGCTCATCACCAAGGTGGAAGAAGCAATACAGCTGGCTCGCATACAGACACTGGACGCCCAGGAGAAGGACCGTCAGCGGTATAACGACAAGCACCGACCTGTTGTGTACAGCCCAGGAGATCTGGTATGGATTTTTACCCCTGTACGGAATATTGGACTGTCAGAAAAGTTATTGAAGCGATACTTTGGTCCGTATCGTGTCATACGCCGCCTGTCAGACGTCACATACGAAGTTGAGGATTATGAGCCGTCGTCGAAACGTCAAAAACGAAGAGACATTGTTCACGTCCTGCGCATGAAGTCTTACTACGAACCTGAAGAGCAGGTAGACGACAATGGCGTCTTGTTCAAGGACTTTAAGGACGGTAATGTTCCTGATGAAGCCACGACAGGAACGTCTGTCGTCAATAATCGCGGAGAAGGGAAGGATTCTCTTGAACTGTCATACAGAGGATCCATGACACGGTCAAGATTCAGGACATTGCAACTGGCTCCACAGGGATCATAACAGCGGGTCGCTGTTTCTCCAGGAGAGGGAGCAGTGCCGCGAGAGGCCACGAAAACCAACTGCCGGCGTGGCGCAGGGGATAGCGTCACGGACTGCAGAGCAGAAGGTCGCCGGTTCAATCCCGCCCACCGGCAAAAATTTATTTCTTTGTAATTCACAATTGCAGAAGGTTCTACATCTTTCTTATGTTCACTTGTAAATTCTACTTGTTTCTTATGGTAACTGTTCTTCTAATCTCTGGTAAATTCTGTCTGTGTATAAATAGCAGAGCACTCTGCCTGAGTGGCAGTCAGTGCTGCGTGTATGTTGAGTTCGTAATAAACGTGCTTTCAGTATAAGTGCTGTGTTTAGTTGCCTTCTAAGTCAAGCCTACTTCCATTGCAACGTGACAATATAATTGAAAACATTCGCCTGCAGAAAAATAGAAAAGGTAGTGTCTTTGCTGCGGAATTGCAACATCAAGATGCACTTAATTGAAACGACATGAAATAACATGTTAATCCACTAGAGTTTCTTGGAATAACTTCCTACCCTATAAATCTGTGACATCTAATTACTTGACAAGAAACAGTGTTGTACAATGAAGTACTGTCATTTGTCTACATAGGTTTACTACAATGGATGAAAACCAAATATGAAAAATTCGATGATTATGTCAAGCTAAGGAATTTTTGTGTAAACAATTCATGAAATGTTCTGATATTTTCAGTGTTTAACTGTCAAGTTTGTTACGTCAGAGTACTTTATCACACACACCCATACACACACAGAGCATCATTTTTATGAACCTGATTCGTGATTGTGTGTTCAGAAGATAAATTGATATACTCAGTTTTGGAATGCGGGTGAGTTACTATGAACAGCATAGTGAACACATTATCATAGTAAAGATAGACACGAAGCCAACCGTGACCACAGTAGTGCAAGTTTATATGCCAACTAGCACGGCCGATGATGAGGATATCGAAAAAGTGTATGAGGAGATAAAAGAAATCATTCAGAAAGTTAAGGGAGACGAAAACTTGATTGTGATGGGGGACTGGAACTCGGTAATAGGAAAGGGAAGTGAAGGAAATATAGTAGGTGAATATGGACTGGGAAAAAGGAATTAAAGAGGAGATACCTTGGTAGAATTTTGCGCAGAGCACAATTTAATGATAACCAACACTTGGTTTAATCATCATGAACGAAGGCTGCATATGTTTAAGAGGCCAGGAGACACTGGAAGGTACCAGATTGACTTTATAATGCTAAGGAATAGATTTAGAAACCAGGTTCTAAACTGTAAGACATATCCAGGGGCAGATATAGACTCTGGCCATAACTTATTGGTTATGAAATGCAGATTAAAACTTAAGAGACTGCAGAGAGGTAGAAAAGTTAGGAGATGGAACCTGGACAAATTGAAGGAACCAGAGGTAGTTGAGAGTTTCAGAGGGAGCATTAGGCAGGGATTGGCTGAAACGGGGGAAAGTAATACAGTCGAAGAAGAATGCGTAGCTCTGAGAGATAGGGTAGTGAAAGCAGCAGAGGACCATATAGGCTTAAGGACAAGGCCTAATAGAAATCCCAGAATAACACAGGATATACTGAAATTAATTGATGAGAGGAGAAAATATAATAATAGTGAAACAGGAAAAAGGGAGTACAAACGTCTGAAAAATGAAATTGACAGGAAGTGCAGACTGGCTAAACAGGAATGGCTAGAGGACAAATGCAGAACCGTAGAAGAATGCATAACTAGGGGAAAGATAGATACTGCCTACAAGCAAATAAAAGAGATATTTGGAGACAAGAAAAGCAGCTGTATGAATATCAAGAAATCAGACGGAAAACCAGTACTAAGGAAAGAGGGGAAATCTGAACTGTGGAAGGAATATATAGAGGTCCTGTACAAAGGAAATAAACTTGAAGGTAGTATTCTAGAAATGGAAGACGAAGTGGAGGAAGATGAGATAGGAGATATTACAGAGCGCTGAAGAACTTGAGTCGAAACAAGGCCCCTGGAGTAGATGATATTCCGTCTGAACTGCTGATATCCTTAGGAGAGGCAGTTGTGAAAAAATTGTATGCAAGATGTATGAACAGGGGAAATACCCTCCGACTTCAAGAAGAATCAGTTTAAGAAGTCATGGTTGCAAAATACTAACACGAATTATTTACAGACGATTGGAAAAACTTGTGGAATCCGACCTTGGGGAAGATCATTTTGGATTTAGGTGAAATGTAAGAACACGGGAGACAATACTCACATTACGACTTATCTTAGAAGATAGGCTAAGGAAAGGGAAACCTACGTTTTTAGCGTTTGTCGATTTGGAGAAAGCTTTTGATAATTTCGACTGGAATACACTATTCCAAATTCTAAAGGTAGCAGGGGTAAAATATGGGGGGCGAATTCAACCTATACAAAAACCAGACAGCGGTTATTAGAGTTGAAGGGCAAGAAAGGGACGCAGAGGTTGGGAAGGGAGTAAGACAGGGTGTTAGCCTTTCCCCAATGTTCAATCAGTACAATGAGCAGGCAGTGAAGGAAAAGAAGGAGAAATTTGAAGAGGGCATTAAAGTGCAGGGAGAAGAAATAAAAACATTGCGGTTTGCTGATGACATAGTGATTCTGTCAGAGAGCGCAAAAGATCTGGAAGAGCTATTGAATGGAATGGACAGTGTCTTGAAAGGAAGATATAAGATGAACATTAACAAGAGTAAAACGAAGGTAATGGAATGCAATGTCAGAAAATCAGGCATTGCTGAAGGAATTAGATTAGATAATGAGACAATAAAAGTAGTGGATGAATTTTGTTATTTGGGTAGTAAGATTACTTCTGATGGCTGAAGTAAAGAAGATATAAAATGCAGAATGGTTCTGGGAAGAAAAGCGTTTCTAAAGAGGCGAAACTTGTTAACATCCAATATTAATTTAAATGTTAGAAAGTCCTTTCTGAAAGCATTTGCCTGGAGTGTAGCATTGTATGGGAGTGAAACGTGGATGATAAGGAGAATCGGGGAGAATAGGAGTTTCTGGCATATTGTGACTAAGAGAAGGGATAGATTGGTTTCTGAGACATCAAGGAATTGGCAAGTTAGCATTAGAAAGAAGCGTGTGGGGTAAAAATCGTAGAGGGAGACCGAGAGACGAATATAGCAAGCAGATTCAAAAGGATGTAGGTTGCTGAACGTATTCTCAGATGAAGAGACTTGCACAGGACAGGGTAGCATGGAGACCTGCATCAAACCAGTATATGGACTGAAGACCACAACAACAACAAGGTCAATCACTACTTGTGCGAGTGGAAATTAGTAATTTACTCATTTTCTATTTAATGAAAGTCCTTAGGTACAACTGAAGATAGTTAATCAATTACTTGTTATTCATTTATAGATATTGCCTGTTTTGGCCAAATGTGACAGTGAGCAGCTTGCACTTGAAATCTTGGGTCTATTGACAAGTCATTGCTAGTGTTGGTAAGGTTGAACCAAGGAGATTAGAATAAAGGGAGGTACCGTTACGTATGCATTGGTTTAAGGCAGAGTGGCCTTGCTTTTGGCCCAAAACCAAGATTTCTCACTTAACTCTTTCGCTGCTATGCCCATATCAATACGGGAGGTAATTGCTACACATCAGGTGCTAAGCCTGAATATATAGGGCGTCCTTCCAGTTTCATATGCTGCACCAATTTTGAAACTGTTTATTCTATTTATTTGCCTTGATAAGTACCGCTCTCTGTTATGACTGGTTTTAACACTCTAAGCTTAACATTGGAGTTGTACTGCGTCATTCTTTGTTGTACTGCATGTTTCTTTGTTGTTTACTTACTATAGTATACAGAATGGCATCTTTCTCTTATGTTTGTCTCAGTGAAAGAGACGTATCAGTGTTAAATGAGTTATTGAGCACCTTGGAAAGTGAAGATGAAGATCCTAGTTTCAATTACATAGACAGTGATGTAAGTGATGATGAAACTCCAGCCCATTTTCGTTTTGATAATGCACGTTTATGTGACAATTCAGATGCTGCCAATGCTGCCTGCTGATGTGCACCGTCGCCGCCTGTGAAACAAACTGAAGAAACGTTTCACTGGGTAAACAGCGAGTTTCATCCAAAAGCCCGAATTCTGGTATCAAAGACGTATTTTGCTATGTAAACAATACACCTGAAATATTAGATTATTTCGAACGTTTTGTTACTCCAGAACTTACGAGTAAAATAGCTTTCGAGATGAACAAATATTTCCAGCATTTGTGTTTTACTACAGATCCAGCATTCTCATCCAGAATACATAAATGGAAAGACACAAACTCCAAATTAATTTACTTGTTTTTGGTAGTAACGATGCTAATTTCTGGGAATAAAAAGTTGACCCTGAACAACAGTTGGTCTACCAATAAATTACTGCAAACTCTAATTTTTGCTTAGACAACGCTGAGAGACTGCTATATCTTGCTACTTAGGATGCTGCATTTTTGTGATAATGAGCAACAAGAACCAAATAATAGACTGTTTAAAACAGAAATGGTGTTGAATGCCATTATAAAAGTGCATAGCGAAAATTTTTATCCTTATGAAAATTTTTTCGTAGAGGAGTTTTTAGTGCTTTTCAAAGGTATATAGAGATGAAAAGACATAGATTTGGTGTAAAATGTCATGTTATAGCAGACTATATGTTAGACTTTATAAACTATACAGGTGGATAAGCAGGGCTGAATGTATTTGATAAAACAATGGGCATTTCTGTCTCTGTAGTCTTGTAACATATGCAGCCATTCCTTGGCAAAGGTCACAGTCTATACACAGACAATTGGTATATGACACCACTTCTTGCTGGTTTTTTTGCATAGAAATCAAACAAATCTGTGTGAAACAGTTAGACGTGATAGGAAAAAATGCCTTCCCTTGAGAAACCACAAGTAAAAGGAGAGCCATGAAGTAAAAATTGTGGACATATTATGATTGTGAAATGGCTTGACCAAAAAGTTTTCAACATGTCGACTACTATTCATGCTGACACAGTGTTACCAACTGGTTGAACATCAGAAAAACTAGAGAACCGAGTATGAAACCTCTGCATTCAAGAATATAACAAAAATATGGGAACAAGAGACAAAATCGATATGCTGCTAAATTCAATTAAATGTTTTGATAAAACAATTAAGTAGTAAAAAAAGTATTTCTCTATCTCATAGACTTTGCTATGGTGAATTCTTATGCTATGTATAAACTAAAAACAGAGGCAAAGCTACCATTAGCCAAATTTCCATTAGTACGAATAAGACAGCTCATCAAGAAGTAAGCAACGAACTGCGGAAGAAAAAAAAACTATTAGGGTTTCTTCTGATAACTTGCCTATGAGACTGACAGGCCGCCACTTTCCACAGTTAGTTCCACCCATACCTGGAGGAAAACAAAATCATCAAAGATATTGGTACGTGTGTTACTATACTCAGCTGGCTCCAAAAAGAAAAAGGGGCACAAAATATCAATGTAGAGAGTGCAATGTGTATTATCAATTGTTTTCAAAAGTATTATACGTTGCAGAAAATCTAAGTAAATGTTTTTGTAAAACTGTAAAAAATAATTATTACTAATACTCAGCTTGGCTCAAAAAGAAAGAACATGCAATATCAAAGTAGAGACTGTACTGTCAGTTCGTGTATTATTAATTGTTTTCAAAAGTATCATTGGTTGTAGAATTTCTAAGTAAATGATTTTGTAAAAAAATAACAATAAAACTAAAAATAATAATAAAATAAAATATTATTCTGTCATATCTGGCTGCCTGTGAATTTAATGTCTTTCTCTTGATGAGAACAAAATAATAGAAAAAAATCGACTGGGCATAAGAGCGCTTTCCTGACAACATAGTGGGGAAAAAATTCGATTGCGAGAAACTCCGTTTCTCTTGCCACACACAGGTGTTGCAAATGCATTCGTGATGTCACAGCGAAACACTTAAAACCCTGTGTGAATATTGCCCTCTTTATGTAAACTCACTAAATCAACAGTCACATGGGAGTGTTTACTTAGATATGACGATACAATTCAACGACTAGAACTACTATACACATGTACTACAACAAATGGTTTGGGCACCAACAAATGCTGGTGTGCGCATTTTGCAGGCTACACTTTTCGGTCTTAGGGCATTTCCAGACATTCTAACCTACTTTGGTTCAACACTGAGAGCTACGTTGAGTTGGAAACTATGACAAATGTGAATGCAGAATGAGTTATGGTTGCAAAGGGATCTGCAGTGACACATAGTGTCAACATTTCCGCTATATTTATTTTCACATATTTAAATTACATTTCTTTATAACAATTTAAACTTACAGTTAATCACAGGTAAAAAGAAAAGAAATACATCTCCATTAAATATTTTGGTGCATCCTCTGCACATACCATACAAGAAACTAAATAAATTACAATGAGGACCTGCTACATAATATTTACCTTCTTTGCTTAATGTAGATTAACAACTTCAACATGAGATGGGAATTATCAAAAAGATAGAATATACATAGAGAGACGTTGACAGAATCTTTAGCGCTCCCTGCGGTGCCATGCTGTACTATAAGTCGCTATATTTTCGGAAGTCTGGAAGTGGCTTAATGAAATTGAGATAGTATGTGTGTGAACCAAGGAGGTAAGCATTTCTTTTAGAAGATGTGACTAATGCTTGTGTATCATATAATTGTACCAACAGAACAAATAAAACTGAAAATTTTTGTTTCTTCACATGATTACTGTTTAAAATATTACATGTTATATTTTAATAGTTTAGCTCCTTTGCGTTATAAGTTTTACTTTATCGACATTTATTATTTTATCCATCGATTCCGTTGAAAACAAGCTGCTGATGGAGAAATAGGTTGTTGCACTAAAAGAGAATTGATTACTGAAGCAACAGTCAATCGTGTTTGATCTTATAATCTTGAAACAAAATTTATGTATGAACAAAATAGAGTAACGCAAAATATAATTGACATACATTTCGTCATAGAAGGTGAAACTGAATGGTAAATTCAGAATAATCACATTCACTAAATGCGGTTTCCTTGTATTTTAGTGCAGAATACTGTAATACGATTTATTAGAAAGGAAAGCATAATATTAATTACTACTTCAATAAACTTATGAGAACCACAAACGTAATTGCATATTCTACTGCAGGGGTGGACACAATGTGGCTCATGAACCGCATGCAGCTCTTGCTTCAATGCAGTGTGGCTCTTGTTTTAAAACATAAAATGGGACTCACACTTATATAAAACAAGTGAAACTCCTGTGCTCGGACCTGTAACTTTCATATCAATTTAGTAGTGCAGTATTGAGCCAGCCTTGTTCCCACACTGAGTGTGATGAGGCAGTCAGTAGTGCGATAACTATTCAGTTCGTTTATTTCTGAAAGTATTAGTGGGGAGCAGAGGAAGCAAGCCCGGCTGGTTGCGTGTAAGACCAACACCGACTGACGTGTGGTGAGCAGCTGTATTGGGTAAAGCCCTGCACAAAGATTGTGGGGCAGGGGCAGCAGGCCACATCTGCTTGGTTACTCTGTGGCCATACTCCACCCTTCAAACTACTATCTGAGCACAAATCAAGTGCGGAAGTAAAAATGCCCTTAATGTTGTTCTTAAACGAAACTAAAAGCGTCTGACATGATAAACGAAGGTCCTGACTGCAGCAATTGAGTACACTTATCGAAAGAATAGCAAACAGTACGAAATGCATTGCGTTACAACAAAGTGAGACAGCAGACAACAATCACTGTGAAATATCTTCTGGATAACACACGTTGGTAGCGGTCAACGAATAAAGTAGCCAGTCGCATTTGTAGCTAACAGACTGATTACTTTTCTCTGTGCTGTAACAATGTTTGAGTAAACTTACGATCTTTGTTGGTATCCCAAGTTAGAATTTTATCTAAGAAACGTAAATATGAAGAAGAGAACAGCGTGTTTAATAAAGAGTGGGATAAACAATTCATTTTTGCAGATAGGAACGGTAAACCAATGTGCCATTCGTGCCAAATGACAGTGTCACAGTACAAAGCCAGTAACCTCAAACACCATCACAACACTAACCACAGTGGTTTCAGATAATAATTTTCGATTGGTTCTCAATTGACGTAAACTAAATTGTCATTAAAGGGAAAACTTCAAGCAAGAGTAGGGTTATGATCATGTTTACAGGAATGCAGATTTGACAGCAGATGCTGGCTTTGTCGTGACTGTTAATATTACAAAATAAAAATAAAAAGAACCCTTACACAAAATAGGAGTTTGTGAAGTAGAATAAGGAACTACAAATCTGGTTGACCAAATGGCGGTATCTGGGCATACAGTAGGGAGGACATTGTTAGTAATTTGCATAAACATAGAAGTGACTGTTGAGCAATGAGTCTAGCTATACAAGATGAACTGCAACATGCCATATTGTGTGACATAGGTATAAAATGAAGAACTCTTAGACCTTGTTACCTTGAAGGAAACTGTTTGAGGATGTGGCATTAAAGAATCCCTAGATGGTGTTTTAGTGAAATATTCAGTGCGTACTGGGAAGACTGTCAGTATTACTACTGACTCTGCGTTGTCTATGGCAGGTAAAAAAACCAAGGCCTTATGGAGCTTTCACTGACACTTCATATCCTGAATTCCTACCTGCTGCTTGTATTATTCACAAAGAGTATTTAGCATTTCAATATTTTTAATATCCACACGTTATGCAGGTGGTACTAAAATTAAGAGCATCATTCACTCAAATGCCAAAACACTGCGACAGTTCAAACCCTTAATAGGGGAAATCAACATTGACAACCTCCCTGATGATGTATCTTGATATTGCTTAGTGAGATGGGACTCATAGGTAATGTTCTACATAGATTTTTCCACTTACTAGATCATACCAAGTAATTTCTACAGGAAAAAGGAAAATCTTTCCTTCAACTTGATGAGCTACATTGGTTGTTAGAATGGCCATCTTGACAGCATTTACAAACACTAAAAAAATCATTGCTCATTTATGATTTAGCACAGTCTGTGCTCAGCTTTCGTAACAAATTAAGATTCTTCCAGAAAGATCTTGCCACTATAAAACATTTGCTTACTTCTTATGCCTGAAGAAAATTTCTGAAAGCCTTTCTTTAGTTCACGTGCACGTGTAAAACTAATTAAGTAGACTGTCTCCCCTTACTGAAGATTTTGTGATTTGACCACATTTATACCTGGATTTGCGTTTCTGGAAAATCCTTTCCTTGTTGATGTGGAGGATGGCTGTCTCCTGTTTCACCACCAGTTACTAAAGGTTCAGCAACTGTAGAGTTGGAGCTACTGGATGTTCTAAAGGATGAAGGACTAAAGAGTCTGAAGCATAGCAGTTATTCAGCTATTGTGTTTTGGAAGAAGGTTACAGAAGAAAACTATCCTGTAAAAAGAGAGTAGTGTGCCAAGAGACTGATCTCCATTTTTGGGATCACTTGTAGGTTTTGACTCAATGCACTCAACACTCAAGTATATGAAATTTAAATTTGTACTATCTGACGAACATTTATGTGAATCTGTCTGCACTGTACCACACTCATCTATCAGCCAGATTTCAAACAGCTCACAACAAAAGTAAACAGCCGGAAAAGTACATCACAAATGTTACTTATAATTTTTATTTAGCTATAAAATAGTTCAATTATGTTATTTTTAAAGTAGTGTTTCTTCATTGATAATAGTTGAAGTTGATTGACAGCTGCGATGGCAGAATGCACTAATGTTGGCAACTAGATGTTCGATTTACAAAAATAATTAATTTACTGAGCCAACAAAGGTATCAACAAGGATGTGTCAACCATGGAGCAGGAACAGCATTAATTATTTAATTAATCATTCAAATGTTTATAAAGCTTACAGGACTTACAAACTACTTATGAACTAACTTATACTAAAGACAGCACAAACATCCATGCCCAAAGGGAGGGGGGGATATGAACCCCCGACGGGGAACGGCCTCATGCATCGCAGCATAGCGCCTCAATGTGCTTGGCCACTCCACTGTGGCCTACTTAATCGTCATCACACAAAAGATTCCCTCATTCTATGTAGTCACATTTTCAAATCATTCAACGTCATTTCCAACATCAGCACAATACTCCATTGAACCGTAAGTAAATATTTACCTTCATTCTACGACCAGCATAAAGCGAGGCTGATCACTTGATCTTCTCAGTCAACAAAAATATTGAAAAAAAAAGGAGAGGCAAAGGGTAGCATGACTGTAATGTCCTTTTCCCAGTGCAATGCAACAATCATAACAGAGCTATAACTCCAACATTTATTTATTTATTCATTCATCCTTTGATCCCTGCTTAGAGCAGTATTGGATATGCCAGTATTTTACAATTACAATATACAATGCAATATCAATATATAACTTAACACCATATAAATGTAATATGCAGTACAAAACAATAATCACAAATATCTATTATCTATTTCTGCCTTAAATGTAGCGTGTTGATAAACATATTATATATTCACGTGAAATTTTAATTACAAGTACTTGTAGACACTTGTGATATGTTCTTAAAACTATTAGTTTATTTGGTATTAATCTCAATATATTCATGGACACTGAACAAACTTGCTGCGTTGAAATATTCTCGTAGTTTAGTTTTGAAAGCTGGTAGAGGTTTTATATTTTTTAGCCAGCTTGGTAACCTGTTGTGTAATATGCACTCAGCTTTAGTAGGATCTCTGTTGGCTAGTTTTACTTGTGTTCTGTTGATATGATAATCAACTTTAATTCTTGTATTGTAATTGTGTATTTGGCTCTTTAGTGTTGGTGTACAGTTTATTTTGAGATACATGATGGTTTCATAAACATACAAGGATGGGACAGTCAAAATCTTAAATTCTTTAAAATTTTATTTTACAGGAATCTCTTAGTGATAGTCTGCCAATACATCAGATTCCTTTTTTTGCAGCTTCAACAGTCTGCTTGTATATGTATTAGGTGCTCTTCCCCATATTATTTTGCCGTACAATAAATGTGGGTGACTGAGTCCATAGTACATTTTTATTATAGTATATGCAACAACTGTATTTGACATTTTCTTCATTAAGAATATACTGCTGCTAATTTTAAGCCAATCATTTCTATGTGGTTTTCCAAAGTCATGAATGTGTCCATTGTCAATCCCAGGAACTTGGTGCTGTCAACTTCTGTTACTTTTTCTCCATTGAGTCTTATAGTTAATTCCTCTTCATTTGTTCCTCTCTTGGATAGTAGTATCATGAATGTTATTTTTTTGTTCATAAATAGGTTGTTTTCACTTAAACATTCATTTGACCTTTCCATGTCCAGGATTGACCGAGTTTCTAAATCAGATACTGAGGTTCTACTTACAATTAGGGATATATAATCTGCATACATGATTACATTTTCTTTTGCCGAAAATGCCATATCGTTCACATATGGTATAAATAGTAGTGGACTGAGCACCAAGCCTTGGGCTACCCATACTTCACAACTGCAAAGTCAGAATGAACTGTTTCCACCATACTGTTTGTCATATGTTTTATTTCTAGATATTGTTGTCTGTTTTCTATGAATAATTTTATTAGATTGGCTGCATTTTCCCTGATACCATGTCTGTGCAATTTATGTACAAGAGTGGACTGCAATACACAGTCACAAGCTTTAGATAGATCCAGGAAGACGCTGTATACTTTCTTCTGTTCTTCTAATGCTTTGTATATGTGTGTCATGAAACTTGCTATTGTTGTTTTGGTCGATTTGTTGTGCTTCATCCAGAATATTTTGTTCTTCTATGAATTTTGTAATTCTTATTTTAATAGCTGTTTCAACAATTTTTGATAAGGTTGATGTAATCGTTATTGGTCTATAGTTTCCAGGATCACCTTTGTCACCACCTTTATAGATCGGCACCAAGTTTTTTCAGGCATGATGGGAAATGGCCCTTCTCCATTACCAAGTTTACCAGGAATGTCAAAGGCTTTGCCAGATACTGTGAACAGTGTTTAATTACTTTTGCAGATATTCCATCTAGGCCATGCGTTTCTTTGTTTTATAATGATCTAATTATTTTCATGATTTATGTTTCATCTGTTCAGAAAAGGAATAAGTATTTTGTTATTTCTGGCGAACCTGAACTCTTTTTGGGCAATGCTGGATTTTGTTTCACTAGTTTTTGCACTATCTCTACATACTATTGATTTAAGGTGGAACACACGTCCTGTGGATTGCTCAGTTCTTTCTCTTGTGTCGTAAGTACTATGTTCCCACTTCCTGCCTTTCTTGTTTCATCACAATCCTTGACTGTAATCATATAAGTGAGAAAGGGTTTACAAAAATGATCGAAATTATGATTGAAGTTTGTTGTAAGTTGCTAAATGCTCTAATTATGAAACACTGGATGAGTATAGGCTGGGTAATTTATGCTTCATGGTAAACAAAAGCATGTCTTTGATGCATCCTATTATTCATGCTGATATAGGTCCTGAACTATATGCCACACAGTGATATTTGTGTGCTGATACATTCAGTGGCATTTATAGATAATGTCTGCAAAGTGTGCTGTAAATCGAGGCAGTAGTTAGGAAGTTATGAATGAAAACGTCATGGAGATGATGAAATTGGACCACATAAACACTACAGTGGTATGGCCGAGTGTTATAAGGCGCCTTGCTGCTTAGCTTAAGTAGTTTGTAAGTCTAGGCACTGATGACCATAGCAGTTTGGTCCAATACATTTACAAACAGAATGAAACTTTCACTCTGCAGCAGAATGTGCGCTGATATGAAACTTACTGGCAGATTAAAATTGCATGCTGGAACCGGGAATCGAGCCTGGGACCTCTGCCTTTTCCGGGAAGTTTGGAAAATAGGAGGCGAGGTACTGGTGGAAGTAAAGTTTTGGGGCATGATCGTGAGTCATGTTGGAATAGCTCAGTGGTAGAGCTCTTGCCCGCAAAAGGCAAAGGTCCCAGGTTCGAGTCCCAGTTGTGGCATGCAATTTTAATCTGCCAGGAAGTTTCATGTTTAAACAGCGAAAATGTATTAAGCCTGAATCCTTTTTCCTGTCATTAATCTGCGGGTAGTGTCTGCGAGAATAACTTTTGTAAAGGTTTGAAATTATCGTGAAATGTATCGGAAGTCACAAAGTGTTATTATTTTCGAGAAATTGATGCACAAAATTGGAATACTTGAATGCTGACAGCTTCAAGACAAACACACTGTTTCTAACTGTAGTACTCCTCTTATTGTATTAAAGTTAACGTAAGACTTTATCTCTTAAAGAGCAGATTGTGACTGCATTTAAATTTTTTAAATTCAGTAAATAATTATGTGTAACAGTGAAATTTATTTATTTATTTATTTTTTAATTTTTTATTTTTTGCAAAAATATTCAGGACACCCAAAACAGGATTTAATATTGTAGGGTTATACTCTGATGAAACGTGTAGCTTGCTTCGAAAAAGCTCTGTAAGTTTGTGGCTCCCAAAGATGAGGTAAGTGGCCTATATAAAGTGTCTATGCACTATACTGACGTTTATAGCTAAAACTGAAAAGCGCAAACAGTTATTTTTTCGTAGTTCTGGAACCCACGATTGTGTACAATGCTTCTCTCTTCACTTCCAATAGCATGGAGAAAGCTTTTGACAATGAAGTCAGTACGGCTAAAATACAGGAAACGTAAGGTTATTTATAGTTTGTACAAAAACCAGACAGGAGTTATTACAGTCGAAGAACATGAAAGTGACACAGTTATTGGGAAGGGAGGAAGTAGCCTTTCTCCAACATTATTCAATTCGTACTTTGAGCAAGCTGTGAAGGGAAGCAAGGAGAAATTTGGAGAGAGAATTTTAAAAAAAAATCGGGTAAGAAACAAAAACATTGCATTTTGCCAATGATGTAATTCTGTCAGAGACAGCAAAGGACCTGGCAGAGCAATTGAATGGGATGGTCAGTGTGTTGAAAGGAGCGTATAAGATGAACTTTAACAAGAGCAAATCAAGGGTAATGGAATGCAGTCGTAGAAAATCAGGTTATGCTGAAGAAATTGGATTAGGTGATGAAACAGAAGAGGTGTTTTGTTAATTGGGCAATAAAATAACGTTTGATGGTCGCACTACAGAGGATATAAAATGCAAAATGGCAATGAGAAGAAAAGCGTTTTTGAAAAAGACGAATTTGTTAAGATCAAATATTAGTTTAAGCGTAAGGAAGTCTTTTCTGAAGTGATATGAGTGGAGTGTTGCTTTGTATGAGAATGAAACTTGAACGATAAATAGCGCAGACAGGAAGAGGATAGTTGCTTTTGAAATGTGGTGCTAAAGAAGGATGCTGAGGATCATGCGAGTGGATCATGGAACTAATGAGAAGGCACTGAACGGAATTGGAGAGAAAAGGAATTTCTGGCATACCTTGAATAAAAGAGGGAATCTGTTGGTAGAAGACATTCATGAACATAAAGAAATTGTATGTTTAGCATTGGAGGGGAGTTTGCAGTGTAAAAATTGCAGAAGGATACCAAGAGACGAATACAGTAAGCCATTTCAAATGGATATAGTTTGCTGTTCATATGATGAGATAAAGAGATTTGATCAGGATAGTGTAGGGTGGAGAGCTGCATCAAACCATTCTTTGGACTGAAGACCACAACAAAAGCAACATATTATGGATATTGTGGTACCCTGCCATGATGGAGTAGCCGAGCAGCCAAAAGCGTCTTGCTGCAGAGGGCGTGGTTGCTCGCCGGGGAGGTTCAAGTCCTCCCTGGGGCATGGGTGTGTGTTTGTCTTTAGGTTAGTTTACCTAGGTTTAAGTAGTTTGTAAGCTACGGACTGATGACCACGCAGTTTGGTCAGATAGATTTACAGACATTTGAACTTTTTTTGTGGTACCCCAACACTCCTTATATTGACAATTCATACTGTCGTCATGTTATATTGAGAAGTCTACAATGAATTTCCAGTAGTAGCATTCACATCGACCATCAGCGGTCCATCACCTTACATCTAAGTTTCATGGAACAGTCATTAGGGAGTTAACTTCTGCTGTGTCACTCATGTCATCATAGGGGTTAAGATGCAATTGTATCTGTCGAATCTTTATTTTCTTGTTATGATTTCATTTAGTGCCAAACTGTGAATGTTTCATGATGACTTGGATATTTTTACCATTGAGTGTTCTTCCAAAAGAGAAGTCAGATAGTGTATCAGAGAATGAATAATATTTTAGTTTATATTACACTAACAGAACAGGGTTACTTCAATACTGTATAGACAAGGTCACAATTAATAAATTACATGAAATAAAATCGTCATTAAATTCTGAGCAGTTTACATTAGGACATTCAAACTGTATGTGTGGCCACAGGGCATGGTGGGAATTATTGCGTTGTTTAGTGAAGAAGACATTCGTCAGTCAGAAAATGACGCATTTAGGGATGCAGAATCCGCATTTTGCATTTGTGAAGTCTGTTCACCCTCAGTGGGTGACTGTATGATGTACAGTGTCCAATTGTGGAATAATTGGTGTGATATTCCTTGATGACACAGTGACTACTGAATGGTAGGTGAAGTTTCTGGAACATGATTTGGTTCAAAATGTTCAAATGTTTGTATAGCTTATGGGATTTGACAACGGGGTCATCAGTTCATAAACTTACAAACTACTTATGAACTACTTACGAACTAGGACGGCACAAATATCCATGCCCGAGGGGGGATTCGAACCCCCGACCGTAGTGGCCGTGCAGACCGTGACTGGAGCGCCTCATTCCCCTCGGCCACTGTGGCCGGCCAAGATTTGGTTCCCAATAACCAACATGACATTGATTTTCGTAAGATGAGGATCATCCAGATGTGGCTCTATCCCATAAAAACAGGAAAGTGGTCGATGTCTTAGAGTAGCAATCTGGGAACCGCATTCTAAGTCTGGGGTATCCAGAGACCACTGGCGTGTACGTCGATTGGCAGCCATATTCTCCAAATATGAAGATATGGGACTCCTTTTTGTGGTGCTATATCAAAGACAAGGTGTATGGCAATTACCCCTAAAGCATTGCTGAACTGAAAACAGACATTCAAGAGGTCAACAACAGTATAATTGTATTGACACTTGAGTGGGTCATACAGATTTTCACTATTAGTCTGTGCCACATTATCGCCATGAAAGGTTAGCGTATCGAACGTGTCATAACTTTAACCTGAATATGTGTAATGACGTTTACATGTTGAATAAAGTAGGTGAACGCCATTCTTTGTAACTGATTTACGTTTTGTATCACATAGTTCACTAATTTACATAGGGATGACTCCATCTTGACCCAAGTGCAGAGTGATCACACTAATAAAAGAGCAGCATATGGAAGCATGTGCAACATAAGTCGAATTTCGTAAATCATTTGTACAGAGTACCAAATGGTAACTTACCTGTTCATGAGTCATTTTGAACCTGTATCGTGCTATTTAAGAACAAAAAAGAAGGAATTAATATTGGCTGCTGATTTTAATGTGGACTTTCTTGAAAACTCTGCCGGTAATAACTTATTGCAGTCAGTAGCTTTGTCATTCATCATAATTCATAGTGTTAAGTTTCCGACTAGTATAGCTAAAAATTGAAAGACAGCCATTGGTAATATCTTTATAGAAATGTGTAATGACCAAATTGTCTACTATAAAACCAATAATAAGTAGCTTTCATACCATGAAACTCAGTTCCTTTTGCTAGATGTTAATACCGATCAGGATATAAAATCTATCAAATCTGAGTTTGAAAGGGTAGTCAGTAAGCCAAAAACTGATCGTTTTAGAAAACTGCTCAATGAATGAACTGTTGGGTGATGTTTACAGTGCTAATAGCATGAATGAAAACTACAACACTTTCATAAATAATGTCCTTAACTTATTTGAAAACTGCTTTCCCCCAAACTAAACCAGAATAGGACCAGGGCCTACAAAGAAACTATGGATTACTCAAGGAATAAAGTTCTTCTTCAAGTAAAAAAGGAAACTGTATATATCATCAGAAACAGTTTAAATGGAAATACTTTAGATCATTGTAAAACATACTGCAAAATATTGAATATGGTAATATGGACATCGAAGCGAATGCATTATTAGAATAGTACAGTTATATCATATAACTGTTGTTGTTATTTTGAGGGGAGTAAACAGCTAGGTCGTCAGTCCCATATCAGATAACAAAATAAAGACCATATGGGATATAGTGAAGGAAGAATCTGGTAGGAGCAGAGATGAAGATGAGCACATTGCATTAAGAGTAGATGACATACGGATAAGAGATGTGTGCAGTATTGCTGAAATTTTCAGTAAGCATTTCACTACTATTACAGAAATGATAAGGTTATCAGGATCAGTAATTGCTACAATGGAATATCTCACATACATCACTACAATAACTATAGTAATTGAGTATGACACACCAACACTAGAACAAATATCCACCATAAAATCTCTAAAATCAAAATCTTTCAGTGACTATGATCATATATCAACAAATTTAATTAAACATGACTCAGAGCTTAGTGATATTTTATGTTACTTGTGTAATTATTCATCAATGGAACATTTCCTGAATGGTTAAAATGTGCTGAGACTAAGCTGTTGTATAGGAAAGAAGATAAAGAAATTCCATCAAACCTCCATCTAATTTCAGTTTTGCCTGCATTCTCAAAACTTTAGAAAGGATAAAGTACAGTCCTCTTCTCAAACATCTGACCACGAATGAAATATTATGCCACATTCGGATTTCTAAAGGGTTCTGATATTGAGAAGGCCAAATGAACATACAGTGAGAATGTACTTAATTCATTAGACAAGACATTACAGGCCACAGGTATATTTTGTCATGTGTCAAGGCATTTGACTGTGTAAATTACAATTACAGTATATATGTTTGATGGGAAACAAAGAGTGTCGGTAAAAAAGAGACACATCATGTTATAACCTGTAACTGGATGACTGTGCACACTGACTGCTAATACAATTTCTGAGAGAAACACAGTGATCAGTTGCAAAACCTGTTTATTGCAAACCGATTTTGGCTAGATTCCTAGTCATCATCAGTGCATCTACAATAAAAAACCTAAGTCATACAAAATAGTAATGGAACAGTGCAGAACATCCATGTTAGGTAATAAGATTTTAACATTGTAAACATACCGTATGTCAGAGGTGTGTTACACATGCTGCCATTACATCTAAAGTGATGTAATTTAAAATTAGTAATAGGCTATGATGCAACAGTTGGCTTATACAAATATTGGCACCATTAATATGGAAGAGATATGTACACATTTTATTTTAAATTAATATTTCAAATATAAAGTGGCATACAGTTATAGTTACAAAAGTAATATAAATTTCTATTTTATTTTTTAATTATCATGGAATGCTAGTAGAGATAAAGAACTGTGTCATGAAAATAGGACACAAAGCTTACTTGTGAATTTTTTTTTTTTTTTTTTTTTTTTTTTTTTTTTTTTTTTTTGCGCCTTCCATAGCAATTTGTTTTGAGCTTTATCTTATATTGCCTAGCCACTTCTAACTGACTTTGGTTATGGTAACTTATGCCTTGTATTCTGTTTTGATGCAACAATTCTTCATTTGTACCAGCATTCTACTTCTCTAACTAAAAATACTGTATTTGGTTATGATAACTACAGTAGTACACTTTGTATCCTATTTTCTTGCCACAGTTCATTATCTGTATCAGCAATCCTTGACATCTAAAAAAATTATATTCTCTAACTATAAACATATGCCAATTTATTTTTGACAGATAAATTGAATATTAATTGTGTTCAGAATTCGCCCATTTAAAGGGCGCTATGTTTGTATAAGCCAAATGTTGCCAAGCAGGCTGTTGTTAATTTTAAAAGTTATATCACTTCAGTAGTAATGACATCTTGTGTACCAAACCTGCTGACATATGGTATGTTTAAAATCTTGTTACCTGAATGTGGATGGTATGTACCATTATATTACTATTCTCTAAAATTATCCTTTCTATTGTAGATACACTAATGATAGTCAGGAATAGAAATATATCTACAATAAACAGTTTTTGTGGCTGATTGTTGTGTTTCTCTCAGAAAGAGACACATACTGAACTATCAGGACTCACCCAAATGGGAATTAACAACTTGTAGTGTCCTCCAAGGTTCCATCTTAGGGCCCCTTCTTTTTCTTGTATATATCAATGACCTTTCATCAACATTACCGGATGACAAGTTTTTTTATTTGCAGAAGATACCAATATTGCAATACAAAACAAAGCAGGTATAACTTTGGAAAGGTGGGCAATTGAAATTTTCATGCACATTAATAAATGATTCCTCGCCAGTTCTCTATCGCTAAACCTTGAAAAAACACACTACATACAGTTCAGGACTTGCAAAACGTTTTCTTGGAATTACAGCTTGATGGTAGATTTAACTAGCAGAAGCATACCACAGAACTGCTGAAGCGCCTCAACAAGTTCCTATTTGGTATGCGAATGTTATCAGACATAGGAGATATAAAAATAAAAAGCTTATCATATTATGCTATCATCCACATTGTCATATGGGATTTTTTCTGTGGTCACTCATCAGTCCAAGCTAAAGTTTTCTGAGCCCAAAAACGTCTTCTGTGAATTAGTTGTGGTGTCAACTCAAATTTGTCATGAAATGTATCTTTGTTTCTAACCTACAGCTCAGTTCATGGGGTCAACTAGAGATGAGAATAACTTACACAAAGATTGAACCCTTTAATGCATGACTTTTTATTTGAAGCTATAAAAAGTATCATGATTAATGTATAATGCATACATACTGAGAAAGATGTTGCAAAAAATCCTTAAAATTATTATGCACTACTAGCAACAAAAAGTTCATAGCTGGTCAGCTATATAGTGCTTTCATAAGGTACCATATGCAGTAAATGTCACTATTATGCCTGTCATCTTTCAAGAAAGTAACTCATAATGGAACAGTAATATGTGATTGACTACTTTTACATGCCAAAGGAGGAAAATGAACATGTTAAGAGTAACACAATGCAGCTAACTGTTGAAATGATTGAGTAGCGCTGTGCAATTTATGAATTCTAGGACTAGCATATGTAACACTCAGTATACAAGCAGCTACAAATGAATTTGTGGTAAAATGGTGATCAGTTTGAGAGATAATGGAAAAATAAGGTACATAGCTGATCAGCTGCACTATACATTGAAGGATTAAAGCCACTTACTTTGGCTCAGAAAGGTGGCCACTACTCAGTGATAAATGTCTCCAGTAACATGCCAGTAGCTATAAACAATGTATCTCTCAATAAAATTCTGTTTGAAAAGGGACAAACGAATTTTTCATATCCAACTTCTACTGCAGTGGTGAATATTTTGGCATAAGTGTATGTGTATGTTATTGTGTAGAATATTCACAAATGTAGATGTTGAATTCAGTCTGACTTCCGTACTAATCTTCTGCAGTAATGTGATCATTGTAAATAAGTGTTGTAAAAAAGGAGAAGCCTAAGAATTATCATACACAACTAGTATAGTCAACTTTTAGAATGTAGTAACAAATTGTCTGTCCTTTAAAATGCATATATTTCTAAGATTTGCTTTTTCTGATTGATTCTACACTAACACATCTGATCTCATTTTGTAAGTATTTATTGTATATCTTGTTTTCTAAACATGTTCTATATCCAAGAGGATCTCCTCAGTTCGTATCAACTGGATCAAACAGTACATTTAATCTCAACTTTCGGGTTATTTCTGTACACCTTGTCTTTATTATAGCACCCCAAACGGAAATATGTGTATTTCGAACCCAAGAATATGGCACTCAATCAAGGCGCATGCCAGTGTCCTCTGTGTACCCCAGAGCTAGAATACAGTTCTAAAAGTGCTCCTCGAGAACATCAGGCACTACTCTGCTTCTATGGAGTAGAGCTCCAACTGGATGAACTACAGCTTGTCGAAATCAGCGACACTTTAGATAATGGGGATGAAATCATCTTCCAACACCTTCATGTACCGTTTGGAGTCACTGTGCCATCATGGAATGTTGCATCGATTATTCAGTTATTGAACATTGCACACCACACAATCCCCTATTGAGTGGACGCCGAAATCGAAAAAAATTGAGCTCGAGAATTTCAGCAATAATGTATTACAGCACAAAATATATGTCATGTACAGTAAAGGTGAATATCCTACAGCAGATAAATTGTGTTCATACATGAAATAAGTTGCCTATTTCATTCAAAAGTACTACGCCTCTAATTTTAAGAGAAATGGGATTCAAATATATAAAACCAGTGCTGGACGAAAACAGCTCTTGGAAAGAAGTGACATTGCTGCAGCAACAACTGTGTTCTTCAGAACGATGCACGAGATTCGACAAGACGGAAGATCACATACGTATTATCTTGCTGAAATACACTTGTACTGAAATTATGCAAGAAAATGTGCTGGAAGACAAATGAGATTGTGAGAGTCTTGAAGGGTCATGTGGACAGTGTAAGACACCTTATTGTGCTTCACACTGATTCTGCAGAAACCGAATTCATTCCTTTCAGTAACTTGAGGTCTAAGTCATTGAAGACAAAGCGTTCAGATGACTACCATTCTGAAATGACGTATGCAGTCTTCAAGCAGTGTCAAGCAATGGTTTTTAACTCAACTACTTCCACACCTAGCGACACATTCTGTTATTCTCATGGACAAGGCACCTGCATAAAATACAAGAAAAGGACAAAATCAGTCATTGTAATCTAATAAAATTCCTCACAGTGCATAAAAAATGGAGATGATTGTATGGCATTTTTGGCTGGGAGAGTACAAGCTCAAATAATGCATTTACAAGATAGATGCATTTGGAATACAGTATGGTCATCAAGAAATCAGGTTATTCCTTTATCACTACCATTACAACACAACTGACCTGGTATTGGTAAAAGTTGTAGCGAAATAACATCCTCTGGACTACTGACGTCAAAGACTGATATATGATGCTGTGAACAATATCACTATACCTGCATGCGCAAAATGTATCAGGCACACAGAAATACTGCAGAAAAAAGATATTTAAAACGAAATTGTCTGACGCTCAGTGATGAAGTCGTTTATAATTATTAATCCTAACGATTCTTATTCGTCTGAGTAAGACAGCATGAGTAAAGATGATGCTTTGACTTAACTATGTCACAGCTGCTTATTACCACATAAAAAAAGTTTCCTGAAACATAAGTGTTTTTATGTAACTTTAGACTATAATTGCATGGCTTATAACGGAATTGGAAATATATTTTACTTTCTTTTACGCTTAAAGCTTGATTTCGGCCTTCAACTGACCTGTCAATTTTATTGTGAACTCTGTTGTAAGTCTGACATTTAGCCATTGCTTGTCTGCACCTCAGTGGTCGTTTTTGCAGTGAGTTGAAAGTTACCCTCCGATTGTAAAGAATATATGAGTGAAAAAAAATGATATTTGTGTCTCTTAGAGATTGATATCTTCACTTAATGAAGAGAGTGATTTGATTTTAGTTATCCATTCCAGCATCCAATTTAGTACAGTATTGCAACTTATTTTAAAGAGTTTACAAAGGTAATACCGCATTACATAGACATTGTTTCTATTTGATTTTCGGTCATACAGAGCTTTGTATGAAACATGGATATTTTATAGAATTTAAAAAAAAATGAGTACAGAATGAGATCTTGGTTCTCAAAGTATTGGACCATGCACATTAGTGTGTGAAAGCAAAATGTTCGAAAATGCCACTTGCGAAAATGCGATTTTTAAACAGTAGATTAGATTAATTTGATTAATACTTGTTCCATAGGTTATGAATATGAGATATCGTAATGATGTTTAATGTGTCACTTTAGTAAAAGAAAATATTACAAACATTCATTTTTTAAATTTAATTTTTTAATTATTTATTGTCATTATTATTATTATGATTATTCTATAAAATTACTAATTTCTACGTAGGTATTCCTCTACTAAGCAGAAGGTGTTTCATACAGAAATTCTTTCAGACTGTTTTTAAAGGCTGCTTGGCTATTTGTAAGATATTTGATGTTATTTGGTAAGTGACCAAAGACTTCTGTCGAAGTATAATTCACCCCTCTGTGCCATAGTTAGATTTAACCTTCGATAGTCATCCTTTCTCCTAGTGTTGTAGCTATGTGCATTACTATTACTTTTGGATTGGGTTGGGTTATTAATGACGAATTTCATGAGAATATATATTGTGAAGCTATTGTAAATATCCTTAGATCCTTAAATGATAATCTTGGGTGGACCCCAGAAACTAACCTAATTACACAGTTTTGTGCAATGAATAATTTTTTCTCAATGATGAATTACTCCAATATATAATGCCATATGAAAGCACTGATGGAAATATGCATAATAAGATAATTTATTGAGACGTTTGTCACAAAAATGTGCAATCACCGTAATAGCAATTATTTATAAACTCAAATGTTTCAATATGTCATCAATGTGCTGCTCCAATTCAGTTTCTAATCAGTGTCCACCCCTCAAAATTTTGAATATTTTATCTTAGCTACAGACATATGTTTACAGACTATATTTATTAATGGTGTCATGACATTTACACATGGAACTGTGTAAACTGTTATTTAGCAAAATTTAATAGAAGTCCATTTGCTGAGAACTGCTTAATAATTTCCTGTAAGACATTACTTACCATTTCATTGGTTAATTCTTGTTTGTCAGGTGTGATTACCATACTTGTATCATCAGCAAAGAGAACTAGTTTTGCATCATAGTGAATATAAAATGGGAAATCATTAATATCTATCAATAGCAGCAAAGGACCCAAAACCGATCCCCATGGGATTCCAGTCTCGATAGCTTCCCAGTGTGAGGAATCAGCTGATTTTTGCAGCTTACCTGAACCACTTAATTCAGTTTTCCAGACTCTTCCAGTTAAGTATAAATTAAACAATTTGTACACTGCCCTACTAATACCACAATGCTTAAGGTAATCAAGAAGAATTTCACGATTTACACAACCTAAAGCCTTTGAGAGATGACAAAAACTAAATGGGTAATGGTCGGTTATTCAGAGCATTTAATATTTGATCAGTGAAAGCAATTGTATTTTGGGGAGTAGTAAATGATTCAAATGATATCTGTATATTGTTCAGTAGTTTGTATAGAATATCTGTTTTCATTTTTAGAAAAGGTGGTATATAAGTTTTGTTACTTGGCCAATAGAATAACATTTGATGGTCATAGTACAGGGTATATAAAATGAAGGATGCCAATTGGAAGACAAGCGTTTCTGAAAAAGATAAGCAGGTTAAAATGGAATATTAAATTATGTGTTAGGAAGTCTTTTCAAAAGGCATTTGTGTGGAGTGTTGCCACATGGACGATAATTGGTTCAGACAGGTAGATGAAAGAAGTTTTTGAAATGTGCTGCTACAGACAAATGCTGACGATTAGGTGGGTAGATCATGTAACCAATGAAGAGTTACTGAACAGAATTGGGGAGAAAGAAAATTTCTTGAATACTTGACTGAAACAAGGAATCAATTAGTGGTACACACTCTTAGACATCAAAGAATCGTGAATTTAGCATTGGAGCTAAGTGTGTGGGGTAAAAATTGCAGAGGGAGACTAAGAGATAAATACACCTAGGGTTGCCGTTCATATGAGAAGATGAAGAGGTTTGTTGAGCATAGAGTTGAGAACATTTACTCACCTCTAAACCAAAGGGACCCTAGTGAAGTTTGTAAACAATGCCGCAAATTGAAAACTCTGGTTGCACCATGCATGTGAGGCTAGCAGGATTCACTAACTCCGCCAGGCGCCCATAGGATCTGAGGATGACCTCAGAATCCAAGTGACAGGTGTCATTGGTGCTGATATGAGCTACAGCTTGCAGACAACAGCACCTCATATGGTAAATAGGTGCAGGAAAGGAGGCATCCACATCTTGGATGAGGCTCCTGTCAGTCAACTCGGCCCTAAATACCGAGAGTGCCGCTGGAAGTTATCAGAGGGTGAATTTAGGTCGACTACCGAGTTTTGTGATCGAATCATGGCACTCAGAACACAGCATACACGTAAACAAACAGACGACGATTTGTGACATGTACAAATATGAATTTTGTTGCAACCCGTTTCACTCAAAGATGATGTTAGGTTCATACCTAATAACAAACTCGTAAATCTCTACTTGTATGGAAATAATCTGCGAACTTTTCTTTTAAGGGAATGCTAGGTACCTGTCATCAGTGGTTTTTAAATTCACATTTATGGTTCAAGCATGTATTACTGTATGTGGTGATACTATATGATGTGTAAAGGAAAGTGAACCAGGATAATATTAGTGTGTTGACCACGGAATAGATTTTACTTTCCTGTAGTGTCTCATTTCCTTGCACTGATGCAGTGAATTTGTATGGAAATAATCTGCGAACTTTTCTTTTAAGGGAATGCTAGGTACCTGTCATCAGTGTTGTTTAAATTCACATTTATGGTTCAAGCATGTATTACTGTATGTGGTGATCCTATATGATGTGTAAAGGAAAGTGCACCAGGATAATATTAGTATGTTGACCACGGAATAGATTTTACTTTCCTGTAATGTCTCATTTCCGTGCACTGATGCAGTGAATTTTCGATATGTACTAAATTATGGAACTTGACAACCTGTTTTGTGATACTAAATGTACGGTGATGTGACGATGTGACGATGTTTCTCAACTATGTCTGACAATTTAAAATTGTTCTGTGGTACATGAAAATGAACTTTTCGACAGAAATCGTAACTGTGAATTACAAATAGTTGGTGACAATGTAATGCCCTAAAATATTTGACTGATCCTCTACGAATGAAAATGATCAAGCAGACATCTATTAGCTATAAGGAACAATACAAATGTCAATGGTACTGTACTCGTTTCGATGACACTAAGTAAAGTTGTTTGTGGATGTTTCTGCCTGATTACGCACTCGAAAATCGACACGTTATAAACAGCCAACTGTTTGTGAAAAGGCAGATTTTAAATGTCATTGCAGGTCACTCATTTCAACCGCAGTGATTTAAACTTTCTTCTTAGGTTCCTACCTTAGTAGAAACGCGGAAATCGCAACATATTCCGAAAAAAAATCGCTAGTAACGGCATTCACTACGTTTACATGCAACACATCTTCCAGAAGACGAAAACCGATTTTCTTAAACTGTTTTTCGTTGTCGTGTTTACATGGCATAGCCTGAATCGGATTTCCTAGTCCACTTAATATGGCGGCCGAAAAACAGCTGATTCGGTTCCTGATTTAGTCAGTAGAATCGCTATTTTTCTTTATTTAAATACACAGATTCATATTCACTAAATATTTATACTTTTATTTCACGTTAGAAAATATCACTCTGTCCATATGTGCCGAAAATTACCAACAAGAAAACACAATCTGACAAACCAGAACTCTTCGAAAACGGTTGCATTTACATGGGCACGAAAATCGATTGTGGAACTGGGAAACCGCTTTAGAGAAGTGGATTTCCAGAATAGATTTTGGAGTGTTTACATGACCAACCAAAAGCGCAATTGGGAAATCGGTTTACGAAATCCGGTTTTGAGAGCCCATGTAAACGGGGTGTTAGTGATAAGGAAGAATGTAAATAACATTCGTTTCAGTCGCACAAATTTAACCTGTACTGTTAGGTTCCTGCATAACTAGACACTTAGATAATGCAAAGTATTCGGAAAAAACTGCCGAATGCTGTATAGCAGACTTGTAATACACTCCTGGCCATTAAAATTGCTACATCACAAAGATGACGTGCTACAGACGCGAAATTTAGCCGATAGGAAGACGATGCTGTGATATGCAAATGATTAGCTTTCCAGATCATTCACACAAAGTTGGCACCGGTGGCGACACCAACAATGTGGTAATATGAGGAAAGTTTCCAACCGATTTCTCATACACAAACAGGAGTTGACCGACGTTACCTGATGAAACGTTGTTGTGATGCCTCGTGTAAGGTGGAGAAATGCGTACCATCACGTTTCCGACTTTGATAAAAGTCGTATTGTAGCCTAACGCGATTGCGGTTTATCGTATCGCGACATTGCTGCTCGCGTTGGTCGCGATCCAATGGCTGTTAGCAGAATGTGGCTTCGGTGGGTTCAGGATGACAATACGGTATGCCATGCTGGATCCCAACGGTCTCGTATCACTAGCAGTCGAGATGACTGGAATCTTATTCGCATGGCCGTAACGGATCGTGCAGCCACGTCTCGATTCGCGAGTCAACAGATGGGGACGTTTGCAAGACAACAACCATCTTCATGAACAGTTCAATGACGTTTGCAGCAGCATGGACTATGAGTTCGGATACCATGGTTCCTGTTGCCTTGACGATGTATCACAGACAGGAGCGCCTCCGATGGTGTACACAGCGACGAACCTGGCTGCACGAATGGCAAAACATTTCTTCAGATGAATTCAGGTTCTGTTTACAGAATCATGATGATCGCATACGTATTTGGCGACATTGTGGTGAACGTACATTGGAAGCGTTTATTCGTCATCGCCATAATGGCGTATCGCCCAGCGTGATGGTATGGGGTGCCATTTTTTACACGTCTCGGTCACCTCTTGCTCGCATCGACGGCACTTTGAACAGTGGCCATTACATTTCAGATGTTTTACGACCCATGGCTCTACCCTTCATTCGATCCCAGGGAAACCCTACATATGAGCAGGATAATGCACGACTGCATGTTGTAGGTCCTGTACAGGCCTTTATGGATACGGAAAATCTTCGACTGCTTCCCTGTCCAGCACATTCTCCAGATCTCTCACCAACTGAAAACGTCTGGTCAATGGTGGCTGAGCAACTGGCTCGTCACAATACGCCAGTTACTACTCTTGATGAACTGTGGTATGGTGTTGAAGCTGCATGGGTATCTGTTCCTGTACACGCCATCCAAGCTCTGTTTGACTCAATGCCCAGACGTATCGAGGCCGTTACTACGGCCAGAGGTGGTTGTTTTGGGTACTGATTTCTCAGGATCTATGCACCCAAATTGAGTGAAAATGTAATCACATGTCAGTTCTAGTATAATATATATGTCCAATGAATACCCGTTTACCATCTGCATTTCTCTTCTTGCTGTAGCAATTTTAATGGCCGATAGTCTACATTAAGATTATGGTCCCAGGTTCTGTTACGAAAGAAAAAATATTTCAGTTCTCACAGGACTCAAACCAAAAATATTCCAGAGCTTAGATTATGACCAAATGCATCGAACCACAAGACCATACTGATATCATACCTGTATTTGTAAGATTACTGTTTATATTCATTTGTCTTGCTTTTGGTATCATTGTTATTGCATCATTGATAGATATTTGTTCTTCACTGACAATGAATGAACTAAAGTGAAGCGTCTGTGATAAATCTTCAAGGTACTATCGCCTTAAAATGGTATATTGTATGATTTGCATTTCATATGTCGTCTGCAAAGCAAAGGCTGCAGAAACTACTGCTCCAAGTGACCACAGATACAATACAATGGGTCTTCCGGCACTCTATTTCCTGCACTCTCGGTATTTAGCGTCCATTCTGTCAGACATACCAAGTGCACATGGGAATTCTCTCCAGCCAAGAACACTACCCATCTAAGGCGCCTAACATTGGACCTCCCAATAATAACAAATCAGTCTTCCTGTGTGCCAGCGACCAGCGGCCACCTGTTGGCCTTTCCACTCGCAGGATGAACAATCAATGCGAATGCACCATGATCCATCACTCATCTTGTAGCAAGTGCATATCAAATGTGGCCAGTTCATGTGAAGGTGCCTCAGTAGAAAAGAGAATGAGGGCAAAACACGTGACTCCTGTGGTGTCCCACGGTACATGTCAGACTCCAACGCAGCTGCCTGGAAATGGATGCCTGTTGCCAAAAGCAAGATCAGCTGTTCACAAATCACCTGCACACAGCATGTGCACACCCTATACCTCCTACCACTACTCCTAAAATAACCAAAGTGAAAACAAGTAGATACATTGAATTGCCATTCGCTACTTCGAAAAATGGCGGCTCTGATCAATGGTCTCCCACTCTTCAAATCCAAAGACTAAGCAACTTTACTCATTGAAGTTGCTAACAAAAATGTTAATATTCCTCTTAAATAAAAATACACAATTTTTTAGACTTACACAAGGCAGAACATAAAATAAACACGCAAAAACTTTTAGAATTAAACTATGAAACAAATATGAAAGTTCAACATGTTGCACTGTTACAAAAGGGATCTCACTTCCGGCAAATTACTACTGTACTATACACTGGCTACAGCTGACTGCAAAACTGGGCACTGTTCAATATTAATAGACTTCATCAATTCAAAGAAATGAATAATGGCTGTGCCAGCTATAGATAATACACCTGATACCATTATCAAATACAAATAAATATGAAACTGCTTTAATAATTAATTATTATATCCAGACTCACAACTAATGTATCATGACTTTACAACACCCTGCTTTGTTATTACGATCCGTTTGTATGCTAGTGGAAAACATTCTGCTGAGCAGCTGTGGCAGTCTCATGTATACAGCCAAGAGATTGTGATGTTTGAAGATGGCAGAAATCTGCAATTCTTGTGAAAGGACTGTGATGTTTTGAGATGCCATATACCTGCTAATTTCTGTGAAGTGCAAGACAAGAGAGTCAGGTAAGGAAAACGTGATATTAGTTTTCAAAAGACTGTGCAATACGTACTACAGGAGTTGTGTTGAACTGAGCTTTTCATTTTGGATATACACAGACTGGGTAATCTGTAATTTTCTTAAGAGACTACATGTTCACAATGAATAACATAAATAAGAAATTTTATTTGATATTATTCTTTAATAGGTGCTGTATTTTCTGTGATTAATCTACAATTGTAGATAAAATATCGCTAGAACAATTGTTTTACAGCTAACCAAGCTAACCATAAAATTAATTTCTGTATTCAATCAGCTTGTTTTGCTAGTTGCATTCCTGCAGTTAACTCTTATACAGGAAATACTGGGGGAGTGTGTGATGTGACAAGCCAGGCTGGAAGTATGGAATTACATGGTGCCATTCCGATATTGTAGTATCTGATACCAAATCTGAGTGCTGGGTAATGTAAATTACATCTGTTCATTATTAATTTAACAGCTGCAAAAAGGTTGATCATTACTACAGTGTCATATTTCTTCCTATAACGAAAAATTACGAATAATTATAAAATATTACAATATTTATACTTCAGATTCTAAAAGTTTCTACATTAGGAGAGATTTTCATTTTTCCGGTTCGTTTCTCACAGAATTCTTACTATTAAACTCCCTCTGTAATGCAATTATATAAGTTTAAATGCTGTATAAATGTTAGTAATGAAAAGAATTGCTTAATTTCTGTGTAAATAAAAATTATTATGAACCTATTGTTTGTACAGATAATTTGTTAACTTCTTTATGTAAATCTCTCTTACAGTCTGTGATTATAATGGCATATTAGTTTTATCATCTCATTACACTGTATTAGAATATCTGTTGGTTTTTTGAAACTAATGTGTAACAGCTTCAAACAATGTAATGTAATATCTCCATTGTTAATGTAGTACAAACAGACAGCGTCTGCGACTGACACCACTTTCAATTTTTATCAACTTTTCACCTGCGATCTGTGTAACTGCGCATAATGAATATTCTGGAATTCAACAAAGTGACATCTGCTGTCTGTGTAAGCTATTTAGCAAACAGAATTGACACTTACTGATTATTCCAGGTAACAAGCAGATTTCACCCTGTAATTGTCGAATTTCGTTAATTAAAAGCAAACGAGTATTGACATTCATAATTATTATGTATGTTCCTTTGTACTAATTTAACTGTATGTGACGCATACCTGAAAAACAAGGCTTCATCACTGATATTTTGATTTTATCTCGAGATTATTTATTTGGTTTTAGTGCTAGTGGGATGTTACATGATTTAGCTACAAGGCATTTGTATTTGGCATTTTGTCTGTAGGTGGCTAGCTGCCATGTCCTGTTAGCCTGCAATAAACTGAAGTCTTCATCCTTACTAAGTTGTTAGCAATCCTGCCTTTCTATCCCATTTCTCCTCCTCCTCTTTTCTACCAGAAGAAAGAAATGACTTTCAAAAGATTGTGTCAACATCTGTTTTGTCTTTTGTGTGACTATCGGCAGTACTGAGCTGAGGTAAGTACTGGTCAGCATTTTTATCTCTTTATTTAGAATATGGACTCTGATTATCTATCATCATACCCTTAAATGAGGGACATGTCACTTAAAATCATTCTGACCTGTCCTAAATCGCTGTTCTGCTGCTCACCCAACCTCTGCAACATCTTCAGACCTCCCTATGCCTCTTACCATAGAGATCACATATTTGTTGAAGACTGTGATGCTAGACTGCCCAATTCACCAACACAGCACTTACAATTCCAGTCCTCTTACAGGTTTATCCTACATCATCATAGGTTGGGTCACATGTGATAGCAGCCATGTGATTTAGCACCTCTGCTGGAATCATTAAACAGCTTTTTAGACTGGTACGACTTCGACCAGCTGTCCATCTGAAGGAGTGGCCACTGCCAAACTGTGGTCACGAGCAGGGTGGAGCACCCTGTGGTATGGCATGCAGTTGAGCAAAACATGCTTGATTTCATTGGTAGTCCTACAATCTGAACCATTGGATCATCCCGTCCACCACTAGCTCATCTGAACGGTGCAGGTGGAAGCTATCCCTACAGTACATTCTACGCTAATGCAACCATCCTAGCGTCAACCTATTGTCCGTACATTCCAAACCTAATGGATCCCCTCTCCATCTTACACATAGTCCCAATTTATGTCTCATTGCCAACTGTCTTTCATCATTTATTTTCTCTCTTAAAATATCAGTAGGGCCACAGCAGCCACTGATGGCAGTCTTGTGAGCATAAGTGATTGAGTGAATGTATGTGTTCTTTTTCTGATAAATCTGTGCCTCAAAATTTAAGTTGTGTGAGACTGGTTGTCTTTTCTATGTGATGGTCTTTACTGTGGGTTGCAACCTAAGTATTACTGACTTTCCACCGTGAATTTCCCAGAGCTAGATTCAGAATATAAACACGTTTTTGCTTTCGATGCTATAGAATGGGACTGATAATGTTAGTAATTATTTATTTACAATAGATAACAATTAAAAAAAGTTTAATTTTTGGATAAAGGAGGTAAACATTATTAATCAACAAATACTGCATTCATAACAATGAAAGAGGGCATTAAAGAATAATACTGATGTGATGTGTTAAACAAAATGTGTTTGAGATAATATTACGTTTCTTCATTCTGAAGATTTCCTTTTTGCAAGGAAAAAAAAAAACTTTTTTCAATACAAGACCCAAATACATAGAAGTGCTCACAATCCCTTAGTATAAGACGTGACACTGTAATCAACCACTATGATTTACAAGTTTTTTCCAGTGTAGTATCACATTATTGAATAACAATGTCAGTACAATTGGTTTCTTGGGAAAACGGAGATGTATGAAACTCGAGGAGCAGTCTTGTCCATTACAGGCCGGAATTCTTTCCCTATTGTCACTTGTTTCTTGGGAACTTTTGCTGCTGATGATGTTACATTAACCGCTGTCAGCTTTTTCCTCTTGTAGTAAAATATTTCACCAGCTAGAGTAATCATTGCCAGGGCGAGTCCGAATAGAGTTGCTATGAAAACGCCACCTGTAACAGAGTAGGAGGTGTATCATGAGGAAAAAAAAAAAAAAAAAAAAAAAAAAAAAAAAAAAAAAAAAAAAAACCATGATATGACACAGAGAAAACATTCTGTTTAAGATAACACAAAATAAAAGAAAGGAGCTGCGACTATAAACGGCCGTGACATCAGTGGCCGAAAAATCCCAGTTTTGTATTGTTATAAGGTATTCTTAAACTGATATTTTAGTAATTAATCGACCCTAAGGTGCGTGGCGGAAGATACTCAATACCAACACTAATTGCTTGCTTTCCTGTTCCACTCCCATATAGAACGAGTGAAAAACGAATACTTATATGCATCCATGCGAGCCCTAATCTCTGATCTTATCCTTGTGGACTTTACGAGAAATATAGGTTGCCTGCAGTAGAATCTTTCTGCAGTCCGTCTCAAATTCAGGCGCTGAAAATTTCTTCAACAGTGCTTCTAGAAAAGAACGTCGCCTTCCCTTCAGCTACTTGCAGTTGAGTTCCCAAAGCATTTCAGATACACTCGCGCATTGATCGAATCTACCAGTTACAAACCTAGCCGCCCACCTCTAAACTGCCTATATATATATATATATATATATATATATATATATATATATATATATATATATATTCGACTATTTCTTCCCTACGATTCTCATATGTTCGTTCCATTTCATTTCACTGTGCAACATTACACCTAGGTATTTAATTGACGCCACTCTGTCAAGCAGCACACTACAAATGCTGTATTCGAACATTACAGTATTGTTTCTCCTACTCATTTGCATCATCTTACGTTGACCCACATTTAGCACTAGTTGCCATTCTTCACATCACCTAGAAATTTGCTCCAAGACATCGTCATTCAATAACGACTCCCTCTTGTACACCACATCATCATCAACAAACAGCCACTGATTGTATCTCACTCTGTCCATCAGATCAGTTATAAAGACAGAAAATAATAGCGGTCCTGTGACACTTCCCTGGGGCACTCCGACGATTCCCTAGTCGCTGATGGACACTCGCCATCGAGGACAACGTACTGGGTTCTCTTACTTAAGTCATCTTCGAGCCACTGACATATTTCGGCTCATTTTCCATAAGCAGTCTGTAGTGCGGTACCATGTCAAATGCTTTTCGAAAATCCGCAAATACCAGTGTGCCTGTTGCCATTCATCCATAGCATGCAAGATGTCATGAGAGAAAAGGACAACCTGGGTTTCCCATTATCGATGCTTCATACAGTTGTGCTGATGCATGGACAAAAACTTTTCGGTCTTAAGGAAAAATACTGTATTAGAACTGGGAATATGTTCAAGAATTCTACAGCAAACTGATGTTAATGATGAAAGTCTGTAATTTCGTGGATACGTTTTTGCGCCTATCTTATACACAGGAGTTATCTGCGCCTTTTTCCAGTCGCATGCTGCTTTGTGCTGGATCAAAGATTCGCGATAAATGCAACCTAAGTAAGGTGCCAATGCCGCCGAGTTCTCTTTGAATAACCGGACTGGTACACCATCTGGACTCGGCTTCTTGTTTGTTTTCAATTCTCTCAGCTGCTTATCTACACCAGCTATCCCTGTTACTATGTCCTCTATTTGGGAGTTAGTGTTTGCGTGGTCCTCCTTCATGATGAATTCTCAAATGTTAAATTTAAAACTTCGGCCTTCATCACCTCCCCAGAATGACCAACTAGTGACTGGACAGAGACCTTTGATCCGCTTACTGATTTTACATAGCACCAGAATTTTTTCGGGTTCTTAGCAAGATCTTTTGCTGAGGTATGACAGTGGTAATTATTGTATGCTTCGCGCGTTGCTCTTTTTACAAACGCGCAAAATCGCCAGTAACCTTTGTCTGATTTGACTTGCCTGACCTTCTTTGAACCAAGAGGGCAACTGCCATTGCATTCTCAGAAATTTTCGAATCTTACTATTATACCACGGTGGGTCTTTCCCATCCTTAATCCACTTTGTCGGCACATATTTTTCTAGAGCTTTATTTACAATGCATTTAAATTGTACCCATGATCCACCCACGTCCATCGTACCAGAATGAAATCATGTCGTTTCATTCCTTAAGTGGGATGCTAACAATTAGGTATCTGCTCTTTCTAGCACAAACACTCTCCTAGGCTTCTTGACCGATTTATTAACTTTGGTGGCTACTGTCGCTATGACGACATCTTGATCTACACAACATCTACATGGATACTCTTGTAAGTCACACTGAAGTGCATGGAATAGGGTTCATCGAACGACTTTTATTATATTTATCTACAGGTCCATTCTCTAATAGCTTGCGGTAAAAAGTAACACCTACGTCTTTCTGTTTCGGTCTGATTTCTCTTACTTTATTATTCACATTCGAAAGTGAAAGTAGCCGAAAGAAATTTTGCAAATAGATTTAGCCGCAATAAATAACTCGTTTCTTTTAACGATTTCCACCCTAACTCCTTCATGATTTCCATGACACTCTCTCTCTTATATCGCGATAATACAAAAAGAGCTGCCATTCTCTGAATTTTTTTTAAATGGTCTGTCAGTCCCACCTGGTGTAGATCCCACAATACGCAACAATACTCCAAAACAGGACGCACAAATGTAGTTTAGGTAGTTTCTTTAGTAGAACTGTTGCATGTTGTAAGTGTTCTGCCCCTTAACTGTAACGTCTACTTTCTAATTAAACTTGTTCATAATTGTAATTCCTAGGTATTTAGTTGAATTTACGGCCTGTAGATTTGACCGATTTATTATGTAAATGAAGTTTAACGGATTTTTTTAGTGATCATATGGATGACCTCACACTTCTCATTATTAAGGGTCAATTAGCAATTTTTGCACCATGCAGATATCTTATCTAAATCATTTTGCAGTTGCTTTGGATCTTCTGGCGACTTTACTAACCGATAAATGACAGAATCGTCCATGAACAGTCTAAGAGAGCTACTCAGATTGTCTCCTAAATCTCTTATAAAAATAGGGAAAAGTAGGGGCCCTATAACATTTCCCTGTGGAACGCCAGATATCATTTCGGTTCTAATCGCTGACTTACCATCAATTACAACGTACTGTGTCCTTTCTGATAGAAAATCACGAATCAAATCACGCAACTGTGGCGATATTCCATAAGCACGCAAATTGATTAGAAGACGCTTGTGGAGTACAGTGCCAAAAGCCTTTAGGAAATCTAGAAATACGGAATGTATTTGACATCCCTTGTCGATAGCACTTATCACTAACCCCTGTCCTTACAGTGACATCATTTACAAGTTCTGGCCAGTTTGTAGCTATAATGTCCAAAATATTTGCATTGTGTGTGGACTGAGGTTTTAGCTGCTCAAAGCAGTGTTCGGAAAAAGTACTCAACAATAGTTCACAAGACTGCTTGTCTGTACACTCTGAAGTGATAGCTTAGACGTCTCAGTCTATACTCGGCAGGTTGAAGTCACCCTCAACTAATGAAGCATGGTCGAGGTACTTTCACTCTACTTATTGCAAACTTTCTTTGAATCACTCCAGCACTGTGACGGTGGAACTGGGTGTCCATTGGATTTGAGATCCCTTATCGGTAGCACTCATGACTTCATGTGAGTAAAGAGATAGCTGTGTTTCACAAAAAACTTACTACATCCGTATAGTATGTATATGTTCTAAAATCATGCTGCAAACTGCTGTCAATGGTATAAGCTTTGTAATTTTGCGGATCACTCCAACTGCCTTTCTTGAATATTGGTGTGACCTGTTCAACAGTACGTTTGCTGAACGAGCGTTTGTATATAATAGCTAGGTACGGGGTTTTTGCATCAGCATACTCTGAAATGAACGTAATTGGCATACCATTGGACTGGGAAACTTACTTTTGCTAAGTGCTTTTGCTTTAATACTTCAAGGATATGTACTTCTAAACTATGTATGCTGGCAGCTGTTCTTGATTCGAATTCTGGAGTATTTGCTTCATCCTTTATGGCGAAGGCACTTCAAAAAGCTATGTTTAGCAATTCTGCTTTAGCACAACTGTCATCAGAAGCATCACCAATGCTGTTGCATAGTGAAGGTATTGATTTTGATTTATCGGTAATATACTTTATATACAACCAGAATTTCTTTGGATTTTGTACCACGTTACGTGACAGGGTTTCATTGTGAAAACTGAAGTACTTCAAATAACCATATGTATGTTGACATGCCACTATTATCAGTGAAGACACACAATCACATACACAAATATCGGTTTTTATGATCTTTTACTTTTTATAAATAATTGAAATTTTATGTATGATCATTTGTATTGAAATGTACTACTAAATAGTTATCCGATTGTGGAAAACAGTAATGAATAATTGCGTCATGAATCTCAGCAGTTGAATCTGTGGTGAAATTATCATCTTTGGACAATTGTAAATCCTTTGTAACAGAGGATATATCTTTTCAGTGCATCTTTTTCACTCTCAGTTCTGATTCCGATAGCTTGGTGAAAGTGGTAAAATACCAATAGGGTGCTGTTTTTTGTTAATGATTGTTATGACTTGTGAAGTATATTTTATTTGAATGGAAAATAAGAATAGATTTAAGAAAAAACGCCTGGATTTCAACAGCACATATGTTGTTGTGAACGTGTGGATCTTTAACAAAGGCAAAATCATATGTTCCTACATAAAGACGCCAGACAAGAACACAAGAGAAAATTTAAGTTCTATGTACATTAAATTATTTTACAAATTATACTTGCACCCATCTTAAGGTTTGCATAACAGAACATTGAATAATATTTCAGTATTGTATTAAAATCTTTCAAAACACACTCTGAATGGAAGATCTAATGCGACAAAAAATGGGGCAAGGTTATATGACTCAGATACTAGTCAGTGGTCCAGTAAAATCTTGCACCGTTGGGGACTTACGAAGGATATCCTTCATAGTCAGATATGAAATAGACCAAGAAAGTTATCGAGTCGTTAACTCACGGGCCTGGCACTTAGGAGAAGCTTGATTGAAATCTCTGTGAAACATTTAAATCTAGCTATTCTGTAGTTTTCTCTAGATTTCTGATCTTCTACATACATACTCCGCAAAGCACCGTAAGGAGCATGCCGGAGTGAACACTATACCACTACTAGGCATTTCCTTTCCTATTCCATTCCCAAATAGAACGAGGAAAAAAAGAATGCCTATATGCCTCCTTACGAGCCCTAATTTCTCTTATCTTGTCATTGTGACCACTACGCGAAATGTAAGTAGGTGGCAGCAAGATCGGACTACACTCAGCTTGAAATTCCGCACCTCTAAATTTCCCCAACAGAAATTCACGAAAAGAACGTCGTCTTTCCTCTAGCGATCCCCATTTGAGTTCCCGGAGCATTTCCGTGACACTCACGCATTGGTCGAACCTACCAGTAACAAACCTAGCTCCTTGCCTCTGAACTGCTTCTGTGTCTTCCTTTAAACTGATCTGCTGCGGGTCCCAAACACTTGAGCAATACTCAAGACGTGGACATACAAGCGTTTTATACGTGGTCTCCTTTACAGATGAAGTACATTTTCCCAAAATACTCGCAATGAACCGAAGTTGGCTGTCCGCCTTACTCACAACTGTCCTTACATATTCGTTCCATTTCATATCGCTCTGCAATTTTACACTAGATATTTGAACAACGCGACTGCATCAAGAAGCTCACTACTAATGCTGTATTCGAATATTATGGGATTGTTTTTCCTACTCATGTGCATCACCTTACATTTTTCTACATTGAGGGCTAGCTGCCATTCTTTGCACCAACTAGAAATTTTGTCTAAGTCATCCTGTATGCTATTACAGTCAGTTAAAGACGACACCCTCCCACACACCACAGCATCATTAGCAAACAGCTGCAAATTACAAGTTACTCTGCCCATCAGATCATTTATATAAAAAGAAAATAATAGCGGTCCTATCACACCCCCCTGGGGCACGCCTGACGATACACTCGTCTGTGATGAACACTCGCCGTAGAGAACAACGTACTGTGTTCTATTACTTGGGAAGTCTTCCAGCCAGTCACAAATCTGTGAACTTATTCCATAAGCTCGTATCTCCGTTAGCAATCTGCAATGTGGCACCGCGTCAAACGCCTTCATCATGGATCCATGGATAGCAAGATGTCAAGTGAGAAAAGGACAAGCTGAGTTTCACGTGAACGATGTTTCCTGAACCCGTGCTGGTTCGTAGAAAGAAGCTTTTCCGTGTCAAGGAAATTTATTATGTTCGAACTGAGAATATGCTTCAAAATTCTACAGGAAACTGATGTCATCGATATTGGCCTGTAATTATGTCGGCCAGTTCTCTTTCCTTTCTTATGAATGGGAGTCACCTGCTCTTTTTTCCAATCACTGCGCTGAATTAAAGATTCGCGATAAGTGCAAGCTAAGTAAGTGGCCAATACCACAGAATTCTCTTTGTGAAACCGAAGTGGTATTTCATCCGGACCAGCATACTTTTTCGTATTTAGTTCTCTCAGATGCTTCTCTATGCCGGAAATACCTATTACTATGTCCTCCATTTCGGAATTAGTACGTTGATCAAATGATGGTACATTTGTGCGGTCCTCCTGCGTGAAAGATTTCTTAAAGGTTAAATTTAGAACTTCAGCTTTCCGTTTGCTTTCTTCTATTACTGCCCCGTAATGATCTACGAGTGACTGGATAGTGGGCTTTGAGCCACTTATCGATTTTACATAGGACCAGAATTTTTTCGGGTTCTTGGAAAGATCTTTTGGTAAGGTATGGCTATGGTAATTATTGTATGCTTCGCGCATCGATCGTTTTATAGACGCACGAATATCTACTAACTTTTGCCTGTAATCATTTGTGTGTTCTTTTTTGAACCGAGAGTGCAACAGTCTTTGATTTATCAGCAGCTTTCTAACATTATTGTTCTACCATGGTGGATCTTTTCCATCCTTAATCGAATTATAGGCACATATTTCTCTAACCCTTTATGTACAATGCACTTAAATTTAGTCCACAATTCCTCTACATCCATAATACCGGAACTAAACGATTCCCATTCGTTTTCTAAGTGCGATCTTAACATTTGTTTATCGGCTCTTCCCAACAAAAGCATGCTCCTAGCCTTCTTGATTGGTTTATGAACTTTGGTCATCATCGACGCTATGACGATATCATGATTACTTATTCCTGTCTCTACATAGACATATTTAATAAGGTCAGGCTTGTTCGTAGCTATAAGGTCTAAAATATTTCCATTGCGCGTGGGTTGCCGGTTTAACTGCTCAAGAAAGTTTTGGGAGAATGTGTCCAAAAGTAGCTCGCAAGACAGCGTGTCTGTACCGCCTGAAATGTAACTAGAGAGGTCCCAAACTATACTCTAAAGGTTGAAGTCTCCCCCGACTAATATTACATGGCCCAGATACCTACGCACTACCTGATGTAGACTTTCTTTGAATGACTCTAAAACTGCTACAGCAGGACTAGGGGGCCAGTAAAATACCCAACTATTTACTTCCTTTAGACCTGTTATATGTGCCCACATAACTTCACAGTTACTTTCAACCTCGATCTCTGTAGGAACAATATCTTTGTCCTCCAGTTGTGTCCGATCTATCTTTCTGATATACATTCCACGCCTCGCTAAATATTTCTGAACTTGCCACATCATGATTTAGCCAGCTTTCAGTACCTAAAACTATCTGACCACAATAATTTCCATGCAGTGTGGCAAATTCTGGAACTTTGTTTTTAATACTTTGGAAGTTCGCGGCTAATATTTTGACAGTTAAATTTTTGAACCGAACGTGATCTGAATTCGCTTTCTGAATGTTGACAGGCGAGTGCCTATCAGAGTTGGCGCCTAGCCTAAAAAAACCCTATGTGCATTCCACAAGTACTCTGCTACCCGAGTAGCCGCTTCCTTAGTATAGTGCACCCCTGATCTATCTAGGGGCGTCCTACAAGTCCCCACTCGATAACGCAGATCCAGGAATCTGCAGCCATGACTGTCACAGAGTCAGCGAAGCCTCTGGTTCAGACCTTCCACTCGGCTCCAAACCAAAGGACCCAGATCAACCCTGGGAACAATGCTACAAATCGACAGCTCTGCTCGTACCCCGCGTGCAAGAGCAGCAGCCTTCAATGCCAGCCGACCGTAGGAACTGAGGATGTCCTCAGAACCCAAGCGACAGGCGTCATTGGTGCCAACGTGAGCCACGACTTGCAGTCGGCCGCACCCCGCATCCTCGATAGCCACCCGGAAGACCTTCTGTAATTCACTCTTACATCATCTGTTTTTCATGCAAGATGGGTTTCATTTAAGCTGAATTATAAATGACTAGGAATACCATCAATTTACCTTTTTGTATGTATCAGCAGTACTGGCTGGTCATTCAGCGTAAAGTTAAGCACAGCTGAGCTAGTCTCTCTGCAGACATAATAAATTTTGGATCTGATTTTTTTCTTTTCTTACCCTATATTTACAGATGATAGTATGTGAAAAGCTAACTTCCTGCTGGACTGGTACTCAAACTAATTCATACTCTGATGTCTGATTTTCATACAAATCACACTACCACAGCAAGACCCATGGACTTGAAACTTCATTTTTTGAATAATAAACCCTGTATGTGTGAAACTTAAAAATTTCCAATTGACTTAATCGTACAAAGATGCTAATCCGCTGAGTCAGTGAGAGACTTGTCAGAATGAAATAAATAAATAAATAAAATAAAAAAATAAAAAATCAGTACATAGAAGACTATGGGAAACTCAGGCATTGAATCAAGTTTGTGAGCTACCCATGAGACAATGGGATTGATTTACTTCTCAGTTTTAGTTAACTTGTTACAAGTATTTGATACAATATATACTGTACAAATGACACAGTAATATCATTTCATCCTGCAGATCTTATTTTTCAGAGTTTTCTTTATACTCTTGTAAATATTAAGCACTCAGCAGTGGATGATTACAGCTGCTACTTTACATGACTGGGATTCCAGCAACTGAATGAAATCCCAGATTCAAGTCCAGAATTTATCTATGCAATATCCCCAAATTATTTAATTATTTAAGTTTTGAATATTAAAGGTGCTGTATAAAATTTACTACAAATAAATTTGTATGCACACAAAGGAATTCAGCTGGTACTTACCTAAACTTTCCAGAGTGATACCTTCACTGTCATCTGAGTTTGGACACGTTCCTTTTGCTGAATTATTCCAGAATTTTGCAGTTAGTGATTCAAAATAGCGATCCTTTTGGAGGTCAAGAATTCTGTAAGAATAAGAAAATTATTAGCTGTTTTCTTCATATTAGTTTCTTAACTTATAACTCTTAAATGAAATGTATGAATAAAGTGATACTTGAATACGGAAGAAAGGTAGCTCAATGAAAGTAAAGATAGGAAAACAATCTTAACTTCTAAACATCTGTGAAACTCTATGTACTTATCTTTTAAATTCTGTGCAAAATTTCTTCATGCACAGTTTCGAACATTTGAGTGCTGTCTTAACCTCTAGAGTGCTACAATGGTGAGTACAACAGTTGTCGAAGCTACCACCAAATGGAAACAGGGTATCTGTTCTGACAACTATGAGATATCATTTATCTTATTTCGTCTCAAAACTGAATCACAGATGACAGAACACTACATAGTACCCACTTCTGTCACCCTCTTCCCTCATCCTCTGGTTTCTGAGCGAAGCTTCCTTATGGAACCCACTTCATGGCCTAGGTTCGGAATAATCCAATCAACTTTCCCTTCTGCTCCCTCTCTCTCTCTTTGCTGAAGAAGGATTGATTCCAGAAGGCAGCACTTGTATTTTTGTCTTACTACCTGTGGTACGGAGCTGAGGTAAGTACTGGCCAGTGAGTCTATCTTATCTTTTTTTGTTTCATATCTCTGTAGAAGAATTTCATGTTAATGGAAACTATTTAAATTATCTTTCTTCCATACTTTGACTTAAATGTAACTGCATAAATAGACAAAGTATTAATATATGTTACATACACTGTCAAACCAAGTTTGATATTTTACAAATTACCTATGCACCCCATGAAATACCAAATTTCGCAGTTTGTGGTAACATATACATGACTGTTCTATGTCATGTTAATAATGGCAAACAAAATCAGATGTACATTGGATTTTAAGGTTCTTTTGATACATTTTTAGTGGATGATAATCATAACAGTGTTGTTACTGAGTGTGTAGAAGAGGAGTCATTTAGTCGCAGAAATCATAATAAAATGGATGCTAAACATTGTAACTCTCTACCAATGTGACTTCTTTGGAAACAGAAAACACATACACTCACACATAAGCACAAATCATTCATAGAAATTCTGTCTCTGGTCATTGACATTACAATCTACAGAGACATTGTTCACATGGAAGTGAGTTGTGGTTATGAGAATGTGCGTGTCTGCTTGTGTGTTTTTTTCTACTGTCATAATAGTAATTCTGGGCGAAAGCTTAAATGTTTCGTCTGTCTGCTACTTAGCACATCCTGTGTATGGTGAATATAAATATACCGTTTTCATTGTATTGTTGTTGAGAAAAGTTCATTTTTGTCATTAATAATACTGTTCTTTAATTTTGACTGAAACTGTTAATTGTATATTTCGCTTTTCTTTGGCATTGTCGGTGCTTCAGTAGTGTTGTTGTTCTAGCAAGATATCGTTTCTGTGACCATAAAACCAGTTTACCCTACGCTGGTTAGGATTATAATTACTTATCAATTACATATATATATTGCACAGAGAGCAAATAATATACTAGAAACGTACTGTCTGCTGATCTCTTCCTGCAAGTGACTTCCTTGCTGTACTGCGATGGCATATGGTTGTTCTGCGAACATCTCTCCAACCTCAGTCAGGTTGCAGTTTTTGGACACCTCATACCTTATTTGAGCTGCATCATGGATGAATGCAAACTTACCTTCCTCTTGGTCAATGACCTGCAACAGAAAAACTGAAATGGAACTAATTACACTTATTACATTTATTATGCTAACAGGTTTTTGAAATGTCAATACAAGGTACTTTTAAAAAGAATGCAGTGCAGTGAAATATATACAGAGGACATAGTCCCTGATATAATGTATGTATGTGTGATTTGTGTAATATTTTTGCCCCTCCTAAAGTAAAAATTCTCTATTTTCGTATTCCGAAATCTTATAACTCTAATTATACTCCTGTTAAATTAACCAAATAAAGTACCCTCTTAGAAGATTAGAATTACAGTAATATTAAGGAGTGTCAAAAACATACACATGTGATTAGCATATAAGACCTGTTTATTTTCGATGATTGTTATTAATGTGATGATTGTAATGTTCTGAAGAAGGGCGCTGTGGGCTTGAAGCAGCCAAGAAATAAAATTTTGTTTTTGCAATTGAGTGGCGATTTTTTCCCAAGAATTACCAATATACTTACTGTCGCTGAAGGATGATTAAAATACATTTGCTTTTCCTACATTCATACGTATGTGATCATAACATTTAACAGTGCTTTTCAACTTTATACACCTAGATATTTAATTGATGTGACTCTAACAGAAAACTGCTATTGCTATATTTGAATATTATGGGATCGCTTTTAATACTCATCTACATTCGCATCCACTAGAAATTGTTTTAAGTCACCATGTGTCCTTCTACAACAGCTTAACGACACCACCTTTCTGTGCACTACAGCATCATCAGAAAACAGTTGCAGTATGCTGCTCACTCTGTGTGAGTTGACATGTTAATTAGCAGCACAAATTCTCAAGAAGTTATTAATCCAGGTAGTAAGTGCGCTACAAATAATAGTGTACAGCAGAACTTTCAAGAATGTAATTAGTTCAAGAAATACATTAGTATCTTACTGCAACTACTATTAAGTTATTTTCTGTTTATTAAAGATTTGATTTACTATCATTAATTTTAATCTGACAATAGCACATTAATTAGAGACATGTCAAATCTCTTACTAGCATCTAAATTGTTAAGATGAATGGCACACTGTGTACTGCTGTTAATTAATGGATCAATAATGAATGAATATGTGTGAAACATTGTATACCTTTTGGAAGCCAACAGATGCATTGGGCACTGGCCCTGCCTGATCAATAGCTTGAAGGATATGCCCATACTGTTCCTTGATGGGGTAGTCCCATACCCTGTACCTAGACTGATCACTTGAACTGTTCAAAGTGATGTCTTTCCAAACACTGTAAAGAGGAAATGAGTTCACATTTTTGACAAGTTGTGTAAATTATATTTATAGGGAAAGAAACCAAAACAACTATATTTCAATTAATAATAAAACTAAATATATCTGTAATTATGAACTGTTTGCTTTTGCCATATTATAGATGGAAAAACAGTTAGCACATTTCTTTTAACAGTCAAGTTACTGTGATAAAATCTGGCATCATTTAGAGTAAAGTATCAGAAACCAACCTGCACTTTTGTTTTTCATTCGTTGAAAATAAAAAAAAAAAAACAAAAAAAAAACAGTTCGGTTGTGTTTTAAAAACATGTACTATTTAATTCATATGTTATGCGCCCTTTAAATTTGACTTTTAAAAAGCATAAAAATTTTAGTTACTAAATACTTTGAGTTTGAAAAACAGTTGCCAAAATTAGACCCCTTACAAAAATAAGACAAAAACACTAAATGTAATGAGAAAAAAGATATTAAATAAGATAAAACTTAATCTAGTTTCAAAGTAGGTAGAATATAATGATCTTTCTTGCTATAATCTGTAATGCTAAACTGCTAGTCATACTGTTGAATGTCTTCCACAAGAGGTCCCAAACTCGTATGTTTAGAAATTGGTGCCAAAAACAGCCTGCTGAAAGAGTTGTACGTTAACAGGTGTGAAAGGAGAGAAAAGAAATGCTGCAAAATTGGTTGACGCTGAAAAGAGGGTGCAACAAAAGACAGTAACTACATGATACATCATTTACAATTATTTAAATAGCCAAAAATCGTTAAATACTATACCTGAAAATCTTACTTATAAGAGGCAGAGCACAATTTAACATTTTGGAGGGGTGGAATAGAACTTTAGTCATTTTAAGTTTTAAAATAACCCTCCTAAAATTTTCTGTAAATGATTTAGGGATGGCACAGAGGATCTAGATCTGGTCAGCGAGTCTGGATTGAACTGCCATAATCCTGAATGCGATTCCAGGGATTTACCCATATTCTCTTGGTCTTCTTACACAACTGGACTGGAATACACTATTTCAAATTTCTGAAGGTAGGAGGGGTAAAATATAGGGAACGAAAGGTTACAAACAACTTATACAAAAACCAGACAGTAACAAAAGAATGGAAGGGCATGAAAGGGACACATTGGTTGGGATGGAAGTTAGACAGGGTTGTGGCCTTTGCCTAATGTCATTCAATCTATACCTTGGGAAAGCTGTGGAGGAAAGCAAGGAGAAATTTGGAGAAGGAATTAAAGTTTAGGGAGAAGAAATAAAACGTTGTCAATTTGCTGATGACACTATACTTCTATCAGAGACAGCAGAGGACCTGGAACAGCAATTGAACGAAATGGACAGTGTCTTGAAAGAAGGGTATGAGATGAACATTAATAACATTAATGGAAGTTCGTATCAGAAAATCTGGCAATATCTTTGTGCTGTAACTCTTTGGAAAATGATACAATAAACTATGTTCATAGCTCCGCAGAAAGTGTAACATTTCTTGTGTTGACCTACCGCATTAAAATTTCCCGTCACCTATTATTTTATAAGTTACAGAGGCAAACACACTTAGTGAAACACCCTGTATGTTTGTATAGCTCATGGGACTTAACTACGGGGTCATCAGTCCCTAAACTTACAAACTACTTATGAACTAGCTAACACGAAGGACGGCACAAATATCCATGCCCGAGGGGGGATTCTAACCCCGACCGTAGTGGCCGTGCAGACCGTGACTGGAGCGCCTCAGTCCCATCGGCCACCGCAGCCGGCGTATGGGACAGAAAAGAAATTTCTGGCATATATTGATTCAGAGAAGGAATCGATTGGTGGGACACATTCTGAAACATCAAGGAATCGTCAATGAAGCATTGGAGGGAAGTATGTGGGGTAAAAATCACAGATGGAGACCAAGATACGAATACAGAATGCAGGTTTAAATGAGTGTAGGTTGCTGTTTTGATTCAGACATGAAGAGGATTGTGCAGGACAGGGTAATGGGGAAGTTTCAGGACTGAAGACCATGTTGGATGGTGCCGGAGCGACTTACTTGTAGAGCACGTCCTCGGCGTTCTTCATGTTCCGGAAGTACTCGTGCGTGTCAGAGTTCAAGACGACCGTGTAGTTGATGCGGCTCTGGCGTGCTAGCTGCTCCAGGGACTGCACCGGCGACTGCGGAAGCAAAACGGAAGGTGTGTGTCTCATTCACTGTTCACTTCACAGCAAAACATCTGACTGTTGTACTACCAGTACACTAGTCGATATAACTTGGAGGCGTAGCAGCTGGCATCGAAATCTAAGTGCGTATGAAGCAGATATGTGTCACTCTGTTATACACGTCTGAACAAATTGTTCCAATCAGAAACCATTTCCTCTTCCTGGAACATACGATCTTAGAATTTCAACACTAGAATTGTCCACCGTACAAAATGTCACTCTGATAACGTCTGACACTAGATCGTCCTCACGCCAACTAATACTAGCTTATGGACTGTCAGAACAACTACATAACTAGATTGAAGAGTTTCATCAAATTAAAGGAAAGTTCTCGAATTTTATGTTACGTGTTTTTCATTGTTGAAGGCATGCAAGTAATGATGCAACAATAAAATGAACTACATAGTGTAGCTCATCCGTAAACTTTTCTTGCAGTTTTAACCAGTCGCTGAAAAGGAACGAAACAAGAAATGTTTCATCTAAGTTTATTAATAAAGAACAGTCTAGAATGCACTTATTTATTTCATTCAACTAGTTTCAGTCTTATTTACACCATTTTCAGGAATTTTGTCTCCATCGATGTTGTGGAGATGGCAGGTAGCTGGAAGCCTTCCAATGTTCCAGTGTGTCACTGGAAGGCTCCCAGCTACCTGCCAGCTCCACAACATCGATGGAGACAAAATTCCTGAAGATGGTCTAAATAACACTGAAACTAGTTGAATGAAATAAATTAGAGCATTCTAGACTGTTCGTTATTAATAAATCTGAATAGAGTGCTGTTGACCCAAAAATAGAGAAACGAAAATGTTTCCAAAAATATTTCATCTAAGTGTTCTACCAATAAAAAGTTCCCCTTGTTTCGCATTCCCACGATAATTTATATGTGTTCTTTGCAATTAAAGGTGTTTGTAATTGATTTGTAGGTATTTAGTTGGATTTATGGCCTGAAAATTTGACTGATTTATTGTGTAAATGCAGTTAAACGGATTTCTTTTAGGGCTCTTACGAGTGACTACACACTTTTCATTATTTAGGGTCAATGTTCAAATTTCGTACTATGCAGATATATTATCTGAACCATTTTGCAGAAAAGATCGGAAGGGGCTCTATATCACTTCCATGGGGAACGTCAGATATCATTTCTGTTTTACTCGATGACTTTCCGTCAGTTACAAAACGTTCTGTGTGCTTTCTGACAAGAAATCGTGAATCCAATCGCACAACTGTGTCGATATCCCATAAGCAAGCAATTTGATTATGTACAGTGTCAAAAGCCTTCCGGAAATTTGGTAACCGATAAACGTCAACATCATCCGCCAACAGTCTAAGAGGGCTGCTCAGATTGTCTCTTAAATAGCCTATAAAGACAAGAAACAGTAAGGACTATATAACACTTTCCTGGAGAACGGAAGATGACTATATTTTACTGTCGCTAATGGGTATCCTATATCAGGGATAATGGCATGACTGGTCTTATTTCGGATCCCTCTTACAAGGAAAGTACTTGGGCTCGAACAAACACATATACATCAAAATCGTACGAGAGATAATGTAAAGACCCCTTATTGCACTAGTGACACTCCCGCATCTGCAAAACTCTGCAGTCGTCCGTTAGAGGCCTCTGCGTGTGCCCTGCCACATTGCACTTTGACTTGTCGATTCGCCAGTAGAGACGGCGCAGTGTGCCTCCGAAGTTGCGTTTTGAGACATTTGTGAGGTGAAGCATCAGATGGAGCGGCGATTGATAATCAATCCTGCTATAGTATTGCGATTAGTTGAGATGAAGTTACGAAGAACCATTCTTCGTGAAGATGGTATTAGTGTAGAAGATGAATCATTTGCGTGCTTTCTCGTATCTGTTATGGTACAGAAATATGAGCGTAAGGTACTGTTGTCACACTAACACATAATGTTGATAATAGGGATGATAATGACGAAGAACCCATTGCTAGCGGTAGTGCTAAGGTAAGTGCGGGAAGAGGCGATGGAAGCAGTGACAGTGAATACCAACAGTCTTCCGAGAAGAAGGTTAAAGTTACAACTGTCATCACGGCTTTTGATGACAATTCGCTAGAGAACACGTACGATGATTATTACATAAGTTATAGTTAAGATATCTGCATTACGTATGGCGTCTACAATTACATCTACAGTGCTATCTAGAGCATGATTGCAAAGTTTTGCATAAAACCAACACCCACCAGCACATTGAGGTGTACGTAGAGATACTGTAACCAAAAGTTCATACAGACATGTTTGTTCGAGCCCAAGTACTTTCCTTGTTAGTGATTCTTTCACAGAGACTCATGTTAGGCGAGTACGGTGGAAGTTCCATAATCTGACACTCTGAGCGGCATAACATTTGAAATAACTAAACATTCAGAAAACACAAATACAGGATGTGATTCTTCAGTTTCTCCCGCCTTATTTGATAATCAAAATATCCACGGGTGTACTGCCGGTCTATAGTGTCCAACGGGCATCATACATGTCGTCATCATCAGGTGAACTGACGGACTGAGCTCCTGGAAACGCGCCGGCACGGAGATCCGCACGCTACGGCTGCTCGAAGGGAACTGGGTTCTAGCCCGGTAGCGGGCGATTTAAATACCCTCGGCCTTCGTTACGTTTGCTAGATTTACTCTTAATTAACCCAATCGCTGGTTCCCAAGCTTTGCTAAGATTATAGCCACAGTCACGGTTTATGAGGTCGTCACTTGTGCCAATTTCAATGGCCTCTCTAACGACGCAGTCCCAGTATCTCGACGTCTGTACCAGAATCCTAGTGCGTTCATACTCCATCGCATGATTCTCCCACAAACAATGTTCAACGACCGCCGACTTGCTCGGATACATCAATCGTGTGTGTCTCTGGTGTTCAACGCATCGATCCTCGACGGTACGCATCGTCTGTCCAGTATATGACTTTCCACACTGACACGGAATCTGGTACAAGCCGGCATTCCTCAAACCGAGATCATCTTTGGCGCTCTCCACCAGTGCACGAATTTTATTAGGCGGACTAAAACGATTCCAACCTGGTGTTTTTTCAAAATGCGGGCGACCTTCCCCGAGAGTGCGCCGGTATATGGAACGAACGCAATGCCTTCATCCTCCCTCGTGTTTTCATCCGTTTCCACAGGTTGTGATGTAGTGGTTGGGCGGAGAGCCCGCTGATTCTGCCACTATGAGTACCCATTTTTTCCGAATACAGTTTTCAGGTGTTCCAATTCCTGGGGTAGACTCTCTGCGTCGGAGATAGTGCGCGCCCTATGTACTAGAGTTTTAAGTACCCCATTCCTCTGTGAAGGGTGGTGACAGCTGTCTGCGTGTAAATATACACTATGACCCAGGGTGCCATCAGCTCTTCTCTTGACCAAGACGTCAAGGAACGGCAATTTACCCTTCGTTTCAGTCTCCATCTCAGACGCCGCCGCAATGGGTTCCACTGCGCGGCAGCGGCGCGGGGCGCGGCCGCGTAGGGGTCGCTTCGCGGGCCGAGGGTATTTAAATCGCCCGCTACCTGGCTAGAACCCAGTGGTTTTGGTTTGAGAGGACGCACGGCAGCGCAGCAGCAGCATTCGTCTCGCAACCGACTTCTCCAGCAGCCATGTCCGGACGCGGAAGTGGAGGCGCGGGAAGGTCAAAGGGTGGCCTTCTTTCGGCCATTATGTAGCATCTCGCTTGCGAGGTGTTGCATGTGGCCGGAAATGACGAGAAGAAGAAGCGGAAGAAGAAGAAGAAGCAGACGACTGTGCAGTGTTTCCACTGCCAGAAACTTGGCCACCTGGCCAAGAACTACAAAAACGCAGCTCCGTGTATGAAGTGCGCTGAGGCGCATGACACACGCAGCACAAGAAGACGCGGGAAGCCGTGAAAAAGTGTGCCAATTGTGGTGGCCCACACGCCGCCAATTTTCGCCGCTACAGCTACATCTGTAGCTGGAACGGCAGGGGAAGCACGCACACCGAAAAGGGCTCCAGTGAGGGGATGGAGTACCGAGAAGAACCCACTGCAGATCCACCCCCTCCCCCAAGAGGGGACAGCGGACCAAGCAAAGAAGAAACGTCTACGGCCATCGACGCGATGCGCGCCCTCAAATCCGCCATGGCGGAGGAGAGAGCGCTGCTTCGCGCCGAACTCGACGCGGTGCGGCGCCAAGTTGAGGAACTGGTGCGGGAACTTCACGCCGCGAAAGAAGAGGCGACAGCCCTTGTTGCCAACCCACAAGCGGGGAGGAAAGCAGGGGTGGACATAGCGACGCAGACGGAAGAAGGTGTCACACCGACAGGCGTTCCCACGGTCCCTGTAGCAATGCAGGAGGCCGAGGGGACGCACATGGAGGTGGACGCATCTCCTCCTGGACACGAAGAGTCCAAAGAAGAGGAGGACGTCTGGATATGGAGCAGGACGACCACAGAAACTGTGGTCATGGAGGACGAGCTTCCGGAAACGGACGAGTGCTTGCCCATGCCGGACAAGCACAGTGTCAAGAAGGTTCTTGACAAGCTCGTCTCCTCCATCCGAGATAGGACATACCCTCACCTAGATAATCCCTATCCTTTCCTTCCGTCCCATCTTAAACCCAGTCTCCCGCACAAACCTGTCCGTCTCCCTCAGCATCTGAGAGATCACCTATCCCCGATCCTGTCCAACAACGAGTACAAACTCCTTAACTCCCATCCCATCTTTTCCCATGACCAGTGGGAAACGATCTGCCGCAAGGCAGATGAGTACACCGAATGGGAGAGAAGAAACCCGCGCTCGAGTGGAGCACGCGGGAAACCACAATGCAAGCTGTTGCTAGCACCTAGGATCCCATACTTTTTATGTTGCAGGACCAACAGGCCCAAGACGAATCAAGAAGTCAGGAAACATCCATAACATCAAGATAGGAAAAAAGAGGAACAGCAACCATTTGATTATACTCTAATACATCGGGCCCGTTCATAAGAGCGTCAGCGTCAGCGGCTAGAACCCAGTTCCCTTGGAGCAGCCGTAGCATGCGGATCTTCGTGCCGGCGCGTTTCCAGGAGCTCAGTCCGTCAGTTCGCCTGATGATGGCGACATGTATGATCGCCGAAATATTGTGCCCGCTGGACACTATAGACCGGCAGTACACCCGTGGATATTTTGATTACCAATACAGGAGATCGTTGAAAGTACGGGTCAGCAGGTGGACCTAGTTTCAGCAGATGTGCGGGCGCACCTTCATCCGCTCGACGGTGAGGAAGGCGGCGAGGTTGGCGGTGAAGGTGGCCAGCATGAGCACCACGAACAGCCAGTAGGCGGCCACCAGCGTACGGCCCGACAGCGCTTTGGGGGCCTCGCCGCCGCCCTGCGGCGTGAACGACGTCAGCGCGAACCAGAAGCTCTCCTTCAGCGTGAACTCCCTGCAACCGGGCGACAAGCGCGTCAATCAGTAAAGTCGCTGTACACATAACAAAATCTGAGTATTCCTTACAGGTATGGGTGAGGTCACCTAATCTACATCTACATCTACATGGGATACTCTGCAAATCACATTTAAGTGCCTGGCAGAGGGTTCATTGAACCACCGTTATACTATTTTATCTACCATTCCATTCTCAAATAGTGCACGGGAAGAATGAACACTTGAATCTCTCCGTTTGGGCTCCGATTTCTCGTATTTTATTCTGATGATCATTTCTACCTATGTAAGTGGGAGTCAACAATATATTTTCGCGTTCGGAGGAGAATGTTGGCGATTGGAGTTTCGTAAGTAGCCCACGCCGCAGCGATAAGCGCCGTTGTTGTAATGATTCCCATCCCAGATCCTGAATCATTTCCGTAACGCTGACTCCCGTGTATCGCGACAATACGAAACGAGTTGCCCTTCTTTGGACTCTTTCGATGTCTTCCGTCAAACCCACCTGATACGGATCCCACACTGGGCAGCAATATTCCATAAAAGGGCGGACAAGCGTAGTGTACGCAGTTTCTTTAGTATTTCTGTTGCGTCTTTTAAGGGTTCTGACAGTAAAACGCAGTCTCTGGTTCGCCTTTCCCACGACACCATCTACGTATTCTTTCCAATTTAAGTGAGAAGTAATTGTAATTCCTAGGTATTTTGTGGAGTTTACGGCCTTTACATTTGATTGATTTATCATGTAAACAAAGTTTAACGGATTTCTTTTCGTACTCATGCGTTCTTCAGTTCTTTTGATCTTCAGATGATTTTACTAGACGGTAAATGTCAGCGTCATCTGCAAACAACCAAAGAGGGCTACTAAGATTTTCCCCTAAATCGTTTATGTAAATAAGGAACAGCAGAGGACGAATAACCCTACCCTGTGGAACGCCCGATATTACCTCTGTTTTAGTCGATGCATTACCATCGATTACTACGAACTGTGTCCTCTCTGACAGGAAATCCCCTATCCAGTCGCAAATATGAGGCGATATACCATAACCACACAATTTGATTAAAAGCCATTTGTGAGGTGTCAAAAGCTTTCTGGAAATCAAGGAATACGGAATGAGATGGGAATCATTACAACAACGACGCTTATCGCTGCGGCATGGGTTGCTTACGAAACTAAAATCGCCAACATTCTCCTCCGAATGCGAAAATATATTATTGACTCCCACTTACATAGGTAGAAAGGCACTTAAATGTGATTTGCAGAGTATCCCATGTAGATGTAGATGTAGAACATGGACGCTATCCGGAAATCGCCCACCTAAGTATTATTTATTTATTAATTACTAGCTGCGAAACCCAGCACTGCCCGGCTTTACATTTCTCCGTTCTCATATTTCCAATCTTCATTTCCTCCTGCACACATCTCCTCTTCCCGCTTCTCTTTCTGTCCATCTGCTCCTCCCCATTTCTCTCTGTACATTCCCTGCGCCACTCTTTTCCATCTCGTTCTTCCACTTTCTCTGTCAACACAATCCTTCCCCCTCTCTCACTGTCTATTCACCCTCCTCTCTATACTCAGCCTTGCCTCTGTGCACATGTAGCTCATGCTCTATACACTTTTTCCCCATTTGCTCTTCCCCATCTCTTCATCCATCTTACCCCCTTCGTCCTTCCATCTCCACTTCTCCACCTTCCCTTCCCCACTTCCTCACTCCTTTCTCTCTGCATCTCCTCCTACTCAATCAACCTCCAAGTCTTCTCCTCCCCAATGTGTCAAGCCAACACTTCCTTCTCTCCATTTCTTCTCACATAGCTATTCTACTCACTCTATATTTGCCCATATTCTCCTCATCCCCTTCTGTCTATATCCATCTCCTACGCCCAAATCTACATCTGTACATCATCTATTTGTATCCATCTCTTCCTATGCGTTCTCTCATTTCTTACTCCTCTTTTTTGTCAATCTAAATGTCATCATCTCTCTGTTAATTCCTTTCTCCCTCCCACTAACAATGCACCTTTTTCTCCCCCTCTCTCTTTCACCATCCTGTCCTTCAATCCAAACTCTCAGACTGATTTCCCTTGGCCCCTCGTTTGTATATCTCCTCCCCTTGTCTGACTGGCCATTTCTTCATACCCCTCCTCCTTCTCTCTGTTTATATATTGCTGTCCCATCTCTGTCTCTCCAACTTCTCCTGCCCTTCTCATCTATCTCATTCTCTCTGTCCATCTCGTCCTCCCCTTCTCTCACTGTTTCTTGTCCTGGTCAGCATGTCGATATGACAGGCTTTACCTACTCCCACACTATATACTGATTGTTCAGAGCAACTTATACGGCAGGGGGCTAGAAAACAAGGTTTTGCCCGTATCTCCCCTTGTATGAGAACTGGGAGGTTATAGTGATGAATCTCGTGTTGCACGCAGTATGTGGGTACCGTACCAAATTTGGTTGAAATCGATCCAATACTTTCTGAGGAGATGTTGAACATACATATACACTTGCAATCATTTTTATAATATATATAGATTTAAAAAAATGGAAATGGAGTCTTGTGACAATAAAACAATATCAGCATTTTTGACAAGTTTATTCTTATAAATAGATTCGATGTAGTACTTCAGGTTCAAAAGTTATAGCCGTCCACGGTCTGCACGGCCACTACGGTCGGGGGTTCGAATCCCCCCTCGGGCATGGATATTTGTGCCGTCCTAGTTCGTAAGTAGTTCATAAGTAGTTTGTAAGTTTAGGGACTGATGACCCCGTAGTTAAGTCCCATAGACTATACAAACATTTGAACATTTCAAAAGTTACAACAAGATACTTATTTTGCATAAGGTATCTTGTTCAGTGACCAGATAAACTTTTTTTGTCACTGGTGCAGTCAATCGTCACAGCAACACATAGACACTCCGATGACCAGAATCCAAGGTGTGGTGTTTCCCGTAATTCTATATGAAAATGGCAGCTTTCCTCTTACTTTCAATATAAGGAGCACTTCTTAATCAGTAGTTAAATGGCCAAAACGAATACTTCTAGATTCCCGGAAGGCTTTTGACACTGTACCTCAGCAGCGGCTTCTTATCAAATTGTGTGCTTATGGAATGTCACCATAGTTGTGAAACTGGATTCGATATTTCCTTTCAGGAAGCACACAGTACGTAGTAATTGACGGAACAAGTAAAACAGAAGTTGGTATCTGGCGTACCACGGGAAGTGTTATAGCATCCCTAATGTTTCTTGTCTTTATACCTGTAAATGAATTAGGAGCCAATCCGAGCAGCTGTCTTACGCTGTTCGTGGATGATACTGTTATTTCTAGGTTAGTTAATGCACCAGAAGATCAGAAACAATGAAGACGATTTACAGATTCTCACCCGAAGTCTTAGTCTGTTCTAGACCAGGTTTCCGGATATCCTGGCTGTCCTGGTGATTGATCAATGTCCGTGGGGGGACCGGGGCACATGGGGACTAAGTGTAACCTAACGAGTAATAAGATGGTTGTACCTAATCTTCCTTAAATGACACCAATTGAGTTCTTATAATTGTGTACTCTGGTTACTGTGTAGTAGCTAATGTTACATTGTTTTGTTGAGTGTCTGAGCCAAATTATGATTTTGATTTCTAATTTAATTAATGATTTGTTTTTATGAATTCAATCGTTAAACTGTACCTTGGAGTATTTATAAACTGTGTGTTCACGATCTAGTACTCTTAAATTTCTCCTTAATTGGTACTGGCGATGTTTTGATAAATCTCGGAAACCAAAAGAATGTTGTTTGGAAGTTGCCTTTATCTTAATACAATTTTTTCTGAGTGATTAATTCCACATTTTCTTTAACTGATTTTCATTATTGCTTGGTGATATAAATTTGTAAACCTAACTTGGTATAAATTAATGAATGTGGTTCAATTCCTGCCAAGCCCTGTTTATATAGTGAATGTCTTTGTTTATTGCTATAGTAATGTCACATTTTAATTTTTATCGTAATAAAGCTTTGTGAACAATGTTCGAGAAAATTTTATTTATGCCTGCACGCTGTAAGACGCGTAACGCTAGCCGTGCTCCGGCCAAGTGAGCATGGTAAAGCGGTTGTCTCCAGCTACAACGCTGGAGGTAACGAGTTCTGCTCATCTCGGTGTTTTTACATTTTTTTAAAACTCAGATTAGTCCGACATTTTTCCATTTTACAGAATATCAACAAATAGTGTACATTAGTGGGAAATGGCCGAGGGGTCTGAGACGCTTCAGTCACGGTCTGCACGACCACTACGGTCGGGGGTTCGAATCCCCCCTCGGGCATGGATATTTGTGCCGTCCTAGTTCGTAAGTAGTTCATAAGAAGTTTGTAAGTTTAGGGACTGATGACCCCGTAGTTAAGTCCCATAGACTATACAAACATTTGAACATTTTTTTTTTAGTGGGAAATATGAAATTTTGCCCAAGTAATTTAATTTTCACGTCATTTTTACAAAATCTTACTCGCTGCCTTGCATCGCTTGTTATGCCACAACAAAAATCCAGATGCTATTAGTCGTAAATGCAACCGAAACACTGTGGTTTACAGCACCGAGCACATTTTATAAAAGCTACTGACTTTGCATGTTCACGGAGGTTTAAAGAGCGATACGGGAAACATTGTTCATTTACATTCAAAAAGAGTTCTCTTTCATCCGTTAAATATGATGCTAACCATGCGTATTTGTTCATCTTCGAAATAGCAAGTGCTCTGAAAACATGGAAAATTCCAGTTTGTTGAAGATCAACAGTGCAATAGCGTACACAGACGATTCCATAAAACTACACTCATAAATTTAGCATCAGTGCAGGGCATTTGTTTTTTGAAGATGAACAAAATACGCATCGTTAGCATCACTGTTAATGGATGAAAGAGAACTGTTTTTAAATGTAAATGAACAACGTTTTCCAGTATCGCTCTTAAAACCTCCGTGCGCCTGCAAGACAGTAGCTTTTATGTAATTATATTTATAAGGGGCAGCCCTCAGTTGCAAAGTACGAAAAATCGCAGGGGAGACATTGCAGCCCTTGTGATTGCTCCGCCTGTCTACAACTATTTACTTTTTAGGTATGACTATCTGATTATGTCAGATATATTTTTACTATTTTAAATTTTGACATGTAGGTTTAACATATTCATCTTCGTCTGAAGAAGGTTCCCATAGCGGCATTGAAACCTGGTAACGATTATTTTCGTACTTTGCGACTGAGGGCTGCCCCTTATAAATTTAATTGTATTGTAACAGTCGCTGATTCACAGCAATGCACAAAACTGCTTTTATGAATTGTGCTTGGTGCTGTAAACCATTGTATTTCGGTTGTTTTTACGACAAATAGCGTTAGGATTTGTGTTGTGGCATAACAAGTGATAGCAAGTAAGATTTTGTAATAATGACGTGAAGATTAAATTAGTACGGAAAAATTGAATATTTTCTACTAATTTCACACAATGTACGCTATTTGTTGATTTCCGTAAAATAAAATGGAAAAATGTCAAAGTATTCCGATTAAAAAAAAAAAAAAAAAAAAAAAAAAGGAAGGCACCGAACACTGTTACCTCCAGTGTGGTAGCTGGGTGCCTTAACCGTTGGCGCTCACGTTCACTTGTTTGGAACATCGTGTATTTTACGCGTCTCACAGCGCGCACTGAACTTCGACATCAATTTTCTCGAAAACCGAGGCTCAGCGCTAAAAAGAGACAGCACCATACCCAGCGTGTGCCCCTCTACAACATGTCCGAGCCTCATCAAAATTCATTATTTACATTTCTGATGGTCCCCTTGTTAGCTACAGACTTCTGTTCACAAACTATATTTAGTAATGGTGGCGTGCATTTACCGTATTTTATCATTTACAATTTCATCAGTTAAATCAAATGTTTGTAAATCTATCGGACCAAACTGCGTGGTCATCAGTCCGTAGCTTACAAACTACTTAAACCTAGGTAAACTAACCTAAGGACAACACACACCCATGCCCCAGGGAGGACTCGAACCTCCCCGGCGAGCAACCGCGCGCTCTGCAGAGAGACGCTTTAGACCGCTCGGCTACTCCACCGTGGCCATCAGTTAATTCCTGTTTGTCAGGTGTGATTACTATACTTGTATCATCAACGAAAAAAGTAGGTTTGCATCTTCGTTATTATAGAATGGCAAATCATTAATATACGAGGTATGTCCGGAAAGTAAGTTACGTTTGATTTTATAAAACACACCTGTAGAGATACAGAAAAAATATTTATTGTACAAAAATCTATAGCTGTTAAACTACTTTTCTACATAGCTTCCGAAATTTTGTAGGCACTTGTCGTAGTGTAGCAGACGTTTTTGTACGCCTTCTTCATACAAGGTTGCCCCATGTGTATTTAACTATGTGGTAACATGTTCTTTCAGTTCGTCATAATAGTTGAAGTGTTGACGACGGACAGATTTTAGGTGTAAGAACAGATGAAAGTCGCTAGGAGCGAGGTCCGGGCTGTATGGACGATGATTCAACACGGCCCAGTGAAGTTCCCGTAAGAGTTGTTTGGTCACATTCACCATGTGAGGTCGCGCATTATCGTTGAAACGAACAACAGATTTTGAAAGTAAACCCCGCAGATTTGCCGATGAATTTCCTTTGGTTTAACTTTCTTTGCGTTTAGAAAACGAATGACAGATATGATTTCGGACGCATTGTCATTTACGGATGACATCGTAAAGAAGCACTACAAAGCATACGTCGACAGCAGCGATCTGAAAATGGCGTACATGTCTTCTCCTTGAGTCAGAGTAACTGCTGCGCATGCTCGGAACTGTGATCGTATCGCTGCCACTGATAAAAAGAGAAACGGAATTTACTTTGTGGACGACCCTAGTATATCAAGAACAGTAAAGGACCCAAGACTTAACCCCATGGAACCCCATTACTCATAGTCCCCCAGTTTGAGGAATCAGCTGAATGAAGTAAACCATTTGTGTACTGCCCCACTAATACCATAGTGCTTAACCTTATCTAGAAGAATTGCATGATTTACACAATGAGAAGCCTCTCAATCACAAAAAATCCCAACAGGTGATGTATGGTTATTCATCTACATCTACATCTACATCTACATAGATACCCTGCAAATCACATTCAAGTGCCTGTCAGAGGGTTCATTAACCACTTTCATAACTTTTCTCTACCGTTCCATTCTCTAATAGCGCGCGGGAAGAAAGAACACCTAAATCGTTCCGTTTTCGATATGATTTCTCATATTTTATTGGGATGGTCATCTCTCCCTAAGTAGGTTGGTGCTAGCAACATATTTTCACATTCAGAACTAAAAGTCGGTGATTGAAACTTTGCAAACAGATCACGCTGCAATGAATAACGTCTTTCTTTTACTGATTTCCACCCCAATTCGTGCAACATTTCCATGACGCGTTCCCTCCCGTAACGTGATAAAACAAAACGAGCTGCCCTTCTCTGAACCTTCTCAATGTTTTCCGTCAGTCCCACCTGGTGACGGTCCCACAAGGGGCAACAGTACTCCAGGAGAGAACGCACAAGTGTGATGTGAGCAGTCTCTTTGGTGGAGGTGGTGCATCTTCGAAGCGTTCTGCCGATGAAACGTAACCTTTGGTTCGCCTTCCCCACAATATTTTCTTTGTGTTCTCTCCAGTCAAAGTTGTTCGTACTTGTAACTCCTAGGTATTTGGTAGAATCTACGACCTTAAGGTTTGACTGAATTATCGCGTAATTGAAGTTCAGCGGATTTCTTTTAGTGGTCATGTGTATTACTACACACTTTTCTTTATTTAGTGTCAATTGCCAATTTTCGCACCATGCAGAAATTTTGTCTAAATCGCTTTGCAGTTGCTTTTGATCCTCTGTTGGCTTCACTAACCGATAAACGACAGCATCACTCAAGAACAGTCTAAGGGAGCTATTCAGATTGTCTCCTAAATCGTTTATAAACACGAGGAAGAGTAGGGAACCTATAACGCTTCCCTGTGGAACGCCAGATATCACTTCTGTTTTACTCGATGACTTACCGTCAATTACAACGAACTGTGTTCTTTCTGATAGGAAATCGTGAATCCAACCACACAATTAGGGAGATATTCCATAAGCACGCAATTTCATAAGAAGCCGCTTGTGGGGTACAGTGTCAAGCCTTCCTGAAATACAGAAATATGGAATCGATTTGAGATCCCTTGTCGATGGCACTTAACACTTCATGTGTATAAAGGGCAAGCTGTGTTTCGCAAGAGTGATACTTTCTGAATCCGTGTCGACTACTGGTTAATAGGTCGTTCTCTTCGAGGTAGTTCATAATATTCGAACAAAGTATATGTTCCAAAATCCTACTGCAAATCGACGTAGGCCTGTAATTTTGGGGATCACTCCTATTGCCTTTCTTGAATATTGGAGTAACTTGGGCAACTTTCCAGTCTTTGGGTACGGATCTTTCGCTGAGTGATCGGTTGTAAATTATAGCTAAGTACGGAGCTATTGCATCAGCATACTCTGAGAGGAATCTAGTTGGTATACAATCTGGCCCGGAAGATTTATTTTTGTTTTGTGACTTAAGTTGTTTTACTACTCCAGGATCATCTACTTCTAAGTTTGGCATGCTGGCAGCTGTTCTTGGATTGAATACTGGAGTGTTCACTTCGTCTTCTTTGGTGAACGAATTTCGGAAAGCTGTGTTTAGTAATTCTGCCTTAGCAGTACTGTCATCGGTACTATTACCATTCCTATCGCGTAGTGAAGGTATTGTTTGTGTTTTGCCGCTAGTGTAATTCACATATGACCAGAATTTCTTTGGATTTTCTGCAAGATTACGCGACAGGATTTCGTTGTGGTAACTACTTTAGGCTTCTCGCATTGAAGTCCGCGCTAGGTTGCGAGTTTCAGTAAAAGATTGCCAGTCTTGTTGTTTCTGTGTCTTTTTAAATTTTGCATGCGTTTTTCTTTGTTTCTGGAACAGTGATCTGACCTGTTTTGTGGACCACGGGGGGTCAGCCACCTCTTTTATTAATTTATTTGGTATAAATCACTCGATTGCTACTGATATTATGTCTTTGAAAGTAAGCCACAACTGATCTACACTCGCATTTTTAGTTTTGAAAGACTGGAGACTATCACTCAGGAAAGCGTGAAGCGAATTTTTATCTGCTTTATTGAATAGATATATTTTTAGTTTATTTTTGCTGCATTGGGGCATTTCGACATTCAGTCTCGCTACTACGACTCGATGTTCGCTAATCCCTGTATCTGTTTTGATGCTCTTTACTAGCTCAGGATTATTTGTTGCTAGGAGATCAAGGGTATTTTCGCAACCACTTACTATTCTTGTGGGTTCATAAACTAACTGTTCGAAGTAGTTTTCAGAAAAAGCATTCAGAACTAGTTCGGACGATGTTTTATATTTGCCGCCGGTTTTGAATATGTAATTATGCCAACATATCGAGGGTAAATTAAAGGGGCCACCGATTATAACAGTATGCTTCGGATACCTATTTGAAATATGATTCAAGCTTTCTTTGAACATTTATGCAACCGCATCGTCTGAGTCAGGGGGCCGATAAAAAGATCCAATTATTAATTTATTCCGGTTGTCAGGAAAAACCTCTACCCAGGCCAACTCACAGGAAGTATGTCTCAAACCGTTAGTAACAGCAATAAACACGCCACCCCCTTTTTCCTTTCTGAAGACCATTTGGCCCTTTGAAAAAATTTCGGCCGAACTTATCTCATGCGTCAGCCAGCTTTCAGAACCTATAACTATCTGTGCCTCAGTACTTTTTATCAGCGCTTGGAGCTCTGGAACTTTCCCAATACAGCTACGACAATTTACAACTGTAATACCAATGGTTTCTAGATTTGCTTTCTTCCTGTGTCTGACCTGCCTACATATTCCGACCATGTGTAGCATTTTAAGTTAAAAAACATTGGTTGTGTCGTGCTGTTATTGACAAAGGCAACGTGAATACTGTTTGCTGGCGCTCACCTGCAGGGGTAGGGGTACATCTCCTTGTTGTTCTGGGCGCTGTAGGGCGAGTACTTGTCGAGCAGCCAGATCATGATGCCGGTGACGGTGAGCGCGCCCACGATGCTCAGCCACACCTCCAGCCGCAGCACCGTCATGAACTTGAACAGCGACGTCTCGCGCACCGGCTTCCGGATCACTGCCAGGGTCGAACCACACGAGCAATCAACAACACAACGCTTTCCTGTTACAAGAACTTTTTATCATAATTAAAGAAAAACAGTAATGTACACTTAAGTACCGCTTGAATGTAAAATTTCTTGAAACTTCCTGGCAGATTAAAATTGTGTGCCGGAACCGGGACTCGAACCTGGGACCTTTGCCATTCGCGGGAAAGCGCAATACCACTGTGCTATCCCGACACCACTCACGATGCCGTCCCACAACTTTACTTCCGCCAGTACCTCGCCTCCTACTTTCCGAACTTCACAGAAGCTTTCCTGCGAACCATGCAAGACTAGCACTCCTGGAAGAAAGGATATGGTGGAGACATGGCTTAGTCACAGCCTAAGGGATGTTTCCAGAATGAAACTTTCACTCTGCAGAGGAGTGTGCGCTGATATGAAGGAGAGCTTCTGTGAAGTTTGGAAAGTAGGAGACGAGGTAATGGCGGAAGTAAAGTTGTGAGGCGGCATCGTGAGTCGTGTCTGGATAGCTAGTCGGTAGAGCACTTGCCCGCGAAAGGCAAAGGTCCCAGGTTCGAGTCCCGATTCCGGCACACAATTTTAATCTGCCAGGAAGTTTCATATCAGCGCACACAGGTTACCTTATTCATAAGGTAGAGGTACAGATATGAAAGTAGCAAGAATGATTGCAGGCACTAATAGATGGGAACAATGGCAGGAGGGTGTCCATAATGAGGAAATCAAGAAAAAACTAGGAATGGACACCATAGATGAAGCAGTTAGAGCAAACAGACTGAGATGGTGGGGTCATGTTACACGCATGGGAGAAGCAAGGTTATCTAAGAGACTCATGAGCTCGGCAGCGGAGGGAAACAGGAGTCGAGATAGACCAAGAAGAAAGTACTTAGATTCGGTGCAGAATGATTTTGAAGTAAAAGGCATAACATCAGACGAGGCATTGAATAGGGGATCATGGAGGAATTTTATTAGAGGTACTATGCTCCAGACTGAACGCTGAAAGGCATAATCAGTCTCTAATGATGATGATGATGATGGTGATAATGTAACTGACGTATTGCGCTGCTACAAACGTCATTGATTTTTCGTGCATTGATTGCATAAAATAAAGTAGGGTGTTCATTTAAAAAAAATAAGTTTGTGTCAAAATAATAATTGTTTACGTTTTATGATATACTACAGTACTTACTTTTATAAACTCCTGCCATATGTTCGTGCCAGTGAAAGTCGTTTTTCAATATCTGCAGTTGTTTCGGAAATATTTTGAGTGATACGTTTAAGCGGGACACCCTGAATACATTTGTCTTCCCCTGAATCTATTTGGGAGTGGATCAGAAAGGAGATAACTGTTAGACATTAGTGGTACCCTTCGCCACGCACCTTACGTTGGATTGCAGAGTATTTGTGTAGCTGTAGATGATACTAACATGTGACTGAAAACGCAACAAGGACATAAAGCAGACAAACACAGGATAAATATAAACATTCCTGGTCAAAGGGATTTTACTAATATCAATTGCCGGCGTCAATGAATGAGAGGAAAACATTTTTCAGGTCGTAGTGGAAAGGATTGTACCTTGGGACGGTTTTAACTTTGGGACACTTTTTAATAAAGGATGTGCAGGAAACTTTAAGAACTATGAAGTTAAGTTGTCAGGCCTTTTTTCAGAGGGAATAGGAGTCCACATTGTATTTGGATGATGTTTGAGATCTGAGGAGGAGTTTTACATGTTTTCGTGTTTGAAAGTAAAATTTAGCCACTACCCTTATAAGCATAATTATTGATGTTTCTTAAATACAGTGTTGTAGGGCGTTATTTAAGTAAGCTATTGATACCATAAATTATAAAGGTATAAATGTGTACATAGGTTAGGATACTGTTTTCTGTTATTGTGTATTTGGTTTTACCTTGGGACACTTCTCTGGTTGCACCTTGGGACACCTGGAAGGTGTATGATTGTCACTGATATACCAGAAAAACAAAGAATTGAAGAGGAAAAATAAAAAGAAAACAAGAAAAAGAAGTCTTTCCCAAAGAAAGAAGCAACTAAACGGACAAGGACTTTTCATCTTCCACTTCTTTTGATGAAGAAATTCCCGAGCTTGGCAGTAGCTGTGGAGGTAGCATATTTGATTTGTCATCTGAAGAAGAGGATTTTTCATCCTTCTTTCCATCTAGAAAAGTAACACTTTCTTGCTCTCAAGGTAGTTGGGTATTGGTAAAATTTGACATCAGTGGCAGATCTCATGTTTACTATGCATGAGTAGTTTTAGAAAACATAGAAGAAGATGAAACTGTGAAATTCTTAAGGAAGCAAAGGACCATTTTGTATTCCCTAATGTTGAGAACATCATCATTGTTAACCACAGTAATATAGTGATAGAAATACCAGCTCCAGTGATGTGACGTGGGTTTCATTCAATTAATATTTTATTCCCACCATCTCTTGTTTTAATGTAAAATAACTTTTGTATTTGGACTAACAAACATTTACTACCTAATTCCAATACGATTTTTTAATTAATAAAACTAAGAAATTGGAATACATCACCGTGTCCCAAGGTAAAACCACCACTGTCCCAAGGTGAAACCATAGGTTGTGCCTTGGGACAAGTGTCACAAAAGTCTTCATTGGTGAGTAATTGTGTAAATATTGGATCTAGCGTAAACTGCTGTTCGTTCAACATTACCTAAAATTAATGCCTGTGATGGGATACATTTTCAAATTTCTTGTAAAAAAATTAAAATGTAAAAAATGTCCCGAGGTACAACCCTTTCCCCTACTTTTTTGGCCTATCAGTCCAACATAGTGAATGTTGTGGGAAAAAAACGGAAAAGAAAACAATCGAAAAGTAGTCCTATAAAGGAAGTTAAAAATCTGATGGACCAATAAGATCAGATAAGAGATTATTCGCATAATCAGGGAAGTGAGGTAAGTGTGGAAAACATTCACAGGAAGAACGAAATCTATTAAAACATTAACATGTCAGTTCTGTAGGGGAAGACAAGGACTGAATTCATGAAGAAAGAAATGAGGACGTTGTGTGTAATTTTATTACTCTGAGACGAAATGAAACTTGCGGCGACCCGCGTCAAACTAATTAGGAAACCGCGCAAAACCGGCGAACGTATCACCATGAACTGTGCCTAGTGCACTCACTGCATCATGAACTATAGAGAGGAGATAACTTCAGGTGACCACCTCTCCCTGCCGGCCATATACTGGCAATAAAAATTTCGGAGTACAAACTGGACCCCTTTGCGTGAAGAGACCCGACAACACCCCCGTCTCTGGACAGTAAAAATCAAGCTATTGAACTGAGGAACATTTCCGGTTGTAGAATTTGTCAAGAGATCGGTGCCATGTAAAATGTAGCAAATATCGTCCTCGTTAGATTGATTCACTTACCGATAGAGATGCCAGACTGGTCGAAGTAAGGTGCAACGAAGTCGATCATTTCCTCTCTCTCTGACGTCATCGTCAGCGGCGCGATGATCATGTCTGTCTCCTGAAGAAGAAAGAATGCCGCTGATTCAGAATATAAGCAGCTTTTAATATGATGCATCAACGATTGCGGTGGACAAAGAATTATGAAGAGATGTTAGATGCTTCTCTTTTGTAGAAAGTCGCGGGTGTCCTTAATCATCAGCGACCACCTGAAGATGACAACGTGTCGGTTTGCCGAAAAATCGTGGAGTAATTACTACGTTACCCGGCCGGACACTCGAGAATTCTAAAAATTAGAAATACGCCAAGAAAATATTAGATCGCAGCTGCTTCTCAAATAAGTACAGGAAGCTATGTTATATTTCTTTAAGCTCCGTAAATGGAACCTCATAGTTTGTAACCACTCGCTCACTTCCGCAGATATTTTAAATTTACTTTTTTCCTAAAAATTTTGAACATAGCTGCGTTTTTTCAGCGACCATTTGCAAAATTCAGTGGATGGCGATACAGCCCTCGGTCGCGGAGATAAAAAATTTATATTTTATCCGGTTTCGGCAATTTCTAGTATTGCCATCATCAGAATTAAAAAAATGCAAGTCACATAAAAAAGTTATAAACAAGAAATGACGCGTAAGTCACAAGGCAATAAAAATAAAAGTCTAGCCACTAAGGGTTGCTCGCTTGTGTGAAGGAGGCATCAGAAATTTCTAATGAAGGCAATCCTTGAAAATGCAGAACCCGGGAAAACATCAATTTTATCTCCGCGTCTAAGGGCTGTATCACCATCCAATGAATATATTTTTTTCCTTTCTTTCTACAAGCAATCGTACGCTTGACAGATTTTTTTTTTTTAATTTCTGAGAAAATAAATGAAAAAACGGAAATTAATTTTCAGAGCGCACCAAACAGTAAAGGAATTTCTTAGCAGCGCGAAAAAATTTAACGGGACACGGACTCTCTACCAAACAATTTTGAGGTACGGAACCTGCGCTCGGAGAAGCCAGCTTAAGGAGGTAACAAGAATACAATCACATTACTGTGCACTTTCTTATTTATATTGATTACTGTTACCTGCACATACCTTAATTGCCATAATGAAAGCACCAGTTGCTCTGTATCTTAAAAAATGTGTTGTAGCCTGAATGCAAGTATGCCATCCACGAACAAGATTCTTATGCATCCTGTCAAATATCCCCGCAGCTCAAATTGTGGCAACTGATTCCACCTCCATAGGCACTGGGGTCTCAAACGCAAGAGATTTTTGGATATCCCCATAGGAAATGGGACATGGTAAATATGATACATCAGAATCACCTCAGGAATAAGTAAACAACACCTGCATTATGAGTTCCGAGTCATCAGGCTCGCTCTCCTTTTTTCCTTGGAGGAAATAAAGAATGTTCATTTAAATAAACAGCACAGTACCTGTTAACCAGAACGCACGTTGGTTGTAAACAGTGGCGTAGCTATCATAGGGCTAGGCGGAGCAGTGCCCCGGGGCCCCCAAGATCAAGGGGCCCCTCGGCCTCCGTGAGCAAAGTTCGGAAAAAGTTACAGTAGAGCGTCGTTTTTTTTATTTTTTTTCATTTATTTATTTATTTATTTTACCTTCCCACCCTACTGTCCATCAATTTCCCCTTCCGTCAAACTAAGCTGCCCACAGTAGCCGCACTAGTCCACAGGGTGACGGAACGTTGCTTCTAGTAGGTCCTGGTGACAGGCCAAGCCGACAGTCGCTGAGTACAACAGTCGGCGCACTCCAGTCGGCAGAAGTACAGCAGCTGCAGCATCAAAGCTGCTCACAACTGCTGCGCCTTCCAAGTGTTCCGCCGTGCCGCTCGGCGCAATGTGAAGGATTGCTCTCCTCCAAATACTGTATAAATACATTTACTGTACAGTAATTCTTATTGGCAAGTAGAAGTGTACAGTGTGATTATACGAATAATCGGTTTTCCGAACATCCATGTCCCCCAATTACACTTCGGATAATCGACGCTCTACTGTATATAATATTTTAGCTGAATGAAGGATTTTCGACATTTAACATTTTTAACACTGCCAACAAACTTCTCTCACTAACTGAAATCCAAAAATTATTCCCATATCAGAATATAAACATAAAAAGGTATTGCTCGTCCGCTAAGACGTGCACCCTGCCACCTGCTGAATTAGTAGCAGTGTGTGACAATACCGTTCGTGGTTTGATTCGCGGCATGGGGCCATATTTTCGTGGTTGAGTAAAACTTCGGTGTTCATTTTTACTAGCTTCTGCCAACGAATTGATTCACCTAGTATGAAGCAACTTTGAAAACTATTCCATGGTATTTTTATCTGTATTTCTACCCGGGTCCAACTCTATCCCTCTCCAAAATTTCATCCAAATCCACCCAGTAGTTTCTGCTTGAAAGCATAATTAACTTTCACAGTTATAATTACATTAGAGAGTAAGATTAAATATTGTCTGCTGCGTGACACACAGTAATTTACTTAAGAGAAGGTTTGCCTTATTATGTCTTCCAGCTAGCGGTAAGGACTTGATGAAGTAGTATTGCATCTATATAGTTCATAGGCGCCGATTGCGGGTATGCTCGGTCGCTCAAGCATACCCCAAAATTTGAGTGGGTAAGCTGTGCATACCCCACTGAAAATTTTGGTATTTTTTTCTTTACGTTATATTTCTTGATTGTAATTAAATTCGACTTTCTCATTCCATTGATGGGCGGCTGGCTTTTGTAATACACCGCTGTAAAAAGGTTATCTAAAACAAACAGTTAATTGAATTCGTAGGCATTAAAGTTCATGTTGATATGTGAGTGAAGTGATCATTTTCTAAATAATCCGAATGTTAATGGAATGCTGCTTGAAAGGTCAATATCGTAAACTGAAGGCGGTAACCTTTAATTGTTATATTAAATAACTAGAAATGAAGTGGGTTTGGTACAATATGATGAAAATGTCTATACTACTAATGTAGCGTTTATGTATTCTCTTAGAAGTCAATTGTCTTCAAGGAATCGTGTTAGTGTTAAATAATGACATTTTTCATCCTGTTTACTGAATTGGTTGTGTGATGTAACAATGGGTTGTGAACTTATTGGTATTGACAGACATGGTATGACAGTAGAAGTGGTTATCGACTATTTTCTTAATACTGTATAGAAAATAAATCTGCAGAAAAAAGAAGGCAGGAAGACCATTCGATGTTAGTTTTTGCGATAATGAACACAGTATTCACAATACAGGCACATCATTATCTAATATGCATGTCTAAGAAGACGAAAACTCTGAAAATGACTTCAGCAGTTACTACAACGGGAAAACAGATTCAAATGGTCGCAAAAGCCGCCCAGTAGTTCTGAAACGTGAAATTGAAATTAAAGGCTGTTAATTTTTTTACTGTATGTTAAAAAATTATTTTTCTCCCTTCAGAGATTAAAATGGTCCTTAATTAACACCAGATGAAGCAAAAAAGAAGAAATACTACTAAAATAAAACAAAAATTATTACTTTACCTTTGTACCTGGAATTGGAAAAATATAATAAAGATTTTTTTGTTTAGAAATACCTTTCGGGGATGGGGGGGGGTGCGGGCTGTAGGCCGATAACCACCTCCCCCCTATTGGAAACGCCACTGAGCATACCCCAAGATTTTCAAAAGTCGGCACCTTTGGTATAGTTTTAGTTTAGAGAGGGCCCCAACGTCATTTTTGCCCCGGGGCCCTTGGTGTAGTACCTACGCCACTGGTTGTAAATAACAGTAATGCGTGACAAAGCAATAGACAAGTTTACTACCGTATCTCCCTAAGCACGTTTCTCTGACTCTAGGTAGGCGTTAGACGTCTGCATTTAGCGGTCATGCTTGCTCTATCACGTAGTTCCATGACAGTCCGGTAGATGTCAATGTAGCCGCTTCGCCCGCTGCTCGCAACTGCATTTGATATTCCTCATGCTTACAAGCATTCGTTGCTTGCATTGCCCGCTGTCTACTCTGTTACGCGGTTCCGTATATTCACCTGCTGAAGGATCATGGCGCGTGAACACGAGACTAAGGACAGCGTGAAAGAGAAAATTGATACGAAAGAATTTATCCCCAGTGCGAAAAATACTGGTCGTATTAATGTCTGCGAAACATATTCATTAGTAAATGATAAGTAGGACCGGCCGCGGTGGCCGAGGAGACTGAGGCGCTTCAGTCACGGTCTGCACGGCCACTATGATCGGGGGTTCGAATCCCCCCTCGGGGATGGATATTTGTGCCGTCCTAGTTCGTAAGTAGTTCATAAGTCAAAGACATTATTGATAGATCTGAAGCATTGAATTAAAATTTGTGGTGCGGCCGGGAATCGAACCCGGACCTCCATGCTTACTAGGCAGACGTCTTAACTTTTTTTTTTTTTTTTTTTTTTTTTTTTTTTTTTTTTTTTACGAAGCTTTATTTACATGAAGTATTTACATCATGGTTGTGCGAAAAATTACAATTTCCTTTTATCTGGTTGTAAAAATTACCAGCAATCTTAAGGTAACCAATGTTTTCTCATCGTTGAACTACAGGAATGTAATTATGCTGCTGCAAATCTTAAAACTATACAGAAGTGTTATGGTCATACAAAAGTAACATACAGAACTTAAAAGAGTATTCCTATCTGCATAAAAGAAGCCACAACAGAACAATTCTGCACATTTTCAATACTGGAACACTAATAATCAAAATGCCCTAAATCCACTGAATTGTGCATCTTGTTTTCAACTGCAAAATTATGAAAAGTCTGAAGTGAAAACTCACTTTTTAAACAAAAAAGTATATACTTTTATAACAAATACAACTGTCCTATAACATGCAATATCAACATTTTCATATAAACTTAAGATTTTTAGTGCTATAATTATTATCTATAATACACATTTACAATTAAATCCCTTAAAACTTTCAACCTTTGAAAAACAAAACCTCACTAACATCCTTAAACCTAATTATATACGACTTCTTGTAAGCATCTCACTTTTTTTTTTAACATTTAGGTATCTTTATTTCAATTTTATTTAATTTTTTATTTACTTTTTTTATCTTTTTTTTTCATTTTACTTTTTCTTAAATTTTTTATTTGTTTATTCAACTGTAGAATACTCACACACACAGAAAAAAAATAAAAGGTAAGTTTTACAATTTGTCTTATCATCTTCTGTGTTGAACAAAAAACTTAAGTAAATTCCTTGATACTGGGGAGTGCATTCTCCGTGGTTGAACTTTAACCTACTCCTTGTTTCTCAAATATGATGTCTAACATGTTGCCGAAGAACTTTTTCACATTAGGGTATTTTTTAGTGTGCCACTGCGCTGTCTTCATATAGGCTTCAAAGCTAATCAGATTGTCCTCGCTGGTATAGCTGACGTTGTAAGCTACGTAATGCCCTAACATCCACATAATGGTGTTGTTTTTGGTTGCTGGAAAAAATTTTCTGTGCGGCCAGAGGAGTATGTCAGGGGAATAACTTACAGCCGCACTGCGTGTTAACAGTCCCAGCCGTTGCTGGACCAATCTCCAGTTAGTGAGATGGCCGCCGCACGTGAACCTGTGGCGTAAGCTGTCGATCAGGCCACAGCGGGTGCATTTATCAGTCACACTTAAACCAATGCGGTGTAACCTTTCATTTGTGGCCAGGACGTTGTTCACTACCTTAAACCACGTCGATGCCACTTCGGATGTATGAATCGGGAGGCTGATGTTATTCCACACCGTTTTCCATTCTACTCCTGGGTACTTGAGTTCCACTGGATTACGAGTTGGTGTCTGACTCATTTTTTCGAGGAGATATTTCGTCGTTAGAAATGTGCGGTTTAAAATGTGGTCTCCCACGTAGCTCATTTCGAGATAAAATCGCCGGATATGTTCCAAATTTGAATTAAGTTTCCCCACATCAATCGGAGGTCGAGTGTCGACTGGTCGCAGAATTTTGAAGAGCCAACTCATGACACTGTGAGGTTCCTGCTTCAATATAGTGGCGGTCCTCTTCATGTACAAGGCGGTGCACTTCTTCTCAAAGTCGGGTACTTGAAGCCCTCCTGCCTGTCTGGGAGAGGTCATCACACTGTATTTCACTGTAAACAAGTGACCCTTCCAGATGAATTTTCTGGAGACATTCGCTACGTGCAGCGCCTGTAGCCTCGGGACTGGAAATATTTGTGCCATATAATAGGCTCTGCTGAAGACGAAAGTGTCGAGGAGACGAATGCGTTGGATAAGATCTAAGGATCTCCAACCGTTTTCAGAAACTGCTCCTTGCATGGCACCTATGACCTGATGCCAGTTTTTGGCACACATCTCAAGTGGGCATTTATCAATAATTAACCCGAGGGTCTTGTGATTGTCTTCTACTTTCGTCCACGAGACATTGACTGAATCGAATCCTTGGATGTTTACTAGGGTGCATTTATTTTCGTTGATTTTTGCACCTGAAGCACTACAGTAGTCGTCAATTATTCCCTTGAGAGTCGTAATCTCATCTTCATTTCGTATTAAGACCCCGACATCATCGGCGTAAGCACGAACTGCGATGGATGTTCCTGCTAACGTCAGTCCAGTCAGTCGGTCGTCAATTGAGCGTAATAACGGCTCCAGCGACAGGACGAATAACATCATGGAGAGGGGGCTCCCCTGCGGAATCCCTCGTTGAATCTCAATGGGCTGCGTCAGCTGTCCATTCACACTGATCGTCGTTGTGATTCCTATTATCAAGTTTTTCACAACATTTATTACTGTGTTGTCCAGCCCACATTGTGATAAGACAGCTATCAAATAGTCGTGTCTTACCCGGTCGAAGGCTTTACAAAAGTCAAGAAACAGGAGTGCCAGTTTCAAGTTGGTCACCGACACGATAGATATAATATCTCTGTATTCGGAGACGGGTGTCATGATTGACCGGTCAGGCACACAGGACTGATGCTTCTTGATGAGGTTTTTTTATCACAGGTGTTAATCGGCTGTTGAGCGCCCTAGCGAACGTTTTGTAGTCAAAGTTTAATAAAGCTATAGGACGATAATTGTCCAGACTTTGACGGTTGTGCGACTTTGGTATCAAAACTGTCCTGCCTTCCTTTAGTTGTGACCGAATTTCATAACCCCGCATCACTTCATTCACAACTTCCGTAAAGGTTTGTCCTATGATCGGCCAGAAGCGCACATAAAACTCCTTCGGGAGCCCGTCGGGCCCGGGAGATTTGTGAGATGGTGAACGCTTAATCAGGTCCAGGATGTCATCCGCCTCAAAATCTTCCACGATCGCACAGTTTTCAATGTGCGTGATGACAGGAGTTATCGTCTGGACGATCTCATCGGCGAAACTGTCACGGTTATCTGGTCGCGAGTAGATGTCACTGAAGTGGTGAGTGGCGTGCAGTATGTCTCTCTGCTGGCAAAGAAGAGTCCCATCAGCCGTTTTAAGTTCGTTTATAAAAGCCCGCTTGCGATTTTGACGGTGTTTAAGCAGGTGGTACAACGATGTGACTTCGTCGGCCTTAATCGAAGTGGTTTTCGCTTTGACCTTCAAGCCGTCAAGTTGTTGACGCTTGATGCTTATTAGTTTGGCCTTCACTTTTTTGATGTCCTGTAGGTACTTGTTACTAGAAGACACTTTCGAGTACAACTCACGCAATACCGTCTTGTAAAAGTCAATCGTCCGCCTGGTGTCCTGGGCTTTTTGCCATCCATAGTTTTTCAGAGTTCGTTGCATCTTCCTTTTCACTACAGAGGCCCTCCATGCTATCTTGCTGGGATATCTACTGCACTGTTGCAGACAGACTGTCCACGTCGCTCGGATGAGGTCTTCCAATTCATCATCCATGAGTAGGGAGACATTGAGGCTCCATGGATTTTTGAAACGGTGGCACGGCTGTTTGTCGAGATTAATTGTAACCGAGAGGGCACAGTGATACGAAAAGCTGGCCGGAATCACGTCGACGTCAAGAAAGCGATGACAAATATTGTCGGTTACGTACATTCGGTCCAGGCAGCTACAGGAAGTTGAAGTGAAGTAGGTGAATTATACCAAGGTGGGATACTTCAATTCCCACGCATCCTTCATCTTCATATTGTGGATCAAGTCATACAGTTCCTTGCAAAAATTAAAATTCGGGGATTGATCTTTTTTATTGAGTACACAGTTAAAATCACCACTAACGATTAACTGAGATGGGTTACGTCGTAGCAAATAAATTATCTCCTCCTTAAAAAACTTGGCTCTTTCAGTCCTGTTGGATGTACCGGATGGGGCATAAATATTGATAAGAACAACGTCAAAAATTTGACAAGCTATGCCTCTGCCCGACGTCAGAGTCTCGACGCTGTGGACAGGAATTCCCTCACGGGAGAGAATGGCAGTGCCTGTGCCTTCCGTGTTGGCTGTGTTTGCAATAGTCTTAAAACCAGCGATGTATAGGTTGAACAGGTACACTTCTTGCAAAAGAACTATGTCGGCCTCGGACGCATATATAAACTGTTTTAACAGAGCTACTTTTAAATCAGACCTGATTTTATTTATATTCAACGTTAGAAACTTATAAGCTTGAGTGTGCGTCACTGGAGGTCACAGGTGGTGGAGACGTATCCATCGCACCGGCAGACTGTGCGGCTCCTGAGACAGGATCTCCCGTATTTTTAGTTTTCTTACGAGGCGCCGAGAGATTCTGTTTCACCTTGGTTTGGCGTCGTCTGTTTGTCTTGACGGCCATAACAGATGGCGGAGTGGGTGGTTCCAGGGAGTCGTCGGACATCAGTAATGTCTTTGACATATTTGAGACGTAAATCCGTCTCAGGGATTCTTTCATTGTATTAGTTCATAAGTAGTTTGTAAGTTTAGGGACTGATAACCCCATAGTTAAGTCACATAGACTATACAAACATCTGAACATCTGATAAGTAGGGAAATTATTTTAATCAAGGGAATTATGTTGGCTACGTTTATTGTGGCAATGGTTCTGCACTCCTATCTTATCCAAACACAACACACCTGCACATGTCAACAGAAGACAACAAGAACAAGGACGTTCTGAAGCATTACCGGCATCAGTTAAAGACTCTGTCACTAAAAAGTGTGTTGAAATGCGTCACAGGAATCTAAGTTCATTTACAATGATTTCAGGACATGGATTTCGTTCTTTTTGCCAAATATTGTAAATATTGGTTTGGAATTTGGACAGGTAACGTCTCCAACATTCTGCCTCAACCTACGACAGTGGCACGAAACATAGAAAGACAAGCCGATGAAATACGGGCAAATTTTATGCCCAGCATTGTCCAGGCTGTAAATGCAAGATTTTTTTTTTCTCTGGGAGCTAGGAGCTATTTTGAGTTCCGGCCTCAAACGCAGCTAGTGAAAGAAGTTTTAGTGCTGCAGGGAATCTTCTCTCCGACAAAAGAAGCAGACTTCATCCAAAACGCGTCGATGATGTTCTGACAATTAATTGTAATTATAATGCTAATAATGAATAATATGGAGATAGTTTTATTTGTTATGTTTGTAATGTTTTAGGGGGAAATACTGACTTTTCTAAACAGGAATAAAAAAATGTTTGTATAGCTTATGGGACTTAACTCCGGGGTCATCAATCCCTAAACTTACAAACTACTTATGAACTAGCTAATCCTAAGGGCGGCACAAATATCCATGCCCGAAGGGGGATTCGAACCCCCGACCGTAGTGGCCGTGCAGACCGTGACTGGAGCGCCTCAGTCCCCTCGGCCACCGCGACCGGCACTCCGTCTTGAACAGTGACATAACTCAAAACTGTAATACTTGAAATTAGCAACATTTTTCTTGGCATGACAAATATAATGGACTATCCTACAACATAAATTATACTATTCTCCTCAAGCGGACAAAAGACGTGGCGTTCTTGGTACAGGTTGGAGCTCGTCAAACGTATTTTTCAATGATCAACTGCCGGTTTTAAAATTGTGTCACTCTTCTTGCCGGGGTGCGAAATGTAAGTTTTAATGCCCATAACGTCCACATTACATTAGTTTATAGTCTCTCTCTTTCGTGTTTCGTATTATTTATTGTTACCCTGCTAGAACGTAAGAGTATTGTTGCATAAATAAAATGATGCGGGTGTATTTGCATCATGTGGTTGGAATATAATGGAACCGTGGGTAGCGCGCGGACGCACAGAGGAGCTGGGTGGGCCGCAGCCGGCCGCGGTGGCCGAGAGGACTGAGGCGCTTCAGTCACGGTCTGCACAGCCACTGCGGTCGGGGGTTCGAATCCCACATTGGGCATGGATATTTGTGCCGTCCTTAGTCTTAGTTAGTTCATAAGTAGTTTGTAAGTTTAGGGACTGATAACCACGTAGTTGGGTCCCATAGACTTTACAAACATTGGAACATTGGTGGGCCGCAGCCAGAGCTCGCCGTTCAGGCCGCTGCCGCTGCCCCGCCCACCAGCCCCACGGAGCTACAAGCAAGCACAGCTGGCCGCGCAAGCATTCGTAATCGGTCAAGCAAAAACCGAGCGCGGCGCGACAAGCGAGTACAAGCAAGCAAATTCACCAATATGCAGAACTCTAGTAGGCGTACCCTATAGATAAACACCTTCAGCATAATCATCGATGAACTGATTTTGTTTTTAGCCTGCAAAAAATTTCGTGTTACCCTCATGGTATTACAACCACAGGTTGAATATTGTTATGCCTGCTACAGGATCGCGAGTATGATGCGGCAAACCACTTAACCGGCAACTGTTCGTGGCAGCCTACACTGGAGGCGTGCAGCACACTTCGAAGCCAAACAGACGATAGCGTTTCTGCTTCTCCAAGGATGACAACAAGAAAATGTCTAAGGCTGGCTGCACGCACACCGATTTTGGACGGCCGGTAAAACATCGGCCGGTGTTTTATCGGCGGAGCGCTGCTTCCACACACGCCGGGATTTTACCCGTCAAACGGACAGTCGCCTGGCTGTCGTGGAAGAGTTAAGTTGATTTCAAACATAAATTAATGAATCACGAACGATTTTGCATAATTCACTATGGAGACTGAAACGGAGGGTAAATTGCCGTTCCTTGACGTCTTGGTCAAGAGAAGGGCTGATGGAACCCTGGGTCATAGTGTATATAGGAAGACAACGCACACTAATCTGTATGTACACGCAGACAGCTGTCACCACCCTTCACAGAGGAATGGGGTACTTAAAACTCTAGTACATAGGGCGCGCACTATCTAAATCAAATGTTCAAATGTTTGTTAAGCTTATGGGACTTAACTACGGGGTCATCAGTCCCTAAACTTACAAACTACTTATGAACTACTTACGAACTAGGACGGCACAAATATCCATGCCCGAGGGGGGATTCGAACCCCCGACCGTAGTGGCCGTGCTGACCGTGACTGGAGCGCCTCAGTCACCTCGGCCACCGCGGCCGGCGCGGCCGGCGCGCACTATCTCCGACGAAGAGAGTCTACCCCAGGAATTGGAATACCTGAGAACTGTATTTCGAAAAAATGGGTACTCAGAGTGGCAGATTCAGCGGGCTCTCCGCCCAACCACTACATCACAACCTGTGGAAACGGATGAAAACACGATGGAGGATGTAGGCACTGCGTTCGTTCCATATAACGGCGCACTCTCGGGGAAGGATGCCTGCATTTTGGAAAAAAAAAAAAAACACCAGGTTGGAACTATTTTTTGTCCGCCGAATAAAATTCGTGCACTGGTGGGGAGCACCAAAACTGATCTCGGTTTGAGGAAGGCCGGCGTGTACCAGATTCCGTGTCATTATGGAAAGTCATATATTGGACCACGGAGGGGTCGCTCCGCGGGACGAGGGTATTTATATCGCCCGCTACCGGGCTAGAACCCAGTTCCTTTCCAGCAGCCGTAGCATGCGAATCTCCGTGGCGGCGCGTTTCCAGGACCTAGGTCCGTCAGTTCACCTGATGATTGCGACATGTATGATCGCCGAAATATTGTGTCCGTTGGACACTATACACCGGCAGTACACCCGTGGATATTTTGATTTTGCATAATATTATATGACAGATATTGCTGACATGATACAAAGAATTAACTAAGTACTGTATTATAAATTAGTTTACCATTTATGAAATGCATTTTTTCTTTGATCTCCAGTTCCTCAAATCCCTCATTCAGTTTGCAGGAAACTTGTTTTTACGTATATTTAGTCACATTTCTAAATTCAAACGTGTCCAAAGTTTTGTTCCACAAAACTGGTTGTGCTGCCACAAGCAAAATAACTACATCATCAATTATCTGTTACTCACTGAATCCATTGCAAAGTCTGATATACGAATGTATGCAGTGGCTGGAGCCTAGAGCGGCAGATTTTAGGAGCGGAAAATTTGGGGCCAATATTTTTTTAAAACTGTAAGTAGATGTAATAAAAGAAATTTAATCACGTTTACAGAATGCACATTATTCTATTAGAAGTATTAAGGTATACCTTACCCCCACATTATTAGTGGTATTTTACTGTGCTTTTATTAGCTCAGAAACATATATAAAAACTATTTATTGTACAATCGTATCAAAATATTTGCGTTCTGAAAATAATCTGGGAACTAACACTTCGATCCCCTAGTTCACAGTTATACTATTTACGGAAAAAAGGTGGTGTAATTAGGACTATAGTGTACGAAACTTTATAATTAGTACGAATGTGAAATAGGGTATCGAATTCTAGCAGGGGCGTGAAAATTTGTAAAGTCTGCTGGCGGGAAATGTGAAAATCCGGCACTGAATGTATGTATATATGCCTCAAACAGGCAAATGACCATTTCTGTGCGGATATAGGAAGCTGTTCGATTCTTTGGGGGAATACAGATAAAGGTGCGAGAAAATGGAATAGTGGACACTATTACTATAGGATAAGTTGATTATCTGGGCTGGACTAGAAACATCTGGATAGCAAATTGATCAGACGGCTCCGTAATAAAACAGAATGAAGATATAAAGAACATAGTAGAACAAAGACACGATCTACCCGAGGAAAAAACTCCACAAGAAACAGGGTTCGAGTACCAGTCTGGTACAAAGTTTCAATTTCGCCATTGAATTTCATTAAATGCCTTGAAACAGACAAAAATCTGAAATATTTGTAAATGTATTGTATACAGGACTCACTGCCGAATCAATATTTGGCATTTTAGTCCTAAATGCGCTACTTCCACTGTATGGCGAGAAGGCAGAGCGTGAACTGTGCAGGTAGGACGGCCAGTAAAAATCGGAGCGTGTGCAAGCTCCAATTAGACGCCATGTGCCTCTCTACTGTATGGCCGGCACGAGTGTATCGTCAGGCGTGCCCCAGCGGAGTGTGATAAGACCGCTATTATTTTCTATCTATATAAATGATCTGATGGATAAAGTAACTTATAATTTGTGGCTGTTTGCTGATGTATGGGTGTATGGGAGGGTGTCTTCTTTAACTGACTGTAATAGCGTACAGGATGACTTAGACAATATTTCTAGTTGGTGCGAAGAATGGCAGCTAGCTCTCATTGCAGAAAAATGTAAGCTGATGCGGATGAGTAGCAAAAACAATCCTATAATGTTCGAATACAACATTAGTAGTGAACTTCTTGATGCAGTCACGTCGTTCAAATATCTAGGCATAACATTTCAGAGCGGTATGAAATGGAAGGAACATGTAAGGACAATTGTAAGGCGGACAGCCGATTTCGGTTTATTGGGAGAATTTTGGGAAGATTTACTTCATCTATGAAGGAGAACGCTTATAAAACGGTTGTACGACCACGTCTTGAGTCTTGCTCAAGTGTTTGGGACCCGCAGCAGATCAGTTTAAAGGAAGATATGGAAACAGTTCAGAGGCGAGCAGCTAGGTTTGTTACTGGTAGGTTCGACAATGTACGAGTGTCACGGAAATGCTCCGGGAACTCAAGTGGGGATCGCTCGAGGAAAGACGACACTCTTTTCGAGAAATTCTGTTGAGGGAATTTAGAGGGCCCGAATTTGAAGCTGAGTGTAGTACGATCTTGCTGCCGCCTACTTACATTTCGCGTAGTGATCATAAAGACAAGATAAGAGAAATTAGGGCTCGTACGGAGGCATATAAGCATTCTTTTTTTTAACTCGTTCTATTTCGGAGTGGAATAGGAAAGGAAATGCGTAGTAGTGGTACAGTGTACCCTCCGCTACGCACCTTACGGAGGATTGCGGAGTATGTATGTAGATGTAGATATGCGGAGTAAACTAGGTATCGTTCAGATGTTTGTAAAGCAGCAAATAGAAGCTACTTCTAACTGTACCGAATACGTATGCAAATTTGGAGAGTTATTTTTTTACATTTGAATTTTAAATTAATATAGTTCTGCAGGTGTTCAAAGAGAGCTCTCCACACGTTATTTCCGTTGATATATAAGAAAATTTACAAACATCTTCTCACATTCTTCATAGTATTAAAATAGATGTTGTTGTTGTGGTCTTCAGTCCGGAGACTGGTTTGATGCAGCTCTCCACAATACCCTATCCTGAGCAAGCCTCTTCATCTCCACATAAGAACGGCAACCTACATCTGTCTGAATCTGCTTACTGTATCCGTCTCTTGGTCTTCCCCTGCGATTTTTTCCCCCACACACTTCCCTCCAACGCTAAATTCACAATTCCTTGATGTCTAAGAATGTGTCTTACCAATCTATCCCTTCTTTTAGTCAAGGTATGCCAGAATTTCTTTTCTCCCCAATTCTGTTCAGTACCTCCTCATTAGTTACGCGATCCACCCACCTAATCTTCAGTGGGCGCTAATGACCATAGAAGTTGTGCGCCCTAAAACCACAAAAAAAAAAAAACCTAATCTTCAGCATCCTTCTGTAGCACCATATTTCAAAAGCCTCAATCCTCTTCCTGTCCGCACTGTTTATCCTCCATGTCTCACTCCCATTCAAGGCAACACTCCATACAAATGCCTTCAGAAAGGACTTCCTTAGGCTTAAATCAATATTCGATGTTAACAAATTTCTCTTTTTCAAGAACGCTTTTCTACCCATTGCCATTCTGCATTTTATATCCTCTGTACTACGACCATCATTTGTTATTTTACTGCCCAAGCAACAAAACTCATCTACCTCCTTTATTGCTTCGTTTCCCAATCTAATTCCTTCAGTATCACCTGATTTTGTTAGACTGCACTCCATTACCCTAGTTTTGCTCTTGTTAATGTTCATCTTATATGCACCTTTCAGCACACTGTCCATTCCGTTCAATTGCTCTTCCAGGGCCTTTGCTGTATCTGACAGAATTACTATGTCGTCGGCAAAACGCAATGTTTTTAATTCTTCACCCTGAAATTTAATTCCTTCTCCAAATTTCTCCTTGCTTTCCTTTATAGCTTGCTCAATGTACAAATTGAATAACAATGGAAAAAGACCACAACCCTGTCTTACTCCCTTTCCAACCTCTGCATCCCTTTCAAGCCCTTCAACTCTGACAACCGCTGTCTGGTTTTTGTACAAGTTGTAAATAACCTTACGCTCCCTATATTTTACTCCTGCTTGCTTCAGAACTTGAAAGAGTATATTCCAATCAACATTGTCAAAAGCCTTCTCCAAATCTACAAAAGCTAGAAATGTAGGTTTGCCTTTTCTTAATCTATCTTCTAGGATAAGCCGTAAAGTGAGTATTGCCTCCCGTGTTCCTACATTTCTCCTGAACCCAGACTGATCTTCCCCGAGGTCGGCTTCTACCAGCTTTTCCATTCTTCTGTATATAATTCGTGTTAATATTTTGCAACCACGACTTATTAAACTGATGGTTCTGTAGTTTTCACACCTGTCTGCACCTGCTTTCTTTGGAATGGGGATTATTACATTTTTCTTAAAGTCTGAGGGTACTTCGCCTGTCTCATACATCTTACACACCAGGTGAAACAGGTTTGTCATGGCTGGTTCTCCCAGAGACTTCAGTAGCTCTGAGGGAATATCATCTACTCCAGGGACCTTGTTTCGACTTAGGTCTTTCAGGGCTCTGTAAAATTCTTCTCTCAGTACAGTATCTCCTATTTCATCTTCATCTACATCCTCTTCCCTTCCTACAATATTGTCTCGAAGTTCATTTCCTTTGTAGAGCCCCTCTATATACTCTTTCCACCTTTCAGCTTTCCCTTCTTTGCTGAGAACTGGTTTTCCATCAGTGTCCTTGATATTCATATAAAATAGATGATATATTATCCTAAAACTAATATTGGCCTTGGTAAACTCCAGTCTAAATAGATGAGTATTGGCACATGAACAACCAGACTAAAGGAAACACTAAACAACTAACGTAAACATGCTGAAGTGATTTTACAAACGCGTTGACAAAGAAGGCAAATCTCACATAACAAAGTCAAACGTTCATCTTAAAAACTAATATCATGGCGTCATAGTTCCATTGGTTCCGGCTAGTAAGCTGATCGTTGGTTCCGGCTAGTAAGCTGATCGTTGAACATCTTTTCTTCAGAAGTATACGTATACTTAACAATTTCAAGTTCCTCTAACAAATCAAGTTTTTTACCCTTCCGGGCACGAAGCAAGATGCAGAGGTCTTCTAGTATGGGTGGCTGGTGCTCCGTGGCCTTTAAATGCTGGGCGAAGGTCGAATGCTGCTTTATTTGTCCCTTTTTTGTAAGCAAATGTTCTCTGAACCTCGTTTGAAAAATCCTGCCCGTTTGACTAATATAGAAGTTTCGGCATTCCTTACATTGTACTTTGTAAACATCTGAAGAGGTATATAATTCTTTTTGTGGCTGCTCAATATGCAAAAGCGAATTCTAAATTACATTTCGCGACGAAAAGGATACTCGGTCATTATGACGCGTACCTAGTTTCGGCAATGACCTGCTTATAAAATTCTGTGCAAGGAAAGTTAAAACTTGCAATTCTTTAAACGTTCCGTTAATCGTCGTACAGATTAGGACCACACTTTAAGTTCACTTGTATTTCTCCGTTTTCGTATGTTCTTGACGGGAGCCCTACACCCAGTGCTATCTTTAAATGCTGACATAGCCAGGCCTTGGCGCGAAATGTAAAACATCATTATTCGGTCAGTGGTAGTCTTGTTTTTTATTACCATTGTTCTTGATAAGATTAGATCTGTCAAGTTTCACCTATCTTATTTTACAGATTCTAATGATGCCCCCAAAAAGGCAAAACGAAACGCTTTGAATAAAATAAATCATTGCAACCAAGACTATGTTTTATTAGACGTTTTTTCCACTTGGTGAAGGTTTCACACTTCCAGCTTGTTTCGTTACCTTTCTGTGACCGGTTTAAAACTTCACCATGACTTTATGGACACGCTGTACGCTACAGAGCAGGCTGTGTCACTTGTCAGACGCATGCATGCATGCATGCTGCCTCACTTGTCAGCAGGGTGTTGAGGCGGTCAGGCAGAGCGGCTCACCCCCATGGCGAGGTCCCCGACGAGCCCCGTCCAGCTGCCAGAGGGCGACCGCGAGCCGAAGTCGTTGTCCTTGGCGGGCACCAGCTCGTAGTCGAAGTTCATGTGCGTCGGCTCGGCCAGCTTCTTGAGCAGGTCGATGCAGTAGCCGTCCCAGATGGGCTCCCCATCAGGGCCCACCAGCGGCTCGCCCGTCTTCTCGTCCCGCACCGGGAACGACCAGGGCACGCCCTATGGAAAGACAACACACCGACACCTGATGACCACACGTGTTCGACAGCACCAGAATTTTACTGGGGATGCTTGGATCGTAACTGAAACGTGTACAGTTCTTTCGCACAACCATGTTCCTATGAATATTTATTGAAGGGCTTCTACTATAGTATACAGGTAGTAATATATTTAGCCAGGAGGTTCCAGTTTGTTTGAATAACTGAAGTATACGATACCGTAGTTGCTCGTGGAATTTTAACCTAATATTCCATATTTACAATATATAAGCATTTTATAGCTCTTCTGTCAAGTCATTTTAAGCATCATTTGCATTACTAGGGTTTCCTAACAAACTAAATTAATTATTGAAGCTTAATGTCGAACAATAATGGAAACATATGTCAACACTGTGCTAATTGTTGTTTACTTGTACGATCTTTTCTATTGTTTATTTTGATGTAAAAAACTTATTATTACATTTGTCATAATATCGTGTATCTCCACGTAAAGCAAGATTTCCTTATGTTTTATAAACAAATTATTAAATGTAATACTTTGTAACTTCCGTGTTCTAGAATGTTCTAGAATATACACTACGTATTAATACGCGCGAATTGGTGCGAACTCAGTCAGTATGGATTAGTAATAAAGTTAGTATGAAGTTACTAATCAGTCTGTAGTTAGCATTGTTGTCAGTCAGACTAAGTGTAGCCATGCAGTCTTACTTTTGTATTACTTCTGTGCTTCATCGAGAATGGATAAATAAATATACGTAAAAAATGAAACGTGTCATATTAAAAGTTTCCAAGACGCCTTAAGAACCCGACGTCTTATTATTTTGTGATGTATTATTGGCAGGCGAGCAACGAGATCTACGAGCATTCTACCACTGAACATATATAACAGGTGATGTATTAAAAATGTGGCTTTAATGTATGTCAAGTAAATAAAAGAAAGGCACCACAAGGTCTATTAAGAGAAATTAGGTATAGTACGGAGGCATATAGGCAGTCTTTTTCCCCTCGTTCTATTTGGGAGTGGAATAGGAAAGGAAATGCCTGGTATAGTGCTACAGTGTACCCTCCGCCACGCACCTTACGGTGGATTGCGGAGAATGTATGTAGATACAGGGTGTCCAGAAAAGGACTCCCAGATTTCAAAATTAAATACCTCGAAAACAAAGATCATAGAGGAATGCAGTAAACGGTATGTTTATTGTGAAAGCTGCAAGAAGTTTATACAGCAGTTTGAAATAATAGTTACAAAAGCTGCTAACAGATGGCGCTGTAATCGCCATACGTAATGCCTAGTATAAATAGTGATCCGAAGCCCAGAGCGATCAGTTCCACTATTGAAACGTGAAAGGAGGTTAGCGTACCGAAGGAAGAGATTAAAACCATGTACTCCATTGAACAACGCGTTTTTCTGGTGCTAGAGTACCACAGGGTAAAAGAGAGTCCTACGGCAACAAGGCGAAGTTTTCAAGCACGACTTAATGTTCCAAAAGGGCCCGATGCGAAAACCATTCGTACACCCTTCGCAAAATTTTAACGAACAGGCAGCATAACTGATGATCTAGTGGGGCATGTTAGCAGCAAGCAAACCACAGTTACGTCTGAAAATATCGCCACAGTTTCTGGAATTATTCAGCGAAATCCAATGTCATCCGTCCGTGAAATTGGATCTGAGACTGGTTTGAAGCGTTCCAGCACGCAGAAAATACTGAGAAAGAGCTCACACATGTTTCCATTCAAAATTCAAACTGCATCTGGTTTACAGATGAAGCACACTTACACCTGAATGGATACGTGAATAAGCAGAACTGGCGATTTTGGGGTTCCGAAAAGCCATATTGTTGTGAAGCGAAACCCCTGTATTCTCCTAAAGTTACTGTGTGGGCTGCAGTATGCAGAAGAGGCATTATTGTCCCTTTTTTCATTCGAGAAACGGTCACTGGTGCACGTTACGTTGCAATTTTGGAACAATTTGTCGCCACATAGCAAGCGTTAGAGGATCGACCAGGTACTGAATGGTTTATGCAAGATGGAGCCCGACCAGATCGGACCGAACAAGTGTTTCGCTTTCTTGAGGAATACTTCGGAAATCGAGTCATTGCTTTGGAATATCGCAAATTTACTGGTGCAGGCATGGATTGGCCACCATATTCGCCGGATTTGAGTACTGTGACTTTTTTTTTGTGGGGCACAGTGAAAGACATGGTCTACCCGAAGCATCCCGCCACGCTGGACGAGCTTGAATCGGCGATCTCTGTGGCATGTGAATCCATTTCGGTTGAGACACCACGAAATGTGATGGCGAATTTCATTCTTCGTTTGCGCCACCTTGTAGTGCCAATGGTGAACATTTTGAAAACATTGTGATGTGATTGTTTGCAAAGAGTGTTTTCATTCGATTATTTCACTTATGTATGCTAATATGAGCTGTACAGCGTACAACGGCATCTGTTAGCAGCTTTTGTAACTATTATTTCAAACTGTTGTATTAACGTCTTACACCTTTCACAATAAACATACCGTTTACTGCATTCCTCTATCTATCTTTGTTTGCGAGATATTTAATCTTGAAATCAGGGAACCCTTTTCTGGACATCCTGTAGATGTAGATGTATATAATCTATATCAATATATGAAAACCTCCCAAGGATGTTTCATTGGCGAAGAAAAGCAATAGTTGCTGCCAAATCTTCCGAGTTGTATGGTCGTAGTCAAAGGAACATTTCTGCTCCTGACGTTTCGTCCAGAGCTGCGCTGGGCATCTTCAGAGGTGCTTCTGGTAGCGGTGAGTCTTGACGACTGACGAGTCGGGCATTGGAGAGCGGTATAAATACTGTCTAAAAGGGGGCGGTGTCAAGTGTTCACGTGTGCAGCAGACATAAGCGTTGTCAAAGATAAAACCATAACTATCGATAGTTGATGGTCAAGGATAAAAGCGTAACTTCCTACTCTGTACTGCCACTGTCCATATGTCACTAAGTTTCATAGCTTCTAACTTTCGATTAAAATTATTCCTATGTTTGTATATTTCGATTGCTTCTCTGTACAGCCGTGGATAATAGTTGGTCGATGTAGATAAAATTTTCGTTTTGGGAAACTTCACTTCATGATTTCCTGATTGAAAAACATGTTCAGCTACATATGATTTCTCAGTTTTATCTAGTCGGCAAAGGCTTTTGTGTTCTTTCAGTCTTGTATTCACATTCATTTTTTGTAGTACCAATGTACACGTTTCAACAAGAACACGTAATTTTATACACCCCACTTCATGATAGAGGAGGGCGTTTGTCCTTTACAGATCGGAGTGCCTCACAAATCTTCTTTGTTGGTTTAAAAACTATTATCCACGGCTATACAGAGAAGCAATCGAAGTATACAAACATGGAGATAATTTTAATAAAGAGGAAGAGGCTATCAAACTTAGTGACACATGGCCGGTGGCTCTTCTGGGTAAGTAGTTAAGCTTTTATCCTTGACCATCAACTATCGAAAGTTATGGTTTTATCTTTGACAAGGCTTATCTCTGCTGCACAGGTGAACACTTGACCACGACCCCTTTAGACAGCATTTGTACCGCTCTCTGACGCCTGACTTGTCAGCCAGCAAGACTCACCGCTACCAGGAGCACCTCTAAAGACGTCCAGCACAGCTCTGGAACAAACGTCAGTAGCAGGAACATTTCTTCAACCATGATCATACAACCCAGAAGATTCAACAGCAACTGTTTCAGCTGGTTGTGAAGCCTTCAGTGCACGAAGAAAAGCAATACCTAACAGTGTAAAGATTGTAGGACTATTATCTAATAAAGAAAAGTCCAGCTTGGAATTCATAATATAGTAATAAGGACAATTTACAACTCACTGCAAAGACGTGACGACGAGCTGCGACAGACACATACAAAAGACACACACACATACAACACTTCAGCTATTGGCCATGGCCTTCTTCAGAAAACAGAACCTTCACGCAATCACACAGGCACACAACACAGTCACAGAAGTGTCATCTCCGGCTGTCGCACTTTGAATCACGCTGTCAGTAGCAGGAACATTTCTTCAACCATGATCATACAACCCAGAAGATTCAACAGCAACTGTTTCAGCTGGTTGTGAAGCCTTCAGTGCACGAAGAAAAGCAATACCTAACAGTGTAAAGATTGTAGGACTATTATCTAATAAAGAAAAGTCCAGCTTGGAATTCATAATATAGTAATAAGGACAATTTACAACTCACTGCAAAGACGTGACGACGAGCTGCGACAGACACATACAAAAGACACACACACATACAACACTTCAGCTATTGGCCATGGCCTTCTTCAGAAAACAGAACCTTCACGCAATCACACAGGCACACAACACAGTCACAGAAGTGTCATCTCCGGCTGTCGCACTTTGAATCACGCTGTGCGGTGTGGAAATAGGGGAGGGGAAGGAGGACAGGAAGGTTGCCTCACGGTGGTGGGGATGGATACAGCACGGCCTTGCAGAGCACTTAGAGTACACGCAGGATAAATTGGCCGGTAGATGCGCAGACGGCTGGGCAAGCCTGGGGGGAGTGTAGTGGTGGGAGTAGTGGCCGGAGCAGTGACGGGAAGTGACCGGCGCTGGAGGGGAAGTGCAGTGCCACTCTAAACTGAAGCCTAAGCTCTACTACCTGCTGCAGTTTTGTAAATTCTCTCTTCTGTACCTAACCATACCATCAAAACACCTTCTTCTACATACTTAACTCAGTGTTATTAATATTTAATTATTTCCATCATTTTATTAACATTATCTATCTTACTTCGAAATACATGTTACTTAAAGCGTTGGTTATGTAACATTTGCGATACAGGATATGGACTGATTTGTTAGTATTACTGGTGTGCATGCAGGAAGGTGTTTCTGTTTAACTTGCATTTAGAAAAATTTTTCATTACATTTTGCTGCACTCAACTGGATAGAGGTTAAACAGTCAGTCAGAAACAATACTAAATCAAACACCCACAATACGAAACACTTTAATAAAACGTTATTTCTGTCGCTGCATTATACAACGTGTTTAAATTAAAAAGGAATGCTCAATTTCTCCTGTTCTATTGTATTGTAAACCAGAAAACGGAAATGTTTCCTTTTATCCTTTAGCACATTAATACCCTATAGCCTGCAGAACTACTAGTCCTTATCAGTCATCTGCATGTGCTGTAATCAGACGTTATACTTTTGAAAGTGATGCCTTTATTATTTGATCGATTTGTCCACTCATTGGTCTTAGTATGTGACCTGCGAATGCATGTTCAAATTCAAATGTTTGTAAATGAAGGAAGAAATACTTCCCTTGAAAGACGTATTTTTCCTTATTACAGGATAAAGTTACTTTATTGTAGGGCGTTTTTTGTTTGTCATGTGAAAATTGTTTATCAATCTCTGAACTACTTGTTCATGAAAATCATCTGTATCTAAGACATTTTTCTCTTTATTCCGCTTTTTCCTAGAATAGAGAAACCTTCGGAACAACCGGCAACTTAATTCTCTCTCCCTGTTTTTATTTTTATTTATTTTTTATTGTCCGGAGTGAGACACCATTAGCAGCCTGCACTCTATCAAGGACACTTTTAATGGTATTTTTATTCTCTCTTTTGCATCTTCCGACATGAATTTAATTACACTGAAAACAATCTCTCGTGCCTGTCTATGCAGAACTCTTCCTGCACCTATACTTCTCGGAGACTGTGCTGCCACGCCGTTTACAGCGGTGGGCTCACTCGATGTGCACTGGCTGGCACGAGGAAGTGGACTGACGCGGCCTCCCCTCCGCACGAAGGAATGAACTCGGCCGCCGCTTCGGACGAAAACTCGTCTCTGCACATCGTACACCCATACCGCGCGGACTCTCCATATTAAGGGCACTACACACGATGCGATTTGTTGGACCAATTATTTGGTCACCCGATAAATTGGGCTGTTTTAGGCACTACCCGACCAACTTGGTCGGTTGGTTGGTTCTGCATGACCACCCGATCTCTGATTCCCCCACCACTTCACGCAACAAATTGTACCGTGTGTAGCTTCCCGACCAACTTTCGTGCCTGAGGTCGTCTGCACAGCGAACACGCGAAAAAAAAAAAAAAAAAAAAAAAAAAAAAACCAGTTCGACGAAACAGACACCAGAACGAGATGGCGCTACGTGCAGTTGGTCGGAACGTGTGTAGACTGCTACCAATTGGTTGGTTCGTTGGACATATTGTTGGTCGTACGATAAATCGGATCGTGTGTAGGGGCCTTTAGATGGGAGAAACAAGATGCAGCTTACGAATGGAGTGGGGAGGCGGGTGAGGGGAGGAAAATAAAATAAAATAAAACGCGCGTACGGCGCACGCACAAACACACATTCGCAAGCACGAATCCACGCACGCACGCACACACACACACACATACCACACACAAACACCACTCAAAATAGGAGAGGTTCATGATAGACAGGTAGGAACTGTTGGGTGTGGAAAAAAGGGAAGTTAACGTAGGTTGAGGCCTGGATAATTTCGGGATCGTGAGTGTGTGCATGTGTGTGTTTGTGCGTGCGGCGTATATGCGAGTGTTATTTTTTTTTCTCCCCTCACCCGCCTCCCCACTCCATTCCTAAGCTGCATCTCGTTTCTCCCATTTAATAATGGCCCTGCTGTATGCATCCCCACCACCGTGACACAACCTTCCTATCCCCCCACACCTGCCCTATTTCCACAATGCACAGCATGATACGACGTGCGACAGCCGGAGATGACGCTTGTGTGATTGTGTTGTGTGCCTGTGTGATTGCGTGAATGTTCTTTTTTCTGAAGAAGGCCATGGCGAATAGCTGAAGAGTTGTATGTGTGTGTGTCTTTTTTATGTGCCTGTCGCAGCTCGTCGTCACGTATTTGCAGTGAGTTGTAAACTGTACGTATTACTATATTATAGTGCAATTAGTTTTATATCCAATGTTACCAAATTTGTGACCAGATTAGTGCTGATAAGAACAGACAGGAAAACTGGAGAAGAGCAGTTCGCATTTAAATGTTCAAATGTTTGTAGAACTTATGTGACTTAACTACAGGGTCATCAGTCCCTAAGCTTACAAACTACTTATGACTAGCTAAGACTAAGGACGGCACAAATATCCATGCCCGAGGGGGAATTCGAACCCCCGACCGTAGTGGCCGTGCAGACCGTGACTGGAGCGCCTCAGTCCCCTCGGCCACAGCGGCCGGCAGTTCGCATTTAGAAAAGGAAGTGGGACCAGAGATGCAGTAGGGTGTCTGAAGAAGTTAGCAGAAATATTTTTAGAAGTAAATTCAAAATTATGTACAATTGTTTATATGGTGTCTGAACAAACACTATATCAATAACTGTAAATTTGCTGACTACACGCAATGACAATTTCAATGCGGACGCCCTCAAGCACTCGATCCCTTGCGGGAATCCAATATAGGCTGCGAGCAAGTGGAATCAATAGGCAGGGGGCTAGAAGCTGAGAATTTAGGTTGGTAGGGAAGCGTATCGGGATGGCCTTATTGGTTAAGGCGACCGCTGGCCCTAAGTGGGAAATCCGGGTTCATAACCTGGTCCATCACAAAGTATCAACTTTGTCGTTGAATTTATTTCAACCCCCCGAAACGGTCAAAATGTTTCAATATTTCGATTTTACAGAAATATGTGTCTGTTTTGAAGACTTACAAAAAGCATTTAACAGAATTCCTGGTGTATGTTGTTGAAGATTCTGAAACATTATTGACTGGAAGGATATTAGGTGAGAAAATAATTCTGTGTGATTGAAAAAGTGGTAGTGGCAACTGATGAAGATGAAACTGAAGAGGGGGTATTGGAAGAGGTGCTAGATAGCACTGTTGTAAGCTGAAAAACTAATCAGTAAGGCATGGTAAAAAGCGAAAAGACTTGTAGTGGGAGGAAAAAGAACAAAAACTATTAAGTATGCAGATGATATGACTGTACGAAAGAAGAGCTCCAGGTAATGATGGGGAATATTGTAAGAGTCGGGAAAGGATTCGGAATGAAAATAAAAGTCGATAAGACCAAAGTGATGAAAATCGGGAAAGAGGTGACACGATCAATATGTCACTGGATACAAGAATACTTCAGGAAGTCCAATCATTCCAATATTTGGGAAGGTTGATAACTTGTGGGAAAGAAAGCGTTTAGGAGAGTGGAAGATTTGCTGACAGCCAGGAGTATCCTCGTTCATCTCTAGAAGAGGTTCACAAATGTTTTGTGTGGTGTGTGGTCTCTTATAGTTCCGAAACGTGAACAGTCGGACAGAAAGAACAGAATTCTTTTACATTTTGACGTCGAAATAAAATGGAGAAAATTAAATAGACCGACAGACTGAGAAATGAATTGTTGAGCAGGATAAAAAAATAAACGAACTTCACGAGGGTGATAAATAGAAGAAATCATCTTGGGTGGGACATAATTACGAAGGAACTGTCTACTGCAGAGTACAAAGGACGGATAAATAAAAGGAAAAACGAGGAGAGGCAGAAGAAGGTTTGGTATGTTAACAGATGTGAGGAAAGGAAGAAGCTACAAGCAAATGAAGGAGGATGCCCAGGACAGAAAAACATGGAGGTTGTCCAGTTGTTGCCTCTCTAGGATCAGATTTACTGAAAGAGAGAAGAGAGAGAGAAGGATGGCAATGAAACATATATTTCGGAAAGGGTTTGGTATAAACGTACACAAAACAGAAATAATGTGTGTGCACAGCGGCTTACTCCGAAGAGAAACTAATAGGAATGTGGACATTCATAATGATAATACAACCATTTCATTGAACAAAAAAATTTCTGTGTGTCTTGAGATGATTCCAAATGACTTTAATGTTGCAGTTGCGGTTTACAGGTTCTGTAACGCAATACATTGGGCATCTGAACTTAGTGCATATTATACAATGGCATTCACGTTGTGTTTCATAAGTGAAAGGTTAATTTGACGGCGTTAACACAAAATTCATTTTTCAGTGCACTAAATCAAGGACGCACTTCAAACGATACAACAGTACATGAGAAATAAAATCAGTCTTTCAGTAATACACGTAGCTATAATGCAGCATTTCTTATAGTATTCAGATTTGCAGGTTTCAAGTAGGAACTGAGAATCTGCATACCAATAAACTCCGATTATATTTAAAAATAAGTTTCTTTACTTTTAAACACAATTAGTCGAATTTCGACAAAACGCGATACTATTATATCTCAATCGATTTAGTGTGTTGGGGTTGCTAAAACTGAGAAACGGCTTGAGCTGTCTGAATATTTTCGTTTTGTTAGCTTCGATATAAAGGTGGTTTCTAAAAATTTTAGAAAAACCGAAAGGTACAGATGAAAAAGCGAAAAAATCGAAATTGGTATTAGTTTATGGACGTCACCATGAAAGGTTTAGGAGTTAGGACAAGAAGAAGATTTTGATATGTAGTGCTAGGAGAATGATGAGGATTAGGTGTGTAGATAGCGTAACTGAATTATCTTGAACAGAATGATCTATTGGCCCAATGTCAACATGGATTTAGAAAATATCGTTCATGCGAAACACAACTAGCTCTTTACTCACACGAAGTGATGTGTGCTATCGACAAAGGTTCTCAAATTGATTCCGTATTCCTTGATTTCCAGAAGGCTTTTGACACCGTACCTCACAAACGGCTTTTAATCAAATTGCCTGGTTATGGTATATAGCTCCAAATTTGTGACTGGATAGGGGATTTCCTCTCAGAGAGGACACAGTTCGTAGTAATCGATGGTAAGGCATCGACTAAAACAGAGGTGATATCGGGCGTTTCATAGGGTAGTGTTATTGGTCCTCTGCTATTCCTTATTTACATAAGCGATTTAGGGGAAAATCTAAGTACCACTCTTAGGTTGTTTGCAGATGACGCCGTCATTTAACGTCTAGTAAAATTATCTGAATATCAAAACCAACTGCAGAACGATTTGAATTAGATATCTGTATGGTGTAAGAATTGGCAGTTGACTCTAAATAATGTGAAGTATGAAGTCGTCCACATGAGTACGAAAAGAAATCCGTTAACCTTTGTTTACATGATAAATCATTCAAATGTGAAGGCCGTAAACTCCACAAAATACCTAGGAATTACAATTACTGCTGACTTAAATTGGAAAGAACACGTAGATAATGTCGTGGGAAAGGCGAACCAGAGACTGCGTTTTATTGGCAGAACCCTTAAAAGTGCATACACTATGCTTGTCCGTCTTTTATGGAGTTTTGCTGCCCAGTGTGAGATCCTTATCAGGTGGGTTTGAGGGAGGACATCTAAAGAGTCCAAAGAAGGGCAGCTCGTTTCGTATTGTCACGATACAGGAGAGACAGCGTTACGGAAATGATACAGGATTTGGGATGGGAATCATTACAACAACGGCACTTATCGCTGCGGCGTGGGCTACTTTCGAAAGTACATTCGCCATCATTCTCATCCGAATGCGAATATATATTGTTGACTCCCACTTACATAGGTAGAAATGATCATCAGTATAGAATACGAGAAATCAGAGCCCGAACGGAGAGATTCAGGTGTTCATTCTTCCCGCGCGCTATTCGAGAATGGAATGCGAGATAAAATAGTATAAAGGTGGTTCGATGAACCCTCTACCAGGCACTTAAATGTGATTTGCAGAGTATCCCATGTAGATGCCGAACAGAATTGGGAAGAAGAAAATTCTGGCGTATCTTGAGTAAGAGAAGGGATAGATTGATGGGACACATTCTAAGACATCAAGGAATCGTCAATTTAGTTTCGAAGGGAACTGTGTGGTTTAAAAATCACAGAGGTGGACCGAGAGAAGAAGACAGGAAACAGGTTCAAAAAGAGTATAGGTTGTCGTTCGTATTGAGAGATGAAGAGGCTTGCACAGGACAGAGTAGCGTGGAGAGATGTAAAACAGTGCTCCAAGTCGGGAAAGGTCAGTATTACTAAAATTTATTTCTGAAACCCAACGTTTGGTCCCCATCTGGGAGGACATTTTCAAGAGGGATCGTGGCACTTTTGTATGTCCGATGCACATCCTGGCTCGCTACTGACTGCAGTCAAATTCCGTTTACGAGGGCTCGCGCGCTGAGGCATGACGTCAGACGTGGATATGAGCGCGCAATTCGTCGTTGCCGATTGCTGTTGACCTTTGTTAATATCGTCCCGTGTTGGAAGACTGTTACATTTCTTCTTCAACACCACAATCCAGCTTTCATTTAGTTTCACGCCCTGCATCAAGCTACTGAAATTATTGGGGTGTTTTACAGTTTCTATAGTCTTTCGTGGTATCCATTTGTGGCCGCTAAAACCTGAGTCTTAATAAATTGAAGAAGGTGGTCCCCTGGTTGAAAAACATGTTCAGCAACAGCTGATCTGTCAATCTCTCCCCATCTACAGTTATCCTTGTTATCTTATAGTAGTTTTTTGACTGTTCTTTTTGTGGTACCCACGTATGTGTCTCCACAGCTACACGTAATCTTACAAATTCCAGCTTTTTCCAGCGCTTTGCGAATATCCTTCGCCGATTTCAGGTGATCCTGTATCTTCGAGTAGGTTTGTAAATAACGGCAACATTCTGTTTCGTCAAAATTTTACCGATTCGGTCGGTGACGATCTCAGTAAAATGATATAAATCACAATTTGCGATCAGTTATGGCTTCACTGTACTAGGTGTAGATGGAATACCAAAGTGGGGCGAATGAAAATTAGTGTCCGGCCGGGATTCGAACCCGGGATCTCCCGTCTCCGGCCACACCCCAATCTCCATTCGCCACGCTCTTTCCTATTACCACAGCCTATTTTTCGGTAATGCTCGCAGCCTGAATACTGTATTCCCGCATGAGAACAGACCATGAGGTATCGAGACACAATTAATTGTCATCAGGAGTCCAGCCTCGGCTTGTATACAATTATATATTTTTGCAGAAGATCCAGGGTTCGAATCCCGGGCCGGCACAAATTTTCATTCGCTGCAGTTTGGTATTCCATCTAATCCTAGTATAAATGTTCAAATGTTTGTATAGTCTATGGGACTTAACTACGGGGTCATCAGTCCCTAAACTTACAAACTACTTATGAACTACTTACGAACTAGGACGGCACAAATATCCATGCCCGAGGGGGGATTCGAACCCCCGACCGTAGTGGCCGTGCAGACCGTGACTGGAGCGCCTTAGTCTCCTCGGCCACCGCGGCCAGCAATCCTAGTACAGTGAAGCCATAACTGATCGCAAATTGCGATTTATTTTATTCATTGAACGCTGTAACGTCGTTAAAAATGTATAATTATATAATTTCTTAATAAAAGGGAGTAAGACTTTAGATTTCACAGGAACTTATTCATCGTTTTCAATTCTACGTGTCGGTCTCAACGCTGTCCCTATCTCTGTGCCACGATCCCCATCGAAAATGTCTGTAAATGGCGACGAAAAGTTGATTTGAGTAATAAATCCATTAGACCACGGTATAATAGCTCGGAAAATATTATTAATATTGAGCGTGGAGAGTTGCAGGAAACCAGCGTTTGGACTGAATAGCACAACAACTTTTACAAAAAGCAAATTCCTCATTCATATCAGGGGGCCTCTGGAATGAATGTTTTCTATGTGAAGTCGCAAGCTCTTTGCAGAGCCCACTCGGGCCAAAGAGGTGTATAAGCAACATAGGGAGGCTACAGGCAAGTTACAGCGCTCTGGGTAGCAGCACTAAGCAACACCTTGAGCCAGTGTCACTACGTTTACATGTGGCACATCTTCCGGAAGACGAAAACCGATTTTCGTAAACCGTTTTTCGCTGTCGTGTTTACATGTTATAGCCAGAATCGGATTTCCTAGCCCACTTAACATGGCGGCCGAAAAACAGCTGATTCAGTTCCTGATTTAGTTCGCACAATCACTATTTTTCTTTATTTAAATACACAGATTTATGTTCACTCTAATATTTATACTTCTATTTCACATCGGAAAATATCACACTTTCCTTATGTGCAGAAAATTCTTAAAAAGAAAACACGGTCTGACAAGCCAAGAACGCTTCAAAACCGGTTGCGTTTACATGGGTACGAAAGTTCGATTGTGGAACTGGAAAACCGCTTTACAGAAGCAGATTTCCAGAATCGATTTTGGAGTGACCAACCAAAAGCGGAATGTGGAAATCGGTTTACGAAATCCGGTTTTGGGAGCCCATGTAAACGGGGTGTTTGAAGCAGCAGCGTGAAATGTTTGTAGAACTTATGGGACTTAACTACGGGGTCATCAGTACCTAAGCTTACAAACTACTTATGAACTAGCTAAGACTAAGGACGGCACAAATATCCATGCCCGAGGGGGGATTCGAACCCCCGACCGTAGTGGCCGTGCAGACCGTGACTGGAGCGCCTCAGTCCCCTCGGCCACCGCGGCCGGCAAGCAGCAGCTCCTGTTTGTAATCTAAACTGACGTGTAAGCGCTATTATTAGTGGTAAATCAAGCCCAGTGTATGTTCGGCGTACAATTGCAGCAACCACAGTAATAAAACTGTTGGAATATCATACATAAAGAAAGAGATGTGTAATTATATAGATCGTTGTGTATCAGCGTGTATTTGTCTCTAAACATTAATTATACCTAACTTTCGAATTTACCAAGTTTCAAAATCATGTTTACTTCACGACCATCAAAAAGCTAGGCAGAGGACGGATGTATTTGGTGTGTTTTAATGTAATGACAGTTGTTTATATAGTGTACAAAAGCGTATTAACCACTGGGTAGGTAGCCTAGCTATATGAACTGTAATTAAACTATTCTTTATGCAGATTTCCTTTGAAAAACAAGGAGTTGCTAACCCAATGGGTAACCAGTATGAGGCGTGATAAGTGGCAGTCTACAAAGTATAGTTACATATGCTCTTGTCACTTTGAAGAAAAGTTATGGATACTATCACCGATCGAAAGCGGCTATTTGCAAATGCCACTCGAACACTATTTTCGTTTCCTGAGCATCTACAGAAAGCAAAAGCTGTAAGGAGAGTACCAAGGAAACGTCAAATTATGGAGAGTTTAATAGCCGGCCGCGGTGGCCGAGGGGACTGAGGCCACTACGGTCGGGGGTTCGAATCCCACCTCGGGCATGGATATTTGTGCCGTCCTTAGTATTAGCTAGTTCATAAGTAGTTTGTAAGTTTAGGGACTGATGACCCCGTAATTAAGTCCCTTAAGTTCTACACACATTTGAAATTTTTTTTAGAGTTTAATAAATACGTAATGTACTTCTAACCATGAAACATCATTTGAACCACAGGCAGAATAAAGATAATTAAAGACTTTAAAGAAATTTACCTGTATTCATAGGGAAGATAAGTCGGCAAATACAAACGATTATTGACATTGTAGTAACATCAAATAATGCAGCAGTTCGACGACTGTAAACACTACCCTTCCGATGCAGTAGTAGACGAGAAATACTATTCGTAGTGGGAATTACTTTCCGAATTGCGTCGCCCAGAAATTAAGGAAAAATCGAGACTAGCAATGATTAATATAAAACCTATGATTCAGCGTTAGCAGACGCCCAGTAATACCTGGAGTGACACTGGGCCGGTCGCGGTGGCCGAGATGACTGAGGCGCTTCAGTCACGGTCAGCACGGCCACTACGGTCGGGGGTTCGAATCCCCCCTCGGGCATGGATATTTGTGCCGTCCTTAGTATTAGCTAGTTCATAAGTAGTTTGTAAACTGATGACCCCGTAGTTAAGTGCCATAAGTTGTACAAACATTTGAACATTTTGAAGTGACGCTGACGTTCTCAAAGATGGCGGCAACCTTTTCAATTGGCTTCAACTATGGCGGCGCTGAGGCCAGTCTATGATGTGTATATAGGTCTTTGACTCGGGCACCTGGCCGTGGACCCACCTCTGCGGTGCCGACGCGGAAGAAGCGCTTGGCGGGCTTGAGCTGGCGTTCGAGCTGCAGGCCCTTCTCGGGCGACCAGTCGCCCAGGCTGACGTCCTCCGACCGGTTGACCATTCGCAGCTGCAGCGGCGTGTTGAACGTCAGCTGCGCCGTCGCCGCGCGGAAGAACATCGTCGAGTTGCTCTGGCCGCGCTGCGGGGACACAAACATACACTTTGGAGTGAACAGCCAAGCGAAGGCATGCCTGAGTCTAACATAAGAGTCACCAAACTCACAGGTAATTTCTAAAACCTCGCAAATGGGTCATAGAAACATACCGCGAAATAATTGTTTATTTAATGTGTAACAGCATATCTGAAATGCGGTCGTATTACTGAGCTTTTACGGCGCTATAAATTGTAGCAGTTGTAAAAACTATAACCAGGAAGTACCTCATTTCTGTTTGCAAGGGATGCTGAAAAGTAAGAGAATAGAATGAAACTTTCACTCTGCAGCGGAGTGTGCACTGATATGAAACTTCCTGGCAGATTAAAATTGTGTGCCGGAACCGGGACTCGACCCGGGATCTTTGCCTTTCGCGGACAAGCGCTCTACCGACTGAGCTATCCCGACACGACTCACGATGCCACCTCACAACTTTACTTCCGCCAGTACCTTGCCTCTTACTTTCCAAACTTCACAGAAGCTCTCCTGCGAAACATGCAAGACATGGCTTAGCCACATCCTAAGGGCAAGGTACTGACGGAAGTAAAGTTGTGAGGCGCCTTTGTGAATCGTGCCGGGATAACTCAGTCGGTAGAACCCTTGCTCGCGAAAGACAAATGACCGAGGTTCGAGTCCCGGTTCCGCCATACAATTTTAATCTGCCAAGAAGTTTCATATCAGCGAACACTCCGCTGCAGAGTGAAATTTTCATTCTGGAAACATCCCTTAGGCTGTGGCTAAGTAATGTTTCCGCCATATCCTTTCTTCCAGGAGTGCTAGTCTTGCATGGTTCTCAGGAGTAGTTTGGAAAGTAGGAGGCGAGGTACTGGCGGAAGTAAAATTGTGAGGCGGTATCGTGAGTCGTGTCGGAATAGCTCAGTCGGTAGAGTGCTTGCACGCGAAAGGCAAAGGTCCCAGGTTCGAGTCCCGTTTCCGGCACACAATTTTAATCTGCCAGGAAGTTTCAGTAGGAGAATAATTTTACGAGTAACAATTGTTCATTTACGGTGGTTAGCTATACTTTTAGGCGTGGCGGAAAATCTTTAACAATTCATTCACTTCGAAACTTCGTCAATTAATGAGAATCGCAGAAGTTAACCACTTCTTCATAAAATTACTGCTGTATAAATGTAATGCTTGAACGTTCCAAGTGCAGTTAATCAACTATTTCATTACAACATCCTTTGTTTCGTACTCCAGTTTCACAAAAGAATAGGCCTCTACACCGACATATGTTGGCGGTTACCTACTGGTTTGAAAAAGTGAATGGATAACTACAAATAAATAATATGTCTGTGTATAAACTGTCAATATTAGCACATCACAATCTTGAAGATGTTCAGTTTGATACGTGCTAAAAATATCAACACTGGAATACGGAAAGAACGTAAGCAAGAACGAGGCGAAAAGGACGGTTGTAGAGAGATACAGCACAGATTCAAAAAATGTAAAAATCTTGTCCAGTTATGAATGTATTAAAAAAGTGCAATGTGAAATTATGCACTGAGAAAGCAAATATTACCATAAACATTTCCTTCCGAACTTGAGCACGCCAGGTTACTTTTTTATTATTATTATTTTAAAGCCACCGGGTGGTAGCAGCCTGGCAGCAGCTCCATTGCTGCTCTTCAGCCGATAGTATAAAAGATTTGTAACGAAGAATTGAAACATAAAAGAAGCAAACAAAGCAGAATTTAAAACATTATAAAGAAGATAAAATTGGAGATCTAATAATATTACAGAGGACAGTAAAACACAATCTGAATTTTAAACTGGTCACGGTGGTTAAAACAGACATATATACAGCATTAAAACTTTCGGCGATTAAAACACATGCATTCGAGGACAGGTGACGACGATGAAAGCACACAATTAAAAGCACATGGGAACGCGAATATTCAGCCAGTTCGGCGTTTGCTGACGTCTTAAAACTGGAGCAATGAACACAAAACACTGGCATTGACACTGACACTTGAACACTGATGAAGCACTGATTGAAACTGATGGCAGAGGTTCCCCACAGGGGTAAGGATGGGAGGGAACAAGTCGTGGGGGAGGGACAGGAGATGAGGGGGGCAGGGGGGATTATGCAAGAGCTAGGAAAGGGGATGGAGGGGAAAAGCCAAGTGGTGGGGGAGGGGGGAGAGGACGGAAGGGGGGAGGGGGAAGGGGGAGGGCGCGTTCAAATATGGGAAGGATTAAGGTTGTAGGATGGGTAAATGTCGGGACACAGGGTGTCATCCAGGAGGGGGAGGTGACGGAAGTTAGCCTCAGAGAGGATGTGGAGTGTGTGGAGATGAAGGGAAGGAGGGATAACAAGGTAACAGCGTGGCAGACGCCTGGGATGCAGCAAGAGGTGGGATAGAATCAGGTGCTGGGAGTCAAGTTTGAGGGTTACAAAGCGGAGACAGAGGTGTTCGAGGAACTTTAGCAGGTTTGGGAAAGGAATAAGGTCATGAAGCATCCATGTGGGGGTGGGGAGACAGATGAAGTAAGTGAGGCGTTCGAGGACCTGGAGGGAGTGGTAGTGGGCAGGGGGAGTGGAAACCCAAGTGGGGTGGAAGCAGCATAGAACAGGACACATGATGGAACGGTAGGTGAAGAAGATAGTGGAAGGGTTGAGGCCCCATATCCAGCTGGAAAGGAGTTTGAGGACATTGAGGTGGGAGAGGGCTTTATCAAGACTGTTTGAAGGTCGGGTTTCCAGGACAGGAAGCAGACGAGGGTAGGCTTAGGTATCTGAGGGCTTTGGTTTGCAGGATGGGGCAGCCATGGAGCATAAGATAGAGGTCGCGTTGATGGAAGGACGGGGTGGCATCCTATGATGATTGCCTGGGATTTGGTAGGGTTAATGGTGAGGAGCCACTGGTTACACCAGGTGGAGAATTCAGAGAGATGGGATTGAAGCAGGTGTTGGGAGTGGGTGAGGGTGAGGGAAGGGGCAAGGACAAGGAAGGCGGTGCATCAGCATATTGCAGGAGGTGGACAGGAGGCTGGGTTGCCGCAAGTGTGCCAAATATATGAGAAAGAGGAGAGGGGAGAGGACGGAGCCCTGGGGCAGTCCGGGCGGAAGGGTAAAACAAATGGGAGTCGGAATTATTGACATTGACATAGGATGGGCGGCGGGCTAGAAAAGCCGCGATGAATCGGAGATAATTAAACAGAAAAGGCATAAAGTTGGATTTTCAAAAGGAGACCGGACTGCCATATGTGGTCATAGGCCTTCTCTATGTCGAGGGAAACGAGGATAGCGGCACGACGGTGGTTCATCTGGATAAAAAGGAGGTAAGGTGCAGGATTTGGTCATCTGCAGAGAAGGAAGTCCAGAAGCCACATTGCGAGATGGGAAGGAGCTGGTGTTGATAGGGACGGTGGTGGATGTGGCAGGACAAGATGGTTTCTAGGACCTTTCTGAACATCAAGGTAAGGCTGGTAGGACGATAGGATGAGGCGTCAGAGGGTGGCATGCCAGGTTTAAGAGAAATGAGGATACGGGAGGTTTTCCAGAGGGGGAAGAGGCCGAAGAAGCCGATGTATAGGATAATGGTATAGACAGAAGCAAGGGCTGTGTGGAAAGAACAGAGGCAGACCTGAAGGTGCTGGTAGGTCAGGCAGTCATGGCCGGGAGCTGTGTTATGTTTAGTGCAGAATGTTGTTTCGATGTGGAGGGCAGTCATCAGAGTGTTAAGTTCTGTGGGGGAGATGCTGTCCAACTACTGAAAGCCGGGGGCAAGTGGCGGGATGAAGTTATTGGTTAGCTCATGGACGTCTGGGAAGAGGGAGTAATAAAACCTTGGATTGTCAGGGATAGAGAAGGTATCAGTGAGGTGAGTGGGAAAGTGGTTTACCTTGCTGGTATTGTCTGGAAAAGGAAGGTCATTATGGAGGAACGGGTGGTGGGCAGTGGAGTGACTACCAGTAAGGCAGTGGAGGGCTTGCCAGTACTTGGAGGAGTTGTGTGGGAGAGAGACGGTGAGACGGATGCATGTCTAACCATAGTAATGGCGTTTTTTCGCGTTCAAGGGGTTTTGGATGTGACATTGGATTTGTCAGTGGTGACAGAGCGTGTCCTGGGTACAGGTCCACAGGTAGTATCGATAGAGGCATCGGGATTCTTGGAGAAGGAGTACGGCCTGTGGAAGTGGGTGGATGGTTTTGTTAGGGCTGTGGGAGTGGACGGCATCAGCAACAGTCTGGTGTAGGAAGGAATGGGATGGTCAATATCGGCGGGGGTGCGGATGGGCAAGGGTGGCTGCTGACCTGGATGTCTATGGAGTGACATTGGGCCTCCCAGTCAGTGCAGGCACGGGGAGTGTGAGCCTGACGGCTGCGGGGATCTGGGGTGAGGATTATGAAAATGTTCAAATGTTTGTTAAGCTTATGGGACTTAACTACAGGGTCATCAGTCCCTAAACTTACAAACTACTTATGAACTACTTACGAACTAGGACGGCACAAATATCCATGCCCGAGGGGGGATTCGAACCCCCGACCGCAGTGGCCGTGCTGACCGTGACTGGAGCGCCTCAGTCACCTCGGCCACCGCGGCCGGCGAGGATTATGAGGCCATGGTCACTGCCAGTGAGGTCGAGGACTTGCGTCTGCAGGCGGCCCAGGAGGTTAGGAGAGGCCGGGAAGACATCAGGGGTGGTATTGCTCTGTGGCCGAGTGGGTGCGAGAGGGGAACGGAGTTGCTGTGGAGCTGGCAGAATGGGAAGAAAGGTTGAGGTTGATGGCAATCACATAGGTCGTCATATGCATTGTTACAGGTGTAAACGGTGGCGGGGTGATTGTGAGGGAGGGAAGAAAGAGGCTGAGATGTTCTGTAGGACCGTTGAGGAGGGGTTGTGGCTTGCCTGGGTGGTGACGGAGGTGGCCGATAGCCACTCACAAGCAACGGGAGGGGGCCATCTGTACGGTGGAGGGTGTCGTGCAGTGTGTAAGGAGCGGTTCTGATGATGAGGTAAGAGAAAGGTTTCGTTGAGGAGAAAGGCGTCCACTTGGTGGTGGGAGAGGAGATGCATAAAGAGGGGTTTAGTTGCGGGTAAGGACCGGATATTATGGTAGATGAGCATACAGCAAGGGTGGCCATGGGGAACTGATTCGGGAGGGGAGAGACGGAAGGGGGTGACGGGTTAAGGGTGTGCTTTATATGAGGGTAATGTTACAGGAGAAGGTGAGGAGGGAGTGCTTGAGGGAGAAGGCGGCGATGGTGTCGTCGGAAAACGGGGCGGATGGCGAGGAAAATTTGTTGGAGAGTGTGGGGACGCTGAAAAGGGTGGATGTTCTGGAGGACCGTGGTGAGAAAGTGGATGACGTCCTCCACGTTAGGAGGGGGACAGAGGGAATTGCTAGGGTCAATGGGGGGATCGATAGGACGGACGGGGCTGTCATATCAGGAGTGATGGTGGCGGGACGAGCCAGACACTTTTGTCGATTATAAGGATTGAATAAAACAGCTGATGGTTAAAGATGCATTTTATTAAAGAGAGAGAAGGAGTGTCGGCGCTTACCGCCGCTATGGCCCTGAGGAAGGCGTCGTAGTTGCCGGTGGCGTTGGCCGGCGGCTCAGCGCTCTCCTCCTCCTCGCCGGCCCCGTCGCCGTCTTCGTCGTCGCCGCCGCCGTCGCTGGCCGCGCTGCACTGCCTGGGTGTGGCCCGCACGTCCAGCCCCTTGCTGTGCAGCTCTGCCAGAGTGTCGACCGCCGCTGACAGTGCGGCACGCAGAAACGCGGGCGCCACCTGCACGTGACACACAGACTCTAACAAGGAAAGTACTTGGTCTCGAACAAACATATCGGTATGAACATTTGGTTACAGGATCTCTACGTACTCCTCAATGTGCTGGTGGGTGTCGTTTTTCTGCAAAGCTCTGCAACCATGCTCTAGATAGCACTGTAGATGTAATTGTAGACGCCATACGTAATGCAGATATCTTAACTATAACTTATGTAATAATCATCGTACATGTTCTCTAGCGAATTGTCATAAAAGCCGTGATGATAGTTGCAACTTTATCCTTCTTCCCGAAAGACTGTTGGTATTCACTGCCACTGCTTCCATCGCCTCTTCCCGCACTTACCGTAGCACTACCGCTTACAATGAGTTGTTCGTCATTATCATCCCTATTATCATTATTATGAGTTTGGAACAACAGTATCTAACTTATGCTCATATTTCTGTACCATAACAGAAACGACAAAGCATGCGAATGACTCTTCTACACTAATACCATCTTCACGAAGAAGGGTTCTTCGTAGCTTCATCTCAACTAATCGCAATACATTAGCAGGATTGATTAGCAATCGCCGCCCATCTGACGCTTCACTACACAAATGTCACAAAACGCAACTTCGGAGGCACACTGCACCGATAGGTCAAAGTGCAATGCGGCATGGCACACCAGAGGCCTCTAATGGACGACTGCAGAGTTTTGCAGATGCGGGAGTATCACTACTGCAATAATGAATCTTTACATTATCTCTTACACGATTTTGGTGTATATGTGTTTGTTCGAGCCCAAGTACGTTCCTTGTAAGATCCAAAATCAGTAGCTGTGCTGTTTGTTTGCTTTACTAGCACTGCCAGCAATGCTCTGTTTTTGCTAAATATGCCTTCCCTTAATCCACTTCTCTATTCACATATCTGACCTTTCCCTACCTTGCCTTAGGCTTCTTTAGCTAGCTGAAAACTCGCCATTGCTAGGGCATTTAACTATTCAAGTATTCAGTCAGTCAGTACTTTCCCCTCCTCTTCTCTGTCCATCTCCTTCTGCCTCCTCTCTCTTTTTGCCTGCCTCTTCTTTCTCCTTCTCTGGCGCTTCCTCCTCCTCCTCGAAACACTCCCTTTCCAGTTAGTGATTGGTAAATGTTAATAATTGAATACATCTACATCTAAAATATCAGCTCAAACATATATATTATGACTTAATGAATAGGGGCTGATAGGTTCTTTAATTGTTACGGCACTCGCTTCAGCATAAGTTTTGGCTGCTCAGCAATAATATTCATAAAACATAGGTTTCACATTACTTTAAGTCATCAAAGTTTGCACTTTATGAACTGATATTTTTATTAGACATGAATAACGAGGCTGTCACAACCTTCGTCTTACACTTAGTATTAGTTGCACAGTAGTCACTTTCTTGTGAAACACTCCAACATTAACTTGGTATATTGCGCTAAGTGAATAAGCTGAGGCAGTGGCGGACTAAGTGGGGGGGTGGGGGGTGGGTTCTGAAATGCTCAAATACTGTCGTCTCTCCAGGACGAGCTCATCCATGCCTACCAACATCGCATGTGGCTTTATGTTTGTATATGTGTGTGTATGTTGCTGAATGTGTATGTTCCACATCTCATCCGAAACTACTCGATCGATTTCAGTAAAATTTATTACACATAAACCGTGGGGTTTATAACCTTGTAGCACTGATAAGAGCGGAGATATGGGCGAAAATGTGTTTTCCATCCTCTGCCATTTAGGCTGCCCTGCACAGCCGCTGTGTTGTGTCAGTCTGGCTTATAGACCTGCTCTTCAGGCTAGTCTACATGTCAGGGGCAAGAAACAGTGAGAGAAGAGAAGGACGAGAACTGAGGAAATGAGGAGAGGTGAAACAGGAGCGGTGGGCAGACAAGGGAGGGGGGCAGCAAAAGATGAAGAGAGAGAAGGAGATGGGGTGTGAAGAAATGGCCAGTGAAAGGCGAGGCGAGGAAATATACCCCGAACCCTACCAACAATAAAATGACGATTCCTTGATGTATCACAATGTGTCCTACCAATCGATCCCTTCTTTTAGTCAAGATATACCAGACATTTTCTTCGTAGGCTCTCCCAGCGTGAAGGAGAGGATGGTCAGAGGGAAGGAGACAGGGGGAAAGAGAGGGGGCAGAGGGGATTGACAGAGAGAGGGGTGACGAGAAGATGGACAAACAAGAAGATGAGGAGATGGAATGAAAGAAAGAATAGCAAGAGATAATGCACAGGCATAGATTTGGGTTTAGGCGATGGGCATAGAGAGAGAGAGAGAGAGAGAGAGAGAGAGAGAGAGAGAGAGAGAGAGAGAGAGAGAGAGAGAGAGAGAGAGTATAAGGAGATGGAGAGAGTCAGTACAAAGGAAGATGTAAACAAGAGGAAGAAATGGGACAGAGAGATAGGGACGGGTAGGTGATAAGCAAACATAGAATTGGTAGGAAAAGACAAGGTAGGAAGAGATGGACCGATAGAGGATGGGGTGTTAGCATGAGACATTGGGGAGGAGAAAAAGACAGGCAGATAGGAATAGGAGATGCAAAGGAGAGAGAGAGAGAGAGAGGTGAGGGGGGAAGGGAGGGTTGGATAGAGAGAGATGGAGTAGAGGGACATGATAGGTGAGTTTGAGATGGTCATAGATTAGGGGAGGACGAGGTGGATGAAGGGATTATGAAGAAGGAATGTGTACCAAAGGGTAAACAATAAATCGATTTCGTTTCTAACATAAGACTCGAAAAAATTTACACCCGGGGTATGTCGGTTTCACAGCAAGTAAAATGGTAATTTCGTTTGGTTCAGTTATCTACGTGCAAGCCTTTCAACTGGACGCCACTTTGGCGGCTTGTGTGTCCTTCCGTACCCCAGTTTACAACTGTGGAAATGGGACCTACTTTTTAACTTTGAATACGGAGCTTGTATCGTTTCTGCCGATTAGCAGCATTGCTGAGAGTTGAAGGCTGGGTTGAAACACTGAAAAAATTCGAGTTCCGACCAGGTTTTGAACCCGCACTCCTTCGGTTTCCAGCAGCCTACCACGGCCGCCATCATTGAATAGTGGCGTTGTTGTCATCCAAAAGTCGACCGATTAGACGATTACTGGAACTGCTTCTTTCAGCGCAAGTAGACGTACTCTCCCAAATACGGACTTGTACGTACCGGTATATTGTTCCTGTGACTGTCTGCGGGGCATAACAACTGTCCAGATGAGTTCGTCGATGCAATTCGCCAAGACTTTATGGTCTAGAATGAAACTTTATGCTCTTCTTACTATCCTTGGCAGATGCGCGGTGAAACTGCGTTGTAGCGTTACGCATTCATCTATCAATCGTTGAAATTTGTGTGAAAATCGGTTTGTGATCACTTTGCATAATTCTTTTGTTGTGCGTCTTTATTTTGTCTTATCGTGTGAGTGGGAATACGTTTCTGTGGGAGGGGGGGAGGGGGTGGGTTACTGGTTGTTTGTGATGTGGTTTTCAGTCCGCAGATCGGTTTAATGTAACCCTCCACACTACTCTGCCCCGTGCAAGCTTCTGTATTTCCGAATAAAAGCGGAAATCCACAGCCTTTTGCACCTTCTTATTGCATTTCTCTTGATCTCCCTCTGTTATTTTTACCCCGAACTCTGCCGACAGTAAAATGACGATTCCTTAATGACTCCTACCAATCGATCCCTTCTTTTAGTCAAGATATACCAGACATTTTCTTCGTAGGCTCTCCTGGCGTGCAGTAATTATTCGTAATCTCTGTGGGTTTGATGTCGGATCATAAAATCAAACTGATTCAGTATTTCGGCGATCCAACTGTTCGCCATCTTCAGCAATACCATTGCCGCTCAGTTCGACTGAATAGTGTACTGAATCATTTTGATTTTATGATCCGGCAGCAGACCCGCAGAGGTTACGAAGTATGACAGAAATATTTTTCTGCCCAGTTCTGTTCAGTATCTACTCAGTACTTACGCCATCTACCCATCTAATCTTCAGCAATCGTCTGTAGAACCACATTTCAAAAGCTTATATCCTCTTCTTGTTTGAACTACTGGCGTTAAAAAAGAAAGCGCAGTCGAAACCGGAACTTGTACGGAGCGCTGAATCTTTGATGGGTAACAACAGAGCTCGTGGCAAGACAGGGCAGAGTGGAACTCGACGCAAAGACAGTTTGATGAGCGTGAAACAGGCGGCGCGCGATCCGATAGCCGATTGTCTGGCTGTCCAGCGAGAATCTGGGGCCACCAGGTTATGATGTGGGTCACCAGAGGGCGTTGCATCTGAAACATTGAAAGGGCAGTCAGGGTGCGAGCATCGACCAGGCGTTGCCGGGTGACCGCACAACACGCCACGACAGCCGGGCATTCGATCGGCGAAAGGGCGAAAGCGCGCTGAAAACGCAGGCCAGGTCGGATGGGCGGATTATGACGTGGGTAGGGCTTACCGTTGCTCAGTATTCTCTGGAGACATCTAGATATCTTAGTAAGATTTAGTATAACTAAAATTGCTTCCGTGCCGTATTGGTCGCTTCCTACAGCAATCGGTTATGAATTTGCCGGCCGCGGTGGCCGAGGGGACTGAGGCGCTCCACTCACAGTCTGCACGGCCACTACGGTCGGGGGTTCGAATCCCCCCTCGAGCATGGTTATTTGTGCCGTCGTAGTTCGTAAGTAGTTCATAAGTAGTTTGTAAGTTTAGGGACTGATGACCCCGTAGTTAAGTCCCATAAGCTGAACAAACATTTGAACATTTTGGTTATGAATTTGTTGAACTAAAGTAGTCTCAGTCAGGGGCACCGACTCCGTGGATGCTCCGGTGCTGGCGGACCCCTCCCCCCCTCAATAAAGAAAGTGCTTCATATTGATACTGCTATTGCTTGACGCCTGATTATCCTCCTCAGCCCTACGATTTTTTTCAATATTTTTGAGTTTTGTCTGTGTTTTATGATTAACAATATTCCAAAAAGGCCTAAAAAATGTTTAAAAAAATTCCTGACTCTTTATTATCTACAAAAACTCATGTCCCTTCTAGAGAACATCAGGACACTAGGTACCACAACTGTCAGTATGGGGAGCGATATTTCTCTATGCAATTCGTGTTAATATACTTTTATTTACTTATGTTATTAATGACATAGACCGATTTTTCATTAACTAAGGAGTTGCATGGAAATTTGAATGCTCACATAGCCAACAAACCACCTTTCCCTTATGTCAACCATTTTAGCATTGCTGCAAAGTGAACAAATGGCAAGATAGTGAATCTTTTTCAGTTCTAAGAAGTGGTGCCACCTTCTGTTTGTGTGTTAAGATGCCTAACAGTGCGATCAACATTTGAATATTGACATCAGATTTATGTTGTTTTATGTCCCCTACAGGGGACGCAGGGACTGAGAAGGTTAAGCCATTTATCTTCGGAAAAGAAAAGTTACATTTCAGAAGCCTAATAAAAAATACTCAGATCTTTTTCAAACAGATGTTTTGTATTTCTTTCCTGAATTGCGTGTTTCCCGCATATAGCATGAAGCTACATCGAAGCATCTTGGAGTATGAGGTAACCGATCATGTAAAGCACAGCTGGCAAATCACAACAATCTGCCGCGCGCTGGCCCATTTGATTGTTGTCAGCGTGAGCGAGCGACAATGCTCGGTGAAGACAGCACACCTGCTGCAACAGCCTGCTAACGATTATCAGTCCTCCAGAAACAATTTATTAGTGCTCGGCGCTACTCTCTCGGAACCGTCACGAATGGTTTTGAACGGAGTTGCCGAAAGTTATTCAAGCAGTGGCGTAGCTATCATAGGGCTAGGCGGGGCAGTGCCCCGGGGCCCCGAGCTCTAGGGGCCCCTCGGCCTCAGTGAGCGACGTTTGAAAAAAGTACAGTAGACTATCGATTTTTTGTTTTTGCTCTCCCACCCTGCCGTCCATTATCTCCATCTGCCCTCAAACCAAATTTCTCACAGTAGCCGCTTTGGGCCACAGGGTGGCGGAACATTGCTTTTAGTGTGGCCTTCACTAGACGCCGCTCGGTGGTGCTGCTGGATCTTCCAAGTCGCCAGTTGCTGTGAACAACAATCGGCACACCTCAGTCGGTGTTGCAGCAGAAGCAGAGGAAGCATCAAAGCAGCTCACTGCGTCTTCCAAGTGTTGCGACGAGCCGCTCGGCACAGTGCGAAGGATCGAGCACCTCCAAATACTGAATAAATACATTTACTCTACAGTATTCTTATTGGCAAATAGAAATGTACAGTTTGATTATACCAATAATCGGTTTTCCGAACATCCATGTCTTGCAATTACTTCGCATAATCGACGATCTACTGTATATAATATTTTAGTTGAATGAAGGATTTTCAAGTTTTATTAACTTTTTGAACCCTGAGCAACAAACCTCAAATGCATGAAGTGAAATCCAAATTTTATTCCCACCTCACAATATAAACATAACAATGTCTATTGCTTGTCCACTATGACGCGACCCTCCTATCGTTAGAGTGTTGTCGGTTGAAGTCGGAGTTGCCATGGCTGACAATCTTGCGATATAACAATAAATGGCGGCGAATTACTAGCAGTGTGTTTGACACGGTGTGACCACATTTGAATTATTACAGAACGGTATTATGATGGTAACTAAACTGTTTGTATAGTGAATTCCCCCAAGGGAGTCCTGTAACCCAATGAAGTGCTGTAACCAACTGCACTCTGAAAAGCATGCAAGAAGAAGAGAAAATATGGTTACATTGTCACAATAGTGAATTGTACATTCTAGACGCTGCCCTCTGAACCGGTCAATATAAGCGAAAATGTCGATTTGCGTTATTTTACTTATTACTTCATACAGCGTGCTAGCGGCATGGCTCAAGAAAATGTTTTATCATACAAAATCCGGCAACTTCCTTTTGCTGAAACCATTATACACGAATATTTCCTTTATTTTCTTTCTTTGGCTGGGCTTTAAACGAAATAAGTCTGGTCGGTATGGAGCATGGGGTCGTTGTATCTGCATGTCCTGCCCAGATCTAACTCTATCCCTCGGCAAAATTTCATTCAAATGCACCCAGTAACTTTTGCGTAAAGGCATACCAAACAAACTAACTTTTACAGTTATAACTATATTATCTGTTGAGTGACACATGATTTCTTACAGAGGTCAGTACGGAGCTGAAGAAATACTTTTGCATCCGTATACGGTTTTAGTTCAAAGAGGGCCCCAATGTTATTTTTGCCCCGGGGCCCTTGGTGACGTAGCTACGCCACTGTATTTAAGCCGCCTGTTTTGCGTCCTTAGATATTCTTTCATTCAGCCGTTCTTCGTGGAGAAGTAAGTTTTTACAGTTCTTTCTTTTTCTTAACACGGTATAATTTACAAAGAGAAGTACAATTTTATAAATTTATTTTTATTTTTTTATAGTTGGTTTCTGTAATTGATAAATTCATTGTGCGCTCGTCGATGAAGAAAAGTGATTCGGCTACGACACATCCAGAAGTTACTTCAGGTGGTTCCGATTCAGCCGGTACAAATACCCGAGTAACAACGCGTTTTCAGCTAGCACATAATAAATTATACATAATATTACAGGAATCTCGTTTTCCAAAATTTAAGAGAATTCTAAATCGCAAACGTACTAATGACAATTTATTTTTGATTATAAAAGTGTGTCTTTGCCTTACTTAGACATCTTTAAATAAGAAGATTGAAAGACCATGATAAGTCAACTATTAGAAAGAAAGGATGATAGGGGGCATAATGTAGTTTTCAACATTTGTGAACTGTGAAATAGAGCACCCACACTGATTTTCAAAAGTCGGCGCCCCTGGTCTCGGTTGCAAATAGTTTTTCTTTCCTACAATTATCAAACCTGGTAATAATTTGCAGTTGTTAAATATGCTTGGGACTTGGATATACATCCTACACTTTTTCTCTTAATCTGTTCGCCCACCACTTGCCCGCCTCTTTGCTTATTTACTACAGTTCTCTTTGTCATCTTATACTTCTCTCTGTATTCTATGTCTACGAGGGGGTTCAAATGAAAAGGTACGAAACGCCTTAACAGCCAAACCGTTGGAGTTTGAATACGCCGCTTGGAGATAACGTAGCGCACCTAGGAACGCGAAGCATGCCCCGTCACCTCCACCTCAACAGGCAAACTGATGCTCACAGTGTTTTTCGACGTCCGAGTACCGACACTTCTCGAAATCCTCGAGCACGGAAAAACCATTGGCGAGTCCAGAGAGACACTCTGTAGCCTGTGCAAGGCCATCAAGAGCAAACGGTCTGGGATGATCATGGTGGGAGTGATCCTGATCCATGGTCACATGCTCCGAGGTCATATTAAGTATTCTCAGATGGGAAGGAAGGAAGCTTAGCGTTTTCGTCCCGTCGACAGCTTGGTCATTAGAGACGGAGCTTACGCTCGGATTTTTGGAGAAGGATGGGGGAGGAAATCGGCCGTGCCCTTTGAAAGGAACCATCCCGGCATTTGCCTGGAGTGATTTTAGGGAAATCACGGAAAACCTAAATCTGCATAGCCGGAGGTGGATTTGAACCACAATCCTTCCGAATGCGAGTCCAATGCGTTACCACTGCGCTCACATTAAGTGCACTGGCCAAGTTGAGGTGGGAACAGCTTGAGCATCCGCCCTACGGCTGGAGATGTCGCCCTCTGACGCCCGTTTTGTCCGCCAAAAGAAAGCGCATCAACTAGGAACTAGGACGGGGAAATGAAGGACATAGTAACGAAATGGCTGTGTCACAGCCACAAGAATACTGGAAACAGGAAATACTTCGGTTCACATATTTTTGGAAATATTTTTGTTTCACTTATGGGAAACAGCACTCGTATTTAAATTTATATATAAAGAACAGTCTAGGGTGCAAAAAAAAAAAATTCGACTAGTTTCGTTCTTATTTTAGACCATCTTCAGGAAATTAAGCTCCATGGATGCTGTGGAGCTGGCAGGAGACTTGGGAGCCTTCTAGTGCGCAGTGAGCAGTGATGCACTAGAAGGCTCCCAATGTCCTGCCAGCTACACAACATCAATGGAGCTTAATTTCCTGAAGATGGTCTAAAATAAGACCGAAACTAGTTTTTTTTTTTTTTTTTTTTTTTTTTTTTTTTTTTTTTTTTTTTTTTTGGCAATCTAGACTGTTCTTTATATATAAATACTTCGGTTCGTTAAACAGTGGTATAGTTGTTCTTAGGCTTCAGGCTTTGAGACTTAACTACTGAGGATGTCAGTTCCTAGGCTTACAAACTACTTAAACTAAGGACAACATACGCACACTCATTTCCAAGGGAGGACTGGAACGTATAACAGGGACCAACCGCGCGCTCCCCAGCCAGGCGCCTTATATGACGAAGCAGAAAGCTCCAGTGACGTCACAGCCATTAGCGCGGCTATTTAACGACAACAATGATGCAGCAGTCATTTACCACTTGACAATGGCCAAGCAGAACGTGACAGACAGATCGGAGGCTTTTAACCACCTGACGCGGCTGGAGGCCAGAGAATATTTATTCATATCGCCCCGAGACCATGCACAGATATATAGATATGAAAGCATCTACTTCCGTTTACCTCACTTAACGGCTGTGTTCACATCAAGTTGATTTTATGCGCATTAATGAGAAAATACTTTTTGGAATTAAATACGTTTCATTAGCCTACTTGTATAAACAATGTGAAAAATCTGTACTTCAGTTCTCGAGTTTATGTATTAATATTATGATTACAGAAGCAATGAAAAATGGTGATGGTGTTGGTGGGGGGGGGGGGAGGGGAGAGCAAGAGTATATGGTGTGTTGTTTCACGCTGGGAAGCCGTATCTACAAAATTGAAACAAGTTGGAACATTACGAAGTTAGGGGAATATGTCACAACTGGTTCACTTCTTACGTTAATAACAGACTGCAGAAGGTTATCCTCTGCAGTTTTCATAACGGATGTGATAAGCACTTTGAAGGGGGGACAGTTAAATGGAGTTGCAAATCGGACTTAAAGTCCTGGTAGAGGTAGGCAGCCATTATTAATATGACAACACAAAGGATTTTAAAAAAAGCTGATAGGCAGCAGTAATGAAGGAGTTGTAGATGTTGCAAACTCCTTTATTTTTCTGTTTACGCTGACGCGTTTCGGGCCCAGCCCATCATTGGAGCGCCTTCAGACGAAGTACAGGATACAGTATATATAGGTAAAAATAGTTACAAAGACCAAAATTTAAAAAAAAATCTTTGGAATTTACAATTATAAGATACATCCTCTCCTGAACGGAGAACGGAAAAAAGATGCATGTAAAAACTCAAAATACATTAATAGCCAACATCAGCTGTACTTGTAACATAAGTTGGTAGCTCGATGGATCACGTGCAAATACCACTTTTTTGAAGACAGATTCCCCAATCTTTCTTATCTGCCCTTCAGAAAATTCGTTTGTCATGCCAACTTGGATAATAATATCAGTCTCTTTCTTTATTATCTCATCCTTGACACCGATCTTAGCTACCCGATAAAACATAGAATTGAAAATTGCACGTTTTTGCATCCTAACATGACACTAATCTTTAGGTATAATGAGGTCAGTAGCAGTAGGCTTACGGAAGACGTCAATCTGTAATTTCTGCTCATACTTACTGATCTTCAAATCCAAAAAAATAATACTTCCTGCCTGTTCCATTGGCATAGTAAACGTCATATTATGGTGCAGCCCATTGAAAGCATTTAAAATGTGTTGTTTAGAAAGTAAATACTTCGCCACTCACGTTGGTTTGGCCAAAAAAATTGCTTAGTACCGTTGTACGTTGATGATATTTTCCTGATAATTACGGATAGTATGGACGATGTTATTCAAATTTTAAATGCTTTCAATGGGCTGCACCATAATATGACGTTTACTATGCAAATGGAACAGGCAGGAAGTATTAATTTTTTGGATTTGAAGATCAGTAAGTATGAGCAGAAATTACAGATTGACTTCTTCCGTAAGCCTACTGCTACTGACCTCATTATACCTAAAGATCAGTGTCATGTTAGGATGCAAAAACGTGCATTTTTCAATTCTACGTTTTATCGGGTAGCTAAACTCGGTGTCAAGGATGAGATAATAAAGAAAGAGACTGATATTATTATCCAAGTTGGCATGACAAACGAATTTTCTGAGGGGCAGATAAGAAAGATTGGGGAATCTAAAAAATGTTCAAATGTTTGTAGAGTCTATGGGACTTAACTACGGGGTCATCAGTCCCTAAACTTACAAACTACTTATGAACTACTTACGAACTAGGACGGCACAAATATCCATGCCCGAGGGGGGATTCGAAATTCCGACCGTAGTGGCCGTGCAGACCGTGACTGGAGCGCCTCAGTCCCCTCGGTCACCGCGGCCGGCATTGCGGAATCTGTCTTCAAAAAAGTGACTAATGCAACAGCGCCCCAGGGCAAGTCATGCACAGAAAAATACATTTCCTTATCATACTACTGTTCTCTCTCTGACAGAATCGCTTACGCTTTTCGCAAAATTAATGTCAAGGTAGGATTTCGAACGAACCATAAATTGGGGAGAATTTTACGGCATAGCATAGAACCAACGCCTGATAAATTCTGTAAATCAGGTGTATACAAAATTGTTTGTCGGCCTTGCAATAAATTTTATATTGGTCAAACGGGAAGGGAGTTTTATAGTAGATACAGTGAAAACGGTTCTGCTACTAACAAAAGTGCTTTAGGAGATCGCCTAAGGGAAAGAAACCATAGCCGGCAGCGGTGGCCGAGGAGACTGAGGCGCTCCAGTCACGGTCTGCACGGCCACTACGGTCGGGGGTTCGAATCCCCCCTCGGGCATGGATATTTGTGCCGTCCTTAGTCTTAGCTAGATCATAAGTAGTTTGTAAGCTTAGGGACTGATGACCCCGTAGTTAAGTCCCATAAGTTAAAAAAAAGCTACAAAATATAGAGGCAGATTTGTCTATTTTTCATATTGGTACGATGGGTATTACCCTAGATATACTTGAAGAGTTAGAAATTTGGACTAGTTGTCATAATAATAAAGAATGGTTAATAAATGACCAAATTTGGTCCCAGACAGTGGTATTTCGATCTGTTTCACAACCTAGGTTTTCTTGAATGACCGATTTTTGTGCTCTCTTCCTGTGCGGAGGTTTCCCTGTTATTTGTCCTTTAATTAGATATTGGTGTTTTATTGTTTGACAACTATTTTCCATTATTGAAAATGTTTTTAGCTAACTCGCCGTTGAGTTCTTTTTATCCTTGTAAATTATGGTAACTTCTGCGGTCATACTTAGAGGGCGCCTATGCTACGCCTAAGCTGCTCGATAGTATACTTTCCATTCAGTGGTATTTGCATGTGTTCCATCGAGCTAGCAACTTATGTTACAAGTACAACTGATGTTGAATGTTAATGTATTTTGAGTTTTTACATGCATCTTTTTCCGTTCTCCGTTCAGAAGAGGTATGTATTTTATAATTGTAAATGCCAAAGATTATTTTTTATTTTGGTCTTTGTAACTATTGTTACCTATATATACTATAACCTGTACTTTGTCAGAAGGCGCTCCGATGATGGGCTGGGCCCGAAACGCGTCAGCGTAAACAGAAAAATAAAGGATTTTACAACATCTAATTACTGCAGCTAATCAGCTTTTTTAGAATCCTTTGTGATGTCAGTTAAATGGCGGTTGTCTCAGGGTTCTGTTCTGGGCCCCTGTTGTTTCTCATTTATATAAATGATATACATTCAAGGATAACATATACTTCTAAGATATTTCTGACTGCTGATAAGACTAGCTTCGTTGTGAAGGACGTTTCGATAATATTGCTGCAGTGTCAAATAATACAGTCAAAGAAATACTTACCTAACTTGTAGGAAATAAATTGATACTAAATCATAAGAAGACTCGGTTTTTACCGTTTCTAACACACAATTCAACAAAAATTGACATTTTGATTACACAGTTGTGGGCACATGTACCATTCAATTTCTAATCGTACAGATAGATAGTACGCTGTCGTGAAAAGCCCATGTCCAGGATATTGTTGAAAAAGTAAATATGGTTTGTTTACCATTAGATATAAGTGATATTTCAACACAAAAAATTGTCTACTTTCATTATTTTCGTTCGCTTATGACGTATGGTGTTATTTTTGGGGGGTAACTCCTCTGCTTCCAAAAGAGTATTTATTTAGCAGAAAGGGGCAGATCGAGCAATATGTGGTGTACGCTCGCGTCCCTCTTTCGACCCCTGTTTAAGAGACTGGGAATTCTGAGAATGACCTCTCAATACATATTTTCTTTAATGTCGTTTATTATTAATAATATTTGATAATTCCCAAGAGTTAGCAGCTTTTATTCAGTTAATACTAGACAAAAATTGAATCTGCAATTGGATCACACATCCTTGACCCTTGTGCAGAAAGGTGTACCGTATTCTGCTGCATCCATTTTTAATAAGTTGCCACGAGGAAAGAAAGAGCTTAGTACTAATCCACGCAATTTTAAGACTAGAAAGTTTCCTCAGGGCTCACTATTTTCATTGTGTCGAGGAATTCCTGGAATAATTAAAAGAATTAAGCGGATTTCTGTCTCACTTTGTTGTTTCCTTTATTTAATCCTGGACGTATCATGTGCTTACGATTCCTTTACGCTTAAGTTTATTAGTTTACGTAGTGACACGTTGCAAGATCACAGTTCTCTCCTGTGCAACGTGATAAATATAAATAAATAAACAAATAAATAAAAGAGAAATAAATTGTGAGTAAAGGTCATTTGAGGGTGTAGTGATCTGAAATTTTTCACCTGCTCTGGGACCACTTCCTCAGCTCAGTCACAGGTAATGAAAATATGGTGAACTTAGCGTCCATAGAAGAGAATCTGCTAGGATCTGTCTGTGCCATTCTTAAAATAGCTACATTATAAATGATTAATTAGAACGTTGGCAATAAAACCCCTCAAAAATTATACACTGCCAAGTTATTGGATTGTTTATAATATTGGTTACTAAATGAAAAGTAATTGTATGAAGTAATTAATATTGTTGATAGATCTGAAGCATTGAATTAAAATTTGTGGTGCGGCCGGGAATCGAACCCGGACCTCCATGCTTACTATTATTATTACATTAATATTGCCTGGAGTCTTTCGACAGAACGCGTGGCGCAGTGGTCAGCAATGTTTACGGTCTCCAGTCTCCAGTTCAAATCCCGCGGCGGGAAGAAAAATTTATTCGTTTGTATTTACTACTTGTAGAATGTTCCACATGTTTCTTATGTTTGATGTACTTGTAAGTACCAGAAAATTCTTTCTATGTGTAAATAGTGGAGTACGCTAAGCAGGAGTCAGTCTGTACTGAGTGTACGCTTGTGGTAGCAATAAACGTGCTCTACGTGTAAAGTGTTGTGCTCTATTGATGACCAGCTTTCGAATTCCGCCCCACGTGTTGTTTTCAACGTGGCACTTTCTGGTGGAGGCGCCGGGTATCCTGAAATCCATCTGCATCACCGTGGTTCCGATTAGGCAGCCTAACAGCCGTAGCTTACACTGACCATAATCGGAATATAAAGGGTATACTGACTACCTCCGTCCCAAGGTCCGTGTCATCAAAAGTACCATGGATGCCAAAACACCGGTAAGCCAGTTGCACATCAGACATTCATCGATGTTCTCAGGAGACGCTGAACAGGATCCAAATAAATGATTGAAAGGATTCGACAGAGTCGCCAAGTATAATAGGTGGGATTGTAAAGTGTGATGGGTGTGTGGGGTTTTGGGTAAAACAAACAAACAAACTAGGGGAATGGAAACTGGCAGGGGACGCTAAATATATATGGCAGGGATGTGAATTAAATTGGAATGAGAGACAGGAACGGCTGACCATAGATTAATAAATTAATAAATGTAATAATAAATCATGATATTAAAAATTATTTGATTGGTAGCATATGGGCCTGATTCAATACTAATTGACAATCCTCTTCAATTTCCTGCTAGCGGCATAAAATATGAATTAATAATTTCTTCCCACCAAAAATCTAATAAGCTATCTAGGATCTGATAACTATTAATGTTAGAAAAACGTCCTTCCCTTCATAACAATATGTTTATTATTAGCGTTAAGAAAAAAAAACAACAACAACCTCTCACGTTGAAAATCCAATACAAAACACAAACTAGGTTGAACATCCAAGTTTACAATTACCATCGAATATGAAAGAATAATCTAGGTGATTATGACGTTACACTGATCATTATGAAACTTGAATTTAACACCGACTGACAAGTAAAAAAAACTTATCATGAATTGATACAATAATTATTTGTAACGGAATAATTTAACCGGAATGTCAGTGTAGTGTAGGGTTGATTTTCCTAATTACACAATCCCACTATTATGCAGAACCTGATGCAACGACTATTTGTTGCTGGCGAGGGATTTGCTATACATTGCCAAACTGATGACTTGCGCGTGAAGGCGCTGCGCTGCAGTGGCGTGGGTGCAGGGCGGCTGCAAGCTGAAAGATTACGCGACCACGAAATAAAAAAACACGCTCCGTTACTTGGAAGCTGTACTCCCTCCTTCCAGCCTCTGTGTGCTCGGCAGTACACAGTGCTTACGATCACAAGCAGTTCTGCCAAGTCAGGACCACTTCAGTTAGCGCAGACAAGTACGCACAAGTACTGAATGCCTAGATGACTCCAGAAGTTGAGCATATCGTAACTAGTACCTTGGTGCACTAGTATTGGCTGGCTGACCTTATCCAAACAGTAAATAAGGACTTTCAGCTCAAGTACAAATCTCATTGTGTACCCTGAAACTTATACAAGCTCACCCGTCCAAGTATCGGCTCAATAAGCAAAATCTCCGAATCTGTCCACTAAGAGAACAGGGCGCGGGCAGACACGTCCGTACTTCAGCGCAGTAAAGCACGAAGTCCCCGATACGGCGTCTGCCACGCAACACTCCGCGAGAACCCGGAAAAACCAATCAGCATCGAGTTCTCAAACTCCGGCCTGTAAACTTTCACTAAACGACCGCCGATTTAAAAAAGCTGGCGCTTTGAACATCAGCCAGAGTCGGCTACCCCTTCCACACACACTCTTGGCACGATTCTTCACGAACGGCCCAAACCGTCACCATAGAAGCGCAAACCAATCTTTTATATATATATATATATATATATATATATATATATATATATATATATATATATATATAAGAAAAAAAAAGAGGAACAGCCACTTTCGGTGTCGTCTTCCTTTTTTTAGCAGACAAGATTCTGGGTGCTTGTTTTAGCGGAGGGGCCGGCTATCTTTTTCTAAAATCGGAAGGAGCGGTTCTAGAAGCACAGAAAATACTCCTCGTTTTCCTCCTCCTCCTCAGTTTGGGACACTAGGCTAACACACTTACAACCTGCTGCTCGGCCAGAGCACCAAGGCACCTTGCTATCGGTACACCTACGGCGCGGCCCCCAGGGCACGCCGCTGGTCGCAGGTAGAGAGTGCTGTAACGGTCGCCTCCACCAGAATTCCACTCTCCCCCGTCAAGACAAAGTCACTTCTGTTTCTCGCCTCAGGAAAAATCTTTCCTGCACTGCATTCCCGACAGCAACAGAAAAATGCATGTACTGGTCACTTTACATCATTACACGAACGACACAGTTAATAAATATGAGAGATCGACTGCCATCTCTCAGGATCACATTATGTGCATGGCGAACGGGAGGGCCCAGCAGTGGTTTGAAAATAATGAAGACGGGCTCGATAGCTGGGAAAAATTCCAGACACAACTTCAGAAGACGTTTGGAGACCACCAGCGGTAAGTCCGTTTATCAGAAGAGCAACTGAAAAACAGGGCCAAGCGACATGGTGAGTCGACACAGTCGTATATACAGAGTGTTTTGGTCCTGTCACTTAGTTAACCCGAATATGACGGAGGTGGACAAAGTTTCACACCTGATTAAGGCCATTGCGAAATACATGTACGAGGCGCGTCCAGAAAGTAAGTTCCGTTTTAATTTATCTCCGCTGCAGCGCTGCGATTGCAGTTCAGCACATGCGCTGTAGACGATGTGTATCAAGGAGAAGAACGTGCGCCATTTGGAGATCGCTGTCAGTTACATACGCTTTGTTGTGTTTGTTTGAAATGTCGGCGCTTATTGAAAAGCCCGCCACCTGTGAAATCAGGTCGCTGATTCAGTTTCTGAATGCGAGGAAAGTGAAACCAAGTGAAATTTATCGGCAAATTTGCAATGTTTACGGACCAAATGCGAAGAGTGATTCGATGGTGAGAAGATGGGTCTGACAGTTCAATGGCGGGCGTAGTGATGTGCACGATGAAGCACGAAGTGGGCGTCCACCTTTGGTTACAGAAGAACTGGTTCACGCGATTGATGACAAGATCCAGGAAAACCGTAGGTTTACCATTAGTGCTCTCGCTATGGACTTCCCCCAAATTTCACGATCACTGATGCATGAAATTGTTACCCAACAACTGAAATTCCGTAAACTTTGCTCACGTTGGCTACCAAAGATTCTCACTAAGCAACACAAAACACAACGGATGCGTAGTGCACTTGAGTTTTTGACCCTTTATGCTGAAAGCGGCGAAGAATTTCTGAGACGGATAGTCACAGGAGATGAAACGTGGGTTTCGTACGACACCCCTGAGAGTAAGCGGCAATCAATGGAGTGGAAGCACACTTCATCCCCACCAAAGGTAAAGCCGAAGCAAATCATGACACCTCGGAAAATGATGTGCACAGTGTTCTGGGACGGGAAAGGCATCCTACTCATTGACTTCTTACCGCGTGGTCAAACAATCAAAGCAGATGCTTATTGCGACACACTTCGGAAATTGTGCCATGCAATTCATAATAAGCGGCGTGGACTGCTGTCAAAAGATGTTGTTTTGCTTCACGACAACGAACGACCAGACACTGCAAATGTGACGAAAAACCTCCTACAGGGATTTGGCTAGGACGTGTTTGACCATCCTCCGTACAGCCCTCACCTCGATCCTAGCGACTTTCATCTGTGCTTACATCTCAAGCCTTTCCTTGGCGGTCATCCCTTCACCAATGACGACGAGCTGAAAGAAACTGTTCCAACTGGTTGAAGACACAGGCGGCAGATTTCTATGAAGAAGGTACACAAAACATGGTGCCACAAATTCGTGCAAAATTTCGGCAGTTATGTGGAAAAGTAGTTTAAAAGTTGTAGAATTTCTTCTGTACCTGTGTACAATTTCATTTTATTACCAAACGGAACTTACTTTCTGGACGCGCCTCGTATCAAGCTCTTCTGTCAAAAGACGTTCCGACGACACAAGAGTTTATTCAATGGTGCCAGAAACTCGAAGAGATGTAACAGAGGAGGGTTGGACGAAAGAAGTACGACAGACTCCCGGATGTAGTCCCTACGGCCGTTATGGAAGACATGTGGCAATATGAGAAAGGAAATGAATACCACCCGGCACGTTCATTGTGTGTCGATGGTGCCACCCACCTTGCGCAGCGAGCACTTGCACGAGTCCGGCTCCCCCTGCAGGGCGCAGCAGGAGGCGGGCTTCATCTGCAGCAGCGCAGTCGACAGGTTGAGCTGGTCCGTCCTGAAGCTCCGCCAGTCCCAGTCGGTGAACGCCAGCGCCCAGCGCTCCGCCTTGCGCACCAGCCCGCCCGCCGCCGCCTGCGCCAACAGCCGTCACACAGCCGCTAGAGGTGGCCAAACACACCAGACAATTATCACAAATACGACACACCGCTCTGCTCGCCATCCAATAGGCGACATCTTGACCAAATGTATTTGTGAGATGAAAGGTTCGTTCCAGCAGCTGCCAGACTGCTTGACACGCATGCGCAACGCTGAAATTGTGTTCCAGCAGCGCATTCTCCCGCTTCTGGCTATTTGGAGTGTGGCTGTTTAGTGTTCCAGCAGTTGCCGCAGACAGCCAGACGCTACCCGGAAAAATATTTCTGGCGCGGTCAAGCTGCCAATTTGCGCATGCGCAGAAAGGACTGAGTTGGAGTGGTGGGTAGCCATCACGTGATACGTGTGTATTTGTAGAGTGTTTTTCGATTATTTCGAAGTAGCTGCAATTCCACTTGAGATATTTCTCGTTTACTCTTATTCGTTATTAGGAAGGAAAGTATTTTATTTCTGTACACTCACATTCGCCAGCAGCCAGAAACAGTGCAAAAAGCGTTCTAGCAGTGCAAGTATCAAACAGGGGTTTTCACGTCATGGTAGCTGCGCATGCGCAGTAACGCCTATTTCTTAGCGCTTGAAAGGAGCCGTCTGGCAGCTGCTGGAACGAACCTAATACGTTATACAAATATCGCATGACTGAAAATACTGCAGCGGCAGAGTGACCGAGCGCATTGAGGCGCTATCCTCCGATGCGCGAGGCCGGGAGTTCGGATCCTCTTGTGTTGTGTTTGTGTTGTCTTTACTATAATGTAGTTTATTAATTCTACGTCTACATCTGCATCTACATGGAATACTCTGCAAATCACATTTAACTGCCTGGCTGACGGTTCATCGAACCATGTTAATACCGTGATTCTTGAGTTTCTCCCGGCGTATTTGATAATCAAAATATCCACGGGTGTACTGCCGCTCTATAGTGTCCAACACACTAGGATTCTGGTACAGACGTCGAGTTATTGGGAATGCGTCGTTAGAGAGGCCATTGAAATTCGCACAAGCGATTGGGTTAATTAAGAGTGAAGTCTAGCAAACTTAACGCAGTGAAGACCACGGCGGACAGAGCCCTCACGTCGACGTCATCTCAGACGCCGTCGCAATCGGTTCCACTGCGCGCGACCTAAAACCCATGGCTGCAAAAGGCAAATCAGCACGCCCTATAACAGCCCGTTCTTATCCCCTTCAGGGAAAGGTGAATAAAATGTGAAAAAAAAAAAAAAAAGGCTAGAACCCCAGTTCCTTTCGAGCCGCGGTAGCATTCGGATCTCTGTGCCGGCGCGTTTCCAGAAGCTCAGTCCGTCGTCAGTTCACCTCATGATGGCGACATGTATGATCGCCGAAATATTGTGCCCGTTGGACACTATAAACCGTGGATATTTTGATAATCTTTATACTATTTATCTCCCATTCCATTCTCAAATAGCGCGCGGGAAGAAGGAACACCTGAATCTCTCCGTTCGAGCTCTGATTTCTTTTATTTTATTCTGATGATCTTTTCTACCTATGCAGGTGGGAGTCAACAATATATTTTCGCATTCGGAGGAGAATGTTGGTGTTTGGAGTTTCGTAAGTAGCCCACGCCGCAGCGATGGACGCCGTTGTTGTAATGATTCCCATCCCAGATCCTGTATCATTTCCGTAACGCTGTCTCCTCTGTATCGTGACAATACAAAACGAGCTGCCCTTCTTTGGACTCTTTCCATGTTCCGTCAAATCCACCCGATAATAATCCCACATAGGGAGCAATACTACAAAAAAGGACGGACAAGCGTAGTGTATACAGTCTCTTTGGTAGTTTCGTTGCATTGTTTAAGGGTTTTATAAGTTTATGGACTGGTGACCCCGCAAACATTTGAACATTTTTGAAAATACTGTCTCGTGTAAGGCGGGGAAATGATGAAATGATTGTTGCCACCACTTCTACCTACAGCTTCATTTCCTCGCTTTGGCATTGAATCATAGAGGCTCTGCGTGTGTGTTCGGGATATGGTGGGTATATTGTTGAGGTTTAACTGTCCATGCTGCTTCCGTGTATCGCCACAGCTGATCTGGTGTTGCAGGAAGTAGATTATCTGGGGACAGACGTTCCTTAGTCATGGAGCAGACGTTTCATATTGGCGACAAATCGAGAGAACAGGCCGCCCAAGGCAAGAATTCAATCAGATGGGCGAGGAAGAAGTATCGAACATTGCGTGACAAGTGCGATTGCGTGTCATTCTGCTAAAATCGGCAGGACAACAGGTACAGACATTAAACTCTGGCTGGTCAGTGTATCGACACTGCGTACTACGATGCGCAACAGTGGAATCCAAAACGACCCCGAAACTTAATCCGGGTGTACGACCAGTACGCTGATACAAAAGGCAACGGTCTCGCACCACTTTCTCTGCAGATGATAACCCGATCATCATGGTGATGCAGTGAGAATCCGGATTACAACGAACGTTATCGACGAATCCAGGTACTGTCGGCGGCATTACGATGCTATGATTAGTCTGGAGTCAGAGACCGTCAAGCTGATGCCTTATGCATGGCCATCTTGCTTCTAAACCCAGTGCTATGGAAGGAAGGAATGAAGGAAGATCAAGGTCACTAGATACGGCCACTCCACCCCCCACCCCTCAACCGCAGTACTCATTTTCGGTGCAATAGCCAGCAAGTGTTATATCTTTGAAGTTTTATATAAAGGAAGCGAATTTCCTATAGGAGTCCACGAGCTTCAATTTTCCCAATAAGAATAAAAAACCGTCTACAGTGATAAAATTGTATTTATCTACAACGTTGGTACCGCCATCATGAGATCTGTAATTAAGATGAGAGGAATATATATAACTATTATTTGCGTAAATTTCCCTCAAGTCTTTTTTCTTCTTTCTTTTCTTCCCAAAAACCTTTCATTCTTTCACTTTGTGCCTTTTGTTTGTCTGTGCATTTTCCTCTGTTGTTTTTGTGTTGTGACTTAAAGTCAACTTTTTGGTTTCTGATTTTTTTTTTCCCTACAGGTTTTGCGGTCTTGTATGTCTTCTATAGAGATGTTTAATGTTTACAGGTCTTCTGTGGTTTCTTTGTACCACGTTTCAATGTAGAAATTATGCTGAATATTCTTTTAGTTAGTCTGGTGTCATTCATTCTGATGATATGAATGAGAAATTTTGCTCTGCGTATTCTGACATGTGATTGTTTAAGAGTGTCTGTATAGTTCTTATGTGAGTCTTTATTGTCAGATATTTTCTCTAAAAACTGCACCGTGGATTTTTCTCAGAATTTTCCTTTCTTGTTTTTCAATCTCCTTGATTTTTTCCATATATAAAAATGGTTATATTTATATAAAGTTTTTCATAAGGCATTTAAATTGATCACTGACTTAAAAAGCTCTGGAATTGCAAAGTAATGTTCAGTGTCAACAATAAAATCTTTACCTATGGGGGCATCAACTAGAATCTTGTATAAAAATTATGCCGATATACATACAAAAATTATATACGATTCTTCAATGCAGTTATTAATAAATTCAATGAGAAACCCACCAGGTACTTTTTCGTATTAAATATTTATCAAATTTTTAAAAAGTAGCCGTTATAGAAACAGAATTTAGTATTCTAAATACTCATGCATAATACTTACACAAAACACTTACCACATAAAAAGTTATTTAAATTAGTATATAATTTTAATCAATTTAACTAAGTTTTAAAAAGGAACTATTCAAATGTTCAAATGTTTGTAGAGGTTATGGGACTTAACTACGGGGTCATCAGTCCCTAAACTTACGAACTACTTATAAACTAGCTAATACTAAAGACGGCACAAATATCCATGCCCGAGGGGGAATTCGAACCACCGACCGTAGTGGCCGTAGAGACTGTGACTGACGCGCCGCAGACCGCTCGGCCACCGCGGCCGGCTAGGAACTATTCAGCCGGATATAATTTTAAAATTAAAATGTATCAGTTTTCCTTTTTACTAACCCAAATAATACTAAAAGGAGAATATTAAATTCATACAGAAATCAGTTCACATAGCAAATTTTATTTTGATAACTGGTTTTGGCCTCTTAAATGGCCATCTTCAGTGGTTGTTGTGGCCTAAAGATGGCAATTTAAGTGGCCGAATATATATATATATATATATATATATATATATATATATATATATATATATATATATATATATATATATTCGGCCACTTAAATTGCCATCTTTAGGCCACAACAACCACTGAAGATGGCCATTTAAGAGGCCAAAACCAGTTATCAATATATATAGAGAGAGAGAGAGAGAGAGAGAGAGAGTAGGGGCGCGAACTAATATCGTATGGAAATATATTACTCGACGCCCCTACTAGATAGAGATTTTATTATTGACTCTGAATGTTACTTTGTAAATTGAGAGGTTTTTAGGTGAGTGAACAATTTAAATACCTTGTAAAAAATTATATTTTTTATTTTGTTTTTAAAACATTCTGTTTAATTAGATACTACACCCAATAGTTGCTCCTTTAATGTGAAGGTCTGTTCGGTGTACGCTTATCACATCCGAACGACAATACGCAGAGACTTAAATATTTGTACAGTTACTAATTGATTCCTGAGGAAGGTTTTAGGTACGGTTTTATAGCGATCTAGATATTTAGTAATTTGAAGAATATAACGCGAAATGCGGAACAATAATTACTCTTTGAAAATTATATTTACTCTTTGAAAATGGTTTTATTGGTTGCATTGTTGCTTGGGGGTTGATAATGATAAAAGGGTGAAGTATATTGGGATGGAAAGTTATCGGTGTATATAAAATTCTACGTGTGTGTGTGTCAATATTTCATTCTGCAGCGAAAACTACTGAACGCAAACGAATGGTCTGTGTGTAACGGTTGTCCGAAGTCTCCTGTTGTACACCTTAGCAGTTCCAGGCCGATAGCTATAATGGGGTGGAAGATATGGTGGTTGTAAGTCGTCTAATTATAAAAAAAGTTCGGACTGAAGGCCAGCGATGATGTTTGCGACTCTATAGCAAGGAGATTACATACAGCGAATAGTGATGCCACAGACCATATGTTTGGTCTATGCGTGCTACAATGTCTTCAGCTCTTTCTCTGTAAGGATAAGCATACGAATAGTAAACTACTGAAAGATAGGCTATGTATCATAATCAACCAACACGCGAGCGGAGCCGCGGGTTTAAGCTAGTAAATAAATAAAATTATATCGATCTAGACGGTTTTTTATTCTTATTGTAATGTTATTGAAATGTTAGAGCCTGTTGTCCTTCCATACTTGGTGAGTTTACCGAAGGCCACATTGCAACAGGATAACGTGGTACAGCATGGTCAAGACTTCCTTGTCGCCCATAGGATTCCATTGTTGTCTTGACTTCCGTTGTTTCAGAACGCCTTGCCTAACGGAAACGTCGCTCGATATACGCCACATGCTATCACACCACATCAACTTTGGCAATGCAGGGAATCAGCATGGACGGCCTTACCCCTATTACACACCACAGTGGCGTAAACAATTTCTTTTTCTTGGGGTGTTCAGTTCCTTTCAAGTGCAAAATATTCATTCAGATCAGCATGAGTAAGATAAACTGTCAAAGTGTCGTTATGTGTAGAAATGAAACATGGTTTGCACCATAAACGGTTATTAAAAAAAGGTTCATTGATATGATGCCTCATTCTTGTGACACATCTAGAATCTGTTTAGTGTAATGCCGAGGCATGTATAAGTGCTTAAAACCAGCAATAGTGGCAATAGTACCGTTATTGTCATCTTCCTCGCTTCTCGTGGGTCCTAGTTTTCAATTATGTGCCGTTTGTACAATGTGTTACCTCTGCAATAAATTTTACTGTGATATCTTTTGGATATGTTGGATGGCCACTAGAGCAGAGGGGCTTGTCCCCAGCTCCAGTTCGGGACGTCGCCCACCTTGGAGTAGAGCTCCGCCATGTGCGCCGTGTCGGCGAAGATGACGAAGTAGGAGGCCACGGGGCGCATGTCCTTGAGCCGGCTGACCGTGTCCTTCTCCAGGCCGTTGAGGGCGATCACCCGCAGCACCGAGTTGCCGATCAGGTGGTACAGCGCCTGGTCCAGCTCTGCGAACACACAAATATATCCCAGGTGACGCACAGGAACCCAACCAGCAGTCTGTGGTGCTAGCGGCGTACACAACTGTACAGGCCGCGCAATACAACTTGGCAGCCGCCTGACAAAGCGACCACGCTTACTGGTCGGCATTGGTTTCGTCCAAATCTGCGGTAAGCGACGTCTTTTGTTTTTCCTTATGTTCAGGCGAATTACGGTTGGCATCCCTGCACGCGCCTGTGTTGAATTCATAAATGTACACCTGACGGAAGTTGCACTGCAGTATGTCAGTTATTGTTCAGCAGTGTGTTGAGTAGAATTCGATATGGTAGAGTTGGAGGAGGAACGCGACTGCATAAAATTTTGCGTGGAACTCAAGAAAACCTTAACAGAGACACATCTGATGCAAGAAGCCAACGACAGGAAGCATACGATTATCAGTGCTTAATCCGTGTTACGAATGGTTCAAGTGGTTTAAAAATGGCTGGATGCAAATTTACGATGAACGTTATTTGAAACGCCCTTCGACTTCCGACAACGCTCATGTCAAGAATATGAACGAAATGATGTGTGGCTATTAAAGGTTGGTTGTCCTATGGATTGCAGAAGAATGTAACATATTAGCGAAGAAGACTGAAAAAATGTGAGAAAGAAACGGTCTGAATGTCGCTAGACAGTTCATGTCTCTTGCAGGATGATAACGTATCCGCGTATTCATCCCTGCTGTCGATACGACGTGCCTGCTTCCTATAGTTAAATATGGAGAAGGCTCTGTCATGATTTTGACATCTACGTCGTGGTATTCAACTGTTTTTATCACTACCCAAACTGGTGCGGTAACTATGAATCAATGTATCACCATCATCGACAGCAAAGTTCTTACTATGACTAACATATTGCTTACAAACATTGCTATATTCCAAAATGATAACGCACCCACCCACACACACATACATACAGCCAGAAGGGTTCAGGCATGCTTTGTGCCAGAAATTAACAAACCTCCCTGGCAGTAAAATCAGCGTAACTGAACCATTATGGTGAATTTTGCAACTGACAGTTAGGGCGAAATTTACAGCTTCAACTTTGTAGAAGTAGTTGTCGAATGTTTTGGTGCAAGAAAGCAAACATTCTGTTAGAAACTATAAATACACTTTACTAATTTCTTACTCGAAGATTTTCAGCTGTTTGCAAAGCCAATGGTGGGTCAAATACTTACTTATGAATATATATTGATAAAACTTGAAAAAATATATTAAAAATTCTTTAAAAATCTATACCTCAGAAGAACTTAAAATCTCATACAGTGGTGACTACTTTCGACTTCTCAGTTATTTTTAAACGACAGGTAATAGATGGATAAAAATTATAGTTTAAGTTACATCATTTAGAAGGCTTGATTCCATGGTGGAACTTGTGCTCAACGACTGTACTTTGACTTATAGAAATTTTTCAGCAATCAGTCGTAAATATTATTTATTGGCAGATCTAAATTTTGACCACTTTGTGCTCATTATCAATGCTAAAACAAATACAAAAGAACCAGTTAGAATAAAATACATGTCATGTTATAAACCAGTTGTACAAGGTTTCAATTATAGCGAATGAAAAAATACAAACCTTAAAAATAATTAAAATAGGTACTACATCTCGATCACCATGCTTTTCGTATTCGAATCATTTTTTAAGGTTCGTATTTTATCATTGACTATAATTGAAACCTTGTACAACTGCTTTATAATTTGACATGTATTTTATTCTAACTGGTTCTTTTGTATTTGTTTTAGCATTGATAATCTAGATCTGCCAATAAATAATACTTACGACTGATTGCTGAAAAATATCTACAAGGAAGGAAGGAAGCTTGGAATTTAACGTCCCGTCGACAGCGTGGTCATTAGAGACGGAATTTCTAGAAGTCGTTGAGCACATGTTCCACCATGGAATCAAGCCTTCTATACCCGGCCCGCTGAAACTTTGCGCTTGACGTTTACAAATAACAAGTGAAGAGCAAGAAGCGCGAGGCGCTAGTCGCTAGGATCGATCCAATCACAACGCGATTTGTTTTACTGTGATTGGTTTAACTTGACTTTCCAAGTTCAAGTAATTGGATAATGTCATAGAAAAGACGTTTGTCTAGTGACGTTTTCTAAGTTCTCAATTTCGTATCAATAAACGAAGCATACGCTCTGAGCAGGAAGTTCATTCTCGCTTCAAACGACCGGAAAGAAGTTATGTGTAGTAGTTATAAGAAAGAAATAATGCTGCAGATACGTCAATGTCAAAACTTCTTTTATATTCGCTCGTGAAACAAAATAAGCCTATTACACCCACACATGCAGTAGACGAAATCGCAAAGGAGCAGCGTCACAATGAAATAAATCTGCCCCCATTTCACTGCCGTTTTAACCCTATAAAATTGGTATGGTGTGACGTGCATAATTACTTAAAGCAACAAGAAGTCTTTCACAATAACAGAGGTGGAAAAGCTGTTGCATGAAGCTGTTGCCAATCTGGATGCGGCATCTTGGGAAAGAAAAAGGTCGAGCACGTTGTAAAACTGATTTGGTCAGCGCAAACAATGGAAGGGATCATGAACAGTTAATGATTTGTCTTGGTGATGACGATTTTGGCAGTGACGACAACAGTGAAGATGGGGAGCTGGGTGTAATTGTACCATTGTCGCCGTAAATTGGTGAGTGAAAAGCATTCTGATTATAAAACGTAGAGAGAGAAGTTACTAACTTTATTATATCCATCGTGATCTAATGCTTTTTTTTATATTGCTTTGCTCCATTATTGAAAGCGTATGCATTGTTGTGCTCTGGTCTTCATTAATATGCAGTTAATTAATTGCTGCTCACGAACGAATTATTATATGCACTTTTATTGCTCAACAGCATACATTTACGAGATGCAACTTAAAAAACGTTTCATCTGCTCTGTGTATAGAGGCTAGTGTTGCAACGTCCCTAAAGCAGTGTAGGCAACTTAACTCGCCGTAACGCGAAACGTCAAATGCAATGTTTCAGCGGCTCGGGTATACATAATGTAACTGAAACACTAATTTTTATCCATCCATTGCCTGTCATTTGAAAATGACTGAAAAGTCGAAATTAGTCATCACTCCATAAAAATTTAAGTTCTGAGGTCTAGGCCTTTTAAAGAAATTTTTAATATTTTTAGAAAAAGTTTTATAGTTTTATAAAAGACCGTGTTCTCCTGGTACGATAATATCTGAATTTATAATAAATATTGTGTCCACCACCTGTATCTGTAGCCTCTTTTAGTGCTAACGAGAAGTGTGAGCTGCGGTACCTTCCTCGGTGTGAAATATGAGCGCGGCGTCGGAGGCCTCCCGCGCGTGCAGGTACTTGTCGACGGCGTCCACGAAGTTGGCAAGCGTGGCGTCGAGCCGCAGGTAGGGGAGTCCCCGGTGCTGCGCCTCGTCGCGCAGGCGCCGCCAGCCCGTCCACGTGGCGTCCAGCAGCGCAGACACGCCCGAGGCCAGCGCCCCGCACACTGCGCGACAAGCGTACCGTAAACAATCTCTTCTCAAACTCTCAGGAAGGTTCCCTCATCTTTACATACACAGATGGAGCTTAGAAACCCGCGAAGTACCTGTGTGAAAAAAGTTATTATGATTAAATTGTTCCTAGCTCTAGTTGCCAGTTGTAACTTAATGGCAGCCCAAAGGTAGGCTTACTTTTGCTGAGACAACACTATACAATATTGTTTGTTATGAAATTATCTACATTTGAAATGTGATGAGACGAAATATCTAAGAAATTAATTACTTAAAGTTACCAAAATATTCTGGTAAATTGTACTATGGTCATATGGATTTATTATTGAAACTCAAAATTCAATTAACTAATTATTCAATAGAGTTGTGTAGGGATATTGGGTGGCTTGCTTCTTTTTACATTATGTGGTAAGATAACTGTTTAATTAGGTAGTACAATGAGGATAAATATAAGTAATATGTGTCTACTTTGTCTGTTGTTTTGAACATGTCTGAAAGAACAATCACAAGACACACACACGCACACACACTCACGTATACAACATGTCGATGGTGTTGAACTGCAACCTTGTATGTCAGTTTGTTCATGTGGGACCATCCTTGACAATTTTTATTTATGGCTTGAAATTATTTTCCAGTATGTTTTCATGGAATTCTTTATTAATGAAATAATTTATAGTGATAATAATTGTTTTTTTTTTATTTATTTTCTATCGAGATAACTGTAAATAGTAATGCTTATTTCACTCTCCAGTAAAACTGATTTTTTTTTTTTTTTTTTTTTTTTTTACATACGAGGTTGCTGTTCAACAGCATCCATGTTTATATGTGTGTGTGTTTGTGTCTGTGTGTGTGTATGCTGTGAGTAATCAGTGAAAATGGATAGGGGCACAACATTACGAGTGTGGAAAATTTGCATCTGGCAGGAGGCGTGCTAGGCTAGTCCATGCAGTCATTGTGATCACTGTATTCTAGTGACATAGCAGTCAGTGCAGCTTCCTAGCACACAGTAAACCCAGGTTCGAATTCAAATTGGTTTGGTTTAAATACAACAAGAGCACTGTGACATGGGTCTTATTGCCTCAGTAGAAGAGCAAACTAAACCAGTGTGTGCATCCACCCCACAAGGGATGCAACATCACACTGAAACTTATACTGACAAATGTAGGCTTTTCTTGCCTATTAACTTTCAAAATTATGTTGGGTCTCCAGCCACATGAAACTGTAGTGCCTGCACAATATTTCTGTGGTCTACCTGACCACTATCGTCAGGTGAGAAAAGCTATGCCATGACTAATACTTCCAAGTACTTTGTAAATATGAATCTATTTTATAATCACTTAAGCAATATCACATGAAGTTTATTTTCATGTCATCTTTCCCATTCTACCTGCATGAGATTTCCTTTTCAGGTAGTGTATTTTTAAATGAAAACATTCCAGTTTAGGCTTGACCTGACTCAAACACTTTGCGATTAAAAAAACAGAAAACACAACACAAACAAAAGTGGCATGAGCCTAGTGGTGCTAACTGTGAAGTGCTGGAACAACAAAAACAGCAAAATGCACAGAATTGAAGCAGAACAGCTGGAAGCAACCAATGAGCACCTGATGTAAAGCTATATCCATGAGATATGATGCCTTCCAAATAAAGGCAAAATGCATATGGCAATAACATATTTTATTAAATCAGTTGCATAGACTGATAACTGAAATACCTACACTATAATATTATAATATAGCAACTGTGGGAAAAACAGGACAAAAGGAACTAAAAATGTTGTCACTATTTATTTTATTTTACTCCCACAATACGATTAAAAAGTTTGAACCTTCCTGATCAGGTGTTTCCTTTTTCCAAACTATGTGTGTTAATATGACAGATGTGTATCACGCTACGGCTTTCGGGCAACCTGTTTCACTCTCTGTAAGGGAAAACCCAGAACACTGCAGAGAGCCCCCCGGTGTTTCACCCACGGCGGTGTATGATTGTGAGTAGCGGCGCGGTGGCGGTACGGACCTTTCTGCTGGAACTCCTCGACCTCGTGCTCGCGGTCCACCTCGACGGCGCTGAGGTCGAGCTGCAGGCGCAGCCCCACATACCTGGCCTCCAGGCCGCTGAGGTTGGCGCGCAGCTCGCCGCCCACCCAGCTGGCGTTCACCTCCGTCACCAGCACTGCGCAAAAAACAGGGCGACTGCAGGGAGGACGGTCTCCAGGGGCAGAATCGTGCCACCGATCGGGGTGGCGGCACGTTTTGTGTAAGACAAGAAGTACGAGGCTAGATTGGAATTGCAAATCCCTCACAAAATATACAATACTGGCCATTAAAATTGCTACACCAATTAAAAATGCAGATGGTTAGTGGGCATTCGTTGGACAAATGTATTATACTAGAACTGACATATGATCACATTTTCACGCAATTTGGGTGCATAGATCATGAGAAATCAGTACCCAGAACAAGCGCCTCTGGCTCTAATAACGGCCTAGATATGCCTGGGCATTGAGTCAGAGCTTGGATGGCACGTACAGATGACCATGCAGCTTAAACACGATACCACAGTTCATCAACAGTAGTGACTGGCGTATTGTGACGAGCCAGCTGCTCGGCCACCATTCACCACACGTTTTCAATTGGTGAGAGATCTGGAGAATGTGCTGTCCAGGGCAGCAATTGAACATTTTCCGAATCCAGAAAGTCCCGTACAGGACCTGCAACGTGCAGTCGGGCATTATCCTGCTGAAATGTAGTATTTCACAGGGATCGAATGAAGGGTAGAGCCATGGGGCGTAACAAATCTGAAATGTAACGGCCACTGGTCAAAGTGCCGTCGATGCAAACAAAAGGTGACGCAGACGAGTAACCAATGGCACCCGATACCATCAAAAAAAAATGTTCAAATGTTTGTATAGACTATGGGACTTAACTACGGGGTCATCAGTCCCTAAACTTACAAACTACTTATGAACTACTTACGAACTAGGACGGCACAAATATCCATGCCCGAGGGGGGATTCGAACCCCCGACCGTACTGGCCGTGCAGAGCGTGACTGACGCGCCTCAGTCCCCGCGGCCACCGCGGCCGGCCCCGATACCATCACGCCGGGTGATACGCCAATATGGCGATGATGAATACACGCTTCCAATTTGCGTTCACCGCGATGTCGCCAAACACGGATGCGACCATCGTGATGCTGTAAACAGAACTTGGAATCATCCGAAAAAATGACGTTTTGTTATTCGTGCACCCAGGTTTGTCATTGTGTACACCATCACAGGCACTCCTGTTATTGATGCAGCATGAAAGGTAACTGCAGCCATGGTCTCTGAGCTGATAGTCCATGGTAGTGCAAAGGTCGTCGAACTGTTCATGCAAATGGTTGTTGTATTGCAAACGTCCCCATCAGTTGACTCAGGGATGGAGACATGGCTGCACGATCCGTTAGAGCCATGGGGATAAGATGCCTGTCATGTCGACTGCTAATGATAAGAGGCCGATTCCATATTCTGCTAACAGTCATTGGATCGTGACCAACGCGAGCAGCAATGTCGCGATGCGATAAACCGCAATCGCAATAGGATATAAACCGATCTTTATCCAAGTCGGAAACGTGATTGTATGCATTTCTTCTCCTTACGCAGGCATCACAACAACGTTTCACCAGGCAACCCCTTCAACTGTCGTTTGCGTATGAGAAATCGGTTGGAAACGTTCATCATATCAGCAAGTTGTAGGTGTCGCCATCGGCGCCAACCTTGTGTGAATGCTCTGAAAAGCTAATCATTTGCATATCAAAGCATCTTCTTCCTGTCGGTTAAATTTCGCGTCTGTAGCACCTCAATTTTAATGGCCAGGAGCGTCGTTTCTTTTTTTATTTTTTTTATTTTTTTGTTTTGTTTTGTATTCTTGTCAGAAGCATCTTATAGCGTATCATAGCCGGAACACAAATAAAAAAATGAAAATAAATACATATTAACCTTGAATAGTACACATATTTACAAGTACAGTTTTAACAGCACAAAAGTCTTTTCCCTAGGATTAAACTATGCTAGCCCAAAATCTGGTTACATCACAAACATCACTGGTAACATCAGTCAGATTCTCCATGGTACAACAGGCTGGACAAAGCTCACACTGTAGCAGATGTTCGGTGGTTTGTTATTTTCCACACTCGCACATGACAGATGCTTCAGAGAGCCCCGTCTTCTCATGTTGACTTTGGTTCTCGCTACGTTGGTCTGCAGTCTATTGAGGGATTTCCATGTCATTCAGTCCTCCTCGTAGCCAGGTGGGAGCGCTTCCTGTGGGGTCATCAAGCTACCGAGGTCCCCGCTCTTTGCTCTCCACATCTCCAGCCTGGTCAGTTGGGGTGATGTGTCGAGCTCCGTCATTGCAGGAAGAAAGCTTTTACTAATTTGGGTCTGTTATGGGCAGGCTGGTAATCAAAAAGAGGATGTGTTGATGATGTCAATGCCTTTGTGCGTCCCATTCTGGCTGTGACTTCCCTTCTTGCTATACCAGCAAGGTAGTATAGTTTTTAACTGGCGTTGGCCTTAGGAATTTCGTGACAATGTGGCAAGATTTGTTGAGAGCCACATCCACTTGTTTAGTGTGACATGAGTTATACCATACTGGACACGCATATTCAGCAGCTGAGTTACATAGGGACAGAGTTGTAGTTCTTAATGTATTGGGTTGTGCATCCCAGTTTGAGGCTGCGCTTGCGAACTGAAGGAAGTAACTGAGTATTTTGTGTAAAAAGTTCATCACCCTGGACAGAACAGTGTTTTTATTTTTTCATTCATTACAAACTTTTTTCCCTTTAAATGCGTGTGTAATCTCGCATCTTCTTCTTACAACTCTTCATGGTTACGTACACTCATGATTTTTATTTTGTGCACATAGATGACAAAGTGCCTTTACAATTAATTATCTTTCATTGGTCCACTTGTATAATGAGTGTTAAAAATCGGCACATCAAATGTGTGTTAACATATTAATATTATGATGCAAATGAAGCTGCCAGTCTTTCAACAATTTTGAAAGCTCATCAAAAAAGATTAGTTATTTGTGCAGCTTCTTTCACATTATTAGTGTTACGTGAACCATCAGCAAGAAGTCTCAATTCTATTAATATTGTACACAACATCATTAATGTAGAAATGAGCAGCAATCATCCCCAACACATTTTCCTGGGGCTCACCCAAAGTCACTTTTGCAGGTGTCCTCCCTGTCCATAAATTTTCTATCCAGGCACTAACTGTGATTCTTGAAGTTTTCCCGGCGTTATGGATATTCGATGACGTTTCGCGTTTGAAGCCGGATTTCGTCGACCTCCTGGCAATTCTTCAGACATCTTCAGGTGAGTATGGGGCACTGTGGCTGCCGCCTGAAGATGGCTGAACGATTGCCAGCCGAAATATCGCGAAAGGAGGTAGCGTTATCCGGCTGTAATCTCGAAAATTCATCGAATATAGTCACTAACTATTCTGACACTCCAGATAAACATATGTTAATGAACGTAAGTACGACCGAGCCAAGCTCTGAAGGTATGGAAGGTGTGACTGTACCGCCCAACGAGTAGCGCTCAATCATTATGTTTGGAGACATCTGTCTTGATAAATTTCTCCGTACCACAAACACTGACCTTGCGAAAGCACAAAATTGTTACACTATTTTCTTTTATTAATTTCAGTAGTATTATGTGTATGTAGACAGTTGATATTGATTGGGGACGTCTTATCTGTATAAATCTGTAATTTGCAAAAATCAGGTTAAACAGCCGTGAAGCTCGGGCTCATAGTGGGCTGGGCAGTGGAGAGTAGGTGTGTGTGTGTGTAGGGCGAAAACGGCAGGCCGGAAAGTGAGCTTAGCGCTCGCCTGGAAAGGCCGTGACGTCAGAGAAAATCCACCGCGCGAGTGAGGCGATGTGTATGATAAAGTTAAATTTAAAAAATTAAACACAAAGACAGGTAAGTGCGACACAGTTTCCAAAAGGGTTTCACATGACATGTCTAGTAACGCACAGACGTCCCTTCTATCAAGATATTATTTGTTCACAGAAAACCTAATTTACTAATACCACTGTATAAATTTATTAATAACAAAATGTACAAGACGGATACTCGACCAGCATGGCAGTGTTTGTTCATAGGTGCCGTATTATAAAATAACTATACCATAAAATCACATTGATCAAATCTACTTACGCATGTTTTATTTCTTTAAATAATTAATTTGTATTTAATAGCGCCATAGGAGAAATGAGCTGTAATGAAATGAAATATTAATTATGATAATCAATTCCATGTTTATTTTGCGTTTAGTGTAAGTGTTTAAAGATGTATTTGGTATTAGTATTAAATGTACGGTTTACTTAGCAAAAGCGTTGTACGTTGGCAAGGGGTGGAAATGGGGAAATTCGTGACGTATGGGTTTCTCCGGTGGACAGGTATAAAGGCTGGCCGGTGGGCCCATGTGGTTAGTCTGTGTTTGGCTAGCGTTCGCGACGGCGAAGCTATGCCGGTCTGTGCCGCGACCTTCCGAAGAGTGGGACTTTAAAATTTTTCAGAGTGTAAAAGTGCGGTCGAACCTAGAAAGATTTATCGAGTACTGTTAAACTTGCAAGATTTCTTCTCGAGTTGCCGTGTGCTACGTAAAATTTGAAGAGTGCAGCGTGTGAAATTTAGGCACTGTGAGTTCAATACATTTTCGTTGTAAACCGACTGCAAAAGTGCATCGTATCAGGAAGTGTTAACTGAGCTATCATAAACATTTTCATTCATTCGATATCTGTTGTTGGACATTTGTAACGATTATGTATGTTACGCACTTTCTACATGCTAGTCGCGAGGTCAATTAAACTGCATTCTAATCTGTTGTTTTGTGCAGTACCCTTTAAAAATCATAGTTTGCTTATCCCACGATCAGAAATTCTGGAATGATGGAAGGCGCAAGTTGAATTTAACTTCTTTTCTTTAGTTACGCCTTTTATTTTGGATAAACAGTTCAGTAAAACAACATTCACAACACTTTTAACATATTGCATACATAAATTTCAATGTTATTAATTATTGTGCAATAAATTGTTGATATATTGTTCGATAAGTTGAACCAATGTACTCTTTGGGTATCTCACTTGTGACTGTGTAGAGTGTTTAAGGTTCTCTCTGGACTATTAGGAGTTAGCGTTAAGACGTGGTTTCTGGCTTGTGTTTGGATAAGACTTGTGTCTTATTGACTTGTTCCATCTAGCTATTATGTCGCTAGAATTGTATTTTTTAAAAAGTTGTTAGCTGGGAAAAGTGATACAGAATAAACCGCAGTTGAACTTGTAGCAGTTTGTTTATTTCAAAAGTTATTTATTACAAGCACCCTGGAAGTAGTTAACCATGAAGAGCGACTCAACGGAACTTCTAGCTGCTGACATCATGGAGCCGAATTTAGAAGATGAGTACTAATGATTTATCCATATTTTTTAAAACTCTCCAATTTAATTAAATAATCACTTATTTCTTCGCCATTTGCGATTTCTGCCGACAATAGCTGCATTCTTAAAGATGTTCTATTATTTGGTGACAAGTGAATATTTGTGCCGGACCGGGACTGGAACCCGGGTCTCCCGCGTTTCGCGAGCGGTCGTCTTAACCACTCGGGCTAATGATGGTTAGATAGTGCCTCTCCCCCTCGCAGGAATCACACTAAATGTGTGCGAGCACTGTGGGGATGTGGGCAATTGTGACAAATGGAAGTTTGGGTCTAGCCGGGGAGCGTGCACGGGTGGCCGAGTGGTTAAGGCGACCGCTCGCGAAAAGCGGGAGACCCGGGTTCGAGTCTCGGTCCGGCACAAATATTCACTTGTCACCAAATAATAGAACATCTTTAGGAATGCAGCTATTGTCGGCAGAATTCGCAAATGGAAAGAAATAAGTGATTATTTACTATCATATATACTGCTGCGGTGCCATCAAATATGTCTGTTCCTTCGGAGCAGATGTTTCATAGTAATCTCCAATTTAAGTTGTGGGCGGAGGAAATTTTGGCTGTACACGATTCTACCCAAGTTCCTCTTGCATAAGGAACAAAGTATCGGTACTGCTGCCCATACCTGCTGAAGGGAGAGCTTTAGACATTGTTTTTGTCTAATAAACTGTGTATATAAAGACTAATGGAACGTTTTATTCATTTTTTTATACAGTAGGCTCATTAGAATATTTTCGACAAAGCAAATTTTGTCTGGGGGCTCACGAGCTATATTAGGTACGCCAACGTACAATGCTTTTACCGGTGACAGTGTTTTTGATCAGATAAATAAACAGACTACTTAATACTTTTAAACGAAGTGTTATTTATAAGAAATGCGCCCTTCTTCTCAATTTTAGTTGTTTCTTAAGGTAATCATATGCAGGTGGGGACTGTGGACGAATTTTTATCATCCCCTAGACAGAGCTGAACTTAGTACAGTGAATGTTAGTGTAAATATAAGTTTCTCCACAGACAGCCCATACAAATAACCTCGCAAAGGGTAACACACTCAGACACTTCAAAGATGTAACGCTGGCTGGTTAGTGAACTGGCAGTGTGTACTGTGGTATAGGGAGACACGGAGTGGGCGAGTTCAATCAGATTCCAGCCGAGACCATAATACCAGTTGTGGGGCCGGTATTGGCAATAGTTGAACAGTCTCTCACCACGGTGTCTCCTACATGATGATGTGCAACTAAAAGTGGCAAACAATATTCAACAATTCTTCCTCGCTCATCACACTGAATTACTGCTTTAGTCTCACTGTTCTCTCTATCTGACACCTATCAAAAATATCAATAATTGAGAAACGAATGGCCTAGCATACTCCAGCCACTGTTAGACCACATCAACTTTGATACTGGAATGTAAAAGTAATATGGACTGATATGTCCCAAAAACACATCTAGATTGTGTCTCACCAGTGGTGGCAAGACACACTACACAGTGTTGATTTCATTTGTCTTGCCTCACAAATAAATTAACCTGTCATATTTCCAATCTGTCCTGGTGTTGCATTTTCGATGAAGAGCAGTGTACATTAAAACTTATGAGAGTGCCAACTGGTAGACAACATTTATTTTTGTAAAGTTTCACACCCGTAAATGTTACATTTACTAAAATATTCGGGGCTGTTGTTGGAACATATAGTTTCTTCCCCATCCACGGAGGATATTTTACAAGGAGAGATTGAGGCTTCTAGGGATATCCAGATCACACGCTTGCTCATTATTGACTACAGCCAAATTTCAGTGAGAAGATGAAGGCATGAAACATCTGGATTGCGGTGCTGAAGAAGAGGTGTATCAGTCTTCCACCATGGGGCGTTACCAACAGTGGACAACAGCGAATGGTGCTCCAATAGTCAAAACATGCCAGATCACGCTCTACGTGGGACCATGCGAAAGCAAAATTTAGCTATAGTCAGTAGGCAGCCATGGTGGGATCCAGGCATTCGAAGAACCCACGATTTCCCTTTTAAAATGTCAAAAAAAAAAAAAAAAATCAAATGTTTGTTAAACTGATGGTAAACTACAGGGTCATCAGTCCCTAAACTTACAAACTACTTATGAACTACTTACGAACTAAGACGGCACCAATATCCATGCCCGAGGGGGGATTCGAACCCCCGACCGTAGTGGCCGTGCCGACCGTGACTGGAGCGCCTCAGTTACCTCGGCCACCGCGGCCGGCTTTAAAATGTCCTCTGATGGTGGAGATGAAGCACTGGTATTCAATAATAAATTCATCCGTGCACAGCATAATAGCCCGGAATTTTTTTAGTAATTATAGGCATTTATTTATGATTTGAAATTTTTTAGATGTTTTTATAGTTAAAATATAATCATCAATGTAATTTTACTCACACTAAGCTCTAATAATGACAATGATTGGTGTATGGAGCATTGTACTATCTTAGATAATGACTAAAGAATGTGAGGTTTAGGAAAGAACGGGGAGAAAGAAGAATGCATGTAGGATCTGAGTCGGGGAGTTGACACAGAAGGGGAGGAGAAGTCCATGCGTTTTCAGAATTACAGGAATTTTGGGAAGTGGAGATGTAGGAAAAATTTTCGTAGGTTAGGATGGGGCTGATGGAGGAATGATAGGAAAAAATGGTAAAGTATGTAATTAATGTTGGCTATTAGAAATGTTCAAATGTTTGTAAAGTCTATGGGACTTAACTACGGGGTCATCAGTCCCTAAACTTACAAACTACTTATGAACTACCTAAGACTAATGGCGGCACAAATATCCATGCCCAAGGGGGGATTCGAACCCCCGACCGAAGTGGTCGTGCAGACCGTGACTGGAGCGCCTCAGTCTCCTCGGCCACCGCGGCCGGCTTGGGTGTTAGTAGTTAGTCTGCATTCTGTTGTGGGTTAGTCATAAATACTTTACAGCATTTGCAAATGGATTCGTTGACTATAGATGGAGAAGAAGACGTATAAACAACGGATATGCTGAGAGCAGATAGGTTTTATGTGTATCCACAGAAAAACCTTTCTGTGAATATACTTGAAATTTGCATGTATTATACAATTCGTCGAGGCTATTCAATGTGTTGTAGGGACAAATAGAAGAATTAGAGGATCTGGTGAGTAGCTACATGTTGTAAACATTGTGTAGCAAGCAAGTGGATGGTGGTGGATCGGAAGACTTTACAGCGTAACAGATCTAAAAAAAAAAAAGGCAGACGAGACACAGCTTTGATCACCACCTGTATTTGAGACGTTGGTTATTCCAATCTGGGAAAGGGCTGTCAGAAGTACATTAAACCCGCTCTTCACACAAGGAGTAAATAAAACTAAAAACGCCAATAAAATAAATACCATATTGACGTTATTTACAAGTGGAGTAAAAAACAATATTTTAAGGAGAAATTGATGCAAATAACTGGAACATGACTTTCTTCTTTTATAATTAAAGGCAGTAATTATACAAGGCAAAACTAAAAAGAATGAGACCATATTTAAATAAATTTAAAGACGTGGCGAAAAGTGATATTAAAAAAAAGGACTTCACTATCATCAAAATGATAAGTCTGTTCTTGCTAAGAGTAGGAAGGGAGCGGTCTGAGAATGGAAGGCGGATGTGTAGCATTGGTGAGGTAGGTGTGGTTGTTGCGAGACAAGAAGAGAGGAGTATATGGCGCTGAGGGTGTAATACGAAAAGGAAAACGAACTGGAGAATGAAGAGGAGAAGGGGAAAAGCTGGTCAGAAATATGGGAAGGGAGATGTGATGAGGAAAAGTTGACAGAGTGAATTAAAAGCTGGTTGGATGAGTAAATCTGGATCTACATACATAGTCTTCAAACTACCGGACTGTCTGTGGCTCTTGGTCATTTCGCTTACTGACCAGTCTGTCTATATACATCCTTACGAGCCCTAACATCTCTTATCTTTGTGGTCCTTAAGTGAAACGTAAGTTAGTAGCAGACGTTCTGAAGTTAGTCTCAAACGCTGACCCTCTAAATTTCAAAAAAACATGTTTGTTAAGCTTATGAGACTTAACTACGGGGTCATCAGTCCCTAAACTTACAAACTACTTATGAACTACTTACGAACTAGGACGGCACAAATATTCATGCCCGAGGGGGGATTCGAACCCCCGACCGTAGTGGCGGTGCAGACCGTGACTGGAGCGCCTTAGTCACCTCGGCCACCGCGGTCGGCTCTAAATTTCCTCAATAGTTTTTTTCGTAAGAAATGTCGTCTTACCTCCATGGATTCTGACTTCACTTCCCGAACATCGCCGTAACACTCGCATGTTGGTCGAGCCTGTCACTAACAAACCAAAGAGCCCGCCATTGAATTGCATATATATTACTTTAAAATGGTGGGTATCACATACTTGAACAGTTCTCAAGAATATGTCGTACTAGTGCCTTATATGCAGTATCCTTTATGCATGAACCATATCTTCCCAAAATTTTCCCAATCAACTGAATTTGACCGTCCACCTTGCATGGTCATTCTATTTCTTATCGCTTTGCAACATTATGCTCACATGTATAACCGACTCGAGCATGTAAAGCAGTACAATACTGATAATGCAATATAACATTTTGAGAACGGTTTTCCTAACCATCTGCAGCACGTTAGATTTTTCTACATTCATACTCCCTAGGAAATGATTCAAATTATCTTGTATCCTACTACAGTCGCTCAACGCCGCCTTCCCGAACACTACAGGATCATCAGCTGCAAATTGCTGCTCACCCTGTACGTCAGATGATTTATGTAGATAGAAAATATTAACGGTCATATCACACCTATCCCCATGAACGACAGGCATTGCCAAGGTGGGGTGGCTTCGTGCCTCAACGATACAGATAGCCGTACTGTAGGAGCAACTACAGAGTAGGGGTATCTGTGGAGAAGCCAAACAAACGTGTCGTTCCTGAAGAGGAGCAGCAGCCTTTTCAGTAGTTACCGGGGCAACAGTCTGGATGATTGACTGAGCTGGGCTTGTAACATCAGCTAACATGGCTTAGCCATGCAGTTACTGCGAACGGCTGAAAGCAAGGGGAAACTACAGTCGTTACTTCTCCCGAGGACATGCAACTCTACTGTATGAATATATGATGATAGCGTCTTCTTGGGTAAAATATTCCAGAGGTAAAGTAGTCCCCCATTCGGATATCCTGGCTGGGACTACTCTGGAGGATGTCGTCATCAAGAAAAACAAAACAGGCATTCTACAAATCGGAGCGTAGAATGTTCTAACCCTTACTTGCGTAGATAACTTAGGAAATTTGAAAAGGGAAATGGATAGGTTAAAGTTAGATAAGGTAGGGATTAGTGAAGTTCGGTGGCACGATGAACAGGATTTCTGGTCAGGTGAGTACAGGGTTATAAACACGAAATCAGTTGGTGGTAACGCAGGAGTAGGTCTGATAATGAATAACGAAATAGGAATGCGGGTAAGTTACTATGAACATCACAGTGAACACATTATTATAGCTAAGACAGACACAAAACCAACATCAAACACAGTAGTACAATTTTATATGCCAACTAGCTCTGCTGATGACGATGACATCGAATACATCTATGAGGAGATATAGAGAAAATTAAGGGAGACGAAAACTTGATTAAGATGGGGGACTGGAACTCGGTAGTAGGAGAGGGAAGAGAAGGAAATATTGTAGGTGAATAGGGACTGGGGAAAAGAAATAAAAGAGGAGATCGCTTGGTAGAATTTTGTGCAGAGTACAATTTAATGATCACCAACACTTGGTTTAAACATCACGAAAGAAGGCTGTATACGTGGAAGAGACCAGGAGACACTGGATGGTACCAGATTGCCTTTATAGATTTAGGAACCAGGTTTTAAACTGTAAGACATACCCAGAGGCAATTATAGACTCCAACTTATTAGTATTGAACTGTAGATTAAAACATAAGAGACTGCAGAAAGGTAGAAAAGTTAAGAGATGGGACCTTGACAAACTGAAGGAACCAGAGGTGGTTGAGGGTTTCAGACAGAGCATTAGGCAAGGATTGAAGAATGGGTAGCTCTGAGAGATAGGGTTGTGAAGGCAGCAGAGGATCATATAGGCAGAAGGACAAGGCCTGATAGAAATCCCTGGATAACACAAGGTATACTACACTTAATTGATGAGAGGGGAAAATATAGAAATATATCAAGTGAATCAGGTAAAAGAACTACAAACGTCTGAAAAATGAGATTGACAGGAAGTGGCTAAGCAGGAGCGGCTAGAGGACAAATATAGAACCATAGAAGAATATATAACCAGGGGAAAGGTGGATACCGCCTACAGGAAAATAAGAGATTGGGAGACAAGCAAAGCAGCTGTAAAAATATCAAGAACACAGACGGAAAACCAGTACTAAGCAAAGAGGGGAAAGGTGAAATGTGGAAAGAAATTATAGAGGGCCTGTACAAAGTAAATAAACTACAAGGTAATATTCTAGTAATGTAAGACGAAGTGGAGGAAGAGGAGATACGAGATACGATACTGTGAGAAGATTTTGACGGAAAGATCTGAGTCGAAACAACGCCCCTGGAGTAAATGATATACCGACTGAACTGCTGATGTCGTTAGGAGAGCCAGTCATGAAGAAATTTTTCCACCTGGTATGCAAGATGTATGAGGCAGGGGAAATGGCCTCCGATTTCAAGAAGAATCTAGTAATTCCAATTCTAAAGAAGGCAAGTGCAGAAAAATGTGAAAATTACAGAACTAACAGTTTAATAAGTCATGGTTGCAAAAATACAGACGAATGGAAACACTAGTTTGGCAAAAATCAGTTTGTAATTAGGAGGAATGTCGTAACACACGACGCAATACTCACATTACGACTTATCTTAGGAGATAGGCTATGGAAAGGCAAACCTATGTTTTTAGCATTTGTAGATTTGGAGAAAGATTTTGACAATGTCGACTGGAATAAGCTCATTCAAATTCTGAAGGTATCAGGGGTAAAATATAGGAAGCGAATAGTTATATTCAACTTGTACAAAAACCAGACAGCCGTTATTAGAGCCGAACGGCATGAAAAGGACGCAGAGTTTTGGAAAGGAGTGAGACAGGGCTGTAGCCTTTCCCCAATGTTGTTCTATCTTTACATTGAGCAAGCATTGAAGGAATGGAAGGAGAAATTTGGAGAGGGAATTAAAGTTCAGGGAGAAGAAATAAAAACATTGCGGTTTGCCGATGACATAGTAATTCTGTCAGAGATCGCAAAGGATCTGGAAGAGCAATTGAATGGAGTGAACAGTGTCTTGAAAAGAGAGTATAAAATGAATATCAACAAGAGTAAAACAAGGATAATGGAATGTAGCGTCAGAAAGTCAGGCGTTGCTGAAGGAATTAGAATAGGTAATGAGTCAATAAAAGTAATAGATGAGCTTTGTTATTTGGGTAGCAAGATAACTTCTGATGGCCGAAGTAAAGAAGATATAAAATGCGGAATGGCTATGGGAAGAAAAGCATGTAGCATTGTATGGGAGAAACGTGAACGATAATGAGCTCAGACAAAAAGATGATAGAAGCTTTTGAAATGTGGTGCTACAGACGAATGATGATAATTAGATGGGTAGATCACGTAACTAATGAAAAGGTACTTAACCGAATTGGAGAGAAAAGGAGTTTCTGTCATATCCTGACTAAGGAAAGGGATAGTTTGGCAGAACATGTTCTTAGACATCAATGAATCGTCAACGTAGCATTGGAGAGAAGTGTGTGGGGTAAAAATCGCAGAGGGAGACCGAGGGACGAATACAGTAAGCAGATACAAAAGGATGTAGGCTGCCGACCTTATTCTCAGATGAAGAGACTTGCACAGGACAGGGTAGCGTGGAGAGCTGGATCAAACCAGACTGCGCACTGAAAACCACAACAACGACAACCTATCACACTTCCCTGCAGAGACTTCTTCTCTCTGATGAACACCCCCTTCTGTTCTTGAAGAAGTATTCAGTCATCCATGTAAGTCCGGATGAATGTCAGGGTATGGGAGAGAATATGGAGGGTGAGGAGGAATAGAGATGGTGGGATTAATGGAAATAAGTTGCTGGATATTATTGGTTGCTCGTAGGTGGTATATTTATTCCAGTAGCATGGTTTAATTAAGCATTTTCATTTACATATGAACTTAAATGATTTACTGTCCACATTAGATAGTTGATATGCTTTGGTGAGGCGAGTGTCAACAGCCGTAATATATTTCATAAAATACATTTTTTTTTTAAACCATCAGCTGTTTATTAAAAACCTTCTACATCTACCAGTTTCGGTCATAGATCATCTTCATGGATAAAAAGGTGTTAAAACAGAATGGTAAAATGCTTCAAATAAAATACATCCAACTGAGATAAACAGGAGTCAGTATAACTAAAAGTGTAAAAATTACTGTGGTCGAAACGTAATGGTAGAAAAGCAGCTTACGGAATCTGATGAGCAGAGGTTCGGATGTCGCCTGTGAAGACGCAAGCTGCAGGTGGGCAGCCACGACGGACATCCACAGTGGCCACATGGCGGGACCTGTCGAAAGCAACGTTTTACTAAGTTTCAAACAAAGAGACATTTTCCTTGTGTCACACAACATTTCGGTTATCAGAGGTAAGCTCTGTGCAGGACAAGAGGTGATTCAAAAGTGGCGTTACGTACTTTTATTTAAAAAACTCTGTAGGGATTAGGAAACCTGAATATTCCTACAAGATATGACTGAGTTGCTCTATCTTTTACGACATGTACTAAACATGGACGTCTTCTAGAAATCTACCATCTTGAAACTCAGTCAATTCTTTTAAAGGAAAAGGGTGTCATGTCATATATCAAATTACATCAGTATCTTCTGACGAGTTCATTCCAGTAAACATATTCGACGCAGCAGTTATGGTTGGAAAGTTACAACACATTTTGTTAAGAGGAACAGACTGGAGTATTCAGTATGCTATCCCTCTTGGTCAACATCAGTTTGAAAACAATGAATCCGATTCTTCAATGCGTTGCTCGAGATCTACATCTACATGGGATACTCCGCAAATCACATTTAAGTGACTGCCAGAGGATTCATCGAACCACCATTGTACTATTTATCTCCCATTCCATTCTCGAATAGCGCGCGGGAAGAAAGAACACCTGAATCTTTCCGTTCGAGCTCTGATTTCTCTTATTTTATTCTGATGATCATTTCTACCTATGTATGTGGGACTCAACAATGTATTTTCGCATTTGGAGGAGAATGTTGGCGATTGTAGTTTCGTAAGTAGCTCACGCCGCAGCGATAAGCGCCGTTGTAATGATTCCCATCCCAGATCCTGTATTATTTCCGTAACGCTGTCTCCTCTGTATCGTGACAATACGAAACGAGCTGACCTCTTTGGACTCTTTCGATGTCCTCCGTCAAACCCACCAGATAAGGACAACACTGGGCAGCAATACTCCAAAAAATGGACGGACAACCGAAGTGTATGCAGTTTCTTTTGTAGTTCTGTTGCATGTTCTAAGGGTTCTGCCAACAAAACGCAGTCTCTGGTTCGCCCTACCCACAACATTGTCTATGTGTTCTTTCCAGTTTAGGTCTGAAGTATTAGTAATTCCTAGGTATTTTGTGGAGTTTACGGATTTCAATTTTGATTGATTTATCTTGTAAACAAAGTTTAACGGATTTCTTTTTGTACTCATATGGACAACTTCACACTTCTCATTATTTAGAGTCAATTGCCAAGTTTTACACCATACTGAAATCTTCTTCAGACCGTTATGCAGTGGGTTTTGATCTTCAGATGATTTTACTAGACGGTAAATGACAGCGTCATCTGCAAACAACCTGAGAGAGCTACGTAGATTTTTCCCTAAATCTTTATCTAAATAAGGAACAGCAGAGGACCAATAACACTACCCTGTGGAACGCCCGATATCACCTTTGCTTCAGTCGATGTCTTTCCATCGATTACTACGAACTGTGTCCTCTCTGACAGGAAATCCCCTATCCCATCGCAACTTTGGGGCGATATACCATAACCACACAATTTGATTAAAAGCCGTTTGTGAGGTATGGTGTCAAAAGCCTTCTGGAAATCAAGAAATTCGGAATCGATTTGCGAACCCTTGTCGATAGTACCCATCACTTCGCGTGAATAAAGAGCTAGTTGTGTTTCGCATGAACGATACTTTCTAAATCCATGTTGACTTAGGTCAATAGATCGTTCTGTTCTGTTCGAGATAATTCATAATATTTGAATAAAGAATATGTTCCAAAACTCTGCTGCAAATTGACGTCAACAAAATAGGCCTGTAGTTATTGGGTTACTCTTAATGCCTGTCTTGAATATAGGTGTGACATGTGCAACTTCCCAATCTTTTGGTACATATCCTTCTATGAGAGAGCGGTTGTATATGGCTGTTAAGTAAGGAGCTATCGCTTCAGCATAATCAGATAGAAATCTAATGGGTATACAATCCGGACCAGAAGACTTGTTCTTGTTAAGTGATTTTAGTTGCTGCACTACTCCGATGATATCTACTTCTACGTTACTCATTACGGCCTCTATTCGTAATTCGAAATATGGAATATTGGTTTAGTCTTCTTTGGTGAATGAGTTTCTAAAAACTATGTTTAGTAACTCTGCTTTAGTAGCGCTGTCATCGGCTGATCACCATTACTATCTCGTAGTGAGGGTCTTGTTTGTGATTTGTCCCTTATATATTTAACATATGACCAAAATCTCTTTAGGTTTTCAGTCAAATTTAAAAAATAGTTTCGTTGTGATAAGCATTGTAGGCATCTCGCATTGAAATCCTCGTTAAATTTCGAGATTCTGTGTAGGATCGCCAATCCTGGGGATTTTGTGTTCGTTTAAATTTAGTATGTCTTTTCCTTTGCTTTTGCATCAGTGTCCTGGCCTATATTATGTACCAAGGGGGGTCCCCCCTTTCTTTTATGAATTTATTTGGTATAAAACTGTCAATTGCTGTCGATACCAATTCTTTGAATTTGAGCAACATCTTGTCAACACCTACGTTTAGCGTCAGAAACGAGTAGAATCTGTCTTTCAAGAAGCCATGTATTTTATTTCTATCTGCTTTCCTAAACAAATATACTTTTCGTTTATTTTTGGTAACTTTGGGACTTTCGATGTTCAATCTCGCTACGACATCTCTGTGTTCACTAATACCTGTATCCGTTTTGATGCTCGTTATGAGCTTAGGATTATTTGTTGCCAAGAGATCAAGTGTGCTTTCACATCCATTTACAATTCTACAATTGGCTCATGAACTAATTGTTCGAAGTAATTCTCAGAGAATGCGTTGAGTACAATTTCGCACGATGTTTTATGCGTCTGTTTATTATTTTTCCGCAGATAAAACTCAAATGGTGCACTTTAAGATGATCTGGGTGGACATTGCACATCGGCCAATCCAATGACGAGCAAATTGGCCGCCGAGGAACAACTGCTGCTCCGTAGTGTGGTGGAGCCCAATCCTGTTGAAAGTAAAGGAAAGCTGCTGTCTTCATTCAGAACTGAGAGAAAAACACCAATTCCTGCAGCATTCCCAGGTAGCTTTGAGCATTTAGTTTATGGTCAATGAGAACAGGTCGAATTACGTGAGTAGCCCATATCCGACATGACACCACAACCATTACGTCACCAACTGCTTTTGAAGGTTCCATTCAGTGTGGATTCTGGTCACTTCAGTACCTGTGGTTCTGACGGCTGACTTCACAACTTAGAAAGTTTTTTTCGGTACTGGACATAGTACCTCGTGCAAAAGATGGATCTCGTTGTAACTTTTGAGCCGAATTGCTCCATAAGATAACAAATTTCTGGCGGTGCAAGAAAGAAAACGAAATGAAAATTACAGACAGCATGATGTAAGAGGGAACTTAGCTGTACTGTTTTTTTTTGTTTTGTTTTTTTTTTTTGTTTTTTTTTTTTGTTTTTTTTTTTTTTTTTTAATGGAACAGCCGTTTTCTTGCTGCAATCTTTTTATTTCCTCCATATGCGTTTCGGCCTTTATTTATGTGGAAATTACATTCTTGCTTACTGATGTAGCCTCAACAGACCACTTCGTGATAATCGAAATAAATACAGGGTACTCACGTTTTTTAGTCTCGCCATTTTCTTGGTGTTCTTCTCACCTGGTCACTGTCTGAATTCATACAGCTTCTATTTCACAGTCAGATATTGAAAAAGTGGTAAAATGAAGAAGGAAATAAACAAACTGTGGCGAAGCCTTGTGAATTCAGCCATTGACCAGGGGGCAACAATACCATGAAAATCGCAAGACTATAAAACGTGAGTAGCCTATATTTACAGAATATTCAGTCGGGCTGCGGTGGAGTGGCCGAGCGCATTGAGGCGCTATGCTCCGATGCGCGAGGCCTTTCCCCGTCGGGGGTTCGAATCCCCCCTCGGGCATGGATGTTTGTGCTGTCTTTAGTATAAGGTAGTTCGTAAGTAGTTTGTAAGAGTAGGGCCTGATGACCCCGCAGTTAAGTCGCATAAGCTTAACAAATATTTGAACATTTTGATGTTCATTCGGTACTTGGAGGAACACAGACATATTAAAAAGTTTAACACTCTCCAACCCCCATGAACCACAGACATTGCCGAGGTGGGGTGGCTTGCGTGCCTCAAAGATGCAGATAGCCGTACCGTAGGTGCAACCACAGCGGAGGGGTATCTGTGGAAAGGCCAGACAAATGTGTGGTTCCTGAAGAGGGGCAGCAGCCTTTTCAGTAGTTACAGGGGCCACAGTCTGGATGATTGACTGAGCTGGCCTTGTAACATCAGCTAATGTGGCTTTGCCACACAGCTACTGCGAACGGCTGAAAGCAAGGGGAAACTACAGCCGTTACATTTCCCGAGGACATGCAGCTCTACTGTATGAAAATATGATGATGGCATCCTCTCGGGTAAAATATTCCGGAGGTAAAATAGTCCCCCATTCGGATCTCCGGGCGGGGACTACTCAGGAGGATGTTGTCATCAGGAAAGATAATACTGGCATTCTACGGATCGGAGCGTGGAATGTTAGATCCCTTAATCGGGTAGGAAAATTAGAAAATTTAAAAAGGGAAATGGACAAGTTGAAGTTAGATATAGTGGGGATTAGTGAAGTTCGGTGGCAGGATGAACAGGATTTCTGGTCAGGTGAGTACAGGATTATAAGTACTAAATCAGTTGGGGGTATCACAGGAGTAGGACTGATAATGAATAAGAAAATAGGAATGCGGGTAAACTACTATGAGCAGCACAGTGATCGCATTATCATTGTCAAGATAGATACGAAGCCAACACTGACAACAGTAGTACAGGTTTATATGCCAACTAGCTCTGCCGATGATGAGGAGATCGAAGAAATATATGAGGAGCTAAAGGTAATTATTCAGACAGTTAAGGGAGAGGAAAACTTAATTGTGATAGGAGACTGGAATTCGGTAGTAGGAAAAGGAAGAGAAGGAAAAATAGTAGGTGGATATGGACTGGGCAAAAGGAATGAAAGAGGAAGCCGCCTGGTAGAATTTTGCACGGAACATGATTTAATCGTAACAAACACGTGGTTTAAGAATCACAAAAGAAGGTTGTATACTTGAAAGAGACCAGGAGACACCGGAAGGTATCAGATAGATTTTATAATGGTAAAACATAGTTTCCGGAACCAAGTTATAAACTGTAAGATATACCCAGGGGCAGATATAGACTCTGACCATAACTTGTTAGTCATGAACTGTAGGCTGAAACTGAAAAAAAAAAAAAAAAACTGCAGAAAGGTAGGAAAATAAGGAGATGGGACCTAGATAAATTGAAGAAACGTGAAGTTCTGGAGAATTTCAGAGGGTGATTTAGGTAACAATTCACAGAAACAGGAGGAAATAAAACAGTAGAAGAGGAATGGGTAGCATTGAGAGATGAAATAGTGAAGGCAGCAGAGGACAAAATAGGTAGAAAGGCAAGACCTACAAAAAATCCTTGGATATCACAGGAAATACTAAATTTAATTGATGAAAGGAGAAAATATAAAAATGCAGTAAATGAAACAGGCAAAATGGAGTACAGACGACTAAGAAATGAGATTGACAGGAAGTGCAAAATGGCTAAGCAGGAGTGGCTAGAAGCCAAATGCAAATCTGTAGAAGAATGTATAAGAAGGGGAAAAGTAGATACCGCCTACAGGAAAATAAAAGAGACATTTGGGGACAAGAAAAGCAACTCTACGAAAATCAAGAACTCAGATGGGAAACCAGTTCTCAGCAAAGAAGGGAAAGCTGAAAGGTGGAAAGACTACATAGAGCAGCTCTACAAAGGAAATGAACTTAGGGACGATGTTGTAGGAAGGGAAGAGGAATTAGATCAAGATGAAATTGGAGATACTATACTGAGAGATGAATTTGACAGAGCCCTGAAAGACCTAGGTCGGAACAAGGCCCCAGGAGTAGATAACATACCCTCAGAGCTACTAAAGTCTCTGGGAGATCCAGCCATGACAAAACTATTTGAACTGGTGTGTAGGATGTCTGAGACAGGCGAAATACTCTCAGACTTTAAGAAAAATGTAATAATCCCCATTCCAAAGAAATCGGGTGCAGACAGGTGTGAAAATTACAGAACCATCAGTTTGATAAGTCATGGTTGCAAAATTTTAACACGAATTATCTACAGGAGAATGGAAAAGCTGGTAGAATCTGACCTAGGGGAAGATCAGTTTGGATTCAGGAGGAACGTAGGAACCCGAGAGGCAATACTCACTTTACGTCTTATCTTAGAAGATAGATTAAGGAAAGGCAAACCTAAATTTTTAGCTTTCGTAGATTTGGAGAAAGCGTTTGACAATGTTGACTGGAATACACTCTTTCAAATTCTGAAGTCAGCAGGGGTAAAATATAGGGAAAGGAGAGTTATTTACAACTTGTACAAAAGCCAGACCGCAGTTATTAGACTCGAAGGGCATGAAAGGGAAGCATCAGTTGGGAAGGGAGTAAGACAGGGTTGTAGCCTTTCTCCGATATTATTCAATTTGTACATCGAGCAGGCAGTGAAGGAAAGCAAGGAAAAATTTGGAATAGGGATTAAAGGTCAGGGGGAAGAAATAAAAACATTGCGTTTTGCTGATGACATTGTAATACTATCAGAGACAGCAAAGGACCTGGAAGAGCAGTTGAATGGAATGGACAGTGTGTTGAAGAGAGCGTATAAAATGAGCATTAACAAGAGCAAAACAAAAATAATGGAATGCGGTCTTAGAAAATCAGGCGATGCTGAAGGAATTAGATTAGGTAACGAAACAATGAAGGTGGTAGATGAGTTTTGTTACTTGGGTAGTAAAATAACATGCGATGGTCGCAGTACAGAGGATATAAAATGCAGAATGGCAATGGGAAGAAAAGCATTTTTGAAAAAGAGAAATTTGCTAACATCGAATATTAATTTAAGTGTAAGGAAGTCTTTTCTGTAGGCATTTGTGTGGAGTGTTGCCTTGTACGGGAGTGAAACATGGACGATAAGCAGTGCGGACAGGAAGAGAATAGACGCTTTTGAACTGTGGTGCTACAGAAGAATGCTGAAGATTAGGTGGGTAGATCGCATAACTAATGAAGAGGTACTGAACAGAATTGGTGAGAAAAGGAATTTTTGGCATACACTGACCAAAAGAAGGGATCGCTTGGTAGGACACATTCTTAGACATCGAGGAATCGTAAATTTAGCATTGGAGGGAAGTGTGTGGGGTAAAAATCGCAGAGGGAGACCAAGAGATTCGTATAGTAATCAGATTCAAGTGGATGTGGGTTGCCGTTCTTATGAGGAGATGAAAAGGCTTGCTCAGGATAGAGTAGGGTGGAGAGCTGCATCAAACCAGTCTCCGGACTGAAGACCATAACAACAACAACATAAGTAAATACATCTTAGCTTCCTTTGAATTTGAATATTAAAACTGTAGAGAATATTAATATTAAAATATTGCCCAGGAGTGTAATAGTAAAGGCATAATATAGTATCCAAGACAAGCATTAAAATATATTAACAGTATTCCTCTTTGACCAAAATAATTAAAATAATATGAATTTGTGACAGACTTGTACACATGAGTAGTAGGGATAAAATGGAGAACGTGCTCAAGGATACAAAACTGCGGGAAGGATGATGGTAGAGGGGAGTCTATGGAATGCTGATATGGAACAGTTACATCCAAATTAACAGCACACCGTGAGACAAACATCAACGAGTTGCCATGAGGCCTATTTCACTAACGGTGAATAATGAAGCTGTGTTTGCTCATTTAGGTCTAGGTCTGGATTTTTAGACTGATGTTCATTGACAGCAAGAATTTCTAATAAATATTCTGTAAAAGAGATAGATTGGCTGGCCAGTAGTTACCTTAGTTCTGTACCGCCGAAAGTCACACAAAACACGAAAATGGAAGCGTAAAATAGGACACAAGCTTTGGCAAATATTTTCCTTCGTAAGGTACGAGAGGAGGGAAGAGAAAGGGAACAGAACCTGACGAAGGAAAATGTTTCCCATAGCTTGGGTCCTATTTTTCGCTTCCATTTTCGTGTTTTGTGTGACTTTCGGCGGTACAGGACTAAGGTAAGTACTGGCCAGCCAATCTATCTCTAGTGAAGAATATTCACAGAATATATGACTTCAACTGCAAATGGGTAAAACTGAAAATGTGTACCCAGGCAGGATTCGAACCCGGGTCTCCTGCTTTCTAGGCAGTTGCGCTGACCCCTACACCCTACACCACCTGCAAGGACTACCTCAGCACGTCTCCCGACAGACACAGATTTCCAGCTTTACCCTGCCCACAGTTCTCAAACTCGTAGTCACTATGTTTTAATTCCCGTAAGAGTAAGGGCTTCAAACTTGCCCACCCCTCCCCACTAACGAAAGGATCATTGCCTTTCGTTGGCATATTACATATAGACGTGTCGTCTATTCCGAAAGAACAGACGCCACTTTTGATTCTGCAGTTGTTATTGTTTTCATATTCACAGAATATATGATTTCAACTGTGAATGGGCAAAGCTGAAAATCTGTATCCAGCCGGGATTCAAACCCGGGTCTCCTGCTTTCTAGGCAGTTGCGCTGACCCCCACACTACTGGGGACACGGTGATCACCGCACCTGCAAGGACTACCTAAGCAAGCCTCTCGTCAGACACAAATTTCCGGCTTAGGTAGTCCTTGTAGGTGCGCTGATCATTGCGTCACAAGTGGTGTTTATCCGGGCGCCGTGGTTCAGCGCGCCCGGTCAGAGGGCTGAACGCCCTCTGTAATAAAAAAGCTGAGCCAAAGAACACGTAGAAGCAAAACGAACAATAACGAGCAACGTCAGCAAGGACCAGATCTTCCCATAGGGGAAAAAAAGATATAATAATAAAAAATAAAAAATAAAAATAAAAAAGTGGTGTAGGGGTCAGCGCAACTGCCTATAAAGCAGCAGACCCGGGTTGGAGTCCCGGGTGGGTACACATTTTCAGCTTGGCCCATTCGCAGTTGAAGTCACATATTTTGTGAATATGAAAACAATAACAGTAGCAGGTTCAGAAGTGACGTTTGTTCTTTCGGAATAGACGCCACGTATATATATCTATTGAAGAATATTTTAAAATCTCGGTGGAGAATTTCCATAAATAATAGAATTTTTAATAATACAAGTTTTCTGCCCTTGATAACCCTGTGGAGAACATCACATTTAGTGCAAGTTCTTTTTTGTTTTTGTTTTGTTTTTTAAAGTCTCTAGTTCGTTTCATGTTCGACAATTTTATAATTACAGCCCTACATGGTTGAACAAGTAAAAAATCACATCCGTTCAGTACTAATAAGCCTGTAGCCAGTTCATAACAGACCCAATAAACAAATATTGTGGAACAGATACAGAAAATGTTGAAGTTTTTATATTGACTATATTTGTTTCGATGAACACAGAGTGATTTAATCTGTTACGGCCACGCCAGTAAGCAAAAATGTAATTCCAGAATGAAACTTTAACTCTGCAGCGGAGCGTGCGCTGATATGAAACTTCCTGGGAGATTAAAATTGTGTGCCGGAACTGGGACTCGAACCTGTGACCTTTGCCTTTCGCGGGCAAGCGGTCCACCGACTGAGCTATCCCGACACGACTCACGTCTTGCAAGTTTCGCAGGAGAGCTTCTGTGAAGTTTGTGAAGTAGGAGGCGAGGTGCTGGCGGAAGTGAAGTTGTGAGGCGGCATCGTGAGTCGTGTCGGGATATCTCAGTCGGCCGAATTTGAAAGAGCCAATGCCTTGTTACTGCATGATCTTCTCATAAACTATTGCCACTTCCAGGGATTGTACACCATGTATTAAGAATTTTATTAAATAAAATACTTTGTACAAAGATTAATATATGAAAAAAAAGTCGGTAGAGCGCTTACCCGCGAAAGGCAAAGGCCCCCGGTTCGAGTCCCGGTTCCGGCACACAATTTTAATCTGCCAGTTAGTTTCAAAAATGTAATTTCCAGATATGGAAACCACTGATGATGTCCTAAAATAAAGGGCGAAATGCGTATAGAGGAAATATTGCAGCAAGAAAACGGCTGTTTCGTTAAAAAATATTTATTTGCTGCGGAGGATGGCCGCACAAACAAACTTGCTAGCTGTAACGTCTTTTTTAGATGCATATACAGGCTGTCCAGCAAAGGAGTTTGTGATTTCAAAAGTGAGTATCTCGAAGAACGATGCACGAGTGTATCAACAAGCATTTGTAATGTGGAAACTTTAAGAATTGTGTAAAATGTTAAAGAAAAAGGCGAAATAGTTCGAAAAGCTGCCGACAGATGTCGCTGTAAACGCATTACGGCGTGCCTACAATTCAAACAATGCGTGCACCTCAGAGCGATCAGTTCCATCGCTGCGACGTGGAAGGTGGTCAGCGCACCCAACGAGGAGGTCCAAATCATGTATTCCATACAACAATGTCTTTTTCGGGTAATGGAATACTACAGGTTACAATACAGACCTACGGCGTCATGACGCAGCTTTCAAAAATGGTTAACCGATGCGAAAATAATTCACAACCTGTTCACCAAATGCCGGCCGCGGTGGCCGAGGGGACTGAGGCGCTACAGTCACGGTCTGCACGGCCACTACGGTCGGGGGTTCGAATCCCCCCTCGGGCATGGATATTTGTGCCGTCCTTAGTCTTAGTTAGTTCATACGTAGTTTGTAAGTTTAGCGACTGATGACCCCGTAGTTAAGTCTCATAGACTATACAAACATTTGAACATTTGTTCATCAAATTCCGATGGACGGGCAACGTTTCTGATCTGGCAGAGAATGCTGGGCGCAGGCAAACTGTACTTACTCCCGAAAATGCCGCCACGTATTCTGGGTGGAAGCGTTTCAGCACGCAGAACATCCTGAGACAGAGCCTACAATTCAAAATGCAGTGCCACCTGGCCGTACATGTAAGTGCCCTGCAGTAAAAGGGCTGACTCTGCCGAATCAGATTTTCACAATGGTTAATAATGAAGGAGTTGATGTTCGCGGCATCTGGTTCACAGATGGAGCACACTTCCACCTAAATTGAGTGGTGAAGAAGCAAACCTGGTGATTTAGGAAATCCCCATTTGATTGAGCCAAAAACAAAGTTACTGTGTGGGCTGCGGTATGCAGGGGCATTATTGTCGCCACGCAAGTAGCGCTGGAGGATCTACCAGCCACCGAGTGGTTCCTGCAAGGTGGTACCAGAACACATCACACACAAAAGGTGCTTTGCTTTCTTGATGAATTCTTCAGCAATATGGGCAATGTTTCCGATTATTGCAAATTTTCGCTGCCAGCCATACCAAGATCAACAGCTGCCGATGAAATAAACGCTTGCTTGAAGTCGTCGACTGTTTTGAGATGCGTGAAAACTCTCAAGTTAGTAACGAATATGCGAGGCACATTACAAGATGACTAATCGGCTTTTCCAAGCAATTATTAGACATAGGCAATGGAAAAATTAAGGTTGACGCTTGCTCTGGCCTCATTTCGTTTTCACCTAATTTTTGTCAGTTTTCAACTTCAAAGGATCACGAAAGTGTTCCCGAATATTGCTGCCAATTACAAAAATGATATTTGATTGAGCGAAAGAGCCATTTTGGAAGCGAAAAAGGACGTAGACAATTTGAACATGTTACGCAGTCTAAGCTAGCCGTAACTATGCAGTGGAACAAGACTCTCTGCGAAGAAGCAGATGAATAGTGTGATCGAAGCAACGGTAATCACAGGCAAGTTCAAAGGAGAGGATGTTCTGATTCCAAGAATACCACTGATTCCAACCGACTTGCCGTTTCAATTTAAGCGTGTCCAATTTCCCCTTCCTCTCGCATTTGCTATGGCAATTAATGCAACGCAAGGCCAATCGTTGGAAGTTTGTGGAATAAAACTTGAATCGCTGTGTTTTCCCATGGGAAGTTGTACGTGACGTGTTCGAGAGTTGGTAAACCATCTGCACTATACGTTTTCTCTCCGGACGCAAAGACCAAAAATATCATTCATCAACAAGCGTTACGATGAACACAACATAAAGACTTTCGAAACGTTGTATTTCCATTCCGCTTTATTGTTTATTGTATTTCTATTAGTTGTTTTTTCATGTGGAATTTCTATCACGAAAGTATGATCGTGCTTCAATTATTTTGTTTTCAGTTCAAAAATTCTCAAGAAGATATAAGAATTTCTATTCTGCTCGCTGCGAGAAAAGCGTGCTAATCTGTGCTGTAAAAATGTGTGGTTTTTTTTTTTTTTTTTTTTTTTTCTCAGTAATTTTTAACATAAAACAGGAAAGTTTTTTTATGCCTAAATGTATAATCATACTTGTTCGCACAATCAAACCGATAAAATTACAGCAATTGAAGCTACTAAACTCACATATAAAACAGCTCGGAAGGTCTGTCTAATAACCCGTTTTGTTCAAATATTTGTAAATCTATCGGTCCAAACTGCGTGGTCATCAGTCCGTAGCTTACAAACTACTTAAACCAAGGCAAACAAACATAAGGACAACACACACACCCATACACCAGTGAGGACTCGAACCTCCGACGCGAGCAACCGCGCGCTCTGCAGCGAGGCGTCTTAGACCGCTTGGCTACTCCACCGCGGCAATAACCCGTTTCCAATTGATTGACCCATCCATTTTCTGTTCCCAATCATGGTCCTGATTGCAATAACAATCAATAAGATCAGAGAGAGATGGGGGGGAGGGGGGAGGAGGTCATAGAGAATGGGGGAATGAAATGGATTTAAAAAGGGGGTCATGATGTACACGCAGAGAGGAGGAGGGAGGAGATGGATATGGTGTGGAGTAAGAGGGAGTGGTGTGAAGATAGGGGGACGAGGAGATGGCGAAATAAAGGAGGAAGGAATAGACATAGGGAGAAGAAGAGAAGAGAGTGTTTATATATATCCGATACACATCAGCTACTGCGAAACGTTGCCGGGTTTGCTAGTTTACGATAAATTTCGTGACCTTAGTAGTCTCGGTAAAAGGAATTTATATTTCCAAACCCCATTCATACTTAGCAATTGCGAAGCATGTCCGGATTCGGTGGTTAGGTATACATACCTATGCAGACTGACACACTGACATATAAGCGAGACATTACGAACAGCTGTTTCCAGGTACATACCAGATTTTTCTGAACTTCTAGCTAAAATGCAGCGACAAACTTTATAATTCTTGTTTAAATTGAAAGTATAAGCTAGTTTTAATAACAATACTTCCCATACTTTTACAGGATTGCATATTTGTGGTAGTAGTAATACAGAGTGCCCGTAAATGTTTACCCCGATTTCGAGATATTAATTACATTTATGAAGGTAACTATAATTTTTTGTTACAGCTCTACTAAGAAACCCATGAAGTGGTGTCTCATTCAACACTTCCGCCCAAGGATCGCTGTGTCAGCCGTATTGTAAAAAATGGCTTTCCCCCAGGAGAAAGCAGAAACCAAATAACCGAGTACAGTGCAGCGAAAGTTTGTCTCCTGTTATGGTAACAAAGTTCCTGATGGCAAGTTAATCAGAACACAGATGTATTTTTTTTTCTATCAACGGGGTCATTTCGAAATTGACAAGCAGTGGCAGACCACATATTTTGGAGCAGACTGTGCGGGCAGTTTGAATCGAATTCACGATGTCGTCACAGAAATCGATTAGACAAGCTTTGCGCAGAGCTTTAAGTGCCGAAGAATAGAGTGACTAAAGTGGTTCGCAATCATCTTAAATTGCCTGCGTGCAAGGTCCGAATTGTTCAGCATTACAGTCAGATGAAAACCCAAGACTTTGTAGTGGGCATACTGAGTTTTTTTGGATGAGGACAGTGGTTTCTTGACGCCCTCACATTTTTTCCTAAGAGATTGCATTTCTTGACTGTGGCTTATTTAACCGCCATAATATCCGGAATTTGGGATCAGAAATTTCTCACGTCTTTTTACAAAACATTCGGGACAATCTAAGGGTTAATATGTGAGCAAATGTGTGACCGAGTTTTGACACCATAATTTATTTTTTGTACCAGTTTTCTTAATTCATATTTCTGGGTGGCGGTTGTTATGTATATGTTTGCAAGTCTATCATCGTTGTACGTATATGTTAGGCTACTGAAAATTGTAATTCACTACAGTAAATTTTGCTTTGCAACACTTACTTTGTTAAGTGTACTGTAAATTAATAATATTGTACAGGTTGCGGCTTAGGTCTTTTGTAAATCTTATTCATGTATAAAATATGGGATGCATCCCATCTCAAAAAGAAAAGCGATGACGTCGAGGTAAAAGACGACAAAAATCGTGCCAAGTGACCGGCTAGCGTGGCTAAAAATTTAGTTGGAGGGGAGTCTCTGCCTGGACGCTGAACTGTGGACAGTGCCAGTGACACGTGGCTGCTTTGTTAGAGGCCATACATACACTTAAAAAAAAAAAAAAAAAAAAAAAAAAAAAAAAAAAAAACAGTAATAACTGGCCTTGGATGAAGAATATTTTTAGTACGATTACTGGCGTAATATTGGTGGTGTAATGTTCAAATTAATTCGTCACCAAGAAGACTGAATTTTGCCATTTACATTAAGAGCCAGTACTGAACAACATTACGCCACAGATAGACGCTAATATTCCATCACAAGAAAAGTAGACAATTTTTTAGTACTGTAAAAAGTGCCTGAACCTGAAATTCGTGTTTTTAGTTAAGAAGCATTATGTTCACTTTAAAGAGTGCTGTTAGTGTTGAATTATTGGATTGATCGCTTATTCATTATCAAAGAAAGATTTGCTTGCTAGGATTAGAATTTTTTCCCCTTTGCTTTATTGAAGTTTATTGCTGGGTATGTTAGTTACAAGACTGAATAGAAAAAATTCAGGTACCACATTTTGAAAAGTGTGTCTCATTTTAAAATAACGCCACTACTGAAATATTCCATGCAAATAAGTTAACACAAAGTAGGCTTATTACAATAGCTAAAGAAGTAGTTCAAATAGCAGGACTTATGTTTGAATATTTGGTACTAGTTTTCATAGAAAATTGAGATTTGATTCTCACAAAATTAGTACAGAATAGTGATCTGTCGTGTTTCTGAATTACAGCATTTTTAAGAGACATGAATGTAAACGATTGGACAGCTATTTGACTGTAAGATATTTCATTTACACAATCCGGATTTCGGCTTTTAGGCCATTATCAAGTGTACACTGTAATTACAATAGTCATAAGCATTAAAACACCGTGTGAAAAGTTAAAGCAATGAAATTATTTAATGTGAAAAGCAATATAAATTCTTATACTTACAATAGTCCAATTATGTGGATGACTAAAATGTCATTATTTCGATATGTGTTTGCATAGACATAAAGATGCAAGTTATCATTAAGTAAAGCGTCAAAGTAACAAAACATATACATACTGAAGCAAAATGGAGCATTACTCTAGTGATCGTGTGACTTTCCATCATGCAAGTAAAGTATTGCTTCTACTGCAGTGAGATATAATCATAAACAAATCAAAGATTACATAGAGCGAAGTAGAGTCAAAGTACAGAACTCATGTTATGATGGCTTTAAGTTTCTGTTTACATGGATATCTGAGTATCTTTAGAGGTGGATCTTTGTGTGATGTAAACATAGTTATCATTACGTGTGAAAGACTTTCAAAACCAATTCACACATCATGCAAAATACAAAATATGGCGTTAACAATCTGTATAATTATTTGGATACACAGTATTCTATTCCCACTAATGGCATAATCTAGTTAATATTACAAATGATCGACTTCCAGATCGTAATGAACATTTTAACAAAATAAACAAAAGTATGCCAATCAATCATATAGCTTGCTAAATATATACAGGGTGTCCAGAAAAGGACTCCCTGATTTCAAAATCATATATCTCGAAACCAAAGAGGAATGCAGTAAACGGTATGTTTATTGTGAAAGCTGTAAGAAGTTTACACAGGAGTTTGAAATAATAGTTACAAAAGCTGCTAACAGATGGCGCTGTAATCGCCATACGTAATGCCTAGTATAAATAGTGATCCGAAACCGAGAGCGATCAGTTCCACTATTGAAAAGTGAAAGGAAGTTAGCGTGCCGAAGGAAGAGATTAAAACCATGTACTCCATTGAACAACGCATTTTTCTGGTGCTAGAGTACCACAGGTTAGAAGAGAGCCTACGGCAGCAAGGAGAAGTTTTCAAGCACGATTTAATGTTCCTAAAGGACCCGATGCGAAAACCATTCATAAGCTCTTCGCAAAATTTCAACGAACAGGCAGCGTAACTGATGATCTAGTGGGGCATGTTCACCACAAGCAAACAGCAGTTACGCCTGAAAATATCGCCACAGTTTCTGGAATTATTCAGCGAAATTCAATGTCATCCGGCCGTAGAATTGCATCTGAGACTGGTATGAAGCGTACCAGCACGCAGAAAATACAGAGAAAGAGCCTACCCATGTTTCCATTCAAAATTCAAACGCACCCGTACGAGCTGTGCTACAAAGGGTTGCCTTTGCTAATCAGATGCTCACAATGTTTGATAGTGAAGGGTTTAATGTTGGCTGAATCTGGTTTACAGATGAAGCACACTTCTACCTGAATGGATACGTGAATAAGCAGAACTGAATGTGAAAATATTTTGCTAGCACCCACCTACTTACGGAGACATGACCATCCCAATGAAATAAGAGACATCAGATCGAAAACGGAACGATTTAGGTATTCTTTCTTCCCGCGTGCTATTAGAGAATGGAATGGTAGAGAAAAGTTATGAAAGTGGTTAATGAACCCTCTGCCAGGCACTTGAATGTGATTTACAGAGTACCTATGTAGATGTAGATGTAGAACTGGCGATTTTGGGGTTCCTAAAAGCTATATTGGTGTGAAGCGAAACCCCTGTATTCTACTAAAGTTACTGTGTGCCCTGCGGTATGCAGCAGAGGCATTATTGGCCATTTTTTCATTCGAGAAACGGTCACTGGTGCACTTTACGTTGCAGTTTTGGAACAATTAGTCGCCACACAGCAAGCGTTAGAGGATCGATCAGGTACTGAATGGTTTATGCAAGATGGAGCCCGATCACATCGGACCGAACAAGGGTTTCGCTTTCTTGAGGAATACTTCGGGAATCGAGTCATTGTTGCTGCAGGCTTAGCATAGATTGGCCTCCATATTCGCTGGATTTGACTCCTTGTGACTTTTTTTGTGGGGCACAGTGTAAGACATGGTCTACCCGAGGCATACTGCAACGCTAGACGAGCTTGAATCGGCGATCTCTGTGGCATGTGAATCAATTTCGGTTGACACACTACGAAATGTGATGGCGAATTTCATTCTTCGTTTGCGCTACCTCTGTAGTGCCAATGGTGAACATTTTGAAAACATTGTGATGTGATTGTTTGAAAAGAGTGTTTTCATACGATTATTTCACTTATGTATGCTGATATGAGCTGTAAAGCGTACAGTGCCATCTGTTAGGAGCTTTTGTAACTATTAATTCAAACTGCTGTGTAAACTTCTTACAGATTTCACAATAAACATACCGTTTACTGCATTCCTCTATCGATCTTTGTTTTCGAGATATTTAATTTTGAAATCAGGGAGGCCTTTTCTGGACACCCTGTAACATTACATTCAACATTCGTGTATGTTGGGTAAACAGAATGACAGTTTGGTCTCCACATAATTGGACTATTGTAAGTATAAGAATTTATATTGCTTTTCACATTAAATAATTTGATTGTTTTAACTTTTCGCAGAGTGTTTAATGCTTATGACTATTGTAATAACAGTGCACAGAGTCAGGACTGACTCGCGCAGACTGCCCCCGAGACCACAGCGGCCTCGAACACGCAGAGCACCGGTCCGCCGCCGTCTGCGCCAGGCGACAAGTCAACAGCGGCACGCCACAACCGCCGTTCGTTCTCCCAGGTCCATTCCGCCAAAGAAACTTGTAATGCAAAAGCCAATAGGAAAATCCCATTTTGACCAATAAGGGGGAAGAATGCAACCTCCAATCATGTGAAAAACAACCTTTAAAACACCAATCATCATTGCCGCTTTCCACCAATGGCATGCAATAATATAACCACCAATAAAGGAAAACCACGTCCCCCTTTATAAAATGACGACGAGGTCTCATACCGGAAGAATTTTATTGATAGTATATTGCTTCTTCCCAAGTATGTCTCGCGCAACGACAAGGACGAAATTAAAGAGATTAGAGCCAACACGGAGGCATACAGGCAATTATTTTTCTCGCGAACCATTCGCGACTGGAATAGGGGGAAGTGACAAGGGTAAGCAAAATACCCCCCTCCACACACTGTGAGGTGGCTTGCGGAGTGTGGATGTAGATGGACGTCCGAAGATGTACGTGGCAGCAAGAATTTATGCGACGTGGCGCAGGATTCAAAAAAATTTAGATTTGATAAAATTGCTTAACTGTGTGTGACAACGCGTCGTGTCCTGGGATGTAAATTTGCCAGTAAGTTTACTAAACTTACTGTACCTTTATTGCTAGATAGTTATCCCGTCAATATTCCTTAATATAAACAATTCGAACGGTATTAACAACTCTGTAAAGTCTATACGACCGAGAAATGTCTCTGGCACTTGGTTATGCGGCATGGCAACAGAATACATAACCCACAAGCGTCTTCTAATGAAATTGCGTGCTTATGGAATATCGCCACAGTTGTGCGATTGGATTCGTGATTTCCTGACAGAAAGGACACATTACGTTGTAAATGAAGGTAAGTAAACGAGTAGAATAGAATTGATATCTGGCGTATAGGGCCCCTACTGTTCCTTATTTTTATAAACGATTTAGGAGACAATCTGACTAGCTCTCTTAGACTATTCGCAGATGATGCTGTCATTTATGGGTTAGTAAAGTCACCAGACGATCAAAAGCAATGGCAAATTAATTTAAGTAATACATCTGCATGGTGCAAAAATTGGCAACTGACCCTTAATAATGATAAATGCGAGGTCATCCATAGACCACTAAAACAAATCCGTTAAAAGTGAACTGCACGATAAATCAGTCAAATCTACTGGCTGACATTTCAATTAAATACGTAGGAATTACTATTACGAACAACTTAATTGAAAACAATACACAGAAATATCGTAGGGAAAGCGAAGCAAAGGTGCCGTTTCTTTGGCAGAATACTTAGAAGATGCAACAGTTCTACTAAAATAACTGCCTACACTACATTTGTGCTTCCTATTAAAATGATGGTAGATGAGTTTTGTTACTTAGGCAGTAAAATAACACACGGTGTTCGCAGTACAGGAGATATAAAATGCAGAATCACAATGAGAAGAAAAGCGTTTGTGAAAAAGAGAAATTTGTTAACATCAAATATTAATTTAAGCGTAAGGAAATCATTTTTTGAAGGCATTTTCGTGGAGTGTTGCCTTGAATGGTAATGAAACATGGACGATAAACAGTGCGGACAGGAAGAGGATAGAGGTTTTTGAAATGTGGTGAACACCACAACAACAACCTTTTGAATTATTGCTGCACATTGTGGGATCCACACCAGGTGGGGCTGATTGACAATTTAGAGAAAGTTCAGAAAATGGCAACTCGTTTTGTATTATCGCGATATGAGGGAGAGAGCTCACGGAAATAATGCACGAGCTTGGGTGGAAATCATTAAAAGGAAGGCGTCATTTGTTGTTGTGAAATTTCTTTCACCAATTTTCTCTTCCGAATGCGAACATACATTGTTAGCACCCACCTACATAGTGAGACATGATCATCACAATGAAGTAGGCGAATTATTAGAGAATGGAACTACATAGAAATATCATAAAAGTGAAACTTCTTGGCAGATCAAAATAGTGTGCCGGAACCGGGACTCGAACCTGGGACCTTTGCCTTTTGCGGGCAAGCGCTCTACCGACTGAGCTATCCCGATAAAATGATAATGATAAAAGTTTTTTTGGGATATTTTATGATTTTGAATATGTCTTGTCTAGAGCAGCAACTGTATTAACGTAATTTACTGTGTGATGAAATGGAGCTCCACAAGTTGCTTTAAAATAATTGAACTTTATCTAAATTTAGACTACCACTAAGGGTGTCTTCGTGAGAAATAAAACTACAACTCACTTGAGACCTTTTCGTTTACACATAGAGATAAATGTGTTCACTGTTGTATAGCGTTGGTTATAAAATAAATTAGACAGTAAGAACTAGTAGTCTGAACAATAAAACGTAATGGCTGGCACCCCGCTTCAGTCTGATGCCGGGTTTGACAGCGGACACGATAGCCCATTGCTGCCATCCTTACGTTTCATCGTTCAGACTGCTAGTTCTTAACTATCGCATCTGTTTTATTAAATAACTTTGCAAAACATGAATACACTTAGTTCTATGTGTGAACGTCTCATGTGAGCTGTAGTTTTATTTCTGAGGAAGACACTCTTAGTAGTAGTCGAAATCTAGATAAAGTTCAATTATTTTAAAGCAACTTGTATCTTCAAATGTTTGTAGAGCTTATGGAACTTAACTACGGGGTCATCAGTCCCTAAACTTACAAACTACTTATGAACTAGCTACAACTAAGGACGGCACAAATATCCATGCCCGAGGGGGGATTCGAACTCCCGACCGTAGTGGCCGTGCAGACCGGGACTGAAGCGCCGCAGTCCCCTCGGCCACCGCAGCCGGCCAACTTGTATGACTGTACTTTATCACACAGTAGATTTCTTTTGGGAAAAGTAATTCAGTTTTACTATAGCGATTCTACTAAAGTCTGAAAACCATGTCACTTCAAGTTTCATGTTCAAAGGAGTAGCACTGTGCGCTTTTGTCTGTCAACGGCCGAAGCTCCCCAATAGTTGCGTATGACGGCTTGTCTGTCGAGGGGATAACAGACGTCGGATTCTACATATTTTTCGATTTTTCAGCTGTCGCTTTGCGTGTAACCTCTTGTTTACTTTTTTTTTTTTTCAAACCGCCCCTGTATTAAAGCGACAAAAAAATTGAAATCAGTTTATCGATCTACACAAATATGAGTTTTTTAACGATACTAGGTCTCCTCCGCCTGTACCTATCTACTCTTCCTCCTCCTCCTCATCCCACAATGTATCCCGGATCTCTGTCCATCTCCCTTTCCTTCTCCCATTCATACCCTCCATTCCCTCTCTTTCTATCGTCTCAGCCACTCAAAATTAAGAAATAAAAAATTAGGAAAGTACTTCAGATTTACTGGTAATGGTGTTAAGTGACCAGAAAATTACTCTTCCCGAAATGTAAGCGAAATAACGAAGCCAATCTACTTTGGTTATCTACCCGTAGGTTGTTTTGCAGCATTTCTCCATAGTGCTCTGTTGCTTGCATTTGTTTAATGTCCCTTTAGCTGTTACAGTTCATATTGTCCATCACTTGTTTCATATACTCCAGCCTGGGTCTTTCTCCACGGTTCACCCACTTCGACAATCCCTCCAAGATCATTTTTAGCATTTCTTCACGCAATAAAAATAACAAATTTGCAGCTTGGCGGTGTGATATGAAATATTTATTAAAAAAAATCAAATATCGATTTCGTTCACATGATGGAACATCGTCAGTGCAGTCATGAGGACTCGTGTACTCCGCATAAAACATTTAATAGTCAGATCCATAAAACATAAAAAATAAATAAGTCTTTCTAGTGCATCTTGCAAGTTACATTATCCATTATGGAGTCGACATACAATCCTTCATGCCTCAAGGCATGACCCATACAGATATTGGGCCTTTTTTTGCAGAGTTCTTCTCAGAGGCAACCCCTCACCAATTCTTTGTAAAACCTGTTCATTGCTTACCAGTGGCGTAACTAGGACTTGGCTTTGGGGGGGGGGGGATAGATCTGCTTGACGAGCAAAAGTTTAGTTAGTTTCCAGACAAACTACTATCTACCACGCCCATTGAAGAAACGAATTCACTCCCATCCAATGAAAGGTAAAACACCCCACCTTTTCAATCTTTACCTTTACCAGATTGCTGTTATACGATTTTTTTTTTTGGTGGAGGGGAGGGGGTTCTGGGGGGGGGGGTTCTATCCCCCTCATCCCCCCCCCCATAGTTACGACACTGTTGCTTACTTTCTCAACCCAGCTTATTTTCAACATTCTGTGGTAAGACCACATCTCGAACGCGTATATCTTTTGATGTTCCGGTTTTTCCATGCTCCAAGATTCACTTCCGTACAACATTACACTCCATACAAAAGACTTCAACAACATCTTCCTCTAAAGGATATTGATGTTCTTGGATGTGAGAAGTTTACGTTTCTTATTGAAGGCAATTTTTGTTTGACATATTCTACTTTGAATGTGTCGTTAGATTTAGAATCTGAGGTGATATTGTTATCCAGGTATGTAATTCATTGACGTTCTCAATGGGTGTACCATTGATCATAATACTTGCTTGATTCCGTACTTGTTTAAAATTAAAATTTTAGTTTTGCTACTGTTGATCTTCATTGCATACATGCTGAGCGTAGATGTTAAATCTTCTTCACTGTCTGCTACCACTGCACTATCGTCGGCAAATCGAAGCATGTGTTCTTTCTCTTAGTATCACCGCAGACCACACCTCTTTCGGTATTCTACATTTCCTCTAAATTCAGTCTAATGTGAATATATGCATTGAATGAAACAGATGAAAATGAGCATGCTTCTCTCTCTCCCTTTTCTACTTTTGCTTCTTTTACATACTCTCCGCACCTAATTACAGCTATCTCGATATAATTTCCAATTTATTCTTCTATCCTTATAATTCATCTGTGATTCTTTCAAAATATTAAACAGGGCAACCCATTTCGTAGTACGTTGTTGTAACGTCACATCCATCATGATATCATTGCATTTAATATTTTGCGTTCCAAAAAATGTATTGACAATTTTATAGGTTGCTTCCAGTTTACCACTGCTGAAAACATTCTCTACTTGCATGCATATTTTTTTCTAAATATTGTTCTTTTCTTTCTTTTGCTTGTGTATTTACTTCGTTTCTTAATTGTATTGTTGCTGTCCTTCCTGTTTATTTGAATTTTTGAACTTCTTTCATTTTCCATCTTATTTAGCATGTCTTCTTCAATTCTCTTTACAACGTCTCTTATGCTTAGCCACGATTTCCTCTGCTGCTCTTGTAATCTGCTCCTTTATTGAATTCCATCGAGCCTGTATAGCTCCTGCAATATTAGACACTGGTGAATTCCAGCAGAACAACTTTGCTTTTCAATTTTTTAACACTCCGACGAGAGCTTTTAGTCATCTTTAGTTTTTTGAATTTCAAGAAGTATTCTGCTAGCATCATGTTGTGATCACTGTTAACATCTGGAAGTGCATAGCTTCTGCAGTTCTTCACTTGGATCTTAAATTTCTGTTTGACTAGTATATAATCGTTTTGGTATATAGGCGCCGTTGATAACAGATTTCGTTACTGCAATGTTTCGATTTTCACTGCTGACAACATCATCGACCAACTAATTGTGGATTGTAGTTGCCCAGCGCTCCAAGTGAACTATTTAGACACGAACGTTCCTAGTATGCGGTTTCACGGAAAGTGTGTCATTTACAACTTAGCAACTGTCGATAGACAGATTAGAATTTGGTAGCACTTTAGCTTTCGATGTTTGCGTATTAGAATTGTTGATTTCAATGCGTGATACAAACAGCAGCATCAGAGTTAAAAATTTGAAAGCATCTACTTTATTTACCGCTCTTAACGGCTACGAAAACATTCTTTTTATTTTATTTTGTGCACGTCTATCACAAAATATGTATAAATTTCATTGGCGTCCTTGTATAGAAATATTAAAAATCGGTACTTCAAATTTTGTGTTCACATATTAATATTATGATGTGTTGCTTTGAGGATACTGGTCTGGTCATTAGAAACAGAAGAACGACATATTGCTTCAGTAGTTTGTGTGTAGAGGAGAAACATTTCTAGATTGAATCACGTCAGTCACTCCTCCAGTTCGGTACCATTTTAGGTGATTTTTTGAGCCCCGTCCACTTATATCAGTATCTATCATTTCGACATTTGCGCTCGGATTGTGAGGAAAACCCGTTTCACGATCTGAGGGTCAGAAAATGCAGGAACCAACATTTCAGTTTCTCAGTAACATTCCAAAAATTTACGTCAGTAAGTACCATTTACACTTACACTGAGGTCTTTAGTGTACATGGAAAGTCTTCAGTATAAGTGTATATTGATGTCTTTAACTGGCTAAGAAGTTTAAATACCTCATTCAAAGTGATGGATGAATGAAGGCTGAAATACAGCTCAGAATAAATAGTGGATGGATGAATTGAGGAAATTGATTGGATTACTCTGCTACAAGAATGCTCCAATCAATTTTCTACAGTTTAGCTACAGAATGAAAGGAAATGTGTGTAAGTTTGTGGTCAGGCCTGAGATGTTCTTCAGTGGCGAAACTTGGTCAGTCACAAAAGCCCAAGAGAGAAGTATGGAAGTAGCAGAAACGAGAATGTTAAGGTAGATGAAGATAGAACAAGGAATGAGTACACCAGGGGAGCAGTGAAAGGAAAGAAGATCCAAGAAAGTAGACTAAGATGGTATGGGCACGTGCAGAGAAAAGGTGAGTACTACATGGGAAGAAGAATCGAAAACATAAACCGTGAAGAGTGAAGGAGAAGACGAAGACCAGAACTAAGATGCAAAGACATAATAGTAGGTCACATTGGAGAAAAAGGTTGGATGAGAGAAGACGCACTGGATAGACATTTATGGAAGAGAAGAATCCAAGTTCAAACGTTCAAATGTTTGTTAAGCTTAACGGACTTAACTGCGGGGTCATCAGTCCCTAAACTTACAAACTACTTATAAACTGTTGTTGTTGTGGTCTTCAGTCCGCAGACTGGTTTGATGCAGTTCTCCATGCTAACCTGTCCTGTGCAAGTCTCTTCATCTGAGAGTACGTTCGGCAACCTACATCCTTTTGAATCTGCTTACTATATTCGTCCCTCGGTCTCCCTCTACGATTTTTACACCACACGCTTCCTTCTAATGCTAAGTTGACAATTCCTTGATGTCTTAGAATGTGTCCAACCAGTCTATCCCTTCTCTTAGTCAGGATATGCCATAAACTCCTTTTCTCCCCAATTCGGTTGAGCACCTCCTCATTAGTTACGTGATCTACCCATCTAATTTTCATCATTCATCTGTAGCACCACATTTCAAAACCCTCTATCATCTTTTTATCTCAACTCCTTATCGTCCATGTTTCACTCCTATACAATGCTACACTCCAGACAAAAGCTTTCAGAATGGACTTCCTAACATTTAAATTAATATTGGATGTTAACAAGTTTCGCTTCTTTAGAAAAGCTTTTCTTCCCATAGCCATTCTGCATTTTATATATTCTTTACGTCGGTCATCAGAAGTTATCTTGCTACCCAAATAACAAAATTCATCTACTACTTTTATTGTCTCACTACCTAATCTAAGACCTTCAGCACCGTCTGATTTTTTGACATTGCATTCGTTTTACTCTTGTTAATGTTAATCTTATATCTTCCTTTCAAGACACTGTCCATCCCATTCAGTTGTTCTTCGAGATCTTTTGCGGTCTCTGACAGAATTAATATGTCATCAGCAAACCGCAATGTTTTTATTTCTTCTCCCTGCACTTTAATGCCCTCTCCAAATTTCTCCTTCCATTCCTTCACTGCCTGCTCAATGTACAGATTGAACACCATTGGGGAAAGGCTACAACCCTGTCTTACTACCTTCCCAACCTCTGCGTCCCTTTCTTGCCCTTCGACTCTTATAAACTACCTTATACTAAAGACAGCACAAACATCCATGCCCGAGGTCAGGATTCGAACCTCCGACACGCGAGGCCACGCGATTCGCAACGTGACACTCCAGACCGCTCGGCTACTCCCTCGCGACAAGAATCCAAGCAATAAACGCCGACCCCACATGACATGAGAAAACGCTCAGATAATGATGAAGAAGAAGACACTTGTATTGATGACTGTGATCTGTGTAGAAACGTATTTTACACACAATATAAACTCTATCGCTTTATCGCCCGAGAGTACCCCTTCAGTGTAGTCCCAATCCAGCGTTACAGTTACGAATATAAACGACGAGTCCAGTTTCTCGTTATAGGACATTCCTTGATGTCAAGTGTGTCGAAAATCTAGACGCCATGCATTATACAGTAGGCAGTAATTGAACAATCGCGTGACATTGAAATGTAGACGAAAAACTGGACCGTTATGTTGGCACAGAGGACCTGAGAAATGTATCGGCGTCTCGGTGGCTTTCTCTCTGACGTCTACGGCTCGTGAATTGTGCAGAATGGTCCGCTGGGAACGTCCAGGTGGAGTGTATGTAACGCGCACTTTCCAATTCTGTCTGCAGAAACCATGACGGGGCGAGTTCCTGGCCCCCTACTTTGCCGCCAATCCCTCAGAATGTAGAATGTCCACTGCGGAATATTCGACGTTTCCGGGCTAACGCTTAGCCGTTGTGTGTAATATCTAAATATAGTGGATAAAACGATTCCTTGTATAACATCCATTAATATTATCACGAAACATAATTCTGAGTACATGTAACCCTCCACTTCCAAATCGACTAGTCAAAATATGTTGTCAGAATATTCGACTAGTGTGAAAAACAGATTCTGGATAGAGCAATCGTTTGAGCGGTTAGGTGGGAAGAAGCGTATAAGTTATCTCAGCACGAAACTTATTCCACCTGCTCTACCAAATGTTAATTCTATTTGATGAATTTATACTGGTATATTCACATACTTCAAGTACGAAACGAAATTAGTTACCACGTGATTCGAATACTCAACAACAAACTGAAAAGAAATCATTAACAAATAATTAAATACGTTCGCCAGCCCATTTGGGCACTGCCTGTTTTTTCTGTAACAAAAAGAGCGAACAGCATTGACTAACCAATTATTTAACTGGATGAGTGGCAACATAAGATTATGACACACTTTTCAACATTACCAAAAGTTACGAAGCAATAATCAGAAATAATCTTAATTAGGAACAAAACAATCAGTTTTTATTAAAATAACTAAATGACTTGAGATAGCTTTATTGAAGCAATAATTACGTAACATAACATTAAAACTTCCTTCCTTAAAAAAGTTTGGGAATTTGGCAATAAATAACGTAAAACTGTGTTGCTGGAGTAGAAAATTATTCAAATGAAAGAATCGATAATGAGTATCAAGTCTCTGTCAGTGCTGTAATAAGAACCAGCTCCCCATCATACTCTATCCTGAGCAAGCCTCTTCATCTTCTCATAAGAACGGCCACCCACATCCATCTGAATCTGCTTACTATATTCGTTTCTAGATCTCGTCATAAATACAGCGTTTCTGAGAACTGCGTTTAACTGAATGATACGTGCATAAACCATTCAGATAATTACTTTGGCGATTAATATAGTATCACCCATAGCCCAGAAATTGTCAAATAACCTTTTCCTCTCATTCTCTGAAGTTTTATTGAACCATTTATGTTCACACCTGCAGTCCACATTGTGAAATGTTTTTGGAGAAATTATTTTACCAGTTGCTGTGACGTGTAACTCCTCAATGTTCCTTTTGGCCCACTTTAGGTTACGGTAGTAACACTAAAAGTGGACCTTTGCGATCGTTTGTTGACAGCTCGAAATTTAAATAAAAATAACGGCTTAAGTATTCATCTGACACGAAAATTGAATAACCGAATTTGTAGAGGAGAAAATTCTCTACAACTTTCCTCTGTTATGTGTTTTTCATATCTCGTAGAGTTTCAAAGATATTTGCAAAAATAACGGCGATTTTGGGATGTCTCTCTGTCTGTCCGTAACGTGATCCCTGTTTTTAAGACGAACCGTTCAACAGTTCACCACCAAATTTTGCAGACATGATTGTAGGCCGCCAGAGACGAGAACCTCTCCCTTTTTCAAATTTTTCGGACAAAAAATACGTTAGTAATAAAAAAAAGCCGTTTGTAATATAATTGTAATTGCAAACGAACCGTTCATCAGACACGAAAATTGAATAACCTAATTGGTAGAGGAGAAAATTCTCTACAACTTAGCTCCCTTATGGTTTTGGCCCACTTTAGATTACGGTAGTAACACTAAAAGTGGGCCTTTGCGATCGTCTTTTGACAGCTAGAAATTTAAATGTAAATAACGGCTTAATTATTCATCTGACACGAAAATCGAATAACCGAATTTCTAGAGGAGAAAATTCTCTACAACTTTTCTCTTTATTGTTTTTTTTTTCATATCTCGTAGCGTTTCAAAGATATTTGCAAAAATAACGGCGATTTTGGGATGTCTGTCTGTCTGTCTGTCCGTACGTTTATCTGTTCGTAACGTGTTCCTTGTTTTTAAAACGAACCATTCAACCGATAAGCACCAAATTTTACAGGCATGATTGTAGGTCGCCAGAGACTAGAACTTCCCTTTTTCAAATTTTTTGGACGAAAAATATGGTAGTAAAACAAAAAAAAAGCCGTTTGTAATATAACTGTAATTGCAAACGAACCGTTCATCTGACAGGAAAATTGAATAACCTAATTGGTAGAAAAGGAAATTCTCTACAACTTAGCTCCCTAATGTTTTTTTCATATCTCGTATCGTTTGAGACATATTTGCAAAAGTAACGGAGATTTGACATCCTACATTGAATTAACGAAAACCAGCCGTTCGTAGATGTCACGTGACATTCCTTGCGTATTTGATGATTTTCTTATTGTAACTTACACGTTGTCATTTCGAAGCAACGGCACATTGAGGACTTAACAAAAACACACCGTTCTTCGTACGATAAATGATAATCTAATGACTACAAATGCCATATTAACATCAGTTAACAACGGCCATCAATAGTATGAGATTAAAGAACTTCTGTTTTGATTTATAGCCGTAGCGTGCGCCGTGGCTCAGCGCGCCCGGTCAGAGGGCTCAACGCCCTCTGTAATAAACAAGCTGAGCCAACAACACACCGAACATGAACGAACACAAACGATCAGCGTCCGCAACGACGAGAACTAACCATAGGGGAAAAAAAAAAAAAAAAAAAAAAAAAAAAAAAAAAAAAAAAAAAAAAAAAAAATAGCGTAGTGGGCAAAGTGCTGGACTGTGACGCGAAAGGTCGGTGGTTCGTAACACCCCACTACCTATTTTTTTTCCTAAAAGGGTTTCAGACACTCTTATTAATTAATTAATTATTATTTAGATTATTATTTTGCTCCAAAGTGCAAAAACTTATAAAACTACAAATCTAAAGTGGACCGTAAAATACGTTTTTTTTTCTTTCGAATATGCTTTTTATATGTGCTCGTTTAACTTGCACTATTCTTGATTCGAGTACACTTCGTATTATCTTCACATTTACGGTTACACTTTTCGCACAGGCAGTAACAGTGGCTGCCGTTTCGTCATTTTTTGCACTGGAAATTTCATCGTCATCGATACTGGTATATAGATAGAAAGTAACACAAGTCATGATTTATACAGCATCAAATGGTTGAAAACATTCGTATACGTGAAATAAATTAAAATGGAGAACCTCATTTTCATTGTTGTTGTCAACATAACCTTCATTCTCGCACATTACTTTTTTGGAACAAAATGTCTATAATGTTGTGAGAAAAGATAAAATGTTCAAATGTTTGTAAATATATCTTACTCAAAAAATGAGGATTAACAAGAGCAAAACAAAGATAATGGAATGCAGTCTTAGAAAATCAGGCGATGCTGAAGGAATTAGATAAGGTAACGAAACAATTTAGGTGGTAGATGAGTTTTCTTACTTGGGTAGTAAAATAGTAAATGACGGTCAAAGTACAGAGGATATAAAATGCAAAATGGCAATGGGAAGAAAAGCATTTTTGGAAAAGAGAAATTTGCTAACATCGAATATTAATTTAAGTGCAAGGAAGTCTTTTCTGAAGGCATTTATGTGGAGTGTTGCCTTGTACGGGAGTGAAACATGGACGATAAACAGTGCGGACAGGAAGAGAATAGAGGCTTTTGAAATGTGTTGCTACAGAAGATTTCTGAAGATTAGGTGGGTAGATCGCGTAGCTAATGAAGAGGTACTGAACATAATTGGTGAGAAAAGGAATTTCTGTCATACCTTGATCTTGTGGGGTAAAAATCGCAGAGGGAGGGCAAGATACGCATATAGTAAGCAGATTCAAATGGATGTGGGTTGCCGTTCTTATGAGGATATGAAAAGGCTTGCTCAGGATAGAGTAGAGTGGAGAGCTGCATCAAAGCAGTCTCCGGACTGAAGACCATAACAACAACAACATTTCGTACTCAACTATGTGGTTATTAGTCCGTAGTTTACAGACTACTTAAACTACGGTAAATTAACCTCAGGACAACACACCATGCCCGAAGGGGGGGGGGATTCGAACCCACGACGACGAACGGCGGCGCGCAGCACGGCGCCTCAGTGCGCACGGCTAATCAGTCGCGGCAATCGTTTGGAAATTTGGTTTATCAATTGTATAACAATCACTTGGTACTACTGAAATAACTTCCTGCTCGCTTTCTCTAATGCGTCTGCAATGAGGTTCATTCTGTTGGCAGCAGGAGTTGGAGGTGTCAAACTATGCAAATAAATAATAACGTTTCGTGTAAGAATTTGTGGATAACTCCATTTTTTTAAAGTGGGTTTGTGCCACTACTGGGTAAGTCCTTCAGTTGCAGTCTGATTATGATTTTATTCGATATTTTTCTAACATTTTATGTGTCAAATCCTCCAGTGATGCTTTATGGTTACAGTTAGATTTTTTTTTTTTTTTTTTTTTTTTTTTTTTTTTTTTTTTTTTGTGGTAGAATCTGTGGCATTGCAGTGTGAGCTTTCATCTGAAATCAAGAATGTGAACGAAGTTATAAAGGTAGATTACGAATTTAAGCTCCGTTTGTTCATTTAAAACTGCGTCGGGGCTCGCCGTTAAGTGTATATAATTTCTATCTCTTCTAAAATGTTCGTGTGATAAGCTTTCGGTTTTACGTGTAATATTTGTATGATCAGCTTCATGATATTCCGATTTTAAGTGTTTGTAGGTTGTTGAATGATTTCTGATGTGATTTGTTGTATGTTCGCTGTTTTAAATTTTAAAATATTTGTCCGTTTGGCCTTTATAAAATTTCTAACAGTCTTTACAATTAATTTTGTATATACATAGTAATCTATATCATGGTATTTTTGGTTTACTAGAACTGATTAAAGTTGGTGTTTTTTTTGTATAGTTTTTTTTACTATACTTGGATTAATATCATTTTTGTGGGCTGTTTAAATAACTATTACTAGTTCCTTTTTATAACTGCTTGTTCTAATGGTAGGTTTATTAATCTGTTATTTTGTTGAAATATGCGCATTTTTGTGTTTATTAATAGAAGGGTATCTTCGCAAAGCGGAAATACTATGTTATTTTGTTTATTATTGGGTTCTTAGGGTTGTAGATTTTTATTCGAATGGATGTAGGACGATGTAAGCTGTAGTTCCTGAAATGCTATGTGCCATTACAACTCCACCTTTTAGGGTATACACATCATTTTGAATTCAAAGTAATTTTTATCACTAGTTTTCGCAGATCGATAATTTTATAAACTCTTGTGATTTGTATTTTCATATATTTTAGTAACGTGAAGTCTACTATGTATAATGACCCAAAAACAAAAGAGCACGACACATACCTCAGGGGATAGGACGTTAGGCCATCTCGTGAGAAATCCTGCATCTATGCGTCAATTATTGGAAAATGGGAGTAGTTAGGGCCCTGCAACAAAGTTTGCATGTAATTTGTATTGTATGAAGCGTCTTGTAACTGCGCCCCCCCCCCCCCCCCAAAAAAAAAAGTTGAAACGAAAAGAAGTCTACCGCTTACAACAGTTCCGCTGTAGATGCCGTAAAACTATCGCATCAGGCATGACCTTGTATCAAAATTAGCATTACAGATTTGCATGTTACTATTTATTTTTGTCTGCAAGTCTCCCTTAATTCTCTTGCATCCAATATTAAGCAATACGTTTTCTTAAGATCTATCTATATTAAAGCGAAAGGACACTCACTCACTGACTACACACGAAATCTTGAAAACTACTTCACCTAAGAAGTTGAAATTTGGCAGGAAGGTATGAAACCTCTGCTAAGAAAGTATTTTGTGATAGGTGCCCGATCTTCACGAAATTTCGCACGCTTGACCTTCAAAACAAGTGGAAGGCCACCATCTACCTTACGTTTCATACAGTGCATGGGAGAGGGTACTTTGCAACATAAAAATGGATCCCAGAATACCTTGGTCGCGCCATAACTTGAAGACGGCCCGACCGATTTTTTTTTTTTTTTTTTTTTTTTTTTTTTTTTCAGAACAAGAGTTGTATGAAATAAAACTGGAATATTTGAGAACAACAAAGTGTATTTTCCAATGAGACCCTGTGTTTCTATTGCATAGAAATCTATAGTTTTGTTCCAATCTTTATGAATGTTTGCCCACATGGCCTTTAAACCAAGAGGAAGATCACTGGGTACATAAATGTTTGTATGGTACATGACAGAGGGTACCTTGTAGAAAACATTGCCGAGAGAGGGAAAGGTGGAAACGAAGAGAGAGATGAGAGAGAAACAGGTAGATACAGAGGGAGGGAGGAAGGGGATATGGATTACGAGAGTGTAGGATAAATAAACACTAGGGTAATGCCGGATTTACACCTAGTTGTTAATACAAGTGATATCAACAAGCTACTGTAGCCAACAGTTGTTATTTATTGTTTTAATGTAAGAGCCATAGGCCTATTTCGGCTCTGTGCTATCGTCAAGCCACCTGTGAACAAAGATTTTCTGAAAAAATTATTAAAAGTATAGCTAATTGTAATTTTATTATAATTTTCGTTAAACATTTGTACATACTTATATCCATATTGCATCGTGGAATTGACCTTTTATTTATCTAGCCGCATATTATTATAGTCTGATTATTATTTTAATCTTATTTATGTTATTTCACGTTTGTCATATTATAATTTCATTGGTTATTGTTCTGGCATTTTTCAGTGACAGATCCTCCAGCGATGCTGTATGGTTACAGTTTGTTTATTTATTTGTATGTTAGAATCTGGGGCATGGTATTGTGATCTTTGTTACGTTATGGCACTGTTACGTATATCTTAGTTTTTATCTCGAATCTGAGATTGGAATAATGTTGTCTGGATAATGTTTGTGTTTCAGCTCTAACTGTTCATTTAAAATTTGGTCGAGGCTTGTCCTTACGTATTACCCGTTTACTTTACAATTGCCGTTTCAACAGAGAACTCTGCCAGCAGCTGACTTATTCTGCTGTTCGTCGCGTCGAATGACGCGCGAGCGGTATAGCTAGGCTTAATTGAAATGTAACACGGTTACTGAACTGAACTTCGTGTAAGTGCGGCAGACAGTACATTCGAATTGAAGAAAAAGAATGGTAAAATTGCGTTTTCACGGTCAAACACTGCAAGAGCTTAGAAAACAATGGTACGTTCGCCTTTAATGTAATCCTCTGTAGAGGAAGAAACCTTTTATTTTACTATCATATAACTGAAGCGAACGCGTAAAATATTCAGTATTAACACATCCTTCTGCAGGAAATCGTTCGAAACTAAAACACAATTGTCTTGCGGTTCAATAAATTAAATTTAGTTCGCGTGTAGCTGATAAAAATACATCTGCTGTTTACATCTACATCTACATACATACTCCACAATCCACCGTAAGGTACGTGGCGGAGGGTACACTGTACCACTACTAGGCATTTCCTTTCCTTTTCCACTCCCAAATAGAACGAGGAAAAAAATAATGCCTATATGTCTCCGTATGAGTCCTAATTTCTCTTATCTTTGTGATCACTACGCTAAATATAAGTAGGCGGCAGCTAGGTCGTACTACACCCAACTTCAAATTCCGGCCCTCTAAATTTCCTCAACAGAAATTCAGGGAAAGAACGTCGTCTTTCCTCCAGCAATCCCCAACTGAGTTGCCAGAGCATTTCCGTGACACTCGCGCATTGGTCGAACCTACCAGTAACAAACATAGCGGCACAGAATAGGGAGATACAGAAGGGAAAGCTGAGGGCGGCGCCTTTGATCTGTATGTTACCAAGCGTTGCGCTCGACGCCATATTGAAAAGCAGTAAACGCGGGACTATAGCCACTTACTACTTTAGCTGGAAATGGACTTTTTACGAACTGCAGATAATCTCACCGAGTTTTACGAAAGGAAACGGCTTTTCATTATGCTCTCATCTATTTTGCGCCCTCTTCTTGCACCTAATTGTAATAAAAAAAAAAAAAAAAAAAAAAAAAATTAAAAAAAATAGTCCTAAATTTTAATACAACTACGAAAATGTACGGTGGAATCGATGGTCGTTTTATTTGGCGCTTATCTCTAGAAAAATCCCAATAACGCGGAGTTATGTTTGGGAAATTAGTTATAAACAGGAAAGTGACTATACAACTGCCAGGTTTATTTGACACGAATAAATTCGCACAAAATATTGAGTCAGACTTATCAGTACAATGTGATTGCACAGAACTAATGACGTCTGGGCATATATAAAAGTTGTATTTGCTTTAGGAGTATCATTAATTTACTGATCGGAGAAGGGCATATAGAGGAATCAGTCAACCACAGAGCAGGAACAGCATAAAATAATTATTCCCCTTAATCTATTTGTTTGAGTATTCGAAGAGCATTCGTTGCCAACATTAGCCCAATGCCGTAAGTAAAATTTTACCTGCCTACTTACGCACTATTTTTTGTCATTCATTTTATATTATTCCCTGCAACGTTAAACTTATAAAATATAAATGTACTTCAACATTTCGTTGCTGTTGAACTGCTGCAGCAACAGCAACAGCAACAGCGAGAGTTATCGTCAAGAGAAGAAGCAAGGCTACTTTTAATAATTATGCACACATTGCTCTCATTCGAAACTGATAACATTTAACTTTCACTACACATATAGCAACGTTCACTTACTGCTCAGAATGTTTTGGGAAGGTGAAGAAACGTATGTCTTTATTTGCATTAGAATTATTGCGGCAATTAGGTGCTGAACACCATCGGCCGCCTTTTCTTTTATTGCTGCTCGTAATAAAAACGGAACAGCTCCAACTACTGACACGCAGTTCTTTCTTTTCACTGCACTGCACTGTACCAAATACTTGTTTACTTTTATGCGATTCAAGCTGTTAAAATATAGAATTAACAAACAAAGACGGCGCATTACCACGCCACAGAGTAGGGAGTGACCACGCGATTACTGCTTTTCAAAGTGGCCGATTCCGCGCATGCGCACTAAATTTTGGACGACAGACTGTAGCGGGAGTTTCCTTTCTGTATACTCCTTATTCTGTGATAGCGGCTCGCCTCTGAACTGCTTCTATGTCTTCCTTTAAACTGATTTGCTGCGAGTCCCAAACACTTGAGCAATACTCAAGACGTGGTCGTACAAGCGTTTTATAGGCGGTCTCCTTTACAGATGAAGTACATCTTCCCAAAATTCTCCAAATAAACCGAAGTCGGCTGTCAGCCTTACTCACAACTGTCCTTACATGTTCGTTCCATTTCATATCGCTTTGCAATGTTACGTCTAGATATTTGAACGACGCGACAGCATCAAGAAGCTCACTACTACTGCTGCATTCGAACATTATGTTATTGTTTTTCCTACTCATGCGCATCACCTTACATTACAAAATGGTACACAAAAGCCTAGAAAATTAAAATGAAACAGAAGTAGTTGTGTGCGATATAATATAGGTCTCCACTGGCAGTATCGACGTCCTGAAACCTCATATTATACGTTGCTTTAGGTTCGTCATTCACCCTGACGAGCCCTCATTAATTAGTAATTGATGAAAAGTGAACAACATTATTTATTATAACTTTTCCATCTGAATGTACTCTTTGATTACGTGAATTTGCGCTACGCATTTCAGTAGCCTCTGAGAATGACAATAACGCGACTCTACGAATCCGCGCCACGTGCGTCGTTTGTGTACTGGCGAAATTGACAGATGCTTTGGGTCCCATGTTACCGTAAGCAAAGTTTAAATATCAATTTCGAACTCTTCCAAAATGTTGTGTAATATTCCCATTTCTTTTGTTATATTATCAGATTCATGATTTTCCATTTTTAAGTGATTGAAAACTGTTGAAACATTTGTGTCGTAATTTCTGCCCGTTTGTCTTATATAAAATTTCTCACAATCTTCATAATAAATTTTACATACGCCTGTTAATCTGTATAATGGTATTTTTTTTATACTGAAACCATTTGACGTTTTCATATTGTGTGCAGTTCTGTATGCGAATCAACTGTTATCATTTTTAATAATGTGTTCATCTAGTAAGGTGTTCGTCCTATATAAGTTTGTGGTATGTATTAGATTTTTCTTTTTTATAACGTATCTTTTGATTGTTTTATGTGATTCAAATTATACTACGACTGCTCCTCCTTATCGAAAAATACAGGACTTATGGGCTGTATAATTACACTATAACACTAATTTCGCATGTAAGCGATGTATAAAGATTGGATATTAGTGCTGAGGCTTCCATTTCTGTATATGCCTGGCGTAAAATGGCCCTGTATCAATTTATTGCATTCCAAGAGCTTTCTCCAAAGCTACAAAAAGTACAGACGTAGGATTTCTTTTCCTTAACATGTCTTTTACGTCGAAGAGCCTGTAAAGATTAGGTTCTACAAATTTTTCAGTGATCGATACACTTATTGAAATGCTACTTAAGTATCTGGAATGATGATTAAATAAACGAAGACAATCAGTTTGTTAATTAAACATCATTTTCTGTTTTATATTAACAATGTAACCTACCGACATATGTCAACATTTGCCATTATTTGGTGATTTAATTGTCCCTTATTTACAACTTTCTGTAGTAACTGATGTAGCCTAAATGCGTGTGAATACCGTGGAAGGAAGGTAAAATATTCACATTAATTATTATTATACATGTATATGAAGTGACGTCAAGATTATTTTTGGAAATCTCCTCGAAAGTGGAGGACACGAATGTATGTGTTTTCAAGCGCAGGAAATTTATTGGTGTGTTGTCTAGGAGTGAGAACAGCGTGAAAACCTATAGTAACTGTGCTATCTAACGGTTCAACAAATATTTTTACTTGCGAAGTTTGCAGCCTTAAGTGTGTTGCTGAAAGTCATTCCACAATGCTACTATGCTTCATCTACTGCCACGCGTGTTACATTTACAGAGAGGATAATAAAAATCCCATATTTTGAAACTGAATAGTTTTGTTTATTTATAAAATATTCCGATCTGTAATTGCAAATGAATGTTCTCGTTTATGTATAAAACTATCAGCTGCGAAATACGAAATTTTTTTATCTACATGAAAAATATGAAGTCATTTCATCATTAGTATTACGATTATTTACTCGAAGTAACATCAAGCCATTACCAGTTGAAAAGCTTCGGTAATTAACAATTAAGATCCCTACGAACCATACCCGACTCAATTGTTTGGAGAATCTAATTGCTGTGCACAAAAGAGCTACAGAAGTTTTCCACGTACCTGAGTGTTTATAACGTATATCTTGTGAATTATATGTGGTACAATGATATAATTAGGCAGGTAAATTCAGTGATATACGAGGATAATCTCTGTAAAAATCGTTGTCAATAGCGTCGATAAGAAAGTCATAATAAATTGAAAGTTTTTAGAGAGTGATCGAAAAAGCAATAAGCGATTAACTTTTAACCTTTCGTTTAGTTAAGGAATATTTAATTTAAAAAATTTCGAAAAGGTTTGAAATTACATATAAAAGTTTGGGTAAAATTTTCTGGATAAACGTAGCACATCAAATTAGAATAAAGTCCAAATCGATGGCTACCTCTGCCATCATCTTGAAGGGCTTCGTCTGGCCTCTTTTTATATTGTTAAATTCTTAAACAATCGTTATTTCCATGCGTTGCACTGGTGTGTATTTATCATTTTGTTAGTCCATGTCCAACTTATGTTTTTATGGCTTTCCGCCCTACTTTCTATCCATTTTAGTTTCGTTTCATGCAGCTCAATCCTGTATTATGTGTCCTACAGTAATATTAGGAATAACAGGAAACTGTCTGCAAAATGTTTTGTGGATAGTAGTAGCCCTTAGTAGTAAAGACGTAACACTTTACAACCTCATGCATATTGGGAGGGGGCTGGATTTAATGCTCTCCATTGTTTTTGACGTTATTTCTTCTGAAATGTGTGTCGCACTATGCTATTATTTTAATGGTACATTAACTGGTATTTGTGCATACTACTTGCAAAATATGTCGAGAACAGAGTTAATAGTAAAGCCGTAATAAATAGAAACGTGGTGCCTGATGTGGCCGTTTTTATAAAGCGAATTATTTATGACATCAGATGGCATGAAGTATGTGTAGTCTTATGACGTAACGTCGTGAGTACGTCCATTAGTATGTGTATATTGTCTGTCAAATGTTTGACACGAATACAAATGACGCTGCACAAGTAATAAATTGTAGCGTTATGCTGAATGCCGCAATGGGCAGTGGCAAAGCAGTAAAGGATTAACTCCTTTCCTTTCATCATTTTGTTCGGGATGTCAGCTACAGAAATTTCGTAAAGGTTCGAAATTAGGTGGTAAATTTTGTTGCAACTCATTAAGTGCGTTCATTCTTAAATAGTGGACGACAAAAGTATCATTATTCACGCATTGCGTGATGGGGCAGTTTTTGTGATTTTCATTACGATGTCATATGTCCATAAATGTCATAAGTGGTTCTTATCCCACAGGGTCTGTTGTCTGATAGTAAGGAATATGTGTAATAAGTTTGGTTGAATTCGAGCCATTAGCTTAGGAGAAGATATGGATCTTACATTCTTACAATTGTCTATTTTAATATTATGTATTATCTGCAACTACCTACTTTGACAGGTGTTTCATTTTGTAACGTATTTGTCCTTGTACTTTAAACAGTGAGTTCAATCCTTGTTGTTCGATTATGGCAGTTGCTACAAAAGAATTCGTTTAAAAGTCACAGCTGTAACTTCTAATTATTTGTAAGTTTTTTTAGAATAATATGTTTTTTGTTTCATTAATCCTAAAAACTCCGGCGGTGACAAGTTTAATGCCGTCGATTTAATTTTAGCATGTAGTTGGTGTTTTTCCTTTTAATTTTTTTGGTGCATTCATTCTCCCAACCGATACACTAAAGATTATATATAGGCATTGCAAGACTGTCACTTCCTTCTCGACCTTCACGGCTCGTATAGTTGTTTCCAGTACTTGAGCTTCCACCTCTTCATTTAGACGCAAATTACTCGCTCTCGGTGTTATTCTTCTATTGCCTGTCTGTGTATTTGTTTCTCTGTTCCTCGTAACCTTTCCCTGATATTGTTGTGTTTCCCTTTAAAATTCAAGTTGCTCTATAGTCTGATTATTTATGAATCGATGACAGTTTTCTAAAAGCAATGTCTACATATCATTCTTCAATAGATTCAATTTCAATAAGTGTTGAGAAAGCGAAAATTTTTCTTTCACTTTGGGATTGTTTCTGATAGTTTTCAAAATTTTTGGAGCACTCCAGATTATTCAAGGACACACACATAGAATTTATTATAAGTCGACAACTTTCAACCAACTTATATTCCTCTCCAAAATTACTATCGACGTCGAATCGCTATAATACACAACGGTAGAGTTGGAAGTACAACTACAATCATATACTATTTATCTGCGTTGTGTAATTTTAGCTGCAGAGCCAAATCTAGATGCACACAAATAGAATTTTATGTAAGTCGATAACGTTTAACCGCAATACCTTCCATCCCTCGACCATAATAGTGTACAACGGAAGACTGACTACTACTACCACATACAAAAACCATACCTCTCAAACGGCTTTTAATAAAATTACGTGGTTATGGTATATCTGTGCACCGCACAGTGTTAGATTGCCCGAGTATGAATCCCCGTTAGGTCCTAGGATTTTTATCTGTCATTTTTCACTTCTTTCACCTCTGGCAGTATTGCTCATGTGAAAAATGCCGAGTAGCACCGTGGTTCGGAACCCTCGAAAAACTGTAGGTCCCCCTGTAACTGGCTGGGTAAGTCAGTTCGAAGGTCGGAGGGAGGTAATGGCATACCACCTCCAAACAGGACCATGCCTAGTAAAGCACTTTGGTGTTCAAACCAATCTTCGGATTGTTGACTGATTTACCTTTTTACCTTATGGTATATCGCCACAAATTTCCTGTTAGATAGGACACAGTTTGTAGTAATATATTTAAATCTAGATCTCTTAAATTCACTTCTTTTTTTAGTGCTGTATGTTGTTTGTAGTGTGCGGAAAGTGCGACTTTTGAGAATAAAAGTATTGCCACACTCTAAAAGTATTTCATTACGGAAAGAACATGAAAGCAACGGGAGAAGCGTGTGAATTATGGGTTTTTAGGACGGGACAATTTACTTTTACAGTAATCTCAATAACTAAGACATACCAAGTTAAATGGTAATAAAAAATTAACCAAATATACTCGCACAACAAAAAATGCAAATAAGTACCATTACCAATGAAAGAAATACTTTATTGTTTTATAGTTGTCACATACAAATAAGCAGGAAAGAGTTATTATTGGTTCTACAGTTTAGTTACTTGTCTCTAATTTATATTTTGGCAGACGAATGTAGTCATTTAGGAGTTCGGTATTTTAACATAAATATTCAGAAAATGAGTTTTTGTTATAAGTATTTCATTCACAGTTTAGACACTAAATCTGTTTTTTTTTTATCAGCAAAAACAACGTATTAAACTGCAAATATTTGCACCAGATGTCTTCAGATGCAAGTAAGTTAAAAATGAGAGCCCAGTTTTTACCAACTCGCTTCACAGTTGTCAATTAATAAATTTTACTTTCACATATTTTTTAAAATATGGTTCACTTCCTCCAAAAACTTATCTTCACATTTTTCTTTCAAAATATTTTCATCAAACTGCGGTAAAGTTTTAACACTTTACTGAACAGTCTTCCAAAGGAGAAGATATTTCTCATGAAGTCGGTAAAATTGTTTCAGAACATGAAATGGGCAAACCCATATCGGTATATCATCAATTAACGTCTTAGACGTAAAAGAGGACGTTTAGCATGCCATCTTCCAGCAATGAACTAATTAAATTGGTGAATTTTTATATTCAGCAAACCAGGATTGCAGTAGTGCCGGCCACAACGCAACGTCACACCAAGAGTTCATAAGTTAAGCGCTTTTTTTATTTGTTATTACTACCTAAATTGTACAACTAACCTGCGGGCTGTTTCATGGAACAGACAGCCTAGTTGGTGAGCAAGAGGTGCAGATTACAAGAAACACACACACACAGAAACAGAATATAACCGCACTAGCTGGAAACCAAGTAAGCCCGTGTATTTTATTATTCTAATCTTCTTTCAGTCAATATCCTCTTTCGTCTCTCAGCCCATATTCTCCATCTGTACCTAGCCTGCCATGTAACATACGAAAAAATACATCAGTCAATACTCAAAGTGATCGGTCGAACATTATAGCAGTATTAGGCACAAACATACCACCATTGGCATGTTCATTAATATGTTATAAAGTCTTTCCGTTGTGGTCTTTAGCCATGAGACTGGTTTAATGCACCTCTGCACCTTACTCTATCCTGATCAAGCCTCTCCTTCTCCTCATAAGACCTGCAACCCGTATCTATTTGAAACTGCTTACTGTTTTCGTCTATAGTTGACTGCACATCTCATAGGACAGCATTACATAGTACCAACCAAAGAAATTGAAACAACTCGCCTTCTTCACTTTTACTTAAAGCCTATTTTCTGAAATATATGGAACGGTTAGTTTTCGTCGGGCAACGGGACACTCTGGTTAAATAAGGAACGATCTCGTAAAATGCGGGACGTCTGATCATCCTAATCTACCAGTTAGTGTCACGAATCCTGTCGCAAGACCAACATGATGATGACATGCCGGTTTGTGGTGATATCATTATTGTGCGGACGATGTTCCGACGTTTCTCAACCGGCTGATAACTGTAGAGGAAATATAGTGTTTCCTTTACGATCCACGAAGACGATCAGCCACATGGAATGAGGCAGCGTGTGGAACACACAGAGTGGCGTGAGTCCCTATCCTTTAGGCGTGAAGTCTCAGAACTTTTCAGCTGTTCGTATTCAGCCAGGAGTTGTATGAAACAGCCAGAAACGAAGTTTGAGTTGTAAGACGCGGGGCCGAGTGTCTCGGGTACTTGCCTGCGGTACGGGTGGCCCTCGGCGTGCTGGGACTGCGGCCGCGGAGCTCCGCCTGCTCGCTGCTGCCTGCTGGCTGGTGGATGACCGGCAGTCGGTAGACAGCAGGCGGTGCGCCATCGACCACTAGCTGTCACGCGGCTGCCACCGGACAACGGACAGACATCGACCGCCGCAAATATCTCCAGCCGGCCAGCGCACGCACACTCTGCCAGAGTGACCGCATTACTCACGACCTCGACCGTATTACACCGAGGAGCGCACTCCGAAAACTTTGAAATTTTATCCATCTGTTCAGCAAATGAGGCGTCTTAAATAGTTCGATTTTGCATTAAATTCCGAACTAATGTACACTCCTAGCCATTAGAATTGCTACACCACGAAGATGACGTGCTACAGACGCGAAATTTAACCGACAGGAAGAAGGCGCTTAAAAGATGCAACAGAACTACTAAAGAAACTGCGTACACTACGCTTGTCCGTCCTTTTATGGAATATTTCTGCCCAGTGTTGGATCCTTATCAGGTGGTTTTGACGGAGGACATCGAAAGAGTCCAAACGAGGGCAGCTCGTTTCGTATTGTCGCGATACAAGGGAGACAGCGCTACTGAAATGATACAGGATGTGGGATGGGAATCATCACAACAACGTGGGCTGCGGCGTGGGCTGCTTACGAAACTACAATCGCCAACATTCTCCTCCGAATGCGAAAATATATTATTGATTCCCACTTACATAGGTAGAAATGATCATCAGAATAAAATACGAGAAATCAGAGCCCGAACGGGGAGATTCAGGTGTTCTTTCTTCCCGCGCGCTATTCGAGAATGGAATGGGAGATAAATTAGTATAACGGTGGTTCGACGAACCCTCTGCCAGGCACTTCAATGTGATTTGCAGAATATCCCATGTAGATGTAGATGCTGTGATATGCAGATGATTGGCTTTTCAAAGCATTCATTCAATGGTGGCGCCGGTGGCGAGACCTACAGCGTGCAGACTCGAGGAAAGTTTCCAACCGATTTCTCATACACAAACAGCAGTTGACCGGCGTTGCCTGGTGAAACGTTGTCATGATGCCTCGTGTAGGGAGGAGAAATGCATACCATCACGTTTCCGACTTAGATAAAGGTCGGATTGTAGCTTATCGCGATTGCGGTTTATCGTATCGCGACATTGCTGCTCGCGTTGCTCGCGATCCAAACGTCTCTTTCATTTTCCTGTAGCCTGTATCTATCTTTTTTCTAGTTATCCATCCTTCTACGGACTTGCATTTGTCCTCTAACTATTCCTGCTTATCCAATCTGCACTTCCTGTGAACCGTCCACCGTCTGTACTTTCTTTTGCCTGCTTCACTTTCTGCATTGTTTTATTTCACTTCACATCAATTAAGTTCAGTATATCCTGTGTTATCTAATGATATCTATTATGCATTTATGCCTTGTCCTTCTAATTATATGACTGTGGCCTTCATTACTGCGTGTCTCAGAACTACCTATTCTTCTTCAACTGTATTACTTTCACCCACTTCACTCAATCCTTGCCTGATGCTCTCTCTGAAACTCTCAACAAATTCTGGTTCCTTTTCTACGTTTTTCTAGTTTCTTCAGTAATCTACAGTGCATAAGCAATACTTTACGGTAAGGGTATATATCTGGCCCTAGATATGTGTAGCAGTTTAAAACCGGGTTTCTAAATCTATTTATTACCATTACAAAATCAATCCGGGACCTTCTGGACTTCACTGGCCTCTTTCTGGTTTACAACTTTCTTTCCTGATTCTTAAATCGTCTGTGATAATTAAATTGTGTTCTGTGCAAAGTTATGCCATGCGATATCCTCTTTCATTCCTTTTACCGATTCCATAATCACCTACTATATTTCCTTCTCTTCCTTTTCCTATTTCGAGTTCCAGTCCTCCTTCATAATCTATTCTCCCCCCCCCCCCCACGCCATAAGTGTCCAAGTAGCTTCTTTTATCTATCAGACATTTCTTTCAGTCTCCTTGTCATAGGCACATATAGTTGGAATATAAACTTATACTACTGTGATGGGTGTTGGCTTCGTGTCTATGTTGGATACGACAATACCGTTGATAGTGTATTACCCGCATTCTTATTTTCCTATTTATTATTAGACTTACTCATACGTGACTCCTCAGCTGATTTTGTATTTATAGCCCTCTACTTACCTGACCAGAAATCCTGTTCATTCTGCTACTCCCTTTCCATAATTCCCACTACATCTCACTTTAACTTATTCGTTTCCCTTGTCAGATTTTATATCTCACCGAATTAATGGATAAAGGTTTACGCTCCTATTCGTGGAATGCTTATTTTGTTTTTCCTGATTACGAAATCCGCTCGAAGGTCCAAATGGGGCGCTGTTTTAACTCCGGAATATGTTACCCAACAGGATGCCGTCATCATATATTCATACAGTACAGGTGCATGTCCTTGGTAAAAATAACGTCTGCAGTTTCCCTTTGATTTCAGTCATTCCACGTAACTCTACGGAATATCTACTGTAGCTGACGTTACAAGGCTAGCTCAATCAATCATCCAGACTGTTCCCCTGAAACTACTGAAAAGACTGATCTCCCCCTTCAGGAACCACACGTTATCAAGTCTCCCCATAGAGGATGGGTTGCACTTACGTTACGGCTATCTGCATCGCTGGGGTACACAATCTACCCTAACTTGAGATTTTCTGCGGGTCATAGGAGAGTGGAAATTTTTGGTAACTAGTGTGAGGGTTCTATATGGAGGTATAATTTATTTCATTTCGTTTAATTAATTATTAGACAGATTTTGTGCGCGAGCCGGCGACAAATACTTCTTTAGGCACGGCTAGGCAGATCGCCGACAGCAAGATACGCTGTAGTTTCCATCGCCGAGACGCAACATATGGCGTCAGCCGAGGAGGTGGGCTAACGAAAGCTCCAGATCGTTGCTGTCGTGAGATATTCCGTTGGGCCGCCGCGCCTATAAGCCGGGTAGTCCCAAAACTATGGCGCCAAGTTATCATTTTTTAATTTATTATTATTTATTATTTAACAATGTTTAGTGGCATACAGGCTGTAGTAGCAGCCTATGGGTCATCAAGAGTCGGTGCTGATAATGTTACTTCGTTTAATAGTGTTCAGATAACTAAATAAATGAATAACTAGATCTTTAACGAACACTTCCGAACATGTACGAAGACACACGAAATTTGGTAGGAGGTCTCGGCTGCGCGCCACTGTCGTCAGTCGGCGCTACCTAGGACCTAATCCGTACCAGACAAGTAGGAATATGCTCTCAGTATCCGCAGTAAAATTAAAATTGTTCAGCACTGTATTATGAAGAGCCTAGCAATAAAGCCCCATAATTGGCAACACGAATTTTATTCAGAAGAAATACCTACCCGTAACTCCTACACGTCGGCTCACAAGTCTGACTCGGGGGTGGGTCAGCTTATTTTTCAGATCCTGGATGGGAAGTGTGGGCCGGTAAATCCGCACGCCCCTACACCATCTTCTACGGACGCCTAAGTACGCCTACAACTCCAGTATAGGTTTAGTACTAGGAGGGTTTTTTGCACTAGGCTATATAATATTGAACAGATTATAAGAAGATAAATATCAAAGGACAAACAGGAAAGTCAATGACGAAACTCCAAAGTCAGCACAGTTAAGTATCATTTAAAGTGTATATAAATTACATTTTAGAAATATGTGCTAATGTACAAAAACATTCTCCAGCTGTGACCTAAGGTCTACAGTTTTGCTTTCATTGCTCTTCTTCAGCTGATGCGAGGAACTGAAGCTGAAACAGAGAACCTACACAAAATTAACCAGGCACTTTCTCCACTCTATAAGTGGTTGAGTTTACAAATTAATAAACTCATGTCTCATTGAACGTTCTATAGTTCGAACTAACGTTGATATTAGTGAAAATATTACGTACAATTTGCTAATTAAATCTTCTTAAAAACTCACCAGTTTGAAACATAATTAACGTACTGTAAGTTTACTTTGCAGTACAGGTGGATGACTGGGAAGTGGGTAATAAACAGAATGAATCTGTAGCACTAAAATATGTTTTATTTTTGCTTTACAATATGAATACATCAGATACGTTCGCAAAAAATGCTACATAGTTAGTCAGTAATTCAGTCCAATGTAAGGAGAGTATCACACTTGTGGCAATGTTGAGAATATTGTTGTTTCAACTGATATGTGGAGCATCTGAACACGATCCAAAAGGAGAACCAATTGGACCACTAAATAGACACTCGTTTGGCAGAAAACATTCCGTAACAACGCCATTCATCGTAAGCTGAGTACAGGACTTCAGTTTTTTTATATGATTTTGGCTTGCCAGTTATACTGGAATAATACTAAACTCAGACGCTGTTAATAGTTTCATGGTATAGTTTTTGTTTCCTAATATAGGAAACAGTAGAGTTACCTCATAATAAACATTTCAAACATTGTGAAGTGTGATACGTCAGTTTGTCATAGTAAAATATTATGGTTTTTGTACGATATACATTTTGTTTGAAGAATATATGAAAAATGTAAGAATACATTAATTAATCAATACCAAGTGGACACATGAATACAAATTTTCATATCAAAACGAACTTAACAGTAATTTCAAACGATACCAACTAACACTAATATAATTTGGTACATTACAGAGACGATTCATTGTATGGGCGAACAGAGTAATTTACTGAAGAGATCGATACTTACATACAAAAATACTGATTGTACTTGCCGTGTATAGAAGGTATACAATAATGTATACCTTAGTGAACGTTTCTAACGTGAACATGGACACTATCCTGTTGTGCACTCCATTATTGGAACAAATAAATTTTCAAAATTACTTCAATCATTTGTTGGAAATTCCAGTTGTTCGCCAATTTGTTCAATAATACAAAGCAAACAAAGTAACTGGAAAAAGCTTACGTTGTATATAAGGGAAGTAATATTAATACAATAAAGGAGGAAAGTCTGTCAAAATATCTTACCTCAAGAAATAGACAAGTTGATTGTATGTGCATGAGGCACCTCCTAGGACGCGAGTAAATGAACGAGAGGGATAAAAGTAAGGTCAGATGTAAATTAGAATTGTTAGGTATGTTACTGAGCTAGCATGGTGTAGCAGACAGTAAAAATGAAGAGTTTGAGACAATGTAGAGAAGATGAGTATAGTATCAACTGTAGAAGATTTAAACTGTAACATGAAATCACTAGTAATACATTTTACCGAAACAAATCTGACAAAAGCTGTCAGTTCTACAGTTGTTGGAGATAATCATTAGTTTATTACTCTACGTTAGGAGTGAGAAAATGATTAACTGCACTCACTATTGTGCTTTCGAAATTCTCTTCAAGCTCAGAAATACTCTGAGTAATTACGTATTTCCTGTTCTATAGGTGTATATGTGTGTGTGTGTGTGTGTTTTAAAGAGTGACACATCATTTCTTATCCATCCATTAAGTTAACATCCAGTTCTTTCTTTTATAAACAATTACATTTTGTAGGATATTTTTCTTATAGCTCATTTACACTAGATTAGAACTGAGTAGTAGTCCATCTCTTACACTTCAGTTACACTACGATAGAAATTAAAAGTTGTCCACTAGCAGCCAGGAGAAGACGCCGCACGAATGAGTCTTTCAATGGGACGGAGTCGGATCGACGATGGGGTACTGCAGAATTGATTGAACGGTGATATAGTTGAAGGTGCCAGGTTCAAAATGTTCAAATGTTTGTTAAGCTTATGGGACTTAACTACGGGGTCATCAGTCCCTAAACTTACAAACTACTTATGAACTACTTACGAACTAGGACGGCACAAATATCCATGCCCGAGGGGGGATTCGAACCCCCGACCGTAGTGGCCGTGCTGACCGTGACTGGAGCGCCTCAGTCACCTCGGCCACCGCGGCCGGCGAAGGTGCCAGGTATCTCACTTTAAAGCCGATCTTCCTGGTGGGTCCTTTTTGCACATATAATGCTCACAAGTGAACGAATTTCGAAATGGTATTAGTTTCCAAAACAGTTCAGTAGCTAGTAGCTGAAACACAACATTCAAGGATAATGCATAGTTTTGGTGTGGTTTCAATACTATGGTGCAAGAGTTCTGTTTTTCTTATCCTTTTTCATCTTCTTGCCCTACTTTCACTTCTGATTACCGGTATTAACAGACGCTAGATAAAAACATTTGATTTCATGCTGCAACATTTTTAAAATGTAATTTGTAGTTTGCATATTCTGAATTCTCATAAATAATCACATGACAAGACTCTTCAGTGCCACATTTTGATCAAACGTATTGCTTCACGGCGTAAAGGTCACTAAGGGATACGGTTTGCCGTGCACCTGATTAAAGATGTCTGTCGGTAGGCGAAAATTGTTGCTCCGTGAAGTGACAGTACAGTTGCGTGCAACTATATACAACCTGCAAATTGTCACCTCAGATTAACTTTTATATGTATAATTTTATTAATGATTTACAATTTACAGGTTTTTTTATCAATATTTCTGTTCCTACTTGTTATTTTGCATCACCAATGTAGTACAGACAGACGATCAGGTTATTAAAATTTTGATGGGTAAACTATTTCATAATTCTCGGAAGTACTGGTTTTTCGTGCGATAATTCGGAAGCAATAAACTAGCATCCAGCCAAAATTCACTAGTGTTGTTCCTTACTTTTCGGTCTTATTCATCATCGTTATTCTGACACAAACCCAATTTTTGGTGACTTGTTTGGAACTCACGACTCAGGACACACCAGTCAATACCGTACTCACTCGATGACTCACAACTACGATAACTGGTGCCATTATAATAGCAGTTAAATTCAACTCATCCCCATTTTTCAGACAATACCTCGCGATAAAGTTCCACCAGGTTGAATGGCATTAGGGAGAGATAGCAGGCATCTTAAACTAAACAATGTTTTTAGTGAACAGTACTCAACGGTTCGATGTATCAAAAAAGAAAAAAAAAGTTGCGAAGCCCACTAAAAGTTGTAGTAATCTGTATTTATCGACAACCATTTTCGGTCACTATCTTCAAATCACCTACAAATACTAACAGGAAAATGTGTAAGAAATGCTACTTTTTAAAAGAATTAGCAGATACTCAGTGATCATATCATTTTAAAGGAAGGTGCCTTACCGCCAAGTACATAATAATTGTCAGGTGAAAAATCTACAAGAAAGTTAAAAATGCAACATGCAATAAGTAATTAAAAATAGTTTAGTGTCCTTACATCATACCTGGACTGAGCACACGACAGTTGTCATCTATATACCTCTGCAAAAGGGCGCTAAGTTGCCGAAGCGCGTTAGAAATCAATATATATATATATATATATATATATATATATATATATATATATATATATATATATATATATATATTATCAAGAATTCAGACAGTTGTTGAGGTTGGACAAAATACTGAAATTAGTACACGTTATAGATATATGCAAAGACGCCATGCATACTTTTCTTTTATTCATGTCTGCATTGTCTTAGACATATTTTAATCGTGACCAAGTCCACAAATTAACATTCAGTTCCATCGTTCAGCAGACTGACGTAACAAAATCTTAGCATAAAATAACACGCTTGACGGTCCTACCAGCATGCTCTGCTTTGTTATTTTTATGTGGCTTCCTCTCATGTATTAATTTTATTCACGTGTGTACAAACACCCACGCGGATAGCCGAAAACGCTAATGCGGAGAGACGATCCGAGCCGGGCTCGAATGTCTGCCTTTTGAACCGTCTTCGTGGGCTGGTGAAGCAATTATCCGGCATGTGGTTTCTGGGTGTTTTCCACAACCAGCTAGGTGCATTCTGGGCTGGTACCCAAAGCCCGACTCAGATACACACTAGCAAACATTTCGAAAACGGTTCGACACTCGAACATCAAATGTACATTAGGTGCAGGCAAATTGAGTATGTTATTTCTCCTTCCAGAATGGAGTTAGGTGGCGGGTGAAGAGCGGAGGAGCTAGGAAGATCATTCAGGCACAAAATGAGTCCTCACCCAAAACCATAGACATAGATATTGGAATTTATGCACCTCTGTTTACTGAGGTATCACTGCAGTTTTCTGAAAACAAACCCAGCTGATTCAGTCGTTCATTTATGACCTGAATACAGCTTGTGTAAAATGTAGAGGTAAGCAGAACAGAAGATGTTTGAAGTAAAACTTCTTATAATTTCAGCTGTAACTGTGCAACTTCATTTCTCAACCGGTATCACTCATCATCAGATACTTATCTCATAATAGGCAGACTTACGCCACCTGTATCTGGAGTTGACACTGAAATTTAGGTTGCCTATCTTAAGGTGCTTTACATACTTACGTGGCAGTTTAATTTTCGATGTGAATCATCAAGACCGTTCAGCTGTATACTTGCAACTTTATTTCTCCACGGGTTTCAGTTCTTACAAGCATCATCACTGGAGGAAAACCTGTACAGTGGAGAATTAACACGATGTTAAAATGAAACAGGACGAGCTCATAATGTCCTGTAGAAAAGGAATATTACAACGAAGCGAGTACAACTAAGAAACCTCTTTGTGACATTCAATCACTATATAGCATTATGATCACGTCCTTTTTGATGTAACATCGTGTTGATTCTCCATTGTGCAACATTTTCTCCAGTGATGATGCTTGTAATAACTGAAACCTGTAGAGAAATAAAGTTGCATATGTAAGGCTGATGGGTCAAGATCATTTATTTAAAAATGAAACTGCCACAGAATATGTGTCATGCAAACAAAAGTACAGCGTCAACCGCGGATACGATTTGCTTATTTATAAGTGGAATTTTTGGCCTCTTCTTATTTCGTCCAATTTGTATATCAAAACTTGCACACGTAAATACAATATGTCCCTAACATCTTTATGCATGTTGTATTTTCAAAATTTAGTTGCGTGCTGTCACTGACAATAGTCATATACCTAGCACCGAATAACGTTCATCCAACATAATGTATCTCTGATTATCTGCTATACATAATATTAAACATAAATTATTTTGACATGTACTGCATGGCTGTAGTAACGAGCCCCTACTCATAAAGATCAACTAGGGGCTGCAACTATGGCATGACAGCGAAACTTTTTAGATACGCTAAGTAATAATGCACAACACATTTACACTGATAAAACAGCCCTAATTTTAGCTGCAAAGCGTAAATCTAGTCCTGTCTCCAGTGCTCATGTTAAACACATTCTATTATCGACGGTTAAAATAAAATCATACATTTCTCACATTTTTGACATATTCTGCCTATGATTTTTGATCTTTTCCGTATAGCAACGTTTCTGCATGTGAACCTTCATATTTTCACGGCAGTTGCATTTATGTGGAACGAATTTACATTGAAAGAAATTAGTTTCAATTTTGACCATTAGGTGCAAATGTGACACTATGTAAGCAATATAACCACATATAAATGTTAAATAAAATTATGGCTAATCAGACATAATCATTTTCTTTAGCTGAAGTTTCGGCTTTATATAGTTCAGCCATTATCGAGGCGAATCTAAAGACCAGTAGACTTTCGGCAGAGTGTTCTCGTCTACTTCCTATACTATGGGAGCGCAGCAAACTGACGGCAAAGATCTATAAAGCTGTACTTACCTCCATGGAGATTATGTATAATCATAATCCTGTGGTTAACTTTGACAGCAGAGAAGTACAAAGTTGTAATGCCATTTATGGAGGTTATATGTAATCACACTCTTGGTTGATAAGATTGCATTACGGCTTCGTACTTCTCTACCGTCAGAATTAACTACCGGGTTATGATTATATATAATCTCCATGTAGGGCACAACAGTTTTAATCGTCTTGTTACGCTTACACAGTATAGAAGGTGAACGGGAACACTCTGACGACAGTCTACTAGTTTTCAGATTCCTATGATGGCTAAATGATGTACAGCCGAATTGTTAGCCAAATAAAATGGTTGTGGCTGATTATCCGTAATTTTGATTTCACATTTCTATGTGATTATATTGTTTCCATGGTGCTGCATTTGCCACTAATGGTCAAAATAGAAACTAATTTCTTGCAGTGTAAATCCGTTACACATAAATGCATTGGCATATTTACCAGTTTTCGCTGCCATATAATAACTACTGCCCACACTGCAGGCCCATGAGTTGTTACAGATTAATTATGATAACCATGCTGTAGCACTTCTTACACATTTCTGTTCATCTGTAAGTTACTTGAACAAAATGTAGCCGAAATTCGACCGAATCTAGATCAAAATTCACAGGAACTTCTCCGAAACTGGATGTAAACTCAACCGAAACTTGATCTAAACTCAACCGAAGATCGATCGAAACTCGACCGAAACTCGACCGAAACTCGACCGAAACTCGATCGGAACTCGACGAAAATTTGCTGTCGACAAATGAACAGAAGTTGATGCAGATTCTGCTGGGTTAGTTATTTGTCACCGGTCAGTCCCTTCTCCGACCCGTCTACCCCTAGCCATTTGCCAGTGGACTGTGGACGGTCGCGCACAGTGGACGTCCTGACGTCTTCGTGGACGCGGCCTGCCGCCTAGGGCTTGGCCCCGTTGGTCTTCTTGTGGGAGGAGTGTCCGCCCTTCTTGGCGTACTGCGACGAGTGCTGGTGCTTGCTGGAGCGGCCGCCGTGGCCGGCGTGGCCGCTCTTGTCGCTGGACGCGTGGCCCTTGCCGCTCTTACCCGAGGACCCGTGCTGGCCCTGCGAGCCGCCCTTCTGTAACACCAGGACAAACGGCGTTGACAGGCAGAATTTTCTGTGCAAGTTTATTTATTTTTATCTATCCACTACGCGAGTTCTGATATTTGTAGTCACAACATTACAAGTTTTACTTCGTAATTTGGTTCTTACAGCAGTAGCACTGTGCAGCATATACATGGTGTCCCACTCAACTGTTACACCCCAGATATCTCTGAAACTACAAGAGATATTGAAAACGGATTTTTACGGTCATGAACGTACGACAGGGGCTTATGAAAGTAGGTACAATGAGACACTCTAAAACGTGAAGAAATATTATTTTCGACACAGACTTATGTTTTATTTTTTTTTAAATGGATACCCCATATTATTTCTTAAGCAATCGATAGTTTGAAAAATCACAAAAAGAATCGCGTTGGTTGCGTCAATTACATCCGGAGAAAATGCTTTGACGGTTGAAACACATGACGAGCGGTGCTAGCGCGTGTTCGGGGCTCAAGCAAGACTCACGGTTGAGTCTTGGACATCCGCTAGCAGCGCGCCTCATGTGTTTCAAACGTCGGCTTCGCTTCACAGTTTCTCCGGATGTAACTGACGCAACCAACGCCATTCTTTTTGTGTGATTAAGCCCCTGCCGTACGTTCATGACCGTAAAAGTGGCTTTTCAATATCTGTTGTAGTTTCAGAGATATCGGGGGTGAAACAGATGAGTGGGACACGATGTATACGAGACAGGTGAGCCGCGGTGGAGTAGCTGAGCGGTCTAAGGCGCCTCGCTGCGGAGCGGGCGGTTTCTCGCCTTCGGAGGTTCGAGTCATCCCTGGGGCTTGGTTGTGTGTGTTTGTCCTTAGGTTAGTTTAAGTAGTTTGTAACCTACGGACTGATGACCACGCAGTTAGGTCCGATAGATTTACAAACATTTGACAATTTTTTTTCAGACAGGTGAAATACCTTTAGACTTAAAAAATGTAATAATTCCAATTCCAATAAAAGCAGCTGCATACATGAGTGAATATTAAAGAACTATCAGTATAATCACTCATGGTTGAGAAATTGTAACACAAATTACTTACAAAAGTACCGGTATTTGAACACACATATGTGATACAGGTGAAATACCTTAAGCATTCAAAAAGAATGTAATAATTCCAATTGCAATAAAAGCAGCTGCATACATGAGTAAATATTGCTGAACTACCAATACAATCAGTCATGGTTCAGAAATAGTAATACAAATTGCTTTCAAAAGTAAGTGAAATCTGATACAAGCCGACCATGGGAAGATCACTTTGGATTTAGGAGATATGCACGAAAACGCAAGGCAGTGTTAAAACTGTTCAAATGTTTGTAAACATATTGGACGAAAGTGCTATGGTTATCAGACCCTAGACTTACAAAATACTTAAACTACCGGATGATCAAAAAGTCAGTATAAATTTGAAACTTAATAAATCACGGAATAATGTAGATAGAGAGGTAAAAATTGACACACATGCTAGACCCGTGAAAGATCCCTTGCGCACGTCGTTTGGTGATGATCGTGTGCTCAGCCGCCACTTTCGTCATGCTTGTCCTCCCAGGTCCCCAGACCTCAGTCCGTGAAATTATTGGCTTTGGGGTTACCTGAAGTCGCAAGTGTATCGTGATGGACCGACTTCTCTAGGGATGCTGAAAGACAACATCCGCTCCAATGCCTCACCATAACTCCGGACATGCTTTACAGTGCTGTTCACTACATTATTCCTCGACTACAGCTATCGTTGAGGAATGATGGTGAACATATTGAGCATTTCGTGTAAAGAACATCATCTTTGCTTTGTCTTAATTTGTTGTTATAATTACTGCTTTTCTGATTAGATGAAGCGCCATCTGTCGGACATTTTTTGAACTTTTTTTGTTCTAATAAAACCCCATGTCATTCCAAGCATGTGTGTCCATTTTTAGCTCTCTATCTACATTATTCCGTGATGTATTAAGTTTTCAAATTTATACTGACTTTTTGATCACCCGGTAACTTACACTAAGGAAAATATACACAAAACCATGCCCGAAGGTGGACTCGAACATCTGGAGGGAACAGCCGCTAGGTCAGTAGCATGACGCCTTAGACCATACGGCCGTTCCGCACGGCAAGGAAATACTTACCCTACAAATTACTTTATAAGATAGGTTAAGGAAAGGCAATCCAACATTTATAGCTTTTGTAGACTTGAAGAAAGCTTTTGGGAATCTTTCAGATTGTGGCGATAGAAGGAGTAAAATATAGAAAACGTAAAGGCATATGCAACTGGTATGATACCAGAGTACAGATATAAGAGTTGAAGGTCATGAAACAATCGTCGTGGCTGGAAAAGGAGTAAGGTAGGGTTATAATTTTTACCCCACTGTTTTGCATCTGTATATTCAACTAACTCTGCAAGAAAGTAAGGAGAAATTTGGCAAAGGTATTAAAGTTCAAGGGGAAGAATAAAAGCTTTACCGTTTGCCGATGTCATCAAAAGAAGTCAAAAGCGCATAGAACTCGGTGGTGGTTTTTCAAAATGAAATGTTTGTAAAGTCTATGGGGTCATCAGTCCCTAAACTTACAAACTACTTATGAATTAGCTAATCCTAAGGACGGCACAAATATCCATGCCCGAGGGGGGATTCGAACCCCCGACCGTAGTTGCCGTGCAGACCGTGACTGGCGCGCCTCAGTCCCCTCGGCCACCGCGGCGGGCAGTGGGTTTTCATACGTTAACTACGGTAAACTTTTAAGTAAGTGCAGTAAGACGTAAAGATGGTGATTGTTCTTTTTAATGCAGCAATTTTGAAGACAGCTACTGAACTGTGGTAGAATAAAATTCTGGAAAATGATCTTATCACAGCCCAAAAATGTCGAATGTGTCCTGAATATATGGAAAAGCTTCGGGGATTCGATGGAGGACGGGACAGGAAGCAGAAACAAATCCAGTAAACATGTGGTCTGTGGTTTGTTTGATTTCATTGTCGTGTTAGTCATTTGTTGTGGTGTTCATAAAACAGGGAAGTAGCGGCAAGGGTGTATGTGAGTCATACGACAGTGTGCAGGATCATACGAAAACAGCTACATTGTACATATCACCTTGAAAGAGTCCAATGCCTTAGTGCAGCTGACTTTCCGCCCCAAGCACCCTGGTTACGACAGATGTGATCCAGAGCAACACTTCCTTTCTACTATTCTGCTTACTAGTGAAGAGAAGAAATCCAGCGTAGAGCTATCACAATACGCACGGCTGTGCGTATAAGCTCTTGCAGAGATGACATCTCTACCGTTTACTGTGATCAACTTCCGTCTTTCGCGTGTTTGTTTCGTTCAGTTTCGAAGTTTGTTTAGTTGTTCCGTCGCAATACTATTTCGATTTCAAGAAAATAATAATAATAATAATAATAATACCAAATTCCGAAGAAATCAAGTTCAGACAAATGTGAAAATTGCAGGACTATGTTATAGTTGCAAAATACTAACTAGAATTATTTAAAAAATAAAGCTTATATAATCCGACATCGTGGAAGATCAGTTTGGGTTTAGGAGAAATGTAGGCACACGCGAGGCAATACATTATGACTAATCCTAGAAGATAGGTTAAGGAACGGCGTACCATATTTTTTAGCTTTTGTTGACTTAGGGAAAGCTTTTGATAATGTAGACTTGAATAAACTATTTCAAACTCTTCAAAAGTATAACGAATGAAAAATTATATACAAGGTAGAAAGACAGACTTTCTGCCATTCACCAGTGTTATTCAATCTGTTCACTGAGTAAGGTGAGAAGAAATGCAAAGAGAAATGTGGAGAAGGAATTAATGTTCAGAGAGAAGAAATAAAAACTTTACAGTTTGCCGATGGCATTGTGATTCTGTCAGGGATAGCAAAAGACCTGGAAGAGCAACTGAACGGAATGGACGGTATCTTGCAAGCAGGTTATAAGATAAACATTAACAAGAGCAAAACAAGGGTAATGGAATGCAGTACAAGAAAATCATGCGATGATGAAGGAATTAAATTAAGCAATGAGTCAAGAAAAGTAGTAGATGAGGTTTGCTATTTGGGTAACAAAATAACTTATGATGGCCGAAGTAAAGAAGATATAACATGCAGAATGGTTATGAGAAGAAAAGCCTTTCTGAAGAAGCGAAATTTGTTGAGAACCAAAGTTAATTTAAATGTTAGGAAGTCCTCTCTGAAAGCTTTTGTCTGGAGTGCAGCGCTGTATGGGAGTGACACATGGACGATAAGGAGTTGAGACAAAAAGGTGATAGAAACATTGGAAACGTGGTGCTACAGGCGAATGATGAAGATTAGATGGGTAGATCACGTAACTAATGATAAGGTACTCAAGCGAATTGAGGAGAAAAGAAGTTTGTGACACGACTCACTACTCACTAAGAGAAGAAATAGGTTGGTGGGGCACATTCTGAGACATGGAGGCATCGCTTAATATTAGAAGGAAGTGTGCGAGGTAAAAATCATAGACGGGGACCGAGGGTCGAATACAGTAAGCAGATTTAAAACGATGTAGGATGCCGTTCTTATTCAGAGACGAAGAGGTTTGCAGATGATAGAGTAGGGGGTGAGCGCTGTATCAAACAAGTCTCCGGACTGAAGACCACAAAAAGAACTACTTCACTGTCCTCTCATATCGGACATAACTGCTTACTGTGCGCTCCGAAACACTATCTCCGGTACTCGATACTGGCATCCTGTGATTACAAGGTCATCAGCGTTCGGACCTATGTAACTCCTATTCGTTTCTACTCAAGTACAACATGTTACGAATGACAGTTGCGTTCTGTTATGGATCTTTTGAATCTTGAATTACTTTCTTGTAATATAGTTCATACGCTTTTATGTGTTGTCTTTATTTCTATAACAAGCATATGTTGCATCTCGCGTCCACTCACTATTCATCAAATTTAGTCTATACGATTATATATTCTTAGCAAATGACTCATACTCTATAGATAACGTATTGTATGACAGGTGCCAAGGCAATAAAAAGACGACACGTCAATATTGTGAAAAACGAAAAATAAAATTTTGGAACAAGAGAGATTCTGTTTAACCTGGTACTGGAAAGAGAACTGAGTAAATGGCGATGATATTGAGAGTTCATTATGACAGAAAGAACAAGATCTGGCCAGATCACAAGAGCATGCCTGAAGTTGAATCTGGACGAGACCAAACGCCTCGTATTGAGTAGTGATAATGGTGACAACCTCTAAATGTAGGCCGAGGCGGAGCGGCCGAGCGCATTGAGGCGCTACGCTACGATGCGCGAGACCGTTCCCCGTCAGAGGTTCGGTCCCCCACACCCCTCTGGCATGGTTGTTTGTGCCGTCTTTAGTATAAGCTAGTTCATAAGTAGTTTGTAAGTTTTAGGGACTGATGACACCGCAATTAAGTTCCGTAAGCTTTACCAACATTTGAACATTTCTAGATGTGGATGACAAAGTCTTTGCAAGGATAATGGATTTTAAATATCTAGGGCAATAGTCAAAGGTACGAGATAATTCAGAACATTGTCACACAAATTCATGCAGGAAACAGATCCCGACTTATATCGAGATTCACAAATAGGCCTATTTGCAACAGAGATCTGGACTGTTACCCAAAATGTTGGATTCAGGAGGAACGTAGGAACCCGGGAGCCCATACTCACTTTACGACTTATCTTAGAAGATAGATTAAGGAAAGGCAAACCTACATTTTTAGCTTTTGTAGATTGGGAGAAAGTTTCAAATTCTGAAGTCAGCGCCGGCCGCGGTGGCCGAGGAGACTGAGGCGCTCCAGTCACGGTCTGCACGGCCACTACGGTCGGGGGTTCGAATCCCCCCTCGGGCATGGATATTTGTGCCGTCTTTAGTATAAGGTAGTTGATAAGTAGTTTGTAAGTTTAGAGACTGATGACCCCGTAGTTAAGTCCCATAAGCTTAACAAACATTTGAACATTTTTTTCTGAAGTAGGCACGGGTAAAATACAGGGAAAGGAGAGTTATTTACAACTTGTACAAAAGCTAGACCGCAGTTATTAGACTCGAAGGGCATGAAAGGGAAGCATTAGCTGGGAAGGGAGTAAGACAGGGTTGTAGCATTTCTCCGATGTTATTCAATTTGTACATAGAGCAGTAGGTGAAGGAAAGCAAGGAAAATTTTGGAATAGGAATTAAAGTTCAGGGTGAAGAAATAAAAACATTGCGTTTTGCTGATGACATTGTTATTCTGTCGGAGACAGCAAAGGACCTGGAAGAGTAGTTGAATGGAATGGACAGTGTGTTGAAGAGAGCGTATAAAATGAACATTAATAAGAGCAAAACAAAGATAATGGAGTGCAGTCTAAGAAAATCAGATGATGCTGAAGGAATTAGATTGGGTAACGAAACAATAAGGAGGTAGATGAGTTTTGTTACTTGGGCAGTAAAATAACGAATGATGGTCGCAGTACAGAGGATATAAAATGAAGAATGGCAATAGGTAGAAAAGCGTTCTTGAAAAAAAGAACTTTGTTAAGATCGAATACTGATTTAAGCCTAAGGAAGTCCTTTCTGAAGGCATTTGTGTGGAGTGTTGCCTTGTATGGGAGTGAAACATGGACGATAAACAGTGCGGACAGGTAGAGGATAGAGGCTTTTGAAATGTGGTGCTACAGAAGAATGCTGTAGATTAGGTGGGTAGATCGCATAACTAATGAAGAGGTACTGAACAGAATTGGCGAGAAAAGGAATTTTTGGCATACCTTGACTGAAAGAAGGGATCGTGTGATAGGACACATTCTTCGACATCGAGGAAACGTAAATTTAGCATTGGATGGAAGTGTGTGTAGTAAAAACCGCAGAGGAGGACCAAGAGACGCATGTAGTAAGCAGATTCAAATGGATGTGGTTTGCCGTTCTTATGAGGATATGAAAAGGCTTGTCAGAGTAGGGTAGAGAGCTGCATCAAACCAGTCTGCGGACTGAAGACCATAACAACACCCAAAACATGGAAAGAACAGACATGTGAGAATGTTGACCTGTGACAGAGTTTTGGGCCCGTGAAGGATGAAGACAGAGAAAGAAGAAGACCTTGAATTGCTGGAGTTGTGGCAGTAATCGAACACAGAAGGCTGAAGTGATATGGGCACGTAATGCGTTGGAGGCCAGATAATCAGTGGAAGAAGACATAAGTGGCCAAAGGCGAAGGGGAATACCATGACTGAGCTGGACTCAAGGGGTCAGAGAGGATGTGAGTACACTGGGACTCCTCCAGCGTATTCGGCCCACGTATCTGGAGAATACGTGGGCCGAAGACGCTGGAGGAGGCTGATAGGTGAGGTCAAAAACTGGCTAATGCAGTAAGTTAGTAAATGAGTATAATAATAGTAATAATGTCCTGTTCTGCAGGACCTAATTGAGGAGTAAGACTCCATGGTCATGGAACAAGTCAATACATGAAGTTTAACCCAAGAATGGCAAAAGAAAAATTTTAAGTAGTCATATGCACACGAAAATCTTAAGACTAAGTGAAAAGAATCAATAAAGGGAAAAATGAATTAGTTTAATTGTTTAACTTTTCTAGAAGTTCCTCGACAGAATAAAATGAGTGAGCCATGAGGTAACTCTTCAATTTAAATTTGAAAGAGTGTGGGTTAGTGCTAAGATTCTTTAGTTCTTGTGGCAGCTTATTGAAAATGGATGCTGTAGAATACTGCACACCTTTCTGCACAAGTGTCAAGGTGGTGTGACACAAATGTAGATTAGACTTCTCTCTAGTATTCACCGAGTGAAAGTTACTAACTCGTGGGAATAAGCTGATATTATTAACAACAAACGACATTAAAGAAAAAACGTATTGTGACGCCAGTGTCAACATTTCCAGACTTCTGAAAACTGGTCGACATGAATTTCATGAACTTACACCACATATTGCTCGAACCGCCCGTTTCTGAGCAAAAAATATCCTTTTTGTTTCAGTCAAGATACCCTCAAAAAAAAAAAAAAAAAAAAAAAAAAAAAAAAAAAAAAAACACGCCGTACGTCATAAGTGAGTGAAAGTAAGCGTAATGGACAACTTTTCGTGTTGAAAAATCACTTATTTCAGATATTGTTCTAATGGTAAATTTACCAGAATTTAGTTTTGGAACAAGATCCTCAACATGGGTTTACTGTCTATCTGAACACCTAGAAATTTAAACTGTTCAGTCTCACTTGTAATATGCACATTATATCCAATGAAAATGTCACCTTTCGTCAAATTATGTGTTAGAAATTGTAAAAACTGAGTTTTATTATGATTTAACATCAATTTGTTTTCAACAAGCCATGAACTTATCTTTTGAACTGCATTATTTGATACTGTGTCAATATTACGAACAACATCCTTCACTACCAAGCTGGTATCATCAGCAAACAAAAATATTTTACAATCACCTGTTATACTTGAAGGCATATCATTTATATAAATAAGAAACAGCAGTGATCCCAAAACAGAAGCGGTTGTCACTCCTCATGTCGCACAATATGACACTACATACAATCTCAAAGAGCGACATTTGGACACGGGACTCCTATGCCCATAGTCCCACCCCATGACCACAGAACCGCGACGCCACACGTATTGTTACCTCCCCAATGATGCACATTCACCCTTGGACCATCACTGTTCCTGTTTTGCTTCTTTTTTCTCATCTTCTTCCTGTCTGATGATTGACCTTGTAATATATTTAGCCAGGAGGGTTCCGTTTGTTTAAATAACTGAAGTATTCGATACCATAATTGATCGTAGTATTGTAGCCTAATAGTCTATGTTTATATTACATAAGCATTTTATAGCGCTTCTGTCAAGTCACATTATCATATGCAGTACTAGGGTCTTCTAACAGCCGGCCGCGGTGGCCGAGGTGACTGAGGCGCTCCAGTCACGGTCAGCACGGCCACTACGGTCGGGGGTTCGAATCCCCCCTCGGGCATGGATATTTGTGCCGTCCTAGTTCGTAAGTAGTTCATAAGTAGTTTGTAAGTTTAGGGACTGATGACCCCGTAGTTAAGTCCCATAAGCTTTACAAACATTTGAACATTTTGGTCTTCTAACAAACTAAATTAATTAATTATTGATAGTCGTAACAACAATGTAAACATATATTAACACTGCACTAATTGTTATTTACTTACGATCTTGTGTATTATTTTGCCTTGATAGGAAATATTTTTATTATATTTGTCATAATTTTGTTTATCTTTACGTAAAATAAAATTGAATTATGTTTCATGAACAAATTGTTAAATATTTAAATATTGTGCTTCCGTGTTCTAGAATGTTCTAGAAAAACTATAACAGATATTAATACGCGCGAATTGGCGCGAACAGCAGTAGTATGAAGGAGTAGTGGTATGGAGGAGTAGAATGAAGTTAGTCTAAGAATGGATAAATAAATATACTTTAAAAATGAAACGTGTCACGTTGTTGGTTCATTCCATGACGTATAAAAACCCGACGTCCTATTATTTTGTAATTTGTTAATGGCAAGCGAGCAAAGAGATCTACGAGCATTCTACCACTGAACATATATAACAGGTGATGTATTAAAACTGTGGATTTAATTTATGTCCAGTAAAAACAAATGCGCCACAACCTGTGTTCAGTTTCTGACGCGCCATCCACCGCCATGTGACCACTACATTTTCGAGGGTTGCGATGGCGAGTTTCTCTTGTGAGATTGTATGTAGTATCATATTCTGCGACATGACAAGTGACTTTAAGCTTCTGTTGCTTTACATGTGCTGGAGTACGCCAAGGTTTTCTGATTCATGTTAGCTGCTCGGGCTGCGGCGCGCTGCTACTGACCTTCGCCTTCTTCTGGGACTCCTTCTTCTTGCCCTTCTTGTTGAAGTGGGAGCCGTGCTCGCCGTACTTGTGGAAGTGGCCCTTCTCCTGGCCGTTGCTCCAGAAGTCGTCCAGGTGGTGGTGTTCGTCCTTGTGGTACTTGTCGCGGAAGCCCTGTTAACAAAAGCACACACTCCAGATAAAGTCCAATTATTGCATAACAAGTCTCTAACAGTCTAAGTTGAAATAAGCAGTTCACAAGATATAGATGGAACAATTAATTCTTCTAACTGGGGAGTTATCAAAAATAGGGTCCCACAAGGTTCGGTCTTGGGTCCTTTGCTGTTCTTAAAATATATTAATGACTTGCCATTCTACATTCACGAAGATGCTAAGCTAGTTCTTTTGCTGATGATACAAGTATAGCTATCACACCTGACAAACAGGAATTAACCAATGAAATTGTAAATGATATCTTTCAGAAAGTTATTAAGTGGTTCTCTAAAAATGGACTCTCATTTAACTTTGATAAAACCCATTATATACAGTTTCATAAAGTAAATGGCATGACACCATTAATAAATTTAGACTTTGAACATAAATCTGTAGCTAAGGCAGAATATTCAAAATTTTTAGGTGTTTGCATTGACGAGGGATTGAATTGGAAGATACATATTGAAGATCTCTTGAAACGTTTGAGTTCAGCTACGTAAGCTATCAGTAAGCATTAGCTTACTATGCCTATTTTCATTCACTGCTTACATATGGAGTAATATTCTGGGGCAATTTAACATTTAGTAAAAAAGTATTCATTGCACAAAAACGTGTAATCAGAATAATTGCTGGAGCCCACCCGCGATCATCATGCAGACATTTATTTAGGGATCTAGGAAACTTAACTGTAGCTTCACGATATATATCATTGATGAAATTTGTTATTAACAATCCGACCCTATTCAAAAATAATAGCAGTGTGCATAGTTAAAACACTAGGAGAAAGGGCGATATTCACTATTCAAGGTTAAATCTAACTTTGGCACAGAAAGGAGTGAATTACGCTGCCAAAAAAGTCTTGCGTCACTTACTAAGTAGCATCAAAAGCCTGTCAGTGAGCCAACTAGTATTTAAAAAGAACTTAAAGGAATTTATGAATGGCCACTCCTTCTACAATTTAGATGCTTTTTTACATAAAACTTTTAAAAAATTGATTGTCAAGTATAGACAACATTTACCAAACTGACAAGTTCCACATCATTACGAAATGTTGTATATACGATCCCTGGAGCAAGCATTAATGTAATATAAACTAATCTAACCATCTTCATATCGTTAGTATTCACAAGATTGTTAATTTTGATAAATCTTGTAATATTAGTGCGCGGTGCGCACATTAACACAGAGGATTAAAACTTAAGTTTGGACATTAGAAAGAAACCTGTCGTCCCATGCTAAACACATTCCGTAACACGAGTGGCGCATTGTCCATATAGAGTTCATACTTCCAGCTTCAAAAATTGTCATTTATTTTTCAGCCTCAGTCGTGACATTTTACATTCCATTACTTGTTTCGAAAACAAAAACCCATAGATCAAAACGAAGAAGGAAGGAAGCTTAGAGCTTAGCGCCAAGTCGACAGAGTGGTCAATAGAGACGGAATACACGCTCTGATACTCCTTATCAGGGATGGGGAAGAAAATCGGCTACGCCCTTTGAAAGGAGCCATGCCTGAATTTCAAGTATAGATTTAGGGAGGTTACGGAAAACGTAATTCAGGATGGCCGTAGACAGATTTCAACCGTCGTCCTCCCGAATGCGTCACTTCACTCTGTCTAAGCCAAAACAAAACTAAAAATTTACCACATGACTTTTTATAATAAGTAGATTTTACATCCATACTCCGCAAGCCACCCCTCGTGATTTGTAGTTGAGAGTACTTCATGTACCACTCACCAACTCATTTTCGCCGGCCGCGGTGGCCGAGGGGACTGAGGCGCTCCAGTCACGGTCTGCACGGCCACTACAATTGGGGGTTCGAAGCCACCCTCGGGCATGGATATTTGTGCCGTCCATAGTATTAGCTAGTTCATAAGTAGTTTGTAAGTTTAGGGACTGATGACCCCGTAGTTAAGTCCCATAAGCTATACAAACATTTGAACATTTGAACCAACTCATTTTCCTCTTTCATTCACGTATGGTTCACGGAAAACAGAAAACTACAGTTATGACTCTTTGTGGGTTCTATTATCTATAATTTTATCCTCGTAGGCTTTTACAAAATAAACGTTTGAGTAAGCAATGTATTGATTGACTCTCCAAAAAACGTGTGCTCTCAGCACGTTGACAAAAACCCATAGCGTAATGGATTTGAATAAAATAGCAGTCAGGATCGAACAAAATATATTTTATTTCCCTTTGAAGAATTTACGCCCAATTCGGCTAGTGGATGCTGGTGGATGCCTGGCTGCACAGATGTTGGTGGCGGGATTGTTCAACTGTTTGTAAATCTATCGGACTGAACTGCTGGGTTATTAGTCCGTAGCTTATAAACTACTTAAACTAAGATAAACTAACCTAAGAACAACACAAACCCTCGTGCCGAGGGGGGACTTGAATCCTCGACAGCGAACGGCCGCGCGCACCGCAGCACGGCGCCCCAGTGCGCACGGCTAATCCGCCGCGGCGGCAGGATTACTCCTGCACTTTGGGACCATCCTCTGTGAGGCCAAGCAACCACCAGCACTAGCCAAATGGACCGTAATTTCTGAGGAAGAGCATTACGTGGGTCTTGACTGTTATTGTAACTAAATACACTTCATCACAGGTAGCTCCTCCTCTTCCGTACAATTTTGTCGAAATCCATGTTTGTCACCTGAGTTGGTAAATCTTTTTCGAGTCGCTTTCGCGAATGCTAAATGAACCTGTAGAGAAAGGTGCTGATCTCTTTTGGCTCTTCCTATGGATCCCACAATGATGAGCAAAAGTCAAGTATTGGCAGAAGGATTTTTGTTTGTAAGCTACTTCCTTTGTTGATAGACCGCACTTCCTGACGAATTTTCCGATGAATCCGAATCTGGAATACGCCATACTCAAGATTAATTATACGTTATCGTTCGACTTCTATTCGTTACTGGGAGATGTAACTGTTTCCAGTGTTTGTTCTACTACCGCGTAATCACAGAACAGACGATCTTTCGTTCTGCGTACTCACAGTACATTTTTTTATGTTCAGAGTGAATGGCCACTTGCTGCACGAGAAGCAGCACACCTTCCTGAACTTCGCTACAATTTTGTAGCGTTGCGGCTTTTCGATGTGCTACAGCATCATCCGAGAAAAGTCTCATTGAACTTCCGCTGTAATCAATGGCGTCATTTATATAATTATGGAAAGGTGTTGTTGTTGTTGTTGTTATGGTCTTCAGTCCGGAGACTGGTTTGATGCAGCTCTCCACCCTACTCTATCCTGAGCAAGCCTTTTCATCTCCTCATAAGAACGGCAACCCACATCCACTTGAATCTGCTTACTATACGCGTCTCTTGGTCTCCCTCTGCGATTTTTACCCCACACACTTCCCTCCAATGCTAAATTTACGATTCCTCGATGTCTAAGAATGTGTCCTATCAAGCGATCCCGTCTTTTGGTCAGGGTATGCCAAAAATTCCTTTTCTCACCAATTCTGTTCAGTACCCCTTCATTAGTTATGCGATCTACCCACCTAATCTTTAGCATTCTTCTGTAGCACCACATTTCAAAAGCCTCTATTCTCTTCCTGTCCGCACTGCCTATCGTCCACGTTTCACTCGCGTACAAGGCAACACTCCACACAAATGCTTTCAGAAAAGACTTCCTTATACTTAAATTAATATTAGATGTTAGCAAATTTCTCTTTTTCAAAAATGCTTTTCTTCCCATTGCCATTCTGCATTTTATATCCTCTGTACTGCGACCATCGCATGTTATTTTACTACCCAAGTAACAAAACTCATCTACCACCTTCATTGTTTCGTTACCTAATCTAATTCCTTCAGCATCGCCTGATTTTCTAAGACCGCATTCCATTATTTTTGTTTTGCTCTTGTTAATGTTCATTTTATACGTTCTCTTCAACACACTGTCCATTCCATTCAACTGCTCTTCCAGGTCCTTTGCTGTCTCTGACAGAATTACAATGTCATCAGCAAAACGCAATGTTTTTATTTCTTCCCCCTGAACTTTAATCCCTATCCCAAAATTTTCCTTGCTTTCCTTCACTGCCTGCTCGATGTACAAATTGAATAACATCGGAGAAAGGCTACAACCCTGTCTTACTCCCTTCCCAACTGATGCTTCCCTTTCATGCCCTTCCAGTCTTATAACTGCGGTCTGGCTTTTGTACAAGTTGTAAATAACTCTCCTTTCCCTGTATTTTACCCCTGCTGACTTCAGAATTTGAAAGAGTGTATTCCAGTCAACATTGTCAAACGCTTTCTCCAAATCTACAAAAGCTAAAAATGTAGGTTTGCCTTTCCTTAATCTATCTTCTAAGATAAGACGTAAAGTGAGTATTGCCTCCCGGGTTCCTACGTTCCTCCTGAACCCAAACTGATCTTCCCCGAGGTCAGCTTCTACCAGCTTTTCCATTCTCCTGTAGATAATTCGTGTTAAAATTTTGCAACCATGACTTATCAAAATGATGGTTCTGTAATTTTCACACCTGTCTGCGCCCGATTTCTTTGGAATGGGGATTATTACATTTTTCTTAAAGTCTGAGGGTATTTCGCCTGTCTCATACATCCTACACACCAGTTCAAATAGTTTTGTCATGGCTGGCTCTCCCAGAGACTTTAGTAGCTCTGAGGGTATATCATCTACTCCTGGGGCCTTGTTCCGACCTAGGTCTTTCAAGGCTCTGTCAAATTCATCTCTCAGTATAGTATCTCCTATTTCATCTTGATCTACTTCCTCTTCCCTTCCTACAACATCGTCTCTAAGTTCATTTCCTTTGTAGAGCTGCTCTATGTACTCTTTCCACCTTCCAGCTTTCCCTTCTTTGCTAAGAACTGGTTTCCCATCTGAGTTCTTAATATTGGTAGAATTCCTTTTCTTGTCCCCAAATGTCTCTTTTATTTTCCTGTAGGCTGTATCTACTTTTCCCCTTCTTATACATTCTTCTACAGATTTGCATTTGGCGTCTAGCCACTCCTGCTTAGCCATTTTGCACTTCCTGTCAATCTCATTTTTTAGTCGTCTGTACTCCATTTTGCCTGTTTCATTTACTGCATTTTTATATTTTCTCCTTTCATCAATTAAATTTAGTATTTCCTGTGATATCCAAGGATTTTTTGTAGGTCTTGCGTTTCTACCTATTTTGTCCTCTGCTGCCTTCAATATTTCATCTCTCAATGCTACCCATTCCTCTTCTACTGTTTTATTTCCCCCTGTTTCTGTCAGTTCTTGCCTAAATATCCCTTTGAAATTCTCCAGAACTTCACGTTCCTTCAATTTATCTAGGTCCCATCTCCTTATTTTCCTACCTTTCTGCAGTTTTTTCAGTTTCAGCCTACAGTTCATGACTAACAAGTTATGGTCAGAGTCTATATCTGCCCCTGGGTATGTCTTGCAGTTTATAACTTGATTCCGGAATCTATGTTTTACCATTATAAAATCTATCTGATACCTTCCGGTGTCTCCTGGTCTCTTCCAAGTATACAACCTTCTTTTGTGATTCTTAAACCACGTGTTTGTTATGATTAAATCATGTTCCGTGCAAAATTCTACCAGGCGGCTTCCTCTTTCATTCCTTTTGCCCAGTCCATATTCACCTACTATTTTTCCTTCTCTTCCTTTTCCTACTACCGAATTCCAGTCTCCCATCACAATTAAGTTTTCCTCTCCCTTAACTGTCTGAATAATTTCCTTTAGCTCCTCATATATTTCTTCGATCTCCTCATCATCGGCAGAGCTAGTTGGCATATAAACCTGTACTACTGTTGTCGGTGTTGGCTTCGTATCTATCTTGACAACAATAACGCGATCACTGTGCTGCTCATAGTAGTTTACCCGGATTCCTATTTTCTTATTCATTATCAGTCCTACTCCTGTGATACCCCCAACTGATTTTGTACTTATAATCCTGTACTCACCTGACCAGAAATCCTGTTCATCCTGCCACCGAACTTCACTAATCCCCACTATATCTAACTTCAACCTATCCATTTCCCTTTTTAAATTTTCTAATTTTCCTACCCGATTAAGGGATCTAACATTCCACGCTCCGACCCGTAGAATGCCAGTATTGTCTTTCCTGATGACAACATCCTCCCGAGTAGTCCCCGCCCGGAGATCCGAATGGGGGACTATTTTACCTCCGGAATATTTTACCCGAGAGGATGCCATCATCATATTTTCATACAGTAGAGCTGCATGTCCTCGGGAAACGTAACGGCTGTAGTTTCCCCTTGCTTTCAGCCGTTCGCAGTAACTGTGTGGCAAAGCCACATTAGCTGATGTTACAAGGCCAGCTCAGTCAATCATCCAGACTGTTGCCCCTGTAACTACTGAAAAGGCTGCTGCCCCTCTTCAGGAACCACACGTTTGTCTGGCCTCTCCACAGATACCCCTCCGCTGTGGTTGCACCTACGGTACGGCTATCTGCATCGTTGAGGCACGCAAGCCACCCCACCTCGGCAATGTCTGTGGTTCATGGGGGTACGACCCTATAACACTGTCCTTGAGCAGTCTAGAAATCACTTCTCTCCATTGAGTATCACATACTTTCTGTTAGCGAGAAACTCTTCAGTCCAATCACACAGATGAACTCAGAGTTCGTCCGCTAGTATTTTGATCATTGGCATCGCGATGGTCACGAAGTACTTCATCTACCGGGCAGCCTGTATCTACTGCTTTCTCGGTCTCATGGACGAACATCGTGAGCTGCGTTCCGCAGTGGAAGCCACCTGATATTTCTGTACAGGCGATATCAGTAACATGGTGGTCTCAGGAGAATTTTCTTTGCAAAGATAGCAAAATTACCCGGATGATATAGTATCATTTCGCAATCTTCAATGAACAGGAGCAGATCGTGCTTTCCACAGTCGTAAATCAAAATGTGACAGAATATAAATATGACTCACCAAACGTATTGTTAAGTTTTTTTTACGGTACAACTTAACATCATGCCGCCAACTACGAATAGGAGGCATATTGGTTGTGTTATATCACTTCAAGAGGTGCTGACGGACTGACATGAAGATAGTGACTGTCAACAACTCTTGGAGTGGTATGAAACAGGTGATGTGCCTCATAATCTTATTTTGCGGTATGATGTTAAGTTTTACCGTGCAACAAAACACGTTTATTTATTCTGATTAGTAAAACGTTATTTTTTTTATTCATGCAAAATCTTGAAATGGCATGGGCTGCAATAAACAATAAAATTTTAAAAATGGTCACCGAATTAGTTTCGATTGTTGGATATGGCCATACTGACAACTTGTGAATTCAAAACACTTGCGTAGTACGCACTTGTAATTACCCAGCCGGCCGCGGTGGCCGAGGGGACTGAGGCGCTCCAGTCACGGTCTGCACGGCCACTACGGTCGGGGGTTCGAATCCCCCCTCGGGCATGGATATTTGTGCCGTCCTAGTTCGTAAGTAGTTCATAAGCAGTTTGTAAGTTTAGGGACTGATGACCCCGTAGTTAAGTCCCATAAACTATACAAACATTTGAACATTTTTGTAATTACCTCCTTGTCTAAAATAGTTCTTTACAACCCGATCACGTTTCGATGACGAAACATAATGGCATAGGCGTTGCTGCCTAAATACAATTGCGTATGTAAGGAAAATTTTCCAGTCTACTACTTGTCAGAATGGTCAGAAGATAACTGTATAAAATAATCGAAACTAGTCTGGTAACCATGTTATAAATTTTAATTTCATTCCGGTGTAGGCTAGTTTAGATGTTACGTAAATATATACATTTATATGTAAATGTATATTTTTTAAGTCGTATGATTAGGATGATGGACGAAGAGAAGGGTGGTATGTAGATGAACAAAGATGTGCAGTAAGGAACAGAGACTGTGTGTGTGTGGGGGGGGGGAGGAGGAGTAGGTTGAGGAAGAAAGAGGAGATGGAGAAGGTGAGAGAAGGGGGGAGAGGAGGGGACAAGAGGGGGATTTGGACAGAAGAAGAAGGGGATAAGGGGAAAGAGGAAATGAGCGGGATATGGAGGAGGAGAACGAGGATATGGACTGAGAGAGAGAGAGAGAGGGAGGAGAGGAGAGGGTTGACGGGGTTGGATAGAAAGAAAGAAGAAAAAATAAGATTTTACGTCCAGTCGACAGCACGGTCATCAGAGAAAAAAATGTTCAAATGTTTGTAAAGCTTATGGTACTTAACTACGGGGTCATCAGTCCCTAGACTTACAAACTACTTATGAACTACTTACGAACTAGGACGGCACAAATATCCACGCCCGAGGGGGGAGTCGAACCCCCGACCGTAGTGGCCGTGCAGACCGTGACTGAAGCGCCTCAGTCCCCTCGGCCACCGCGGCCGGCCGGTCATCAGAGACGGAGCGCTAGTTCGGACTGCTTTGTTAATGATAGTGAATACATCGGTCGTGTCGTTTCTAAGGATTCACCCTGGCATTTGTCTAGAGTGATTTAGCAAATCACGGAATACCTAAATCAGGATGGCTGTAGGCAAATTTTAATCCCCATCCTTTCGAATGCGAGACCTACCTCGCTCGAAGGGGTTGGTTAAAGGAGGATTAGGTTGAGGAAGTGGAGTAGTAGAAGTAGTGGTAGGGGGGAGGAACAGAAGGAGGAGGATTATGAGAAGTAGGAAGAAGAAGGAGAGGAGGAAGAGGCGGAGGAAAAGAAGAAGAGGAGTAATAGGAGTATGTGTAGTAGTATGAGGAGTAGGAGGACTAACACCCAAACCTTCAGATGTCAGACACTCAGATCGGTAGCAAACGTCGATACAGTATCAGCCGAAACTCCTATATAATTCGTGCTATGTGCTGCCGTCCAGGAGAACGTGCGTAAACTATAATAAGTAACACCTAATCTACGAAGTAAAGGGAAAGCATAACTGCGACAGCTTATCACGTTGTGCTACCGTGTGCTAGTTGGTAGCGCGTTAGTTCATCGAATAGAGTGTCGTGGGTTCAAGCTTTGCCAAGAGCCTTTTCTTTCTTTTTTTAAACTGCAGTATGTTGAAAATTGTTAAAAGAGAATGTCTATAACGTTCCAGGGGTTCATTTCGCAAAACAGCTCTGTCAGCTGCAGCAGTAGCAGTAGCGCGCGGACTGGACAGCAACGTCAGCCCCACTTGATGGTATGGGGAGGCAAACACACGGCATTCCAGCCACAACACGCACATCCGTTATTACAATTATTACTTTAATACTTCCGCACGTATGGTGCAATTCTTACTTTCTTCTACGAATGTACTATACAGGTTTGCTACTTTCAAATAAAACGAAGCAGAAGTAAACTGCCGATAACACAGTGCTATAAAATTCGAAAGGTCCTTTTACATTTCAGGAACATGCTGTCCCATATAACACTCGGTGTACGTTTGTCGAAGTAGAACAGTTTGCAACGTCTTATAAAGAGAGACAGAGAGAGAGGGAAAACATTAAAAAATAATTAAAAAATAAAGAAAAATATTCGCGTCAGCATGGTTTGAACCAAGGACCCTCGTAACGACAAACATTCGCTCTATCAACTACCCCAGTCCTTTCACATTTCAGGAACATGTTGTCCCATATAACACTCGGTGTACGTTTGTCGACGTAGAACAGTTTGCAACGTCTTAGAGAGAGAGAGAGAGAGAAAGAGAGAGAGAGAGAGAGAGAGAGAGAGAGAGAGAGAGAGAGAGGGGAAAAAAGTTAAAATAAAGCAAAATATTCGCGTCATCAGGGTTTGAACCAAGGACCCTCGTAACGACAAACATTCGCTCTATCAACTACCCCATGGGAGTTCAGCGCAGATACGCTTTTCCTGTGCTCCGTAGGAAAAGTGTTACATATTATTTCCCGTTTACGCACATTCTCCTGGACGGCAACACATAGCACAAATTATATAGGAGTTTCGATTGATACTCTATCGATATACAACGTTTGCTACCGATCTGAGTGTCTGACATCTGAAGGTTTGGATGTAAGAGGAGTGGTGGTAGAAGCATGAGGAGGAGGAGGAGGGGTAGTTAATAGGGGGAGAGTAGTAATTGAGGAGCGGAAAGAAGAGGAGGAAGACGAAGAGAAGAATTAGGAGAAGGAGGAATAGGAGGGGAAGGTAGCGAGAGAGAGAGAAAGGGACAAAGAAAATTTGTAATGGGAGAAGTGGCAGGAGAGTATGGATAAGTAGCAGAGTGTAACTGAATAGCAGGGCCACCCAGGCTTTTGAGTCAGTACTGACCTTGGAGAAGGCGTTGTCCCCGTGGTGGCCGCCGCCGCTGTACTTGTGACCGTGCGCGCCGCCGTCCTCGTGGTGGTGGTGGGAGGCGTGGCCGCCCCCTTCGCTGTGGCTGCCACCGCCGCCCGCCTCCTCCTCGTACGAGTGGTGTGTCTTCTCGTGGCCCTTGGAGCCCTTGGCGCCGGAGTCCTTGTGGTGGTGCGACGACCCGCCGCTGCTCGAAGAGCCGCCGCTGGACTTCACCACACCACCGGAGCCGTGGCCGCCGCCACCTGCGAGCAAAGCCAGGGGTAACAGTAGGGGTAGCAAGAGGACTAGACAGCTAGGAGGTGAACACAGGGTATGGACAGAGAGAGAGAGGAAACCAGGGCGTGGTTTGAGAAAGGGGGGACCCTGGTACTGACAGTGAGAAATGGGGCAATCAGGGGAAAGAGAGAGAGAAAGAGGAAGGGAGAAGTGGGTGAAAGCACAGAGAAAAATATACAGACAGGAAACCTCCGAAAGGGTCCGGTCACACGCGCAGGGGTGTGGGGAGGGAGGGTATCCAGCAGTTCCATAAGATGTCCCATGATGGCGCTGCAGTCAGAAGCAGCCCTTTAAAACTGGCCAGACCGGCGGCAGGTAGCGGCTGTCCCCACCACCACCTCCCCTCAAACGCCAGCACACCGGCACAGACAAATATATACAGACGGGAAACCTCCGTAAGGGCCCAGTCCTACGCTCCGGGGTGTGGGGAGGGAGGGTTTCCAGCAGTTCTATAAGATGTCCCATGATGGCGTTGCGGTCAGAAGCAGCTCTTTAAACTGGCCAGAGCAGGCGGCAGGTAGCGGCTGTCCCCACCACCACCTCCCCTGAAACGCCGGCACGCCACACACAGCCGTAGCCTCATGGCAAGTGGCACGAGCTCTACCCTCAGCCTCCCCTCCACGCTACCCTCTGACGTGCGTGAGGCACCCTAAGCCAGCGAACCGCCTGACACCTGCTAGCATCTTACGGAACTACGTAGGGGAGCGTAGGACAGTGGTTTAGGGTGGGCTGCTTCTCTGTATATGTTACACTGTGACACCGGACACGTCTGTGGCCTCGTGGCAGGCGGCACGAACTTTCCCCTCAACCTCCCCTCCACGCTACCCTCTATGTGTGAGAGGCACCCTCAGAAGCGCCTCTAGTGTCGTCTACCGGTACTAAGCCAGGGAACCGTCTGACACCTGCTAGCATCTTACGGAACTACTAGGACAGCATAGGACAGCATGGGGCAGTGGTTTAGTGGGGGCTTCTTCTCTGTATATGTTACTCTGTGGTGAAAGATAGAAGGTGGGATGCAGCAGACGGCCAAAGAGAAAGGGGGAATCAACGGACAGACAGAGAAAAGAGGGAAATAAGGGACAGAGAGAGAGAGAGAGAGAGAGAGAGAGAGAGAGAGAGAGAGACAGAGAGAGAGACAGAGGAAGCAGAAGATACACAGAACAAATGGGGGGAGGGGGGAGGCGATGAATATAGGGAGGGGGTGGGGAGTAAGCAGGGGTTCATCAGGTAGAAAAGAGGGGAAACGGTGAACGGATGCTGAGAACTAGGAAACAGGATAGACAAAGTTAAGGGGGGGGGGAGACAGATTGAAGGTATGAAGCAAAGGACAGAGGGAGAGAAAGAGAGAATTTGGGTACAGAGAAGTAGGGGGAGGGGGTGATGTCAGAAATGGAAAGATAGAATGGGGAGTAACAGACAAATGGTGGGAAGCAGGGGAAACAGAATGGGGGATAGGGGATTGAGAGATGGAAGGACAGAAATGAGGGTAGTTAGAGGGAAGGGGGGGGGGAAGAGGATGGACCAGAAGGGAAGCAAGGGACAGATGACATATAGAGTAGTGACAGACAGAAGGGGGGAAATGATATAGACGGAAGGGGAGAAACAGGAGAGAGAGATAATGGGGGAAGCGGATGGACAGAGAGAAATAAGAGGGGAAGCAGGTGACGAAGGGAGACTGAGGTAAACGAAGTATCCAAACCTGGAAGTTTGGCATGCACCCATCTAGCATTGTCAATTGGAGAACTATTAGTCAATGTAGACGAGCCTGATTTTGATATCCTTCTAATATGAAAAAAGGGGTGTGTTTCAAATAACTAGAAGAACAGGGAAAATGGGCCCTGAGTGGATTTAATGCCTCAATATAACTAATAAAGTTGAAAAGACCGGTACATAGTTACCTGGAAGTGTGCTCTACAAAGAAATATAAATGTTAACTCATAGTGTACATCTACTACTAACCACTCTACCATACTGGAAACAGTTATTTTCAGTTTGTTTCGCAAACTTAGATTTCCTATCTGTCCCTAAAGTAACTTTAAGAGCACCATCGTTAACCTAAACTGGAGATAAACAGTGATGCAGCCTGCGATAACAAGTGAAGATGAGCATCCAGGGTTCTAAATAGATCGTCCCGATTTGTGACAGGAGGCGGTTTCTTCTTTATTTACCAGAGAACAGACTAAACAGCGAAAGCAAGAGCTAACTGATATTTGAAATAAACACTCCGACAATAACAAAATCGTATATGTAGTTGCTGATCTCCTCCTTCTGAACTGTAGAATTTGCCGAAGTGATGTGTCTTGCCAGCCTCAATGATAACACACCGCCTAACTCAGATGGAACTATCTGTGGGTGGCGAGAGCACACTAACCGATTGTTACAGTTGAGGGGCAGCAGCATTTTCAGAAATTACAGGGGCGAACTGTTGCTTAATTGACTTGTATGACCTTGAAACAACAGCCAGAACTGTTGTGATGGTATTTCGAACGGCAGAAACCGCGGAGAAAGTGCAGTAATTTCCTCCAGGAAGCATTCCGCTGTACTGTCTGTCTTAATGATAATGGCATCGTCTTGAGTAAAATATTGTGGAGTCCTCCACTTGGATTTCCAAAAAGATATTGTCAGAAAAATAATTCTAACATTCTGCAGGCAACGGCAGAAGAAAGAATTTTCGAGTTAACACTGGTGCTACTGAAGTAGTTAGTCAATGGGGAAAACACTTTGGATCAAAACAACCATCTACACAGTGTATCAAATACGAAGTAGGTTAGACGAACATGGATGTGTTGTGGATTCACCAAGATATTTCCGTCCAAGAACAACCACATCAGAGGAAAATGAATTCTGGTTATGGTTATCTGTGACCCAAAGTCCGTGAAAACCAACCATATGATTAACAAATCAGCTAGACTTATAACGGAGGTAAGTGGAAAGAATGTTACACAATCTTCAGTGCCCAGTATCCCATGACTTTTGAGCTACTCTGTGTAATCATCGTTAACGTTTTGTTTGGGAATCAAAAAGGGAGAGACCTGGGGATACTGACGTTCAGATTGTTTATGGGTACACAGATTTCGTATCAGATTTTGAACTGCAAAATATTCTAGGGGCAGATATGGACTCTGGCCATAGTTTATTGAACTACAGACTAAAATGAAGAACTGACAGGAATCATGGAAATTAAGGACTTCGAACAGCTAGAACGTTGTAAAGGAAATCAAACAGAAATTTGAAAAGGAAATTAATTTTCAGGTTGATAGAAAGATCTATGAAGTTTTCTGAGTACATTAATATTCTGTTAGAGATATCAAAGGTTTTGGAATTGCAATTAGACGAAATTTATAGGACTTTGGAAAGAGATTATAAGATAACTGCCAACAAAAGTAAAACAAGGGTAATTGAATGTAGTCAAATGAGATGTGAAGACTCTGTGGGAATTAGATTAGGAAGGATGGGAACTTAAGATTTCGCGTCACATCAACAGCGTGGTCGTTAGAGACAGATTAGATTAAGAAATGAAGTATTAGGAATGATAGATGCGTTTGATTGTTTGTACAGAAAAGAGCTTACGGTGATCGAAGTAGAGAGGATATAAAATGCAGAAAGGCGATGGTAAGGACAGCATTTCTGAACAAGAGAAATTTGTTTATATCGTAAATTTAGTGTTAGGAAATATTTTCTTACGGTATGTGTCTGGTATGGAAGTAAGAAAAGTATAAATAAGCAGTTGAAACAAGAAAAAAGTTGTAACTTTTGAAATGTGGCGCTACAGAACCGAAGAACGTTGTAGATTTCGATGGATAGACTGCCGTTTTTATTCAGAGATGAAGAGGCTTGCACAGGAGGGCAGCAAACTTGTCTTCGGTCATCCAACAGCAATAACTAGGACAACATAAACAACAACCAAAACAGACGGTCTTACTTTTTAATCCACTACGAAAGAAAGAAAATACTACCAAACCGAAATATTCTTGGCAATGCTACCAAGCAAGGAGGGGTGTGTCAAGAACTTATAAATTAATTTCTATACTGTTTAAGAACTAGCTGGTGGATTATCAGGTTATCAGCAGACGCAAATGAGGAGTGCGGAATTTTCCTTCTCAGGGCTCTGAGTTGTCAACAGAAACTATTTTAAAGTTTTTACATGTTTTATCTACAAAACTTGACAAGAATTACTTTCTACTGTCTAAAATCTAAATACTTTTTTGCTGGTTTTTACGAATGTTCTCAGTTATTTTCTGTATTTTGTTGTGAGGTGTGTTTTTCCACATGTTGTCAAACTATTGGGTATTTGGCTGACTAATCCAGTTGCCTTTGTCAACTACTAGAAGTAATGTTCTTTAACTTGTATTGCAGTCAGATAAAGAGAATACTTGAATTCTATGGTACTTGTCAATCATAAATAGCCCCAGTATTATGCGTAAAAATACAACCAACAGTACGGCTGAACACTCTATGCGACAACGTTTACAGGGAACACCTTGTGACCTCGAAAGCTCCAAACAGCACGAAACCATGCTTAGAATAGCACCATGAAAGACAGAGGTCTTTGTTATTTCCATGCAGTCTAACACAAATGAAATTTTAATAGTGATAAAAAAAAGTAACAAGACGTCAGTACCACAGAAGCGAAATAATACGTAATTCAATGACGTCACGGTATCATTGTGCAGAAAATTGACTGCAAAATCATAGAAAGAAATAGATCGTGCACAAGGGCTGGATAGTAAATAATGATAGCTACTGTATTATTTTTCTGTGAAATGACTATTGAATGAGGTAGTTATGCTCTGAGAAATGTCCAGAAGTCGTGTACACCAACAGCGCGTCTAATCCTGTTAATGTCACTTACTGAACGCCATATGGCATGGATAATGTCATCTCTATCACCCCATCATTGTGCATGACACTACTACTGCTGACCAGGTCCTGTTGCGCCGCTGGCAATGAAGTTTCTGGAACATCTACCATACCAATTCGACGTGAGTCGGTATGATTACTATCTCTGCAATAGCAGTTATCTTTATTACATAAGAACATTCCTGGACTCATAAATAAACTTGATGAACTCCTCATTTGTATTGATGAAATTGATTCCTCTATCGCAAATGACATAATTTTCCTCTATGGACATCTTGTGATCGCTGGTATATCTATGTTAAAAATTTCAGGTCTTAATTTAGCTTCCTACTTCCGTAGAGTAGATAGTATGGAAGAGGAGTTGCCACATTTATTAAAACTGTTATAAATTCAAGAATATTGATATAAATAAATCCTGTCTAGGACAGCATACAGAATTGTGTGCAACAGAAGTAGAGTTCCGTTGTTGTTGTGGTCTTCAGTCCGGAGACTGGTTTGATGCAGCTCTCGACAATGCCCTATCCTGAGCAAGCCTCTTCAACTCCACATAAGAAGGGTAACCTACATCTATCTAAATCTGCTTACAGTATCCATCTCTTGGTCTTCCTGTGCGGTTTTTACCCAAACACTTCCCTCCAATGCTAAATTCACGATTCCTCGGTGTCTGAGAATGTCTCATACCAATCGATCCCTCCTTTTAGTCAAGGTATGCCAGAAATTTCTTTTCTCCCCAATTCTGTTCAGTACCTCATTAGTTACGCGATCCACCCACCTAACCTTCAGCATTCTTCTGTAGCACCACATTTCCAAAGCTTCTATCCTCTTCCTGTCGGCAGTGTTGATCGTCCATGTTTCACTCCATACAAGGCAACACTCCCCGCAAATGCCTTCAGAAAGGACTTTCTTATGCTTAAATCAATTTTCGGTGTTAACAAATTTCTCTTTTTCAAGAATGCTTTTCTACCCATTGCCATTCTGCATTTTATATCCTCTGTACTGCAACCATCGTTTGTTATTTTACTACCCAAGTAACAAAACTCATCTACATCCTTTACTTTGTCGTTACCTAATCTAATTCCTTCAGCATCACCTGATAATCTTAGACTGCACTCCATTACCCTTGTTTTGCTCTTATTAATGTTTATCTTATATGCACCTTTCAGCACACTGTCCATTCCGTTCAGCTGCTCTTCCAGGTCCTTTGCTGTCTCTGACAGAATTACTATGTCGTCGGCAAAACGCAACGTTTATAATTCTTCACCCTGAACTTTTAGATGAAATATAATAGTAACCATTCACCGAGCACCTGCAGGAAGTTATAATCTATTCCTAAATCATCTAGAAGCTCTATTGGGCTAATTATCAGGAAGAAAAAAGTCTTCGTTGCTGGTATCTGTAATACAGATTTTCTTATGCAATCATCCGGCAAATATTTATTGCACGCACTAACGTTGTCTTTCAATCTAACACATAGCCTACTGTAAGCTTTCCAACTAGGACACCGGTTGATGACCGTTTTATAGACAAATCAAAGGAACAAAATGATATCATAAATACAATAATCAATGGCCTATCAGATCATGGCATGTAGCTCCTCGTTTTACTAAGCAGATTATGACGACTGCTAAATCGGAATACAGGAGTGTAATCAATCCATCAAAAATTCAGTATTTTAGAATACTGATCAAAAATATGAACTGGAAAGATGTTTTTAGTGAGATTCACATGAATGAAAAGTATATCATATTCATTAATAACATCAGCATCATGTTTGAAAACTTTTTTTTTTCCCTGAAGTAGCTCCAACACAATTCTACAATAAAATCATGGATTACACAAGGAACAAAGATTTTCTGTAAGACAAAAAGGAAAATGTATCTATAAACCAAGAATAATTCCGATGCCGATGATTTAGCTAAATATGAGGAATACTGTAAAATATTAACAAAGGTAAATCACACATCTAAACAAATGCACGAGAAGAAGACAGCACTGTCAGGCAACAAAATAAAACAATAAGGGATATTGTGAAAGAGGAGACTGGTAGAATGAAAAAAGGAACAGGAGCAGAAGGCTTTAAGAGAAATGATACATCAGTAAATGATGCGCTTAGTGTGGAAAATCTATTTAGTAGGTACTTTATATCTGTTATTGATACTATCCTGGAAAATGGAAATAACACCATGAATTCGTTGACCCAGCAAATGGAAATTTTATTGACACATTCTTTAGGATGTATACAATGCAGGACTACACAGGCATAGCCACAGACACGTGAGTGCAGTCACCTGAGTGTGCGCTATGTAGACGATGGTACCGAGTATACCCTGATTTTGCAGCAATGGAAACTGGCATTGTCCCATGGAGACGATCTTAGAGATACCGAATGTAGTCTTCCGGAATGCCATGCCAACCATTGTCCACCTGGTGTCTTGGTTCGGTCAGATTTCGTGCAGGGCGTGCAGACCATACAGGATGACTTTTCATCCGGTCCGAAAGATGATGCTCCATGGGGGAACAATCTGTGGATCGTTCCAGGGTAGGTAACGTATACCTCGAAGAACACGTTGGGTGCTACGGAATACACGAGGACGTTCCTTGTCTTGGGGGAAAAGCACAGCACCTTGTTGATGCATGAACGCTGGTAAAACGGGCTGAATGATGGTTTCAGTGTACCGTGCACTGTTCAATGTTCACTCGACGAGCACCAGAGGAGAACGGCCAGTGTAGGATATGACACTCCACACGATGATGTCGGGTGTAGACCCCAGCCGGCCGCGGTGGCCGAGGAGACTGAGGCGCTTCAGTCACGGTATGCACGGCCACTACGATCGGGGGTTCGAATCCCCCCTCGGGCATGGATATTTGTGCCGTCCTAGTTCGTAAGTAGTTCATAAGTAGTTTGTAAGTTTAGGGACTGATGACCCCGTAGTTAAGTCTCATAAGCTTTACAAACATTTGAACATTTTGTAGACCCCATGTGCCTCTGCCGTATAAATTTTCCTGCTACCCTGCACTACGCCACTCATGCGTACGGCCATCATTGGCATCGGAGCAAAAGCGACTCTAATAACTGGAGGCTACACGTCTCCATTCGTCCTTCCATAAGCGCCTTTCGCTACACCAGAGGAGGCGGGCTGAACGATATTAGGGCGAGAGCAGAAGACTACCTAATGATCGTGCACCATGGGGTGAGAAGCCATATCCTACACTGGTTGTTCTCCTTTGCTCATCGTCGAGAGATGATTGAACAGCGCACGGTACATTGAAAACATCATTCAACTCGTCTTCTAGCGTTCATGAATTAACAATGCGATATGCTTTTTCAACAGGAAATGCACATCCACATGTATCCCGTACCAACCAACGTGCTCTTCAAGGTGTATGTCAACGACCCTGGCCAGCACGATCCCCAGATGTGTGCCACATTGAGCATGTACGGGACTGAATGAAAAGTCATCTTGACCGGCACGAAAACTGGACCAACTGAAGAACCAGGTAGAAATCGCAGGACAGGGCATTCAGCAAGACCATATTCGGGACCTGTGACATCGTCTCGATGCAAGAATTGCAGTTTGAATTGCTTCAAAAGGAGGTTATACACGGTACTAGCGTCGACACTGCGCACGCTCTGGTGACTGTGCTTGTATGGTTCTGTTTGTGTGTTGTATACATCCTCAATAATGTGTCAATAAAATTTCTCTCTTCTGGATCGACGAATTCATGGTGTTCTTCATTCATTTTCCATGAGTGTAGTATAGGATTGTTAGGGTTAGTAAATAATGCTTTGATTATCTAAAAGTACCATTTGTGATATCAGAGACAGCAAAGGACTTAGAAGAGCAATTGAACGGAATGGACAGTGTTTTCAAAGGAGTGTTTAAGATGAAAACAACAGCGAAAGAATGGTAATGGAATGAAGTTCAAGAAAATCAGGCGATGCTGGAGGAATTACTTAAAGATATTTAAGGAAAGGCATAGAATTAGATTAGGTACTGAGGCAATGAAAGTAGTAAGTTAATTTCCTTAATGGGGGGTAGCAAAATAATTTATGATGACTGAAGTAAAGAAGATATAAAATGCAGACTGCCTATGGGAAGAAAAGCATTCCTGAAGAACTGAAATTTGTTGACATCCAATATTAATTTAAATTTTGAGTCCTTTCTGAAAGCATTTGTCTGGAGTGTAGCATTGTATGGGAGTGAAATGTGGACGATAAGTTCTGACAAAAAATGATAGATGTTTTTGAGATGTGGTGCTACAGACGAATGATGAAGATTAGATGGTTAGATCACGTAACTAATGAGGAGGTGCTCAATAGAATAGGGAAGGAGTTTCAGGCATATCCTAAGAAGGAAGGAAGGAACCTTAGGGTTTACGTCACATCGACAGCGTGGTCATTAGAGACGGAGTTTACGCTCGAATTTTCGGGGAAGGATGTGGAAGGAAATCGGTGGTGCCCTTTGAAAGGAACCATCCCGGCATTTGCCTGGAGTGATTTAGGGAAATCACGGAAAACCTAAATCTGGATGGTCAGAGGTGGATTTGAACTACCATCATGGCGAATGCGAGTCCAGTGTGTTACCACTGCGCCACCTCGCTCGGTGCATATCCCAAGAGAAGGGATAGGTTGTTGGGACACATCCTGAGACATCAAGGAATCGTCAGCTCAGCATTAGAAGGAGGTGTGTGGGGTAAAAATCGTAGAGGGAAACCGAGGGACGAATACAATAAGCAGATTTAAAAGGATGTAGGTTGATGTTCTTATTCATAGTTGAAGAGGCATGTTCAGGATAGAGTAGCGTGGAGAGCTGCATCAAACCAGTCAGCGGACTGTAGACCACAACAGCGATAACAGAAACATTAGTTCGGTGCTTTGTGGACGAGGGACGTGTTTATTCATCGTTGATCATTGAGGTCTTGGGTAAGGTTTTTTTTGTTTTGTTTTTTATTTCTTTTTTGCTACAGAGGACGGATATTTGTCTGACCGGATGCGGTTCGCCATCTTGCTGGCACCGATTGAGCTACCCTGGCACGCCTCGCAGATTTCTCAAATGTTTGTAGATCTATGGCACTTAACCACTGTGGTTATCTGTCCCTAGGCTTACATACTACTTAAACTAACCTAAAACGAAAAAATAACTCCATGAGCGAGGGAGAACTCGAATCTCCGACGGAGAACAAGCTCTCGCTCCACGACAAGGCAGCTTAGAGCGCCCGGGTAAGCCACAGTGGCTCTTTGCCTGTCCTCGCAGCCTTACGTCTGGATTATACCTTCCATACTGCACAGAAGTTCTCTTGCGAACCATACAGAACTAGCACTCCTGGAAGAAATGATGATGTGGTCGCTTGGCTTAGCCCCAGCCTAGGGGATATTCCCAGAATGATATTTTTAGCTTTTGTAGTTATGAAGAAAGAGTTTTAAATGTTCACTGGATTACCTTCTTTCAAATTCTGAACGGCATGAGAGGGACGCAAATTTGGGAATGTAGTAAGACAGGTTGTAGCCTTTCAAGAATGCTATTTAACTTGTACAGTCACCAAGCAGTGAAAGGATGAAAGGAGAAATATGGTGAAGGAATTAAAGTTTAGGGAAATTAAATAAAAACTTTGCAGTTTGACGATGACATTTTGATTCTGTCAGAGACAGCAAAGGACTTTGTAGAGCTATTGAGCGGAATGGACAGTGTTTTGAGAGAGTGTTTAAGATGAACAGAACAACAGCGAAACAACGGTAATGAAATGCAGTCTAAGTAAATCAGGCGATACTAGAGGAATTAGTTATATATATTGAAGGAGAGGCATCGAATTAGATTAGGTACTGAGACAATGAAGCTAGTAGATGCGTTTTGTTATTGCGGGATGGGGGGAGGGGGAGAGGGTAGCAAAATAACTTGTGATGGCCGAAGTAAAGAAGATATGAAATAAAGAATGGCTATGGGAGAAAAGCATTTCTGAAGAAGCAAAATTAGTTAACATCCCCTATCAATTTAAATTTTAGCATTCACTTGTGAAAGCATTTGTCTAGAGTGTGGCATTATACAGGAGTGAAATGTGGATGATAAGGAGTTGAAACAACAAGATGATAGAAGCTTTCGAAATGTGATACTACAGACGAACGCTGAAGATTAGATTGGTAATTCGTGTAACTAATAAGGAGGTGCTGAACGGAATTGGTGATAAAAGAACATTCTGACATATCTTGACTAAGAGAAGGGCTGTGTTGGTGGGATACATCCTGAGACAACAAGAAATTTTCAGTTTAGCATTGGAGGGATGTGAGTGGGATAAAGCAGAGGAGACGAATAGAGTAAGGCGGTTCAAATGGATGTAGGGTGCCGTTCTTATTCAGAGAGAAGGGGCTTGCAAAGAACAGGGTTGTATGAAGAGCTGAACCAAACCAGTCTTCGGAGAAAGGCCACCGCCCCCACCACCACCACAACAACATTTTCACTGTGCGGCGGACTGTGTGCTGATATGAACCTTCTTGGCAGATTAAAGCTGTGCCCACATAACAGCGAAGGCAAAGGTCCTGGCTTCGAACCCCAGTGTGGCTCTTAGTCCTTGAGCGAGTTTCACATCAGCGCACACTCCACTGCTGAGTGAAAGTATCCTTCTAGAGTTTTATAATAACTTTAAACAAAGAGTTTTTCCAACTTTGGTTGAAAGTTGAATGATGTACTGGCGTCACTGTATTACGTATAATTTTCTTCGCGTGATACTGAACTCTTGTTACTTTGTTTTTTAAATTGTCATTGGTGGTCTTGTGGTAGAATGCAAAGTTGTTGGTGGAGAAGACACATACATGTGCTTATTTTTGTGATAGAGCGTTCTCCTTGGCATGGCATCGTGCGGTTCCTAGCTCTAGAGGTCAGTGGTGTCCCTTTTAGTGACAGGGAACATGATCAGAAACATTCCAAATATTCATACTGACCGTGTCCTCCAGACGATGCATGAGATGCCTTATGGTGTGACGCTGCTCCAGACACAGGTGAGTCATAGAAGTATGGCGCTGCTCCAAAATAGGATGAGGCGTGTGAAGTGTGATGGAGTGGGAGAACGGCACCGACGGGCACTATGTGGTGGATGTGGTGGAATGAAGCGGCCCCCGCCACTGGACGGCTGTGGTGGGTCTGCTGGTTGGAAGCCGCGGAGAGTCTGGCCGGCAGGAAGGAAGCCTGCCCGTGCGCGACCCGCGGAACGCGGTGAACCAGTCGGCCGGGAGACGCAGCTGCAGGTGACGGCAGGTACGGGGTCTGCCCAGAGAGTCCTTCGTCCCCTACTGGTGCTGCCGCAGCCGGAGAGGGGAAGTACGGAGCCCGTCTGCCGGGTACCGCCTCTGCCGCTGGCTGGTGAACTTGAATCTGCTGGAGGTAGGGAGCAGACTGGGCTGATTCTAGGTGTTGTTCAGACTCTGAGTGTCGGTGGTGAGCGCCACGGAGTGGGGTATTCCCAGTCTGTGGTGCTGAGCCATCTTGGAAGTGAGGGGGCGGGGCTACAGCTACAGCTGCCGGGTGTCGGTTTTGTTGGAATGATGCCTCTAGTGAAGGCGATATTTGTGGCGAGTGATGTGGCGCAGTATGATGAGCTAGGGATGGGATGTGCTGGTTCTGTAGTGGCTCTTCCTCGTGCCCGGCGTTCGGACTCGCCGGTGCCGAGGAGGGTGGCTCCTGGGGGCTTCTGTTGGGGAATACGGCTCCAGTGAGCTGTGGGTGGTTACCGTGCGACGCCTGCTCGTCAGTAGCGACGGCGGCCTGCTTGGGCGCCTCGTCCGCTTTGGCCGGTTGGGCCGGTTTGGGCTGCTCTTGGACCGTGGCTTCGGCGACCACGGCGGCGGAGTCCGGGGCGACGCCGGTGATGGCGGACGCCTTGTGCAGCAGCGCCGTGTTGGCCTGGTGTAGCGGCACCAGCACGTGGCCGGGACCCCCAATGCCGGGGGCCTCCTTCACCTCGACGGCGGTCGTCAGGGGTGACAGGAACGCCGCCTGCAACAGCGAGCACACAGCCAGTCAGTCTGGGTCAACAGTTCAGAAACTAAGTCCCTGTCTCTCCATCTCCTACACGATAGACGAGGGACGACACCAGTAGTCGGCAAACTCAAGACGCATGTCTGCTACCGTACCATTTTGATATCCCACTTGAACTACCAATCAAAAATCGCTCTCAGTTTATTGGCAAGACTTACGTAAGACTACACGGAAAGAAGGGGATAAGTCTATTTTACAGACATTTCAGGAGAGTAATTTCAAAGTTTAAAACGTTACAGTTTCATTGGTCATTGACATAAGCTTATGTAATTTATACAGTACATTCTACGCCCTTTCTTTAGTATTCCCTGAAAGTATAAAGCAATATTTAAAAAAAATGGACCCTTTACGTCTTTTTATCTGTAAATCTATTTTTTTAATTTCTTAGTGTAACGCACAAATCGCCAGTTGAAACACTGTCCTCAGTTGGATATCACACGAAATTCAATCTATTACACCACAAAGAATTTAAGTGAATGTCAAGGCTACTCTGTGTTACCAAAAATCACGACACGATATTCGGTTCTGCCAGAGCATAAAGCAAAGAATCTAATGAGAAATCTGCTCCGTGTTTGCTTCGACAATACATATGAAAATCAACAGTGACATTGCATTTAACGATGTCAACAATGATACTGCCGTAACAGCAGGAAAAAGATACAATTGACTGCTGAGAAATCGACACGGGCTGGACTTCACCCTTTCTTTCCATGTTTCGGATGGACTTGACCCGTTTTCTCAGTGTATACCATATTTTGATCTCGCTATAACTCAGTGACTAAACCTATTACATTTATTTAAGTTCACCCAACTGAAAGTACATCTGATGAACTTTATAAGGATACCAGTAACTCATTTTCGTAAAATTTGGACTTAACCCCTTCTTTCCGTGTAGTCTTTATACACACACACACACACACACACACACATACACACACACACACACATATATATATATATATATATATATATATATATATATATATATATATATATATATATATATAGGGTGTTTCAGTAATGAGTGTTTGCCTCTGTAACTTATAAAATAATAGGTGAAAGGAAATTTTAATGCGGTAGGTCAACACAAGAAATGTTACACTTTCTGAGGAGCTATGAACATAGTTTATTGTATCATTTTCCAAAGAGTTTCACCACAAAGATATAATTTTTTAAATGGAACAATAGTTTTTTCTATCGTGCATTGGATTCGTTGAAACCATCTGCGTCCAAATCAATTTAAACTACATTCCTATCACTGTTAGTTTGGGAGCTACAACCCTTCGAAGTTTAGGGGGCGGAGGCTACGACAGCGTAGCTGACTGGCTGGTGGTCATGAGACAGTGGGCGTGCCCCAGGGGCTAGCCACTTGGCCAGTGAGCTACGCTATCGCAGCCTCCGCCCCTGGAACTTTGAAGGGTTTTAGCTCCCAAACTAACAGTGAAAGGAATGTAGTTTAAATTGATTTGGACGCAGCTGGTTTAAACAAGTCCAATAAACGATAGAAAAAACTATTGTTCCATTTAAAAAATTATATCTTTGTGGTGTAACTCTTTGGAAAATGATACAATAAACTATGTTCATAGCTCCGCAGAAAGTGTAACATATCTTGTGTTGACCTACCGCATTAATTTCCCGTTATCTATTATTTTATAAGTTACAGAGGCAAACACACTTAGTGAAACACCCTGTATATATTGTCATTGTGTTTGTTTGTATTACATACAAATCCACAGTTTTGTTACAGTCTTGATGAAATTTTGCACACTTGACATTCAAAAGAAGAGGACGGTGATTCAAGTTTCGTATATTTCGCATAGTGCATGGCGGAGGGTACTTTACTTACAGAAATTGACACCAATCTACTATTTCAGGTATATCTTCACACTTGACCTTTAAAACAATAGGAACATCACTATGGTAGATTTCATGCTCTGGATGGTGGAGGCTACTTTGCAACAAACTTCGACACTCATTTAAAGTTTTATTCCGATCTTGCACTGTTCAAGTTCAATACAATAGCAACATCGCTGTGTACATAATATTTTATATGGTACCTGAGCGAGGGTACGTTCGACATCTTTTCATCGATCGCAATGAAAGATGACACACACACACACACACACACACACACACACACACATTTTACCTCGATTCATATCTTCAATATTATTTTTATTGCAAACTAGCTGAAAACCCAGCGTTGCCCGGTTATTTATTTATTCCTTCCTGCTATTTCTCAGGTATATATTCATTTGTATAAGGTCTGTATAGCTGTAAAGTCTTTTGGGAATACAATCAGTAGTAACGAAGGAATAGATTAAAACTTGGTGCGTGATGGGGCGGTTTTCCATGGACGTATGTGTTCATATCTCATGAACAACGTGTCGTACTATGGTACAATTTAGAAGGTACACTCGACAATATGCGTGTATACTGTCTGTAAAATTTCCTTCGTCTACAATTTGTAGTGTAGATATTATAAATTGTAACGTCGTACCGAATGCCGTAGTTTTAGTCCATGAACAGCGCAACGTTACTGTTTATGTGCTCGTATCTCATGAACTACGTGTCGTACTATGATACAATTTAGAACTTACACTAAACTATATGCGTGTATACTGTCTGTAAAATTTCCTGCGGCTACAATTTGTAGTGTACATATTATAAATTGTAAAATCATATCGAATGCCGTCGTTTTACTCCTTAAACCGCGCGAAAGTAGTAAGCGAGAAACTTTTTCCTTTCATCATTTTGCAAAGGTCGTCGGCGAGAAAAAGTTTAATAAAGGTTTGAAATTATTTTTAAAGTTTGTCGCAAGTCGCTAAGTACTTTCGTTCTCATATAGCGAATTTATAAAGTCTCGTCGCATTATGTGGCAATTTTTTTCTATTTCTATTGTTATGACGTCATACCCTCTGAACCATGTGTAGTACGTAATTATTAATACTGCAGCAATTGTTACCTCTCGGTAAGGAATGTACATACCAAATTTGGTCGAAATCGGTCCAGTGGTTTAGGAGAAAATGAGCAGCATTGTCGCTAAATGCAGCAGTTTTTCGCGCATCTCATTATTTATGTCGTCATATCTGGTGAAGTATGTATCGTACGTGATTCTTACACTTACGGCAACCGTCCGCATGGATTGAAGCTTACGTGTGCAAAATTTCATAAAAATTGGATCAAAATTGTAGATTTGTATGCAACACGTACATACAAACAAACACACAAACATACAGACACTCTGCTTTATATATATTAGATTAAATGTTTTTTTCTAGATTGGGCAAGTGTACTGGAAATAGCGCTATTATTCATCATGAAGTTTGGTATAGCGAAAAATGTGCTCACTTGAATAGCTAAGGGTCATGGGTTCTAAAGTTGCTCACTTTGATTGTAGCCTAGCCCTCACATGTCACCTATGTGACCGGACGCCAGAAACAACGTGTGGTACGGATTGCACGTTAAAATGTAGGCCCAATTTTCCCGGATGGATAATTGAGATAGGTCAGGGACATACATGTTAGGCGCCGAAGTGGCGTCAAAGTCTTAGACTTGCACCAAGTCATTAAGCCACGCGAAATTATTATTATGAGTATTACTTCCTTATATTCCATTTAGGACGTTTTCTTGTTGCTACAATATTTAACATCATTCTCCATTTTTCCAAATTTTCTTTAGGCATAACTGTGCTCTTTACGATATATATATGGAAGGAGAGATGGACTGAGAGATGGACTGAGAGAGTGGAGGAGTATGGCGTGAGATACGGGAAGGAGGAGATGAACTGGCGTAGCGGAGGAGATTTACAGAGAATTATTGACTACAGTGATGTTATCTTGCGAGGTTCTTTCTTTTCTTTTCTTTTTTTGGAAAAGCTCACAACGTCTGGAACTAATCATGAATGCCTGCGTTCGATATATATGTAACATCAGACTCTTTGATCATATTTCACCATCTTATAAGCAACTATTCTGGCTCCGTGCTGACAAGCGCAGAGATTTTCATACGCTCTGTTTTCTCTACTCTCTTATCAACCTACACTGTCCCTCATATCTTCGCTCGACCTTAACACTCTTATCTGATCAACATAACAGATATACTCGTTCCTGTCAGAGCAAAACCATTTCTGTCCCTATCCATCACTCAGCCGTTTTCTCAAAATCCTTTTCAGTAGCAGGAACCAGACTCTGGAACAATCTACCTCAGTATATCAGAGAACTAATAACACTGCCAGTTTCAAGCGACCGTTAATTGATTATCTACTAAAGCAATAATTACGCCAGTCTTTATTACCCTACGCTTCTGTTACAACGTCACATCCATTCTTCCTCCCAGATATTCTCCGATTGCCATTGCTCTCGCCAGGTACAGCTTTCCTACGTTCTTCTGTCAGAATTCGCCATGTATTAACCAGTTTCTATACATTCCAAAGTCCATCTTGTATCTGCTAATATCAATGTTGCTATTGCTATTATAACATCAGCAGCAGCAAAAGGTGTCTCAGTGGTACTGCTAGTATTAATCCTATTAGAGTCAAGTCAATACTATTTATTTTCATCCTTTTACATGTTTTCAATCTGTATAAATTATGTTATTAATTGTTTATCTATTCAAATCATTGTTATATTATAGGTAAGTCACATGTAAAGAAGTACTGTATGTGTAAAACCCTGGTCCGACGTAAGAGAGGGCCTGATGGCCCTAATCTGATCAGGCTAAATAAAAAAATAGGATAAATCAAACTAAGTTAGTAAATATCTAATAATCACAATGTCGTATTCTGGGGAACACGAAGGAAGGAAGCAGGGGGTTGTGGGCCAGAGTGTACTTCCAGAGTGGAAAGGAAGACACAGAGAACGAATTCCTAGTGAAGGCAGCTGATCACAAGGCTCAGCGCACGACAGTGTTACCACCTACCCATTAACGGCGGGGGTCGAGATGCTCGATACGGATTTTTATGTAGAAGACTCAAGGAATCCAGTGGCTTTGAGTATTCAACATTATAGAAAGACAAACTGTTAGAGTCGACATTCCAAGTGAAGAGACAGACTTGTGAGCAGCTTATCAGGGGATGATGCGCGAAGGGCACCGATCTGGTATTCAACTCGTCTGACAAATCCTCACTTAAAGGCTGGAGTGGGCGCACTATTTTTTCCACCTACCACTGCCCGGCAAATCAGTCAAATCTGAAGGCTGTAATCTAAAAGGCCATAAATTCAAATAAATACCTAGGAATTACAATTATGAACATCTTTAATTGGAAACACATAAAAAATATCGTGTGAAAGGAGAACAAAGGCTACGTTTCATTGGCAGAACATCTAAAAGATATAAAAATTCTATTAAAAAACGCCTCCTATTCCGGAGTATTCTTACGCAATGTGGGATCGTCACCAAGTCGAAATTACGGACGATTTAGAGAAGTTCAGAGAAGGGCAGGTCGTTCTCCATTATCGCGATACAGGGGTGAGAGTGTCAGGGAAATGATGCTCGAGTTGGGGTGGAAATCATTAAAAGAAAGGCGTTATTCATGGCGATGAGATCTATTTGCGAAAGTTTCTTTCACCAACAGTCTCCTGCGAATGCGAAGATACACAGTTCAAAAGAAGTATTGCATCACCACGATTCTAGGAGCTTATGAAACTTTACATCAAAAAGTGAGTGGAGATGTAATGAAACAACTGTACGACAATAACCCTGAGTTTTTTAATTTGCCATCCAGGTTGCAGCACACGCCAATACCACTAATACCCGATAACAAGTCCTCTTCCGGTGATGCATGTCTGTGTTCGTCGTGACATAATGTACACCAGATCATCAAGAGACTGTTGGTCGAGACTGTCCCACTGCTCAACGGCGCTTCCGCATAGGTCTCTCAGATTGGTTGATGAGTCACCTCGCTCAAAAACAGCTTTTCAATGTATTCCAGTAATGTTCGATAGGGTTCATATCTGGAGTTCGTGCCGACCATTCTGATCTTGCGCTGTCGTCACCGTGAAGGAACGCTTTCACAAGATGTGCGCGGTTAGTTGGATCCCTCACCGAAATGCTGTCGATACGGTTGCATTAAACGTATAGCCGTTTACTGACTTCTACAACCAGCAGTGGTGTACGATGGCCCCAACATAATGACACCACAAAACACCAGGGAAACACTGAGTGATTGAGGTTTTATTCATCCATAATCAATATACATTGTGTGGATGTTGTCAAATGTTTGTACAGTATTACTTATAAATTAACATAGGTCACTATAGTTTATAGTTTACAACTTTAATTTACAGGAATGCGATGTTGTATAACAGTAACATTTCTTGCGTAGGTATTCAATTATTGTACTAAGTTATTAAATGTTAATACACATTCACTAGCCTAGGTATTCAATTTTGTGTACTAAATTATTACATGTTAATATACATTCACTGGCAATATAAAGTAATCTTATATATTTATTTACAATATATCAGCTATTTACAGATGTGTTTCTTCGGTAATTTCCAAGAATGCTTGCAGTCGTAACCGACGGACAAGAATCGACACATATCGAACGTGTGATTGTATATCTCAGTTAAAGACATAAGTGCTACAATATTATCCCGTATGTTTGTATTCGTTGATAGTGTTTGTTTTGCTAGTTGGTATATCTACGTAGCGTATCTTCTGAGAGTCAGATATGACGTCATTGGTCAAAAGCGACGGGTTGTATCCCGCTCTTCATTTATGCCTGCATCACCTACATTCACTTCACTTTCGGCAAGTGTCAATGTTGTCAAAATGTAAATAATGAATGTAAACACACGTCGTGGCTCTCGCGAACACTACAATCGGACGTTCGATACTCATCGAGCCACGTCCGTCCATTTCGACTCCAAACCCTCTTGGAATTTTCCTAATGATTTGCACACTTTTAGGTGTCATTCGTCTTTCTTGCAAGCGCATATTCTATTGAGTCTGATTAGTTTAGCTTAAGAAGACAATTTCTTGAAGATTCTTGCCGTTTGTGATTCTGCTGTAGCAGCGATTGTGGAATTCGGTTCTTCTTTGTTGAAAACAGTTTGATTACTTTTTGTCGGGTCTACGAACATTATATTTCGTGTATGATGGCGAAAAGTATGTTATATATATAACATGCTCTCTGTTTTTTTTTTTTTTTTTTTTTTTTTTTTTGCGCTCCTTGTAATTTATGTAAAATGCTTGCTAACTATTTTTCAGTTGTTCCTTGTATGTCCTCCTCGAATGATCAATATAAAGTTAATGACAACAAAACTCACTGGACGGTATGTCTAAGACATTCAATCTCACCAGGCTGACTCCAAAAACGTCCCCGACTATTGTCTCGTTGAAGGCAGGTGCAAAACGGTATCTGCTGATAGCACTTGATGCCAATTCTCACGAACCTATTCAGCATGTTGATGAGTCCATCTGTACCGCGCGTCGTACTGTCTGGATGTCAAAGCAGGACCTCGCCATAGACGTCGGGGGAGGTTTCATTTCATGCAGTCATGAATCGCGATGTCCTGTGGCTGGGCGTAAATCATTACTGAGCATTGAGGCGTGCCTGTCAGATTTCTTCCGAGCAGTAATCCTTGAGTAGCGGTCATCAGCTGCTGTGATAGTCTTTGGGCGACCTGCGCGAGACAAGGCAGTGAATGTTCCTGTGTCTTCGTACGTCCTTCACGTCGGAAATTTCGTTTGATAACACCTCCTCCTGACTAAAAAAAAACAAATGCAACAAGCCGGCCGCGGTGGCCGAGAGGACTGAGGGGCTCCAGTCACGGTCTGCACGGCCACTACGGTCGGGGGTTCGAATCCCCCATCGGGCATGGATATTTGTGCCGTCCTTAGAATTAGCTAGTTCATAAGTAGTTTGTAAGTTTAGGGATTGATGACCCCGTAGTTTTTCACGAGTGGTTGTTTACATTCTTGTACGGGTTGAGTGATATGTATGGCCAATCTGAGGAACCGTGTTCTTGATGCTTTATACACATTCAACGTCAGTGTTCAGGAGATTTTCGAACCAAGCTTATGAAACTTTTTTATGTGTATGTATTTTGTTAGGATCCATCTACAAAGTGAGACATGATAATGAGAATAAAATAAGATAAATCAGTTTGAAAAGGCAAAGATTTGGGTATTTCTTTTTGCAGCGCGTTATTAGAAAATGGAACTAAAAAAACACAATTTTTTGTTTGTCCTGCAGGTTTGTTTATCTTGTTAATCGATTTTCGGCTTATCAGGCCGTCGTCAGACTTTTACTGGAGTTCAGTCACGGAACTTGCGTTGTCAACATACCACAAGAGATATTACATGCAGAAAAATAAATTATCTTCTTTGATGGAGCAGCTACAGTGCAAATAAATATTTAAATGAAATCTGTAAATTAATAGGACTGAAAAAGGGAACTACGTCGAGAAACAGTGAAAAACATAACAAATTCTTGGCAACAACATAGTGAATAAAATAAAATTAAACAAGAATCCAAAGTTTGAAGGGTTGTTCAAATAACAAGGGGATACAAAACCTATGAAATATATAATAAATTTCAGTAACTATTATGACTCAATAAACAAATAGACAAAAATGGAGGGGTGGGATAGGAGGGTATAGGTGGGCACTGGAGAATTGTGATGCTGAACAAATCGGAGGTATGCACTTGAACTGAAAAACGGTGCAAATAAACATATTCAATTATAGTGATCACAATTAGATAAAGAATTACTGTGACAGAGTATAGAATAATTTGGAACATTAGTACTAACAAAGAATGATACAAAGCAGGAGTCATACATCCTAAGAAGCCGAAAATCGATTAACAAACCTGTAGAACGAACACAAAATTGTGTATTTTAATTTTCATAATGAATTGTTCTACCAAGAACTGACGAAAGAATCAGTAAACACGAGAAAATGGAACGGTAGATAAATATTACGAAATCGGCCCATTAATCCACCTGCCAGGCAAACAAATGTGATTTGCAGAGTAAATATGTAGACGAATATTGCAGTAAGGAGTGGCACTGTATATATGTCGATGTTTTTGACAATGTTTGTAAGGACCAACACTATGGCGGCTGTTGTCTGACACAAATCGGCGACGAAGATCCTAAGTTAGCCGCAACATTGGGTAATGTCGCAAGTGGTACAACTCTTCAGTCTTTTCGTGACACGGCTGATTTCCTCTGCAGAGGTCCTCGTGGGGACAGAATCGACGTGATTTCACATCGAAAGTCGTAAATTGCAGGAAGTCACCTTAGCAAATGCCCCTGTCAGTGGATCAAATCTTTAAAGACGCTTAGCTAATGGCTTAGACTCGGAAGGAAGAGAAACCTGACGGAAACAATACCGTCCTGAAGCCAGCAGCGCGGAATCGAGGAGACACGCGAGTGAAAGGCAGGGCGCTTCTGTTACCGACCGCAGGCCCGCACCAGAGAACAGCAGGTCCACCGCCTCACTGGTGATGGGATCGGAAACGACGCTACGTGTGAAATTACTCCACGCTGCAGGGTGTTCACCCGATCGAAGAGAAAGTCACTGCACGTTACGGTTGGCCGACTCGTCGGGAAGGCTGCAGATGGTTTAGATTATCTTGCTGGCAGAGGACGTGAAAATGAAGGGAGTCTAGAGCAGCGTCGGCCACCGCGTGTCCAACCTCACGCTGAATCGGTATTCGACGGTACAAGCGATGTGAATCAGATCCGCTTGCTGGCCGCACCTTCGCGATGGTCGAAGACACTTTACTGAGAGTCGCCATACTAGTATTGCAGCCGGTCTTGTGGTTTGGATTCTACTGCTGCACCCACTACTGGGCACTGTCGGTGCGCCAACCAGTCCAGCGTTACGCCTGCGAAGAGTTGGCGTCTATCGTCCTCCCATAAGTTGGACTTGGCCGACGACTGCATTGGAATAGGATGGTGCGCGTCTACACTAGGGACACTTTGTTCAAGCCTTCTTCGCCGTCTATCACTTAGCACTGCTGACTCCGCCTCCCAACCTATCCACATCAATGAATACTTCCAAGTGGTTGTGGAATCCGTCAAAAAGCCGGCCGCGGTGGCCGAGGGGACTGAGGCGCTTCAGTCACGGTCTGCACGGCCACTACGGTCGGGGGTTCGAATCCCCCCTCGAGCTTGGATATTTGTGCCGTCCTAGTTCGTAAGTAGTTCATAAGTTTAGGGACTGATGACCCCGTAGTTAAGTCCCATAAGCTGTACAAACATTTCCGTCAGAAACATTTACATTTTCAAACATATAAAACTTATAAATGTATTCTTCCGTCACTTCTTGGTAGAACGCTTCTATATTTAAGGTTGAAAACATCAAACTGTTTATGTTCTATTATTTTTTTTTGTTTATTTACTAACTAGTTTTCGGTTTATTAGGCCATCATCAGTTAAACTGTTGACAGGCGATCTCAACATATGCTACAGTGTCAGTAATGTTAACATAGTTTTTAATTCATTAATATTTGATATGTAATGTGTTACACCCTGTTCACTCGCAAATTACAATGTAAAAATGTTAAGGAGGCCACTGATTACGTAAACGTAATTCTACATGGCAACAGATAATTCTTTGCAATTCCAACAAATGTCATATGCAAAGACCGAGTATTCTGCGTGTTGTATGTTTGTTTACCATATTTGAGAACCTAAGCAATAGCATCTTTATCGACGCCTGTCAACAGTTTACCTGGTGATGGCCTAAAAAACCGAAAACTAGTTAGTAAATAAACAAAAAATTAGTAGAACAGAAAAAGTTTGTTTTCAAACTTACATATAAAACTTGTTACTACATTCTAAATGTTGAATATATTAGGTGCATAGGATAATTCTTAGTTTTTTTTCACAAAACTTTTTTACAATGATCACATTATTGCAGAAGCTTAGCACGGAAATCTTATTGAACACAATACTCACATTTGTGAATACTGTATACAATAACATACACACTTTGGCTAAGAAATTAGATCATTGGAGTTGGCCACCAGAAAATTCTTTACACTCTTTTCGAAATGAACTTTCCTGAGAGTTAAAATTTTTATGGCTGCTGGCATTTTACTGAAAATATGTAATATTGCTGCTGAATGAGAATATGTGTTCAGAATGAAACTTTCAGTCTGTAGCGGAGTGTGCGCTGATATAAAACTTTCTGACAGTTTAAATTTGTGTGCCGAAATCGGGACTCGTACCTCGGAACTCTGCCTTTCGCGAGCAAGCGCTATACTGACTGAGCTATCCCGACACGACTCACGATCTGTCCTCACAACTTTACTTCTGCCAGTGACTCGATTCCTACTTTTATAGTCTAACACTGAAAAAGAAATTATTCTACTGATTTGATTTTGAAAAATGGCATGAACTGTGAAATTCTTTGTACTACAACTTCTACTTATGTTCTGTAAAATAATCACACCATCATGGGAATGAGATTCGATACAACGAAAAATGAGAACCTTAAAAAGTGAACAACGACGTAGATGGTGATGATTATCTGATGATGCCTCAAAAGGGGGAAACGCGTCATTTAAAATAAAGAAAATTTTGCAACTGAGACTGACTTTCGAATTAAATTCATAACCTGTTGTCATACCAATCATTAGTATAAAGTGGAACCAGTTTTACAAAGTAAATGACTTTAAATATTTGTGAAAGTTATTCTTGTTTCTACTATCGATTCCATGTACTGAGCTATTGCTTTCAAAAAAAATGTATTTTAGACAAATTTCATTAGAGAATAAATATATTGGGAAACACTAGTGAGTATTCTCAGTTGCAGTATGTTATTGAGTTGACACCGCAAATGATTCACGTTGCACGTTTTAGGGTTCGGAAAAATTTAGCTTGGCCTAATGAGTTACTCCAAAAAATAATCTTCTATGACGCTATGAAATTAAAGTACGCATAATACGCTAGCTTTTACTTAATTTTGTATCTCCTGTTTCTGACGACATTCGCATAGCAAACAGGGAGTTCTAGATGTCACTGTAGACAGCAACATTTGATGCTAGTTTCATCATTTTCCTCTGTTCACATCGGTTGTACAGTCAATCATATATTGGTTGTACAATGTGTTCCCCGAAATAAATTTCGCTGTGTTATCTGCAATACTATTTTTGGTGTTGCAATTTGTGTGACAGGAATGTAGATAATTTACTCTTCTTAGGGAAGGAAAAGCGAAGTTCAATTTTAGAATTAAAACGTTACAACAGCTGGTAACTATTCCGTCGTAATGAAAATGACGCGAATTCAGGTTGTACTGCATCTTTTAGGCATTATTTCTTCACAGAGGGCTTTGAATATCAATTATTAGGCTGTAAAATAGTTTTATTGTTTTTGTATGGTTGTTAGGGAGAGAAGTTATAGGTTTTGGTATTTCAACATCTTTTTCAGTGAGAAACCGCTGCCTCAGTGCACTACTTCAGTGAAAATCGCAAATCTCCAACTGAATTTCAATAGCTGCGAGCTGCGCTTCAAACGCCCACTGCAAAGTAGCTAAATCAGTAGATCAGAAAAAAACTTAGTTTTGTAGTAACAAGAATTTCTTACTGTGGTATTTATGAATATAAGCATTTTCCTGAAAAAGACGGGAACCTGAAATGTTTATGACAGATGAAACCAAACTAAATTAGCAACAAAGGAACACGGCAGCAAATATCAAGAATATTATGCTGAATCAGTTTAAAATCGATGTAGGTCGCTAAATCCAGTGTCAAAAATTTTCTAATAAAGTGTGTAAGACAACAAATTCATGAAACTGTACACTCAATGTCTCTTTTTCAAGATGCATTTCATTTATCACTAGTGCAGTATTCGAAAAATCCGCGAATGGACTTCCTCAAAGTTGCTCTAGCCCAATTTTCTTTTAAAAGCCCAAAGAAATGTCAAAAACATCGGTAATTAATGGATGAGTACTAAATACGTTTATGTTCTAAGGTCAGAAATGCAAGATCTACTATCCACAAGGGACATCATTTTCGTTTTTATAAACTAAATGGTGTTTGGAGAATAGCTTCAAATGAAACTGTTTTAAAGAACTAGAACCAGCGACAAGTACAATGAAAAAGAAACGGATCTCTTTCTTAGGACGTTTGATGAAGACAACAGAAAATAGAATTAACATGAGGATAATTGAGAAGTTATGGAAGAAAGAGCAGCAAGAAATGGATCAGAGAGGTCAAGGACACAATGAAATTACAAACAACGATGGAAGATTTGAAAGAGAAGACAGTCGCACTCAAGATACTGCAGGACAAACAGGCACACGGATGAGAAGAGAAAGGCACGATCTGAAAGAATAAAAAGGTATTGGACAATAAAAAAATAATAAAAAAATAAAACAGAACAACATAGTTCATATTATAGATAAAAATGGTCCAATGTCGACTATAAAAGAATAAACTCCTCGTAAGCCATTTTATTCCCTCTAATTTTGTTGTATAACGAACAGCAGTTGGACTTCGCAACCGGAAACAACGTCACGAGCTAGAAGAGCTCCTGATGCTGAGCCGGCCGCGGTGGCTGAGGGGACTGAGGCGCTTCAGTCACGGTCTGCACGGACACTACGGTCGGGGGTTCGAATCCCCCAGTTCGTAAGTAGTTCATAAGTAGTTTGTAAGTTTAGGGACTGATGACCCCCTAGTTAAGTCCCATAAGCTGTACAAACATTTGAACATTTTTTCCTGATGCTGAGCGCTTCGCTAGCGACGTCAGCAAGTAGAGGTGGAGGGAGGGGGGATGCACGTCTTCAATCAGCGCGAGCACTCGAGGGCGCCCGCGCTCAGTTCAGCCCATTTTCCCGCCGCTACGACGATCAAACTTACCGCGTAGTTCAGGCGTATTGTAGCGCGTAACGAATTCGGCGGAAATGGAGCCATAGCAAACGTCAGGTAAAAAATTGCAGAAAGAGTTTATTGTGATATTAAATCATGCCTGAGGTTTTCTACAGGCGGGGTATTTTCCTGGGTGTGGACACCTCCGTGACGTAAGCGGAGACGGCGCGCGCCGTCACGCACTTGCCAGCGGCCAGTCGCTGCGGTCTGACGGCTGACCACAAAAACTGAAACTGCCCGCCGCCGTCGCCAGGCTCTCTCAACACCTCCACGCCGAAACATAAAAGCGTCAGAGTAGGCGGGGTCGTAACAGCCGGGTGGGCTACCCACACAGTTCGCTAGACCCTACACGTTGTTTCTCTCCAGTATGTGCCAGACCACACTTAGACGAAATCATCTTAACCCTTTCCCTCCCAGTGTTGCCATATGGCAACGCCATCTTTATCTATTCCTGTAGCCACGACCATTTGCCCAAATATTGTAAACAACACTGCAGGACTTCCAGCAATTCATTGTGACTAGGCTGTCTACCATTACCTTGAGGAAACAGAGAGCATTAGCCTATAATGCATTGGCAAAACATATATCGTTGCTTGATGTCTAAGTTGGAGTACATGCGGCAAGACTTTCAAATAATTATATCAAGGTAAAGGAAAAAGGTAATTTAAAAATTTAATTACTAAATAACTGTCCAGTGTCTAAATTAGTAGTAAACAGTTTGAAAATGTTATTAGTTATGATAAAGGAAATATATCCTGCTCGATGATGCCATATGTAGTTATCCCAAATTTCCTCCCAAAACTAAATATAATCAAAAATTCTATCAACTATACGTCATTCCAATCATTATGTATTGAAATATTTTTGTTCATAAATTAATAAAATTTGGGGTTGAATGAGTTAAATGAAACACAGGAGTACTGCTGAATTTAGTTGAGAGATAAAAATCACTTTTACATTTTGCTTGCTGAGAATATGTCCTACTTTTGATGACAGGCTTGCAACATATGGCAGAAAACCGGTCTACTTAAATACTTCCGTTTCTTCTTTATTTCTTATGCCGATTGTTGGTTTTATTCGCAGCACCTTAACGTGTCTGCTGTAGAGAATGGCCGTTGTCTACAAAGACTCTTCAAGTGTAGCTGCTCATCCTGAAGACTGCTCCAAACAACAACGATGTGTGTACTGTGAACATGGGAAACCTGGTGGGTGTTACACTCCTGGCCATTAAAATTGCCACACCACGAAGATGACGTGCTACGGAAGCGAAATTTAACCGACGGAAAGAAGATGCTGAGATATGCAAATGATGAAGTCAGTGGGTTCAGGAGGGCAGTACGGAACGCCGTGATGGATCCCGATGGCCTCTTATCACTAGCAGTCGAGATGACAGGTATCTTATCCGCATGGCTGTAACGGATCGTGCAGCCACGTCTCTATTCCTGAGTCAACAATGGGGACGTTTGCAAGACAACAACCATCTGCACGAACAGTTCGACGACGTTTGCGGCAGCATGGACTGTCAGATCAGAAAAAAAAAATGTGCAAATGTTTGTTAAGCTTAAGGGACTTAACTACGGGGTCATCAGTCCCTAAACTTACAAACTACTTATGAACTACCTACAACTAAGGACGGCACAAATATCCATGCCCGAGGGGGGATTCGAACCCCCGACCGTAGTGGCCCTGCAGACCGTGACTGAAGCGCCTCAGTCCCCTAGGCCACCGCGGCCGGCGTCAGATCAGAGACCATGGCTGCGGTTACCAATGACGCTGCACCACAGACAGGAGCGCCTGCAATGGTGTATGCAACAACGAACCTGGGTGCAGGAATGGCAAACCATCATTTCTTCGGATGAATCCAGGTTCTGTTTACAGCATCATGAAGGTCGCATCCGTGTTTGGCGAATTCCCGGTGAACGCACATTGGAGGCGTGTATTCGTCATCGCCATACTTGCGTATCATCCGGCGTGATGGTATGGGGTGCTATTGGTTACATGTCTCGGTCACCTCTTGTTCGCATCGACGGCACTTTGAACAGTGGCCGTTACATTTCAGATGTGTTACGACCCGTGGCTCTAACCTTCATTCGATCCTGCGAAACCGTACATTTCAGTAGGATAATGGACGACCGCATGTTGCAGGTCCTATACGGGCCTTTCTGGATACGGAAAATGTTCGACTGCTGCCCTGGCCAGCACATTCTCCAGGTATCTCACCAACTGAAAACGTCTGGTCAATAGTGGCCGATCAAGTGGCTCGTCACAATACGCCAATCACTACTCTTGATGAACTGTGGTATCGTGTTGAAGCTGCATGGGCATCTGTACTTGTACACGCCATCCAAGCTCAGACTCAATGCCCAGGCGTATCAAGGCCGTTATTACGGGCAGAGGTGGTTGTTCTGGGTACTGATTTCTCGGGATCTATGTAGCCAAATTGCGTGAAAATGTAATCACATGTCAATTCTAGTATGATATATTTGCCCAATGAATACCCGTTTATAATCTGCATTTCTTCTTGGAGTAGCAATTTTAATGGCCAATAGTGTATTTGCACTTAGTACACTGCTGATTACCAAAAATGAAACATCTTGGAGGATGCAGCCAAATCAGTTGACATTTCCAGCATGCGTTTCTGGCGATGAGACGTGCATATGAATCCATCGCGGTTCTCATCACATTCCTCCCATCGTGGTACCAGATCACTATGTCCTGTTCACAAAAGTTCGTTTGTTTGGAGCTTACAGACAGCTGCGAACTGCGTATTTCACTTCCATTTCTGGCACAAACCATTGGGCGGATAGTGATATCTTTATTGGACGAAAGAGATGAAAGTCCGAAGGTCCAAGGTATGGTGGATGCTGAAGCACCTTCCTCCAAAATTTGGCGATGTTTTCATAATAACGATCGGTAACGTTGAGGCGAGTGTTGACAGGATTACGTATGTTGCCTCATCTTAGGTGCTGTTGGATTGCTGCGATCAGTCGCATTGCACACGGCGGTCGTTCTGAACTGCTGCCTCAGTGTCTCCGAGATTCTGCGGGGTTGCGGCTGTAACCGCGCTTCTGAGGCGTGGAGAACCACTGAGGTTCTCGGAAGAATGGACACCAGCTCCAGACACTGGTAAGGCCCATACAATCGTCGCCACACACGCCACGCCCTCCCTGCGAATTTCACCTTGTTTTGTCGTCCTAGTCGCCATGTGTTTTGTCTTTCCCGGCCTGTCTTTCAGGAAAGGTTCTATCAGGACGCGATGGGATACACTGACATCTAAAAGAGCTATACTGATCAGTAGTACAAGTTTTATTTACTGCAGCAGGACTGACTGCGGACCTTTGGTTCAGAGCCGAGTGGAGGGTCTTAATCAGAGGCTCAGGCGGTTCTGTGACCGTGTGGGCTGCAGATTCCTCGACTTAAGCCAAAGGGTGGTGGGTTTTCGGGTTCCGCTAAATAGGTCAGGAGTCCATTATACTCAGGAAGCGGCTACACGGGTGGCGGAGGCTGCGTGGCGTGGACTGGGCGGTTTTTTACGTTAGAGGGCCACGGGAATACACAAAATGGGTTTCAGTCTCAAAGGGGGCAGGTCAGACACAGGGAGAAAGCAGATCTGGAAACCATTGGTATAACAGTTGTAAATTGTCGTAGCTGTACAGGGAAAGTTCCAGAGCTCCAAGGGCTGATAGAAAGTACTGAGGCACAAATCGTTATAGGTTCTGAAAGCTGGCTGACGCCTGAGATAAATTCGGCCGAAATTTTTTCAAAGGGCCAAATTGTCTTCAGAAAGGATAGAATAAATAAAAAAGGGGTTGGCGTGTTTATTGCTGTTACAAACGGTTTATCCTGCAGCGAAATTGAGACAGATACTTCCTGTGAGTTGGTCTGGGTAGAGGTTATACCTGAAAACCGAAATAAATTAATAATTGGATCTTTTTATCGGCCCCCTGACTTAGACGATGCGGTTGCAGAAATGTTCAAAGAAATTTTGAATCATATTTCAAATAGGTATCCGAAGCATACTGTTATAATCGATGGCGACTTTAATTTACCCTCGATATGTTGGCATAATTACATATTCAAAACCGGCGGAAAATATAAAACATCGTCCGAACTAGTTCTGAATGCTTTTTCTGAAAACTACTTCTTACAGTTAGTTCATGAACCCACTAGAATAGTAAGTGGTTGCGAAAATACCCTTGATCTCCTAGCAACAAATAATCCGGAGATAGTAAAGGGCATCAAAACAAATACAGGGATTAGCGAACATCGAGTTGTAGTAGCGAGACTAAATGTCGAAATTCCCAAATGCACCAAAAATAAACGAAAAATATATCTATTCAATAAAGCAGATAAAAATTAACTTCACGCTTTCCTGAGTGATAATCTCTAGTCTTTCAAAACTAAAAATGCGAGTGTAGATCAGTTGTGGATTACTTTCAAAGACATAATATCAGTAGGAATCGAGAGATTTATACCAAATAAATTAATAAAAGAGGGGGCTGACCCCCGCGGTACACAAAACAGGTCAGATCACTGTTGCAGAAACAAAGAAAAACGCATGCAAAATTTAAAAAGACACAGAATCCTCAAGACTGGCAATCTTTTACTGAAACTCGCAACCTAGCGCGGACTTCAATGCGAGAAGCCTATAGTAGCTACCATAACGAAATCCTGTCTCGTATCTTGCAGAAAATCCAAAGAAATTCTGGTCATATGTGAAGTACACTAGCGGCAAAACACAAACAATACCTTCACTACGCGATAGCAATGGTAATACTACCGACGACAGTACTGCTAAGGCAGAATTACTAAACATAGCTTTCCGAAGACGAAGTGAACACTCTAGTATTCAATCCAGAAACAGCTGCCAGCATGCGAAACTTAGAAGAAGATGTACCTGGAGTAGAAAAACAACTTAAGTCACTAAACAAAAACAAATCTTCCGGGCCAGATTGTATACCAACTAGATTCCTCTCAGAGTATGCTGATCAAATAGCTCCGTACTTAGCTATAATTTACAACCGATCACTCAGCGAAAGATCTGTACCCAAAGGGAAGTGTTATAGGTTCCCTACTCTTCCTCGTGTTTATAAATGATTTAGGAAACAATCTGAATAGCTCCCTTAGACTGTTCACGGATGATGCTGTCGTTTATCGGTTAGTGAAGTCAACAGAGGATCAAAAGCAACTACAAAGCGATTTAGACAAAATTTCTACTTGGTGCGAAAATTGGCAATTAACACTAAATAAAGACAAGTGTGAAGTAATACACATGACCACTAAAAGAAATCCGCTGAACTTCAATTACGCGATAAATCAGTCAAACCTTAAGGTCGTAAATTCTACCAAATACCTAGGAGTTACAATTACGAACAACTTTGACTGGAGAGAACACATAGAAAATATTGTGGGGAAGGCGAACCAAAGGTTACGTTTCATCGGCAGAACGCTTCGAAGATGCACCAGCTCCACCACAGAGACTGCCTACATCACACTTGTGCGTCCTCTCCCTTGTGGGACCCTCACCAGGTGGGACTGACGGAAGACATTGAGAAGATTCAGAGAATGGCAGCTCGTTTTGTTTTATCACGTTACGGGGGGGAAATCGTCACGGAAATGTTGCACGAATTGGGGTGGAAATCATTAAAAGAAAGACGTTATTCATTGCGGCGTGCTCTGTTTGCGAAATTTCAATCACCGACTTTTACTTCTGAATGTGAAAATATTTTGCCAGCACCCACCTACTTAGGGAGACATGACCATCCCAATAAAATAAGAGAAATCAGATTGAAAACGGAACGATTTAGGTGTTCTTTCTTCCCGCGCGCTATTAGAGAATGGAACGATAGAGAAAAGTTATGAAAGTGGTTAATGAACCCTCTGCCAGGCACTTAAATGTGATTTGCAGAGTATCTATGTAGATGTAGAAGAATACAATATTCTCAACTTATATAAAGTATGTCTCTTCTCGTGGCGCCGTCTTATTCCTTGAGTCCTAGTGACTGCCTAGTTCGGAGCCGAGTTCAGAGGTGGTCTTCCAGACGCATGTCGGCCTAGATATAGCCGCTTGTAGAGGGCGCGCTTCTCGGTTTCTCCCTCCGAGAGGCGCGGCGCCAGCGTGTGATTGGCTGCCGGTCATCCGCTGCCTTCCCCACGATCGTTCTCGTGCGTCTGGCGTGTGGCGTTGACTTTACGCCACAATACACCTGGTCTGTTCCTTTGGCCCACAAATATCTAACTACTCTTAGCTGCTCTTCGTAAGTCGATGATAGTACATGCGTGCCATTTTTAATTCGTAGTTCAGGTATTCTCGATGTAGCTGACAATGAAAGTAAAACACCCTCTGTAGAGCAAAATTTCAACATTACAGCTAAAATACCAGGGGAGAAAAAATATATCATGCTTTACTTTCTGATCCTCCCTGTACATTTACTTATTTTATTGACAAAATTCCTGCTTCTAAGTATGTTAATTAAGTTCTGCAGGTGATTCGCATATGTCGTCACTGCAAGCAACTGAAATAGAGATGTACCTTACTTAACAGCTTTTGGAATGTGAATCCTTGAGTTAACACCAACAGCTCCAGTTGCTAATAGCCACAGTGTAATTTTCTGAGGTGTTTCCTTTTAAAATTGTTCCGCAGTTGCAATGAGAAGACTGCGAAACGTGTCCACTGGCGTATATCCATAGTTTGGGAATAATGCTTAGAAAAGGTGCTGTTGTAATACAGCATCAAATTTACAGCCGGCACGCACTTCATACTTTCGTATAAATTCGAACAACTATGAATCGTCGTTTCCTTAGCCAAGTTGATTATTTCGTCAAAAACAATACCTCGTTGTACGGAATAATCCTTTTCGAATATTAAAGATTGAATTGGTATTCGAACTACAATTTGGCCATTCGAAATGAAAATCCAAGACGACCGCTGATTTACACTCCTGGCCATTCACGAAGATGACGTGCTACAGATACGAAATTTAACCGATAGGAAGAAGATGCTGTGATATGCAAATGATTAGCTTTTCAGAGCATTCACACAAGGTTGGCGCCGGTGGCGACAACTACAACGTGCTGACACGATGAAAGTTTCCAACCCATTTCTCGTACACAAACAGCAGTTGACCTGCGTTGCCTGGTGATACGTTGTTCTGATGCCTCGTATAAGAAGGAGAATTAAGTCATTTCTCCACATGCATGCGCATATCTACAAAGTATTTTGGAATTCAGACGAGTGATGCTGTCATTAAAATGCATTGCTGGCCATCTAAAATGCAACAAGAAGGGCCGGAAATATGAAAGTTATCTTATTTGTGAGATAGCAAGTTGTACAAACATCACATGTTTATTCACTAGCTAACAGGGCGAAATCGTACGAAAGCCTCCCTGGCATCCTGAATCTGCTTTCTAGGTCTTTTGGACGAATAAAGCAACCCAGGTTTACGAACGTTGGTTTCGGCATCCATGTTGACTCCGACTAAAGAGAGATCCTGTCTCCAGAAGTGTCATAACACACGAACATAATACTTGTTAGAAATTCCTACAACAGACCGACATCAGATATACAAGTCTATTTACTTGTGCTTCGTCCTATCTTAGAAACTGGAATCAACTGCGCTTTTGCAATCATCAGGAGCGTCAAGCTCCTCTACAAAATTATAGGATTTTCATGTGAGACGTGGTTACATGCAATACAATCAGACTGATACTTGTCTTCCGGAAAAATCCCCCAAGGAGGCTCACGGTTCTTTCGTGAGTACGTAGGTAGCGAGCATGTGGTCCCGAGCTAATGCAGTCTTCCTTCCTTCTTTCCTCTCTGGACTGCATTTCTGCATTTCCTTTCCCCCCTCCCTACTTTTCCTATTCCCCCCCCCCCCCCCCCGCCACCGGTAGACTCATGACCCTAGCAGTTTAGTCAGTTTGTCCGCCCAAAAATGCGTTTCAGACGCACAGCAGAGTGAACACGCACACACCATGATAAATTTGTTACTGACGACAGTCTGAAGTTTGAAATACAACTGCCATTACTTGGTTTATCGTGGAACTAAAAGCTAACATGAATGAAGACATGACGTACTATGTTTTATATTCGATCTCTGTTTTGATCGACTTTCCATGGTAATGTTGTACGCCATAGGCGTGCCACAAATCTAGAAACGCGATAAACGATTTTCTGCGCAAGTATCATGTTGTCCATCTGTTGTTAATTATGGGCTAGCATAAGGATCCACAATACGGGGATAACATCCTCCAACCCATCGTTGTTCCGTTTCATCATCATTTCGCGAATGAAGTCAAATTTATGGATGCCTCTAGAGTCCCTCTTGCAGCCATAATCAAAGATTTCATCAATCCTGCCGATATTGGTCGTTGGGATTGGCCTACATGTTCGCCCAGTATCAGTCCGAATGTACAAGCCTGAAATTTATTTTTCCGTTGCACGCTAGGACCTCCTACTTGCTTGTACACAAATAAAAAAAAGATTTTGCATACCTTCGTTTCCCATAAACACGATCCTCCCAGCCCTCGCTAAACGATAACTAGCGCCTTACAGCTAAAACTTCATTTCTATTTCACCTCGCTGCTAACCGAATGCTTAAAACAGGGGATCACGTGAGATGTGAATCAATCTATATATTATTCAGATACTGGCTGCAAGTACTCGGCTTTGACCGGGTTTAAAATAAGGTTTTCCAAGAAATGCGTCTTATATATAGAGAGAGATTGCAATCGAAGTCTGTAAGTAACGTACTCCCCTCCATACACCGAACGCAATTTTATGTAGACAGTAACCTTCATCATATTTTCAACGTCAAGTGTACAAAATTTCATCAATATCCGAGCAAAACTGTGGCTTTTGGCGAAATCCCTAAGTACCCTCCACCATTCACTGGAACGAAATTTTATGTAGACAGTGCCATTTCTTTTGTTTTGAAGGTCAATTGTGCAAAATTTCATTAGGTTCAGTGCGAAGATATAGATTTACACGGACACATTAAAAACGCCCTTTCACTTTTTCTCAAATTTTCCAGTTGGTTTTCCAAGAAAATGGAACGAAACCTGTTTCAGAATCTTCCCCATGTAATTTTGTGTACATGTACCAATTTTCACATTCTTTATTGTCTGGATCTTGAGTTATAAGACAACAGACAGACAGACAGACAGAAAACAAATGCATCTTGTAAGTATAGAGATTGGTAACAATTCAAATTTATGTGTGATACGGTACGATAATTTATTTACATGGCGTTTAATTAGAGCGAGGCATTATGGGGCTACCATAATAGTGAAAAAGACGTTCTCGTTGCCCTCTAACATGGTGTGTGATCACCTTGGACGGCCACTACCGTTGCACACCTGCGAGACATGGACAGTTTGAGATTATCAATCGGCTGTCGAGTGATACTTGGACGTTCTTTCACGACTGCAATATCCACCTCTGGGAGGTGCTCATCTGGCTGCATTGCGTTGTCGGGTCCATCCCAGACATGCTCAATCGGGTTAAAGTCCGTTGGCCGCGGTGGAGTAGCCGAACGGTCTAAAGCGTCTCGCTGCGGAGCGCGCGGTTGCTCGCCGTGGAGGTTCGAGTCCTCCCTGGGGCAAGGTGTGTGTGTTTTGTCCTTAGGTTAGTTTACCTAGGTTTAAGTAGTTTCTAAGCTACGGACTAATGACCAAGCAGTTTAGTCCGATAGATTTACAAACATTTGAACATTTGGAAGTCCATTGAACATGCTGGCATCGACATTCGTTCAATTCCTTCAGCTCCAAGCATATTGCCCACAAGCGCAGCTCTGTAGGGACGAGGGTTATCGTCCACCAGAAGCAACCCATGTTCTATGGCACCAGCCAAAAGCATGTCTTCTCTATACCTCTGAGCAGTCAATGCGCCTAGTGACCTTACGTCCGACAATTCTGACTCCTGCTCACACCATGATATTTTCATGTTTCCAGCACATAAGCGGGATTGTTCCGGGTTCTAAGTTCTATCCAGATGAGAGAACGAGGAAAATCCAGCTGAAATCAAAATCTTGACATCTGTGAACAGAACCCGGCGCCAATCCTGATCTTCCTCCGTCCAGTTTCTGCTGGGTAAACGGTGTCGTGGTTTTAATGGGACGCACACCACAGGCCTCCGTGCATAGAGGCCACATTCCCGAAGGCGATTTGGACTGTTCGTGTTGATACTGCGCGTGCTGTTGCTGCCTGGAGGGTGCGTTGCATCTAAGTTGCTTTCAGCCTCCTGTCTCGAAGGGCTGTTAACCGGGGGTGTCACCCGCCGAACACCTTGGCCTTGCCGTTTCTTAACGGTACCTGTTGTCTGGCTCCTGGAAATAACCCTATTGGGACAATCCAACAGATGCAGCCAAATACCAGTTCATCGTAGTATAGAAAATCATGCAGAAAATCATGAAGAACCATCTGAATAAGATGGTGTAAAATTGGCAATTGACTCTAAACTAGTGTGAAGTCGTCCACATGAGTACGAAAAGAAATCCGTTAAACTTTGTTTACAAGATAAATCAATCAAACATGAAGGCCGTAAACTGCACAAAATACCTAGGAATTACTACTACTTCAGACTTAAACTGGAAAGAACACGTAGATGATGTCGTGAGAAAGGTGGACCAGATACTGCGTTTTATTGGCAGAACCCTTCAAAGATGCAACAGAACTACAAAAGAAACTGCATAAACTACGCTTGTCCGTCCTTTTATGGAGTATTGCTGCCCAGTGTGGGATCCTTATCAGGTGAGTTTGACGGAGTACATCGAAAGAGTCTAAAATAGGGCAGCTCGTTTCGTATTGTCGCGATACAGGGGAGACAGCGTTACGGAAATGATACAGGATCTGGGATGGGAATCATTACAACAACGCCGCTTATCGCTGCGGCGTGGGCTACTTACAAAACTCCAGTCGCCAACGTTCTCCTCCGAATGCGAAAATATATTGTTGACTCCCACCGACATAGGTAGAAATGATCATCAGAATAAAAAACGACAAATCAGAGCTCGAACGGAGAGATTCAGGTGTTCTTTCTTCCCGCGCGCTATTCGACAATGGAACGGGAGATGAATAGTATAACGGTGGTTCACATAAATGTGATTTTTCAGAGTATCCCATGTAGATGTAGATGTAGACATGATATTAATTTGTCGTATGATTCGAAACTTTTTGTGATATGTGTATTCAGCGTGCTTGCTTCTCGCACGCAGCTCTAATTTCTGGGCTCACTAAGATCGCCACACTTTCCGCACCACGGAACAGGAAGCGGCCCCGCGAACCGACCAGAAAGTCCTATCGTCTTTCGGCGGCTTTCTCTAAGCAGGCGATGCGAAACACAGTGCGAGAGCGAATAGGCCTGTGGCGTCTTCCACGTAACCTGGCTTCGTTTCACAGATTCCCACTACACGGTACGATCGCCGAGCTGCAATCACCCCCGTAGGCCTGTGTCAAGTCCGTTAAGCACGCTCGTGCGACGCATCTCCTCTTGTAGGGAACCACTACTATTCCTAGCTGTGAATACACTGTTCCATCGTCAGCATTTCACTGGAAGCTCCCTGCAATGACTTGAATTCATTTATAACTGTTCCGCCATTTGCCGCGGTGGAGTAGCCGAGCGATCTAAAGCGTCTCGCTGCGGAGCGCGCGGTTGCCCGCCGTGGAGGTTCGAGTCCTCCCTGGGGCATGGGTGTGTGTGTTTGTCCTTAGGTTTGTTTACCTAGGTTTAAGTAGTTTGTAAGCTACGGACCGATGACCACGCAGTTTGGTCCGATAGATTTACAAACATATGAACATTTGTTCCGCCATTTGACTGTGATATTATTGTTTTTATTAAACAAGGATCATTTTAAAAGTTCAAATGTTTGTAAATTTATGGGACTTATATACTGTGGTTATCAGCCCCTGGGCTTACAAACTATTTAAACTAAAACCACCCTAAGGACAACACACACAAACACACATACACGCGAGCGCGCGCGCGCGCTCACACACGAAACTGATGGAGGAATCGAACCTCGACAGTAAGCTACCGAGCGGTCTGCAGCAAGGCGCCTTAGACCCCTCGATCATTCCACCGCTGCCATTTTTAAAGTAACAACTGATTTGTAATGTAGTAAGAGAAACTTTATTTATGACGTATCTTGTACCACAAACTAGAGAATGCACATTTTTCACTTTTTAGTATAATCACCATGAACATTTCAACATTTCTAAAGTATTGGCAACAGCTCTAGGTTCCCATCATCAAAGAACTCTGCCGTTGACCATTACAATTTATTATTGGGTAGACAGGAACAATGTAATAAATTACTGACTTGATGCATCTCGTCATGAACGTTTTGTGTCTTCATTCCTCTACATCTATGTAAATACTCTGCACGTCAAGTTGAAGTGAATAGCAGAGGTTTCATCGAACCGCTTTTATGATATTTCTCTACAGTTCCATTCTCTAATAGCTCGCGGAAAAAAGGGACACCTAAATCTTTCCGATTTAGAAATGTTCAAATGTACGTAAACCTTATGGGACTTAACTGCGGGGTCATCAATCCCTAAACTTATAAACTACTTACGAAGTAGCTTATACTAAAGACGGGGCTCGCCGCGGTGGCCAAGCGGTCTGCGGCGCGCCAGTCACGTTCTGCACGCCTACTACGGTCGGGGGTTAAATTCCCCCTCGGGCATGGATATTTGTGCCGTCCTTAGTATTAGCTAGTTTATAAGTAGTTTGTAAGTTTACTGACTGATGACCCCGTAGCTAAGTCCCATAAGCTTTACAAACATTTGAACATTTGAAGTAAAGACGGCACTAACATCCACGCCCGAAGGGGGATTCGAACCCCCGACGGGGAACGGCCCCGCGCATCATAGCGTAGCGCCTCAATGCGCTCGGCCGCTCCGCCACGGCTCCGTTTTAGATCTGATTTATTTTATTTTGATGATCATGTCTTCCTATGTGGGTGGGTGCTAACAAAATCTATTCGCATTCGGATGAGAAAGTTGGTGACAGTAGTCCTTCCACGCTTCGCTACTGATAAGCTGCATCAGAAATTTCCACAAGTTTAAAGATTAGTAATTTATGACATTGTTACTGGTAGAAAAATGCGACGGTCTTGCGGCAGAATTATTTGCTGCTGAGATCCAAAAGTTGGTGCCAAAACCTGACAAATGTTTAGGTATAATCGGGTAGGCTTACGCGGCCAGAGTTAGTTGACATAAAAGTTTTTTTGGGTGTTGTGCCGCGTCATATGAAGAGTACGTTGACAAGTGAAAAATTATGCTTGTTGTAGTTTGTGGTTCAATTTAGGTTCATAAATAAAGTTTCTCTTCCCCCATTACAATCCGTTTCTTACTTTAAAAATGACGTTTGCACAACCCGGATTACAGCTTTAGGCTCTTGTCGAGGGAAAATTCCATAAGATCAGGAAACTTGGGCGAAATACATGGATTTCTTCCCTTAATTGTTATTTCAGTCCCCCCTTCCCCATATGACAGATAGGACCCATTCAGCATTGCAATCACCTGCTCTTCAGCCATGCGCTTCTTTACAGAGATGATGAGGCAAATTAAAATATGACAAGTAACAATGAAAGGCAAAATGTTTAAGTTGATGGAACGCGGTGGAAAGGCGGTTTTAAAAAATTAATTACACGAATAGTGAGAACTTAAAAAAAAAAAAAAAAAAAAAGGACCTGAGTGGGAGAAGGGAATAGCCGAAGAAAAAATTGTTTAGTAATTGGGTGAGACAAGTGGGTAGTGATTACATTTGGTACAATGGTTAAATATGAGAACGGACTGTGTGATATGGGTGGTCAGTGTTGTGTATAGAACATTAGCGAAACAATAATGAAATATATAATAAAGATAAATGATTAATAAATAATAGCTTTTATTCTAACGTTTACAAGTGATGTAAGTAACGCCAGATAACTCAGTTGAATAACGTTATTGAAACACATGTATTGACCTATAGGATGTTATTTATTTACCGTATGGCATATACATGATCAGTACACTAATTAAGAGATTTATATCTACATTATTTACGTAGGTAACCGCCTGTGGCGTCGCCAGGAAAAATTCACTTCTTTCTTCACTGAAACGTCTCAGTGGACATTCTTGTGTGATGTGCTTCACTTTCGCCCCTCAGCACTAAAGTCGCAGTGAAATGATGACTTTTTCCGCCATTTATGCAGCAGATATGAACACACACCACGGTTAGTCCGGATCCGGTTTAGCTTGGTCAAGGTTGTTCAGTTCTAGGTGCCTTCCGTGTAATGCATGGCATATCTAAAGATGCTGCTGGAGCAAATTGTGTCCATTCATTAAACCATCTCTCAGTCAGGTTGAAATTGTTGGCTAAAAGGTTCTCAGCCGTACAGATGATGGACGCCTTGACTTAAGTCTGTCTATATGAAGGTGAGGAATATCCTCATGAATGGGCAATCATTGATTATTCTGGAATTTATTGTATTCATTCATCAGAACAATGCGTCTACGAAGGTGGCGTTGCGGAATATGGCTTGGTACGGGGAACCACTGAGTTGCAGTTTGTCTGATCGTGCCCGTGATCATTCTACAGGAAGTGATCTTACACAAAAAAAAATTGAATAAATAGGAATAAACCCCTTAAAATTAGCAGAATAGATAACTGCCTCATGAGAATGGTAGAAAAATTCTCAACTAAGTAATCATCAATATTATGATCAGACACACAGATCACACAACACGAAATAATCGTTACCTCAAAATAGTTCAAATCTTAGTCCAACGAATAACAAATCAACCCTCATAAAAACTCGTGTATAATCACCTACACTGCTCAGTCACAATTCCGTACTGGAATCAGAAAAAGTTAAATTTCTTAAACTGACACTCATTGACCCTCGCCAAATTTGAAGTCCCGACAAAGCGGCAGTCTAACACTGTCGCAAACGAATCACTTGAGCTACCCCGGCAGGTCATCCTTCTTCCAAGACGAAATACAAAGTGTTCTTACAGCCCAAGGCGCTCTCCATATCACAACAGTTTTTTTTGACTATCATTATCTCGTCGGCAGACAATATTCTGTTCGAAAAGTAGCAGAGTTCTTAACATAAGAGATTTGTTTCGACGTAATTATAATCATTTGTAGACTAACTTTGGCAATATTAAATAGAAAAGTTATAAGGATTCAGTCAGTAGGAAATAAATAAATGAATATAGAAGCCAGCCGTTTTGAGCTGGAGCGAACATACTAAACAATATTTTCGTAAAGTTACTGGCAAAATAGACCAGTTTTCATTACATAGTTACACGACTATGAGGACAAGCTGGTGAACTACTGTGGAGGATGCGATTATATGAGCCGCGGCGGATTAGCCGCGCGTACTGGAGGGCCGTGTTGCGGTGCGCGCTGCAGTTCGCCGTCGGGGGCTCGAATCCCCCCTCGGACATGAATGTTTGTGTCGTATTTGGTATAAGGTAGTTCATAAGTAGTTTGTAAGTTTAGGGACTGATGACCCCGCAGTTAAGTCCCTTAAGCTTTACATACATTTGAACTATGATATGACTATATTTCCATCATGAATTGATATTACAATAGTAATAAATCCTTGAATAGAGAGAACCGTATTGCTTTCAACATGATAGCTTCAAGTAATAAATTTTCAAATGTTTGTAAATCTAAGTGACTTGACTGAGAGCTGTCGGCCACTCCACCGCGACTTGAAGTAATATTCTATCATCAGAGACATACTTTGTTGACCCGCTCGGTTAGCCGTGTGGTCTAACGCACCGTTTTCCGAGACGGGGAGGGTACCGGCCCTGGTTGGAATCCGCCCGGCGGATTAACAAAAGGGGTTGGAGTGCCGGCCAACCTGGATGTGGTTTTTAGGCGGTTTTCCACATCCCCCCAGGTGAATATCGGGCTGGTCCCCAAGTACCGCCTCAGTTACGCGATTCGCAAAGATTTCTTAACACTTTACACTTTCACACACATATAACTCTATTCGCAGACATTTGGAGTGCACATTTCCACCTGTGGGGGGGCAGGTGGTGGCGGCAGGAAGGGCATCCGGCCACCCTGTAAATATTAACACACGCCAAATCCGCGTCAACACAGTGCCGACCCAGCATGTGCGGGAAAAAGGCCAAAGAGACAGAAGAAGAGACATACTTTGTTGAAATCGGGTGACGCATTCAGAAGTTGGTAATTTTACATTTAATTTTTCTCTGTTCCAATACTGTGAACATTAACTTTCGTAATTTTAAAGACGTTATAAATATTGTTGGTCCAAGACATGCGCCAACTTTTTCTGACATCGGAGACACCTTCAGAATTGAATGGAACATAACACTGAGATTTATTATTTGCTTATAATTTAAGAGACGATCCGGCTTCCACCTGCCAGAGCGCGCTTTTGCCTCATCTGCCCAGCACGTATCGGCCAGAGCGTCCATTACGACCTCTTCCTGTGGCCGGCTGTCAGTACTCAGCTCTCATTTCCGCACACCAGAAATCACTTTCACATCTGCGGACTTCTCTCCGTTGAGAGTGAGTTGCTACGATCTGTTAGCTAGAAACTCTCGTTTTGTTCTTTAAGTGGCAGTGCGGAACGTTTCGAATGCCTGTCGGAAGTGAACGGACACGGCATCTACCTGGCAGCCGGTACGTACTGATTTCCAGGTCTCTCTGGGTTTCTCGTAACCGTTGCTCCTGTAGTCCACGTTGATCCCTACAGAGGACATCCTTCTGTCTTCAGGGATATAATAATACTCCTACATAAGACATATTTCAAAATTGCAGAATACATCGACATCTACATGCGATACTCTACAAATCACATATAAGTGCCTGGCAGAGGGTTCATCGAACCACCTTTATGTTATTTATCTCCCATTCCATTCTCGAATAGCGCGTGGGAAGAAAGAACATTTTATTATGATGATCTTTCCTACCTTTGTAAGTGGGAGTCAACAATATATTTTCGCATTCGGAGTAGAATGTTGACGATTGGTGTTTTGTAAGTAGCCCACGCCACAGCGATATGCGCCTTTGCTGTAATGATTCCCATCCGAGATCCTGTATCATTTCCGTGTCGCTGTCTCCCCTATATCAAGACAAAACAAAACGAGCTGTCCTTGTTTGGATTCTTTCGATGTCCTCCGTCAAACCCACCTGATAAGGATCCCACACTGGGCAGCAATACTCCAAAAAAGGATGGACAAGCATAGTATATGCAGTCTCTTTAGAAGTTCTGTTGCATCTTTTAAGGGTTCTGCCAATAAAACGCAGTCTTTGGTTCGCCTTTCCCACGACATTAACTACGTGTTCTTTCCAATTTAAGTCTGAAGTAATAGTAACTCCTAGGTATTTTGTGGAGTTTACGGCCTTCACTTTTGATTGCTTTATCTTGTAAACAAAGTTTAACTGATTTCTTTTCGTACTTCACACTTCTCATTATTTAGAGTCAATTGCCAATTTTTACACCATACTGATATCTTATTCAGGTCGTTCTGCAGTTGGTTTTGATCTTCAGATGATTTTACTAGACGGTAAATGACGACGTCATCTGAATACAATCTAAGAGAGCAGCTTAGATTATTTCGCAAATCGTTTATGTAAATAAGGAACAGCAGAGGACCAATAACACAGGAAATCAAGGAATACAGAATCAATATGCGAACCCTTGTCGATAGTGCTCATCACTTCGTGTGAGTAAAGAGCTAGAATATATTGCCTCAAAGGTATAGGCCTATAATTGTGGCGTGTTCGACGACACGAACCACCATGCATGATCCTGAGTACATCTCGGTTACCACCAACGCTCGGCAGACAGAGACGATGAACGACGCAACTTCCAGTCGAGACCGGGAGTGCTTGATTCCGGTGATGCGGGATCAAGTGTATCCACAACAGGGTTAGAATCGTACGGCGTGTTTCAATACAGAGGCACGCAATGTTGAGCTTTTCTTCTAAGTTTTCGAAGACGACAGCCGGAAACCATATTGACACAGGCAAAACCGAGCAGACCAGTTCGCAGACCGTGCCTATCCGACAAAAAAAAGGTTTTAAGACAAGAGCCGGGAGGTAAAGAAACGGGGATGCGCACCAGCGGGCGATCGTGTTGCGCAATGGCGGTGAGAAGAACAGCGGCGGAACTGGCCGAGGAGAAAAGCTGTGGCGGGTGAGAGGGATTGTCAGGCCCGGCTTCCACCAGGAAGTTGGCCCGCATTCCAGATAGGCAGGAGGCTGGCCACCCGGGGAAGGGTGCGAGCCGAGCACGGCGCAGGCCGCTTTTACCGAGGCGGAGGCTTTTTGTATGGCAGGCCGCTGGCCGCTGGAGCGGAACAGACACTGTGCGCAGACCGGACGAGGTGGCATAGCGTGCCAGTCTGGAGGGGCGAAAGCGGTGGGCTGTGCCACCGCGATCACCCGTAGCCACCACCACCTGGAGATTCCTGTCTCACCTTAGTAGTACTAAGTAGTACTAAGCTGTTTACTCACACGAACTGATGAGCGCTATCGACAAGGGTTCGCGAATTCTGTATGCCTTGATTTCCAGAAGGCTTTTGACACCGTACCTCACAAACGGCTTTTAATCAAAATGCGTGGTTATGGTATATCACCCAAATTTTGTGAGTGGATAGGTGATTTCCTGTCAGAGAGGACACAGTTTGTAGTACTCGATGGTAAAGCATCTAGTAAAACAGCATTCCACAGGGTAGTGTTATTGGTCCTCTCCTGTTCCTTATTTACATAAACGACTTACGAGGTAATTTAAGCAGCTCTCTTAGATTATTTTAAGATGACGCCGCCGGCCGCGGTGGCCGAGGAGACTGAGGCGCTCCAGTCACGGTCTTCACGGCCACTACGGTCGGGGGTTCGAATCCCCCCTCGGGCATGGATATTTGTGCCGTCTTTAGGATAAGCTAGTTGATAAGTAGTTTGTAAGCTTAGGGACTGATGACCCCGTAGTTAAGTCCCGTAAGCTGTACAAACATTTGAACATTTTTTTTGAAGATGACGCCGTCATTTATCGTCTAGTAAAATCACCTGAACATCAAAACCAACTGTAGAACGATATCAATAAGATATCACTACGTAAAAAATTGGCAATTGACTCTAAATAATGAGAAGTGTGAAGTCGTCCACATGAGTACGAAAAGAAATCCGTTAAACTTTGTTTACAATGTGCTATTGTGGCAACATTAGCACTGAATTACCCTAAAATAAAGCTAATCACCTGAAGATAAATACAGCAAAAACTGTAGTCAGTGCCTTACACCTAAAAAACAATGGAGCTCAAAGACCGCTTTGCATTTTGTGGTCTGTCTAGCTACTAACGCATCTGGCAAACCCAACCTATCTTGGAGAACAATTCGATAGAAGCCTGGAATTTAATAGTCATATGAATGCACAAAGAAGAAAGTAAACTCTAGAAATGCTCTCCTGCGCAAGTTGGTTGTTTCTGCCTGGGGCGCTGATGCCAACATACCTAGGAATTACAATTACTTCTGACTTAAATTGGAAAGAACACGTAGATAGTGTCATGGGAAAGGCGAACCAGGGACTGCATTTTATTGGCAGAACCCTTAAAAGATACAACAGAACTACTAAAGGAACTGCGTACACTACGCTTGTCCGTCCTTTTATGGAATATTGTTGCCCAGTGTGGGATCCTTATCAGGTGGGTTTGACGGAGGACATCGAAAGAGTCCAAAGAAGGGCAGCTCGTTTCGTATTGTCACGATACACGGGAGACAGCGTTACGGAAATGATACAGGATCTGGGATGAGAATCATTACAACAACGGCGCTTATCGCTGCGGCGTGGGCTGCTTACGAAACTACAATCGCCAACATTCTCCTCCGGATGCGAAAATATATTGTTGACTTCCACTTACATAGGTAGAAATGATCATCAGAATAAAACACGAGAAATCAGAGCCCGAACGGAGAGATTCAGGTGTTCATTCTTCCCGCGTGCTATTCGAGACTGGAATGGGAGATAAAATAGTATAACGGTGTTTCGACGAACCCTCTGCCAGGCACTTAAATGTGATTTGCAGAGTATCCCATGTAGATGTAGATGTAGAACACTCTGCCAACTACAGCCTTGGGTCTGTGCTTTTCAGTAGCAGAATATTTCTGCCCTGTTTGGAGCAGCTGAATCCATGCGAAGAAGATTGATGTAGGCCTCAATGAAAGTTGTAGTACTGAATACCTCCCTGGAATAAGGATGTAACCATCAAATCAGTAAGTTTTCAGGAGAGAAGAAAATTGTTTGTGGGGCCTATTTTTTGATATACAATATTGGAACTCGTAAGTATACAAATGTGTTCAGCTATTAAAAGCAATATTTTATTTTTGTAACTTAAGGTTTTACAAATACCGTAAAAATTGTAAGTGATACAATGGAAAAAGGATGTATGATCAGCAATATATTTTGCAGTATTTCTAACATGTAACATAAGAGACATATTGTGCATGCACTTAGTATTCCAATTAAAGAAAGTAATATTATAATAATAAAGAAAATAACTATGTGAATGAAGATGTAAACAAAATACTATGACAACAAAATATTTCAAGTATTGATTTGAAACATCATTTTAAGCATGATTTTACAATATTATTGTGGTTTGCAGATCTCATAATTTAATTTACTTTGAAGTGGCGTTGATATGCTTGAAACCACATTCAAAAACTCACATTTTTAAACTCTAATGATGTCTGTTCCATCCTTATTCCATGGAGGGAAACGTTCAGCTGGTTGTAAACCAGCTTGATGTTCAGATATATGACACAAGATGGCACCACAGCATAGAGGCATGCAGATACATCCTATTTTCACTGAAATAACACTTTTCGAAAGTTTGTGGGTTACATCCTTATTCCAGTGAGGTGTTCAATTGTGACGCGCTGTCTAAAGCCAACTGAGACTCACTACCTCTACCAACTCAGTGGTATAGCCCCCCCCCCCCCCCTCGATCCGAAGAAAGATAGCTGGCAGGATTGAGCAAACTCGATAAGCTACAGATGATTGGCATCCTATGTTGAACCATACTCATGCCATTCACCGACTGAAGACCCGACGTAGTTACTGGACAGAGACACTGGTGCTGGGCTCTTCTGCAGTGCACGAACGGATGCAACTGTGGCGTGAGAAAACAGATGCCGTCACTGACTCAGAACTTCAAGAACGACTGCCAACAAGAGCAGAGCTGCCATTTGGTAAATGGAAAACCTTGAACCGCCTCAGAGCAGAGTGTGCCCCCACAAAACAAAACTGCATGACTTGGGGGCAGATCGACGACCCTTACTGTGACTGTGGTGACATACAGTCAGACGACTATCTACTGAAATGCTGCCTTGCACCAGCATGCACTCGACAAGATCCATTTAATTTTAATGACAAAGCTGCTAAAACAGTGGATTATTATTTTAATTTTGGCATCTAAATCACCTGACACAAACGAACGAAAATAGCGGGAAAAGTATGGAAACAGTTACAGGGCACACCTTTCACCTCCTGCAGTCGCTGCAACCGCTGGAAACCATGTTTACGAGCATAGGGCGCAGTTCCGCTTATTTCAACTGTCAGCCCTATATACACACACAAAAAGAAGTGTTGAATCACTATACTTCTAGGGATTCATGACCCTTTACATAAAAATGGAACGGATACATACAGAAACAACATTTCAGTTATCTTTGTTGCTTATGGAAGGAGAAATTAACAAGTTGTACGGCAGTAAACTAGACATTCTGAATTTGTGTTCCAGACTGCCGCATACACCAGTACCCCTAATACCCGGTAACAACTGATGGATGGTTGCATTCGTCTCTTCTTGATGTCCACTAGGTAGATCATCAAGGAATTGTTGAGCCACATTTAGCGTAAACATCTCAGATTGGTTGGTGGGCCTTCTCCTTCAGAAACGGCCCTCTTAAATGTATCCCAGGCCTGCCCGATGGGATTCTTATCTTGAAAACATGCTGGCCATTCTAATCTTCCCAACGCATTCACAAGATGTGAACGACGAGTTCGAGAACTGGCGTCAATTAAAACGAATCCTTCACCGAAATGCTGACGATATGTTTTCTTGTAGCATATACCCGTTTGACTGCCTTCTACGACCTCCACTGGCGTACGGTGACCCGATATGATGTCACTCGAAAACATCAGAGAACCACCACATTACTGCAATCACTAAGATGTTCAGGCTGACCAGAATGCTTATCCGTGAATAGCACTCGATGCCAGCTCTGGCGAGTATGTTGTTGGGCCTATCTGTAGGTCGCTGCATGGTGTCTAGGTATCGAAGCAGGATGTGGTTGCGTAGACTTTCCCGGCGTAAAAACTGATAATATTCATCTCGGGTTTGCAGCCGGATACCATCGTCAACTAAACACGATATTTCGAGAGACCAACTGGCTGCCATCTTCAGGTGAGTACGCTGTTTGCACTTACTCGCCGGAAAATGAGGCAGAACAGAAACAGCGGCCCCTTTATACACCTTTGACGATCCACCGCGCGTGCGCGAAACCGAAGTAGAAGCCTTCTAGGCGCAATAGAACTAGTAGCGCGCCGATGGAGAAAATCGACAAAACTATGTGTCGAAACAATACTAGTTAAAAGAAACTGCAGGTCGAAACGAAGACCGTTGTTGCTTAATATCAGATATCATTGGGTTCCAAGTTTTACTTAGAGGGAAGCCCTTGCCCCTACTAATACTGTTATTAAGATATCATACCCACATTTACTTTGGAGTTAACACATGGTACAAAGATCACACGTGTTGCAATACGCCCCCATGTCAAGTGAGGAAGATACTGTTGCCACCATTGCTCATTACAACCGTTGCTTCACACCTCGTCACAGAATCAAAGAGGCTCTGTATAGTAGTATAGTATATCAGCCCACGCTCCTAGCACAGACTGCCCCAGCTGATCTGTCGTTATCAGAGCCGCTCGTTCCATAGTCATCGGCCAGACGTTTTGTACAGATGGGAGAACGTGAGGCCCCATGGACGACGGATTAGCCTAGAACAATCTCTACCACGTGTGATTAAGCATTATCCTGTTGCAACATAGCCATCGGCTCCAACACTTGCGAGCTAGTATGTCGGCGCATAAGACAATCTCTCACCCAACTGTTTCGACAGTCTAATCCGACGATCGTGGTTGAGCAGGGATCATCGTGATTTTTCGGTAGAGACGAGGTCGTTCCATTTGCCTGTCCACGTCCGTCGTCCATCGCACCACTGCCCGCACGAACGCGTGTGGCTTTTATTGAGCACTCAACGCAGCAAACGACCTGGAATGGCGCGCGTAGGCACTGGACGTTGCGCAACCGACACAATTTGTTGTGATGTGGTTTGTGATGTGGCAGAGAATTCTATCATGCGCACGCATCGTGTCTGGCACCACGCGTAGCTGTGCAACGAGGTGGGTGAGAAACGATCCGTCGGTACTTCGCACCCACCAATTGCAGATCCAATTCACAGCTGTTTTACCGAGCGAGCTGGAACAGTGGTAAAACTGCAATTTAAAGCCATAATGACCGTGGGTGCATGAAAGTAACAACAGGTTACTTAAAATACCGCTTTCTGTCACAAATGCAAAACATGGTTCATTGAGCTACATGTTTCGAGGCTGCGTCTCATTTTCAAGCTGTTGTGGCATTACAAAAATTGGAAAACAAATTAATATAGTTTTTACATGGACAAGATGTTGCTGTGCGTACCAATGAACTATGTACTTATGGAGTAGCTCGCCGCCGGCCGTGGTGGCCGAGGGGACTGAGGCGCTCCAGTCACGGTCTGCACGGCCACTTCGGTCGGGGGTTCGAATCCCCCCTCGGGCATGGATATTTGTGCCGTCCTTAGTATAAGGTAGTTGATAAGTAGTTTGTAAGTTTAGGAACTGATGACCCCGTAGTTAAGTCCCACCATAAGCTTTTTTTTTTTTTTTTTTTTTTTTTTTTTTCCTCTAGGCTTGTTAACCTGAAAACAGAACACTGTAACACACTATTTCACAGCTGCTGCTTGAAACAAGATGGCGGTCAAAACAAAGCTTGTTTCGATTACATTATCGATATATATGTTTTTGTGAGTTGCTTGGAATGTGTTCTGTTGCCTTGCTGTCACTTTACTGACTAGACTGGTTACATAACTACATGTTGCGATAATTTTTAATCGTTATTGCAGAAAAACGTTATCTTAAAGAATTACATAGGTTGTCAATAAAATTCTTCTGAGTATTGGACCGCTTCCTCAATGTAACAAATTTAATCGACGTTTCGGCCACTGTTGCAAGTGACCTTCTTCTGGGTGTCGTGTTTACTGCTGTATGAGGGAAAGCTAGGAAATAACTGTTGGTAGTAACTATTAGTGATTGCTTCAATTCTTGCTATTGGTGTGAAAGGGAATCCCGGATTGGTGTTTGCATTATCGTTTACTATTGGCTGAAACTGGCGGATTAGCGGCGGTTGGTAGCAGTGACGTAGTAGCACTGTTGCCTATGTTGCCTAGCTCCGGCTGAAAATGAAATTCAAAGTGCTTACACATTTCTCGCTAAGAAAGTAGTCAGGAAGAGAATAATAATATAAGTGGAAAAATTACACAGTTTACAGCTTTCATTAACATACCTGTTACACCAGTACATGCAACCCCCCCCCCCCCCCCACCGAGACAGCTGGAGGGAATAAAAATAAGCTGTCCATCAGGATGAAAGACCAATGACAAACTGTAGCAAAAGGCAAGATGGACCACCCTGTGGCACAGCATGCAGCTGAACACAACATACTTGATTTCAATGGCTGCTTTACAGCTATACGAACCATAGAATGGAAAAGGTCCCAGGTTCGAATCCTGGTCTGGCACACAATTTTAATCTGCCAGGAAGTTTCATATCAGCGCATACTCCGCTGTAGTGAAAATATCATTCATGAAAGGGCGTGGATTAGCCGTGCGCGCTGGGGCGACGTGCGGGGACCGTTCGCCGTCGGGGGTTCGAGTCCCCCGTCGCACATGGGTGTGTGTGTTGTCCTTAGGTTAGTTTTCTTTAGTTTAAGTAGTTTGTAAGCTATGGACTAATGAGCACGCAGTTGAGTCCGATAGATTTACAGACATTTGAACATTTGGAAACTCATTTGTTTGCCGCACTCTTCCTGGTGTTCCGCCACCGCCGACTTCGTATCCTGTCCCAGCCGAAAGAACGGAATATCGCCCTATTGTCATTCGTACAAAGAGTCACCGACCGAGTGACCACCCGGTTTCTCAAATATGCACTCGGCCGCACTCACAGTTGATTTCATAGACTGGATCCTTCAATGAGCCAAGGATATCTCTTATTTTATTGTTGCTGCGAAATATTGGTTTAAAGTCCACTCGCCGACAAATTTTGGATATTGAGTTGGATATTGTACTCACTGAAGAATGGCCAAATCTCCCTCAAGATGTGATTGATAACCTCATACTTTCCATGCCACGCAGGTGTGCAACTGTACTGACCGTCCGAGATGATCGCAGACGATCTCGACTTCAAAAAGGCGTTCGACGCGGTGCCACACTGCAGACTGATACCGAATATACGAGCTTATGGAATAGGTTCACAGATTTGTGACTGGCTGGAAGACTTCCTAAGTAATAGAACGCAGTTCGTTGTTCTCGACGGCGAGTGTTCATCAGAGACGAGTGTATCGTCAGGCGTGCCCAGGGGAGTGTGATAGGACCGCTATTATTTTCTATCTATATAAATGATCTGATGGACAGAGTAACTTGTAATTTGCGGCGGTTTGCTGATGATGCTGTCGTGTATGGGACGGTATCGCCTTTAACTGACTGTAATAGTATACAAGAGAAAAAAATTCTAGTTGGTACGAAGAATGGGAGCTAGCTCTCAATGTAGAAAAATGTAAGGTGATGCATATGATTAGGAAGAACAATCCCATAATGTTCGAATACTGCATTAGTAGTGAGCCTATTGATGCTGTCGCGTCGTTCAAATATCTACGCGTAACATTCCAGAACGATATGAAATGGAACGAACATGTGAGGACAGTTGTGAGCAAGCTTTGTTATTTTTATCTCTCCTATGTCTGATAACACTCGTATTAAAAATACAGATTTGTTGAGTCGTTTCTGCAGTTCTGTGGTGTGCTCCTTCCAACAAAAATTTATTATCAAGCTGTAATCCCAGGATAATTTTATTACAAAAACGCTTAACAGGAAACAAAGCAAAACAAATATTTTACCTAGTTTTCTACATTCCAGTGAAATCTCGCGTGCAAGCGCTATACTATGTAAAGGGGAACAGGCGGCAGCATGGGCGACTAGGAATATTTCTTTAGTATGGATGTTATGCGTAAGTATGTTCAGTATGCACTGAACAAGACAGCGAGCGTTTTCTGAACAAGTTTCAGAATTTGACCGAGAGAGAATAGGTGACTGTAGGAAGGAAGGAAGCTTACAGCTTACTGTCCCATCGACACCGTGCTCATTAGATGGGGAAGGAAATCGGCCGTCCCCTTTGAAAGGTACCATCCCAGAATTTGGCGGAGCTATTTAGGAAATCACGGAAAACCTGAATGTGGACCGCCGGCGGTGGATTTAAATCACTGTCCTCCCGAGTGTGAGTCCGCTGTGTTATTTGAATTAACAGATTATTTATGTTACTACCTATCATAAATTTGTTACAACTGTAAAAACGGGTTACTGAGCTACGTGTTTCGAGGTTGCGCCTCATCTTCAGGCTATTGTAGCATTACAAAAAATTTAGTATAGTTTTACACGAAAAAGATCTTGCTGTCTGTATACCCTCTGCCTCCTAGAGTACCTCTCTTCGTCTGGTGTCTGAAGGTAAAACAGCGCTGGGATTGTTAGCCGCAACACACAACACTACAACACATGATCTATTTCAGTATCATCACGGCTACTGCTTAAAAGAAGATGGCGATTTCACTGTCATTATAGCTGTTGCTGGAAACAAGATAGCGGTTTAAACACAGCTTGTTTCGATTACACGATCGTTATATCGATTTTTGACTTGTGAGTCGCTTGGAATGTCTTCTGTTGCCTTGCTGTCACTTTACTAACGAGATTAGTTACATAATGATATGTTGTAGGGAATTTATTTTAACAGTAAAGAGTAATATTGTGGACGAATTAGGGTCTCTTGAATTCTGCCATTTCGTTTAGGGTTTCATTACCCTTGTTTTCCATTTTCTCCAAGATGACAAATTTCCAGCTCTTTTCCAAAGTATGCATTACTTCAACGTCATCATCTAATGAAATGCTGTGTCCCGTTTCATATGTGGTGTTTTCCTGTGAATGATTTGTTGCTTTTGTCAAACATGAAACAATGAATGTGTTTGATAAGAGATTTAAATTTTTACCTGTTTAGCCACTGTAGTATTTATTGCATTTGCTGCAAGTGACTTTATAAATTCCTTATTGTTCGTTTTTCCTGTTGGGATTGTGTGATGTTGCGAATGAATTTTTGCCTTAAATTGTTGTTGGTGGCAGAAGCGATCCTGATATCTGTTGTGTCTGGCTTGGCTATTTTGTATGAAATGAATCCTATGTATCTGTACTTTGCGGATGATGGCTTTGGCAGTGTGTTTATTTTCGTTTTTTATGTTGCGAGAGTGCATCTGTTGCCTGTTCCTTATAGCTATTGCTGTGTGCTATATGTCTTCTTGTATTTATTTCTGCCTCAAACGCATCAGCACAGAGTGGGAATCTCTGTGCCCTGTTTAAGAATGCTATGAAATCATCGTGTTTATGTGAATTGGGGCCTCTGGAAGTTTTGTGGATAACAGTGTTTCTGTTGGTTTTCTACGCACATTAATGTTTAGGGTCTGGTGTGTTTGTTACTATCATGTCAAATACATTGTTACATTATACTAAATGCTTTTGTGCAACTTATTAAATCTGCTTAGCAAAGTCTCTATTTCTTCTTCAGTATCATCATATCGTGAATGAATCGTCTACATATCTGCAATAATGGATAACTTTCGGACTGATGCTGTAATTACTTTCCAGAAGTTTATTTTCTAGGTGGTTGATGAAAATTCCAGGAATAATTCCACTGAGAAGGCTACCCACTGCCAGGCCTACATCCAGTTTATGTATTTTGTTATAGGAGATAACAATTCATAGTAATTCTATTAATTAAACTAATTCGGCTGTGCTCATAGTTTGCTATTTCAATAAGTTGTATTTAACAATCTGTGGATTCTTTGAGGGGTAAGCTGATATGTAACTTGACAATATCTAGTGAAATGAGTTTTGAATTGACTGGGATCTGGACTTCTTTGAAGCCTTGAATTGCTTGGTAACTATTTTTCGCCGAGGAAATAATTTTAAATTTATGGTGAACTTGCAACTTGAGTGCAGTTTTTCATGACTTTTTAAGCTGTAAGCTTCTGAAGCGGTACACAGCTTTTCAATAGACGATGTCCGTATAGTGTCTGATACTTTGGAAATGATCTGGAAAATTGACATCTGGGAGGAAATGGAAACTTTCATCCGTGTGAAAAAGAAGGGTAATGAAATCCTAAACGAAATGACAAAGTTCAAGAATTCCTATTTCTTCAATAATTTTACTTCTTTACTGTTAAAATAAATTGTGTGCTTGTATTCAGTGCACACCAATAGCTATGTAATTGTAAACTAAGGCATTGGACACCATAGTCAACATATCAAATGCCACCGACGTTTCGGCCAGTGTTGTAAGTGGTTCTTTTCTGGGTGTCGTGTTTACTGTTGTATGAGGGGAAATCTGGGTACTTAAATACTGGTGGTAGTAACTATCGCCAATTTGTGATTCGAGGTTTCTTTTATGGGAGAAGGCAGTGAGGGTTTCTTTATTGATATTTGCTTCACTTCTTGCTATTGGTGGGAAAGAGTGTCCTGGATTGGTGTTTGCATTATCGTTTGTTATTGTTGAAACTGGCAAATTAGGGGCGGGTGGTAACAGTGATATAGCACTGTTGCCTATAGCTGAAATCATGTAAGAAGGCGCTTCCGCCCATAGAGGTGGGGCGATAGGGGAGGCGTGGAGGGGAAGAACTACGGCCGAGCCCCAACAGTTGCGCCTGCGGGAGAAACACTGCGTAACTCACGGCCAGCCACGCGCCTACAGAGTGAACATTATTGGCTGCCATTGCGGTAATGGAGGGGGATGCGCACAACGGCTGAAAACTGGGCCGCCTTCCTCCGTGACGCCGACTATAACGCTGGCTAGAGCGCACTGTTCGGTGTACTCACTACTGCGGCCTGTGTGTTCTCCGTGCTGTGTGGTGTAGGCCCCTGTGGATTGCACTTCACCTGGTGTAGTCGAGTAGCACTGCTACTGCAGGCAGCCAAATCACCGGAAGTCTGTACCTGTCTTCTTATTTCGTATTTCCGGGTCGCCTAGCTTGTTTCACTTTCCTCTTCAAAGTGAGGGATTGCTGTCCTAGTACGGTGATATTCTGGAAACCTATCTGTTCCTGGTGTTCCGCCATTGCCGACTTTGCATGGTGTCTCAAGTGCGAGAACGGAAAATCGCCCTATTACCATTCGTATAACGAATCACCAAATGAGTGAGCAAAATTAGTCGGCGAGTGGACTTTAAACCAATATTTCGCAGCAACAATAAAATAAGAGATATCCTTGGCTCATTGAAGGATCCAGTCTATGAAATCAACTGTGAGTGCGGCCGAGTGCATATTTGAGAAACCGGGTGATCACTCGGTCGGTGACTCTTTGTACGAATGACAATAGGGCGATATTCCGTTCTTTCGGCTGGGACAGGATACGAAGTCGGCGGTGGCGGAACACCAGGAAGAGTGCGGCAAACAAATGAGTTTCCAAATGTTCAAATGTTTGTAAATCTATCGGACTCAACTGTGTGCTCATTAGTCCATAGCTTACAAACTACTTAAACTAAAGAAAACTAACCTAAGGACAACACACACACCCATGTGCGACGGGGGACTCGAACCCCCGACGGTGAACGGTCCCCGCACGTCGCCCCAGCGCGCACGGCTAATCCACGCCCTTCCATGAATGATATTTTCACTGCAGCGGAGTATGCGCTGATATGAAACTTCCTGGCAGATTAAAATTGTGTACCAGACCAGGATTCGAACCTGGGACCTTTTCCATTCTATGGTTCGTATAGCTGTAAAGCAGCCATTGAAATCAAGTATGTTGTGTTCAGCTGCATGCTGTGCCACAGGGTGGTCCATCTTGCTTACTTTCATTCCCTAATGTCATATGGTATAATATTTTTGGGTAACTCTTCAAGTCAGTCAAAAGTCTTCAGAGTCCAAAAACGTGTAATACGTATTATTAGCGGAGTAAATTCACGGGCGTCCTGTAGAAGCCTCTTCAAAGAACTGGGTATATTAACTACTGCCTCTCAGTATATTTATTCCTTAATGAAATTTGTCATAAATAATATATCCCTTTCCCCAACAAACAGCTCAGTTCATACATACAGTACTAGGAATAAAAATGATCTACACAAGGACTTAAAAGCACTTACTTTAGTTCAAAAGGGGTCCACTACTCAGGAACACACATTTTCAATAATTTACCAGCAAGTATACAAAATTTAGCTACAAATAAAGATCAGCTTAAGAGGAACCTAAAAGACCTTCTAGTGGCCAACTCCTTCTACTCCATTAGTGAATTTCTAAATTGTACCAAATGTTGCATGTACTCATACTATATTAGTATTGTTATATTATCAGCTTTAAAAAAAGCTTAAAATGTATGTATCTGTATTTATATTATTAGTATTATCTATTATTCAACTTGTAAATTTTGTTTCTTGACATGTTCCACATCCACGAGGATCTCCTCAACATGGATCTACGGAACGAAAAACTAATCTAATCTAATCCAATCAAATCTAATCCTGTGTTATTTTCCGATCTCCCCTCGCACATACGGCTTGTCACAAAGGGCAGCGGCGGTATAGCCGAGCGCATTGAGGCGTATGTTCAGATGCGCAAGGGCGCTCCCCGTCGGAGGTTCGAATCCTCCCTCGGCTTATGGATGTTTGTGTTTTCTTTAATATAAGCTAGTTCATAAGTAGTTCGTAAGTTTAGGGACTGATGACCCCACAGTTAAGTCCCATAAGCTTAACAAACTTTTCATTTTGTCACAGAGTGCGTCATAAAACAGAGCGAAGTAGCGCACAGGACTCGCATTCTGGAGGAAGCTGCTTCAAATCCACTGCCGTTCATCCACATTTAGGTTTTCCGTGATTTCCCTAAAGCATTTCAGGCAATTGCTTTTGACCGTTTTCCTTCTCCATCGTTAGAAAAATCCGAGCGATGGCTCCGTCTCTAATGACTGCACTGTCGACGGGACATTAAACCCTTTTCTTGCTTACTTCCTTGATAATTATTAAAACAAAACAGTCGGCGATCGAATGTAAGTTAATACAAATACATAAAACACGTCAGCAGTTTCGTCCGTGGCACGATCATTAGATGACTGAAATGTTTGTTTCTAATTCTATGGGACCTAACTACTTTGGTCATAAGTCTCTAGATTTACAACCTACGTAAACTGAGTTAAACTAGCCTAAGAACAACACACTCATCCGAGGGAGGATTCGAACCTCCTACGCGGGAAGCCCCGCGATCCGTAACTTGGCGCTCCAGACCGCTCGGCTACTCCCGCGCGGCGGATGACTGAAACTCCATAATAACAATAACAAAGCTGTGACATCACGAAGGAAGAAAGCGACCGTGTTGAAAATGTTAGCAGCGTTGCACGTGGAAGAAAGGTGGTTTTATTAAGCAACATGGTCAAAACAATTAGTTGATTAGTTGAGATATCTAGGTTTTGAAGTACTGTCATCGTCAGAATGAACTAAAATGATTCCACGTCTTTCTGTCGGTTGTACAGAGTGGGGACAACAACATTAAGGTAATATCAAAAAGTTGTTGAAGAGAGGGGTTGGTGTCGTATTTACCAAACGAAGATAGTGTAGTAAACAGAGAGTGCAATGCAACAACGACGTGACTTAACAGAACATAATGGCGTCGAGGACCATAGGAAGCGGGACAGTAACAGAGGAAGGTGCAGCTATAGGACTGTCTCAAATCATAATTTCCAGGCCTTGGCGAGATTTCAGACAACAGGAACCGTGTGTAGCCCCCAGAAACTGGGCGGAGGAACATCCAGATTGGAGTCGTAACGAATTGCGCTGGGTTCTCTTTGCAGATGAGTCAAGTTTTCGTGTTCACCCGGACAATCGTCGTTTCTTCATCTGGAGAGAACGTGGAGAAATCCTGATTATGTGCAGGAAAAATGAAAATATCATGGTGTGGGCAGCAGTCAGTATTGGCGGACGTACGGACCTCTATGTCGTTCAGAATGGCCCTTTGACTGCTCAGAGATCTAGAGAAGAAATCCTTCGACCTTTCGTTGTACCCTTCGCTGATGCCATAGGAGATGGCCAAAATGCTTGAATATGAGGGAAATGAAGGAATGGAGTGACCAACTTGTTTACCGGACTCGATTGAGCTGTGACATCACGGAGGAGGAAAGCGACCGTGTTGAAAATGTTAGCAGAGTTGCACGTAAGCTGAATAGATCGAGGCAGAAAAAGTCACGTGGAAAAAAGGTAGCTTTATTAAGCAACATATATACACTAGTCAAAACAATTAGTTGATCAGTTGAGATATCTAGGTTTTGAACTATTGTCATCGTCAGAATGGCCTTTTGACTGCTCAGAGGTCTAGAGAAGAAATCCTTCGACCTTTCGTTGTACCCTTCGTTGATGCCATAGGAGGTGGCCAACATGCTTGAATATGAGGGAAATGAAGGAATAGAGCGACCAACTTGTTGACCGGACTCGATTGAGCTTGTCTGGGATGCACTTGGCAGACGAATTGCCTGTCAGATCAGCACCTCACACAACTGTTGCAGAGTTGGATATTGTACTCACTGAAGAATGGCCAAATCTCCCTCAAGATGTGATTGATAACCTCATACTTTCCATGCCACGCAGGTGTGCAACTGTACTGACCGACCGAGATGATCGCAGACGACGCGGTGCCACACTGCAGACTGATACCGAATATACGAGCTTATGGAATAGGTTCACAGATTTGTGACTGGCTGGGAGACTTCCTAAGTAATAGAACGCAGTACGTTGTTCTCGACGGCGAGTGTTCATCAGAGACGAGTGTATCGTCAGGCGTGCCCAGGGGAGTGTGATAGGACCGCTATTATTTTCTATCTATATAAATGATCTGATGGACAGAGTAACTTGTAATTTGCGGCGGTTTGCTGATGATGCTGTCGTGTATGGGACGGTATCGCCTTTAACTGACTGTAATAGTATACAAGAGAAAAAAATTCTAGTTGGTACGAAGAATGGGAGCTAGCTCTCAATGTAGAAAAATGTAAGGTGATGCATATGATTAGGAAGAACAATCCCATAATGTTCGAATACGGCATTAGTAGTGAGCCTATTGATGCTGTCGCGTCGTTCAAATATCTACGCGTAACATTCCAGAGCGATATGAAATGGAACGAACATGTGAGGACAGTTGTGAGTAAGGCGGACAGCCGACTTCGGTTTATTGGGAGAATTTTGGAAAGATGTACTTCATCTGTAAAGGAGACCGCGTATAAAACGTTTGTACGATCACGTCTTGAGTATTGCTCAAGTGTTTGGGACCCGCAGCAGATCAGTTTAGAGGAAGACATAGAAGCAGTTCAGAGGCGAGCAGCTAGGTTTGTTACTGATAGGTTCGACCGTTCTTTTCGTGAATTTCTGTTGAGGAAATTTAGGGGGCCAGAATTTGAAGCTGAGTGTAGTACGATCTTGTTGCCGCCTACTTACATTTCGCGTAGTGATCACAAAGACAAGATAAGAGAAATTAGGGCTCGTACGGAGGCATATAGGCATTCCTTTTTTCCTCGTTCAATTTGGGAGTGGAATAGGAAAGGAAATGCCTAGAGTGGTACAGTGTACCCTCCGCCACGCATCTTACGTTGGATTGCGGAGTTTGTATGTAGATGTAGATGTAGAGAAGAAATCGTTCAACCTTTCGCTGTACCATTCGCGTATGCCATAGGAGGTGGCCAACATGCTTGAATATGAGGGAAATGAAGGAATGGAGTGACCAACTTGTTCACCGGACTCGATTGAGTTTGTCTGGAATGAACTTAGCAGACGAATTGCCTGTCAGACCAGCACTTCACACAACTGTTGTAGAGTTGGATATTGAACTCACTGAAGAATGGCCAATCTCCCTCAAGATGTGACTGATAACCTCATACTGTCCATGCCACGCAGCTGTACAACTGTACTCGCCGTCCGAGATGATCACAGACGATATTAGAGGGCAGTAAGAATGACTTTTTTATTATCATGGTAGCCCCATGGTGCTTCGCTCTAAGTGAAAGCCATCTAAACCACAAACTGAGACAGCAAAATATCTTACTATATCACACACAAATTACAATTGTAGCGAATTTCTGAATAAAATACGTTACCATTGTTATATTGTGTATGATATCTCACCTGATTTCCGAATTGTTTTGTGCGATGTATACATGATACGTGTCGGCCTTCGCCGGCATCATATACTTCGCTGATAAGGTAACTGCGCCCATTGTGTTACACTAACAACCACGTACCGACTTTCCAAAAAAAAAAATTCAAATGTTTGTTAAGCTTATGGGACTTAACTACGGGGTCATCAGTCCCTAAACTTAAAAGATACTTATGAACTACCTTATACTTGAGACGGCACAAATATCCATGCTCGAGGGGGATTCGAACCCCGACCGTAGTGGCCGTACAGACCGTGACTTAAGCGCCTCACTCTCCTCGGCCAACCGACTTTCCAGCGAGCTATCAGGAATAGTGCTTATTATCGCTCTATAACTGTTTATCGACATTCTCTGGAGCCGTCGTCATGCCTTTTTAATTTTTTTATGATCGTCGCAGCATGATCGTGTGCGGCAATGTCACTAAGAACTTTTACTTTTTATCAACTTACGTGAGAACACTTTTCTTTCAAGTGACTTTTACCGTGATATTTACAATCATCGTCTCTTATGAAAAATGCCCCGAAATATTTCCGCTAGAGACCACCTACACCGACTGCCGGCTTGGCGCAGGGGATAGCGTCACGGACTGCGGTGCTGGAGGGCGCCGGTTCAATCCCCCCCCCCCCGGCAAAGATTTATTTCTTTGTAATTAACAATTCCAGAATGTTCTATATCTTTCTTATGTTCACTTGTAAATTCTACTTGTTTCTTATGTTAAGTGTTCTAATTTCTGGTAAATTCTGCCTGTGTATAAATAGCATAGCACTCTGCCCGAGAGGCAGTGAGTGCTGCGTGTGTGCTGAGTTCGTAATAAACCAACTTTCAGTATAAGTGCTGTGTTCAGTTGCCTTCGAAGTCAAGCCTGCTTCCATTTCAACGCGACAATATACTTAAATCTGCTACAGTGTAGTAAAGGACAGACGGCTCGATCTTGTACAAAATAATTTCATGTATCATCAAAAATTTCTAACACATCAGTGCTTCTCAGCAAGCACGTAAGTAAAGTGACCAAGGACGTAAACAAAGATAATTACCATATATTTAATGTGCCTGTTATTTTAATCAGGATAATAGACACATTTCGCACTTACTTATTTGTAAAGAGCCTTGTTGTCGTTTTCGTTTTTAAAAGAAAGACTTGCATAGTTTTTGTTGAATCACTCCACAACTGATGCATCCAACGAATTTATCGTGTTTGTTTGGGTGTCTAAGCAGTCGTTCACCAGTCACATTTTTTCCCGTTTGGCATTTTCTCCGTGAAGTTCTTGCATCCCAGAAGAGCACTGCATTCGCCTCGGACCGCTCAGTGACTATGCAAGATGGCACAGGCGAAAGCTTTCTGCACAGCTAGCGCCGAAGCAGGGAGAACGCCAACTTTTTTGACGGTTCGCTGCAAGACCGACGTACGACAAAACAGGAACCAACACTAGCAAATTCGTAGCGAAATCGACCGAATGCCATTCACTCGCTTTCGCTTAGCGTTCGTGCCGGAGAAAATTATCATGCGTTGCTTCTGGTGCCTTTGAGTTCACTATGGTATGAAACCCGGACCTTAGGCCATTGTTACCACGCTTCAGTCTTGGTTGTAAATAGTTGATGCTACACTTCGTTCAGGGGATGGAAAAACATAGTATGAACATAATGCAGTATACGACATATAGTTGCAAGTTGGCACCACTGCGTGACGCAACTGCCACGCACAATTAATTGAGAAAGTTTTGGACGTTACCTTGTACTATACTACACGTTTTGTACAGGATGATTCTTACAATAAAGAAAACAGCAACCAACCAGATTTGATTATGCTATTTATTTACTAAATAGCGCAGTTACCGGTTTCAAACGTTTCCTGTTCATCATCAGACGGATGTTCACGTACACATTGCCGCGGTGGAGTAGCCGAGCGGACTAAAGCGTCTCGCTGCAAAGCGCGCGGTTGCTCGCCGTCCAAATAACAAAACTAATCTACTTCTTTTATTGTCTCATTACCTAATCTAATTCCTTCAGCATCGCCTGACGTCCTGACGGTACTTTCCATTATCCTTGTTTTACTCTTGTTGATGTTCATCTTATACCCTCTTTTCAAGTCACTGTCCATTCCATTTAATTGCTCTTCCAGATCCTTTGCAGTCTCTAATTAAATTACTATGTCATCGGCAAACCGCGAAGTTTTTATTTCTTCTCCCTTCTCTCCAAATTTCTCCTAAAATTCCTTCAATGCTTGCTCAATGTACAGATTGAACAACATTGGGAAAGGCTACAACCCTGTCTCACTCTCTTCCCAACCTCTGCATCCCTTTCTTACCCTTTGACTCTAATAATTGCTGTCTGGTTTTTGTTCAAATGTTCAAATGTTTGTATAGCGTATGGGACTTAACTACGGGGTCATCAGTCTCTAAACTTACAAACTACTTATGAACTAACTAACACTAAGGACGGCACAAATATCTATGCCCGAGGGGGGATTCGAACCCCCGACCGTAGTGGCCGTGCCGACCGTGATTGGAGCGCCTCAGTCCCCTCGGCCACCGCGGCCGGCTGGTTTTTGTACAAGTTGAATATAACTTTTCACTCCCTATATTTTACACCTGCTACCTTCATAATTTGAAATAGTGTATTCCAGTCGACATTGTCAAAAGATTTCTCCAAACCTACAAAGGCTAAAAACGCAGGGTTGCCTTTCCTTAGCCTATCTTCTAATATAAGTCGTAATGTGAGTATTGCCTCCCGTGTGCCTACATTTCTCCTAAATCCAAACTGATCTTTCCATTCGTCTGTAAATATTTCGTGTAGTAACACTGGAATACACTATTTCAAATTATGAAGGTAGCAGGTGTAAAATATAGGGAGAGAAAAGTTATATTCAACTTGTACAAAAACCAGCCGGCCGCGGTGGCCGAGGGGACTGAGGCGCTTCAATCACGGTCGGCACGGCCACTACGGTCGGGGGTACAAATCCCCCCTCGGGCATAGATATTTGTGCCGTCCTTAGTGTTAGTTCATAAGTAGCAACCATGACTTATTAAACTGATACTTCTGCAATTTTCACACTTGTCTGCACTTGCTGTCTTTGGCATTAGAATTAGAATATTCTTCTTAACGTCGGGGCGAAGGGACTGTGGCACGTCAGTCATGGTTTGCACTGCCACTACGGTCGGGGATTCGAATGCCTCGTCGGGCATGGATATTTGTGCCGTCCTTAGTCTTAGCTAGTTCATAAGTAGTTTGTAAGTTTAGGGACTGATGACCCCGTAGTTAAGTCCCGTAGCCTCTACGAACATTTGACGTCGGAGGGTATTCCCCCTGTTTCATACATCTTGTATACCAGGTGGAACAATTTTTTCATGACTGTCTCTCCTAACGACGGAGTTCAGACGGAATTTCATCTACTCCAGGGGCCTTGTTTCGACTCAAATCCTTCAGCACTCTGTCCAATTCTTCTCGCAGTATCATATCTCCTATCACATCTTCCTCCACTTCGTCTTCCATTTCTAAAATACTGCCTTCAAGTTTATTTCCTTTTACAGGCCCTATATATATTCCTTCCACAGTTCAGCTTTCCGCTCTTTGCATAGTACTGGTTTACCGTCTGAGTTCTTGGTATTCATACAGCTGCTTTTATTTTCCGGTAGGCGGTATCTATCTTTCCCGTAGTTATACATTCTTCTACGGTTCTGCATTTGTCCTCTAGCCACTCCTGCTTAGCTAGTCTGCACTTCCTGTCAATGTCATTTTTCAGACGTTTGTACTCTTCTTTTGCCCGCTTCACTTGCTAGATTTTTATATTTTGTTCTCTCATCAATTAAGTTCAGTATATCCTGTGTTATCCAGAAATTTCTCTTAGGCCTTGTCCATCTGCCTATATGGTCCTCTGCTGCCTTCACTACCCTATCTCTCAGAGCTACCCATTCTTCTTCCACTGTTTTACTTTCCTCCATTTCAGCCAATCCTTGCCTAATGCTCCCTCTGAAACTCTCAACCACCCCTGATTCCTTCATTTTGTGTAAGCTCCATCTTCTGACTTTTCTACCTTTCTGCATTCTCTTGAGTTTTAATCTGCAGTCCATAACCAAAAAAATTATGGTCAGAGTCTATATCTGTCCCTGGATATATCTATTCTTTACCATTATAAATTCAATCTGGTACCTTCCAATATCTCCTGGTCTCTTCCACGTATAAGGCCTTCTTTCATTATAGTTAAACCCAGCGTTGGTGATCATTAAACTGTGCTCTGCGCAAAATTCTACCAAGCGATCTGCTCTGTCATTCCATTTTCCCAGTCCATATTCACCTACTAAATTTCCTTCTCTTTCCTTTCCTACAACCGAGTTTCAGACCCTACCACAATCAAGTTTTCGTCTCCCTTAACTTTCTGAATGATTCCTTTTACCTCCTCATATATTTCTTCGATATCCTAAATATCGGCCATGCTAGTTAGCATATAAACTTACACTACTGTTGCCGGTGTTGGTTTTGTGTCTATGTTTGCAAGGATAATGCGTTCATTATGCTGTTCATAGTAACTTACCCGCATTCCTATTTTCTTATTCATTATCAGACCTACTCCTGCATTACCACCAACTGGTTTTGTATTTATAACCCTGTACTCACCTGACCAGAAATCCTATTCATACTGCCACCGAACTTCACTAATCCCTACCATATCGAACTTTAACCTATCAATTTCTCTTTACTAACTTACCTTCTTCATGCTCCGACATGCAGAATGCCTGTTTTGTCTTTCCTGATGATCACATTCTCCTGAGTAGTACCCGCCCGGAGATCCGAATGGGGGACTATTTTACCTCCGGAATATTTTACCCGAGAGGATGCCATCATCATATGTTCATACAGTAGAGCTGCATGTCCTCGGGAAAGGTAACGGCTGTAGTTTCCCCTTGCTTTCAGCCGTTCGCAGTAACTGTGTGGCAAAGCCATATTAGCTGGTGTTACAAGGCCAGCTCAGTCAATCATCCAGACTGTTGCCCCTATAACTACTGAAAAGGCTGCTGCCCCTCTTCAGGAACCACACGTTTGTCTGGCCTCTCCACAGATATCACTCCGCTGTGGTTGCAACTACGGTGCGGCTATTTGCGCCGTTGATGCACGCAAGCCACCCCACCTCGGCAATGTCTGTGGTTGATGGAGGTGGAGTTCACAATATTGGAATAAATAATACAGGGTGTTTCAAACTTTTGGGGTCAAATTAAAATAGCTGATAGTAGGTTCTTAACCGATTGATGTTGAGGGCGGCAACCAGTTTGCATATCTACAAGGGTTGCATGAAAATAAGAACTATTATTTTTTCCTGAAATGACGTTTTTTGCAGAGGTATTACCAGTTCGTTTGGCCACGACAACTTGACGATTCGCGCAGTGGATTCTGGGAGCTGCAGGAGGCGTGTCTTGCACAAACATTATGGCTGCCGCAGGGAGTGCAGCGGTGAGAGGAAGGCAGCATCAGCTGTTTGCTGCAGTGCTGGAACCGTTTATCCTAACAATGTATAAAGTATTACTTCGCGCCAAGGAGCAATGTAACGTTGGCAGCGCTTGTAGCTAAATGAATATCTTTCAACTAGTGCCGATATTCTCCGCTTGTGGCAGCACCAAAAAATCGTCAAGTTATCGTGGACAATTAGTACGGCCAGATGGTGCCGAAGGCGTAGGACAAACTCGACAGTTCACGATGTTCGCACGTGGTACGGGTTATACAGTCACATATTATTGTAGTGCGGTTGCGTATTCTTAGCGTCTACTGAAATGGATAGGCATCGCGGAAATATAAGTAATCAAATAGTACGTTCAGATGGAAAAGTTCTAATAAATAATGCTGTTCAGCCGGAGATATTACGAGTGTAATCGACCATAAAAGTTTCAGTAATTTCGCCAAGATTCTAAAGCTTTAAAACAGAACGTATATTTCAGTAGCTAACATGGCTTCAATTTTTTACGTGAAGTTACGGCTTTAAATGTACAGTAATATGCTGTAAAGTTTATCATTTTTGTGTATTGGGCTGTACTTTTCGCTTTCGTCGTATGTCGTTTGCTCTTATATTGTTATTTTTTTGGATTTTTGCACCAATTTCTGCCAACAGAAGAATAAGGTTGATAACACGAAGAAAACAAAAGAATGCCACAACACAAATGAGGAAAACCGATTAGAATGTCTAAATCTACATAGATACCCTGTAAATCACATTTAAGTGCCTGGCAGATGCTACATTAACCACTTTCATAACCTTTCTCTACCGTTCCATTCTCTAATAGTGCGCGGAAAGAAAGAACACCTAAATCGTTCGGTTTTCGGTCTGATTTCTCTTATTTTATTGCAATGGTCATGTCTACCTATGTAGGTGGGTACTAGGAAAATATTTTTACATCCAGAAGTAAAATTCGGTGATTGAAATTTCGTACATAGATCTCGCTACAACGAAGGAGTAATGATTTCCTCCTCAAATCGTGCAACATTTCCGTGACGCTTTCCCCCATGTAACGTGATAAAACGAAACGAGTTGCCCTTCTCTGAAGCTTCTCAATGTCTTCCGTCAGTCCCACCTGGTGAGGGTACCAAACTGGGAAACAGTACTCCAGGAGAGGACGCTTAAGTATGAATATACCCACTCATATACCTATTCTGAAGAGTCAGCTATCGCTAACGTTGCCTGGCTCTCCGGATAAGCACCCTAATAGTAACTTGGTGATCCGTCTTCGATTTCGTTCCAGGAATTTTTCTTTTTCTCTTACTGTCTGACGACGTGTTATTAATTGTCCCCCGATTTTGTGGATTAATCTGTGGATTGTAATGTCATTAAAACACATTATTTACTTAGGAGAGGTTTCTGTCTTGAATTTTGATTTGTGTATACCTGTGAAATGTTTCTATCAAAAAGTGGAACGTTTCGTCAATCGCTAGCAGAGCGCCTCTGGTTTAAAAAAGAAAAAAACTTCAAAGCTTATGGGACTTAACTACGGGGTCATCAGTCCCTAAACTTACAAACTACTTATGAAGTAGCTAACACGATGGACGGCGCAAATATCCATGCCCGAGGGTTGATTCGAACCCCCGATCGTAGTGGCCGTGCAACCGTGACTGACGCGCCGCAGTCCCCTCGGCCACCGCTGCCGGCTTTAATAGATTACCGGAGAGGAAATAGCAGCGGGGGGAGATTCCATAAATATACATTCCTTGAATATAAATCAATTAAGGACAACAATATTTTAAAAAAAAGTTGCTATATTTTTGGGTTACCGCCAATTTGACGGAACAGAGGCCTGCATTTTCAAATTTCACCGAGGTTTGCTTTCTTGTGACGGTTGCGAAACTACGTTGTCTCTGAGATGTCACTGCATTTACAAAACGCGTATTATGCGAACATAGTTTATGTTTGGCGTACTTCTACGTCAAGCATCGTCAGAATGTTAACACTGTCTTCTAGATGACGGCGGGTATTGCGAATAATTATGCCATCACAAACTAAGTATAATGTATATTTTTGTAAAAAGTATATGTGTTATATGTGCCACATCTGCTCCTAAACTACCGTCCCCATTTCAACTACATATGGCACATACATTTTTTACTAGCAGACAACAATGGCTGTGGCATTAAGAACTACCTGAGACTCATGGTGTAGGAGATATATTGTCACAAACAATGAAATTCGCGGGAAACCGCTCCTTGATGTGGTATTTTTTCAGATCTTCTCATAAACTAATAGAGCGTTTAACAAAACTTAGTATTAACATTCTTTAAAATCACTAAACAACCGCTATGGGGTCAAAAACCACCTACGACACATAGTATAGGAGATAGACGCCATAAAGAATGAAAAACCGCCCCATTATGCGACGCGCGAATAACGAAATTGTATTCATCCACTGTTTGAAATTGAGAGCACTAGTCGATTTTACACATAATTTCAAACGCTTACGAAACTTTTTCTCGCTGACAACCCAAGTAAAAACGATGAAAGGAAAAAAATTAGCGCTTAATATTTTTCCGCTGTTCATGCAGTAGAACTACGAAATTCGATATGATGTTACAATTTATTACTTCTACACTACCAATTGTATACGCAAGACATTTTACACACAATGTACAGGCATACCACTGATGTACCTATGAAAATATATCGTCATACGACACATAGTTGATGAAATATTCCGTCAAAAGCAATTAAATGAAATATACAGCAAGACGCATGATGTTAAAATGTTAAAATGTTTGTTAAGCTTATGGGACTTAACTACGGGGTCATCAGTCCCTAAACTTACAAACTACTTATCATCTACCTTATACTAAGGACGGCACAAATATCCATGCCCGAAGGGGGGATTCGAACCCCCGACCGTAGTGGCCGTGCAGACCGTGACTGGAGCGCCTCAGTCCCCTCGGCCACCGCGGCCGGCATGGTGAAATGTATTACGTCTTTACTACCAACTCCGTTCGCAACTCATTTCTCAGTTTCAATATTCCTTCAAACCGTCTTGATTACAATTTATTTTATTAATTAATGACGCGTTTCGCCTTTTAGCAGGGCATCTTCAGATTATCTGCGTGACAGAATTTACACAAAATTACGAGGCGGAATTACAAACGGTTATAATGATACATGGGCTTATTTCGTGTTAAGAAGACAGTTTAAATGGTAAACAAAGCTTACAATGCGCTTTCCCTGATGTAAGTTGTTATTGCGGTGTTACTATTTTTCTGGAATTTTTTGGATTTCCTTGTCGCCCTACAAATGATCGGGTAACAACGAATTACAGTTGGAACATACTCGGTGCCGTCCCGTCTCATACATCGGCTTCCTATGTCACTCCCTACCCACATTCCCTTAGTTAGTCTGTACAAGACGGCGGAGCAGCACACCACGTCCGCCCACCGCCCGTGAGCGCAATATTGTAAACATGGGCTTATCTTGTATCACCAGAGACCACCGCTTCTAATAAGGTAATCTTAAAAATCGGTTTTATGTTTCTCACATCTTTACCGAGTATGTTCCAACTGAAATTCGTTGTTATCGATCATTTATAGGGCGACAGGGACATCCAAAAATTCCAGAAAAATAGAAACACCGCAATAACAATTTACGGTGTCACACACGGAGAGCGCATTGTAAGCTTTGTTTACCATTTATACACATTCTTATTTTCCTATTTATTTTTAGATTTACTCATACGTCACTCCTAAAAAAATGTTCAAATGTTTGTAAATCTATCGGACCAAACTGCGTGGTCATCAGTTCGTAGCTTACAAACTACTTAAACCTAGGTAAACTAACCTAAGAACAAACACACACACCCATGCCCCAGGGAGGACTCGAACCTCCACGGCGAGCAACCGCGCGCTCCGCAGCGAAATGCTTTAGACCGCTCGGCTACTCCACTGCGGCCCATTTATACTGTCTTGTTGACACAAAATAAGCCCATGCACCATTAGACCCGTTTGTAATTCCGCCTTGTAATTTTGTGTAAATTCTGTCATGCAGATAATCTGAAGATGCCCTGCTAAAGGGCGAAACGCGTCATTAATTAATAAAATAATTTGCAATCACGACGGTTTGAAGGAATAAATACACACCTGGGAAATTTTGTAAGCAATAGAAGCAAATAATATAATCGAGCCGGCCGCGGTGGCCGAGGAGACTGAGGCGCTCCAGTCACGGTCTGCACGGCCACTACGGTCGGGGCTTCGAATCCCCCCTCGGGCATGGATATTTGTGCCGTCCTAGTTCGTAAGTAGTTCATAAGTAGTTTGTAAGTTTAGGGACTGATGGCCCCGTAGCTAAGTCCCATAAACTATACAAACATTTGAACATTTTGAATATAATCGATTGGGTTGCAATCAGCAAACCAATCGAGAAAATAGTGGAAGAATGAATAATAGGTCGTCATATAGTAATAGGAAAGAAGGTGAATAAAACTTATAGTGTGAGACAGGAGGGGTATATGAACACTCGAGTCAGTACTGGGTGCTCGTTCTCTAAGCAATTCAGTGATGGCAACAGGTTACGCAGTAGTACAGATCTATGAATGATTACGATTTGCGTCACGTTATTCACACCGATTTTCCACGGAAAAGGCGAGCGTTGGTAACCAGAAGGGGGACTTTGTTTTGTTTACTTAGAGTATTTTCTTCGCCTAAAAGGGCTCTAAAATCCGTGTCCCCTCGTTGAGACCGTGTCGCTGTTAGAAAACCTTTTTGTAGGGCAGAAGTACCAGAGTGTCGCGTGTGACTCACCGCGTACAGGAGGGCGAGCGCGCAGGTGCTGGCGTCCATGGCTGCTGGGCTGCGGACTGCGGCGAGGCGGCGGCGGCGGCGCTTATAAACGCCACGGCGCGGCCCCTCTCCTGCCGGCTGCTGCGCCTCGCGTCTCGCGGCGCGGCTGCATTCCAAGGGGCAGAAGACCCCGCTGTCTCCCACCAGACGAGCGCATCCTCGCGTGCCTAACTCGCCACCCAACCAAGGGGAGACCCGCTACCCACGCAGTCGCGCCCGATTTATTTTTAACTGGCTGTACGACCGAGCTTCGCAACAGAAGTTACAGACCAGTACATATTTGTTGCGGCCATCAATGCAAATTTAGACAAAAGTTTTGTTATGCCTCATTTTCTCCTGGCGAATAACAACTTACGGGTATTCAGCCAGGTATCAAAATCAACGACGGCCGATATTTCAGCAGGAGACCACCCTGCCATTTTCAAGGCGAAACTGCAGTGAGGAAGCAATGTGTAACGATCTTTAAAACCTCGGTTTTCAATGAGTAAACAGGAAAGACAACACACACCGAGCAAACAAGCACACAGCGCCGACACCTGCGGATAAGGGAAATGTTACTGTTGTTTTAAACAAGCAGGATTATGTTTTTAAAAAAATGCAGTGTTTAAGTTCTGATTTAGCATATCGTAGGATTTCTGCTGACTCTATAAAAAGTTATATATATATATATATATATATATATATATATATATATATATATATATATATATATATATATATATATATATATATACGAATTACAGCGTACAAATGAATGAAATAAATCGCAATTTGCAATGTTATGGCTTCACTGAATTCGGTTTAGATGGAATACCAAACTGTGGCGAATGAAAATTTGTGCCCGGCCGGGATTCGAACCCGGGATCTCCTGCTTATTTAGCAGACGCGCTGAGCACTCCGCCACCGAGGACACAGGCTGTGGTATAGGAAAGAGACAGCGTGGCGAATGGAGATTTGTGTGTGGCGGGAGACGTGCAGGGAAGAGTCAACTGCAGTGGGGCTGGTCACTCTGTCCTCGGTGGCGGAGTGGTCAAAGCGTCTGCCTAGTAAGCAGGAGATCCCGGGTTCGAATCCCGGCCGGGCACAAATTTGCATTCGCCACAGTTTGGCATTCCATATAAACCGAATACAGTGAAGCCATAACATCGCAAATTGCGATATATTTCGTTTCTATAAAAAGTGTTGAGAGGAAGACCAATAACGACCTTAAGAAAAGTTCTTTGACACAGGAAACTATCAAGAATCTTAATTCGTATTGTGCTGTACCTCCTAGATTGTATGGCCATCCTAAAGTTCATAAAGATCGGTGCCCTCTTAAGCCTATTGTGTCAGACATTGGTGCTCCCACATATCGCGTGGCAAAACATCTCGCTGTTTTGTTGAGCCCACTGGTAGGCCATTGTGAACACCACATTAAAAAACTCGGTGGATTTCCTACGTCGATTGGAGGGATTGCACTTGGCTGACTCGGATATTTTAGTTAGTTTTGATGTGGTTTCTTTTTTCGCTCGCGTTCCACTGTCTGATTCGTTGCAACTAACTGAGACGAGAGTTTATTTCGACATATTTTAACTTCTACCTACTTTTTATTCAATGACGAGTACTATGAGCAGACAGATAGAGTTGCGATGGGAAGCCCTTTGTCACCTATCATCGCTAATTTATTCATGGAGTACTTCGTGCACTGGAGTCAGCGGCGTTGAAACCTGCTTGTTTTTTCAGATATGTAGACGACACTTTTGTTGTTTGGCCTCGTGGTAGTCAGAACTTGAATTATATTTTTGGAACATCTAAATTCAAACCACCCCAACATCAATTTCACATTGGAAGTATAAAAGAATGGTTGCCTTCCCTTCCTTGATGTATTGCTCAGGAGAAAGGCAGATGGTACGTTGGGACACGCTGTTTACAGGAAGCATACTGATTTGTATTTGCACGCTGATAGTTCTCACCACCCAGCTCAACGTGAAAGGGTTCTTCGCACCTTAGTGCATAGGGCTCACGTCATTTCTGACCCGGAAAGTTTGCCCACTGAGCTGTAACTTTTCGACGGAATGTCTATGGTGAAGGGCAGATTAAAAGAACGATGCGCTATCGACCACATGTGCAACGGGCTACTGATGATAGCACAGTCGGCACCCACGTCAATGGCCTTTCTGCCATACGTTGGCAGAACGTCCAACAAGATTGGCCGCATTTTGCGTAAAAACAATGTAAAATAGGTGTTTTGTCCACCTTCTAAAATTAAGGCACTGTTGAGATCCGTTAAGGATGATCTCGATTTGCGCATGGCGGGTGTCTACCGTATCCCATGTATCGGTGGCATGTCATATGTTGGTCAAACTATTAGGACTGTTGAGGAGCGTTGTATTGAACGTAAACGTCACACACGTTTTCAACAGCCAAACAAATTTGCTGTGGCCAAACACTGTCTTGACACGGGCCACCTAATTGAATACAACAAAACGGAAATTCAGGCATGCACTTCCAATTACTGGGACTGTGTTATCGAGGAAGCGGTAGAAATAAAACTAGGTGACAACTTTATGAATAGGGATGGAGGGTAAATTCCGCTTGGGATCCTACTCTCTAACTTGTCAAAAAACAGAGGGACAAAACACTAATCCAACCTCATCCGTGGAGAACTGATGTTTATAATCGATATTCTGACCGGTTTCATCTTTGGTCGTGTCGTCGCTGGGTGCTTGCTTGCTCTTTGTGTGTTGTCTTTCCTGTTTACTCATTGAAAACTGAGGTTTCAAAGATCGTTGCACATTGCTTCCTCACTGCAGTTTCGCCTTGAAAATGTCAGGGTGGTCTTCTGCCGAAATATCAGATGTCGTCGATTTTGATACCTGACTACATGCCCGTAAGTTTTCCAAAACTTTTGTTTTTTGTCAAACGCGTTTTGTCTTTAGTCACAAGGCATTCTCAATTGAGCTGTGAGAGTAACGAAAACATGTTTATCCGTATGTATCCGTTACAGAAAAAAAAAATAGAAAATACATAACTCGTTACAAACGTATCGTTACTCGTTAGACTCGTTACCAGTGCCACTCAGAAATACACCCAGTACATTGTTTTCTAAACCGTGAAAAATTTTAACTGTTACTGTTAATACTACTTTAACAATTTATTCCGTGACATTAACAAGTGAGATAATACAGTCATGAATGAAAACGTGTAGATGATAACTTTTTAGTACTTTTTACAATTTTTTTATAGTAGACAAGATCAAAAAGAAGTAATTAACCATTAAACTGAAACCTTTTCAAGTAAAAAAAAAAAATACAATAAAACGTATGTTTGCATTAAAAGCGGACATCACATCATCAAGGATTAACGTGCAAACACGGGCCAAGAAGTATAGTCTAAAATGTTTAAAAACAAAAATAAACGTCTAATATGCACTTAAAGTTCGTCAAGGATGTCTATATAAATTACTCATATCGTAATAAATAGTATCATGGTTTTCGTTACAGAGTTCGTATCGATACGGTAGATACGAATAACGAAATGTATTCATGAGTAACGTCGTATCGATACGGTAGATGCGAGTAACGAACTATGTTCATGAGAAAGTTCGTATCGATACGGTACATGCGAGTAACGAATAGTGTTCATGAGAAAGTTCGTATCGATACGATATATGCGGGTAACGAATTATGCTCATGATAAAGTTCGTATCGATACGGTAGATGCGAGTAACGAAATTTATTCATGAGTAACGATTCAGCACTTCGTATCAGCCAATGTATTCGTTACTCAGTACCGAATACATATGGTTTGCTAAAGCTCTAACCCTCTGTGGACTGAAATATATAAATATATTTATTGTTAATATAAATAAAACCGCCGGCCGCGGTGACTGAGGTGACTGAGGCGCGTCAGTCACGGTATGCACGGCCACTAAGGTCGGGGGTTCGAATCCCCCCTCGGGCATGGATATTTGTGCCGTCCTTAGAGTTAGCTAGTTCATAAGTATTTTGTAAGTTTAGGGACGGATGACCCCGTAATTTTTTGAACAAATAAAACCGAAATGCTGCTTTACGTGGTAAATGTTATTTAATGCTTATAAATACAGCAATAGGTGTATTTCGGCTCTGTGGCTATGTCCTCATTGCATCGTGGGGGTACAATTTTACCACTGTTACTGCACTATAACTGCAATATTGACAGATCCTACAGCGATGCTCTATCTGATCTGTCAATCACAAATGTCAGAATAGCAATAATAAATTAATAACCCGAGAAGCATAAATACCATCTAAAGAATATTAAGACTACAATTATATGAAATAATTGAAATAAAATTATACCTCCACGATGCAATATGGACATAGCTTGATGATAGCCCCCGTGCCGAATTAGGCCTATTGCTATTATAAATATGTCATTAAAAGACATACACAATGCTGCAGGCCTAAATGAAATGAAGATACATATTTATGTTTTATATTATTTCGTCTCATACTTTTCTAGAAGTTTAGGTTATAAACAGTTCTGACAGCTTTTTATTTCTACCATGACTAAGGATATTTTGATTTAATCGGACTTACAAATGTTGTTGCCTCTGATTGACTGTTTTTCTTCTGTATACCAGACAGCTGTTATTAGCCTGGAAAGCCATGAAAGGGAAGCAGTCATTGGAAAGGGAGTAAGACAGAGTCACTGTCTTTATTCAATGTTATTCAATTTGTACATTGAGAAAGCTGTGAAGGAAAGCAAGGAGAAATTTGGAGAAGGAATTAGTGTTCAGGATTTAAAAAAAAAAAAAAAAAAAAAAGCAAAAACCCTTACTTTCGTTTTGCTGATGACATAGTAATTCTGTCAGAGCCACCAAAGGAACTGGAAGAGTAATTGTACGGAATGAACAGTGTCTTGAAAGGATCGCATCAGATGAAAATAACAAAAGAAAATCAAGGATAGTGGATGGCGAAGCTGAATGAATTAGATTAGGTAACGAAACAATAAACGTGCTAGAAGACTTTCGTTACTTGGACATAACATAAATAACATACAATGGTCGCAGTACAGAAGGTATAAAATGCAGAATAATAATAGTAAGAAAAATGTTTGAAAAATAATAATTTGCTAACATTGATTATTAATTGAAAAGTAAGGAAGCCTTTTCTGAAAGCATTTGTGTGGAGTGTTACCTTGTACGGGAGTAAAACATGGACGATACAAAGTTCAGACAGGAAGGGGATAGATGCTATTGAAATGTGATGCTACAGAAGAATGCTGAAGATAAGTTGGGTAGATCGCCTAACTAATGTGGAAGAACTGATCAGAATTGGGAAGAAAAGCAATTTATGGCATGCCTTATGTAAAAGAAGGGATCGATTGGCAGGACACGTTCTTAGGCATCAAGGAAGCGTCAGTTTGCCACTGGAGGGGAGTTTCTAGGCTAAAAATTGCAGAGGGAGGCCAAGACACGATTATAATAAGCATATTGAAATGGATGTGGGTTGCCGTTCTTTTGAGGAAATGAAGGGGCTACCGCAGGATAGAGTACGATGGAGAGCTGGAACAAACCAGTCCTTTGACTTAACAACACAAGAACAACATATATTTGAATGGATTTGTGCCAACACAAGGAACAGGTCTGGTTTGGTTTTTATGCTGTTACCAACTGATGAATGTCTTTTTATTACAAACTTGTCAGTGTGTTTTATGTCTTTGTGTACATCTGTGTGTATGTTCCCGATGTAATTGTGCAATTCATACACCAGTAATATTTTTTTTCCTTTAATTTTGCACATGATTTTACGGACAGTTATATACACACACGAGTATCCCATGTAGATGTAGCAACACCAGAGCTAATTAATTAATTGCACAATTACATCGAAAACACACACACACACACACACACACACACACACACACACTGATATAAAACAAAGTTAGCACGAAACAGACAGAGTTTTTTTAATTGCTACAGCTAATGTTTATATTTTCTATTTTTACTGCTTTATGGTAATAAAGAGGCATTCAAGGGTTGTCAACACCATCAAAAACAAAAACATAACATAAATAAATTGGCCTTTGCCTAGAGCACAAAATAAATAAATAAAATAACGGAAATAGCATTCCAAGAAAATAAAAAATAAAAACAGCCTACCAGCTCCAACAATACGTGTAGGACGGCATTTACAAAAACCTGAAAGGCTGAATAAATTGAAAATATCGTTAGTCATAGACAGAAAAAAACCGCCAGAATGGTTATATCCTAAACTGCCAGACAGCTAAAATATGAAATGATCTAAAACCAACTGATATATATTAAAGGCCACTGAAAATGCAAACAAATGTTAAACGATTGTAAGAATTTTTTTATTTCACGGGCACAGACGAATCCTGTAAACAAATATGTTTACATTAATATAAGCAACTAAGGAAGAGGACAGCAAAAACTAACAATTTTACACAACGGGCTTCGCGTATGGTCGACTTTTAGTCTTCAGTATCAGAACTAGTAAAAGCGGAATCCTTATGGGATCACGTAGTCAGTTAATTCGTTTTCGTAGAAAAGAATCAAGCCGGCCGCGGTGGCCGAGGGGACTGAGGCGCTTCAGTCACGGTCTGCACGGCCACTACGGTCGGGGGTTCGAATCCCCTCTCGGGCATGGATATTTGTGCCGTCCTTAGGATGAGCTAGTTGATAAGTAGTTTGTAAGTTTAGGGACTGATGACCCCGTAGTTAAGTCCCATAGACTCTACAAACATTTGAACATTTGAAAAGAATCAAATTTAAATAAAACTTCTTGAAAGAAACTAAGAAATTTTACAAACTTTTTAGTACACAAAGCAAAATCAGTAAATAATTCTATCCTGGCCAAGTAAATTTAGTGTTCGTTCGCAATGATAACATTGTGGTCACTGATCTCTATACTCTTGAACTCCAGTTACGCGAGCGTGCCAGACGTATATGTTAATATTCTCTGTCGTGACAAATTACAAGGCTGCTACGGGGTATTATAAGAAAACAAAACGAAAATATGTGATTCCGCTCCCATGTAAATTTTTTACATCGCATATTGACATAAATTTCAATCAATAAGTAAGAAAGTAGATATTTATGTCGCAATAACTGATGGAAATTCGTTCGCCAATTTAAAATATGACATGCAAGGCGAAATTGTATGCAAATCATAGTAACGTGCAGGCACGCTGCATTACTATACTCTGAAACCAGAGCTGTATGTCCAGTTTATACAGAACAGTAGAGATCACTGATTGGGGCGCTTAATTCTGTTGCTGACATAAGCTTCCTGAAATACTGTGAAAGGGGTCTGTTAGCGGATAAAATCGGAAGTTCTTCATGAATGGATGTCTGTGGACTAGACTTGCGCATAATAGTTCGCGATCGGGAGCGTCTCTGCCGCGAACTAGTTCGTTCCTTTAGTTCGTCCACTCCCATGTATGGCTGAGCGGCATGGTCTGCGCATGCAGGTAGAGGGAGAAGTCCCCCCACCTAGCTGCTTCATCACGCAAACCAAAAGAAACAGTTCGTGGAAAATTTCTCGCGTTTAAGTTTAGAGTTATATCTATATCTTGGTATACTGAATTTATTAGTCAGATATTGCAGAGTGCAGAATACTTCAAAGCAGAAATTTTGTAGCACTGAACTATGTAATTTAGCAGGCAGACGCTAACCACGAAATGGCTCTCATCAGCAAAACGCAAACACGTGATTTTTAATTCTGTTCGCAACCTATCGCGCATATTTTAGTTCGCGACCTATCGCGCATATTTAGTTCGCGACCGGTAGTTCTTCTTTTAGTTCGCAGCTCGGCCGCGAAGTAGGTCGCTCTTTTTAGTTAGCTCGTTTTGGCTTTTGCCACCGCTACTAAAACTACAGCTGAGCTGCATCTCAGCTCGAAATGATGGCAACTGGCAGAAGGAAATCATGCGATTCTGGACGCTCTCGCGTCCTCTCGCTGTTACCTGTCAGTCTTCAGAAAAGGAGCGGACGAACTAAGAGGCGAGGGATCTGCGAACTAGTTCGCGTAGTTCGCCTGTGGGAGCGCTCTTCCGAACTAGTTCGTTCGCGAACTATACAAGACTACTGTGGACGTGGAGGAATTGCTTCAGTTGTTTTGCATGCGCGCGCACTCGATCAGAAATGCTGTGTTGCTGGCACCAACGAGCACAGAATAACACAGAGAGGCTATACCTCCTACATCAGTGTACAGGCAGTGAAGCCCGGCAGCCATATTGCTTGGGTGTAGAAACAGAGTTGGGCATATAAATGCGTAGTTCTTCAAATGGCCCTCGGCTCAATTACATTGTCATTTGAACACCTTAGGATAAGAACAAAATTACCAAATTTTTCACTCAGACAGGTGAATACTGAAGGAATTCGACAGTGTTCTTAGCAAGTACAATGCGGAATTGTGTTTGTATAAAATAATAATTGAATCTATTACATTTATATGAAATTAAATTTACGTCATGATAAAGTTAGTCACCTGCCATTTTTTTTTTTTTTTTTTTTTTTTTTTTTGAGGGGGGGGGGGCGTGGCTGCGGACGGGGATTCAGGAAATTTTCGTCAGCGAGAATATTGTAGATAATGAAATGAACTTTTTATTGAAACAATTTTTATAGCTCCCCTGGTTTTCTCTCAAATTCGGATGGAATAGAATGGTGGAACCTTTAAAATTCTACTCGTTACTTTCAGCGAGCTTGCCCACCAGCGAGCACAGATTCTTTTGCCCACTCACCTTGTGTTTTGTGACCAATTTCGATAAACATTTTTTTTTTTAATCTGGGCTACAATTTTCGGTATTAAATAATTATAACTTGATACTTTTTATTTATTCTATTACTAAGTAGCTGAACCCGCCCCTACTCTGCACGATTCATCTTTAAAGTTCTTTAACTCGAGAACTGCAGAACGTATCGTGATGTGGTTTCTTTCTATTTCTTCGTTGTAATTCGGGGCCCAACGTAGATTATATTAAATGTCAATACGAAAATGTGAAATAATTGAAATAAAAATAATAACGTAGAATGGTTTACCACTTCCGCACTTTCGTGACCTCACATAGTATGTAATTATAGAACTCAGGACGATTAAAAATAATAATAATGAAAAACGCGAGATCATATGTCTAATTTGTGCAAACTCCTACAATCAATATATCTGTAGCCATCTGGCACCAGCGCTTTAGAAGAGGAAAAATTATAAATGTGGTTCACTCGTTAGACACGTGGTGTCGCGTATTTTATTTCCTTATTTATATATTTATTTTAGATCTTTACGAGTTCTGCAATTGTAAACTGTGTACACTGGCCTAACTCTTATAGTTTACCCTCCAGAGCTGACTAAAGTATAGAAGCGGTGAACGATTCTACGTTATTATTCTTTTTTTATTTGTTTCAAATGTTCAAATGTTTGTACAGTCTATGGGACTTAACTACGGGGTCATCAGTCCCTAAACTTACAAACTACTTATGAACTACTTACGAACTACTTACGAACTAGGACGGCACAAATATCCATGCCCGAGGGGGGATTCGAACCTCCGACCGTAGTGGCCGTGCAGACCGTGACTGGAGCGCCTCGGTCTCCTCGGCCACCGCGGCCGGCTTTATTTGTTTCACAAGTTCCTATTGACATTAGATATAGCCTAAGTTTATTGCGGGATTCTAAATAAGAAACTGAAAGAAACCGCATGACGATACGTTCAGTAATCCTCGAGTTATAAAAGGTTAAAGGGACAGACAGAGGGAAAATGCGTTCAAAATGTTCGTAAATCTATCGGACCAAACTGCGTGGTCATCAGTCCGTAGCTTACAAACTACTTAAACCTAGGTAAACTAACCTACGTACAAACACACACACACCCATGCCCCATGGAGGACTCGAACCTCCACGGCGAGCAACCCGCGCGCTCCGCAGCGAGACGCTTTAGATTGCTTTTTTTTTTTTTTTTTTTTTTTTTTGTAAGGAGTATCGGGGAATCGAACCTTGACTTTCAACTTTGCACTCCAAGCACTTGTCCATTACGTGTTTTATTTTTTTATTTCTTTTGTTTTAATTAGACCAAAATAATAATCGATAAAAAATTAATTACTAAGAGTGTCTTGAAACCCATTTAGAAAAAAAAAAAAAAAAAAAAAAACAGAGAGTGGCGGGCTCCGAACCACTGACATTATTCTCCCTATTTTTTTTTTTTTTTTTTTTTTTTTTTTTAAGGAAACTAAAGTGCCACCGCCACCTTGAGACCGCTCGGCTACTGCTCCGCGGCGGGAAAATGTGCTTCTTTGTCATATAACAGTACGATACGCTATGACTAGCTGAAATTTGTAATTATTTATGGCAAAAATAGATTGTCTAAAAAGGAACGCCTTAAAATATATGAAAAAGGAATTAACAGACAGCGAACGCAATAAACTACCGTGTGCTCGCAACTGTGGCCAGGTGGCGCTCATCACTAGGACGATTCATGCTCTGCAGCCGCCATGTTGGTTGGGTGTCGCGCTCTCCTGCCGGCTTCATGTCACTGGCATTGTAAGGCCTCTCTTAAGTTATTCCGTGCTCGCTGGCTGGCACAGACATACATTACTAGCCTGGAAATCTTCCCTCTGTGACTGAAGCCTGACGCCGCCATCTTGCTTCACCTCACGTCAAAACGTATCCGTGCGATACTGCTATGATCTTCTGATACGATATGACGTTCTAACCTTTACTAATTGGTATGAACATGATTTGCATTAGCCAATCGCGAGACAACGCATGTGTTTTGTCATGAAGTCTTCATTTACTTTTACTAACAAGTGAGTGAACGAGGGTTCATCCAAGAACCTGTCAATCATAGAGCAGGAACAGTATTATTTATTTACTTCATCGTCTGTACAAAACACTAATCAAATCACTCTCTGTGGATTTCTGAAAATATTAACATCTTGGCGAGGGCATTTGGCAGGTTTTTATGTCGCCTGCATAATCATGCAAGGCCGCCGGTATGGTAAGTAAAATTTTGCCGTTACGTTCAGTTAAAGCAGATGTAGTTATAAGAGAAATACTCAGAATAATAAAGGCATGTGTTACCCACGACAAATAGCACATTAAAAGAAAAGCCGAAGTTAATCTAAACTGGTAACCGATTGATAAAAACAGGCAACGTAACTCAGTAGCGTATGTGTCAAAGCAGACTGTAGATTTCGAAGAACTCTCAAAGGAATAAGAATACGTGTTATCCACGATAAACAACACATGATGACCATACTACTTAAAGAAAATCCGAAGTTGAATGAAATTGGTATGATTTTTAATAATAGAAAATCAATGCAACACATTACTGTATGTGTCAAAGTTTACTCCAGCTGAAAAAAAAAAAAAATAAATAAATAAATAAAAAATACAGCCATATACAATACACTAATTTCCCATATTTCAAAAGACTAAAGATAGAGTAGTTACGTCAGTTCATCCGTATTTTTGCGACTGTTTTCTGTACTAACACACACACGACTGCTTACACGTTTATAGTATAGGAATTTGGCCGCGCGACTACACGACAGACCAAAGATGTTATGCTGAAACCAACATCTAAGTCACGTGTCTCGGGGGAGGAAACGTAATGTGAAATGGAGCTGACAGTTGCAGTTCTTATCTTTTGTAGTGGAAATTGAGCGTATATTAAAAAATGTTAAAATGTTTGTAGAGCTTATGGGACTTAACTACAGGGTCATAATCAGTCCCTAAACTTACAATCTACTTATGAACTAGCTTATACTAAAGACGGCACAAACATCCGTGCCCGAGGGGGGATTCGAACCCCCCGACCGCAGCGGCCGTGCAGACCGTGACAGGCACGCCACAGACCGCTCGGCCACTCCGGCCGGCTGAGCGTTTATTTGAACAATAAAACGTATTTTCGTATTCTTATTACACATTTATTACTACAGTTGTCGTTAGTTCTTCGCAATTGCAAATATTACTGCGATGGCTACAGTTTTTACATGTGCCTAGAAGCAACGTATTGACTTTTTAAAAATAATAGAATTACAGTATTAAATGAAAAACCTCTTTTCGTTATTCTGTGAGTCTTTTAATTTGTAGTTGACACACGAGTAGAAGACGAAATATCAGTTTGACAAGCGGCATCAGTTTTTCTTACGATTCCTCAGCAATACGTGAGATATGTTTTGTTGTGCTTTTATAAGAGCTGAAATCTGATTGCATCCATAATGTACGATTTTAACAGAATCGTTTAAATTTTAAAAACTTTTGCTGCAGTTGGTGATGACAAAACGTAAAACAAATGAAATATTGGCTGTCTGCATTAAATACGTTAATATCGTGGAGAGTAAACATCATCGATGCACTCGACAAAAAGTGGTTTTATAGGTATAATGATAACTTTGTATGTATTTATAGGTTTATACCAACACCACCCAGAGAGAAGGCCGCGGCGCTCTCGTGTGACGTCAGGTATAGTAGGTTGCGCGCGCATAGCTGACTGGCTAGCCGCTGGGACACGGCCTACTATGCCGAAGCAGCGAGCCAGTCAGCTATGCGCGCGCAACCTACTCTGCCTGACGTCACACGAGAGCGCCGCGTCCTTCTCACTAGGTGGTGGTGGTTATACAGCGTTATTGAAAGCAGTTTTGCACCAGAAATGGCTTATTTGTTGACGTATAAACTCGGTCAAGAAAAGCTTTAATAAACTTTCCCTCGATAATCACATTCATAAGTTGCAAAAAGTAAAAGATTCATAATGCAACACAAAGACTGACGATATGTAGGGGCTTAATACTTGCTTGTAAAATAACTGACAATATTTTTCACCTGGACACATGTAAAAACGATAATCACTGTATTAATATTAATAATATAGAGAAAATATGTTCCGTTGACTACTGCATGTGTAACAGGAATACGAGAAGTCGTTTATTGTTGAAATCATCGCTTGAATCCACCTATAAATGAGAAAAACTATTGCTCATGATGACGGAAAGTTAGTCATGTGACACAGGGCAATTTTAGATGTCGGTTTCAAACTTAGACTTACTAAATAAAAAGTAGACCGCTCGCTGGCGCTAGTGCCGCGTCCCCACATTGAACGTGGCAGAAGTCGCCATTTGCAGGGCAATCGTACGTAAACATGGTTCGTTCGTTTGCTGCTTTTAATTGCATCAGTGAGAACGGAAGCAAAGACGAAGACGAAAACAATGTTAAATTTCACAGATGAGTCATTACTTGCATACCGTATAGTATTTTCATGGAGAAATAATAAATCATGAGCGTTTGTTTAAGTTTCCTCTTACAAATGATTCTCTAAAATTGAGAAACGTAGTTTGGTGCATGTCAAGTACTTATATTTTATTTGCATATAAATTACTAAAAATACTAATTTGAGCTGAGTGAGTAACTAGGCCTATAAGAGATATTTATCACATGTAAGTATGATGCAGAAGTAGGTCGAATAATTGTTTTTAGAAACTTAACAGGTGGTGACTGTACTTCGTAAATGGTCATTACTTGGTCGAATGTTGCATAATCAACCACTATGAGAAGCACTACGTCTCTGTTCTCTGTTGAGAAGTACTATCTCTGAAATGCGTATTTAAAATTTTATGAGTTATTACAATTATTCATACCCAAATTTGAGAAAGTTTAAAGAAAAATTTCTATGTAATATGGAAAGGAATGTAGACAAAAATGTGATGTACAAAAATAAGCGTGCAAAACGTAGAGAGTAGTCGGAGAAAAGTAAACAGGACCTGACAGAAAATTACGTGAATTAAAAAATTATCGCATTCTCTGCTACTTTACACGTTTCAGGGAATCATCTTATGCAAATATCTCGACGAAAAGTGCTCTACCTTATCAGAAAAGAGCCTTACATTCGTAAATTTTGTGTCTCAATGCAGAAGTTATTTCGAAAATTAGGAGACTTCATTCATTTATGAATACTTTTTAAACAGACTGCAATACTCAGTATTTTTTTAAAACAAACATGCGTTTATTTTGTGCTTCATTTTGCTCTTGTTGCGTCTCATACACTTGAAATCACAACCGCAATACTAGGATTCTTTCCTGCAAATGGCGGCGAACAGCTGCTTCAATTCGGGGACAGCTGCATGGCTTCTCCGCTACGGCGTGGTAGGGGCTTCGTTTCAAACTATAACATGGAAAAGATAGGGACACACACAGTCTATGTTTTCTTTGGTCTATGGACTTCACTGACACCAATGTTACTGTATACGGCAGTGATCTCTATTCTACCTGGATGTTAAACTACAGATTTCTGAGCGTGCCAGACAAAGATGTTCATATTATGTTTCTTGACTAATTACAACATGGCTGATATGAAGTATTACAAGAAAACGAGAAGCAAATATGCTTTGATTCTCTACTCACGCGATTCTGGTATTTCGCATATTGTCATCAATTTCAAATCCTGAGGTAATCTAGATTATCTGTCACGTACTAACTGATGGAGCTGCGGCGAAGCATGGAAGTTTGTGGTGTCTTTAGTATAAGTTAGGTCATAAGTAGTTTGTAAGTATAGGGACTGAAGTCCCTGAAGTTTACTCCCATAAGCTTAACAACTACTTGAATATTTTGAACTAACTGATGGAAATTCGTTTGATTAATTACAAGATGGCGGACAATGAAAATTCGTGTGCAACACATGTGAATATACAGGCACGCTACGGTTCTATGCTCAGACGCGAGTTATACGTCCAGGTTACATTCACCCCGTTTACATGGGCTCCCAAAACCGGATTTCGTAAACCGATTTTCCAATTCCGCTTTTGGTTGGTCAGGTAAACACTCCAAAATCGATTCTGGAAATCCACTTCTCTAAAGCGGTTTTCCAGTTCCACAATCGATTTTCGTGTCCATGTAAACGCAACCGTTTTTGAAGCGTTCTTGGCTTGTCAGATTGCGTTTTTTAGGAAGAATTTTCGGCACATATGGACAGAGTGATATTTTCTAATGTGAAAAGAAAGTATGAATATCAGAGTGAGCATGAATCTGTGTATTTAAGTAAAGAAAAATAGTGATTGTGCTGACTAAATCAGGAACTGAATCAGCTGTTTTTCAGCCGCCATCTTAAGTGGATAAGGAAATCCGATTCAGTCTCTGCCATGTAAATACGACAGCGAAAAACGGTTTACGAAAATTGGTTTTCGTCTTCCGGAAGATGTGTTGCATGTAAACATAGTGATAGAGATCACTGGTACACGGCGTTGTCAGTCTATTAATTTATATCTGTGGCAAGGATGTTGCTGGCTATAGTATTATCTTTGCGCTGAGGTGGTAACAGTTCAACCGTTAAATTGTAGCAACCGGAAGTGAAAAATTTATTCAATTTTCAATGAATCTAAATGATATGCTCATTGTTTTGGAAGTGGACGACCGAGGTAAATTTTTATTGCACATCATTGTTAGCTTTGATGCGTAGTTTTGTTGTTGTTGTTGTTATTAGGAGTTAGAGGGGACTAAACAGCTCGATCACCAGTCCCCGTAGTTTTATTCTAACTTGAATGACATCGACATTCAAATGGGGAGATTTGTTTCTATTTTTTCTTCATCGTGTTTCGCTGAACGTTGAAACGTAAAATGATGAATGAATTTTATTTGCACTGTCCGTAAGAATAGTCGGTAATTTCCAAGAACCCTTGGTAATCAAAGCGGGAGCGAATATTCGTATATCGTTCTTACTGTAAGAGATATGCGTGATTTCCAAGAATGTATGCATCTGGATTGTGCGGGCCTCGAACGATACATATCGAACGTTTGATTGTATATCGATTACGATGCTGCTACCGCGAATTACATAGTTAACAACTGATTTCTCTGTAGATGTAATTTAACATGTTGGATAGAGTTTCCGCTGTCTCGGAGGATAGTCTGACATGGGGTTATTTAATTATCAACTTACCTAGCACTGACAGTTGTATTAAATATTTTAGAAAGTATGGTCTATTACCAGACGAAATAAAAATTGCGTTCACTGTGGTGGAGTGCAGTTCGTCGCATCTGCGAGAGTTGGAACTTCGTGCATATTCCTTTGCTGCTAAACTGCGGCCAGTTCCATAAGAGAACACATCTGGTTTCATTCGTCTAAATTATCTCTCAAGCAAAGCATGCTGGAAGCGGCATCATCTGTAGCAGAACTTTCAACAAACACGGTGTGCAAATTTATGTCATTGTGACTAACGAAGCTGCTCCCCTACGCGAAGACATCGACGACGAGTATAGTAAGCAAAATAACTACTTCCATTTCCAAAGCTCTATGTATTACCTTGGTAAACTGAAAATCATGTTTGCAGGAGAAGCAACGCAAGTTTATAATCATCTATATTATTAAATGACTTACGATGTCCTAATTATTACTATTTCTCTATATGTTATGGCGCTAGAAATACAGTAGAAAAACGGCGAAGTAACAATTCTTGCTAGCAATTCAACTGAATTGAGCCATTTTCGAACATACGATGTTGATAGTTGCAACCGTCAATATGTAAATATTCATAACACAGTAGAGTTGGCCACTATTTCATTGTTTCGATATAATTGTTCGATACACGAAACTGATTCAGTGTTTCTGAACTGCCATGTTTCACGGTTTCGAAACCGTTATGTTTCATTCTGTTCTGTTTCGGATGACACACGTACTCCATTGTATGGTCGGTTTCACTGATTAAAAACAGCGGTGTTTCAGACCAATAATGGAGGAAGACAGAACAGACGAATTGTATCGAACCAGTGCTTCATTCAGCCGAAGGTCGGCACAGACACACACACACAGCGTGTGTGTGTGTGTGTGTTACTATTATATGAACAGTTTAAAGAATGTGAAAAACTAATGGACAGGTTTGACTCGGTAGCTTAAGATTACCGAAATCAAGATTCGTTTCTGAAGTGACTGCTATACTCCTAAATGACATAACGTCCGATTTACCGTTTTATGAACGCAAAAGACAAACACCGCTCACTTTTAGTTGCATTGAAATATCAAATAAAATTCTAGGTTCATCTGTGCATTTACGGTAATCATGTTAAAATACACGACTAAACAACTTATTAAAAAAAAAAAAAAAAAAAAAAAAAAAAAAAAAAAAAAAAAAAAAAAAAAAAAAAAAAAGAGAGAGAGAGAAACAACATAGGCCTAAAGCCGAATTCACATGACAAATCTAACACAATGTCAGTATTATATACTACGAAAGTTTGGACGTTAAATGAAACCGCGAATTAAAGATATTTCCAAAGCTCTAATTTTAAAATAAAGTTTATTTTAGTGAAGTAGCCGGCAGTGCGATAACGGTATATAAAAACTTAACCCTTTCCAAAATGTTATCTCAATAAATGTAATGTGATAATACACCTTTTCAAAAACATATGTAGGGTCGCACACACAACACCTAATCGAAGGTAGACACTAGATTAATGAAAAGCAAAATGTATTAATTATAGCTACTTTGATAAAATAAAACAATGTATTGGACATAAAAACGTCAGTCCTCAGCTAATAGGATAGCAGGAACCTCACTTACTGAGAAATCTGTATATCTGGTACGCAGGTAAAATTTTATCTACCGTCCCAGCGGCCTCGCGTGATTATTTTGGCAACATCAATAAAACAGCAGAAAATCGTTGCCGAGATGTTGATATTCTTACAAATCCAAACAGAATTACTTGATTAATGTTCCGTACAGGTCATGAAATAAATAAATAATGGTGTTCGTGCTCTACGGTTGACAGGTTTTTGCATGCACCCATATCCACTCTCATAAAACGAAGATTTCATTACAAGATATTTGCGTTGTCACGCGATTGCCAACATTATCACACGAGCTGCCTGGACGTAAGTAAAAGTAAAAAACTGGTGCAGGAAATATAAAACTGCTGCGGCATTTAAATAAAAGTTTAATTTCCTCCTATTGTTGTTGTCCTCGCACTACCTTTGTAATTCTATAGCAATACTCATACAATGCATATTGACGACGATACAATAAACTGGTCCATAATATTACAAACACACTGTTTGATGGTTTCAAAACAGTGTTTCGAACCTCACACTGTATTGTTTCATTTGTTACGAAACCGTAAAACGTTTTAGTTTTCCCATTTCTATAATTCAGTGAATGTTATTCTTGCTTTGGTAACTGCGGTAAATAGTATTTATAAATCCCACGGTTCACAATCGAACGTTCGATATGAATCGTTCTGTACACGATTATTCGAGATACACACATTCTTGGGAATTACAGAGATATATTATATATCGAACGAGTGACTGTGGTAGCATGGGGAACGTATTCTAGAAAACATGAATAGGACGAATGTACTTCCAATTCTATTTACCTACATTCAGTGCCGAAATTGAAGAATTTTTAAGCAATTTGTTGTGTCACATCTCTCGTCAGTGATATCGTCTACGTTGACGATACCTCATACGCCATAAAAGATTACAATGCGTTGACATGACAATGTTATTATTGCTTTGTCGTAACACCGATATTCCTGTAGGCTTCAAATGTTCAAATGTTTGTATAGCTTATGGGACTAAACTACGGGGTCATCAGTCCCTTAACTTACAAACTACTTATGAACTAACTAAGGCTAAAGACGGCACAAATATCCATGCCCGAGAGGGGATTCGAACCCCCGACCGTAGTGGCCGTGCAGGCCGTGACTGAAGCGCCTCAGTCCCCTCGGCCACCGCGGCCGGCCCTGTAGGCTAAACGAACAGTACTTATAATGAAAACTTTATAGCACACTCGTGATTAAAGTGCAGATTACGTGTCTGAGCCTGTAGCTCGGTGTATAGATATTGGTAGTGTCGTGATGAATGACGCGAGGTGAAGGCAGCCAACAAGAATGCGTCTTTACCTTTTAGCTTTGCAAACAATTCTTTGTTGCATACACAACTATTTTCACAGGTAATATGTCATAAAACTGCTACCAGTTCATGAATAGAAAAGAACATTGTGAACCAGTCCCTACATACATGTAACAATTTGTTCCACGTAATGTAAATTGAACGCATTCATTCATCAATAAATGTTACTGTTTATCAATTAAATGCCTTTCAAGTCCAAGCTATGTAATAACAAGATACATAAAAATATTATTACACCAGTGTAGCGGGCTAAATTTTACCTACCTTCCTGGCGGCCTCGCGTGGCTATCATGTGACGTTCGCACTAGACAATCGCATACAAGAACCTGCCAACCATACAGCTGAAACAGCTTTGTTTATTTACTTCATGGTCTGTACAAAACACTAATCAAGCCATTCTGTGTGATTTCCAAGAATATTAACATCTTGGCAAAGATTTTCTACCGTTTTCTTTATGTTGCCAACATAATCGCGCGAGGCCGCTGGGATGGTAGGTAAAATTTTACCCGTGTGGTGAATGGTTTTAGATGTACTTTTGTTTAACATCTTCTCCAGCGAATTCTTCTCAGACAAAAATGAAATCAACAACTTTTACTTCTGCATACAGTACATTTCAAAATTTTTGTCATTCGTCCTCCCTATTGTTCGTTACATAAACACATCTTTAAGAATCCGAGCCTTCGATATGATACGCTCCTTCCATATTAGATTACAGTGTATTTCGTCAAAAACATGAAACAGTTTTCTACGAATATGTCAAGCCTTGCGGTTATCTTAATTATGTTATTACACCGGTACCCACAAGCGCAGAATTGATTTCCGCGAGTAAAGAAGCAGCAGAAACATTTATCGTATAAACTCGTCGAAACATTTATTCTATAGTGTTAAGAATGAGTCTCTATTTTGTAGTTTATTACTCGTAAAACTAATTATGTCAACGACACTAAATTATTTAGAAATCAAAGAACGTAAAGACGCATTCTTATTGGCTGTCTGAACTCTATTCATGATTGGCTGCCTCCAACTCCCGGCATTCACTGCGCCGCTACCAACATCTGTACCCCAAGTAGCAGGCGCCGACTCTAAAACTGCACTTTAACCACAGTCGTAACTGCTGCCAGCAAAAGACGACATTTCCGAGGAAAATCGTAACAGACCCTTGCCACCATTCTGTCACGAATTGTGTCTCTTCCTTTCGTGGGACTCACACTATAATATGTGTGAGCATTGGCGGATGTAGGTAAGTGTGACACATGGAAACTTGGTTTGGGTGGCGAGCGTGCGCGGATGACGGATAGATCACGGCCACCGCTCGCGAAAAGCCTGATCCCCGGTTTCGAGCCACCGTCCGGCACAAATTTTCATGTATTACAGATCGATAGTACATCTTTAGAAGAGCAGCAGATTGTCTGAAAATTTCGAAATTTGCGATATATTTATATGAACTGTCTACACGTATCGCCTTTATTTACAAGGCATCGTAAGTGGCCTGGAATATATATATTATTATGTTTACCAATATTTTGTCTTTTACGCTTTTGGTGGTTTAGGTCATAAACAGTTTTGGTACTAAGTATGACTAACAATATTATTATTTTATTAATTACTTTCTCATTTCATTAATTAAGTTTAGCAGTGAGCTTACACTGATGTTTGTCTACTCATGTATTATTTGTTTATTCACGGCTATAGCTTTCTGAATTTGGTAGTTTTCTTGTGTTTCTGGTTGTCAGTCCTGATGATTATCATGTTAAAAAATGATAATAATAATAAAAAAAAACTTAACTGCGGGGTCATCCCTAAAGTTACAAACTACTTATGAACTACCTTATACTAAAGACGCTACAAACATCCATGCACGAGGGGGATTCGAACCCCCGACGGGGAACGGCCTGGTGCATCGGAGCATAGCGCCTCATTGCGCTCGGCCCTTCCGCCGCGGCGATTTTCATGTCTTAATACTGATTTTGGATGAAGGGTGTGTTGTTTTATGTGTTCGGCAAATGTGGAGTGATTTTTCTTTCAATGTTTCCAACATATGAAGTGTTTTATGTATCGTGTTTTGAAACTTCTGCTCGTCATTCCTATGTATTCTTCATCATAGCTTTCACATTCATATTTGTTTATTCCTGAGCCCTGGAATTTATATTTCTTGAATGTTGCTTCTAGATTTGCATGTAGAGATTGGGGAATTTTACATGCTATGAGGAGTCCCTGTTTCGTTAGTATGTTTGCCACTCTGTGTGTTAACTTACGTGTGTAAGTCAAGGTTTACTATTTGGTCTGTTTTTCTGTGTTGTTGTTATTGTGTGTTTGTACTTGTGTGTTTGGGACTTGTGAATTTTGCTGTTTTAGGTTATGTTTGAAATATTATGTTTGTTTCGTATTTATATTCTATTTTTATGACTGAGTCTCTCTGTACTAATTGTGTGTCATATCCATTGTTACTTGCTATTCTTATAATTGTGCTCATTTCTTTTTTATAGTTTTTCATGTTGAGAGGTAGTCTGTTTAAATGCAGTAAGGTCCTGGTTGGCATTAGATAAATATTGAAAGAATGTTTGCCATATTCTTTTTCTATTGTTTATCAAGGAAATTTATTTTGTTGTTTTATTCTTTTTCTAGTGTTAACTTCATGTTTGGTAGGCTTTGTTTATTTTGACTGAGGATAATCTGTCTCATATCTAAGAAAACTTTTGTATTTCTCTATCTTTTTCAAATATTTGGTTTTCTAAGTGACTGATGAAAATGTTAGCTGCTTTCCTGGTATTGTGGAACCAATGGGTATTCTCTAACTCTGCAGGTAATATATGTTTCGAAATGGAAGTAATTTTGTTCAGTAGTAAGTTTGAGAAGCCTTGTTATTTCTGAAATTGCTTCTGTAGAACTGTCAGATTCTGTTGTATGGTTTTTCTTTTTTATTTGATAGGGATGCATTAGACATGTTTTCCTTGTCAAATGAGACCAGTGATGGTGTGTGTGCTATCTCTATGTTCTGTATTTTTTATTTTAAAGTCTTTTGTCATTACATTTGGAAGATTATAACTGGCCCTAGAGATATCTAAATATGACTCGTATTAGTACTCAACCAGACGCGTCTCTCTACCAGTAGTGCTGTGGCTTGCACGGTAGTTATCGCATGCACCTAGCTATGAGGTTGCGAATGTGTGAAATTTCCATTTTTCCTTGATAGCATAACCATAAACTAAGAATACGGTAGAAGATCTGCTGGCTTAATGGCTTGGCAGCCATTGAAGTGTACTATTTTGCTGCCATCTAGTAGGTATGACCACTGACAGGCCATTGTTTTCCTTGGAAATTTACGATTTACAAAGACGTGAATCTCACGTTAACGTATGTTAATTCTTTAACTTGTGCTTGCTGAACAGAAATTTGCAATTTTTAAAAGTGTAATTTTCATGTTAACGTTAATTGTACGCACATTCAGTTGCGTTGTTTAACTTCATGTTGCTGAATAAATTTTTTCATGTCTGATAAATCAAATCTTTTAGTTACATCCCGTCATGAATGTTGAAGGCACCTAATAAGCAAAGTGCTCCCTCTATTGTACTTTGCATTATGTTATGTGCTGCTGTCTGTCGAATCATCCGATACCCGCCCCTTGTCTCTCTGCTAGGCTTTCCACTTACTAGCGCGCTATCTTAAGTTATAAAGGGATTTGAAGCCTCAGGCTCAGTTTCTCAAAGAGAAACTTTATGTTAATAACAATAAGGAAGGTGTGCATACAAGGATAAGGTGCCCATTTAGGTAGATTAGTCTGCTCCAGGTAAAATTTTTATTGTTTATGGATAGGCTGAACGACAGACTTTGAGTTGGAAACTGTACAGTCTTTAATAAATATCAAGATATGTAAGCTGGTGCTTCCACTCAAGCGGCTTGGAGTCGGTTGTTCATTAGAACAATATCTGAAATAAGTGATTTTTCAACTTCAACACGAAAAGTTGTCTATTACACTTACTTTCACTCACTTATGAGGTTTGATTCCATTTTCAGAATGGTGCTCAACGACCACACAACGATGAACACACCAGATGTATTGAGCAGCATTGGCCGTAAATGTTGTATTTGTAAACAACAGATCGATTTCAATCACATAGTGATCGTCTTCAGTGTATCCTTCAAACTAAAGAACAAGATCATTAAATCAGTATGGAATTAGAAACAAATACAAAATGAATTGGATACAATTTCAAATATAGTATACAGATAGAATAAATACCAAGCATTGTGAATGCACTGAATGTAACTGCAACTGTGTCGAAATAAGTTTCGGCAAACATAAAATTGCAGTGTCAGAGGTTCAGATGGAATAAGCGCGCTACTTACAGACGACATGCAGCGGCGCTGTAGGGATAGGTGTTATTAACGCCCTCTATTACTTAGATATTCCTCTAACACTAATTTTCAGTAATACAAAATAAAAATTAGAATGTATTTTTACACATAAGGTATATAAGATGGATAACAAATAAAAATGAAAAGTCAGAAACAGACATATATAAATATCAGGTAAAAGACAAGAGTATGATGCTAAGCGTTTTATGCCAGTTATGGATACTACTAACGTAGTAAATTATTTCAAACAGGAAAAATAAAAAATTTAAATGAGAAGTACCATGAAGGATAGTACCCTTTATACATTGATTATAGCTACGCTGCAAAATCTCACTTATGACGTACGGCATTATTTTTGGGTAATTCGCCTGATGCAAAAATGATATTTCTGCCTCAAAAACGGGCAGTTCGAGCAATATCTGGTGTAAGTTCACGAACGTCATGTCGATCCCTTTTCAGTAGTCTGAGAATTTTGAATCTCGTCACAATACGTTTTTTCTTTAATGTCGTTTGTTGTTAATAAAATAAGCTTATTCCCACGAGTTAGTAGCTTTCACTCGGTGAATACCAGACAGAAGTCGAATTTACATTTGCATCACACGACCTTGACACTTGTGCAGAGATGTGTACAGTATTCTGCGGCATCCATTTTCAATAAACTGCCACAAGAACTAAAGAATCTTAGCACTAATCCACACGCTTTCAACTCTAAATTGAAGAGTTACCTCATGGCTCACTCCTTTTATTCTGTCGAGGAACTCCTAGAAAAGTTAAACAATTAAGCTAATTCATTTTTTTCTTTATTGATTCTTTTCACTTTGTCTTAAGATTGTCGTGTGCAAAGAACTACTCAAAAATTTTCTATTAGCATTCTTGTGTAACAATTAATGTATTGACTTGTTCCATGACCATGGAGTCTCACTCCTCAGTTGGGTCCTATGGAACAGATAAAACCAATAAATAAATAAATCCGTAAACTTCTTTCACACGATAAATCATTCAAATCTGCAGGTCGTAAATTCAATTAAATACCTAGGAATTACAAAATGTTTAAATGTTTGTAGAGATTATGGGACTTAACTACGGCGTTATCAGCCCCTAAACTTACAAAATACTTATTAACTAGCTAATACCAAGGACGGCACAAACATCCATGCCCGAGGGGACATTCGAACCCCCGACCGTAGTGGCCGTGCAGACCGTGACTGGCGCGCCGCAGTCCTCTCGGCCACCGCGGCCGGCTAGGAATTACAGTTACGAATAACTTTAATTGGAAAGAGCACATAGAAAATACCGCAGGGAAAGCGAAACAAATGCTACGTTTCATTGGCAGAACACTTAGAAGATGCAGAAGTTCTACTAAAGAAAAGCCTACACTCCACTTGTGTTTCTTAATTTGAGCTATCGTTGCGCACTGTTGGATTCCCACCAGGATATAGAGAAGATTCAGAGACGGGCTGCTCCATTGTTACTATCACCATATAGAGGAGAGTCACGGAAACAATGCAAGAGTTGGGTCTGGAAATCATTAAAAGAAAGGCGTTACTTGTTGCGGCGAGATGTATTTGCGAACATATTTTGTTAGCATCCACCTATGCAGGGCAAAATGATCACCTTAAAATAACAGAAATCAGATAGAAAACAGAAAGATGTGGGTCTTCCTTTTTACCCGCGCTACTAGAGAATGGAACGGTAGAGAAATATTAAGAGCGGTTCGATCATCCTTCTGCCATGCACTTAAATATGTTGCAGATCAATTATATGGATGTAGATGTACCTTCGGTGGCTGCGCGGTGTCAGTTGGAGGCTATTAGACGTTACTCAGGTTTCTCTGTGACAGTGTCGAATATAGCATATATTTTCGGGGGGAGGGGGTGGACAATATTAATGTATCTCAAACTGATGGCTGAAAAAATGATTGGATGTCCCGATCCTTGATTGGCCATGGCGTTTTCAGAAAAGGCATACCATGATTACATGATTTAAAAAAAAAAATCTAAAATTAAAAAGAAAATCGTACTCAATTTTTTTATGTTAGGTCCACTTTCAATGCTAGTATGTTGTTAGCTATTATGTATTCCTTGGTTTTTGTGATATATTATTCTTTGTTTATCAGTAGTGTCACATTTCCTTTGTTTTCCATCGTTACTATAATGTTGTTTGTTGTTAACTTTCGTTTTAGTGATTTCATGGTGGTTGTTCAAATGTTGAAATGTTTGTAGAGTCTATGGGACTTAACTTCGGGGTCATCAGTCCCTAAACTTACAAACTACTTATGAACTACTTACAACTAAGGACGGCACAAATATCCATGCCCGAGGGGGGATTCGAACCCCCGACCGCAGTGGCCGTGCAGACTGTGACTGGAGCGCCGCAGTCCCCTCTGCCACCACGGCCGGCCATGGTGGTTGTATCTGACTGGTTGTTCATATTTCGTTCATGCTGTGTTTGTAGTATTATGTGTTTAATTTCTTTCTTTAGTAATTCTCTAATAAGTCCTAGGCTTATTTCACTGTTGTTTTGTTGTTCTTCGTGGTCACTTTCTACAATGAGATTTTCTATGCATTTCTGTCTAATCTGCTTTTGGTGCAATGTTTCAAACTTCTTTCTAATCGCAGTTATTCTTTGGAATGCAGCTCTGTGTCAGTTAGATTTACTAAACGCGAATGAAATGTGTGCTGGTGTTCTTCTGAATTCTCATCCCAAATGTAAATCTAACAGCCCATAGCAAGCTTACTACAGAAGCAATATCAGAAATAATGTTTTCTCAAAGTAACTACAAAACAAAATTGCTCCCACTTTCAGAACGAATATTACCTGTAGAGTGGCTGCCTATGGGTTCAGGAACTTTAGATAACACTTGCGTCAGTCACTTGATACCGACAGTTGAAAGATTTATTTTATGTTGGCACATGTATGTGGACAACGTTATATGACTGATAGATGAGACAGACGAAAAAATGAACGTACTTAAACTGAGCAAAACATAAATAGTTAAGTGCCATATTAAGCCTATGTAGAGCGATCAAAATTTACATAAAACACACTTACTTCAGACAAGATCGCTAGTTTATTTATTTTTATTTTATTTATTTTTTTTTTTTACCGGTTTCGATGAACTATGCCATATCTTCAGAAACAATTTTCTCCTATTTTCAGTAAAATAGTTACTTCTGAATATTAAACATAAGAAAAAGAACATTGTCAAACGATTGAAATTTGCATCACCAAAGGGGATCGTCATCTGTTTTGCACATTTAAAATTGTGTTATCTTGCCACAAGTAACAATGAGTCTCTTTGTTACTTGTGGCAAGAAAACACAATTTTTACAAGTGCAATACAGATGACAATCCTCTTTGCTGATGCAAATTTTAATCGTTTGACAATGTTCTTTTTCTTATAATTCATCTTCACCAGTAACTCTTTATTTTATTAAAAATAGGAGAAAATTGTTATGAAAAAAAATTATTTCTGAAGATGATGATATAGTTAATCGAAACCGTTAAAAAATAAAATAAAATAAACGAGCGATCTTGGCTGAAGTAAGTGTGGTTTATCTAAAACATAAATATCACAGTGAAAAAAACAAGAAAACCATTAGATCAAAAATTTTCATATAACAATAGTAAAAGAAAAAGGCAAATATTCTTTCAACCTATTGAATGAAGGAAAGATATTGAATTAAAATTTGTGCTATGGCAGGGATTCGAATCCAGGACCTCCCGCCTACTAGTCAAGCGCTATAACTACTGAGCTGTCGCAACCTGTTGGATTCAGCGATTTCACGGGCTGTATTAAAGCACGTCTCCTTGCGCAACACAGACTTCAATGCTGCCTCATGGTCCCCAATATAAACCGAGCGAGGTGGCGCAATGGAATGTACTGGACTCGCATTCGGGAGGATGGTGGTTCAAATCCACCGCCGGCCATCCAGATTTAGGTTTTCCGTGATTTCCCTAAATCACTCCAGGTAAATGCCGGGATGCTTCCTTTCAAAAGGGCACGGCCGTTTTCCTTCCTCATTCTTACCCAAAACTCCTAGCGTTAGCTCCGTCTCTAATGACCAAGCTGTCTACGGGACGTTAAACCCTAAGATTTCATCCTTCCTTCCACTATATAAACGTTGCTGAGTCTCTCCAATAGCGGAACAGCACCCCAGCAATGAATGTTAGTAGGAAGGATGCTGCCTTTTCCTCAGACACAGGTGAGATATAGGGGAACATGAGGCAACATTGATGTTTGTGTTGTGGACGGAGGTGTGCTTTAGGACAGTCCATGCATGCGGAGCTGCTTTTAGGCAGCGGCGGTTTAGTGGTCATTGTATTTGCTTAGTAAGCAGGAGGTGTTGGGTTGGAATCTCGCCCGTGATAGAAATTTTAATTCAATTCCTCTCCTTCAATTCAATACCTTTGATATATATCAAGACAAAATGTGACTCTGTACGTTGATTTATTGTTTGATATTATTTCAACAATTATCGAAAGCCAATTGTGATGGACATAATATCTACTTAAATCACCCCCAAAGCATTAGTCCATCCTACATAAATTTCTCTGCCTATGGTTTACTTCGTACTTTAGTACACTGACATTGCTTGCTTCGTTTAAAGTATCTACTGGAGATGTAACAAAACGTCTCAGTTAGTAGTTTTTTTTCTTTCGAAATTGTTTATGTGTAATGTTCTCTTTAAATCATGGCGTCTGCCTATACGTTTTATGCGAGTCCAAGGACCGCAGAGCTGGCACACTACTGGTTGGATACTTGCACAGATGTGGCGAAGCAAGTGATAAATGATATATGGTGCCCTTAATGTTCACATTTGCCATGTTATATACCTAATGGAGAAAAGCGTTTTTGAAAACGATAAATTTGCTAACGTGGAATATTAAGTATAAGGAAGTATTTTCTGAAGGGCTTGACGGGAGTGAAACTCAGACGATAAATAGTTCAGACAGAAAGAGGATAGAGGCTTTTAAAATATGGTACTACAGAAGAATGATCAAGATCGTGTTACTAATGAGGAGGTACTGAACAGAATTTGGAAGAAAACGAATTTTTGGTATACCTTGATTAAAAGAAGGGACCGATTAGTAGGACACATTCTCAGACATAAAGGAATCGTGAATTTAGCATTGGAAGGAAGTGTATGGGATAAAAATCGCAGTGGCAGACCAAGAGACGAATACATTAAGCAGATTCAAACGCATGTGGGTTGCCGTTCGTTTGAAGAGATGAAGAGGCCTGCTCAGAATAGAGTAGGGTGGAGAACTGCATTACTCCATTCTTTTGATTGAAGACCACAACAACAATATATACCAAATGTTCATAACCCATTACTCAAGTGGTTGTTATTTACAGATGGACTAGTAAAAGGTAAAAGTGTTATTCGCTTTTTCTGCAGTAAATGAGCAGTTGTGATTTGGTATAAAATTAATGAACTTTTCATAATTAAATCTGCTTAGGCAAATTTCAAATTTTACGGTCAAAAGATTCATAAGACAAATACATGTTGATTAGTTTACCCCATACCAAGGTTGATTGGCGATGAGGCAGATTGACTCGTAATTAACTGGTAGTTAAGGCGGAATTTTTGTGACAGGGCCGAATCGTCATAACACATAGTATGTGAATGAACTTGTTACCCCTTCTAACAGGAATGTACCTCAGTGTCTAGACGAACAAAGCGTTCATAATGACCGGTAAAAACGCAGGTCAATCCCGTTTTCAGGGAAGTTCGCGGAACAGTACCGCAAAACTGCCTACAACCCTGATGTCTGTTGTAGAATTTTGAAACAGGATTTATCCACGAGTGTTATGAAATTTCTGAAGACCGAATACCTTCTCTGTAGGAATCAACGTGGGTGTCGAAAGCAACGGTCATGTGAAAACGAACTCTCGCTATTCGTTGACCAGGCTCAGCAAGCAGTAGAGACAGGTTTCCAGGTTGGTGTAGTGTCGCTTGACTTTCGAAAGCCGTTCGATTCGGTTCCGCACTGTCACCTATTGAACAAATACGAGCGTACGGCAGATCAGACCAACGGTGTGCCTAGACTGAGGAGTTTCTAGCTACCAGAATGTAGCATGTCATTCTAAACGGGGAAAAGTCTTCAGACGTGGAAGTGTTTTATGGCGTGCTACAGGATACTATTATAGGCCCGTTGCTTTCCATGATATTTATAAAGTTCAGTTAGGTTTTTGCGGATGATGCTGTAGTTTATCGAGAAGTCACAACACTGGAAAAGGGTAGCGAAATGCAAATTTTGGAGGATGTGCAGCGTATCTATGATTGATACAGGAAAAGCCAATTATCTCTCAACATAAACAAATATAGCGTCCTGTGAATACATAGAAAGACAAATCCATTATTATATCATTAAAAGCTATTACTTCCATAAAATATCTGAGGGAAGGAATAAGCAATTATTGCATGTGAACTACATAAAATTAATCTTCGATAGCCGGCCGCGGTGGCCGAGGGGACTGAGGCGCTCCAGTCACGGTCTGCACAGCCACTACGGTCGGGGGTTCATCCCTCGGGCATGGATATTTGTGCCATCCTTAGTATTAGTTAGTTCATAAATAGTTTGTAAGTTTAGGGACTGGTGGCCCCGTAGTTAAGTCCCATAAGCTATACAAACATTTGAATCTTCGATAATGCAGATACTAGACATATTAATTAGAAGAATCCTCAGGCGGTTAGTCCATCAAGAAAGGAAGTACGTCTACATCTACATAGGATACTCTGCAAATCACATTTAAGTGCCTGGCATAGGGTTCATCTAACCACCTTTATACTATATATCCCCCATGACAGTCTAGAATATCGCGTGGGAAGAAAGAACACCTGAATCTTTCCGTTCGACCGCTGATTTCTCCTATTTTATTCTGATGATCTTTTCTACCTGCCGCGGTGGAGTAGCCGAGTGGTCTAAGCGCCTCGCTGCGGAGCACGCGGTTGCTCGCCGTCGGAGGCTCGAGTTCTCCCTGGGGTATGTGTGTGTGTGTGTGTGTGTGTGTGTGTGTGTGTGTGTGTGTGTGTGTGTGTGTTGTCCTTAGGTTAGTTTAATTTAATTTAAGTAGTTTTTAAGGTAACGGACTGATGACCACGCAGTTTGGTCCGATAGATTTACAAACATTTGAACATTTTCTTTTATACCTATGCAAGTGGGAGTCAACAAGTAACTTACAAAATACTCTGTCGGTCAATTCTTGGATGTTACGCATCATTGTGGGATCCGTACCAGAAAGGGATGATGGAATAGATACAGAAGGTCCAACGGAGAGCAGCACGCTTTATTACGGGCTCATTTAGTAAGCTCTAAAGTGTCACACAAATGGTCGAAATACTCCAGTGAGAGACGCTACAAGAGAAAAGTTCTGCATCACAGTACGGGCTTCTGTCAAAGTTCCGACTTTCTGGAAGAGTCAACCAATATATTGCTTCCTCCTACGTGTAACTCGCAAGGATAAAATTAGAGAGATGGGACACCACACGGAGGCTCACCTGCAATCTTGAAAAAGTCAGAAAAAGGAAAAAGTGACAATGGTAGTCAAAGTACCCTCTCTTACGCACCGTGAGGTGACTTGCAGAATGTGGAAGTACGTGTATAAGTGTTCCGTACTGTAGCGTCCTACCTGAAAGAATGTTTTAATTATGTTTCAGATATGAGGCCATTTGTATTGCAGTATTAATTATTTTGACAATTCTGTTATGAAAGTAAGTGGTGAGAAAGATAATGTTTATGATCTCTTAGATGTCACAGTACACATTGTTCCTATATTATGTTGTTAACGGATGATATGAGATCTTTGGTGATCGGTGTTATCTTTTCTAAAACGAAATATAACCAGCACTGAAGTAATCTGGCGATGAATTTTATGTAAAAAAAATATAATTATAATCCTAAATAATTGTTTCTTTAGTGACTTTGGTTACAACATTATGATGCCAATATAAAAGGAGGTCAGTCGTGATTACTTGAATACGAGCATCGATATTCAAGATGGTCAATGATTTAATAACTGTTTGAACAAGGTGAAGACGTTTCTTGTTTTACTTTTCTTTTTTGCAGTGTAACGTATTAAAAAAACAATATTTACTTTTGTGGATCGAGTGGATACTGCGACAATTACGAACGTATATATACACTCATGCACAGGACACCACAGTACCTCGCGTTAGTCTCAACAGGTGAGGAGGATTTCAGACTCCGAGGCTTTAGTCAGATACAAAAACAATGCTATCTGAGCGAGCTCTATGTAAATCCATTATCGATCGTTGCGACCGCAGTTTCACAGAAGACGTTTCCAGGAAAAACTCTTGTATGACGATGAACGCTGAAGGAAAATATCTGCACGGTAAAAATGTTTATGATTGTCCTGTTTACTTCATTACGTAAGTAAGCTAAATTAAACTTAGTGACAGGCCATCTGCAAAGTGTTCCCGAATTTAAAGAGAGTGCTTGTGTGCCTGCCGTCAGTTTAATTACATACAGTTTCCACCTGTACTTGACTACTCTGCAATTTATACTCAGATACCTGTCAGAAATTTCATCTTACTACTTCATTTCTGGAACGGGAGGGCAAAACAAAACCTAAATCTTGCTCCCTATCTCTGATTTCTCTTTTGCCATGAAGTTCATTTCTCCATGTGTTGGTAATACGAGCGTATCGATCTCGATACTCACTTCTCCAAAGAGCATCACCACTGGGAGAGCAGACTGTCTAGTCACTCTCTGGATGTTGGCCTTTGAAAGAAGCGGGACGCATGCGCAGAGGGGGCAGCGAGCTATGGGTAAAGCCGCGGTTACCAAAATGTTCAAATGTTTGTATAGCTTATGGGACTTAACTACGGGGTCATCAGTTCCTAAACTTACGAACTACTTATGAACTAGCTAACACTAAGGACGGCACAAATATCTATGCCCGAGGGGGAATTCGAACCCCCGACCGTAGTTGCCGTGCAGACCGTGACTGGAGCGCCTCAGTCCCCTCGGCCACCGCGGCCGGCGCCGCGGTTACCAGCACAGGCCGTGCCGAGAGTAGGAGCTGCGAATCTCTGTTGGGGGGAGGCATATTCCAAAACAAACAGTGGTGGAACTCTACCGGGAGACAGTGCACCTTGTGACAGCTGAAGCGACGCTAACGCCCAGTATCTAGTAACAAAAGACTGGCAAGGTATAAAGGAAGAAGTTTCTGTTTCTAATGTTCTTCCTTTCATATTTCCTAGTTTCTAGAAGCTATGATGAATTTTCCAATACGAATACGAAATGTTAAAAACTATATCACTTTTCCTGTTCCTGACAGTCTATCATAACGGAATGTCGATGCTGTGTTGATATATGCATACGGCTCGTAATAGCAGAGTCGAAAACGTATCGTCCAAAACCGATTTAAGACCAGAAATGAATTGCAACTTTATGCGCTCAGGTTCTAAACGAACTGATTATGAATATATTCACGTGCTTAGCCTGTATTTCCACCTTCGATTTTTTTTTTTTTTTTTTTTTTTTTTTTGTGAATACTAATCACGATTTTTGTTATTGAAAGCTAGATGCTCCTTGTAAGCGACCTTTCAACCTTACCATTGGTACTGTGCCTTGTGTGTACTTACCGCGTATCAAACTGTATATCTTCAACAGTCTGACCTGCCAATATTTACAGTTTCTTGCCTTGGTATACACTGTCAGATTTATCTCTTGTAACTACACGTTTACTTAAACTAGTTAGCAACCGAAAAAATATAACCATAATTCTGAAAGCAGTGTGTTTATGCTAAGTAGGATGTGTGGAAGTTTTGTTGATAATAGAATCTGTATTTGTTGGTTTTCTGTACACATTGATATTCAGGGTCTGAAATGCGTTTGTTATTGTCACGTCAAAAAGTATTATTTTGTTGTCTTTTGGCAAACAATGTTTTTTCTGCAAGTTATTGAAACTGATTAGAAAAGTGTCTATTTCATTCAGGCCTCATCATAAATCATGAATGTATCATGCACGTACCTGCATTTGTGGATGAATTTCTGAATCATTTCGTTATTACTCCTCAAAAAATGTTTTTAAGGTGGTTGATGAAAATTTCACCAATAATTCTATTGAGAGAGTTACCCCTTGCTAGGTCTACGTCCTATCTATATAATTTGTTATTAATGTGAAATAGTCGTAGGAGAGAACAGCCTCTAGTAATTCAATTAGCTCAGCTGTGGACATTATTTCGCGTTTCAATAAGTTGTATTTGATTATCTCTATGGATCCTTTGACAGGTATGCTGCTACATACATTACATGTATGGAAATTAGTGTTTCAATGACTGATTGACTCGGATCTGGATATCATTGATGTCTTAACTGCCTGGTAACTATTTTCATTGTGAAAGAGGTTTTATATTTATAGTATAGGCTATTATGAAACTGATTGCAGATTTTTCATGACTTTGTACGCTGGATAGTTTGTAGCATTAACAAGATTTCTTACAGAAAAGTTAACTTTGTGGATCTTGACTTGGGCTTACAGCTTTGGGATTCTTGGATTCATTATCGGTAGTCTTATAGTTTCCTCCTTTGTTAACAAGAAAAAAGCCTTATTTAAATGCTTCTTAAGCTCAATGTTAAATTTCTGGGTGGGACCATGTTAGATTTCTTGTAAGTCAAGGGTCTTGTGTATATATTCACTTAAATCTAAGATGACAAGTGTGGGGCCTTTGTCAGCTTTCACTACTGGTGCATTGCCCTCTTTGAGCTTGATGTCGACGTGTTTGAGTAATTAGTTTTTCTCTATCGTAAATTTAGCGTGATTATTATTTAGCTCTTTCTCGTTCATTTTATATTATTTATGAATTTTTACTGTCTGTTCATTTCTATTCAGTTTGGCCATGCCAGGTGCCAATGTTATTGGGCAGATGAGGTTTTTGATGGTCTTTGGTGCATTTATGGTTTTAAGTTATGTTATCTCTGTGTTACAGATCAGCCCACTATTAATTAAGTGAATAGTTGCGAAATTGACTATTCTTGAAATCAGATGTGAGATTGGCATTTGACTGTCTCAGATGTTCTAGATTTTTATGTGTTGCTGTAATCTTGTTGTAACAATCTTTTAATGTTTTATTTATGACTTATTGGAGGAAAGGTATCTGAAATGGCCGGGAGACGAGTAGTAATCCTAAGAGCAGTTTGTTGTTGTTGTTGTGGTCTTCAGTCCGGAGACTGGTTTGATGCAGCTCTCCACAATATCCTATTCTGAGCATGCCTTTTCATCTCCACATAAGAACGGCAACCTACATCTGTCTGAATCTGCTTACTGTATCCATCTCTTGGTCTTCCTTTGCGATTTTTACTCCACACACTTCCCTCCAATGCTAAATTCACAATTCCTTGATGTCTAAGAATGTGTCCTACCAATCTATCCCTTCTTTTAGCCAGGGTAGGCCAGAAATTTCTTTTCTCCCCAATTCTGTTCAGTGCCTCCTCATTAGTTACGCGATCCACCCACATAATCTTCAGCATTCTTCTGTAGCACCACATTTCAAAAGCCTCTATCCTCTTCCTGTGCGCACTGCTTATCGTCCATGTTTCACTCCCGTACAAGGCAACACTCCATACAAATGCCTTCAGAAAGGACTTCCTTAGGCTTAAATCAATATTCGATGTTAACAAATTTCTCTTTTTCAAGAACTCTTTTCTACCCATTGCCATTCTGCATTTTATATCCTCTGTACTGCAACCATCATTTGTTATTTTACTGCCCAAGTAACAAAACTCATCTACCTCCTTTATTGCTTCGTTTCCCAATCTAATTCCTTCAGCATCACCTGATTTTCTTACACTGCACTCCATTACCCTTGTTTTGTTAATGTTCATCTTATATGCACCTTTCAGCACACTGTCCATTCCGTTCAATTGCTCTTCCAGGTCCTTTGCTGTATCTGACAGAATTACTATGTCGTCGGCAAAACGCAAAGTTTTTAATTCTTCCCTCTGAACTTTAATTCCTTCACCAAATTTCTCCTTGCTTTCCTTTATAGCTTGCTCAATGTACAAATTGAATAACAATGGAGAAAGACTACAACCCTGTCTTACTCCCTTTCCAACCACTGCATCCCTTTCATGCCCTTCAACTCTGACAACCGCTGTCTGGTTTTTGTACAAGTTGTAAATATCCTTACGCTCCCTATATTTTACTCCTGCTTGCTTCAGAACTTGAAAGAGTTTATTCCAATCAACATTGTCCAAAGCCTTCTCCAAATTTACAAAAGCTAGAAATGTAGGTTTGCCTTTTCTTAATCTATCTTCTAGGATAAGCCGTAAAGTGAGTATTGCCTCCCGTGTTCCTACATTTCTCCTGAACCCAAACTGATCTTCCCCGAGGTCGGCTTCTACCAGCTTTTCCATCATTCTGTATATAATTCGTGTTAATATTTTGCAACAATGACTTATTAAACTGATGGTTCTGTAGTTTTCACACCTGTCTGCACCTGCTTTCTTTTTAATGGGGATTATAACATTTTTCTTAAAGTCTGAGGGTACTTCGCCTGTCTCATACATCTTAAACACCAGGTGAAACAGGTTTGTTATGGCTGGTTCTTCCAGAGATTTCAGTAGCTCTGAGGGAATATCATCTACTCCAGGTGCCTTGTTTCGACTTAGGTCTTTCAGGGCTCTGTCAAATTCTTCTCTCAGTACAGTATCTCCTATTTCATCTTCATCTACATCCTCTTCCCTTCCTACAATATTGTCTCGAAGTTCATTTTCTTTGTAGAGCCCCTCTATATACTCTTTCCACCTTTCAGCTTTTCCTTCTTTGCTGAGAACTGGTTTTCCATCAGTGTCCTTGATATTCATAGAGCTGTTTTTCTTATCTCCAAATGTTTCTTTTATTTTCCTGTAGGCTGTATCTATTTTCCCCTTATTTATACATTCTTCTACATCCTTGCATTTGCCTTCTAGCCACTCTGCTTAGCCATTTGCACTTCCTGTCAATCTCATTTCTTAGTCGTCTGTACTCCATTTTGCCTGTTTCATTTACTGCAGTTTTATATTTTCTCCTTTCATCGATTAAATTTAGTATCTCCTGTGATATCCAACGATTTTTTGTAGGTCTTGCCTTCCTACCTATTTTGTCCTCTGCTGCCTTCACTATTTCATCTCTCAGTTTTACCCATTCCTCCTCTACTGTTTTATTTTCCCCTGTTTCTGTCAATTGTTGCCTAAAGCTCCCTCTGAAATTCTTAAGAACCTCAGGTTCCTTCAATTTATTTAGGTCCCATCTCCTTATTTTCCTACCTTTTTGTAGTTTCTTCAGTTTCAGTCTACACTTCATAACCAACAAGTTATGGTCAGAGTCTATATCTGCCCCTGGTTATGTCTTACACTGTAAAACCTAGTTCCGAAATCTATGTCTTACCATTATAAAATCTATCTGGTATCTCCCGGTGTCTCCTGGTCTCTTCCACGTATACAACCTTCTTTTGTGATTCTTGAACCAGGTGTTTGTTATAACTAAATTATGCTCTGTGCAAAATTCTACCAGGCGGCTTCCTCTTTCATTCCTTTTGCCCAGACCATATTCATCTGCTATCTTCCCTTCCCTTCCTTGTCCTACTACCGAATTCCAGTCTCCCATAACAATTAAGTTTTCCTCTCCCTTAATTGTCTGAATAATTTCCTTTACCTCCTCATATATTTCTTCGATTTCCTCATCATCGACGGAGCTAGTTGGCATATAAACCTGTACTATTGTTGTCGGTGTTGGCTTCGTATCTATCTTGACAATGATAATGCGATCACTGTGCTGGTCATAGTAGTTTACCCGCATTCCTATTTTCTTATTCATTATCAATCCTACTCCTGTGATACCCCCAATTGATTTTGTATTTATAATCCTGTACTCACCTGACCAGAAATCCTGTTCCCCCTGCCACCGAACTTCACTAATCCCAACTATATCTAACTTCAATCTATCCATTTCTCTTTTTAAATTTTATAATTTTCCTACTCGATTAAGGGATCTAACATTCCACGCTCCGACCCGTAGAATGCCAGTATTGTCTTTCCTGGTGATCACATCCTCCTGAGTAGTCCCCGCCCGGAGATCCGAATGGGGGACTATTTTACCTACGGAATATTTTACCCGAGAGGATGCCATCATCATATGTTCATACATGTCCTCGGGAAAGGTAACGGCTGTAGTTTCCCCTTGCTTTCAGCCGTTCGCAGTAGCTGTGTGGCAAAGCCACATTAGCTGATGTTACGAGGCCAGCTCAGTCAATCATCCAGACTGTTGCCCCTGTAACAACTGAAAAGGCTGCTGCCCCTCTTCAGGAACTACACGTTTGTCTGGCCTCTCCACAGATACCCCTCCGCTGTGGTTGCACCTACGGTACGGTTATCTGTATCGTTGAGGCATGCAAGCCACCCCAACTCGGCAATGTCTGTGGCTCATGGGCAGTTTATATACTGAAATATTTAACTGATTTCTCTTTTAGTACCGCTCTTTCACTTCAATTTGCAACCAATTTTCTCGCCTTTCTTCTGGGTATATTTGGATGTTGTTTGTTGTTAGTTTTAGCTGTTTGGGAGTTCTATCCTCTTTCTAAAAAGTTTTGTTGAACTTTATACTTAGGCCGGTTTTTAGTATTTTCACTTTGACATTTTTCTGTTGTGCCTCATTTTCTATCTGTTATAGTTTTAAAAAAAATTACAAAATATTTTGATATCGTTGAACATTAACAAAATCTTGCTGTCTGTAGTAATAAACCTGTTTAAACATGAATTCAAACAACCAACATAAAAAACAAATAAATCACGAATTTATAAAGTAGCTTGCAGCCAATTATATATATACTGCCAAACAGGCAGAAATTTCAAAAATTGTTTTAAAGAACACACTGGACTCGCATTCTGGAGGACTGTGTCTCAAATCCACCTCTCACCTGTGATTTCCCTAAATCACTACAGGCAAATGGCAGGATAGTTCTTTTCAAAGGACACAGCTGACGGGACGTTAAATCCTGAGCTTCCTACCTTCGAACTCATTGCTTGTTTCCGGCTTGAAAAAAAAAAAAAAAATGCAGTAACTCAGCCGTAGAAACCGTATGTATGACGCAGGGTACAGCTTTACAACAGATGATGACCTTAAAAGTGTTGTTCACTTTGGAAAAGAGTTGAAATTGGACATCGTTTTTAGGAACGGTAAATCTTCATCCGTACGAAAACCGAGTACATTGAAATTTTAAACGAAATGACACAGTTCAATAAAACCCACTCCTTCAATAATGTTATTTCTGCACCGTTAAAGTAAAAATATACATTGGTTGGCTCACCATGAAGCGAATGCTCTCGGAACTATGACAGAAGCCCTTACAACGATACAAAATGTGTGTCTTTCAGCTTCTGCTATGGAGTTTCCTGATCATCTCTTCTGTTAACCGTACCTGGTAAAGATCCCACACTGATGAAAAATTATGAACCGGTGGTCAAACTAGAGTCTTATAAACTATTTCCTTTGTTGACAGACTACACTTCCTCAGGATTCTTCGAATGAATCTCTTGTGCTGGTACTAGTTTTACGTGATTCAGATGTAATAAACAATGAACGTCTTGAATGACCGTGACTTCGTACCCGAAGTTAACTAGCATCCCGGCAACAATAATTATAATATTCTTCATGCTAAAGTTCCTCAAATTTTATAAATGAATTAATTGAAAATTACATTACAGATTCAATAAGCTGGCAAACCCTGAGTCAAATTTTAATTACAGTCCCTATGAGAGTTTTGTTTGTTCCACAGCTCGTCTATAACTGCTATCGATATCGCAGTATCAGTAACCATGCGACTTTAGTGATACACAACTTCCTTGTAAGTCATTCAGACCACATTCAAAATTCACTTCAAAATGACCATCACTTAAGAAAAATCATTTGTCCATCTTGATTCAATATTTGGAATATTTTATTTTTAAATATATGTGACGTAAGTAATATCACATAATTCAGTATTATAAATGAAAATTGCAATGAGACTTCAGCTGAATACCGATTCCAAAAACAGACTACACATTTTTAAAAATCTCTCGTTTACATTTTAATATATTGATTGTCAATGTTTAAAACAAATGTCAATCGCGGTCTTCAAGTGTCTTCAAGTTCAGCGCTCCGACCTTCGGCTAATCCACGATAGCGACCAGCATTTTCTCGCTGACGTCGGCGGACAACCCGTCACTGCGTACTGCTGCAGCGCCGTCGTTACACATGAAACGAACAAAAGTAAATGAAATTCACGCAATTATATGTTCTCAAACATTAATAACATTCAGAACAATACATACTTTAATTGATCAATGAATAACACCAAAATTGAGCTTTATGAGGAAAATATTTACGGTTGAATACATTTTCCCTTAGACTGTCTGTCATCTGCCTTATCCACGATTGATTTTATATTGTCGTTCCATTTCAAATCCCCCCTTATGTCTAGATATTTTATGGAAGTACCAGCTTCCATTGTTTGTCCTGCTATTGTATTGTTATATAATACAGGATCTTTCTTTTGAAAAAGAAATGTTTTTGAACATTTTTTTCTTTTGAATGTAAACACAGAAATTTGTACTCGTTTGTTATGAGGCTCAATTGTCATTTCCTGCGCCATTCATGTATATGTTGTAGTGTAACATTGTACACTACTGGTTCCTAGCTCGACCCCAAGATATTCAAATGGTTTATTATATACGGGGTTTGGCACGCTGTGAGCAAATACTGCCAGACGGAATTTATTTCCGCAGGTTTTGGCATGGGAATAGGAGCTCACTTGTACAGGATAAAGGAACTGCATAGTGCCAAGGAAGAAACAAGACTATAAAATCAGTGATTAATTATCATTTGTTTTATATGCAGTCGTTGTGGTAATTATTATTGACTGGGATTCCGTTAGATATAAATCAGAACTGTTAATATCCCTTTCATGTATTAGTTCTGAACGGAATAAAGTTCTGTATGATCTGAAAGAAGAGTTAGTACTTTATCAGTGGAATTGAGAAGTAAATTTCCAGGTGTTCTAATGGTTATATGAAGATATCTTCGGAGAAGAATCTGATTTACAAAAATTATTTCCTTTAACAGAAGGCACGGACTAGCTGGACCTTGTAGAAGGAACCAATAAACTTCCGTATATTCACATCCGAGAATCAATCATATGAAAGAATATTGTACTTTCAGAACATAGAAGAAATACACGGTAACAGTATAAAGTTGCAGATCATTCTGAATTTCGCTACCCTATTCCAGTGTTGCTACTTCTTGATAGAATATATCATCTTCTGCAAATGCCTAATTGAACTTCCCGTATTATCTATGGGGTAATTCATATATACTGAGGAAAGCAACTGGCCCTAAAACATTCATCTAGGGCACGCCTGAAGGCTGAGAGGCCTTGGTCGTTGCATAAAACTTCTTCTTCCTGACGTTTCGTTCCCATCTGCGGGCGACATTGTCTGAGGTTTTCGGTTGCTGCCAATGTGGCTGGAGCGGCTCTCGCATTTATAGAGAGCAGAGAGGGCGCCAACGGTCATCACGTGATACCGACCATGTGGCTATCTCTGGATATTGTCGTCATTCTCGATTAAAAGTAATCAATTGTCGTTTCGTTGGCGTATAGTCGACATCCATATTTTGTCTAACTTTAAACATTCTTCTTTAGGGGAGACTGGGCCATAGGGCCATAGGGGTTGATGGCCCAATCGATTTATTCCATACAATAGACTCTAGATCGTCCTGGGAATCACTCATAAAGTAGGTAGCACTTGTTGTTTGTAGAGTCTATGGGACTTAACTACGGGGTCATAAGTCCCTAAACTTACAAACTACTTATGAACTAGCTAATCCTAAGGACGGCACAAATATCGATGCCCGAGGGGGGATTCGAACCCCCGACCGTAGTGGCCGTGCAGACCGTGAATGGAGCGCCTCAGTCCCCTCGGCCACCGCGGCCGGCTAGGTAGCACTGTCCCTCTCCTTATACAGGGCCAATATCGCAGGCGTGTTTAAGTAAAATTCTACTAGTTGGTTAATGTGTGTTATTTAACTTTTGCTTGCTTTAGGCGCCACGGGGTGAGTATATAATACGAGGCGCGTCCAGAAAGTAAGTTCAGTTTGGTAATAAAATGAAATTGTACACAGATACAGAAGAAATTCTTATTGCACAAAATTCTACAACTCTTAAACTACTTTTCCACATAACTGCCGAAATTTTGCAGGCATTTGTCATAGCGTGGCACCAGATTTTGTATACCTTCTTCATAGAAATCTCAGCCTGTGTCTTTAACTAGTTGGAAACAATTCTTTCAGCTCGTCGTCATTGGTAAAGTGATGATCGCCAAGGAAAGACTTGAGATGTAAGAACAGATGAAAGTCGCTAGGAGCGAGGTCAGGGCTGTACGGAGGATGGTCAAACTTATCCAAGCCAAATCCCTGTATGAGGTTTTTCGTCACATTTGCAGTGTGTGGTCGTGCGTTGTCGTGAAGCAAAACAACACCTTTTGACAGTAGTCCCCGGCGCTTATTCTGAATTGCACGGCGCAATTTCCGAAGTGTCTCGCAATAAGCATCTGCTTTGATTGTTTGACCACGCGGTAAGAAGTCAATGAGTAGGATGCCTTTCCAGTCCCAGAACACTGTGCACATCATTTTCCGAGGTGTCTTGATTTTATTCGGCTTTGCCTTTGGTGGGGATGAAGTGTGCCTCCATTCCATTGATTGCTGCTTACTCTCAGGGGTGTCGTAAGAAACCTACGTTTAATCTCCTGTGACTGTCCGTCTCAGAAATTCTTCGCGGCTTTCAGCGTAACGGGTCAAAAACTCAAGTGGACTACACATCCGTTGTGTTTTTGTTGCTCAGTGAGAATCTTTGGTATCCAACGTGAGCAAAGTTAACGGAATTTCAGTTGTTTGGTAACAATTGCAGTGATCGTGAAATTTGGAAGTCCATAGCGAGAGCAATAATTGTAAACCTACGGTTTTCCTGGATCTTGTCATCAATCGCGTGAACCTGTTCTTCTGTAACCAAAGGTGGACGCCCACTTCGTTCTTCATCGTGCACATCACTACGCCCACCATTGAACTGTCGGACCCATCTTCTCACCATCGAATCACTAATCGCATTTGGTCCGTAAACATCGCAACTTTGCCGATAAATTTCACTTGGTTTCACTTTCCTCGCATTTAGAAACCGAATCACCGACCTGATTTCACAGGCAGCGGGATTTTCAATCAACGCCGACATTTCAAACAAGCACAACAAAGCGTTCGTAACTGACAACGATCTCCCAATGGCGCACGTTCTTCTCCTTGATACACATCGTCTACAGCGCATGTGCGGAACTTCAATCGCAGCGCTACAGCGGAGATAAATTGAAACGGAAATTACTTTTTGGACGCGCCTCGTAAAAGGTCGTAGTTTAAGGACTATTTCTATATGGGATACTAACTTGATTGCTTCAGTGAGTTTTCTAAAGAATAGAATTTATTGTAAAGACGGCGATGGGGCAGGTTGGCCCAGAGAGGACGGGCACGATGGCCAGTCGAGACAACCTGTCACGTCCTATAGAACTTGTACTTCTTTAAACATGATGAAAGATTTGTTACTTTTAACGATAATAATGTTTATAATTCTTCGAGTTTATTAAATTATTAACGTAATTGTCGAAGTTAAAAATATTTTGATACGTTTCAGAGGTAAAAGGGTCGTCACATTCACGAGATAAAAAGCGTCTAATAAACGCCAACCATTAAATTTTATTTTAATCTTAAACAATGATCTGAGAAGTCAGAATCTCGTTCATTTCCTTGTTTTCAAAAAATGATTTACGGCTCTGGTTTAAACCTTTGTTTTATTTGTAGTGTCATAAAAATTATCAGAAATTATAAAAGAATGAAAGGGGAATGATTTATGAAGATATGATGCTAAGAGCAGTTTTAGAAGTAAATGAAAATATCTGTGAGGTCTGTTAGCGAAGACTTTGGGATTCCACGAAAATCGTACTGATGGTACTGTGCTAAGAGCAGACAGACCTCATGTCGGTTTGCACAGGTAATTGAAACCCAGGAAACAGAAAAAGAATTTCAACCCTTCCCATTAGATCAAAGCATTGGAAAGAAATTAGAACAGATGCAGGAAAAGATGATAATGATGACGATCAGGAAGAGCCACAGTGCCTTTTTGAAACAGTCAACTGGAGAACAAGGAATTCAGTTCACGAACTGTAAGTGTTGGGCTCATCAGAGATGCGTGAAAATGAAATCCGTGGACTATTTTATGAGTGTTAAAACTGTGCTGATCCTTTGGAGATGGACATTAATTAAAGTTTGTTGGTTTGTATTGACAACATAAATCGTAACAAGTTTAACCTGTCCAGTTGTCCCAGTCCTCAATGTTAAGCATTTAACTCAGTATTAAAATTGCTATTATATACATTAAAGGATATTTATTGATAACTTTAGTTTTATTTTGATTTCCTAGTTATGCTTACTAAAAGACTGCATGGGTCAACGTGCCCGAACCTCTGGGCCAATTTTCCCCGAAGTAGGGGCAGATTGGCCCACTTGACATGTCAGTAATTATTTTTTTTCTAATACTTTAACTAATATTATAAAGCTTAATAACAGCCATGCAGATTCAGTTAAGATCTATCTAATATTTAACAATAATTTCATAAATTTAAATATGTCAAATAAATTAATATTAACAAAAAAATGGTCAACGTGCCCCGGAATTGTTCTGGTGTTTTTGAATCTCAATGTCTTCTCTATAAATGTGTGCATAGTAACGCGATGTTCTTGCTAATAGCACGTCTCATTACATTTTATTTCATGGTTCCCATCCTGAAAAACATGTTCTGCTGCGGCAGATTTTTCGGTGTGTCCAACGCGATAGTTCTTTTTGTGTTCAGTTAAACGGGTGTTGACACTTCAATGCAGTGTGGTGACGGAACAAGGTAGATGGACTGACGTTTACGGCCATGGAACTCAGTGCGGAAGTGTCAACTAATAGGCAGAAGGGGAAGTTCGGCTGTATTACAGAAAGGCAAACCTGAAATACCAGTCCCTGACAATTCTCGAACGGTTTTTAACTTGTCGGGGAGAGAATGAACCAAAGATGAAAGTTCGGTTTTATCGAAAGGTGGTAACTCTGCAGGGACGCCAACTTGAGGTCCCCACGGAGGACATCTTAGCAAATGTTGATGCAGTAATCCGTCTGCTACCAACGCAGTCTGCTGATGAAATTAAGATAGAGACGGCCGGAATATTACGCCAAGCTAAACCACCAAATAGCAGTCTCATTCATGCGCGAAAGAAAGGCGCTAAGGGAGATAAATGAGGACAAGAGTGTTATCGTACTGGTGGATGATAAAGGAAATGCTACCGTCGTGATGAAGTGCGAAGATAAACACAAAAAGATTACTAACCTTTTGAATCCCATTACTTATAAAAAGCTACAGAAGGATCTCACAACAAAAATATTGAGAACTACCAATCAACTGGTAAAAGAGTCGTCTCACCCTACGGACGATAAAAAGCAACTCTGCACATCAGAAGCTTATCCACCAAGATTATATAGCACATAAATTTTCGATTCCTGTAAGACCGATTGTGAGTGGCAGTGGATCTCCTATGCATGAGTTGGCCAGGTATCTCGCCTATATGCTGGGGCCGTATATTGGTAAAACTACAGTTACATAAATAGCTATGTGCATTTTATTAAAAACTAAGGGAGATAAACTTCAGCCGTGGTGATATTCTTGTGAGTTTTGATGTAGTGTCCTTGTTTACCATGATCTCTATAAACAAAGCTATTTCTTAAAAAGTGGATATGTTTCCATCTGACACAGTGGCCTTATTCAGACACTGTCTGACCACAACATACTTACAGTACAACAAGGAGTTGTATGAGCAAATTGACGGGGTGGCTATGGGCAGCCCTCTTAGTCCAGCTGTTGCTACTATAATTATGGAGTTCTACGAACAGCGAGCATTGCAGACAGCCAGATCGAAACCAGCTAAGTGGTACCGGTTTGTGGACGACACCTTCGTAGTTTGGTCTCACGGTGTAGAAGAGCTTGATGGCTTCTTCATGCGTCTAAATTGCATTTATCTCAAGGTACAATTCACTATGGAGAATTACAGGAATGGACAGCTGACTTAACTTTCTAGATCTTTCCATAATCTGACGGGTGGACGAGACTCTGGGCCACAAGGTGTACGGAAAGGACATTCACACTGATAGACATCTCCACAAGGAGTCAAACCACCATCCAAGACAAAAAAGAGGTGTCATTAATACCTTGATGGACAGAGCCAACAAGATCTGCGAGCCACCTTACTTGCAGGAGAAATTAAAACACGATAGGCCTTCAGGAAGAGTTTATATGCCAACAAGGAGATTGATCGAGTACTCCATCAGAAAAGGTAAGAATCCAGAAGTACTGATGAACATCGGCGAACATCTGGAAAAGTTTTCCTCCCTTTCATCTCCAAAATTACACCAAACATGAGGTATAAACGATCTTCAGACCCACAAAGAATGTTTAAGATCGGCAAAAGATGCACGTCACCCCCTAGCATCACCTAGGATATATAATTTTTTTTAATAGTTTATGGGACTTAACTACGGGATCAACAGTCCCTAAACTTACAAACTACTTATGAACTACTTACGAACTAGGACGGCACAAACATCCATGCCCGAGGGGGGATTCGAACCCCCGACCGTAGTGGCCGTGCAGATCGTGACTGGAGCGCCTCAGTCCCCTCGGCCACGGCGGCCGGCTATATAAAATTCCGTGCAGTTGTGGTCAAGTATATAACGGTACAACGAAAGGAAGTGTCAACACCCGTTTAACTGACACAAAAGGAACTGTTGCCTGGGACACACCGAAAAATCTGCCTTAGCAGAACGCGTTTTCCAGGGCGGGAATCATGAAATAAAATTTAATGAGACGAGCGTATTAGCAAGAACATCGCATTAGGCATGCATTTATAGGAAAGCCATTGAGATTCAAGAACACCAGAACAATTTCAACAGTAAAGAAAAATGTTTAAAGTTAGAAAAAATGGATGTTGACTATAAGCCAACAAATGACAATCGAAAATGACGACAACATCCAGAGGTTGCCACATAGTCGGTATCACGTGATGCGCTCTGTTCTAAGGTAAGTCGTGGAGTCAGTACTGCGTCTCCTGTTCCTACATTTCTCTTAAATCCGGACTAATCCTCCCCGAGATTGCCTGTACGCGTTTTCCCATTCGTCTTTAAATAATTCGTGTTACAATTTTACAACATTGACGTATTAAATTGGTAGTTATGTAATTTTCAAAAGTCTCTGAGCGTGTTTCTCTGGAACTGAAATTAATATGTTCTTTTACAACTGTGAATTAATCTAATTCAGACCAGACGCGTTTCACTTTATTGCAAAGCATCTTCAGTGGTGATCTGTACAGAAAATACTTTTTATTTTACATTTTTTGTGGCTTAAAAAATTCAGTCATGGACAGTTCTCATGCTATATTTTATTCTGAATAAAATGAACTATTAAGATTACTCAAGTCTTTATGCTGTCCTTTTTATGTGTTTTTGTAGCACTCATATTACCACTTGCTGTCAATATTTTCAATTACACTTTTTTACAAAATATGTCAAAAACTCGACATTTCTGTAGCCTATCTTTTGTTTTGTTGTTATCTGTCTTCTGTATGTGTGTTACTTGATTATAATTTCTTTGGTTCACTGTGTGACATGGGTTCTTCGCTAGCTGAACTAAAATCTTATTATAAATACACACACTGCACAGTCAAACCAAGAACACATCTCACATTGAGAACCAAATAACATATACGCAAGTAACACATAAAGACTATGAGAAGAAATACAAACGCAGCCCGACAGGCTAACAAGTGGCGAGTTTTCTGAAACATTTGTAAAAAAAGTGTAATTGAAAATAGCGACAATGTGAGTGCTTCAAAAACACATGAATAGGGTATCATAAAGACGTGAGTGTTCTTAATAGTTCAATTTATTCAGAATAAAATAAACCCGTACCATGAGAACTGATCATGATCGAATTTAATAAAAACCACACAAAAATGTGAAACAAAAAATATTTCTAATACTCTGAGTTTTGCAGCTATCAATCGATTTTTTTTAAATACTTTATTAGCAGATCATGATTTCGGCCAGTAACAGGCCATTATCAATGCATGAAGATGCTTTGAAATATAGCGAAACGAGTCTGTTGTAAATTAGAGTAATTTACAGTTTCAAAAGATGGCAACCTAATCTATACAATCTGTATAACTGCAACTGCAGAGAATGAGGCCGAAAAAACAAAGAAGAATAATATGTACTAAGATCTTCTTGAATTCCGAGTTTATTTCACCTCCGTCATACAATGGCTTACCAAATGCCATGGTAGGCAGCTAATATCGTGTGGGCCCTCCTCTGGCCCTGCGAGCTGCAGGCAGGCATCATGGAAGTGAGTGTACGCGTCCCGGTACTGCTCTGGGTGCAGGTCGGCAGCCAAGTCTGGTGTGTTCGTGGATTGCCTGATCCATGGCACGGACTCTGCATTTTCCCAGATATGCTGCATGGGCCTCTTTTCTGGGCGCAGAGGTAGACATCTCAGAGTTTCGACGTCCGCTGCATGTTTCTGGAACCATTTACGGGTGGCGTGGGGTTGATGCGGATGCGCGTTATCGTCTTGGACGCCGAAGGACTGTGAGGGCGTTGGAAGTTCAAAATGTGTGGTTCAGCTGAACATACCGCAGACTATTCTAAGTGCCTTAGCATTGTATAGTTCGTCTGACTCCATGTATAATTAATATTAAACGTCGGTATTTCTTTCTTTCACTTCATTTAGTAATATTATGCTAGTTACACCCGACCACGCTACCATAGGACATTATGTCATATGAAAAGAATACAAAAATAAATGAAATTTTTTCTTCAAATATAGCGGCACCGAGCTCAAATATCAGTCATATCAATAAACAGCTTCTCTTTGGTGTGGCTATATGGAATGAAAGGAAAGTTAACAAAAACTTGTTTCTCAGAAAATAATTTATTTTGATGCCAACGGATTCACTACATTTTTGTGTGTGACCTTTCTTCTGCATAAAGGTCATATGATTTGCCTGCTCCGCAACGTTCGGTAATATTAATAGTGTCTTAGGGTTGTAGACAGGGTTCTGCTGCTGAGAGGTGGTGGCGAATTTCAAACAGTAGATCCTGAAGATACATACTTTATTCTTTATGTTACAACAACAGGTCAGGTTGGTCTACATTGATGCTTCTTCCTTTATGTAATATTCCCGCAGTCTGTTGTGGCTGTGGGCAGTCCGTAGACTTACTAACTACTTACACTAAGGACAACACCCCCCCCCCCCCACACACACGCACATGCCCCAGGGAGGACTCGAGCCTCCGACGGCGAGCAACCGCGTGCTCCGCAGCAAGGCGCGAGACCGCTCGGCCCTCCCCCGCAAAGGCGCGGAGAATCGACAGACAACGCAGACCGCAGCCCGGCGTCGGCCGTATGTAAAGCGACATTAAACTTTGAAAAGCATCACCAGGTCAGTTCAGAACATGAAAGAGCTTTCCAGCGAGCAATCCCTAAAGTATGAAAAAGAGCAGATGCAAAAGGTTGACAGTATTAAATTCCTGGGATTACAAGGAGGAGCACAGACAAGAACCGCAGAAAAGCCTTAACAAACCTGTATCTGCAATTCGACTGTTATCAGACGTAGGAGTCACAAAAATGAAAATGCTTGCCTACTTAGCTGGCTTACATTCCGTAATGTCATGTATAATATTTTGTGGTAACTCTTCATAGCCAAGAAAAAGTTTTCAGAGTCCAAAAGCGTTTAATACGTATTATTTACGGAGTAAATACACGTACATCCTGTAGAAGCCTCTTAAAAGAACTGGATATACTAACTATACTCTCAGTATATTTAATCCTTAATGAAATTTGTCATAGATAATCTATCCCTTTCTACAACAAACGACTCAGTTCATACACACAATACTAGGAATAAAAACGACCAATACTACGACTTAAATTGACCGACTTTAGTTCAAAACGTGGTCCATTATTCACGAACAAACATTTTCAACAATTTACCAGCAACCATAAAAAAAATTAGCTACAAATAAAGATCAGTTTGAGGAGCCTGAAAGACGAACTAGTGGCCAACTCCTTATACTTCGTTGAATTTTTCAATAGAACCAAATGATGTATGTATTCATACAATTGGTATCATTGTATCAGCTTGTAAAAATGAAAACAATTGTATTAAAAAATACGTATACACTTAGTCTTCGCAGTGCTTTTCCTCACCTGCTAGCAATAAAAAAAAATGTCTCTCACTCAATTTCGTCCTGCGCATATTTCCGGCAGTAAATGGACGTCGAAGATTGAGATGGGTGTGTGTCCCATACGTCAGTGTATTTCAGAATTACATTACTACACCAAGAAACGTCTAGGGGATGTGGGAGGTGTCTCGAGGAAAAAAATGAGCATGGAAACCCATGCCCGGAAACGCCATTCAACGACGCTACGGAGAGTCCAAGTTACAGGCACCAGGCCGGCCGCGGTGGCCGAGGGGACTGAGGCACGTCAGTCACGGTCTGCACGGCCACTACGGTCGGGGGTTCGAATCTCCCCTCGGGCATGGATATTTGTGCCGTCCTTAGTGTTAGCTAGTTCATAAGTAGTTTGTAAGTTTAGGGACTGATGACCCCGTAGTTAAGTCTCATAAGCTATACAAACATTTGAACATTTGAACAGGCACCAGCTCCTGCCGTTAGACATCCTCTCCAGCAACTTTGACGCTCTGTAGCGTCATTGAATGACGTTTCCGGGCATGGGTTTCTATGCTCACTTTGTTCCTTAAGACTCCTCCCACATCCCCTAGAAGTTTGTGAAGTAGTAGAGTAATTCTGAAACACACTGACGTATGGGACACACACCCATCTCAATCTTCGACGTCCATTTACTGCCGAAAGTATGCGCAGGACGAAATTTTTTGACAGACTTTTTTTATTGCTAGCATGTGAGGAATCGCGTTGCGAAGCCCGAGTGCGCGAATTTAGATTCACCCTGCATAATATTTCACATCCAAGAGGATCTCCTAGTTTATGGATGTATGAAACGAACAACTAATGTACTCTATTCTAATCTGTGTTCTCCAGCCCCAGCTGAGCAGCCCTCGCGTAACCCGCGGCTAGACAGCCTATAGGGCGAGAGTGGAAACGGAAACAGTGGGCTGCGAAAGTTAACCGAGAAGGCGGAAACCGTAAAGTTTTCTAGCTTTTCTTGTTCGCGAGTTTCGTTTTTGAGACGTCATGGTACACAGTATGTTTTCACATGACTACGGAGCCCTAAGTCAACGAATGTCCGACAGGCATCTCACCCTCGAGTGTGTAGTGATGGCAATTCACAATCCTATAACTGGTTACGGTATGTAACATGAGAAAGAGGAGGAGACATTATTGACTCGTCGTGCATGTGCAGATACCTATTTTAAGTCATTTTCTGCAGTTTCCGTAGGTGAAGTGTAGATATTTTCCCGATTTTCTACGGTACAGTGTTTATAAATACCGAGTGATCAAAAAGTCAGTATAAATTTGAAAACTTAATAAGTCACAGAATAATGTAGACAGAGCGGTAAAAACTGACACGCCGGCCGCGGTGGCCGAGGTGACTGAGGCGCTCCAGTCACGGTCAGCACGGCCACTATGGTCGGGGGTTCGAATCCCCCCTCGGGCATGGATATTTGTGCCGTCCTAGTTCATAAGTAGTTTGTAAGTTTAGGGACTGATGACCCCGTAGTTAAGTCCCATAAGCTTTACAAACATTTGAACATTTTTGAAAAACTGACACACATACTTGGAATGACATGGAGTTTTATTAGAACCAAACATCTACCGTTATCGGGCCCTTTTTCTTCGAGGAACTGCGTGATTCTGGTTTTTTAACCGCTACCGTGACGGGTGAGAAGTACGCCGATATGTTACAGAATCGCATCATCCCCAGCTTGGATGATAAACACCTGCTGGAACGTACGATTTTTATGCAGGATGGCGCTCCACCCCATATTGCTGAAAGAATCTCTTGAAAGATCTCTTGCGCGCGTAGTTTAGTGATGATCGTGTGCTCAGCCGCCACTTTCGTCATGCTTGGCCCCCCAGGTTCCCAGACCTCAGTCCGTGAGATTATTGGCTTTGGGGTTACCTGAAGTCGCAAGTGTATCGTGATCGACCGACATCTCTAGGGATGCTGAAGACAAAATCCGACTCCAATGCCTCGCTATAACTCCGGACATGCTTTACAGCGTTGTTCACAACATTACTCCTCGACTACAGCTATTGTTGAGGAATGATGGTGAACATATTGAGCATTTCCTGACTTAAATTGTTATGCTAATTATTGCTTTTCTGATCTGATGAAGCGCCATCTGTCGAACATTTTCGAACATTTTTTTTTGTTCTAATTAAACCCCATGTCATTCCAAGCATGTGTGTCAGTTTTTACCTCTCTATCTACATTATTCCGTGATTTATTAAGTTTTCAAATTTATACTGAATTTTTGATCACCCGGTATGTACAGAATGACCCAGTGTAGGAAGAAGCTGTAACGTCGATAGTACCGCACTTAAAATGCATTATATGTGGTCGGAAAGCGGTAAGAATTTACTAATTTCTGCGATGGATATCCGACAGAAAAAAAAATGAAATAGCATCATTTATTTTGAGATACATCACAAGAAACATCTCATTCATCAATTACTAATTGTCGCTGTTACCAGAACATCGTAAAATATGGCTATTAACGATCAACAGACGTACAAAGTGCTTCACGAGACTTTTATTTGCTTACAAATTTATTAGCGCTATATAAAGACAGACCAATGGTATTTGCTTTAAACACTTATTGAATACTAGCTTATATGCCCGTGCTTCGCAACGGTTGTTAAAAAGGAACCTGTCTATATAATGGTTTTTAGGGTTCCAGACCTAAGTCAGCAAAAACAGAATCCTTGTTTAATCGCTCTGTCAGTAAACTCAGTTCTCCTAGCCAAGATGTCAAATTTAAGAAAAAGTGATTGTCGAAAACGATGAATGTTCATTAAGTTTTTCATACAAAAAATGAAATTAATTTATGTCCGTACTCTGGGACGATGTAAATTCGATGTTCGGTTGTGTTCATAAAGTTAAGACTGCGGTGTGTAATTGACGTAAACGTCTTACAACACTTCTATCGTTGAGATGAGAAATAATAATAGACTAACAACAACAGCGCCATTTTTGGTGTTATGGTGTAGTACTAAACTGTTTATCTCTGACAGTAAGTGTATTCAAAAGTATTAGTATGTTGCAGTGTTGCACTGGGGACAATGTAGTTATTATGTACGCTGAAAGTCAAGTCAGAGCAGTTCAAGTCTGTCTAAATAAGACGTCATGGTGGTGTCAATGTGCGATAAAGTACGTCTGGGTAATCGTTGAAGGAATGGCGTCAGCTGATCGTCCGTATAGAACTTTCTAATAAATATAGTATTTCCAGTGAATTGTCTTGACTGTGTTAGCAGCATCGGCCACTCTTTCAACTAATACACGTTCCCATGTCCTGCAGTGATTACTTCGTAAAGCACGAAGTTGAAATCGACCTTCTGCAATAGAACTGCACATTCAGAACTCTGCAAAAGAAGAGTTTTTCTCTGTCTTAATGTAGTCCGCACCAATAGTAAGTAAGTAATTACAAATTTTAATCACAATATTGTACTGAACAATTATGAAAGCAGAGACGTTTCTTATGAGTTTATCGCTCGAGTGTGTATATTATCTCTAGTGGCAGGCACAGAGCAGAATATCTCTGGAGTGAGCATTCAGATAAACACAACATATTTTGTGTCCTCAACGTAAGATGGAAATGTCACGCGATATTGAGGAAAATCTACTAATCGCTGACTTCATCTTTGTTCCGTTAAGACGGATGACTATGTGTAAATGGCCCTTTTAGCGACGCTTCCTCAAATTTCTTGTTGCTTCTGCGCCACATTTATTTAGATATTGTTTCATATATGTGGTTGCTCTGCGAAAAGAAGGTGGGGCTTCTTTGCAGCCAATGCGGTATAAACCAATCGTAAGAGCAAATAAATGTGTGGAAAGTGCGGATCTGTCTCAATATCACGTGGTAATTAGAGCTTAATGTTGAGAAGCTGCACAGATGCAGAGATATTTCTACTCTAAGCACAATTTAGGGTTACACTATTCTAACCTCCTTGGGTTGTACCCGTCGGAAGATGCACTTCTTTTCTTTCCATGACATTGCAAAGCATAAGGGATACATCTAGGGGAACAAAATATTGTGTCCTACCTAGGTTAAATTTTACTTGCAGTGGAAGCAGTTTAGTTTACTATAGTTGACAACGGACTATTGGCTTTAGGATGATGATTAATTTACTGGAAAGAATAGCATAAATCATTTATTTCATCGTGAACATAAAGAATTATTCCCCTTATTCTACGTGACTGATTATTGAAAAAGCATTCAACGGCCATTGCTAACATCAGCACACAACGCCGCCGCCGTAAGTAAAATTTACCCCTTCTGGTAGTGTGTTACACCGTAGTTATGAGAATGAAAAAAACTCAGCAACGCCCTAATTAGTTATTTGGTGTACTATGTAACTAACGTCGCCTCACTTTGTGTGTTCCTGTACTACGGCGTTTTCGAGGCATTAGTAAATAGAATGGACTCAAGATGTAATAAGTACGCACCGAAATCAGAAATGAAACAACATAAATTCGGTTTTCCTTGCAAAGAATTCTTAGTAAATAAAAACATTGATGGACGCGAAGGAATGTCGTTATTATTAATTCAAATTATACCCATGGAAAGAATCACTTTTTTCCTTTCCATGGCATTGCAAGGAATTGTCGTAGCTGGGTTAAATTTTACTTGCAGTGGCAGCGATTTAGTATTTTAACGTTGGCAACGAAATATTCGCTTTAGGGGGATCATTAATTTATTGATAGGAATAACATTCATTATGTCATTATCAACACAAAGAATTATTCCCCTCATTGTACGTGATTGATTTTTCAAAAAGGATTCAACGGTCGTTACTAACATCATTACACTACACCGCTGCCGTAAGGAAAATCGTAGCCCTTGTTTCATTGTATTACACTATTTATGTGAAAATAAAGCGCAGCATCGCCATCTATTAGTTATTTGCAAGGAGGTTAGAATACCTCCTTGGTTATTTGGTATACTATGCAAGTAACAGCGCCTCTGTCGGATCTTTGCTATACTACACTGCAATTCAAGCATAGCATACACCATAAACTACAAATTACTATATCTTTTCTTCTCCTGATCCGATTTTGATGAAATGAAGCTGATATGTTGCCCCAAGGTACTCTCAGTTGACCTATGAAACCCCATGGAAGTTCGTACAGTACTCTCGAAGATTTGCTGTACTAAAAAATATTTATAACCATAGTGTATACAAAAATTTCAAATTACGATATCTTTCCTTCCTCTGATCCGATTTTGATGAAACTAAGCCTATGTTACTCTCCAAACTATTCTCAATTTACTGTGTAAACCCACGAAAATTCGTGTAGTACTTTTGGAGATTACCCTCAACAAACAGACATACACGATAGCTTTTAAACAAATGATTAAATTACGATATCTTTATTTTCTCTGATTAGATTTCAATTATTGAAGCCTTTGTGTAATCGCACGAAATGCTCAAGTTAAGTGTGAAAATCCCATGAAAATTTGTCAAGTAGTTTTGGTGATAAACGTGTTCGAAGAGACAGACAGACAAGGCGGTCATAGATAAAAAATTTCAAATTACGGTATTCTTTTTTCCGTGATCCGATTTTTATGAAACGAAGTCTATATGTAGTCCAGAGTTACGCTCAAGTTACACGTGAAAACCGCAAGCAAATTTGTGAAGTAGTTTCGGAGATAAGAGGTTTTTAATACTTGAACAAACAGACACAACGGTTATTGAAAACACTTAAAATTACGATATCTTTTTTTTCCGTAGTCCGATTTTGATGAAATTATGCCTATATGTTGACCCAAACTTTTCTCGGTTTTTCCTGTGAAAACCGCATGAAGATTCGTCCAGTAGTTTTGAAGATTGAAGAGAACAGCGACAGGCCTACATTTACAGATTTATTATTAATAGATATAGATTAAGGTAGAAGATGTGCTTTGGTCTCATACGTCTACTGATGCCTTATTTTAATCGGTAAGTGGCTGCATTTCTGCTTGGGTCGTTGTCTGAATGCACGTCTCGCGCGCAGTCTGGTAAAAACATGGCGGGCACGGTTGGTTGGCCACTCTCTCCCTATATACTGTAGGCCTTTCTAGTCGCGGCGAGCTAGCAGCGCGCCCAGAGGCAGATTCCCGAAGATGGCTGGCGCCTAGTGACGTCAGCGGCGAGAGGTGAATGCCCACTCGTGGGTGCAGCTTCCGTGGCGACGGCGGCGAACGATACAGCCCAGACGGTAGGCCTGAACACCGCCCAGAGGCACCCGATGCTGGTTAGCGGACGGCGGTTGACGCGGAGAGGGTGACCTTGCTGCCTGGCTGCGCTCTGCTCAAGGGCCTGACTTGAGGTCCCCCCAAGCCAAAAAAAGTCACTGTTTAATCTGAAGGCACCTGGAGTAGATGATATTCCGTCTGAACTGTTGATATCGTTAGGAGAGCCAGTCATGAAAAAATTGTATCACCTGGTATACAAGATGTATGAAACTGGGGAAATACCCTCCGACTTCAAGAAGAATATCGTAATTCCAATTCCAAAGAAAGCAAGTGCAGACAAGTGCGAAAATTACAGAACCATCAGTTTAATAAGTCATGGTTGAAAAATCACGAATTATTTACACACGAATGGAAAAAGTTGTGGAATCCGACCTCGGGGAAGATCAGTTTGGATTTAGGAGAAATGTAGGCACACGGGAGGCAATACTCACACTACGACTTATCTTAGAAGATAGGCTAAGCAAAGGGAAACCTTGGCGTTTGTAGATTAGGAGAAAGCTTTTGACAACGTCGACAGGAATACACTCTTCCAAATTCTGAAGGTAGCAGGGGTAAAATATATGGAGCGAAGAGTTATATTCAACCTATACAAAAACCAGACAGCGGTTATTAGAGTCGAGGGGCAAGAAAGGGACGCAGAGGTTGGGGAGTAAGACAGGGTTGTAGCCTTTCCCCAATGTTGTTAAATCTGTACACTGAACAAGCAGTGAAGGAATGGAAGGAGAAATTTGGAGGGGGCTTTAAAATGCAGGGAGAAGAAACAAAAACATTGCGGTTTTCCGATGATATAGTAATTCTGTCAGAGACTGCAAAAGATCTGGAAGAGCAATTGAATGGAATGGACAGCGTCTTGAAAGGAAGATATACGATGAACATTAACAAAAGTAAAACGAAGGTAATGTAATGTAATGTCCTCTCCTATCTTCACTCCATTCCCTCCCCACCGGGGGACTGATAACAATAGCAGTTTGTTCCCCCCAATCCCAAACAAACAGACAAAGTTCGGCCACAGCAGATTTGTTTGGCTGTTGTAAACGTGTGTGACGTTCATGCTCAGTTCAACGGTTCTCAACAGTCCTAATAGTTTGACCAACATATGACATGCCACAGCTGCAATGTATACGATAGACACCAACCTTCCGTAAACCGAGATCATCCTTAACGGATCTCAACAGTACCATGATTTTAGGTGGTGGACAAAACACAAATTTCACATTGTTTTTTACGCAAAATGCGGCCAGTCTTGGTTGGAAGTGCTGCCAACGTATGGCAGAAAGGCCACTGATGAGGGTGCCAGCTTATCACTAGCCCGTTGCACATGTGGTCCACAGCGCAACGCTCTTTTAATCTGCCCTTCACTGTAGCCATTCTGACGAAAAGTGACCCCCAGATGGGACAGCTCAGTGGGCAAACTTTCCGGGTGAGAAATGAGCTCTATGCACTGGCGACCACGCAGTTTGGTCCGATAGATTTACAAACATTTCAACATTTGAAGGGGAGGCAACCATTCTTTTCCACTTCCATTGCGAAGCGGATGTTAGGGGTGAATTGAATTTACATGTTCCAAAAAATAATTCAAGTTCTCACTACCATGATACTAAACAACAAAAGTGTTGTCTACATATCTGAAAAAGTAAGCAGGTTTCAACGGCGCTGACTCCAGTGCACGATCTACAAAGTCCTCCACGAATAAATTAGCAATGATAGGTGACAAAGAGCTTCCCATCGTAACTCCATCTATCTGGTCATAGTTATAGTCACTGAATAAGAAGTAGGTGGAAGTCAATATGTCGAAGTAAATTCTTTAAATCACTACCAAACTCCCTGACAGATTAAAGTTGTGTGCTGGAACCGGGACTCGAACCTGGGACCTTTGCCTTTCGCGGACAAGTGCTCTACCACTCACGGCACCCCCACACAACTTCACTGCTGCCAGTTCCTCGCCTCCTACTTTCCAAACTTCACAAAAGTTCTCCTGCAAAACTTGCAAGACTAATACTCTTGGAAGAAAGGATATAGTGGATACATGGCTTAGCCACACCCTAAGGGATGATTCCAGTGTCTTAAAGTGGCAGCATTGTATAGCAGACAGATGAAATTTCCCCTCTTTTCACAGATATTAAACGTGTGAAAGGAATTGTTAGTTTCGACGTTTTGGGTCTAATTTTCGAGTTTGTATTTCATCGAAATAAGTACCTCTATAGGCTGTCAGTGCTTTTTAATACTCATATTAACGTAATCTGTAGATATTTAGCTTCGATTTCGTGTTTCTAATCTAATTGATGAAATTTAGATGGGTAGATCACGTAACTAATGAGGAGGTGCTTAGCCGAATCGGGGAGAAAAGGGGTTTCTGGCATATTCTGACTAAGAGAAGGGATAGATTGGTTGGACACATTCTGAGACATCAAGCAATTGTCAACTTAGCATTAGAAGGAAGCATGAGGGGTAAAAATCGTAGAGGGAGACCGAGGTACGAATATAGTAAGCAGATTAAAAAGGATGTAGGTTGCCGAACGTATTCTCAAATGAAGAGACTTGCACAGTACAAGGTAGCGTGGAGAGCTGCATTAAACCAGCCTGCGGACTGAAGACCACAACAACACAACAACCTAATTGATTCGCAAAATCTTAGGCTTTAAACTGACGATCTTACCCATATTTTGCAAATGGGGTAATGACGCCATGGTGGGGAATTTAGACAAAATGAAGTGTAATGCAGATGCATACATTTTGTGAAATGGGCACTTGCAGAATGCAGAGAATGTAGTAGTTTTGAAGTACCAAAAACTGTATTACTGACTTTTGCGGTTTCTTAATCAAGTGTAAATTATAAAATCTACTTTCATTTTTCATCGACAAGTACTTGAAGCCTTCTAAATGTCTAATACAGTAGCGTGATAAGTATAAATTAGAATAGTTATAATACTTATTTACTACTACTCATTCATCGTGTAGGTTTAACCTTGATTTTCAAATGTATGGCGTCATTACCTCGGAACCCAGGGTACTGGCGCCACTGCGTACACTTTCACAATATACATTTAACAATAAAACTTAACAAAAGGCACGGTTGAAAAAAATTATAATAAATTAGTATTAGCTGGCGAAGCTGTGGTATTATTTTGTACGAAAGAGACGCACTTTTTATAGAGTAAAAAAACTGGTTTCCCTTAAGGTGGCGCCATTCCCCTGGTCTCCCCTATATGTTATTTATATGAAGGCTCTATATTTTTTAGGATTGCTGACAACTTATGATTTGAGCCAGATGTGGTGTGCCGAAGATATTTCTAATTTACTAATCTGCACAGCGATTACTTTTGTTCTGAAAATTGGGCTTATTCTGTATGTTATGTTTAGATAATTTACGGGAATGTAGTTGGGCAACGTCTTCGACAACAGCCAGTATTTTGGGAGGTGAACGCCCGTCATTTTCAAGGTATAATAGAAAAGACTGCTCTTCATGTCTACGATAATTTTCAATAACGCTTCAGTCTTTTATCAACTATTCACAAAATTTTCTAAACTCATAGAAAAAGACGTAAGTCTGTTTTATTGGGGGGGAGGGGTGGAAGGCTCACAGCTTCGGCACGTGTCAACTGTGCTCAATATAGCTCTGCCTCTGAACCCTCCGCCCCCCCCCCCCCCCGCCACAGAGGTAAGATTTATTTACGATCTACGACCCTGAATGTTTGTAAAGCTTATGAGACTAAACTGCGGGGTCATCAGTCCCTAAACTTATGAACTACTTATGCTGCAGCGATAGCCCCTTACTTAACAGCCATATATAACCGCTCTCTTATAGAAGGATCTGTACCAAAAGATTGGAAAGTTTCACAGGTAACACCTATATTCAAGAAAGGCAGTAGGAGTAACTCACTAAACTACAGGCCTATTTCATTGACGTCAATTTGCAGCACGGTTTTGGAACATACACTGTATTCAAATATTATGAATTATCTCGAACAGAAAGATCTATTGACCCAAGGTCAACACGGATTTAGAAAATATCGTTCATGCGAAACTTGCTCTTTATTCACACGAAGTGATGTGTGCTATACACAAGGGTTCGCAAATCGATTCCGTATTTCTTGATTTCCAGAAGGCTTTTGACACCGCACCTCACAAACGGCTTTTAATCAAATTGTGTGGTTATGATATATCGCCCCAAATTAGCGATTGGATGGGGGACTTCCTGTCAGAGAGGACACAGTTCGTAGTGATGGTAATGCATCGACTAAAACGGAGGTGATATCGGGCGTTCCACAGGGTAGTGTTATTGGAACTCTGCTGTTCCTTATTTACATAAAAGATTTAGGGGAAAATCTAAGTAACTCTCTCAGGTTGTTTGCAGATGACGCCGTCATTTACCGTCTAGTAAAATCATCTGAACATCAAAACCAACTGCAGAACGATCTGAATAAGATATCACTAAGGTGTAAAAATTGGCAATTGACTCGAAATAGCCGCGGTGGAGTAACCGAGCGGTCTAAAGCGTCTCGCTGCGGAGGGCGAAAAGAAATCCGTTAAACGCAAAGTTAGCTGTGGCGATAAAGCGTCAGGACAGAAGCAGAAACTGTTGCCTCAGGCTGACGCGAGGTGTTTAGTAGAGGCAGCCGTAGCAGTCGGCGGCCACGGATCGGCCACGGCGCTTGTGCTGCCTGTGTGGTCCGCAGGGGCGCTTCTCGCTGCAGACGGACTGTCCGGTTGCGCAACTCAGGAGAGAGCGGCTCTCCTGACACCTCCTGCAAGAAGCGTCCGGAGCTATTACACAGCTCACTGGAGGCTCGTGAAAACATCTGGTTACTTATTTGTAACTTGCTGAAAACCTGGTTTTGGCCGGGCACTTATTAATTTCATCCTTCTTCTTCCCCTTTTCGCTGTCTATTTCCTTTCTTACTGTCAAGCCGGCCGCGTTGGCCGAGGGGACTGATGCGCGTCAGTCACGGTCTGCACGGCCATTACGGTCGGGGGACGAATCCCCCCTCGGGCATGGATATTTGTGCCGTCCTTAGTATAAGGTAGATCATAAGTAATTTGTAAGTTTAGGGACTGATGACCCCGTAGTTAAGTCCCATACGCTTAACAAACATTTGAACATTTTTGAGAGTTGGGCGACACATGTAGCAATAATTTAAAAGCATAAATAATATTAGAACAGTGAAATCTATTAGCCCACATGAAACTTTAACGCTCATAACGAATATTATGTTTATAGACTCAATAACACTGAATCTTGCCATTAATTGCCGATTTGATAAATATAACGGGACTTTCCAAATTCATGTAAACATTGGTCAAGAAACAGATACACCAAAATATATTCACGAAAATAATAAGTCATTTAATAACACGCACAAACAACATTAAACTCGTAACAAAACTGTCAAAACATTTAATATAATCGAAGTAAACAAACAGACGCCTTTTTTCGAAGTCATGACAACTACTTTGTTAGACGTACATTTTAAAACTATCTTACCAATAACTAGCAAAACACAAACACCATTAAATTAAAGAAATGAAATATGTATATTATTTACTACTTTTACGTAATATGTAAATAACATTTACCTTACTTTAAAATTTTAAGTGGATAAAGACATACTTGTGAACCTCAGAGTGGGAATAAAAGCATCGAACTCGCAGATACTGGGGCACTCTCACTCTCGCAGGACACTGAGAGTGACACACTGACTCTTGCTCTGAGGCCATGTATCTGATATTGTGTTATTTATATAGTATAAACTCTACTAGCCGCGGTGGAGTAGTCGAGCGGTCTAAAGCGTCTCGCTGCGGAGCGTCCGGTTGCGCGCCGTGGAGGTTCGAGTCCTCCCTGGGGCATGGGTGTTTGTGGTTGTCCGTAGGTTAGTTTACCTTAGTTTAAGTAGTTTGTAAGCTACAGACTGATGACCACGCAGTTTGGTCCGATAGATTTACAAACATTTGAACATTTGAAACTCTACTACGTGTTTTCATTTCAAAAAATATTTCCTGGAAAATATTTACTCTGAAATAACAAGACAGCTAATGGTACACAACGCAAGAACATCGTAGCAAGCAACGCAACCGGCCAAGATAAAAGATAAGTACAAGGTTTTATTTGAAGTGTGATTAAAATTAACTAAGTGGACTTCTCTCCATAACAGCCATCCAGCAGATACTTAATTGTCCAATCCTACGTCTCTGTAGAGGACAAAAAGATATCAGTTGGAGGAAGAGCAAAAAGGGAGAGGGACGTCGCAACGGGTCTGTGTGTTGTCCTTAGCAATTAGTTTAACTTAGTTACAGTAGTTTGTAAGGCTAGGGCCTGATAACCGCAGCAGTTAAGTGCCTTAGATTTACAAATGTTTGAACTACTGTAGAACTCCCAACCTGGAAGCTGGGAACAGGGAAACGACACGTTTGCACTCAGAATATAACGTAACATATCTGATAAATAATGACTAACACAACTAAATGTTGTTCGTAAAGACTCTGTATCACTGTTGTTGCTCTCCACCGAGCAAGACTCTTCATCCCCTCATAACCTGCTTCTTGTTTCGTCTCTCGCTCTCCCTCTGCGATTTTTAACCCACAAATTTGCCTCCAATCCTAATTTCGCGATTCCTGTACATTACCCTCCATAAGTTTGGAAACACGTAGTAATTATAGACACTGGAAAGGAAATACACTTTGAAAATGCACTTTGTTGTTTTCCAAATCATAAACAGGAAGATGCAACAATTAAATGTTCTATTCCCCAGAACAGCCACCCTCTGCTTTCGTCACTGCCTTGCACACTCTGGGCATCCGCTGCATCAGTTTTGCCGAGGTTTCAGTTGGAATTAATCTCCATTCTTGCTGCAGGACCTCCCACAATTGTGTCCCACTCATGATTTCCAGTTTTCGGATCCTCCTGTCCAATTCATCCCATAGCAGCTCGATTTTGTTGCAATCAGGGGATTGGAGCGGCCATTGCATGTTTTTCAATATTTTATGAACCTCTAGAGACTTTCCATAGTTTTGCCACATGCGAGGCGTATCTCTCGGGTCGTTGTCTTGTTGCAAGACAAACCCTTTTCGAATCAGACGCAAATCAGATGTCTTAGCATGTCTCTGGAGAACGCCACGATAATCCTTTTGGTTCATTTTTCCAGCTGTTTGCACCAAATCTCCGACTATTTCCTCCAAAGGATCTCAATACCATCACAGAACCCCCTCTAAGCTTTATAGTTGGAATTACGATCTGAGGATTCAAGCGTTCATGGGGCAAACGGCGTACAAATTGACGGCGTTTACTTCCAAATACTTCTAACTTGGATTCATCGGTGAATATGACTCTTTGCCAATGTCCCGCTGTCCAATGTTGGTGTGTCTTAGCCCACTGAAGCCTTTTCTTCCTCTTAAAAGGGCGCAACAGTGATTTCCTTGTAGCTACTTAACCTCGGAGGTTGTTGTCTGCCAGGCGTCGTCTCACTGTTGACTCTCACCGATGCATCCAAAAAAATGTTCAAATGTTTATATAGCTTATGGGACCCAACTACGGGGTCATCAGTCCCTAAACCTACAAACTACTTATAAACTAGCTAACACTAAGGACGGCACAAATATCCATGCACGAGGAGGGATTCGAACCCCCGACCGTAGTGGCCGTGCAGACCGTGACTGGCGCGTCGCAGTCCCCTCGGCCACCGCGGCCGGCACCGGTGCATCCCTCGTTGCGTTTAGTTCAGCAGTCAGTTCACGGACAGTTTTTAATCTGTTTCGTTTACTGGTCACTACCAAATACTTTTCCTGGCGTTCGGATATTTTCCTGGGTGCTTCAGAGCGCGGGCGATCTTTATAGGAGCCTGTTTGTCGATGCCGGTGTATGGTTTTGACATCTCCGCTGATGTAAATCTTCTGTTTGTCGGACACTATTGCCTTCTTGGTGCAAAGTCATTACCATTGCCCGTGATCCGTGAGGAATCTGGCACTTTAGGACCATTTTCAATTACTTTTTCGGCGTATTATACCTTTATGCAAACTACAGGTGAACAGAACTGTAGCCGCGGTGGAGTAGCCGAGCGGTCTAAAGCGTCTCGCTGCGGAGCGCGCGGTTGCTCGCCGTGGAGGTTCGAGTCCTCCCTGGGGCATGGGTGTGTGTGTTTGTCCTTAGGTTAGTTTATCTAGGTTTAAGTAGTTTGTAAGCTGCGGACTGATGACCACGCAGTTTGGTCCGATAGATTTACAAACAAACAAACAAACAGAACTGTAAACAACATACCTCTACATAGCCACGCGGTCTACTCGTGCCACCTGGCGTGCTTAGTAGAACTGTATGGACAGATAACGTCGGATTACATGAAACAGAGCAATACTAGTATGTTCCAATATATATATATATATATATACAATAATTAAGTGTACAATACTGTGTCAATATGAACCGTCATTTCAGCTTACTATTCTGTATCCTAAACAATAACGCACATAGGTCAATTCCATCTTGCTCCGTTGTAATGCGCGGCATGGTGTTTCCAAACTTATGTAGGCCAGTGTATCTCTAAGAATGTGTCCTACCAATCGATCCCTTCTTTTAGTCAAGGTGTACCAGAAGGGCAATTGAACGAAATGAACAGTGTGTTGAAAGGAGCATATAAGATGAACATTAACAAAAGCAAAACAGGGATAATGGAATGCAGTCTTAGAAAATCAGGTGATACTGAAGGAATTAAATTAGGTAACGAATCAATAAAGGTAGTAAATGAGTTTTGTTACTTGGACAGTAAAATAACATATGATGGTAGCGGTCGCAGTAGAGAGGCAATGGGAAGAAAAGCGTTTCCGAAAAAGAGAAATTTGTTAACATCGAATATTAATTTAAGTATAAGGAAGTCCTTTCTGAAGGCATTTGTGGGGAGTGTTGCCTTGTATGGGAGTGAAACATGGACGAAAAACAGTGCGGAGAAGAAGATGATAGAGGATTTTGAAATGTGATGTTACAGAAGAATGCTGAAGATTAGGTGGGGCATCGCGTAATTAATGAGAAGGTACTGAACAGAATTGGTGAGAAAAGGAATTGCTGATATACCTTGACTAGACGAAGGGATAGATTGGTAGTTCACATTCTTAGACATCAAGGAATCGTGAATTTAGAATTGGAGGGAAGTGTATGGGGTAAAAGTCGCAGAGGAAGACCAAGAGACGCATATAGTAAGCAAATTCAAAAGGATGTAGGTTGCCGTTTTTATGAGGAGATGAAAAGGCTTGCTCAGGATCGAGTAGGGTTGAGAGTTGCATCAAACCAGTCTCGGGACTGAAGACCACAACAACAACATACCAGAAATTCCTTTTCTCCTCCATTCAGTTCAGTACCTCGTCATAAGATAGGTTATCTACCGATCTAATTGTCAGCATTCGTCTGTGACACGATATTTCAAAAGCCTGACTCCGCTTCCTGTGTGAACTATTTGTCATCCATGTTTCACTAGCATACAAGGCCAAACTACAAACAAATGTCTTCAGAAAAGACTTCCTAACACTTCAATTGATATTTGTTGTTAACAAATTTTTCTTTTTCAGAAACGCTTTATTGCCAATTTCTTTCTGCATTTTATATCATCTCTACCACCTTCATTGTTTTGTTAACTAATCTAATTCCTTGAGCATCGCCTGATTTATGTTGTAAAAGGAGTCAAAATGATGAGAATAGTTACAATTATATTGGGGATTCCAATTACTCAGGTCCGAACTAGCTTAAGAAAAACTACAATAATATTACTGTATGGAGAGTAAGCAGGTAAAACTATCCCAAACGGAAAGGCCGAAGTATTAGTGTGAAAGACACACGCAAAGTCTGTTACTAAATATTACAAAGGAACCGAAAACGATAAACTGATTGATAAAACAATTTCACTCTCTCCTACATTGTAAATTTCATACAACTATCGTGATTCAATAACGTGACGCATTTTAGCTTTTCCTTGTAAGAAATGCACCATACATTTTTGAAAATATATTTCTTACTTTGTGTCTTTCCGTCGAGCCGATTACAGCGAACTACGTTCACACTAAAAGGGGCTTCGCTGGAGGTCGCAAAGTACCTTGACAGTGCTAGTCAAGTATATTGGGACTTCATTGTATTTGTGTGTGAGTGATATAATGAACTGTAAGTGGGCATTTTGTGTTTATGTTTGTATCATCCACAATTAGAACTGACGCAAACAAGGTGGTTACACATGAAGTACATGAAGAAGAAAGACAATGGAAACGCTATCTTGGGTTTCATAAAAAAAATGAAGATGCCACTATCACTGACAGCTTGGAGAATGAGAAAGCCTCTCAAAGGACATTACTGAGGTAAAACAATTTATGAGCCTTTTACTGGTGATGTAGTTAATAAATATGTTCCTTTTGAGTTCCTCAAGAAGGTAATTGAAACATACTAGAAAAGATTGGTTGTTGGAAAAAATTATGCATCACTCCAGAAGATTCAAGGACAGGGGCTAATTATCTCGTTTTGAGACTACAAGGAGCAAAACGTGACACACTCGAAACTATATCGTAGTATTTTTGATCTGCTTTCCAAGAAGCATGGGCTAATGTCATGACTGTTGATATGAGGCGGTGAGCACGCACCACAGCTAGAGGACTTGAAATGACTGATTTCAAAGCTGGACCTACCTGGGAGGCAGTCGACAATATTAAGAGTCACAAAGTTACGTAATCAGATACTTACAAACATGCTCAAGGGCTAGAAGAGATAGAGACTTCTACAACTGCATTTTGCATTAAATTCACAGACACAATAGTTCCTATTTATTCACACCACTCTAGATATCGTTATGCCATTCACAGCGACCGCACACTATCTAGTATGTGTGTGTGTGTGTGTGTGTGTGTGTGTGTGTGTGTGTGTGTGTGTGTGTGAGAGAGAGAGAGAGAGAGAGAGAGAGAGAGAGAGAGAGAGAGAGAGAGAGAGAGAGAGAAAGACGATTGACGATCTGAAATCATCCCCAGGAATATTATATTCGTAAACGATACAGCCAATTATTTCGATGGAAGGTACATTTCTTACTCCAACACTCATTGTCACCCGTGAAATAAGTGTTATATTTGGACCCATTATGCAAACGAACATGAAACGACCTCCGAACATATACATAACAGGTTCGAAATAAGGCAAAGTGGTCACGAATATTCTCGAACAAAGACATCTACATCTACAAAAATATTCTGCAAGTCACATTTAAGTGTATGGAAGAGGTCTCATCGAACAGCTTTATGATATTTATCTGCCGGCCGCGGTGGCCGAGGGGACTGAGGCGCTCCAGTCACGGTCTACACGGCCACTACGGTCGGGGGTTCGAATCCCCCCTCGGGCATGGATATTTGTGCCGTCCTTAGTGTTAGCTAGTTCATAAGTAGTTTGTAAGTTTAGGGACTGATGACCCCGTAGTTAAGTCCCATAGACTCTACAAACATTTGAACATTTTTGATATTTATCTGTAGTTCTATTCTTCAATATCTCGCGGGGAAAAGGAACTCCTAAATCTTTCCGTTTTCGATCTGATTTTTCTTATTTTATTTTGATGATCATGTCTTCCTATGTAGGTGGGTCCTAACAAAATATGTTCTCATTCGGAACAAGGCGCCCCCTGAGTTGCAACAAGGTAGCAGTAGGGAAAACGCAACAGGGAATGAAAATATCAATGTAGTAGTAGTGAACTGCAGGAGCATCTATAGAAAGGTCCCAGAACTGCTCTCATTAATAAAAGGTCACAATGCTGACATAGTACTAGGGACGGAAAGTTGGCTGAAACCAGATGTAAACAGTAATGAGATTCTATTCACGTTGGAATGTATACCGCAGAGACAGGCTGCACAGTGGAGGGGGTGGCGTGTTTATAGCGATAAAAAGTGCACTAGTATTGAAGGAAATAGACGGAGATCCGAAGTGTGAAATAATTTGGGTGAAGGTCACGGTTAAAGCAGGCTCGAACATGGTAATTGGATGTTTCTATAGGCCTCCTGGCTTAGCAGCTGTTGCCGCAGAACACCTGAAGGAAAATTTGGAAAATATTTCGAGTAAATTTCCCGATCATGTTATAGTTTTGGGAGGTGGTTTTAATTTATTGGATATAAACTGGGAGACCCAAACATTTAATACGGGTGGCAGGGACAAAGAGTCCAGTGAAATTGTTTTGAGTGCATTATCTGAAAATTATCTTGAGCAGTTAAACACAGAAGTGACTCGTGGCGACAACATATTAGACCTTCTGGTGACAAACAGACCCGAACTATTGGAAGCAGTTAACGCAGAACAGGAAATCAGCGATCATAAAGTGCTTACAGCATCGATGATGTCAGCCATAAATAGAAATATTAAAAAATGTTGGAAGATTTTTCTGTTCGGAAAAAGTGACAAAAAGCGAATTTCAGAATACTCGACGGCTCAACGCAGAAGTTTTATCCCAAGTACAGACAGTATTGAGGAACAGTGGTCAAAGTACAAAGCCATCGTACAATATGCATTAGATTAGTATTGCGAGCGTGAAGGTCGGGATGAGAGTTTGAAATAGGGAAAGATTAATTTTTAAAACTCACAACCACCAACTGCGAACCAAATTCCTAAACATGCAAAAACACTGGAACTGTGAGTGCGACTGTTTGACTCGTTTTCTAGGGGATGATGTCACACGTTCGCAGCTTTCCTTCCCTGCATATGATTAACAAAACAAATTCATAATAAAATCAAGTTAATGAGAGAAAAGGGTACACTAACTACTATTTTTGAAAACACGTGAAAGTTCACTTTACGTTGTTTATTTCACAAATCACAGTCACTTTAATTCAATGCGATGCACACCTTGTTGCACCGGCTAAATATTCACAAACACACAGTAGCACTCGATTTAACTTGGTGCAGTCTACGACGAGCAACCACACGTGGCGATTGCCACAGACAAATCTAAAGTCACCACCTCTAGATCCACATGCCGACTGATGCAGAGCGACGCCGCCCGGCCAGCTACCCCACGTGCTCTCTACCTCGTCACTTCCTGCCCACGCGCGCACGCGCGCCAAAAGCTCAACTGCCGGGTTTTTTTTCCCTACGTTATCAACTTCCCAATGTGAGCTGTTCTAACCGATTTGCCAACGTACAGCGTTCAGCCAATACATTTCTAAAACTTTACTTAAAATCAAAATAATTACACTACACATTAAACAAATATTTTCTTACGTTTTTATATTAGTATAAATATCCTTTGTACTGTTTATCATAATCGTGCAATTTCTTATACCACAGATAAGTGATTTAACTGAATACTTCAAGATAAAATACACAAGATTAATTGAAAATAAAATGAGAAATAGTTAATATATTATTTTTATAAACAAACATTGCCATGCTAGTTGTGTAACTGTCTTGTCTTCGTTGGTAATTTATTACTTTTCATTGCCAATTAAACATATTACGTTAGATGTGACTATATCAGCTAATGTATTGTTTATTTATCAACAGGCTATTTTGTAATGAGGGCCTTAAAGGTTCCTAATTGCATCGTATTACTTCAAAGCCAGTAGTATTACAATATTTGTGCATTGCACTGTGCCTGGCACTCGCCATTGTCCCTCTTTCCACTCACCGGAAACGAACTGGCAAATCCTAAGTTGGAACAAGCCACCAACGTCGGCCTGCTCGTTGGCCTCCCGTAAGCTACAAGCACACAGCAAATCTCAACGTGGACAATTTCTACCTATGGCCTAACTATAAATGTTGTCACCCAACTGTGTACATACATTGCTACCATAATTAGTAAGATTCCAGTTGTGTAACATTTAGTGCATTGGGATGGTCAATGTTTGCAGTGAACTTCATACTGTTTAATTATCAAATGCTATTGATTACCGGTATTTCTATTAGGCGGTAATCTCACAATACCCCCACTTGCGGCATCCAAACCATGTGCAGGATGGCGCAAGTAGCACCAAAATTAATACATTCAAATGAGCAAAATTTTAAATTATACAATTACTGAATCGGATTGGTTCAAACACTATGCCAATTATGACCTCAACTAATGCAAAAAATAAATAAATAGATAAATACAAAATAAACAGGGCAGTGAGAAAATTTCCCAATATTTGTACCATTAAGATCACTTGTAGTGTGCGCATATTTTTAAGAAAAGAATCCTTATAACTAATTACATCCATGAATTTTAAGTGTGCCTGTTGTTTATATACAGAATTGGCACCACATTTATTGTAGTATTAACCTTTAGTCTTTAGAGGACCTTGTTCTACATGGAAAAACTAGAATTATCACTATAAAAACTTTTGACGGTGTACACTCAACTTGTTTAAAGGAAATCTCTCACCACTTTGACACTGAGAAAACCAGAGTCATCGTTGCAGCAACTCTGGTCCATGGTGTACGGTCCTATGTCTTCGTCATTTCAACCAACATGCTGTTGCAGCTTAGATTCATGGCACTGGATCAAGCGTTCTTGTTCACACACGTCATATGCACCCTACATGGAACAGGAAGAGCAGAAGGCACTCATGAGTCAACATAGACAAAAGTTTGTCTGGACACCAGGATTTGGTTGGATTTGTATCCCACCCCTCTGCCATCCCGACTTGGTGCAGTTTAAACTAATTATTGAGACATGTACAGTAACATGCAAATCAACAGAATTAAGAACTCAAAGTGGCTTTTGTTAGTCATTATCAGATCAACCCAAACCACCATGCCTGCACTCTCATCAGCCATAGCTTCAGATGAAACAGTCAAGAGAATATGTGGCCTACTTGGAGTATTACTCCATCAAATAAAAAAAGAACTGCCTGTGTCAAAAATATATCTTAAAGCTCAAATAATACTAACAAAAGAATGTTATCATAGAGAATTTTCTCTTCTATCATAATGACACCTACAAACATAAATACAAATCCTACCCCCTCGCACCAAAAAAAAAAAAAAAAAAAAAAAAAATTATTTTTGCTGGTGTGAGATTTAAATTTGGATCCCTGTCATCAGCCTCATGTGCTTTCCACAGTACTCCCCACAATAAAATATCTAAGTTTAAAGTCTAATTTCAAAATTAGTTTCTCACAAAACATCTACATTTTTTAAATAAAGTATCACTAAACCCTATTGATACTCAGGCTAGACAGAAAAATAGTTCTCGTCAACTGTTGTTGCAGAAATTGTTCAGTCAACAGTTGAGCACCATTAAAGAAACCAAAATGTGTTATCAGAAACAGTTTAATATAACAATGCAGAGCATTCCATATTAGACACGTTACCTACCAAACACTCAAAGAGCCAGACATTAAAGAGCAAACACTTCCTCTCATTGAAACATTTCTCAATCCAACCCACCTTTAGCCAAAACAGCCACAACAAACATACATTCCTCACTTCTGACCCATATGGTCAGTCACACCCACATATGCAACACTGTCAGCTGACATTTTCATCACAATTTATCTAAACCACAGACCCCACTGCCTGCATCAATGTCCACCACTTTCTCATTCTCCGAGTCACCCCACAACTCACACCACATATCCAGCCCTGCTCACATATACACACACAAACAGTACACTCCCACTTCCTCTATCCTTTAGTGTTGGCATACATACATACATATTTACCACTGCAAACCTGATACAAGCACATGTTTTAACACAAACACCAAAAGAAAACATTTACAAAGAACACTTGTAAACTTGACCCCAATGCTTAAATCTAAACACACAAGTACATACTAACACAGACCACAGAATAAATATACACAAATTCTTAACCTACTATCTACAATGCATTGAATCTCATACTTCATGATTTACACTGGTTTATGGCAGTTACTTGTGTAAACATGCCATTAAATCTTTATCACTTACAACATTTTTGAATTTCACCCTCTTCATGCATCCCTCCAGACTTAATTTTAACACTTTATCTCTATACTTCAACTGAGCTTCATATTTGCACGGGAAATCACTTCCTAACATTAGATTTAAACAAAGTCCCTTTATGACTAATAAATCTTGAATAAACAGTTCCTCCTCAATGATTACTTCAAATTCTGGGTTCCCTTTCATATAGTCTGGTTCGTTCAAGAATTCATTTTGTATCTTAGCTTGCTTGGCCTTCCCCCAATACTTATTTAAAAACAACTTTTCAAACGCCTCAAAAGTTACAAATTTATCAGCACACTAATTTGCCCAAGTTTGAGCAGAACAGTCAAGCATTCTCTTTGCTAACTTCATTTTACACTGGTCTGACATACCAGGCACAAATTGGTCCTTGCATGCAGCCAAAAAATCTACTGGATGATAATTACCCACTCCTGAAAACTTTCTGCCATTAGGTGTCTGCACCATTGACCAATTAGTGTTTCCTGATGCAGTACACAATTCTAGACTATTTATTCTAGTGTTCACCTTCTCAATCTCAGTATTGTTTACTGTCACTACTTGTTCTATCTTTTTCCTAAAGTTACATTCTGTATTCTCTAATTTTCCTGACAACAAAGTTTTTGTTTCCTCAGTACCTGCAACCATCCTCTTTTCAACCTCAGCCAATGCCTGCATAGTGCCCTCATTCCTGTGATCACATATCTGTTTCGCAGCATCTAACTTGCCTCCTACCTCAGTCTCAATAGCAGCAATTCTGGCATGTATCTCCTTTTCCGTATTTTCAAACCGTTCTGTTAGACTTCCTATCTTTTTTCAATGTCTGTGATTATTTCTGCCTTTAATGCAAACATTGAATTTTGTAGTGCCCCAATGTCTGCCTTAAACTCTGCTTTCAATTCTGATTTTACAGCTTCTATTTCTGATTTTACAGTTTCTACTTCTGATCTTAAATTTGATTCTAAATGTAAGTTTGAATTTTCTATTTTTGATTCTAAATTTGAGTTTGAATTTTCTATTTTTGATTCTAACTTTGATGCTAAATTTGAGTATGAATTTTCTATTTTTGATCCTATTTTTGATTCTAAATTTGAGCTAATACTCGCTAACATGGCTGAGAACATCTCCGGTGTCAACAACATTCCCCCAGTATTTACCCTCTCCGGACTTTCTGGTATGCTACTCTCTGAAATTACGTCGCTTGGCGACATTTTAAAAAACCTATCCATTATCGGTATTACAAGAAAGCTTGATTAACACACAAGAATTTATAGCGCCAGCTGCTTTACTTATCTTTTAATCCAGACGTTGATGCAACGAGCTGCGACGTCCCCAACGCTCGCTGCCGTCTGTTGTAGAAGCTGTGGCTGGAATATGTCCTCACTGCACGCCTTATCCTTTGTAGAATCGAAGCTGCTGGGCCCCGACGCTCCGTTGACGACTTGCGAAGTCCCCACGATCACTGCCGTCCGTTGCAGAAGATGAAATTTGAGTGCGTGGATCCCGCGCGCCGCCGCTCACTGGTGCCGGGCCGATGCGCCGTCGATCGCCTGTTACGGATGCCCGCGCCCGAACTCTGCCAGTCACCAACCGTCGTTAACCGCGCGACGCGTTTACGTATCGTCCGATTATGCTGTTTTGTCCACTATCACTGTCCTAAGCACACCCTACCTCTCTGTCCGAGCAAGACCAGTGTGAATTTATCCCGCTCGCTGCTGCCAGCCGCCACACACACTTGAAATTGTCCGTCGCGTCTGCGCACTTGTTTGCAACTGTTCGTAACTGTTCACTGTCCTATACACACCCTAATCTCTCCGTCCGAGCAAGTCCAACGTGAACTTATCCCGGACGAGCCTCCAAATGCGAGCGTGAAGGTCGGGGTGAGATTTTAAAACAGGGAAAGATTAAATTTAAAACTCACAACCACCAACTGCGAACCAAATTCCTAAACATGGAAAAACACTGGAACTGTGATTGCGACTGTTTGACTCGTTTTCTAGGGGATGATGTCACACGTTCGCAGCTTTCCTTCCCTGCATATTATTAACAAACAAATTCATAATAAAGTCAAGTTCATGAGAGAAAAGGGTGTACTAACTACTATTTTTGAAAACACGTGAAAGTTCACTTTATGTTGTTTATTTCACAATAGTTGAACCCTGTGGTTGATACGTCTGTACGTCGACACATTTACCAAATAAAGCTATAGCTCGTGAGCCCCCAGACAAAATGAATATTTGTCGCGAATTGTTTTCACACCACGTGGCTGTCTCAAACACCGTTTATGTTCATGCCTATGCGACGACACGTGTTACATTAACAAATCACAGTCACTTTAATTCAATGCGATGCACACCTTGTTGCACCGGCTAAATATTCACAAACACACAGTAGCACTCGATTTAACTTGGTGCAGTCTACGACGAGCAACCACACGTGGCGATTGCCACAGACAAATCTAAAGTCACCACCTCTAGATCCACATGCCGACTGATGCAGAGCGACGCCGCCCGGCCAGCTACCCCACGTGCTCTCTACCTCGTCACTTCCTGCTCACGCGCGCACGCGCGCCAAAAGCTCAACTGCCGGGTTTTTTTTTTCCCTACGTCATCAACTTCCCAATGTGAGCTGTTCTAACCGATTTGCCAACGTACAGCGTTCAGCCAATACATTTCTAAAACTTTACTTAAAATCAAAATAATTACACTACACATTAAACAAATATTTTCTTACGTTTTTATATTAGTATAAATATCCTTTGTACTGTTTATCATAATCGTGCAATTTCTTATACCACAGATAAGTGATTTAACTGAATACTTCAAGATAAAATACACAAGATTAATTGAAAATAAAATGAGAAATAGTTAATATATTATTTTTATAAACAAACATTGCCATGCTAGTTCTTAACTGTCTTGTCTTCGTTGGTAATTTATTACTTTTCATTGTCAATTAAACATATTACGTTACATGTGACTATATCAGCTAATGTATTGTTTATTTATCAACAGGCTATTTTGTAATGAGGGCCTTAAAGGTTCCTAACTTCATCGTATTACTTCAAATGCCAGTAGTATTACAATATTTGTGCATTGCACTGTGCCTGGCACTCGCCATTGTCCCTCTCTCCCCTCACCGGAAACGAACTGGAAAATCCTAAGTTGGAACAAGCCACCAACGTCGGCCTGCTCGCTGGCCTCTCGTCAGCTACAAGCACACAGCAAATCTCAACGTGGAGAATTTCTACCTATGGCCTAACTATAAATGTTGTCACCCAACTGTGTACATACATTGCTACCATAATTAATAAGATTCAAATTGTGTAACATTTAGTGCATTGGCATGGTCAATGTTTGCAGTGAACTTCATACTGTTTAATTATCAAATGCTATTGATTACCGGTATTTCTATTAGGTGGTAATCTCACAGTATGTACCAAGCAAGATCGTAAGAGACGGAAAGGAGCCACCATGGTACAACAACCGAAGTAGAAAACTGCTACGGAAGCAAAGGGAACTTCACTGCAAACATAAAGATAGCCAAATCCTTGTAGAAAAACAAAAATTAAATGAAGTGAAATGTAGCGTGAGGAGGGCTATGCGAGAGGCGTTTAACGAGTTCGAAAGTAAAGTTCTATGTGCTGACTTGACTGAAAATCCTAGGAAATTTTGGTCTTGTGTCAAAGCGGTAGGTGGATCAAAACAAAATCTCCAAACACTCTGTGACGAAAATGGCACTGAAACAGAGGTTGACACTCTAAAGGCTGAATTACTAAATGACTTTTTCCAAAGCTGTTTCACAGAGGAAGATTGCACTGTACGTCCTTCCCTAGATTGCCTCAAAGATCACGAAATGGAAGATATCGAAATAATTGACAGAGGGATAGAAAAACATTCAAAATCACTCAAAAGAGGAAGGGCGCAGGACCAGATGGGATACCAGTTCGTTTTTACACAGATTACGCGAAGGAACTTGCCCCCCGTCTTGCAGTGGTGTACCGTAGGTCTCTAGAAGAGCGTAGCGTTCCGAAAGATTGGAAAATGGCGCAAGTCATCCCCATTTTTAGAAGGGGCGTCGAACAGATGTGCAGAACTATAGGCCTATATCTCTAAAGTCGGCCAGTTGTAGAATTTTGGAACCTGTATTATGTTCGAGTATAATGACATTTCTTGAGACAAGAAATTTGCTCTGTAGGAATCAGCATGGGTTTCGAAAAAGGCGATTGTGTGAAATCCAGCTCGCGCTATTCGTCCACGAGACTCAGAGGGCATGTTCTCAGGTAGATGCTGTGTTTCTTGACTTTTGCAAGGCGTTTGATACTGTACCCCACAGAAGTTTAATGAACAAAGTAAGAGCATATGGACTATCAGACCAATTGTATGATTGGACTGAGGAGTCCCTAGATAACAGAAAGCAGCATGTCATTCTCAATGGAGAGATGTCTTCCGAAGTAAGAGTGATGTCAGGCGTGCCACAGGGGAGTGTCGTGGGGCCGTTGCTGTTCAAGATATATATAAATGACCTTGCGGATAACATAGGTAGCTCACTGCGGCTTTTTGCAGATGACGCTGCAAGGTTGTAACAATGGAAAATTGTGTTGAAATGCAGGAGGATCTGCATCAAATTGACACATGGTGCAGGGAATGGCAATTGAATCTCAATGTAGACAATGTGCTGCGGATACATAGAAAGAAAGATCCTGTATCATTTAGCTACTCTATAGCAGATCAGCAACTGGAAGCAGTAATTCCATAAATTATCTGGGAGTAGGCATTAGGAGTGATTTAAAATGGAACGACCATATAAAATCAATCGTCGGTAAATCAGATGTCAGACTTAGATTCATTGGAAGAATTCTAAGGAATTGCAGTCCGAAAACAAAGGAAGTAGGTTACAGTACACTTGTTCGCCCACAGCTGGAATACTGCTCACCGGTGTGGGATCCGTATCAGGTGGGATTGATAGAGGAAGTAGAAAAGATCCAACGGAGAGCACCGCGCTTCATTACAGGATCATTTGGTAATCGTGAAAGCGTTACGGAGATGATCGATAAACTCCAGTGGAAGACCCTGCAGGAGAGACGCTCTGACGCACGGTACGGGCTTTTGTCGAAGTTTGGAGAGCATACCTTTACCAAGGATTCTAGCAGTATATTGCTCCCTCCTACGTATATCTCGCGTAGAGATCATGAAGATAACATCAGAGAGATTAGAGCCCACACAGAGGCATACAGACAATATTTATTTCCGCGAACAATACGGGACTGGACTAGGAGGGAAAACCGCTACTGGTACTCAAGGTACCCTCCGCCACACACCTATCGGGTGGCTTACGGAGTATGAATGTAGATGTAGATGTAGAAGAGAAAGCTGGTGAAAGAAACTTCGCAAATAGGTCTCTTCGCAACGAATAACACCTTTTAATGATTTCCATCCCAAATCGTGATCATTTCTGTGACACTCTCCCACTCTATATTTACATTTTTGAACCAAGCTGATTTCTTATCTAAATCATTTTGCAGTTCATATTCTCGCCGAATTTACTAAGTGATAAGTGACAGCATCATCCGCAAACAGTCTAAGAGAACTGCTAAAATTCTCCCCCAAATCGTTTATAAAAATATGGAACAGTAGGGGCCCTCTAACACTTCCCTGGGAAACGTCAGATATCACTTCTGCTTAACTCGATGACTTTCCGTCAAATGTACTGTGTTCTTTTAGACAGGAAATCACGAATTCAATCACACACCTGTACCGATATTCCATTGGCACGCAATTTGCTTAGAAGACGCTTGGGAAAATCCAGAAATACGGAATCTATTTGACACCCCTTGTCGATAGTACTTATGACATTTTTCTGAATTTAGGTAAGATATCTCCATCGTGCAAAAAATGACAGCTGGCCCTTAATAGTGTGAAGTGTGAGTCAGACATATGACTATAAGCACACAGTTACATTTGAAGACGCTTGTAAGGTTGCGACCTTCCTATCGGTACTCACCAATAAGAATTGACCAATACATAAATCAGGGTAGTAAAAGATTTATGGCTCGTTGTGTCTGTTCATAGGGGTGAGCTATGTATATCATCTTCTATGCCCTAAAAAGCTACCCAAACTGTTTAAATAAGACCAATAATTGATCTGTAGTTTAGCCGGTCTATCAATATACAGATAATAATGCGAAAAATATATTTAAACAAACGTAAATTAAAGCTCTGAATAACCAACGAAATCGATTCTGAGGTGATATGCAGAAGAGATTCGCTTACGAAGTATATTTTTATAAACTGAGTTTATTATCTTTTTGGACAAGAAAATGCGGAGATGGTCCTACTTTATACATCGGTAAATAACTGAATATTTCCCCAACTATTGTTCATGATAGGCACAATAAGTATCACATGCACTCGAGAGTAAAAGTTCCAAATTATCACTTGTAAATTAATGAAGCCATCGAACATTGCAGTTCCAAATTAATCCGCGATTAATTACAGTATTTGTTATAAAACACAGTTTGTTATCACCCGACTACATGGTTGCTGAATTATCACTATTCCACAGCCTTACTACCGTCTATAGTTTACCACTTTTCAACCAGAGACTTAGTTCTACAGTCACAGCCCCGTAAATTTTCTAAGTCCTCACATTGGTCTCTCTTCAAATCACAAGTTCGTTACGCTGCTTCAGACCGCCCAGCGTCACAACCTTTCGCCACCACGTCCAAATTACGAATCCCTTCCCAAGCGTTCGAAAGCGTGCTCTACCTGCTCCCAAAATTGTATCCTTCCGTGCATCATAACGCCTCATCTTTACAATACAATTTCCAAAACGTTCAAATGTTTGTAAATCTATCGGACCAAACTTCGTGGACATCAGTCTGTAGCTTACAAAGTACTTAAACCTAGGTAAACTAACCTAAGGACAACATACAATTTCCCTTCCAAATTATTATACATTTGAATATCACATAACTAATTGCTTTGACCACCTCCCTACAAATGTTGTTTACATTTAACAAACGAATATATATTTAAAAATACTAAAATCGGTTCTGACTGAAGCTCTTTGCTCAGGTAGTTTTAAGCGTGGCGTCTGACAGTTCAATTATACTGCCGCCGTCGAAATATAGTTACAAAATTAATATTTAATTTATCATGGCTTTTTATGCAAATACATTCACTTCTTCTCCACACACACACACACACACACACACACACACACACACACATATTATCTGCTGCATATATACTATTTTTAGTCAGCCATTAAATATTTAAGAGGCAGTCTACAACGTAAAACGAACGTTACTAAGAATAATATTAAATATAATAAAATACATATATAAATGTAATGCGCTTTGCTGGATTCATGTTTTGTGTTTCTGTGGTGGAATCTATGTTCTGACACAACAATATTACTACCGCAACGAAAAGCAGAACAAGAGAGTAAAACAAAGTTTATTGAAAGAATACGGAAATAACGTGCTGCGTCTTTTAAGATATGTAGCGTGGTGCAGTGCTGCCCATTTGCTTCGTAAACTGTTCCCGATAAACACTACGAATCAATAATTGTAAATACAAGTTTGAACTGAAAGGTAGTTTCTGTTGTAAATTTTTATATTTATTTCTTTTTAAAGCGTTTCGCGCTTTTGGCACATCATCAGAACACTGTAATAGGGAAAATATACAAATATGTCAGTTTCATGCCGCTGACCTATCCATTACAATATCAGGAAACAATGAATTGGGGGCGTGAACATACCTTAGAAAAAGCTCGATGGCGTAGTTGTTGTGTGCTTTTACACCAACTAATGCCATCGAGCTGTTTCTGAGGTATGTTCACGCCACCAATTCATTGTTTCCTGATATTGTAGTGAATAGGTCCGCGGCATGAAACTGACATATTTGTATATTTTCCCTGTTACAGTGTTCTGATGATGCACCAAAAGCGCGAAACGCTTTAAAAAGAAATAAATATAATAATTTACAACAGAGACTACATTTATATTCAAATGTGGATTCGCTGTTGCTACACCAGGCCAATGAACTTTGGAGTAACGTATACATAAATACGGTTCTTATAATACTATTATTATAGTACTGAAATTTATCAGCTTTTTATCAGTAAGGGATATTGAAATTGTAATTGTATGGCGTTTGATTCTCCCAAGTCTCCTGAATCCATTCATACAATTATATTTGCGTTATAATCATTTCCTGATTTTATATGGATTATTAAAATAATGTGTGTGGCTATATTGTATTTCAATTGTAATCTGGGATAGCCAACCTCGCTAATCCAAGACCGCCGTTTCCTGTTGCCGAGGAGAGTACGGTTTTCCTAACGACCTGTATGCCATTCACTAGCACCAAACTGTTAGCCGGCTGTCTGGGGAACCCAACAGCTTGCCAAAACTTGTTTTTCACATGGAAACAATCCCCCCTTTATCTGTAATGTCACACACCTCGGCCGCGGCCGAGCGCATTGAGGCGCTGTGCTATGATGCGCGAGGCCATTCCCCATCGGGGGTTCGAATCCCTGTTTGAGCTGTCTTTACTATAAGCTAGTTCATAAGTAGTTTGCAAGTTTAGGGACTGACGACCCCGCAGTTATGTCCCATAAGCCTTACAAACATTTGAACACACCTCCACTTGATATGATACATTTGCCTGCCAAATTATCATATCAAGTAGCACCAAAATTTTTGACCATTTACTCTTAAATTAAAATAACATTAAAATTATTACCAACTATTGTGCCAGAACAAAGTGTATAAAACAGTAGTGGCGTATGAACCAGCGTACCATTTGCGCGTCATGAATAAGATTTAAATCTAAAGTAACATAAATTATAAATTTTATGGCATATTAATTAAATGCCCAGAGAATGTGTCCCTATGGTGCGAAGCACATTAATTTCATATTAGACTAAAATTTTCACTCGGAAAATAATATCACTTTAACGCGCCCTTGCACTTTATAGTTCCGACGTTATGGTTCTACCGTCCGCAGCACTGTCACCAACTGTCCGCCAGCGTCGTACCTTGTCGGAATCTGTGTAACTCTGCAGACGATTCCCCTGGACGGAATGAAAACACCTGTCGAAATTCGACTACGGTATTGTTGCCAATATATATAAACGCAACCGAATCCCCAATGTTCCAGCTTTGAACGCCTTCCCCCAGTGGAGTCATACACACTCTTCAAAAGCAATAAAATAAAACATTATCAACGTACAAAATAATCATCCTTGCTTCTACCATCAGTCTGTCCTTGTTCGCACAAAAAAACATGTCCACACTATAGTGTGGTAATTTTGGTTTTTGCAATACTAGTCTCCCCCATTGCCGACTGATGAAAAGAAACAAGAAACTCAAAGCAACAAACCTTTACTTCCCTTGAAGTATGGGTTGGGGGTTTGGGTTTGCGAGCTTACACACGAAATTTCCAAAAACAAACTAGCTAAAAACACACTATTCTGTGCAGGGTGATAAAATTATACACAATTTCCTCAGTTATTTCCTTCAGTTGGCTGAGCCTCCAGTGCTACATTACGAAAAAAAAAAAAAAAAAAAAAAAAAAAAACATAAATCAGCCATTCACAGCCTGTGTTATCTTGGGGCTCCGTGAAGTGGGGCTGTAGATCCTGTTTTATTATACAAACTGGCTGCGCCGTGCCTAGGGGCCAGCCACACCTGCTACAATGTCCCCAAAATGTTTAGCTTTAAATAAATGCAGGCAGGAACAAAAATAAAATAAAAAATGCACAAACGACACATTCACTTTTAACTTAATTGGTGTTTATTCCACCTAATATCCATCAGTGAATATTTGTTAGACCTAACTTCAGAGTAATGCTGAGTTCCTTAAGGCTGCCACACCAAAAAATAGAAACTGGACTGAATAGTTTCTAAATCGCACACTCGCTAAATAAAAATTAAAGTCTAGCAACAATTCAGAGAAACTAATTTCCGCTGTAAGAGAATATAGTTAGAGTCCACGGAGCACACTGAAGACTTTTACAAAGTCCCACAGACGCAGAATAAAATCAAAATTCTCGAAGCACCACAGAACAAATATTTCCAAGTTCCACACTAGAACACTTCGCTGAAATTTTACAAATCCTCAAGTGACTCCACAGTCGCCCATAGTAACGACACGTCTTGTCTGTCAAATCGACACAAACAGAGTGCCCCTAACAAGCCAAATAGACCGCTGCAAGTACATTCGCTGGCTTACTCTGAAGTCAAATCAGCATCTTCTTGTTGTTGTGGTCTTCAGTCAGGAGACTGGTTTGATGCAGCTCTCCACAATACCCTATCCTGAGCAAGCCTCTTCAACTCCACGTAAGAACGGCAACCTACATCTGTCTGAATCTGCTTACTGTATCCATCTCTTGGTCTTCCCCTGCGGTTTTTACCCCAAACCCTTCCCTCCAATACTAAATTCACGATACCTTGATGTCTAAGAATATGTCCTACCAATCGATCCCTTCTTTAGTCAAGGTATGCCAGAAATTCCTTTCCTCCCCAATTATGTTCAGTACCTCCTCATTAGTTACGCGATCCACCCACCTAATCTTCACCATTCTTCTGTAGCACCACATTTCAAAAGCCTCTATCCTCTTCCTGTCCGCACTGTTTATCGTCCATGTTTCACTCCCATACATGGCAACACTCCACACAAATGCCTTCAGAAAGGACTTCCTTAGGCTTAAATCAATATTCGATGTTAACAATTTTCTCTTTTTCAAGAACGCTTACCAACCCAGTGCCATTCTGCATTTTATATCCCTCTGTCCTGCGACCATCATTTGTTATTTTAGTGCCCAAGTAACAAAACTCATCTACCTTCTTATTGTTTCGTTACCTAATCTAATTCCTTCAGCATCATATGATTTTCTTAGACTGCACTCCATTACCATTGTTTTACTCTTGTTAATGTTCATCTTATATGCAACTTTCAGCACACTGTCCATCCCGTTCAACTGCTCTTCCAGGTCCTTTGCTGTCTCTGACAGAATTACTATGTTGTCGGCAAAACACAATGTTTTTAATTATTCACCCTGAACTTTAGTTCCTTCTCCAAATTTGTCTCTGTTTTCCTTTATAGCTTGCACAATGTACAAATTTAATAACATTGGAGGAAGGCTACAAGCATGTCTTACTCCCTTCCCTACCACTACATCCCTTTCATGCCCTTCAACTTTGACAACCGCTGTCTGGTTTTGGTACAAGTTGTAAATAATCTTACGCTCCCTATATTTTTCTCCTGCTTCCAACAGCATCTTATTTTCACAAAATTACCTCTTTTACCTAAAATACAAATAAAATAAACACATGTGTTGATAGTATCTAACGGAAATTTTCCGCTGAAACAGAATATGGTGTCAAAATATTGTACATATCGAGATCAAAAAATTAACTTTTCTACTTTTGCTTTTTCAGTATTTAAACGTAGATTATTCACTGTACTATTCAACCTGTGGTTTCATTAGCTACTTACTTAAGTTTGGTTTACCGTACTGCCGCTAATACTAGAGATATTATTATTTAAATAAATGCATCTTTAACCATCAGCTATATATTAAAATCCTTAAAATCGACTAGTTTCGGTCCAGGACCATTATCATATATAAAAAGGTATTAAAACAGGTTAGTCAAAAGCATTAAATGAAATAGATCTGGCTGAAAACAGCTGGAGTCACTTTGAATAAAATTACAAATGTCATACTAGATTATCATAGTCAAAACAAACATAAAATGCGAGAATGGACTCTTTGTTTTGCCTGTGATAATCTAGTATGACACTTGTAATTTTATTCAAAGTGATTCCAGCTGTTTTCAGCCAGATCTATTTTATTTAATGCTTTTGAGTAACCTGTTTTAATACCTTTTTATCTATGATGATGGTCCTGGACAGAAACTAGTCGACTTGAAGGATGTTAATAAACAGCTGATGGTTAAGTAGGCATTTTATTAAATATATGACGGCTGTTTTTTGTTGTTAAAAAAAGTCCAGCGTTTATACCTGGAAACCATGTTACTGGCCTCTAATTCAGATTTACTGAATTTGGTCAAAGAACTAAATATACTTCTTAATAGTACTTATTTAGATCTATCATTTGACGCCTTGTACGTAATATTTGGTTTTCAAGATATATCGTTTACAGAATTACAAAATAACTATGATTTATGATCTACTATGACTCAGAAACTATTAAAGTGAAAGGAGACGCGTTTATATATCCACAACAGTCTTTAAAATGAGCCTAAGTGCTCCTTTGTACCATATTTGGATCAACAGTTATTAATTTTTAAGTAGTTTTTTACATATTTGATCAAAGCGAAACGAGCGCTCTTCTGCTTTCTGTAACCGCTCGGCTTTTCCCAGCTTTTCCCAGTAGGCTACTTGTCGACATAGACTCACGATTTTCGCGCGTGTGCGCATTTTGTGACAGAGTTGCTGACTTCATGTGTCTCCACAAAGCTGTCCCCATACCGGGTGGGTTGCTTGGTTGGGGTCTAAACTGCTAAGTTCATCATTCCCCCGGTGAGGATGGAAGGGTTGAGGATAGTAAAGGAGGGGAGGGGAAAGGAAATGCAGTCCGGAAAGTAAAGAAGAGAGGAAGACTGCATTAGCTCTAGGCCCCTTGCTCGCCACGCATGAACTCACGAAAGACCCCTGGGGGACAACTTCCTCGAGGTCGGTTTCTATTAGTTTGTCTATTCTCCTGTAAAGAATTCGTGTTAGTATTTTGCAACCATCACTTATTTTCACATTTGTCTGCTCTTGCTTTTTTGCAATTGGGATAATTATATTCTTCTTAAAGTCTCATACATCTTGCACAACTGGCTCTTCCAACGATGTCAGCAACTCAAAGAACATATCATCCGCTCTAGTGGCCTTGTTACTACTCAAATCTTTCCGTCTTCCTGTATCGTGTCTCCTATCTCATCTTCGTCTAAATCCTCTCCAATTTCTACAATACTTCCTACATTTACCATGTGCAGGCCCTCTATATATTCCTTCCACCTTTCAGCTTTCCCTTCCTTGTTTAGTACTGGGTATCAATCTCAGCTCTTGTTATTCATACAGCCGCTTTTCGTGTCTCCAAATGTCTCTTTTATTTTCATGTAGGCGGTATCTAGCGTTCCCCTAGTCAGACATTCATCTACAGACTTGCATTGTCCTCTAGCCACTCCTGCTTAGTCTGTACTTCCTGTTAACCTCATTTTAACCGTCTGTACTCTCTCTTACGCGCTTCATTTGCTGCGCTTTTATATCTTCTCATTTCATCACTTACGTTCAGTTTCCCTTGTTTTCCAAGGATTTCTATTAGGCCTTGTCGTCTTGTCTATGTCGCCCTGTGCATCCTTTACTACTTTATCTCTCAAAGCTATCCATTCCATTCTTACTGTATTAATTTACTCCATTTTGGTCAAACCTTGCATAATGTATTCTTTGAAACTCTCAACAATCTCAGCTTTCTTCAGATCATCCAGGTTTCATCTGATTAGTTTCTACCTTTTTTGTAGTTTCGTAAGTCTTAAGATCCCCTAGACATGTCTTACAGTTTATAACCTAGTTCTGAAATGTGTACCTTACCATTATAAAGTCACTTTAGTACCTTCCGGTGTCTCCTGGTCTCTTCTACGTATACAAGTATATGGATTGGGTAACTAACAAAGATTTCCAAATGTTAAATAACAATTTAAAACATTCGAAATATTTTGTGTTGGAACCAAATTGAGTAGGTCTATTATTTGTTGAGTGTCTGTGATTTAGATCTTTCTATATTTTAAGAGATTATTGTGTACAATTGTAATTGTTTCTTGATATTTTTGTATATAAATTGATAATAATAACATGATACTAATTTGACAAAAGATAAATCTCAATCACAGACATACAAGAAATAATAGATTTTCTGAATTTGGTTACAACCAAAATTATTTGGAGTTTAACAACACAATATACTCCCAAATAGATGGCGTAGCTATGGGGTGTGATTTAAAACATGAAAGCCGCGGCGGAGTGGCCGAGCGCATTGAGGCGCTATACAACGATGCTCGAGGCAGTCCCAGTCGGGGGTTCGAATCCCCCCTCGGGCATGGATGTTTGTTCCGTCTTTAGTATAAGGTAGTTCATAAGTAGTTTGTGAGTTTAGGGACTGATGACCCCGCAGTTAAGTCCCAAAAGCTTTACAAACATTTGAACATTTGATTTTAAAACATGAAACAACAAATAAAACCAGAAATTAAATATTAATTAACATTTAAATATTTCAATTAGAATTGTGGACTGCACTTTGAGCGTATTTCGTGTTTTACTTATTTTCGAACTACAGTATTAAGGAAACCACCTTCATTACTTTTGATGTATGCGGTACGAAGGCACATCTTTATGTTGTAACAGAAGTTTTCATTTTTCAGAATTAATTAGTGGTGGTTAGGTATTTTGCTAGTTTTCAATCATGACAGAAATTCCAGAAGTTTCATATCAGCGCACACTCCGCTGTAAAGTGAAAATTTCATTCTGGAACATCCCTTAGGCTGTGGCTAAGACATGTCTCCACCATATCCTTTCTTCCAGGAGTGCTAGTCTTGCATGTTTCGCAAGAGTGCTTCTGTGAAGTTTGGAAAGTAGGAGGCGAGGTACTGGCGGAAGTAAAGTTGTGAGGCGGCATCGTGACTCATTTCGGGATAGCTCAATCGGTAGAGCGCTTGCCCGCGAAAGGCAAAGGTCCCAGATTCGAGACCTGGTTCCGGCACTTAATTTTAATCTGCCAGGAAGTTTCATGACAGAAATTGATCTACAAAGTTACGTTCGCGCAGCCGCATAAATTTGATCCTTCCAATATAACTTCCAGGCATCTTGAGAGTGAGCTCATCGACTGACTTCGTCCTTTAAAATCCGCGCACCGCGCTACTACGCATGTGGTTACAGATATATAGTCGGCAGGGGCGTTCGTGGCTTCGCAGCCGCTTCTCGCAGAGATGTCGATGTATTACTGTCAGCTGTGCTGTGCCGAAGTTTTGTAAGTTTGTTAAAGGTTGGATTATCGTTTATCTCTTATCATTAAATTCATCCCCAAACGAATTTCAGTGGCTTCTTTCACCACTGAGTCCTATAAAGATGTAGTGGTGGATAAAATGCCGAATTTTCATACGTCATTGAGAGACCAGTGTCAGTACAGTGATACATCACCACCGATTTAAATCTCTGGCTTTCTTGCCATGTGTGTGTAGCCTCCCCCACCAAAGACGGCAGCACTCTTGGGTTCTATTTAAAGATAATGTTGTGCTACGGAAGGCTATAGTTTATAAGATCACCTTTGAGTGTGATCTTTCATACATCGGACAGACAGTAAAACATGCACGGAACACTGCAAGTACAGCCGACTCTTAAAACCAAATTAATCGGCAATGGGAGAGCACTGTATTGACACTGGCACCGTATGATGTAGGAAAACGTCGAAATTTTATCCTAGAGTTAATCTTTATTAGAGGACCCGTGCGGATACGTTAGTGTAATGACAAAAAAGTTGGAAAACATGGAAGTAAAGTTGAATGTTCACGCATAGCTTTCTTCAGAATCAATCAATGCAAGTGTTTAAAAGCGCAAATGAAAGAGCTTGATCCGCTGAGTGTTGCTGGTCAAAAAGGACTGCGTACCTTAATTAGTACAGAAGATATCGAGAAACAAACCGCTTTAAACATTCAGTGCAAGGACAGAAGGATACTGCGTTTGAATAAAAATAAAGGACGGAGACACTTAAGTTAATTCCGATACTTGATGAAAAATCAGCGAATGAATACCTTTCGCTTAAAACAAAAATGAAGGAAATCGGTCGGTTAAAAGGGGCTGACCGACTGACTTTAGTTTACAGCAAGGAAATCCCTATAAGAAACATACAGACGGAAATCGCGTTGGAGTATGGAAAAAGGAAGGCGAGAGTTATGTAAATTCTGATACTTGATGACAAATCTGTGAGTGAATACCTTTCGTTTAAAACAAAAATGAAGGAAATTGACGGTTTATAAAAGAATTGCAACCAGCCGCCCTTTTGGCCCAAAAGGCAGCTGGTTGCAATTCTTTTATAAATCGTCAATTTACGCTACAGCTGCAGTTCGTGTCCAACATGGATATCTTGGAAAAAATGAAGGAAATCCGCCGGGTAGTTTGGTCTGGCCGATGGACTTTAGTTTTCGCAGATTCTAAATCTACATTCATACTCCTCAAGCCACCCGACGGTGTGTGGCACAGGGTACTCTGAGTACCACTATCAGTTCTCCCTCCTATTCCAGTCACGTATTGTTCGTGAAAAGAAAGGTTGTCGGTATGCCTTTGGGTGGGCTCTAATCTTTCTGATTTTATCTTCATGATCTCTTCTCGAGATATACGTAGGAGGGAGCGATATACTGCTAGACTCCTCGGTAAAGGTATGTTGTCGAAACTTCGACAAAATCCCGTACCGAGCGACAGAGCGTCTCTCCTGCAGTCTTCCACTGGAGTTTATTTTAACGCTTTTACGATTACCAAATGATCCTATAACGATGCGCGCTGATCTCCGTTGGATTCTTTTTATATACAAGATGGGAGTGAATGGTGAAAGAAGTGATTGAAATGAGGTGAGTTGGGGACGAATTTAATTTATAGGGATAGCGGAGTCATCATTTATAAACCATGAAATCCGGCGCTTAAATAAAAAGCAAAATCTTAGAAAGAAGTCGCCACAGCATTGCTTATAATAATATATCGATATCAGTACGAGGATTGACCGCGCAGCCATAGACATAATTCATATGTCTTGCATTTGTTTGGTGCCGATCAACGTCTCTGGCGCCGATGTATCTGTGGCGACAAGCAAATTTCCTTAGTCTGCCCGTTTAAAAGGACGAAGCGACTGCTAGAGCGTCAACACTCTGAAGATTGCTGGAATCTATGCAGCCGCAATATCAGAAGCAGCAAAATTTATACGGCTGCATGCCCGAAACATTATGGATTAGTCATTGAGCCGAAAGAACATGAAGATAAGAGTTTTCAATTTTTATATGAAGCACATTTATATATCATCATTTGGAAAGATATTACTTCCGAACTTAATATACCATATTATGTGCCAGGATGTTTTTTACTCCTTAAAGGTGAAACTGATTAAAAACGAAATTAACTTTTTTAATTATATTGACTCCGCTAGATACCCAGAAAGTTTTCATCTAGATGGTTTATTTAAACGTCTAAATTTTCATTTCTCAGCTGGAAGAAAGCTGGATATTACCGAGAAACATACTAAACGGACGCTGTTCTGGTAACGCAACGAGAACTATGTACTTTATATAGGTTGTTACTGAATTGTGTCTTTCATGAAGTTCTAGTTTGACGAATGCAATCTGCAAGGCGTAGGCGGCATTAGGACAAATTGTCGACTACGCCTGCATACCCCCCAGGGGGCTCACGGTTCTTTCGTGAGTACGTGCGTGGCGAGCACGGGGCGCCGAGCTAATCCAGTCTTGCTTCCTTCTTTACTTCCCAGACTGCATTTCCTTTCTCCCTACCATCCTTTCGACGAGCATGGGGCTGATAACCCCAGTAGTTTAGTCTCCCTAATCCAAACAACCCAACCCAACCCAACCCAACGCCTGCATATCTATGCTACCCGCCACATCACGCTGGCCGATGGGCTGCAGTATTGCAGGCGTGATGCTTGTGGGACGTTTACAAGCACGGTTTACTCTACAGGGTGATACGGTGACTGGCATCGACGGATATTTTCACTGGTCGGTACATTACTTTGGACAGACTTAAATTTCATATGGTTCTTGTATTCCTACGAAGGGTTCTGCCGAATGTACTAAATGATATTCCCATGCTTTTTCGATGCCGTGAAGCATTTAATCACGACGAAGACAATTTGTGCTGCTGGATTGATCGCAGTGGTTGAGTCTCATGCCCACCACCATCACACCATCTTTTACAAATAGTTTTTTTCCTGTGCAGGTATCAGACTGGCCTCGTGTGCGACACACCTGTCACGTCACTGGAGAAGTTACTTGGCAGGACTGTTGCGGAAGCAGAGTGTGTTTGAGATACACCAGCTACCTTTGAGAGCAGTGGTGGAGCGGCCGAGTGGTCTAAAGCAGTTTGCTGTGCAACACGCGGTTGCTCTCCGTCGGAGGTTGGAGTCCTCCCTCGGCATGGGTGTGTGTATTTGTCTGTAGGTTAGTTTAAGTAGCTTGTAAGCCTATGGACTGATAACCACATTAGTTAAGTCCCAAAGATTTAAAAACATTTGCACTTGAATTTATCTCTGAGAGGGTGCTTCGTTTAATACAGCGTCGATGTTAGGCGTGTGTTGCTGGAACTGGACAAAACTCTGAGGATCTCCTGTAGTGGGCGTCGAATTGTAACATTAAATAACTGCAATGCCTTTTAGGAGATGGCCTTTGTGACCACCGGTTTCTCTGTGATTACTAATCCTCGTTATATGATCTATATGGCAGGCCACTTTGTAATCTTTTTTTTTATTTTTTTATTAAAAAAAATAAAAAATAAAAGAAAAGAAACGAAACAAAAATTCTTTTTCACTTTCCACTTTAAAGAGCTAACATGCAATTTCATACGGTAGGGTTTCATCAATCCTTTTGGCTATGGAGTTGTTGTTGTTATGGTCTTCAGTCCGGAGACTGGTTTGATGCAGCACTCCACCCTACTCTATCCTGACCAATCCTTTTCATCTCCTCATAAGAACGGCAACATACATCTATTTGAATCTGCTTACTATATGCGTCTCTTGGTCTTCTTCTGCAGTTCTTACCCCACACACTTACCTCCAATGCTAAATTTAGGGTTGCTCGATGTCTAAGAATGTGTCCTACCAAGCGAGTCCTTCTTTTAGTCAAGGCATATCAAAAATTCCTTTTCTCATCAATTCTGCTCAGTACCTAATCTTCAGCATTCTTCTGTAACACCACATTTCAAAAGCCTCTATCCTCTTCTTGTCCGCACTGTGTATCGTCCATGTTTCACTCCCATACAAGGCAACACTCCACACAAATGCCTTCAGAAAAGACTTCCTTATACTTAAATTAATATACGATGTTAACAAATTTCTTTTTTTCGGAAACGCTTTTCTTCCCATTGCCTCTGTACTGCGACCATCATATGTTATTTTACTGCCCAAGTAACAAAACTCATCTACCTCCTTTATTGTTTGGTTACCTAATCTAATTCCTTCAGCATCGCCTGATTTTCTTAGACTGGACTCCATTACACTTGTTTTGCTCTTGTTAATGTGCATCTTATATGCATCTTTCAGTATACTGTCCAATCCGTTCAACTGCTCTTCCAGGTCCTTTGCTGTCTCTGACAGAATTACTATGTCGTCGTGAAAACGCATGTTTTTAATTCTCCCCCCTGAAATTTAATTCCTTCTCCAAATTTCTCCTTCCTTTGTCTTATAGCTTGCTCAATTTACAAACTGAATAACATTGGAGAAAGGCTACAACCCTGGTTTTACTCCCTTCCCAACCACTGCATCCCTTTCATGCCCTTCAACTCTTACAACAGCGGTGTGGTTTTTGTAAAAGTTGTAAATAACCTTACGCCCCCTATATTTTACTCCAGATTGCTTCAGAACTTGAAAGAGTTTATTCCAGTCAACATTGTCAAAAGCCTTCTCCAAATCTACAAAAGCTAGATATGTAGGTTTGCCTTTTCTTAATCTATCTTCTAGGATAAGCCGTAAAGTGAGTATTGCCTCCCGTGTTCCTACATTTTTCCAGAACTCAAACTGATATTCCCCGAAGTCGGCTTCTACCAGCTTTTCCATCCTTCTGTAAATAATTCGTGTTAATATTTTGCAACCATGACTTATTAAACTGGTGGTTCTGTAGTTTTCACACCTGTCTGCACCTGCTTTCTTTTTAATGTGGATTATAACATTTTTCTTATAAGTCTGAGGGCACTTCGCCTGTCTCATACATTTTACACACCACGTGAAACAGTTTTGTCATGGCTGGTTCTCTCAGAGACTTCAGTAGCTCTGAGGGAATGTCATCCACTCCAGGGGCCTTATTTCGACTTAGGTCTTTGAGTGCCCACAGGTTGATTACAAGTTGTAATCTTAGTTCTCAGCGACTGTTTTAAATATTCAGAAGATGAACAGCAATCAATCGCAAATATTTTTTTACTATATAATATATAAATTTCGATCACTGTGTGACCATTATCGTCGCTTAAAATTAAATTAAAATTAGATTAAAACATACAAAACTTACGAATTTTTACACTGGAAATTTTTGTATTGAAATTAGATATGTTTTAATCGACATTTAAAGCAACGATGTCACAGTGTGAGGGAACTATACATATGCTGCGACAAAAAAATATTTGCGACTGCTTTCCATTCATCTTCTACATATTTTGATGACATTCTTTTGTACAATGAATAATTTGCTACTCAGTGAAGAATTACCCCCGTAATATGCTATATGAAATCATTGAATGTAAATAGGTATAACAAGGTGATTTAGCGAGATGTTTCTCACCGAAATTTGCAATAAACCTAATGGCATAAGTAGCTGAACTCAAACTTTTCTCCAGATCTTCAGTGTATTTATTGTAGATATAAGTTGTCCCATGTCATGTCGATCATTTGGAAATAAAGAGCTACATATCATATTTTATATATCACAAACTTTTGTTGAGTCCCACTAATGGGCCAAAGATATCTACATGAGGACAGATACTTCCAGCTACTACGGATCGGAGTGACGAACATGTTCTATCCCTCAATGGAGTAGGTAAGTTAGAAAATTTGGAAACAGAAATGGATAGCTTAAAATTAGATACGGTGGGGATTAGTGAAGTATGGTGGCAGAATGAACAGGAGATTTGCTCAGGTGAGTACAGTGTTATAAATACAAAATCAGTTGGTTGTAACACAGGAGTAGGTCTGATACTGAATATGAAAAGAGGAATGCGGATACGTTACTATGAACAGCATAGTGAGCGCATTATCGTAGCAAAGTCAGACAAGAAGCCAACACCGACCACAGTAGTACAAGTTTATATGGCAACTAGCTCTGCCGATGACGAGGAAATCGAAGAAATTTATGAGATAAAAGAAATTATTCAGACCATTAAAGAAGAAGAAAACTTAATTGTGATGGGGGACTGGAACCTGGCAGTAGGAAAGGGACGAGAGGGATATGTAGGAGGTCAATATGGACTGGGCATAAGGAATGAAAGAGGAGATCGCCTGGTAGAATTTCGTTCAGAGCCCAATTTAATCATCACAGACAGTTGGTTTAATCATCATGAAAGAAGATTATATACGTGGAAGAGACCATGAGGTTTTGGGAGGTACCAGATTGACTTTATAATGGTAAGGTTGAAACATGTCTGTACAAATTCAATAATTTTGTAATTTGATTTTGTGGAACAGACACAATTCTGTCTTTAAGATTTTGTATCATTCGTATATGTGTCAGTCTGAGAAGATTTTTGTTGTATTCCAATCATAAGCTAATGTAATAATTATTGATAATAATTGAGAAAGTTAAACTTCTTTACTTGTTTCACTTTTGTAGTTAGAAATCTAGCCGTCTTCCGTTCATCGAAAGTCATTTACTATTAAAGTCAAAACATAGTATTGACTAAGCTGAGTTTGATTAACAGATTTCTTTATTGGTGTGGCGTATTAACGATAGTAGTAATTGTTGTACAATACTGCACGCATGTGTCCAAGATACTAAGTTTCTGCAATCAGTCAGTTGCCGGGACAAATTCTCGCAGTTGCATTTTTAAAACGTGATTTGTGTTTTTTCCAGATATCTCTCGCAGTCAAATTTAGAGTGTAGTCCGCGAGCCTTATGCAGACTATGTATTGTTCTTGGTTTGTTCAAAATATCAGTTGCGCTTACAATCAGTTTAAACACACTGTTTCTTAATTAACTGTGCATGTATTAATATTAGGGCTATAACAAAACAGAATTATAGTGTTAATGAATAATAAATGTGTTCAACTAATCTTTAATGTGATTGATTGAAAAGTTAGCTACCGTGAGTGTTAACTACCATCAGTTGACAATTTTTAGTGCTGCGTTTAACATAAGATCAGTTTTGAACGAGTAGCTTTGAAACAGACCACCTTTATCTGCCTCACAATTGCCAAAACCCTGTACCGACCCTGTTTTTCCTATCAGTAGACCTGCCTTACCTTATTCCACCAAGCAACATATCTGTTTTACTTGGCGACCTTGCAAGAAGAGAAAATTAAGGAGATGGAATCTGGACAAATTGAAGGAACCAGAGGTGGTTGACAGTTTTAGAGGGAGCATTAGGCATGGATTGTCTGAAGCGGGACAAAGTAATACAGTAGAAGAAGAATGGGTAGCTCTAAGAGATAGTGTAGTGAGGGCCACAGAGGATCATATAGGCAGAAGGACATGGCCTAACACAAAACCTTGGATAACAATGGAGTTAATGAACTTAATTGATGAAAAGAGAAAATACAAAACGCATCAAGTGAAGTGGGCAAAGGGAGTACAGATGTGTAAAAACTGAGGTTGACAGGAAGTGCAGACTGGCGCAGCAGGAGTGGCTTGAGGAGAAATGTAGACCATAGAAGAATGTATAACTAGGAATAAGATAGATACCGCTTACAGGATAATAAAAGAGTCCTTTGGAGACAAGAAAAGCAGCGGTATGAATATCAATAACACAGATGGAAAACCATTACTAAATAAAGAAAGGAAAGCTGAAAGTTGGGAGGAATATATAGAAGGAAATAAACTGGGAGGCAGTGTTCCAGAAATGGAAGTCTAAGTAGAGGAAGAAGAGATAGGAGATACGATACTGCGAGACGAATTTGACAGAGCACTATAAGATTTTAGTAGAAACAAGGCCCCTGGAGTAGATGATGTTCCGTCTGAACTGCTATTATCGTTAGGAGAGCCAGTCATAAAAAAATTGTTCCCCCTGGTATGCAAGATGTATGAGACAGGGGAAATATCCTCAGTATTCAAGAAGAATATAGTGATTCTAATTCCTAAGAAATCAAGTGCAGATAAATGTGACAATTACAGAACTATCAGTTGAATAATTCATGGTTGCATAATACTAACATGAATTATTTACTGATGAATGGAAAAACTGGTGGAATCCGATCTCGGGGATGATCAGTTTGGATGTAGTAGAAATATTGGAACACGGCAGGCAATACTTACATTAACATTTATCTTAGATTAAGAAAAGGGAAACCTACGCTAGCATTTGTGGATCTAGAGAAAGGTTTAGACAATGTTGACTGAAATACACTCTTTCAGATACTGAAGGTAGCAGGAGTAAAATATAGGGAGCGAAGATTTATACTCAACTTGTACAAAAACCAGACAGCAGTAATTCTTTATTAAAATGTTACAATTTCTATAGTTTACTACAAAAGTAGTCATTTTAATTGCATTTCAGAGCTAACAAAGTTAGTAATTGACAGAATGATGAGTTGATTCAAAACTGTGTGTCAGTACTTGTATATATAAAGATATACGTAACAACTATGGACTGGAAACGAAATTTGCACCAGAATGTTGTATCATCATCGATGGAGAATGTTGTGAAGGAATTTATATGTTTTGTTTTAAAATAATATGTGACCTATAATGAGTAAAGTTAGGCAGTGGTTGTTACTTGACTGGACGTTTCCATGATACTGTGTTTGACAATATAGGTCAATGAAACTTGGGGCATGTGTAACAGAATACAGTGAGTAACTTTTATTCAGTAATGAATAAATGTAATGTAATTTTGATATATTTCATATTAATGCACATAAATGTAGTGGTAAGACTGTGATCAGTTATCTATTTAAATTATATAAATAAAGTAAATATAGCAGACATGCTGACTTAGTAAGGGAGTTTGCTAATGTGCTGAGTAAGAGAATTTGTGGAGCAAATTTGTGTCTTTGGTAGCATGAGGGCGCGCAGTCAGTTACTGTTGAAAAGCGCACGCTGCTGAGCAATCGCTACCAAGCGTTGTTAAAATATGTGGTGTAGCTTCGTATATTTCACGATGCAAGAAAGTAACTGGTGGCCAGGCAATGTTTAGTATCACATACAGGCACAGTGCAGGTTAATCAAGAGAATGTCGAGATAAGAAAAGTACTATGGACCCAAAATTATTGTTAATAAAACTTCACCAAGAAAAACTTGTTGCCAACAATTCTATGCTAATAATGTTCCACTGTAACATTACACTTGATGATTGAAGTGAGATACAGCCATTTTCTTTGTTTGGAAGTACAGTTAATCAGAGTACTAGTAGTGGACATTATCAATAAGAGATCATATTTATTGCATCAGAGAACATGATCGCATATATATATTGCTGAGCTTTAATCTCTCTAAAACTCATATCTAGTTCAAAGATTTTATTACATCTACATACATACTTCGCAATTCACCGTAATGTGCGTGGCGGAGGGTACACTGTACCACTACTAGGCATTTCCTTTCCTATTCCACTCCCAAATTGAACGAGGAAAAAAAGAATGCCGTAAGAGCCCTAATTTCTCTTATCTTGTCTTTGTGATCTTTACGCGAAATGTAAGTAGGCGGCGGCAAGATCGTACTACACTCAGCTTCAAATTCCGGCCCTCTAAATTTACTTAACAGAAATTCACGAAAAGAACGTCGTCTTTCTTCCAGCGATCCCCAATTGAGTTGCCGGAGCATTTCCGTGACACTCGCGCATTGGTCGAAACTACCGGTAACAAATCTAGCTGCTCGTCTCTGAACCGCCTCTATGTCTTCCTTTAAACTGATCTGCTGCGGGTCTCAAACACTTGAGCAATACTCAAGACGTGGTCGTACAAGCGTTTTATACGTGGTCTCCTTCCCAAAATTCTCCCAATAAACCGAAGTCGGCTGTCCGCCTTATTCACAACTGCCTTACATGTTCGTTCCATTTCATATCGCTCTGCAATGTTACGCCTAGATATTTGAACGACGCGACAGCATCAAAAAGCTCACTACTAATGCTGTATTCGAACCTTACGTGATTGTTTTTTCTACTCATGCGCATCACCTTACATTTTTCTACAATCTTCGCATCAACTAGAAATTTTATTTAAGTCATCCTGTATGCTATTACAGTCAGTTACAGACGACACCCTCCCATACACCATAGCACCATCAGCAAACAGCCGCAAATTACAACTTACTCTGTCCATCAGATCATTTATATAGATAGAAAATAATAGCGGTCCTATCACACTCCCCTGGGGCACGCCTGACGATACACCTCTGATGAACACTCGCCGTCGAGAACAACGTACTGCGTTCTATTACTTGGGAAGTCTTCCAACCAGTCACAAATCTGAGAACCTGTTCCATAAGCTCGTATCTTCGTTAGCAGTCTGCAGTGTGGCACCGCGTCGAACGCCTTTTTGAAGTCGAGAAAAACACAATCCGCCTATTGCCCTTCGTCCATGGCTCACAAGATGTCATGTGAGAAAAGGGCAAGCTAAGTTTCACATGAGAGATGTTTCCTAAACCCGTGCTGATTCAGGGAAAGAAGCGTTACCGTTTTAAGGAAATTTACTATATTCGAACTGAGAATATGCTCAAAAATTCTACAATTCTGTGGAGTCTCAGAATATGTCCCACGAACCTATCCCTTCTCTAATTCAGGATATGTCAGAAACTCCTTTCCTCACTATTTATTTTAAGTACCTCCTCATTAGCAACGTAATATACTTATCTGATCATCATTCGTTTGTAGTACCAAATATCAAAAGCTTTTATCATTATTTTGTCTGAACTCCTCATTGTCCACCTTTCAGTCCTATACAATATTACACGTCACGCAAACGCTTTCAGAAGGACTTCTATGTAATTATGCAACATAAATACTGTTCATCCAGCTGTTGACACTCCTTCGTAGTAATATGTGAAAATGTAAAGTTAAAATTAACGTAAATTTTTGCAGGAACTTTCCTGTTTAGATGTTGGGCTATCTAGAATTAGTCTATAGTTTCATTGTCTATTCTCTGTTTAGCAGTTGACACTGTTCGATAGGCCACTGATAAATTGACGATTGTGAGCCTCACTTTTAATTTATTGGTGGAATAATGTTATAATTTTTATTTGCTTATTGTTACGTAAATGAAATGATTTCTTCATCATCATCATCATCATCATCATCATTAGAGAATGAATATGCCTTTCAGTGTTTAGTTTGGAGCATAGTCCCCACTAATAAAATTCTACCATGATTCCCCATTCAATGCTAATATCGATGCCTCGTCTAATATTAAATCTTTTACTTCAAAATCCATTGTTCATCGAATCTAAGTACTTTCTCCGTGGTCTACCTCGACTCCTCTTACCCTCTACTACCGACCCCATGAGTCTCTTAGGTAACCTTGCTTCTCCCATGTGTGTAACATGACCCTATCATCTCAGCCTGTTCGCTCTAACTGCTTTATCTATGGTGTTCACTCCCAGTTTTTCTTTGATTTCCTCATTATGGACGCCGTGCTAACGATCAGTTGAAGTGCAACTCATTCGACTGAAGCCTCCTTGACGTCATTATTCGTGAATGCCAACGTACGATCATTGTCCCACCTATTAGTATCTACAATCATCCTTGCTATTTTCATATCTGTAACCTGAACATTATGAATAAGGTAACCTGTATCCATCCAGCTTTCACTCCCATACAGTAAAGTTGTTCAAAACATCGAGCAGTGCACTGCTAACTTAGGCTTGGTAATGACTTCCTTCTTGCATTAGAAAGTAGATCTTAGTAGAGCACTCACTTCAGTAGCTTTGCTACACCTTGATTCAAGTTCTTTCAGTAAGTTGCCATCCTGTGAGAAACTACATCTTAGGTACTTGAAACTGTGCACCTTTTCTTACTCCGTTCCTCCTATTTGTCACTCATTCTGTTTTTCGTGTTTGACACTGAATCTGTTTAAATCTTATTCCCACAGACATTACTTTCGTTTTGGAGATGCTGACCTTCATATGCATAAGGTAACCTGTATCCCTTACACTTCTTACTTAGCTTTTAAATATTGGCTTGCAACCTTTCAATCCAATCTGCCACTAACTCGTCTTCATATGAAAGATTTCATATTTTGTTTTCACCTATTGAAATCCCACCATGCCTGTCTACGTTTTTCAAACTGTGATCCATAAATAGTATGAACAACAGTGGTGACAGGTTACAGCATTGTCTTACCCCTGAACTATAAACTCAATTTTCCATCTACTCTAACTGCGGCCGGCCGCAGTAGCCGAGCCGTCTGCGACGCGTCAGTCACGGTCTGCACGGCCAATACGAACGGGGGTTCGAATCCCCCCTCGGGCATGGATATTTGTGCCATCCTTAGTATTAGCTAGTTTATAAGTAGTTTGTAAGTTTAGGGACTGATGACGCCGTAGTTAAGTCTCATAAGCTCTACAAACATTTGAACTCTAACTGCTCCTTGATAGTCTACGTAAAGACCTTTAATTTCCTGTAGAAGTTTGCTTCAGGTTCCATAATTTTTAGAACTGGCAATAGCTTCCTCCCAGGAACGCGGTCATAGGCCTTTTCTAGATCTATAAAACAGATACAATTCCCTATTCAATTTATAGCTCTTCTCCATAATCCGCTGCCAGATAAGGATCTGGCCCCAAAAGCCTCTAAGAAGCCTAAACCCACACTGATTTTCATCCAACTTGTCTTCAACTAATACTCGCACTCTCCTTTAAACAGTACCTGGGAATGTATTGTTCACAACGCTAACTGAAGAGATACCTCTGTAGTTGTTACAATCTTTTCTGTTTCCTTGCTAGAAAATTGGCGTAATTATTCCTTTCGTGCAGTCAGACGTAACCTGTCCCGACTCTCACGGCATTTGAATTATCCTTTGTAACCATTTGATTCCTAACTTAATTTCATGCAACCCAGCCGCTTTATTGCACTGCAGTCTATTGGCCATTCTCTCCATTTCCTAAAGTGTGATCCTGTTTCCAGTATCATTCCTATCCCACTGTACTTTACAATCTGATACTAAATTTAACCAAGTATGTGCAGTTCTTCAAAATAATCCCCCCATCTGCTCAAGGCATCCATAGCATTCACTAGCAGTTTTCCTGACCTGTCCATAACACTTGTCAATTCCTTCTTCTCTCCCTTTCGAAGACTGCTAATTACGTTACAGAAAGGTTTTCCTGTTACTTGACACCATGGTTCGGAACCCACGTTAAACTGTAGGTCCCCCTATAACTAGCTGGGTAAGTCAGTTCGAAGGTCGGAGGAAGGCAACGACATACCACCTACAAACAGGACCATGCCTAGTAAAGCACTGTGGTGTTCAATCCAATCTTCTGATTGTTGACTGCTTTACCCGCTTTTGACCCATAGTATCTAGCTTATTTCCAAAGTCTTACCATCATTTCTGCTTCGATTCTGGAAGCTTTGTTTCTTACTTCAACATAACTTTCTCAGTCTGCCTGATTTCAAGTATGGATCCATTTTTGAAATACCTTCTGTTTCGTTTTACAGGCTGCCTCGACTGCTTCTTCTTCTCTCTGCTTCTTTCTGCCTTTACACACTACTGTTCCAAGACATTCTCTAGGAGGCGCTATGCTATGATGAGCGAGGCCGTTCCCCATCAGAGGTTCGAATCCCCCCTCGGGTATGGATGTTTGTGCCGTCTTTAGTATAAGCTAGTTCATAAGTAGTTTGTAAGTTTAGGTACTGATGACCCTGCAGTTAAGTCCCATAGGCTTTACAAACATTTGAAAAGACTACATTCAACTAACTGGTACCTGTCTGAGATAATTGTTACGTATTTGTTCCTACTTTCCTTTTCCTGAAAGTTCTCCTATCTTATTCTTTTACACATGGACCTGACTTTCTGCACTTTCGTCCTCAGAAAACCAACTTTACTGCAGATTAAATAATGAGTGTGGTTCATGGTGTGAGTTTGTGTTGTCATGTCCTAGTTCATCAACCATGGGCAATGAATGAGTGGTTATGTCAGTGAGACCTTCAGTTGGAATACCAATTACTTTGAAATAAGGTTGGGCATCTCAGACATACTATGATTCATGGCCACCTCTTTGATCAGATGGGACAGACTACCAATTCGCCAGGTAGTCTCTCAACAATTCGTAGTAAAACAAAATGGGACCCTGGGCATGTAAGGCTTGTGACCTGCTTCCCAGGTACTTCGATATGGCGAAGGCAACAATCAGAGTGTAGATTTCTTATAATGTTTATTTCTGATAACGTCTATACTTCTGCTGTAACTGAGTCTTCACCACTTACTTGCCTACCTAGGAGTGTTTTGATGGCTTTCTAAATTTCTGACTCGGATGAGTAATACTCCTCCAGTTGTTCTGGTGTTGTAGAAATTTCTAATTTAATATTTGTTGTAATTTGACAGCTTAAGAGTACTGCAAAAATCTTAAATTTTCGTAAATTTTTCACAGTTATTGGTGATATTTAATCTTATTGCTCAGCTTTTGCTTCCGAAATTTCACAACTCATATTTTGTACCATTTAAGTGCCTCTTTAGACTTTTGGTCAAATTCTCAGTTCTAGTATAGATGAAATTTTATTGTATTCCTATAAGACGACAGTTTCCCAGAGTTTTTATTTTATTGAATGTTTCACTATTTTTATTAAGATCTCTGCTTACTATCTTACTTGTAAGTTATTTTTCTAGCGCTTGTATGCATCCTTCATTCCATTATATGTGGCTTGTCTTCCGAGCCAATTCTGGTGTTATCTATGTTGCTTTAGCAGTTTACTTTTTGATTCCATACCAATTACTCCTTTAGCTATTTCATTATGTTCTATCAATTTTTCTGAGATTTATTTTTTACAGTTGTCTCTACTGTTCCTGATTACAATCTGGATTTCTATTTTGTAAGAAGGAATTGAATTTCACTACTTCTAGAAAAGTACATGGGTACATAACATCTGAAATATAATTTCAAAACCCTTTTGTGCTCAATTTAATAGCAAATTTCAAACTTATCTACCATATTACTGATTTACTAAAATCTGTTTGACTTCTTTTACACTTTTGAAGTATCTCTCAAAGTTTCATCTCATAAACAAAAATGTACCTATTTTTCTATACGTTCATGGTACTCAAAGAAAGAATTTTGCAGAATAACATACAAAAAATAGTGAAGTATTCTTTTTCTACAAAATTAAAGTTAATGAGGAAGTGCATGGTAAAAAGGGCTTATTAAGTTCTGATACATTATTGTATTCCAATGTCAATCCATCCCATTATTTTGGAGAGCTGACACTAATGAAATTTTTCAGTGAATTCTGCTATACACAACAGGTTGCACAATGTGCTTCTATTCTCCTCTAACGTTTGGAGTCGACATGAGTCTACTTGTCTGACTGTTCAGGTAATGTGGAAATAAACAGGATATGGAGGTAGTAGAAATTACTTAAAGCACCTAATTACAGCTACAGTTTATATACATAATTTGCAATACTATATGTACAAGGAAGTTTATATTAACATCTGTAATCCATTATATTTCTTGAACAAAGTCGTAGATTTATATTGTCAAATAGTCTTTTCTATATATTTAAAACCTGACAGAGATTGGACATGTGTCCTGCAAGAGAAGCATTGGTTTAATACCTTAAACGTAAATATATCAGCCTTAAGAAACATTCTTTGTTTTCTGACATAAACGACGAAGGCCCTAAAGCATGAAGAAATCAGTTTTGATGAATGATATATAAGCAAAGTAATATAGACACTACGTTATGGTTGAGACTGTAATCTGTGGTAATCTACAGTCTGTAAGAAAGTGATCATTTCACCATTGAAAATTTGGAGTCATGAGAGTGATAATCGTTTTCGAAATATTTGGGATACCATCATCAATATAAATATTCTTGTGCTATTCCTATATCGATACTGTGATGAATAAATAAATTGCTAATAGTACATTTTGTTAAATTTTTATGTCACTGAAATGCACTGTCATGACCATTTACGTATTATGAATCTTCGTCCACTTTTGAAAGCCAGTGTAAATACTTAGTATTCTACAAACAATTTTCTTCATTTTATTACAAGAAGTCAAACAGTGCCATAATGAAATGATGGCACATTTATTGAGGCATGTTTTTTTATCGATAAACAGATAATAAACAGTGAAATATGCTGAAAATTATTATAAATTATATCAACGAAAAGGAATTCCATCAGAGGATTTGACGATTAGTGGAATCTATTCTTAAAATACACAATATAGTTGTGTTTGCACATTTTCTTTCTTTTTCGTTTAATGTGTATTTTATGTAGACCAGAAAGGGAGAAGGCTCATATATTACTGCAACAAATAAATAACAAGCAACATTACAACAAACAAATGAATATTGAATTAATGTAACTAAACTTAGGGACTGTGGATATAAAAAAGACACCAATTTATTTACAGATACTTTATTAAACCGTATAAAAACTTATAGATTGAAAATAAATAAACATCAACTAACTTAGTCCTAAGTTCATACAAGCGTAAAATCTTTTACCAAGCTATCGGAAAACATGTGAATCACAAAATCAAATTACTCTTTTATGAAAGAAAAATTACTTTCTTTTAACTAGGTCATAATATGTTGGAGTATTAACATGTGCATCGGTATATAGTGTACATCATCTCTGCAGCTCATTTTTTTACAGTTAAGAGTTTGAATCAGCTGACTATACAAACAGCAGAAGAACCTGTCAGAAAAAGTCGTTATCTCGTGTCATACAGCGTGGTTCATTTCAAATTGTGCAATGTACACTGGCTGTTGTTTAAGTTAATTACTAAGGTTTCATATGACTATTTACAGTTGTTTTGACTGAAGTGCAAGTGGAGACTTCAGATCACAAATACAGCAGGTCACGGTGCCAGGGTCCCCAAGGCTGGAAAAAGATAAAAACTTCTGTCAGACAGTAGGCAATACAGACATAAGATCTGAAATGGTTGATAATGTGAGGGGTACGATTCTATTGGTTATCAAACTCTATTACTTCAGCACACATGAATAAGAGAACGGTGGAAATTGCATATTTTTTGGCGAAACACCCATGGAAAATTTTAGTGGTCTTTTTCACTGCAGACTATCTGTGGCTATAAGCCTTTCAATTATCGTAAAAGTATCAAAATAATTACATACAAATTTGTCATAGTATCATATAATGCACAAAACAGCTGACACAGTAGTTTCTGTATTCATGGGAAGAGTAATTTGTCGACTAAATGAGTTGTTGTGCAACACTACCATGTCGTTTATCAAATAAAACAGCTTGTGAACTGAGTAATTATATTTAAAGGCATTTCTCTTGTAGAGTGTATGTCACATTGTGCTGTCAAGAGTGAATTATTCTTTGGAAGATAAACAAGGGCTATCAAAACCCCCTTAACAAGAACAACCTAATACATAATTTAGGATTTTTTTAAATAGTGTCACAGAACATTCATGCTTTATAGTTTCCCAAGAAGCTTCACGCCGAAAGAACTATTTTTATTCCAAAATACATTTCCTACTTAGTATCTACTGCCATATACGTGATTTATGATGTCTATGGAACACTCAAACAAAGGTTGTTGAACAAAACTTTTAAATCAGCAGTTTCTGATGAGATCTTACTTTCTTTCACTTGGTGAACGATAATGATATTATTCTAGGCGTTACTTCTTGCAGTAAGATATGAAACACATTTGTTCATATTTTCGTGGGATTTACATATACTTTTAAACGTCATTATTGAAATACTACATGTAGGAATATATATAAGTTGATTACTTTAAGATGTATTGGTTTGCTTAGAATGTTGACCGTTTGCAGCAGCAAACCATAAGCTTTTACTATTGGTTTTGAGACAAGCATCATTGCAGTAATGTGTATTGTTGTTGTTGTATTTGATAGCCATCCGGTTGGTTGGATGCAGTTGTCCATGCTACTCCAGCCTGTCCAAGTCTCTTCATTTATATATATCTTATGCAACCTTCAAATATAATGTTCATGTCCTACCAGTCAGTATCAGACAGTACATATTACATGGCAATGAGACTTTTCAATAACTGTGTACTTGTATAAGAAGCATATTAAATATTAATATGTTTGAAAGATTGGTTTAAGAATATCTACCGGACCACTGACTCCGTTCAGTAAGTCAACACTTGAACTGCATTAATTAAACCGAATTGTGGAGTATTTAATATATAGCATGTGGTACTACACGTGAAATTTATGAAATTGTTCTCTGTAACAAATACATGTCAATATCATTTTGTGCAGTGTGCAACAAATGATACAGGAACATAAACATTTTTGAAAATACTTCTGTATTCATACCTCAGCATCTCTTTATAATAATTAATCCTTTACAGCTTCGTCTGTTAACAAATTGGCAATCTCATTTTGAGTATAATTCTGCAGCACCATATTTTAAAAGTTTCTTTTTTTCTGAACTATTTACTGCACATTTCACATATGTGTTTTTTCATTTCTGGTTAATAGCATCTAATAGGGATCTTAATACTTTAATTACAGATAGTGATTAAAAAGCCCTCTTCCTGAGAAATATTTTTCATGGTATTGACAGTTTCCATTTCTATTCTCTCTACCTAGGTCATCATTTATTTTACTGCCCATAACGCAAAACGCGCCTGCTACTTTCAGTGTCTCAGCCTGATTTAATTCCCTGAGAAACGTTTAATTTCGCTACACAATTTTGCATTATCCTTGTTTTGGTTTTGTTGGCGCTCTTATAAGTTTCTTTCCAAGATTCCATACATTCTATTCAATTGCTGTTCCACTTACTTTGCTGCCTATGAGAGAACTACAATGTCATGGCAAACTTCAAAGTTGTCATTGCTCCTGTTACAACTTTATTTCGTTTTCCGTTTCTCCTTCCCTTTCTTTACTGCTTCCTCAGTGTACAAATAATTCTATTTCCAAATTTTTATAATAAGTTTAGAACTTGTGTCTGGCTGAAAGCAGAGTAGTTCGTGTAGCTGTGAAATCGACCGTGTACCAAGTCCCTTAGTGGAGTAAGTAGAAGTCCTGGGTTCAATCCCCCATCTGAACATGAATTTTCAACTGTCTCATTGAATTATTTAATTCAATACCTGCAATAAGCAAATTAAAAGATTCTGATATCCATGATTGTAATAACTAGTAGTGTCAGTATTGTCTCATGTATTTTACATTCCTTTGGAAGCAAAACTGACCTTGAAGGTAAGCTTCTACAAGCGTCTCCATATTAGCATTAAATAATTCCTGTCATTATTTTGTAAACATGAATCTGTGACTTTACGGAAGTAGTGCCCATAGGGCATTACTTCCATGAGGGCTGTTAGCCGAGCATTTTGTAAGGGTTTCTGGAGGACATCTGTAGAATCCACAACGCATTAATTCAGAATAAAATAAAATAATCTACGAAGTTGTTACTGTCAACATTTAAGACATCTACAACTTCGGAATCAGTACGCACATCTCATGACTCTAAAAATAATTACAATCGTTTATGACTACTAAATCAAAATATTGAAAAATCAAGCTGAAAATAACCAACTTTTGAATCCGTCATGCCATTTCAACAAACTCTGGCTTAGTTGATAGCTTATTATCTCTAGCTAACATTTTGAAAGCGTTGCACTTGTATATATTTATTTAATGGCTGATTTCAACTGATATAAATTAAAAATGGAAGTATCAACAGATCATCATATTCTCCACAGTAACACTGAAAATGCAAACAGCATGATGTACTTTCCATGTGTCGATTTACTGTACAGTTTGCCAGTAATTTAGGTAAATATTGTGTGCCATGAGCGGACAAGTTCGTGAAAGCTGGTTTGTCTACTGATTTCTTTCACACATTATGTAATTATTGTTAACAGTCCTTTTTGTAGTAAATAATATTATATTAATAAGGAAGTGGTTTCAGATGGTCAGTTTTTACTTAAAGAAATGTCTCATGTTAAGATGTATGTGGCTTTGGAAGGAATTATGATTGACTGATGAAGTGCCAAGGGGCAGAACTGGTGGGAAGTGTGTGTCTGGTAGAGCAGGTGAGCGAAGGTGGTGCGAAAAAGGAACTTCGTGTCCAGTCTTGATAGAAGGACCCACATGGATGATAGGAGTGATTCAGTCGAGTAGAGTGCTAAGATTTGTGCTGCGAATGCTCGCTTCTCGGGACTCTAAATTTGGTGAGAACAAGAGCACCCCAGTGCAGCTGATTTGTATCTATGTTTTAACACAGGAGCTTACGAGTGTAGCAATGGTGTCTGCGAAAATTCAACTATTTGGAACTGTTGACAATTTCATATTGAGTGCTCGCAAAATATATAGAGTTTCTGTGTTTCTTAAAGTTATGATAACTTAGTTGGGGAAAAGTGCTACAAAGTCCTTATCGCAGATAAAGCAACTGTTTTACCAATTTATTCTATTTACGACTAATAATAATAGAATAAAAACTGAATCAGTTGTTTTATGTATTATTTCTTATTTGTTTCTAAAACTACAGTCTATGCATAAAATATTTTTAACTACAGGATCATAGGTAAAAGATAAAATCTGCAACTAAGGAAGTTGGTGGGCCATGAAAGCAGTCATGTAAGGTGCGACCCTAGGATAACATCTAGTCAAATTTCTAAATCAGAACATAAATAGCTCAATACGTAGGTTCTTACATCATATAGCCACACTTGTTTTAATATTAGATGTGAAAATGAGATGTATACTATAGCGTAAAGTCGCAATTGGGATTTCTCGTTCGGGATGTGAATAATATTCCTTTGAACATTTCAGTGGTAATGCTAACACATTACAGTAGTTTGTGATCCAGGTCCTGATATCTATTGCAAAATAGACGGTTTGCGTGGGGGCTCTGAGCATACGTTTCTTGCAGCAGTTGAATGCCTGAGAAGTGATAGTAATAGTTAGATGTGAGGAGGTAAATATCGACTTGAAGGATGAAAAAGAAGCTCCGAAGCAACGTGGTAATCTACAGCCAGCAGCAACAAGTAGCGGTCTTCGTTGGCAGTAGGAGAATCGACGGCTACAGCAACGGCAGTCTACGCATGTCATGGACACCGCTTCAAATTCTACAACGCGGAATCGCCAGCTACCACACTCTCAAGCAGTACACAAGTTGCAGCCAATATGACTGATAAGTAGAAACGCCGATATTGTAAACATGTTTGAATTTGCAGATTCATTGGCGGTGTTGGAGAATACAACGAGTAAACAGTCTCCCAGTCTATGTGGTTCAGAAAATCAGATGTTCAAATGTTTGTTAGGCTTATGGGACTTAATTGCGGGGTCATCAGTCCCTAAACTCACAAACTACTCATGGACTACCTTATACTGAAGACGACACAAACATTTATGCCAGAGGGGTGATTCGGAATCTCGACGGGGAACGGCCTCGCGCATCGGAACATAGCGCCTCAAAGCGCTCGGCCGCAACGCCGCGGCTCAAACAATCAGATGACCCACTTAACGGTAAGCCAAAATCAAGACGTAGTAGCGACAATGGAGAAGGTGTTAATGAGTAAGGACAGGTACTAAATGAGAGATTGAAATTGATGTTCTGGGTGATTTTAAGGAACAGATGGTACTGTGCAATATAAAGTCGAATTAAAATCGTGTGAATTCAAACTTTGATTCCGTAAATGAAAGAGTAAATTAAAATTTTGATTCGAAAATTGTAAATATAAAATCAGTTATAAATAGTGTAAATTCAAATTTTAATGCGAAAATTGAAAGTGTACATTCGAATTTTGATGCAAAATATGAAAAAATAACTTCAGAGCTAGGTAAAGTGAATTCAAACGTGAACAGTGTTGAAACTAGGGCGAAATAATTTAGAGGCGAAATAGAAGGGATGATTGAATCAAAATTAGAAATTGTTAGGACAGATATGGGCAAAGTTTCATAAGAGTTTGGCCTGGTTAACATCAGAGTCACCACATCCAAAAAGAATTTAGGGGATAAGTTGGATAAAATGCAGGAGAAAGTGGGTGGTAGCTTGGAGCATTGTGTGCACAGGCTAGATACCTTTGAGGAAGCAACTACTAATTCGGTCAATAATTTGGTGAATAGGGTGGTAGACTGTTAAAAAGGAAGTAATTAAAATATACAGGAAATTAAAGCTATAGTAAGCAATGAAAACACACAGCACGGACAGCAGATTCGAGATGTTCGTACAGAATTAAATTCAATGGCAGCAAGTCAAGCTACGACAAGGATAAGTGTTACATATATGAGTATGGGAACAAAAAGTATTTTGCTAATGACGGAAGGTCATTACTGCCTGTAAAGATGAATTTGTACAAGGAATGTCAGACAAGGATAAAATTATATTAGCAAAAGGCGTTTAGAAGATGAGGCGCAAACGTGGGCAAATTTACAGAGCGATTTATTTGGCACCTAAGAAGTATTTGAAAAGTATTTTCTGAATAAATTTTGGAGGGAAGCGAAGTAAACAGGACTCCTGAATGAGTTCCTAAATGGACCATATTATAATAATGGAAATGGGTCGATGCGTGATTTTTGTGTGTGTGAACTTGCTAAGTTGACGCATATAAATCGTCCGCTAGGAGTGTTGACTGAAATTATGACGCTCCAAAGGTGATTGCCAGAATATTTACAGAGGGGGCTTGTCCCAAGTCTTTGGCGTGACGTCGTGAGTGATGTCACGAGTGCTGGACTGCTGTGCACATCGCTCTCCATTTTTTATATAATTTTAGGATTAATATAATTATTTTAATTGTTATTTCGTGACAATATTCAATCTAGAGGTGTTCTAGTAAAGGTTCGTCAGTTATTTTAGCGTTTGTTGTGCCGTAATTGCTTTAAGTGGTGTTATTTGTGTTCGCGTGTGCGCCGGCATCGACGTCTTACTGCTTTGTTTACATCTGGTGGCGAGTGGTTCCAGCCGTAGAGGTCTCCGAAAGCTAAGTTCTAATAAGTGTTTGTGTATTGTAGTTAAATTATTAAAGTTTTAGATTTCAGGAGGTGTTATCGCGCTAGTTGTTTATTAACTTTAGTACTTTTCAACAGGTGACTTGCTGTTTTTAACGTAGTTGAGGTTGGGAAACTTTAAGTTACGGTATTTGATAACTCTTTTACTCTCACAGTGTTTAGTTGTTTTATTAGTGACGCTTGAATTTGAACTTGTTTATACAAGCAACAGTGTAAAGTTTCTGTGGTAGTGTTATTTGATCTTTTCTGATACTATTAGTTGTTGTTACTTGATTTGTAGACACTGAGGTTTGTTGATTGCTGTAGTTAAGAGGTACTTCCTACTTATTTTGTAGAAACTTAACTTCATAACGTAGACGTCTAGTTTTTTTTAACAAATTATTGTAAAATTTTACCATGAGTGAAAAGTGTGGGCTCTGTCGTAGGGTCGTGCGTAGTGGGCTGCAGTGTGGGATTTGTAGTAAGTATTTTCATGGGGGGGAGTGCAGTGGGGAAGACAGTGGGCATTGTGGTGAGGTTCTCTCCTGGAACTGTAGGATTTGCAGCAGGAATAAGTTGATAGAGGAGCAGGAGCGTTTGATCTGCGCCCTTCAGGTGCAGTTGAAAAACGCTGAAGAGGAACTAGGTAGGTTGAGGAGGGGAAGGGGGGCTGGGGAATGGGAACTGGCAGTTGGCAAGAAGGTAGCTAGGAGAAGGTACTCAGATAGCTTTACATTGCAAGTTGCAAATAGGTTTGACCAACTGTCAGAGTTGAGTGGAGATGAACCTCCTGTAGCTGTAGGTGTAGGAAGTACGCAGCAGACCTCAGCTTTTGGTAAGCCGAAATCAGTAGAGAGGTCTCTTAGGAAGAAGAAGGTTCTGCTGCTAGGTAGTTCTCATGGCAGAGGTGTTGGCCAACAGTTGCAGGAAGTACTTGGGAGTGAGTACCAGGTCACCAGCATAGTGAAGCCTAGTGCAGGGTTAGATCAGGTCACTTGTAACATAGGGGACTTATGTAGGAATTTTTCAAAAGAGGATCAGGTAGTTATAGTGGGTGGGGCCGGGAACAGTCTTGATAGGGACGGGGAATATGATATAGGTGGTGATCTGGAAAGGATAGCAACTGAAACTGATGGCACGAATGTGCATTTCGTGCAGCTGTTTCAGCGTCATGATAGGCCTTGTCTTAATACGGCTGTCAGCCGTATTAACATGGGGCTTGAGAAGGCGCTGATGACGGAGGGCATGGATCACATTGCAGTGGTGCCAGTTGAAATTATCCAAAGGTCGGATTTTACTAGGCACGGTCTGCACCTCAATAGGTATGTGAAGGGGAGGTTGGCAAAGCTCATAGGTGACAGTGTAGTAGGGGGTGGGGGTTTCACTCATGGAAAAATTCCTGTAGTAGTTGGTATTAGGGCTGCACCTTTTTAGACTGAAGACAGCTGATAGATATTCCTGCTTAAAGGAAGTCCCTCTAAGAAATGAACCACCTTTGACAAAGTCTAAGAATATAAGTAATAAGGGAATTACTGTTTTTCATCAAAATATACAGGGTATCAGAGATAAAGTTAATGAAATGCTTATTGATACTGATTCTGACATTATTGGAATTTCAAGCACTTTTTAAGTGGTGTGACAATTAAGAGACTTCCTTTGCCAGGATACAGGTTAGCTGCCTTCTACTCTAGGAGTTCTTTGCAGTGTGGGGGAGTGGCCATGTATGTAAAAAACGATTTTTCATCGGAGTCAATCGATTTTTCTAAACACTGCACAGAACAGATATTTGAATGTTGTGCAGGAGTTGTTAATGTTAATGGAACTAAACTAGTAATAGTTGTTATTTATAGATCCCCTGACTCAGATTTTAAAATGTTTCTGCCCAAGCTGGAATTGGTTCTGGGTTCACTGTATAGGAAGTATAAAAATTTAATTGTGTGTGGAGATTTCAACATTAATTGTGTAGGTGATAGCTCAAGGAAAAGTCAGCTGTTAGATCTATTTAATTCCTATAACATGATGCAAACAGTATTTTTTCCAACGAGAGTGCAAGGAAATAGCAGTTCTACCATTGACAATATTTTTGTTCATTCTTCATTATTAGAGGGGCACTCTGTCAGCAGAATAGTAAATGGCCTATCAGACCACGATGCCCAACTTTTAATTCTAAAAAGTATTTGTTCTCAAACAAATGTTAAACATAAATATCAATTACTCAGAAAAGTTAATCCAGTTGCAATTGAGACCTTTTTAAGCCTAATTAAGGAACAAGAATGGCAGGATGTTTATAGTGCTGATAATGCAGATGATAAATATAATGCTTTTCTGAACACATTTATTATGCTGTTTGAAAGTTGCTTTCCGCTAGAACGCTCAACCAGGGTGGATGACAAAGGGGATAAGAGTATCATGTAGAACTAAGCGGGAGTTGTATCAAAATGTTAGAAGCAGTCAGAATGAAGATGCAGTAGCTCATTACAAACAGTACTGTAAGGTTCTGAAAAATGTCATTAAGAATGCAAAAAGTATGTGGTACGCAAAAAGAATAGCAAACTCTCGGGATAAAATTAAAACTATCTGGTCAGTCGTGAAGGAAGTGTCTGGTCAGGAGCAGCAGGTAGAAGATATAACGTCAGTGCGTAGTAGGAATGTTTCTGTTACTGGCAAGTTAGATATATGTGCAATATTCAATAATCACTTTCTGAATATAGTAGAGGAACTAAACAAAACTCTAGTTTCTACAGGTAATCATATAACTATTTTAGAAAATGCGTTTCCGAGGCTGTTGCCTGAAATGATCCTTCATGATACTTCCATAGGTGAGATTGAGTCAATAATTAAATCACTAAAGACTAAGGACTCTTGTGGATATGATGGGGTATCTAGCAGAATTCTAAAGTACTGTTCTCCATATGTTAGCCCAGTACTAAGCCATATTTGTAATTTTTCCTTTCGGAATGGTCAGTTTCCTAACAGATTAAAGTACTCAGTAGTGAAACCGCTTTATAAAAAAGGAGAAAGGGATAATGTAGACAACTATAGACCTATTTCTATGCCATCGGTTTTTTCCAAAGTTATTGAAAAGGCTGTATATTCAAGATTAATTGATCATTTCAGGTCACATAATTTCCTGTCAAACGTACAGTTTGGTTTTAGAAGTGGTTTAACGACCGAAAACGCTATATTTTCGTTTCTCTGTGAGGCACTTGACGGGTTAAATAAGAGGCTACGGACATTAGGCGTCTTCTTTGATTTAACAAAAGCGTTTGATTGTGCTGATCACAAAATATTGTTGCAGAAGTTGGAACATTATGGAATACGGGGAGTAGCCCACAATTGGTTCACCTCTTACTTTAATAATAGACAACAGAAGGTAATTCTCCGCAGTGTAGAAAATGGCTATGACGTGCAATCCCAATGGGGCACAATTAAGTATGGGGTGCCCCAGGGGTCTGTTTTGGGACCATTGCTGTTTCTTATTTATATAAATGATATGCCTTCGAGTATAACAGGTGATTGTAAAATATTTTTGTTTGCTGATGATACCAGCTTGGTAGTGAAGGATGTTGCTCGTAATATTGACACAGTATCAAATAATGCAGTTCAAGAGATAAGTTCATGGCTAATAGAAAACAAGTTGATGTTAAATCACAGTAAAACTCAGTTTTTACAATTTCTAACACACAATTTGACGAAATCTGACATTATGATTACACATAATGGGCATGTGATAAGTGAGACTGAACAGTTCAAATTTCTAGGTGTTCATATAGACAGTAAGCTGTCATGGAAAGCCCATGTTCAGGATCTTGTTCCAAAACTAAATTCTGCTATATTTATCATTAGAACAATATCTGAGATAAGTGATTTTTCAACACGAAAAGTAGTCTATTTCGCTTACTTTCACTCACTAAAACGGATACAGGTATTAGTGAACACAGAGCTGTAGTAGCGAAATTGAATATCGAAAGTCCCAAAGTTACCAAAAATAAACGCAAAGTATATTTGTTCAGGAAAGCAGATAGAAACAAAATACATTGCTTCTTGAAAGACAGCTTCCACTCGTTTCTAACACTAAACGTAGGTGTAGACCAGATGTGGCTAAAATTCAAAGAAGTGGTATCGACAGCAATTGAAAGTTTTATACCTAATAAATTAATAAAAGAAGGAGGCGATCCCCCTTGGTACACAAAACAGGTCAGGACACTGTTGCAAAAGCAAAGGAAAAGGCATACTAAATTTAAACGAACACGAAATCCCCAGGATTTGCGATTGTACTCAGAAGCTCGAAATTTAGCGAGGATTTCAATGCGAGATGCCTACAACATTTATCACAACGAAACTCTTTCTCGTAATTTGACTGAAAACCCAAAGAGATTTTGGTCATATGTTAAATATACTCGGGGAAAGTCACAAACAATACCCTCACTACGTGATAGTAATGGCGATCCTGTCGATGACAGCGCTACTAATGCAGAGTTACTAAACTTAGCTTTTAGAAACTCATTCACTAAAGAAGACGAAACCAATATTCCAGATTTCGAATTACGAACAGATGCCGTAATGAATAACATAGAAGTAGATATCATCGGAGTAGTGCAGCAACTAAAATCACTTAATAAGAACAAGTCTTCTGGTCCGGATTGTATACCCATTAGATTTCTATCTGATTATGCTGAAGCGATAGCTCCTTACTTAACAGTCATATACAACCGCTCTCTCATAGAAGGATCTGTACCAAAAGATTGGAAAGTTGCACAGGTCACACCTATATTCAAGAAAGGCAGTAGGAGTAACCCACTAAACTACAGGCCTATTTCATTGACGTCAATTTGCAGCAGGGTTTTGGAACATATCCTGTATTCAAATATTATGAATTATCTCGAACAGAACGATCTTTTGACCCAAGGTCAACACGGATTTAGAAAATATCGTTCATGCGAAACACAACTAGCTCTATATTCACACGAAGTGATGGGTGCTATCGACAAAGGTTCGCAAATCGATACCGTATTTCTTGATTTCCAGAAAGCTTTTGACACCGTACCTCACAAACGGCTTTTAATCAAATTGCGTGGTTATGGTATATCGCCCCAAATTTGCAATTGGATAGGGGATTTCTTGTCTGAGAGGACACAGTTCGTGGTAATCGATGGTAAGGCATCGACTAAAACAGAGGTGATATCGGGCGTTCCACAAGGTAGTGTTATTGGTCCTCTGCTATTCCTTATTTACATAAACGATTTAGGGGAAAATCTAAGTAGCTCTCTTAGGTTGTTTGCAGATGACGCCGTCATTTACCGTCCAGTAAAATCATCTGAAGATCAAAACCAACTGCAGAACGATCTGAATAAGATATCAGTATGGTGTAAAAATTGGCAATTGACTCTAAATAATGAGAAGTGTGAAGTCGTCCACATGAGTACGAAAAGAAATCCGTTAAACTTTGTTTACAACATAAATCAATCAAATGTGAAGGCCGTAAACTCCACAAAATACCTAGGAATTACTATTACTTCAGACTTAAACTGGAAAGAACACGTAGATAATATCGTGGGAAAGGCGAACCAGAGACTGCGTTTTATTGGCAGAATCCTTAAAAGATGCAACAGAACTACTAAAGAAACTGCATACACTGCGCTTGTCCGTCCATTTTTGGAGTATTGCAGCCCAGTGTGGGATCCTTATCAGGTGGGCATGACGGAGGACATCGAGAGAGTCCAAAGAAGGGCAGCTCGTTTTGTATTGTCACGATACAGGGGAGACAGCGTTACGGAAATGATACAGGATCTGGGATGGGAATCATTAGAACAACGGCGCTTATCGCTGAGGCGTGGGTTACTTGCGAAACTCCAATCGCCAACATTCTCCTCCGAATGCGAAAATATATTGTTGACTCCCACTTACATAGGTAGAAATGATCATCAGAATAAAATAAGAGAAATCAGAGCTCGAACAGAGAGATTCAGGTGTTCTTTCTTCCCGCGCGCTATTCGAGAATGGAATGGGAGATAAATAGTATAATTGTGGTTCGATGAACCCTCTGCCAGGCACTTAAATGTGATTTGCAGAGTATCCCATGTAGATGTAGATGTAGATGTAGACTTATGACGTACGGCATTGTTTTTTGGGGTAACTCGCCTGATGCAAAAAGGATATTTCTCGCTCAAAAACGGGCGGTTCGAGCAATATCTGGTGTAAGTTCGCGAACGTCATGTCGACCCCTTTTCAGTAGTCTGGGAATTTTGACTCTGGCGTCACAATACGTTTTTTCTTTAATGTCGTTTGTTGTTAATAATATCAGCTTATTCCCACGAGTTAGTAGCTTTCACTCGGTGAATACTAGACAGATGTCTAATCTACATTTGCACCACACCACCTTAACACTTGTGCAGAAAGGGGTGCAGTATTCTGCGGCATCCATTTTCAATAAGCTGCCACAAGAACTAAAGAATCTCAGCACTAATCCACATGCTTTCAAATCTAAATTGAAGAGTTACCTCGTGGCTCACTCCTTTTATTCTGTCGAGGAACTCCTAGAAAAGTTAAACAATTAAGCTAATTTATTTTTTCTTTATTGATTCTTTTCACTTTGTCTTAAGATTGTCGTGTGCAAAGGACTACTTAAAATTTTTCTTTTACCATTCTTGTGTAACAATTAATGTATTGACTTGTTCCATGACCATGGAGTCTTACTCCTGAAGTGGGTCCTATGGAACAGAAAAAACAAATAAATAAATAAATAAATAAAGTCCGACAAACTTCAGAGATGAATCTTTGTATTATATTGTAAAACTGGAACAGGAGTTTAAATTCAAGCCGCCTGGGGCAAATCTAACGAAGTAAATTATTGACAGGAACTTGTGAATCACAACAGTAATTATAATAAACACCATGGTGATTATCATAATCAGTACCATCAGAAATTTAATCATGTTCATGAAGGAAATTGTAATAATAATTATCAAAATGGAAATCAAAACAAACCAAATTAACCTGAGGGACAAGTGTATCACGAAGTGAATAATCAGAATACGAAGCTGGGTAACTAAAATTTGCCCATCTCGAGTACGGGGGATTGCAGAATAAAACCGCTAGGAAGAGAACGCAGGATTTTAAAAATTCTGTGGCTGTTAAAAATTCAGCAAAGCACCACAAATGGTAAATGAAGGTGGACTGATTAAATGTGGGTTGAAAAATCACGTGTTCAGAAAAGAGGTTCAGGTTGACCGTAAAGCGATGGAGATGAACTTAATGGAGAATTCTAAGGAAGTATCACTTAGTAGCAACAATGATAGTATAGTAAGTACAAGTAATACATATAAAGGTGTGTGTAAAGGCATGTAGCTGAGAGCACGTCGCCTGGGAAAACTATTTTATAATGAATCATCGGAAGGAAGTGATGAAGTTTAAACAGCGGAGTAGGTACTTTCTTGTCAGCTTTTAATGAATTATGTGTCGGCGAATGTGGGAAATTTATTGTTGAAGGAAAAGGAAGGTGATATTATATGTGCTGAAGTTAAATAAATTGAAGTTGCTGAACTAGATACTTCTGAGGAAAGTATTTGTGCGTTTATTTCAGTTTATGGACGTGAACCAATGGCTCTAAATGAAAACATGGATTATGAATGGATGCAGAATGATGAAGAGTGTATGAATGAATTATTCAATGAAGGGGAAGAAAATGTACAGAATTTTTGGCAAGTCACAGAAAATGTATCTTTTTCTACGAAAATTTATTGCTCAATTTCACGTATTTTTGCTTTCCACAGTCACCCATGGGCACGTACCTTAATGAATTATACACCTAAATCTCCCTCATGAGTTACACCGTCCATTTATGAATACTGTATGAGAATATGCTCAGTGGTTTTTGAATTTATCGAGAATAGACAGACAGTCGAGGCAGAAGGACTTTGCTTTATAGTATGTATTTTTATAATGTGTATAGAAGATAGTATAAAAGGTGAAGTGTTTGTGATAAATGAATGTGATGTTTCCTTCAAGAGCTAAATAAACAAACATCAGAAATGGGCGTCCTGGACTCGCAAATTATCATGCTAGCGAGACGGTAGAGACATCTATTGTTGGGCCCATAAATGAATGTGACGTTGCCTTCAAGAACTGAAAAAAGGATAGCATAAATGGGTGCCCTGGGTCATAAAGGTCATGGTAGTATGATTATAGAGACATCTATCGGTTGATCCGTATTGATTCAAGATACCTTTATATGCATGTGTCAGTTGATCACGAGTAAAGGATTAATTGAGGAAAAAGGGCTGAGAGATAAAAAAAAAACCGATACACTTGACGTAATATTACACGACATTGTAATTGATTGTGCAAGCATCGTATTATGAAACTAGATAGGCTTTTTTCACATATGCGGTAAAGTTCGTAAGTCACAGAAGTCTAACAATGCCAAGTGCAGGGAGGAACAACAGAATATTGTTCTTATCTTTGTGTCTCTGCGAATTATCAGTAGCTAAAGTGTAATTGAGGAAACGAGGCTGAGGTTAGGCGCGTTTCGCTTTATTTCAAAGCATTATGTGTTTCATTTCAATATTACACGGCGTCATGTGTTGAACGTGCAAGCATCACCGTATGGAACAATAAAAGCATTTTCACATGTGTGACAAGTTCCTGAGTCACAGAACATACAGCTATTCATGAGTATTTATGGTCCATATTTCGCGGATTTTTGCTCGCAACACTCACCCACTTCCTCGCACCTTAATGAAATATATAACTAAATCATCCTCATTACACCGTCCGTTAGTGAATACCATATGAAAATCCGTTCAGTTGTTTTTAGTTTATCGTGGACAGAAAGACATGGTGTCTTTATAATATGTACAGACTTTCTATACAAATAGTTTCCATTTTAGAGTTAACGTTTACTCTGGTTTACTGCCTGAAGTTTCTTATCTTTTCTTGTTTAACCTTTTCAACTGTATTACCACAGTACTGTCAAAATAACATTTATTTGTCAAACATAGTCTGTTATACTCTGGTTTACTGCCTGAAGTTTCTTATCTTTTCTTGTTTAACCTTTTCAACTGTATTACCACAGTACTGTCAAAATAACATTTATTTGTCAAACATAGTCTGTTAAAGTCTGAAAATGGCCTTGCAAACTAAAAACCGGTTAAGAAAATAAAGACAAGACTATGGAACACACAGAAATTGTTCTTTTGATTTAGTGTATGTTGTTTTACCCAGATCGGAGAGTAGAATCACTAAGGAAAACCAACTCAACAAAAGCTTTATTTCCCCCTACGGGCACTGAAATGCCCCTTCTCCACACCCTCTCGCCAGCTTTTCTGTCACTGAAATTGTCCGTCCGCTCTTCCTACCTGCCAGAGGAAAACTCCGCCCCCGGCCACCAGGTCGGCGCTTCTGTCGCCCCCCGCCACGCCTCCTCCCAGGCCGTAGTTGTACTCCCGCCGACGGCCCCAGCTCTCGTCATGTGCCGTGTCACGGGAACCCTGAAACACGCACACACACATCACACATCGTACAGGTGTACATTCACTTCAGAACTGTGTCACCAGTCCGTTTAGAACTCTTAACATACAAACCCATAGAAAGATACAAATAGTTATTTTGCCAATTTTACACAATTTTAGCTATATAGGTACTCTACTGTGTGTAATTTCATGAGGCTTTGTGAATGGAAATTGGATATATACACCACATTCCCAGCTCTCCTTTCCTCTGTGTCCATCTTCTCGTTTCTCTATCTCATCCATATCCTCTCCATATCCTCCATATCCTCCCCATATCCTCCCCCCCCACCGCCCCATCTCCTACCCCCTCTCTTTGTCCACCGATCCTCCACATCCCCCTCTCTTTCTGTGCGTCTCCACCCCCTTCCTCTCCCTCTGCGTATTATCGGCACACACTGTCTGTACATCTTCTCCTCTCACCCCTGTACGTCTATTTCCGCCCCCTTCCGTATCTCCTTTTATAACTCTGTCTAACCTGAAGCCTTGTTTAATGTCAGATTCAAAATCTTGTATCTACAGAAGTTCTTGACTGAAAGCTTTGACATGTTGACACAACACTGCATTACGGGACTTAACTACTGGGTCATTAGTCCCTAAACTTACAAACTACTTACGAACTAACTAAGACTAAGGATGGCACAAATATCCATGCCCGAGGGGGGATTCGAACACCCGACCGTAGTGGCCGTGCAGACCTTGACTGGAGCGCCTCAGTCCCCCCGGCCACAGCGGCCGGCACAACAACACTGCATTGTTATACGTGCATGTCTTTATGTATCAAAATCGGTTAAGGATTTATGGAGATTAATGGTTTTGCACAAACGAATATTTACATTTTTATAACATTACCAATTTGATACGTACACATTACATATATATCAGATAGCCTTCCAGTGTGTGCTAAAAATGTGCTACTTCGAATTCAACATTGTGCCAAAATTTTAACGCAATATGTGAAGAACTTTTCGAAGGTTTCGCAATTTGTGGAAACGAATATTTATTTTTGAAGTTCTTGACCAAATACGTTACAATATAAGCTATCCAAATTTACCAACAAAAATATACAGGATGTGCACTCACTTTAGAAAACACAGTCCATAGCAAAAAATGTTATACCATGTCATACTGTAGAAAACTAACATCAACTATTAGTATCATCTTAATGAAATATAAAATTAATACATACTTCAAGACAAATAGAATGAGACTACAGAAACTAAAACAGAGATAGAAGGAAAAGATAAATATAAGTAATGAAGTTGTATTTTAGCTGCAAATCCAAATATAATGGGACATTAACGCTCCTCATGAGTTACAATGTAGTTGTTACCCTTGTGTCATTTCATCTTGGGGATAGGTTTGTCTTTTGCAAAGAGTCCATCCATAAAGATATGTGGTGCATTTCAGGTGGTTTTTAGTGGTATGGTCTGTTGAGTAAATTTTTCTCAGACTTGAAAGGATGAGTAAAAACTATTTCACGATTTTTCCTCTGTTTCACTGCCCACTATTCAACTGGTAATTCTATTCCCACAAGTGCAAAAACTTATCATTTTCTGAAAACTCAACTACGCCAAGATTGGTTAAAATTCTTTCTGTTACATTAGATTAAATAAAAAACTAAGTTATCATCATTGGATGTTGCATTTGAGTGTATTACCGCATGTTTGAAACATCTACAACTTTGAAAACTTTTAGGGCAGCCGTAGGACACGGACATCAGTCCTATTAGCTCATTTAACTTCACACATATCATGGGTTAGTGAGGGTACATGTGATGCAAATTCTTAGGAATATGGGTTCCAGGGGTATCGGAGCCAACACTGCGCATGAGTGTCATTGGTAATACAACGGCGCCGGACACAATGGCTAGTATTTGACACTTATCACTAGGGATGGATACTGGAACCATGCTGGGATTTCAACTGTACTACGCTGACAGGAGGCGCAGTCGTCATGAATCTATGGAGCCTTCCTGCTAGAAAGTGTGATCCAAGGCATTGGTGTTTCTGGTCCGGTCAGGGTTTAACTTCCCTAGTATGAAATAGGTCCCCTAGTTCTTGTGGAAGGTACTTTGAATGATACGCTGTATGAAGAACTGTTTGGGGACAATCTCCACCTATTTTTGGACTTCTTGATGGTTCTTTGGTGTTAAATTATAATGCGCCTCCGCATCGCTCCCATGCAGCCTTGGAATGGTTCGAGGCATGCAGGGGTGGTCCACAGACTAGTATGGCCACCACTGAGACCATATTTGAGACGCATAGACCATATCTGGGTTGACAATGAGTGCAGACTCAATGCCATGGATCCTGCACCCGCGAAGAAAAGAGTATCGACTGCCATGCTGCAAACGACTTGGTGTCAGCTGCCTACCAATAATTTGTGGTGTCACAGCCTGAGGTTATCACTGCAGTCCACCGGGTCAGAGGCCTCACACCATGTTAGGTGGCTGTATCGAGACATACGCTGTGTCGGTGCACTTGTTTATGGTGGCAAGGCGCTCCCACTACTGGTGCAGCTCAGGGAGGAGTCACCATGTACAAATATTGCACAATATAATAAGAGTATAAAGGTAAAGCAGTCAAAAATCCAAAGATTGGTTTGAACACCACAGTGCTTTACTAGGCATGGTCCTGTTTGGAGGTGGTATGCCGTTGCCTTCCTCCGACCTGACTTATCCAGCCAGTTATAGAGGGACCTACAATTTAACGTGGGTTCCGAACCACGGTGCTACTCGGTATTTTTCACATGAGCAATACTGCCAGAGGTGAACGAAGTGGAAAGTGACAGATAAAAATCCTAGGACGTGACTGGGATCGAACCCGCGACCTTAGGATTTGTAGTCTGGTACTCTACTACTGTGCAACCGAGGTTCACAATAGGAACATCTCACTCTAAAATAAACCCACTAAAGATTCCATAATATAAAAGTGGAAATGCACTTGGAAGACGAAAAAAAATTCTATCAGGGGAAAAAAAACGCGACTGAATTTAGGAAGCGATGTTTGCACTTTTATTGAGTGCAGTGACGGTGAGCAGCGTGTACGGCGGCACTCACCGCGCCCCGCCAGCCGCGGCGGAAGCTGGAGCGGTGCGCCGCCCTCCTGGCCGCCTCGGCCGCCGCCGCCCGCGCCGCCCCCGCCGCCTCCGCCGCCTTCCCTCCGTCTCCGGCTGCGGCTGCGGCGGTCCCGCCGCGAGCCAGCCACTGCTGCACCCAAGGGCCGCCTGTAAACAACCAGCATTGCGTCTTACAACGGTTCCAACGTTTACTTTGTGAACACGGGGATAAAGTTCACCGAAACAGCTAGAGGCAACAACCGAGGCCTCTGTCATAAACAAATAAGCTACGAGCAGATGAATGGAAACAGCAGACACAGCTAGTCAGTGAATGACTGAAAACGATTCGTCAGCATCTGCGAGGTAGGCAACAGCCGGGTAAGACTTTGTAGCGCTAGACAACAAACGCGATTCACTTCGCAACTCGGATTGCAGTGGGTTCGTCAGGACACGCGGCGACAGGACAGATTGCTCATGACCAGCAATAAAGAATGGTGCAGGCGATGCTCCTAACAAGGCATAGTAGGCATCCAGGCATATGAACTGATGACATGCACTTCACTCACAAACGATTCACGAAAGAACAGACACCATTTGTTGAATTAACGGACGTAATTTTATGAATTCGAAATATTCAAACATTTCGACCGTTTCAGGACATTGAAGGAAGGAAGGAAGGAAGCATAGGGTTTAACGTCCCGTCGCAGGGCATCTAGATAAATCCAATGGCAAAGATTAAAATTTGTGCTAGACCGGGATTCGAATAAATAATTGTACGAGGTATGTGCACAAAGTAAGTTCCGTTTGGTTATATAAAACAAACGAGTACAGATACAGAAAAAATATTTATTGTACAAAAATATACAACTATTAAACTACTTTTTTACATAGCTTCCGAAATTTTGTAGGCATTTGTCATAGCGTTGCAGAAGTGTCTTCGTTCTGTAATGTTTCTAACAGGTCCATTGTTAGCCTGCCCCTTTTGTGCGTTCCCATTTTCTGAGCTCTGTTTTTACTCTTTACTTTCTTGACAGTGGACTCTCAGCTAGGAACAGGGGACTGATGACCTAGCTGTTTAGTCCCCTCAAAACAACCGACAACAACAACAACAACTTCGTAGAAGGTTGCCGCCTGTGTATTCAACCATGTGGTAACATGTTCTTTCAGCTCGTCATCATCGCTGAAATGTTGACCACCATGGACAGGTTTTAGGCGTAAGAAGAATTCGCTAGGAGCGAGACTGTACGGAGGATGATCAAACACGTCCTAGTGAAATTCCCATTCGCCTTGTGAGGTCGGGCGGCAACGTGAAGGGAAGAAGAAGACTCCTTTCATCTCTTCTTACACCTAAAATCTGTCCTTGGTGGTCAACACTTCAACGATGTTGAGCTGAAAGAACATGTTTGCCACATGTTTGAATACACAGGCGGTAACCTTCTATGAAGAAGGCACACAAAAACTTGTCCGACGCTATGACAAGTGCCTACAAAATTTCGGAAGTTATGTATAAAAGTAGTTCAACAGTTGTAGATTTTTATACAATAAATATTTTTTCTGTATCTGTTCACGTTTGGTTTACATAACCAAACGAAACTTACTTTGTGGACATACATCGTATATCTGACAAAACATGCAATTGACAGTTTCAATGCAGACGCATCAATACGCTCAGTGCTTGCGGGAATCCAGTATAGGCTGCGAGCAAGTGGAATCAAATGGGCAGGGGGCACTACAATCGCAGAGAGCTACAAGATGAGAATTTGGGTTAGAAGGGAAGCGTGCCTGGATAGCCTGATTCGTTAAGGCGACCGCTGGCCCAAAGCGGGAAATCCGGTTTCGAGTCCCGATCCAGCACAAATTTTCATCTTTGCCATTGGATTTATTTCAATGTCCCGAAACGGTCGAAATGTTTAAGTATTTCGAATTCGTGTTAGATAAGAGTTGTGGCAAGATTATTCTGGCAATATTGTACGTCTCCACTAAAATATGGGGTGTAAACGAGTCAATCTTCGGTATGTAGGTGGTGCCTACGGGACTGGAGTCGACAACAGCCGCGTATGAGCCACCGAGGAGACTGTCATCTCTATGCAGAGTTCGGAAACAGGCTGCTGTATGTGCGCCGCCCGATCCACCACTGGCTCACTAAACAGGGGTCAGCATTAGCAAACGTTACTATTCGTCACTTTATGGGCAGTGACTTAGGTGACCAGGAAAATGTTAAGACTGCCGTTTCTGGCAGGGAAGTAGCATCCAGCTTCTCAGAACCAGAACTCCACGAAGCGGTGCTGGAAGACGAGATGAAGAGAGAGAGAGACGGAGCACTCCCATCCGCTATAAAAAGATCACCGAAAGGAGCAAAGTGTGATGGTCCATCCCAAGGGCCTACTAGATGACAACAGTCTCCGTTTTCCCATCTCGTCTCCAAGGATCAGGCAGAGTTCCAAACTGCAGAAGAGCCAAATGGTCCTCAGTGAGGATTCATCAGAGAATAACAGTCTCTTTCTTCACATCTCGAGTCCAAGATGACAGAGGGCCAAATAGCAGAAGAACATGATGGTCCACCTCAAGGACGTAGCAGATGCTACACTGTTACATTTGTGTAAAAGACAAAGACGTAACATAAAAGTGATATGTACGAAGGTGGTTCGGAAAATTGTACCGCGGTACTATTGCGGTCGCAGTTTCGCTATAGTATCTCTGCTTCAAGCAGAACGACAGAAGGACAGAACAGCTCCTTCAGAGCTCTGGCTGCGACGGTTTTGGCCATACGCCCCTAGCGTTTATAAACTCTCTCGGTATCTGAAAACGTTCAGTAAATAATTGAGTATGCAGGGTGTTACTGCTGCTTTGAAATGAGGAGGATGACGCAGGAGAGGCATTCGTGAGAACCATATCAAACTTTTTATAATGTATAGGACTCAAACGTTTTTATAAGTTTGGCTGGCTTCAATTCATATAGAGCAAAAGGGTATTAATTTTGTAAGTACTGTCAAATAATTACCTGACCTATTTGATAACCTATTTACTTGTTATTATGTGTACACAACATGTTTAATTTATGTTGATAGGCATTCGGTGATGCTAGTTGCTACGACAAAAATTGGTAAAAAAAAAAAAAAAAAAAAAAAAAAAAAAAAAAAAAAAAAAAGCGAAAGAGTTCCAAGCAGGTCAAAATGGGGCCTTCTCAGTGGCGGGCTGGTTCCTTCGGAGAATGAATGAAAGTGCCCTTTAACTTTCTAAATAAGTTCGTTCTCGTAACTAATCACAGTTCTCGTAATTATTCGAATCAGATTACAGTCTGCATCACACATACACGTTCAAATGATATATATCGATAGTAATAACTGATTTCGATATGTCAGACTGATCGCAAACTATTATGCGATGTTGAATCTCGCGTATAATTTTTAATAGTTGCATTAAATAGTTAACTTCATACACGGTTTTAGGTCCGTTATATTAAAACACGAGAGAAATAAATAAACATGAGAGAAAAACTAACTTTAACAATACCGAATCTTTAGTTTTATATGGATACACAGAGAAAGTACCCTTGGCCGTATTCGCCTTCCATGCTGATATCCCCCGTAATTACTTTGACCTAAACTTAATATTATATTCATAATAAATTTTAAATTTTGTAGTCCCTGTTATGAAAATTCTCCGGAAAATTACAAACTCTTCTTGGAATGCTGAGCCAGAGGTAATGAGAATCACAGTAGTAACAGCTTGTTTCTCAGCAGGCGAATATGCGAGCAGTGTCTGGTACAAATCAGCCCACGCTGAACGGGTCGACGTTGCTCTGGACGAGACCTGTCACTGGATGCCTGAAACCTACGCCAACCGACAAGCTATACCAACTCGCTAGTATTGCACCTGCTGCTGTGCGTAGGAAAGCCGCAGTCTACAACAAAAGAGCGAGAGCCGAGTTGTCTGAGTGCCACCTCCTCCAAAACCTTCAGCCAGCCACTAAACGCCTGCAACTAGACGCAACTTCCTCAGAGCAACCGGGGACGCCAGTGACCAAGCTAGACCTAGGGTGGGGAGGTGGATGAGGTCGGGAGAAAGGCACTGGATGGAACCAAAGGAAGAACTGGCACCTGGCTACAATGAGGACTGGACGATTTGGATGTTACTAAACAGGTTACGCACCATCACTGCAGGGTCAAGAGATAATCTTCTGAAGTGGGGTTATTCTACCACATCTAACCTCTGTGATTGTGGAGACGTGGAAACGACCCAACATATGTAAAAGTGCCCTGAATATCCTTCACATTAATGAAGTAAATCGCAATTTGCGATGTTATGGCATCAATGTATTAAGTTTAGATGGAATACCAAACTGTGGCGAATGAAAATTTATGCCCGGCCGGGATTCGAACCCGGGATCTCGTGCTTACTATACAGACGCGTTGACCACTCCGAGGACACAATGACCAGCCCGACTGCAGAGGACTCTTCCCTGCACGTCTCCCGCCACACACAAATCTCCATTCGCCATGGTGTCTCTTTCCTATACAACAGCCTGTTTATTCAATAGGAAAGAGACAGCATGGCGAATGGATATTTGTGTGTGGCGGGAGACGTGCAGGGAAGAGTCCTCTGCAGCCGTGCCACTCACTGTGTCCTCGGTGGCGAAGTGGTCAACGCGACTGCCTAGTAAGCAGGAGATCCCGGGTTCGAATCCCGGCCGGACACAAATTTTCATTCGCCACAGTTTGGCATTCCATCTAAACCGAATACAGTGATGCCATAACATAGCAAATTGCGATTTATATCATTCATTTGAACGCTGTAATTCGTCAAAAAATATATATAATTGTATACAAGTCGAGGCTGGGCTCCTGACGATAATTAATTGTGTCTCGTCAAAAATTATATATAACTGTCCTTCATATTGTCCAGGACTTGATGTTGGCAACCCCAAATGATGTCGACGTAACCCGCTTTTGGGCCAAATATATGTAATGTTTCTGTTTATTGTTCATAGTTTCGTATTTATATGTATGTAATTAATTAATTTCTGGTCTGTTCTACCTTTTATACTCATGTATACATGATGCTTCTGACAAAAATAAAAAAAAAAAAAAATCCCAAAACATAAACGAGGGGTTGTATCCTCTACTCAGACAGCAGATAGTGATCAGCGACGTACCTTGGTGGTGCGCGGCTGAGGGTGCTTGTCGCTGGTGGCGGTCCTCGTCGGGCAGCTGCTCGCCGTCGGCCAGGCCTCCCACCACGCCCCCACCGCTGTACCTGCGACACACCAGAGGCGTTGTCATAATGGAAAACACACCGACACCTACTGCTCGAGTCTTTTAGGTCTAATAGAACAGGATTTCGATAATGATCACCCTGTCTCTGAAATAAACATCAAGTTCTATTTTTGAAGTGTGAGACAAGATCAGAATGACCGGTTGAACCTATCGTTATGGATCGTTCATCCCGATCCACTTGCATGTTGGCTATCTAGCAGTCTTAAGACACAAAAAAATCTGGTTTTCGTATTTGACACCTGTATAAATCTCTGCTGGGTGCTAGACAAAAATGAGTAATTTGAGGTGGATTTTAAGCTTTGACGCATCCATTTAACTGTGTAGCCATATCTCCTGAACTATTTGCTGTCTTTGTGATCAATAATAAATTTACGTATATTACATTCCAAATCTGTTTTATTAATAAAGTAGTAAATGAAAGCGTCCCACCTCATACTTAAGTTCTACTGCACGCCAGTGTAAAGAGAAGGTAATTTTTGAAGCGTCTAAGAGTGCATCCGGGCATATCTCCAGAACTATCTCTCATAACGCAATAAAAGTTGGGAAATGCGGTGAGTGATATATGTAGATACTACTCGCAAAGTGTGTTTTGTATAGAGTTATTAGTGAAAAAAGTTATAAATTAAAACGTTATGGCAGATGCCGAATTTGACCACATGAGCGAAAATAAAATAAACGATAAACATTTTCGTTTTATCATTCTGTGTGGGAAGGCTGTGAAAGCGAAAAATAATAGTAATGGTTTGAAATTATGTATGATGTTCGTTGTAAATCGCTAAGTGTTATTATTTTCAATTAATGGATGGACAAAGTTGGAATATTTGAACATCATCTGCTTTTAGACAAACAAAAAGTTTGCTCTAGAGTCTGTTCGTGTTTCTGTAAACGTCTCGTAAAGCGCCCCATACATTCCTGTTGTTTACTTAAAATATAAGATGAAACAAGCATTTTTTAAACTTCAGCACTCACCAAAAGCGACCGAAAGCTTGTATTTGTTTTATATACATGGTATGTATATAATATTAAGCTATTAAGACCTTTTGTAAAAATATTGTATCCGGTTGTTTCATCTTTCCTTGTATATTTGTAGAGGAATCTGAAGATGGCAGCAAGACTGCTAAAAGTAGTTGTGAAATAATAAAAAATTGCAAAAAAGCGATCTTTGGCATCATTTCTCTATCAAACAAAAAGTTTCTGATTGCGACATCTTTCTTATCCTGTTAGTTATAACATTTTATCTTTTAATAAAAGGATTATGATAGCATTTAATTTTTTTTCATTACGTGAAATAGTGAAAAAAAAAATTCAGTTTCTTCGGCAAGAGATCTGTCTTTCCCTATAGGCGCTCTTGATTTCAGGCGCTTTGTGCAGTGTTGATATAGTACCCACCCCCATGAAGCACAGACATTGCCGAGGTGGGGTGGCTTGCGTGCCTCAGCGATACGGATAGCCATACTGTAAGTGCAACCACAGCGGAGGGGTATCTGTGGAGAGGCCAGACAAACGTGCGGTTCCTGAAGAGGGACATCAGCCTTTTCAGTAGTTACAGGGGCAACAGCCTGGATGATTGTCTGAGCTGGCCTTGTAACATCAGCTAATGTGGCTTTGCCACACAGCTACTGCGAACGGCTGAAAGCAAGGGGAATCTACAGCCGTCACTTCTCCCGAGGACATGCAGCTCTACTGTATGAATATATGACGTTGGCATCCTCTCGAGGAAAATATTCCGGAAGTAAAACAGTCCCCCATTCGGATCTCCGGGCGGGGACTATTGAGGAGGGTGTGATCATCAGGAAAGACAACACTGGCATTCTACGGATCGGAGCGTGGAATGTTAGAGCCTTTAATCGGGTAGGGAAGTTAGAAAATTAAAAAATGAAAATGCATAGGCTTAAGTTAGATATAGTGGGGATAAGTGAAGTTCGATGGAAAGAGGAACAGGATTTCTGGTCAGTCGAGTACAGGATTATAAATATAAAATCAGTTGGGGGTATTACAGGAGTAGGTCTGATAATGAATAAGAAAATAGGAATGCGGGTAAACTACTATAAGCAGTGCAGTGATCGCATTATCATAGACACGACAGATACAAAGCCAACACCGACCACAGTAGTACAAGTTTATATGCCCACTAGCTCTGCCGATGATGAGGAGATTGAAGAAATGTATGAGGAGGTAAAGGAAGTTATTCAGACAATTAAGGGAGAGGAAAACGTAATTGTAATGGGAGACTGGAAAAGGAAGGGAAGGTAAAATAGTAGGTGAATATGGTCTGGGCAAAAGGAATGAAAGAGGAGATCGCCTGGTAGAATTTTGCACGGAACATAACTTAATCATAACAAACACCTGGTTTAAGAATCACGAACGAAGGTTATATACGTGGAAGAGACAAGGTGACACAGGGAGGTACCAGATATATTTTATAATGGTAAGAGATACATTCCGGAACCAGATTTTAGACTGTAAAACATACCCAGGGGCAGATATAGACTCTGACCATAACTTGTTGGTCATGAACTGTAGGCTGAACCTGTAAAAACTGCAAAAAGGTAGGAAATTAAGGAGATGGAACCTGGATAAATTGAAGGAACCTGAAGTTTTTGAGAATTTGAGAGGGTGCTTTAGGCAACAATTGACAGAAACGGGGGAAAATAGAACAGTAGAAGAAGAATGGGTAGCATTGAGAAACGAAATAGTGAAGGCAGCAGAGGACAAAATAGGTAGAAAGGCAAGACGTGCAAAAATTGCTTGGATATTACAGGAAATACTAAATTTAATTGATGAAAGGAGAAAATATAAAAATGCAGTAAATGAAACAGGCAAAAAGGAGAAAGAAATGAGATTCACAGAAAGTGTAAAAATAGCTAAGCAGGAGTGGCTAGAAGACAAATGCAAGTCAGTAGGAGAATGTATAAATAGGGGAGGAATAGATACCGCCTACAGGAAAATAAAAGAAACATTTGGAGACAAGAAAAGCAGCTGTATGAATATAAATTACTCAGATGGAAAACCAATTCTCAGCAAAGCAGGGAAAGCTGAAAGGTGGTAAGAATATATAGAGGGACTATACAAAGGAAAGGAACTTAGAGACAATATTGTAGGAAGGGAAGATGATGTAGATGAAGATGAAATAGGAGATGGTATACTGAGAGAAGAATTTGACAGAGCACTGAAAGACCTAAGTCGAAACAAGGCCCCTGGAGTGGACGACATTCCCGCAGAACTACTGAAGTCTCTGGGAGAGCCAGCCATGACAAAACTATTTCAGCTGGTGCGTAAGATGTATGAGACGTGGGAAATACCCTCAGACTTTAAGCAAAATGTAATAATCCCCATTCCAAAGAATGCAGGTGCAGACAAGTGTGAAAATTACAGAACCATCAGTTTAATAAGCCATGCTTGCAAAATTTTAACACGAATTATTTACAGAAGGATGGAAAAGTTGGTAGAAGCCGACCTTGGGAAAGATCAATTTAGATTCAGGAGAAATGTAGGAACTCGGGAGGACATCCTGACTTTACAGATTATCTTAGAAGATAGATTAAGGAAAGGCAAACCTATATTTCTAGCTTTTGTAGGTTTGGAGAAAGCTTTTGATAATGTTTCCAGATCTTGAAACCAGCAGGAGTAAAGTATAGGGAACGGAAGGTTATTTACAACTTGTACAAAAACCAGTCAGCAGTTATCAGAGTTGAAGGGCACGAAAGAGATGCATAGGTTGGGAAGGGTGTAAGACAGGGTTGTAGCCTTTCTCCAATGTTGTTCAGTTTGTACATTGAGCAAGCTATAAAGGAAAGCAAGGAGAAATTTGGAGAAGGAATTAAAGTTCAGGGTGAAGAAATAAAAACATTGCGTTTTGCCGATGACATTGTATTTCTTTCAGAGACAGCAAAGGACCTGGAAGAGCAGTTGAACGGAATGGACAGTGTGCTGAAAGGTGCATATAAGATGAACATTAACAAGCACAAAACTAGGGTGATGGAGTGCAGCCTAAGAAAATCAGGTGATGCTGAAGGCATTAGATTAGGTAACGAAACAATAAAGGAGGTAGATGAGTTTTGTTACTTGGGCAGTAAAATAACAAATGATGGCCGCAGTACAGAGGATATAAAATGCAGAATGGCAATGGCAAGAAAAGCGTTTTTGAAAAAGAAAAGTTTGTTAACATCGAACACTAATTTAAGCATAAGGAAGTCCTTCCTGAAGGCATTTGTGTGGAGTGTTGCTTTGTATGGGAGTGAAACATGGACAATAAACAGTGCGGACAGGAAAATAATAGAGGCTTTTGAAATGTGGTGTTACAGAAGAATTCTGAAGATTAGGTGGGTGGATCGTGTAACTAATGAGGAAGTACTGAACAGAATTGGGGAGAAAAGGAATTTCTGACATACCTTGACTAAAAGAAGGGATCGATTAGTAGGACACATTCTCAGACATCAAGGAATTGTGAAATTAGCGTTGGAGGGAAGTGTGTGGGGTAAAAACCGCAGAGCGATACCAAGAGATCAATACAGTAAGCAAATTCAAATGGATGTAGGTTACCGTTCTTATGAGGAGATGAAGAGGCTTGCTCAGGGTAGGGTATTGTGGAGAGCTGCATCAAACCAGTCTCCGGACTGAAGACCACAACAATAACAATGTAGTACTTCGTATATAGCTAACAGTCCTTCTATGGCCGCGTGATTTTTTGTTTCCCATTCCCGGATTGTTGCCTGCTGTCTTGGTATTCCTGTTGTAGTAGGGGCAAGGGGATACTCACGTCGCCGAGTGAGTGAGATACTGTGCGACCAAGAGACGCGGCATGTGTGGTTAATTTGGACCGTTCACGCGGGGACACTGTAGTTGCGGCTTCGCAGTGTCGCCAGTCTCTCGGTTGCACTCGTACCACTGGGTTGCGCATTGTGCAGAAAATATGTTAAATTTTTGGTTCGTGATATGTAAAACGAGTTTTCCTAACTTCGAGTTATAGACCTAAACATTCAATACCGGTGTAGATCAGAACATGCTGAATCGTTTGCTTACCTGTTGTGTGTCGATGCCACTCTTTTAATATTTCTATCACGAATGTTTTACGGTAAGAATGATTGCTGGTAAACATGTGAGCTCTATTCTCTCTTCGCGTCTTCTCATCCCCTCCAGCGCTCGCTCACTGCTCTGGCCGCTATCCCCACCACTAACGCTCTCCCCAGGCTCGCCCCGCTGTTTGCGCATTTACCGGCCAATTTATCCTGCGCGCACTCTAAAGAGAAAACTTAGTAATTTGTTCCTTTAGGTTTACAAACATTCGAACATTTCTTTGGTATACATTCTGCTACAGTAGGCTATAGACCAGTGTTAGTGCTGCAGTGTCTAGTGTAATTCTACCTGGTGGTCAGGTACCCTCTAATCTGTTTATTTAGTGCAAGTTGGTTCTTGAAGGTGAGTGTACTGTGAAATGCCATTACTGCTCCTATACTGTTTATTGAAGCAAGAAACTGTTTTAGGTAAATTCAACAAAATAGGTGGGCCTTCGACAGATGTGACTCTAGACAAGCTTGTTAACATTTTAAGAGAATTCGAAGGACCATGTTTTTCTAATCATACCAGAGTAGGTTCAGGTGGGATGTGCTTGTGTGATGTAGAGTAATGTGTGAGTGTCGGCCTACCTGGGCGGGGTGCTGCCGTGCGGCCCGTCTCCTCCGGCCCACTTGGGCCAGTCGGTTCCATCGAGGGGTCGGCGGCCCGCCCACGCCACGTCCTCCTCGCCGCCCTTGTGACCCTCCCCCTCCCCCGGCCCTCCCTCTTCTTCTTCATGTTCCTCTTCCTCTGCATCTCTGTCTTCTTCACGTCGCTCGTGGCCGCCTTCTGCGTAGCCATTGCCTCGATCCACATGCTCTTCTTCGCCTTCTCTCTTCACGTGCTCGTCTGGTTGGTGGCTGCCCTACGAATACAATGGAAACATTAATATCGCCACAAGAAATGTATTTACAATTGTAGGGACTTATGCCAGAATCAACCAACTACAAATTTTGGTATTTTTAGTTCACTGTGGTAAACACTACAGAAAATTCTGAATATTCATGTGGCAAAACGAGCCAGGACGCTCCAGGGACCTATCTAACATATTGTCCAAGTTCCTTTCCAGCGTACCAAAGAGATCACTAAAAAAATTCCCAGGCCACAGTTATTTTCCCAATGAGACTGATCTGAGTCACAGTGAAAGCAAAAGGAGGTAAAACCAATACCTTTACCAACCACATGAAATCCAGAACATACAACGTGCAGGCACGAGAACCAAAATAACAATATAATGAAAATGAAAAGTGATTTTTTTCAGCTCTGACAGATGCATCACAATAAACAAAGATGAGTCCAATGTAATGCAGTTTACATTCGCTCATAATGAAGATGTGAAATACTATGAAGTTAGCTTCTCTAAACAATTAGAGGCTGAACAGCTGATTTTTCACACCACTGACTTGTGATAAACGTCAAGTAACCCAAGGGAAGCCGATGAGTCAATTTTATTCTTCATTCTCCCTTTTCAGCATTTTCTCAAGAACTTACTGAGTGCTACATTAATAGCTGCAAATTCAGTGAAGATGGATGGTCAGTAGCTCCGTGAGATTCCATTAAATTCTGTTTAAAATGTACAAGACAGTGCTTCTTAATAGTCTAAGAAATTTTCTATGTAATGATGAGACAGTATCGTAGAAATTTTTTCGTACTTCTTTCAGGCCACTAATGAGTACATCTTATCTGAAAAAGCCAATAAAGGAACACTATTACATATAGTTTAGTGCCATCAACATCTCATTTTACTATGTACCTATAGCTAAACTTCTCAGCTGAATATCTCTGTAGATGGTTCATTCTCGCATAGGAAAAACCAATTGCGAATATGAATCACGTGAGCTTTACAATTTATTAGCGACACTTTAAAAGCTATACACGGCGTGGATTGGAAACTGAATTTCCCGCTTTTCGCGAACGATCCGCTACCATATTCGTGCTCGCCTCCAGAACTGATCGCCTCTTCCATATGCCAAATGTTGTGTATTGTGCATGAGTGCCGCAGGCTCTGTTCCTTCAGACGTGCAGCACATAGAGTTTAAACTTCATAGAGTGACTACATGTCTACCACGTTTGAGGCTCATTGAACACAGCACTTTTTAGTATAAAATACATATATACATATTATACAAAATTAAAAGATATGAGAATACAGAAAAGAAGTGTAATCATAAATTTAAATTATACATTTACTATGTGCTATTCACTATCTCATAACATTTATGTCGTCAATATTGTTCAAAGTTCGTTGTCTGGGCGCTGAGACTAACGTTCAAAAATGTTCAAATGTTTGTAAATCTATCGGACCAAACTGCGTGGTCATCAGTCCGTAGCTTACAAACTACTCAAACCTCTAAGGACAACACACACACCCATGCCCCAGGGAGGACTCTAAATTCCACGGCGAGCAACCGCGCGCTCCGCAGCGAGACGCTTTAGACCGCTCGGCTACTCCACCGCGGCACACAAACGTTCACTAATTTTTTTTAATGTCGTGGAAAATTAAAGACAATTAGAACTTTTTTTGGATAAAACATAGTTCTCATCATTTGTGTTGTACATAATTTATCAAAAAGTGACTTAAGAGGACATAGATCGTTGTAAATCACTTTTCGTCTTTCATATTTGTCACCCATCTCTTTGTTAGCCTCTTATTTTTCAAAGGAAACCTGAAATGATTGCAAAGCTAATTGCTATTCTGAAGAGTAATTAAAATTGGAAAACGATATTAGACTTCTTAGGCGTATTCTTGTAAAATATCTTGTAACAAATAATATTTAGTGTTTTGTCACTTCCCTTCATACAATTAAAAACTGAAAACGTTTTAGAATTTTTAAGTTATATTTTCTTAAATCGCAGAGAAAAATGAAAGTTTCAGGAAATAAAGCGCTTCAATTTCCACACTCAGGGATTGACATTGTTTTTCGTATATTAGTCGCAGTACGAAATTTGCGAACGTTAGCTTGTTGTTTAGCTAAACCGCCCAGGCAGCCTGTCTACATCTGCATAGATACTTTGAAAATCACATTTAAGTGCCTGGCAGAGGGTCCATTAACCACTTTCATAACTTTTCGCTACCGTTCCATTCTCTAATAGCGCGCGGGAAGAAAGAACACCTAAATAGTTCCGTTTTCGATCATATTTCTCTTATTTTATTGGGATGGTCATGTCTCCCTAAGTAGATGGGTGCTAGCAAAATATTTTCACATTCAGAACTAAAAGTCGGTGATTGAAATTTCGTAAATAGATCTCGCAGCAACGAATAATGTCTTTCTTTTAATGATTTCCAACTCAAATCGTGCAACATTTCCGTGACGCTTTCCCCCTGTAACGTGATAAAACAAAACGATCTGCCCTTCTCTGAACCTTCTCAATGTCTTTCTTCAGTCCCATTTGGTGAGTGTCCCATATTTTCTTCTCTTTCTCACCCATAAGGCTAAGGAAGATGTGGTCGTCTTTTGGTAAATTGTTAGGAACACCATCTTAAAACTAAGGCATCAGGTAGGTTTTTGAATAATATAGACTGAGCCATATGGACTGTTAAAAATTTGTTAATTATAAAGAATATTTTTATTTCATTTTGATAAGAACTGAAAACCATGTTACTGATACTCATTGAAACGCATAGGACATACGCCATACTTACCCTGAAAAGAAGAGAATGAAGAAGTAGGCGAACCAAAGACTGCGTTTTACTGAGAGTACTTAGAAAGTGTAACGGAACTACTGAAGGGACTGCCATCACTAGGATCGGCCGTTCTCTTTCTGGAGTGCTGTTGCGTGGTGCTGAATTCTTATCAGGTAGGACTGACGGAAGTCTTCGAAAGACTAAAATGAAGTTCAGCTCTTTTTATATTATCGCATTGCGGGGTGAGAGTGTAACTGAAATGATACAGGAGCTGGAGTGGGAATCATTACAGCTAGATCTACGTACAAAATTTCTCCTCCCAATGCGAAAATACGTTACTGATGTCCACGTTCACAGGGAGAAATGATCATCACCATAATATACGATAAATCACAGCTCGAACGGAGGGATTTACCTCTTTCATCGCGTGTGCTGTTGGAGAAGGTCTACAGTGATTGCTTACAAACATTGTTACAACGAATTTCAGCTGTTTCTTGATTCAGGCGGGCTATTGCAAATAAATACAGTGCCTTCTGGAAGTAGTCCATGACTTTTATTTTGTACAGTTACAGTTCTAACATACCTGGGACACACTGAGAAGAATGACGGCATAGCAACGGTCGATATCTCTATTCAGCCGTTGCTTGCTACATCAGTTTAAAAACAGAAGAAAAAAACTGTTACAAAGCTATGCGCGTCACATTTTCCTGTGGCTGCAAGCGAAACAGTGGTCGGGGGCCATTCCAAGGCACAAGGCTGTGTTCGCCTCTCGGTTTACACAAAAAGTCCTCGCTCAAGGTCACCAGAGGTGCGACCAATCGACACCGGACTGACGGTTTCCGTTTCCCCTCAGCAATGATCAGCAAGCCATTCACTCCCTCGAAAACGTTTCACTCCACCAAACACTTAAATGGACTTTTCCCAACGTCGTTTTCAATAGGCAGGTACAGTTCGTTGGTGTGGTCAATCGTTTGCGTCAGAATGGAATTATACGGGTAACATCGCGTGTTTTCGGCTACTGGCTCGCTACCATTCCCGCAATCGAATGTGCCAGACGGACCTATTCAAAGCTCGAAACTGCGAGGAGCGAAGTGAAATTTTTAACCAGTACACGATGTGAAGAGATTTTTGGTGTGGGAGCTTTGTCAGTGCTGAAATATCCGACTCATTACCGTCAATAAGACTTAATGTTACCAAATGGATTTGTATTGAGTTTCGTAAAACTTCAGTTGCAGCTGCGTTTCTTCTAATTTCCAGATTGATGCGCAACTTGTTATTTCCTCATTTCCGTTTACTCTGATGCTAGGAAAGACTAATTTTAAAATAAATCTCTGAAAATCACATTGCTGATATTGTAAAGAAAATATTTCTATAGAACCAAATCTGGACATTTTAATAACCTTTACGGAAACCTGTAAACCCTCAACGACTATTGCGAAATATATGGGTTACAATTATTCAGTTTCTATCACCAAAATATGTAAGAAATTACATAGATAATCGCGAAACTTCTGATGTGCTGAACTAATATATTTGCATGAAATTTTCATTCGAGTTACTAGTAGCTGATTTAAATGTTTGTAAATGTATGGGACTTAACTACTCTGGTCATCAGTCCATAAGCGTACAAACTACTTAAAATAACTTATGCTAAGGACAACAAATACAATCATGTCCGAGGGAGGATTCGAACCTCCGCCGGCGAGCAGCGGCGCACCCCGCAGCAAGGCGCCTTGGAACACTCTGCCACTCCACAGTCGTAGCTGAATTTTGTTGTAAACTGGATAGCGGCATAATGTGTGCCGGAAGCCGCCATTTGATTTTCAGTTATTTGTAAAAAACATGATTTTAATGTGATTCGTGCCAATTAACGTATTTAAGCACAAAGTACCCAAAGCTCTTATTCAAGCATTTGGACCTCATTGTGCTTTGCGAGAATCATCCTACGAGCCAACAAACATCAAGTTAAATCACATTTATTTTTCATCGACACATTTAGATAAAAATTAAGCAGTCACCATTTTACTAAATCGTTCTTTTAATGTATTATAATGGGTGGGTTGCGTTTTAAGGAGGAGACCTATTGAGCGATTCGTTAAGAACTTCCCATCAAAATTTAGAGTCGGTGTTTGATCAGTTACTTCTGATCTCTTATTGTGACATTAGCGAAATATAGTACAGCAAATGATATAACCTAAGGGATTCGTCCTAGACTAATACCGAAGAGTAAAAGTTTGTAGATAAGTGGGCCTTTTTATCATTCCTAACTTACTATTCCATTAGAGACTTGCTACATACTTGTGAAGAGGTCCCCATTAATTAAATTTTATTATTTCAGCACATGCTCAATGTTTTGTTCTGTAGACTTGTATGTAGCGACAGGTCCTATGCAGCTCTCCACGACATGCTTTTCTGTTGAACCATCTTCACCTTTGCGTAACGACTCAAACCAACATCCCTCTGAAGCGGCCGTGGAACTCAAGCCATCTTATATTTTTTACTACTCACACTTTGCTGTGTTATCAAACGGACGATTCGTTGATGCCTCAGCATTTGTTACATCAACATTTCTCTTTTTCTAGTCTAGTTCTTTTTCCTCACCTGTCGTTAAGATATAAGATCTTTCCGACTGCTTAGTATCCAGGAATCTTTATTATCCTACGAATCTGTACCTCCAGGTCAGAAATTTAAGGCCTGTATTAGTAGTCTCAAATCTGGCATCTTCGTACATGCCATAGTCAACTTTATTGATTAGATTTGATCACTTACCACCTGAAAACACGACGTTCCCCGGATATGCATTCATTCCAATTTTCTTTTCGCCGTCTCCACTTATCTCCTCTCTTTGCCCATATCTCAATCTCTTCTCTCTATGTTCATCTCCTCCTCCATTCTCTGTCTTTACTCCTCTATGAACACATGTCCTCCTCTCTCTCTCTCTCTCTCTCTCTCTCTCTCTCTCTGTCAATCAATCTCCTCCGAGTCTCTCTTTCCATGTCGTCCTCCCACATGTCTGTGAAAAATTACGTACATCTGTCAGCTTTCATTACGATTGGTGAAACGGTGTAGTAGTTTATTCCAGTGTACCCTCTGCCATGCACCATACGGTGGCTTGAGGAATATAAAAACTTTCTCAATGGAAATCTACACAGATGCGCCAATTTTCATAGTGATCAGTCGAACGGTAATGAAATCTGTTGTTAGGTACCCTCCGACATGCACCGTACGAAATCTCATGTAACCAGTGACGTTCGTCTTGCTTTGAAGATCAAGTGTACTAAATTTAATAACGATCTGAATAAAACTGTAGGTTAGTATGAATTACAAACAAACAAGCGGATACAATTATGAGATGAATATAGCATATATCCTGAATTCTGCTTTTATACCGACGTTTATTAGTCAATTTAATGACTTTCACTCATCTTAGAACCCTCATTACTAATGCTGATTTTCTCGCTTTGGGATCGAATTTCCAGCTACAAACAAATATGAGATGGTGGTAATTAGCTTATAAAACTTAATAATTAAAAGAATCTACGAAAACTAAAGTCAGTCGGCCAGACCAAACTACCCGGCCGATTTACTTCATTTTTATTTTAAACGAAAGATATTCACACACCGATTTGTCATCAAGTATTAGAATTCACATAACTCTTGCCTTCCATATTCTATACTCAAACGCTATTTCCTTCTGTATATTTCTAATGGGGATGTCCTTGCTGTAAACTAAAGTCAGTCGGTCAGGCCGTCTATCCGACCGATTTCCTTAATTTTTCCTTTAAACGAAAGGTATTCATTCTCAGATTTGTCATCAAGTATCAGATTTAAAATAAGTCTCTGAATCCTTTATTTTTATTCAAACGCAGTATCTTTATGTCCGTGCATTGACTATTTTAATCGGTTTGTTTTACAATATCTTCGGTTCTAATTATGGTACGCAGTTCTTTTTGATCTAACAACACTCATCGGGTCAAGTTCTTACATTTGCGCTTTTAAACACTTGCACTGATTGATTATGAAGAAAGCTATGAGTGAACATAACTTCACTTCCATTTTTCCACAAATTTTTTGTCATTCCACAAGCGGTGCGAAGTATTGGCACGGGTCCTCCAGTAAAACTTATTTTTCCCTCTGATCTTACTTCTTAATGTTATACTGATTGTGGCACGAATAATTTGATATTCTAATATTTCTGCAGGTGTTTATTTATTTATTTTTTTATTTTTTTGTGATTATCTCGCTGATCTTGGAAGCTTATATTTCTTCGTTAAATGAAGTGATTCACTTGTTCAACCCTTAATTATATTAGTTCTCAACGATAATGTGCCTTTGAAAGTTATCACTTTTGTTTTTGGAATGGATATTTTCAAGTTACATTCTTTAGAAATTTGGCTAAGTCTACAGTTGAAGGATTGTAGCAAGGTATCATGTGTGATTGTAAAGTCGTCTGCAAACATCATGGTTTAAAAATCCCCGATTAGTTTGTTGCATCCAAGTCTCAAATATATCGTCAAAGCATATTTTGAAATTTGTTGGTGTCTCTTGTCAGTCCTTCTGCTACATAGATCTATCTTACGGTATTTTTTGCATCTCTACTAGGCTTTCTGTAAAAATTATTATTTAGTAAGAATTTCCTTAGTTTTAGATTATGTTCCATAAGATTTTCCATTCTTCTTATTGCGATATGTTTCCGTATTGAATTCTCTCTCGTTTTGCATATTTTTTTCAACAATCTTTATCAGTGCGGGATCATAAATTGCTGAAACTACTTTACTATTCAGGTAACAAATTTTCTGTAGTAATTTGTGGAACTGGATTTATTATCTTGACGTAACGTTTATACGTTGTGACCGGTAATGTTATACCGCGGTAGTTTTTGTATTATATTCATTTCGTTTACCGTTTTTCAAGGCTGATATGACATCTGAAACTGTCTATAGTTTGGGATTTGGCGTCTTTTCAATGTTTGTTGTATAGTCTAAGCTTTAAAAGTAATCATCAGTATTCTCTACATAAGCCATCAAGACTTGTTGCTTTCCGAGTTCCCAAACAAGACTGTAGCCTTTCGCCATCTTATGTAAACTATACATAGAGAAAACTGAGAATGAAGAAGAGCATGGAGAAATTTGGAAAGTATGGTAAGATTCAGGAGAAAGAAATAAAGAGTATGAAATTTATATTTCTGGCAGAGTAAAGAACCTGGAAGATCAATTGAATGTAATGCATAGTTTCTTGAAAAGAGGGTGTACGATGAACATTCAGAAGAGCAAAACAAGGATAATGAAATGTAGTCTAAGAAAATCAGGCGATGCTGAACGAATTAGATTAGGAAACGAAGCAATAAACTTTGTAGAGAGTTCTGTTATTTGGGTAGCAGAATAACTTATGATAGACGAAGAAGAGAAGATATAACATGCAGAATGCCCATGGGATGAAAATCATTTCTGAATATGAAAATTCTGTTGATATTAAGTACGTAATGTAATTGGTAGGAAATTTTTTCTGGAGGCATTTTTCTGAGGTGTAGCATTGTATGGGAGTGATTAATTATGAGTTCAGACAGTATGAAGATAGAAGCATTTCGTGCTACAACGAATGATGAAATTGGATGTCTAGATCGCGTAATTAAGGTACTTGACAGAACTGGGGAGGAAAAAAATATTCTGGTATATCTTGACTAAAGGAAGGGATCAATTGGCATGACACATTCTGAGACACCAGGGAATGGTCAATTAGCATTAGAGGGAATTGTATGGGGTAAAAATCGCAGAGGTAGACCGAGAGACGAATACAGTAAGCAGGTTCAAGAGGTAGGTTGCCGTTCTTATTTTAGAAATAAAGACGCTTGAACAGGGAAGTGTTGTGCGGAGAGCATTAAGCCAGTCTTTGGATTGAAGACCACACCAACAAGAAGGTAGAGGCAGATGGAATTACTACCCTCACTAGACTCTAATAATTGAGAAAACGTGCGGTTATTAGTGTAGAAAAATTTATTTATCTGTTTTTAATTACGGAATTAAAAATTAAGGATTTCGGCTAGTGATACTTTTATTTTTTAGTTTCTCTTGGGTAGTTGTGCCACTACGATTTGTGTGGATGTGGATCTGACATTCCTATGAATGTGCGCCACTCCGTGGAGTCCTCCCAGAAGAGTTAAAAAAAAAATAAAAAAAAAATTAAAAAAAAATTCCACACGTTTTTGGGAGACTTGCAACATAAGCTTTTGACGTAGTCATTGGTATATAATTAAGAATACATTCAGTTGTATTATTACGGTGCTAGTCAATAGATACTTTTATTGTGGTGTATGTGAACTTTCTTTTTTATGTTCATGTTTCAAAATATTTTCGTTTGTGAATATACCTGATATGCTCGTTTCTTTTCTTCAACTGCATTAGCTATAGATCCTTATAATATCCTAGGCACCTTTAAATGTCTTCTCTTACTCATTTTATCTGTTGTGTGTTTGATAAATAGGTATCTTAAATAACTGTATACAGTGTGTATTTGTTCCACAATAATATTTACTAATATTTACTTTTGTTGTGAACTAGCTTTCGTCCACTTAGGCCATCTTAAGACAACAGTTTTTTTATCACTTTTATCTGTCTGGCTTTAGAACTTATTAACCTTGTTATAGAAGTGCTTATGCTCTCATCCTGTTATAGTTAGATGTTAAAACCTTTTCATTTCTACATATATACCTAATAGATACTCTGCTAATCACATTTAAGTGCCTTGCAGAGGGTTCATTAACCATTTTCATAACCTTTCTCTACCGTTCCATCCTCTAATAGCGCGCGGGAAGAAAGAACACCTAAATCGTTCCGTTTTCGATCTGATTTCTCTTATTTTATCCTGCTGGTCATGTCTCCCTATGTAGGTGGGACCTAGCAAAATATTTTCACATTCAGAATTAATAGTCGGTGAATGAAATTTCGTAAATAGATCTCGCCGCAACCTCAAATCGTGCAACATTTCCGTGACGCTTTGCCCCTGTAATTAATTTATTTGCTATTAATCTCTCGATTGCTCCTGATATTATGTCTTTGAAAGTAAGCCACAACTGATCTACACTCACATTTTTAGTTTTGAAATACTGGAGACTATCAATCAGGAAAGCATGAAGCGAATTTTTATATGCTTTATTGAATAGATATATTTTTCTTTTATTTTTGGTGCATTTGGGAATTACGACATTCAGTCTCGATACTACAACTCGATGTTCGCTAATCCCTGTGTCTGTTTTGATGCTCTTTACTAGGTCAGGATTATTTGTTGCTTGGAGATCAAGGGTATTTTCGCAACCATTTACTATTATAGTGGGTTCATGAACTAACTGTTCGAAGTAGTTTTCAGAAAAAGCATTCAGAACTAGTTCGGACGATGTTTATATTTGTCGCTGGTTTTGAATACGTTTTTATGCCAACATATCGAGGGTAAATTAAACTCGCCATCGATTATAACAGTATGCTTCGGGTACCTGTTTGAAATGTGATTCAAGCTTTTTTTAAACATTTCGGCAATTGCATCGTCTGAGTCAGGGGGCCGATAAAAAGATCCAATTATTAATTTATTCCCATTGTCAGGAATAACCTCTAACCACACCAACTCACAGGAAGTATCTGCCAAAGTTTCGCTGCAGGATAAACCTTTTGCTCTGGAACTTTCCCAACACAGCTACGACAATTTACACCAATGGTTCCTAGATCCGCATTCGTCCTGTGTCTGAGCTGCACCCTTTGAGACTGAACCCCATTTTGTGTGTTCTCGAGGCCCTCTAAACTATAAAACCGCCCAGTCCACGCCATACAGCCCCCACTACCCGTGTAGCCGGTTCCAGAGTGTAATGGGCTCCTGACATATTCCGCGGAACCTAAAAACCCACCACCCTTTGGCCCAAGTCGAGGAATCTGCAGCCCACACTGTCGCAGACGGTCGCAGATCCGTCTGAGCCTGTGATTCACACCCTTCACTCGGCTCGGAACACTTTTTCTTCCGTGTGGCGAGCAAAGCCTTGTTTTGCAGATATTGTGTAGTTTCTTAATAATTGTTACTTTTTCTAAAATGACGAACATCCTGGACTTATTTGCAAATTTTACTGTTAACAATTACGTTATCTACTACTGAACTCTGGCCTATTAAGCTATGAGTGTATTTTTGTTTATATTTTATCCTAAGAAAGAATTAGTAATTTGGGTCAATTTCTTTAGGAAAAAGTATTCCAAAACGACCTTTATCATGTATACTTTGTTCTCCAAATTTCCAGTTGTTAGAGATATAGGATTGTTTCCTCTACTCGCTTTTAAATCTCAACAAATTAATAGGTTGTCTCTTTTGTTGTATTTATCTATACCTCTTGGGAAGGCTTCATAAAAAGCTCCGGTCTCTTCTGTTTTCCGACAGCACGAGCGTATACTAGAATCAGTTCTTTTGTCAGTTTTTCTGTAATTCTGTATCATTGTGCCTGTTTCAGTGCCTCACATAGTTCTGTTCCCATTACAGGTAGGCTTCTCCCACGCTAACTCGTAATTTTGATTGCAAACAGTTTATCCTTTTGTTGCCTGCGTCGTTTTCCATTATATCCTTCCTTATGTTTTATTCTGAGTAAATTATGAGTTTTTGATCGTTATTTACTTCTTCTTGGATTTGGTAGGACTATTAACTACTTGTAAGGTAGCTGTTCCGCATTGTCCCACAAATGAACAAAATACGAGGCTATCGAATATCGAACCGCATGTGTCATTTTACGGAAGGGTATCTAGGTGCTACAATATAGAATACTATTCTCAACGAGAAGGTTTCCGACGTGAACGTTGTTTCTCACCTGCCCCGATGGAGTGTTGTAGGACTGTAATTTGTATAAATGGCATCGTCGTAGGCAACATGAGAAGTTCATTCAGTAGTTTGCGGACAACGCTGTAATACAGAAGGAATTCGCAATGCTGGAAAATTGTAGCGAAATGCAGGATGATCGATGGCGTATCGATGCTTGATACAAGCATTCTATTCTCAACAAAAATAAACTTTATGTAATTCGGAAGCATAGACGGAAATGTCCTTTACTATATGACTAGACAGCTGCAGAAAAAATTGTGGAAGTATTTACTTGCATAAAATACTGTAGGTTTACACAAGGAAGGATTTGGAGTGTAACGAACACATATATTCAATCGTGGGTAAGGCAGCTGCCACACTGAGACTTATTGGCAGAATCCTCAGGAAATGCACTCCTTCAATAAACGAAGTGGCTTACAAACCAATATTTTCACCACTGCTCGAATATCGCTACTAAGTGTGTGGTCCGTTCCACTCAGAAGAGATGAAGAACCAAAAGGACAGCAGCATATTTCGTTACAGGGTAATTTACTAAGCGTGAAAGCGTCACAAACATCATGCGCCAATTCCAGGCTCACACGCTGGAAGAATGTATTCTGCATCAGGATTTGGGTTCCACGAGCATATGTTTCTGGAAGAGACAACCAATATACGTATGTCTCGCAAAAATACCACAAGGATGGAATTAAAGAGAATGGAGCAGAGCCGGCCGCGGTGGCCGAGGGGACTGAGGCGCTCCAGTCACGGTCTGCACGGCCACTACGGTCGGAGGTTCGAATTCCCCCTCGGCCATGGATATTTGTGCCGTCCTTAGTTGTAGCTAGTTCATAAGTAGTTTGTAAATTTAGGGACTGATGACCCCGTAGTTAAGTCCCATAAGCTATACAAACATTTGAACATTTTTTTGAATGGAGCAGACGTGGAGGCGTACCTGTAATATTTTTCTTCCCGTAAAACCACACGCAAGTAGAACACGAAAAGGAGGCAGCGACAGTGGTATACTGTCCACTGGCTTGCGCAGTGTGGATATAGATTTAGATGTATACGTTCAACTCCAAATTTTCGTTTCTTTTTTTCTTTGTCTCTGTACAGTTTTGAAGGTAGGAGAGTGGTACTAGCAAGAGCAAATATGTGGGTACGGTTTGTAACACGTGCCTAGATGGACAACTCATGGTTCGTGTCCTGGTACGCCATACAGGTCTGTCGGAGTTTCAAACCGTGCCGCTGTTCCTGAAGAGTGAGATATTCATTCAGGTTTGTTACTAAACAGCCGGGAAAAATATTACATCTGGACAGACGGGGTGCATCCTTATCCTATGACGGCAGATTTACCGATAGTTTCAACGTCGTCCACCAACAGAAAGCGTAGAGACATATCTGCCTGAGAAACAACTGTGTACTCTTTAATAGGGGATGTTTACAGTTGCAAGGCTGAGTGCAATAACAATGTGTCAGGCTAACGGGTTCCATGCCACGGAGATGCACTCGGGGTTCCTCCAGCCAACTCAGCTGGTATGATTGGGGTCATATTGTGGCCTTCCGAGTGGTGGAAAAGTCCTTTCGGAGAAATGAACAATAGTTCGATGTGTTGAGTCAATTTTACATTGATGCTGGTTGCAATGGATCACATTCCTAGACAACCTTCTGGACTTCTACACGGCACAGATGCCCGCTCAGATATTTTTAGAGCAGTAGTGGCAAATCGTACAGACAGCATAGCACAGATGAGAGGCTTTGCAATCCCTGAAGTAAGAAATGAAGAACTGAACGTTACGATGTAACGTCTCGTCCATAACATGGTCATTAGAGAGCTCACGCTCGGATTTTTGGGTAAGGAAGAGGAAGGAAATCAGCCATCGCCGTTCAAAGGAACCATCCACAAATTTTCCTCCAATATGTGTGTATCCGGATCCCGCTCCCGCTACTGCCGGGTCTGGTGCTGAGTCCTCTCCACCTGGCTCGGTAGTCCCACCACTTTCCTTCCTCCACTACCTCACACCTCTTCTTTCTACAGATGTTCTCACTCCCATTTTCCACCGTGTACTTGGGTTGCCGTGTACGTCTTTTTCCATCCAGCTATGGTTCTTCTATAATTTTGGGAGTCTGTGCGCACGCATCCTCTTAACATGCCCGTAGCATCTTAATCTCTTTTTTCGATTTCTTCTCTCATACTTACTTATTTAAGGTCCTACATTCCTTACTCTGTCTATTCTTGTTTTTCTCTTAACTACTCTGAGAAATTTCATTTCCCCTGCTAGCGGTCTGCTGCAGTCCCTTTTTGTCATTGCCCATGTTTCTCCTTCATAGGTGACAATAGGGAAGTACTAACTCTTATACATAAGGAGTTTTGCTTTTTCTGGAACTTCCTTATTCCAAATCAGGTGTTTTATTGTTTGATAGAAATTGCCTCTCTTCTGTAACTTCCTGTTAATTTCGTTGGTTATTCTTCCATCGCTAGATATTTCTTTCCCTAAAAAAGTGAAACTATCTACCACTTTGAGGGGTTCTCCATTCGAAGTAATATTCGTCTTGATCCTTTTGTCTCTTCCAAATACCATTACTTCACTCTTTCTGTATATATAGTTTTAATCCATACCTTTCCATTATTTCCTTCTACGCATCTCTTTATCACCCGATATTACCATATCAGCTGCAAAAATCATCTTTTTGTCTTTTTCTTTTACTATATCTTTAGCTGTCCTATTCATTCCCTCCATCACAACATTAAAAAGTGCTTCCTTGTTTAAGTCCTTGTCTTATTTCGCAGTATTCATAGTTCACTAGTGGTGTTCTGATTCTACAGTTGTGTCCTCCAGTGATTTAGGAAAATCAAGGAAAACCTAAATCTGGATAGTCGGAGGTGAATTTGAACCACAGTGTGCTAGTACTGCGCCACCTCACTTAGTGATCCCTGAAGTGTCAACCGGTTACTAGCAGTAGGGCAACGAGCACACACACACACACACACACACACACACACACACACACACACCTCTAGCCCGTATTTTACGCTCTCCACACCATCCATGTGCACGACTCAAGTGGTGCCGTCGTAGGATCACTTGGAAGATGGTATGCTGGGACGTGGTCTTCAGCTGTGAAGTCGGATTCTGACTGACAACAAATGATGGTTCTTGACACATACGACATAGACCTGGCAAGCGCTGTCTTGTAGAGTGCATTCGCGCAAGACACACTGACCACAGGCCATGCCTAGAGTGCGATAAGCTGCAAGTCTCGTTCGCCTTTGGTATTTGTCGATGAAGCGCTGACCAGCACTCTGTACACGTAGAATGATGTAAGATCCGTTCTCACACCATTCTTCCATCTTCCATCAGGCATGTGATTTGTTGTTCCAGCAGGATAACGCTTGCGCACAAGCTCCGCGTTTACCTTAGGTGCTGTGAAAGATGTACAGCAACGTCTCCGGCCAACATGATCTGCGTATTTGTCTCCAATGGAGTACGTGTGGGATGTGGTGGGACGACATTTGACACATGCTACTCGTCATCCCACAGCTCTTGAAGAACTACGTGAACACTTCGAGCAGCAGTGGAATACCGAATGCCAACACTATATTCGTCATCTGTGTGATGGAAGGGATGCAAGAATTAGCAGCTGCATCGGCACCCATCTTTATTGGAACCTAGAATTTCCAATCGCTATACAGGGAGAGGGCCCTGCTAAATCAACTCGATAAAGCCAAGGCAGCCATAGTTGACCTACAGGAAATGCGATGGACTTGACACGGAGCTGGATAATTTTCTACCATGGTTCAGACAGCCACCATGAACTTGGTACAGGGTTCTCAGTAAGACAAGAATTTAAGCAACTAGTGAGTGGATTCACTGGAATAACACCTAGAATGTCACATTTGAGACTGAAGACCCGATTCTCAAACTACCCATTGATAAATGTACATGAACCCACAGAAGTAACAGATGATCAGGATAAAGGCACCTTATTTGACAACCTCTAGAGAACTCAAGACGCCCTATGCACGACATTCAAATAATAATCGGATACCTAAATGCACAGATTGGTAAATACATGAATACGCAAATGACAATGGGCACAGAGTCAATCAGTTTGCACTGTCACATAACAAGGCTGTATGTAGCACTATGTTACCACATAAAAGGATTCATAAAGCAACAAGATCAGCGTACCTTCAATCAAATTGATCATGTAATTGCCGGCCGCGGTGGCCGAGGGGACTGAGGCGCTCCAATCACGGTCTGCACGACCACTACGGTTGGGGGAGGGGGGGTTAGAATCCCCCCTCGGGCATGGATATTTGTGTCATCCTTAGTGTTAGCTATTTCGTAAGTAGTTTGTAAGTTTAGGGACTGATAACTCCGTAGCTAAGTCCCATAAGCTATACAAACATTTGAACATTTTGATAATGTAATTATTGACGATAGGCATTCCTCAAACTTACTAGATGGACGTACATACAGAGGAGTTAATGTAAATTCAGATCACTCTTTTGTAATTGCGATACAAAGAGCTCTAATATCCAAGGTACATCCCAAAGTAAGTATATGGCATCAAAGCTAAAAAATGAAGACATTTCTAAAATGTACTCCGAGAAGATTGCTGAGAATCTTGCATCATAGAACCCCAGTGTAAATTATGATCTGGGTCAAGAGTGGAACGCTTGCAGAGATGCGGTCATTAAGGCAGCAGAAGAAGTGCTAGGAAAAGAAGGAAAGCAACCTAGGAATTCCTGGTTTGATTATGAACGTAAGAGAATAAGTGTGGACAAAGATCTGACTTACAGAAAAATGCTCGAGAAATCACATACTCGTTTAGCGGTAAGAAATTATCAAGATAAAAGGAAAGAAGAGAAGAAACTGCATCGGAGAAAGAAAAGGGAATGGGAAAGAAAGTAGATCGAAGAAATGGAGACAATTGGACCTATTTAAAAGTAAAAATGGGACATTACTAACTGATGATCAAGAGGTGTTGGAGCGTTGGGTAGAATATTGCAATGAACTGTTGGATGCTTCAGTGTCCCCAATTGAAAATATACCCCCCCCCCCCTCATAATGTCGTAGTATCTGACCCTAAACAAGGAGAAGTGAACAAAGCAATTGTCCGATTAAAGAACAATAAAGTACCATGGACTGACAGCATAACATCTGAATTATTGAAAGCTGGAGGATCTGAGCTAAGTCGTAAGATCTACAAGACTGTATGCCTCATATGGGAAAAGAAAAATTTGCCAGAAGAATGGAATGTAGGAATATTGTGTCTGATCCACAAGAAAGGAGACTTATTTGAATGCATCAACTATAGAGGCATAATACTTCTAAATATTACATATAAAGTACTGTCAAATATCCTGTTTAGTAGACTTTCACCTCAAGCAGGAGATATTATTGCTGGTTATCAATGCGGGTATAGAGCAGGAATACCGAATGCCAAGATTATATTCGCCATCTGTATGATGGAAGCGATGCAAGAATCAGCAGCTGCATTGCCACCCATGAAGGCTTCACCACATACTAATATTGGTGTTTCAGCATAGATCGACACATTTACCTCAGTACCATTTGAATCATTAATGTAATCATTTCAAATATTCAATATGCACTGTTCCACCAACAAATATTGAATGAATTGGAAAACTTTAAGAGGGTGTACTAATTTGTATTTATGTTCGTGTAACAACGATCGTTTAACGAATTTCGAGCGGCGTGTAAAATCCTTCGAAACTCAAGAGCATACAAACATGCATGACAATCGATCGAATTGCACAGCATTAATGACAAAGTATGGCACATTTTCAGAACTGGATATATCGTGTAAACCGAGTGAGTGACAGCATCATACAAATGTTCTTGCTGAAGAGAGTGGTGAGTCCAAATACCGCACGGGAAAACAAATTATAATTGAAACATTTGAAAAGACCTGGTTTTTTGTGAGCTGATATTTTAATGATGATCATTGTTGATGATTCAGATTTCATTTTCATAAAATCTGCAGGGCGAGCCTCATTTGGAGCCTGAAAGTTTGTTTAGCAGGTAGACAGTTTCAAGTACCTGGGATGCATTTTCTCACAGGATGGCAACACAGCGAAAGAACTGGAATCGGAGGTGCAGCAAAGGTAATGCAATGAGTGCTCAGCTAAGTAAGATCTACTCTCTTTTGCAAGAAGGAAGTAAGTACCAAGACAGCAGTACACCGCTCTATCTTTCGACCAATTTTGTTGTATGGGAGTGAAAGTTGGGTGAATACAGATTACCTTATTCATAAGGTAGAGCTTACAGATATGAAAGTAGCAAGAATGATTGCAGGTACTAATAGATGGGAACAATGGCAAGAGGGTGTCCATAATGAGGAAATAAAAGAAAAACTGGGAATGAACACTATAGATGGCGCAGTTGAAAGGCGTCCATAAAATATTTTTGTAAGAAAATGTCTAATATTGTACCTCCTGTTTTGTGTCGAGTAACTTGCTTGCAAGAAAATGTATAATATCGCTTCTACTGTGTGTATCGATATGTGTACTTAACTCTGTGAAGTTTCATCTTTGGCAAATATCATATATTGCATAGCATTGTAGCTCGCGCTGAGAGAGAGAAGCACTTGTGGTTCAGCTCGCTTAGAGAGCGGTTGAGTTGTGTGTATGGCTCCGATGTAGAGCAGTGCCAGCAAATCGATTTGATTGTATTTGGAATATATATTGTATTGTATTGTAACACCGCTGGAATGAAGGTAATTGCATTTGATGTCATTAGGAAGAAGTTGTGTTTTGTAGGTAATGTAATGCTGATTATTAATAATAAGTAACAAAGTTGACCCTTCTTTCCTGTTTCATTTACGTAGTTAGAAGATTAACCTACTTCCTTCATTTGATAATTAGTTATTAGTGGATTTAAAGTGCAGTATTGCTTTTGATAATATTGTTGAACAGGTTTCGTTATTGGTGTCATACTAAACGATAGTTAATTGACTATGATACTAAATTTCAATAATCAGAAACTGATCTGCATACAATTCTCACAGTCAAACATTAAGAAAGTGGTCTGTGGTTTTTTAATATCTTTCTCGCAGTCAAAATTTTAAGTATAGTCAGTGTCTGTTTCAAATGGTGACTCGCCACAGTTGTTTTGTGTTTAAAATATCCGTTGCGCACATAATCAGTTTAATGCACTGTTTCTTATTTAATAGTATATACATCAATATCAGGGCCATAATTAAACCAAATTGCTGTGTTAATGAACAATTTGTTGTCTGCTTTAACGATAGGTTCAACATCCACAACACACACACACAGCTTTTACAGTTAGAGCGAACAGAGTGAGATGGTGGGGTCATGTTACACGCATGGGAGAAGCAAGGTTACCTAAGAGACTCATGAGCTCGGCAGCGGAGGGTAAGAGGGGTCGAGGTAGACCAAGAATAAAGTACTTAGATTCGCTGCAGAATGATTTTGAAGAAGAGGCATAACATCAGACGAGGCATCAATGTTAGCATTGAATGGAGGAATTTTATTAGAGGTACTTTGCTCCAGACTGAACGCTGAAAGGCATAATCAGTCTCTAATGATGATGATGATGAGTCGGAGGATGAGAACGAGGAATGGGCGCAGCTGCCGGAGCTCTTACCTGAGGACCGTGCTCTGGCGAGTCATCCTCGTCATCGGCGTCGAAGTCAGCATTGCGACCGTCGCGGACAGCCGGTTCAGACTTGGGCGGCGCCACCTCCAGTGGCTCATCTCTCAGGTCGTCGTCGTCGTCGTCATCGACATCGTTCTCGGCCGCGTCGTCGTTGCGAGGGACTGCCGACACCGACTCGACGTCGGCGTCGGTTCTAGCGGGCTGGGGCTTCGCCTGCAGGTCGTCTCCTCTGAGGGAGCCGTCATCATCATCGCTCTTGCCACCGTTGAGATCGGCAGACTTCTCATTCCTCTCATCCAGATGTGATGCTGGTGAGCCCGCAGTGTTGGTATCAACGGCAGCTAGCTTAGTTAGCACAGTTTCCAGTGTTTCATCTCTGAGGTAGTCACCGTCGTCAACATCGTTACTAATGGGTGGAGCAGAGGATTTCTTGTCTCCGTTAGTTACCTCTGGCGCCGATACGACTTTTCCGTCAACATTTTTTCCGGGGCCATCAGGCGTGTCGTCTCTCAGAAAATCATCACCATCAGCACTGCTGCCAACAGGGGAAGCCTTCACTTCTGGAGCTTTCCACGAGTCGTCTCTTAGGAAATCATTATCGTCATCGCTGTTAACACTGCTGCCGCTCACATCTTGTTTCGTTACTGTTACAGTGTTGACAGCGCGTTCTCCGAGGACAGCCTCCTCCTGAGGTCGTCTCGTCTCCCACTTGTCACTCCTGAGAAAATCATTGTCATCAACGCTGTTGGGACTTTCACCAGTGGAGGATTTACTGTCCGTTAGCTCTACTGTAGCGTTCTTGGAGTCTCCAATGGAGTTAGACTTTCTCTTCGGCTGCCATCCCTCTTCTCTGAGGAAATCATTATCGTCATCATCATCAGTGGTCGGGGTGGGGGGTTTCTGGGTGGCTGCGTTGACCTCTGCCTCTGGCAGAGTCTCGACGTCGGCGAGGCGTCCTCCGCCGACCAGCGGCGTGGTGCGCAGATCCTCCACCTCAGACGGCTGGTGGCCGCGCCTGCTGGCGTCGCCCATGCCGTGCTGTGAGGCTGCGTACCGACCTTGCAGCAGGCGCATCATTTCCTGTGCCAATACAATTGCACAACGCCTTAGAGACAAGACAGACAGCACATGGGACAAATCAGTTTAAATGAAACACTCATCTTTGTCTAAAGCGTCTCGCTGCGGAGCGCGCGGTTGCTCGCCGTGGAGGTTCGAGTCCTCCCTGGGGCATGGGTGAGTGTGTTTGTTCTTAGGTTAGCTTACCTAGATTTAAGTAGTTTGTAAGCTACGGACTGATGACCACCCAGTTTGGTCCGATAGATTTCCAAAACATTTGAACATTTGACCATCTTTGTCTCAAAGCGCGTCGTAGAGTAGTGACTGGCGAAATTTAAAGATTCCAGAGGTAATATTAACGTGCATTAAGTAATAGAAGTACGAGTGAAGCAAAAATAGAGCATTATTAGAGTACATGAGACGGACACCTATGTTTTTATCACTTGTGGATCTGGAAAAAGCTTTCGACAATGTTGACTGGAATACAGTCTTTCAGATTTTGAAGGTAGCAGGGATAAAATATAGGGTGCGAAGAGTTGTATTCAACTTGTACAGAAACTAGACAGTAATTATTACCGTTGAAGGTAATAAAAGGGTCGCTGTGCTTGGCAAGGCAGTAAGACAGGGTTGTAACCTTTCCCCAGCGCCATTCCATCTGTACATTGAGCAAGCTATGTCCAGGGAGAGAGAATAAAAAACTGCGGTTTGCTGACGACATAGTTATTATGTCAAAGACAGCAAAGGACCTGGAAGAGCAAGTAAACGGAATGGACAGTGTCTTGAAAGGAAGGTATAAGATGATCTTTAACAAGAATAAAACATAGGTAATGGAATGTAGTGTCAGAAAATCAGATGATGCTGAAGGAATTAGATTAGGTAATGAGACAATAAAAGTAGTAGATAAGTGTTATTTAGGTAGCAAGATAACTTCTGATGGCCGAAGTAAAGAAGATGTAAAATGCAGACTGTCTATGGGTCGCGCATTGGAACCGATTGCGACGGCGTCTGAGATGACCTCGATGTGAGGGCTCTGTCCGCCGTTATGTTACGTTTGCTAGATTTACTCTTAATTAACCCAATCGCTGGTTCCCAAGCTTTGCTAAGATTATAGCCACAGTCATGGTTTATGAGGTGGTCACTTGTGCGAATTTCAATGGCCTCTCTAACGACGCAGTCCCAGTATCTCGACGTCTGTACCAGAATCCTAGTGCGTTAATACTCCATCGCATGATTCTCCGACCGCGGCGCGGGGCGCGGACCACGGAGGGGTCGCTCCGCGGCCCGAGGGTATTTAAATCGCCCGCTACCGGGCTAGAACCCAGTTCCCCTCGAGCCGCCGTGGCGTGCGGATCTCCGTTCCGGCGCGTTTCCAGGAGCTCAGTTCGTCAGTTCACCTGATTATAGCGACATGTATGATCGCCGAAATATTGTGCCCGTTGGACACTATAGACCGGCAGCACACCCGTGGATATTTTGATTATTTAAGGTGAAGCCTGTTGGTGAGGAGGAAAAGTGGGCGAAACCCACAACGACCGACCACCATTAAGAGCGACTGTCAGCAGGCAACATAGAACTATCACCGAAAAACCCAGCGCAGACTTCAGTAATACTGTTCGGATATAAACAGTAGGGCTGTTGTTTGACGTTCATTGAAGGACTGCAGTTGCTAAGCTGTTAATAACGGAAGCCGACGCAAAAGTGTGAAGGAAGCGGTGCCAAGATGATAAAACCTGAACCTTTCATGACTGGAAGTATGTGATATAGTATGGCTTTATGTATCGAAAACCCAGAAAGAAGTTTAGGCTATGGCATGCTTGCTTCCTACAGTGAAGCGTGGATGACCGTACGTCATGGTTTGGACAGCTATTGCTGGGTATTCAACTGTTTCTGACATTGCCCTCACTGGTCGGATCACAATGTATGAATATCTCACCATCATCGGCAACAAACTACTGGCTATGACTAACATGTCGCTAACAATCACTGGAATATCCCAAAATGAACGGGAAAATCGCCAAATCTCCCTAGAGCGAATTGTCATGCGGAATTTTACATCAGAGTATGAGAACCAAATTTACATATCCACCGGCGTTGAAGTAATTGCCGGATGTTTTGATGCAAGAATGGTAACTTTCTGATGGAAACTATACAGACACTTTACGAATCTATTCCTCGAAGACTAGCAGCTGTTCTGAAACCCAATAGTGGACGAAATCTGCAACAAAATGTAAATATTGTGTCCGTGTTAGGTGTTCATATTATTTAGTACACGCCCATACATCTTGAGAAAAGACCATAAGGATAAAATGGAGAGGTTAGATTCCACAAGAAGCGTTGCCGGCAATCACTTATCCCGCGAACCATACGCGAATGGGACAGTCATAAGACGACTACAGATAAAGTACACTTACAGACGAGTAGTATATAAGTCAAGCAAAGTAAATGGAAGTGAAAAAGAGACAAATACACCTGAAGAAATGTTTAAGAGAGATAGCAGCTTATTCATACTCCTGTTGAAATCTACAGGGTGGCTGACTATGATAGGTATAAACGAAGGGGCAAGTAACAAGCAAAGTACTTAATATAGAAGAGTAATTCAATGTTTTCCACAGCAAACGTAGTATTACTGAGTGCACGAATACGCCAGTACAAGAGGCCCCAAACTGCAGATTTGCACGTGAGGACAAACACATTAAAACAGTTCCACATGATCACTGTTCGTGGGAATTGATGTCTTTGCACGTCTCCTCCCCGATGGCTGTATATGTCCAAACATCCCAGGAGTGTTCCGAATAGCCATCCACAATGCGTTACCGAAGTTTAACAAAAGGGCACGACCAGCACAAGCTAAGTAACATATTTTGTAGAGATCTAGGATACAATTTATATAGACATGCAACATTTGTACCTAAAACATGCTGCGGTACAAGTAGAAAATAATGGGCACTTTGCATTTTTGCAATCAGTTTTTGGAAAATGCACTTGTCATTAAGCAATAAAATTTTACTATTGAGGGTCAACCAATGGCGTTACACCCTTCCGTTCCACCACTGCAACTCTCTCTCACTCTGCTAACAATAAAACTTGCAACAATATTCCTTACGCACTAGCATTCGCAGATACTACAGAATCCATCCTATGCGTAACCCTGACCTGACTGAGCTAAGAAGAATTATACCTTAGTGTGTATCCCTTGCGTACTGCTTCTTTTTTCAGTATGTCGTTTCAGGGAAACCATTCCAGTTGGGACCTGCGTTTGTTAAGTTTATTTACAGGATGGATTGTCCCCGTCTGGCCTGTTTCGTTTGTACCTATTACAGTCAAACACTCTCTATATTCAATAAATAACTGATAAAGCGCAAGAATGATACGGCAGTGGTTCAGATACCATGATTTGTTAAACGGAATAAATAAGGTACTGTAAATAGCACACAGATTGAACTGAAAGTATATGAGTTAAAGAGCAGTACAATTGTAATATGGTACAAAAAGAATTATATTTAGAAATCAAGGTTTCACAGCTTGGTTCAAGAAAGGCAAGAAAAGATTCTTTGGGGTAAATAAAGTTTTCTTCAGAAACGCGCTCTACCGGCATAGAATATTAATAGGGATTTGTGGCAGATGTTCAGTTGTGCGATTGATGCACAGAATGCTCTGCAAATGGAACATGGATCATGAGACAAAATGAAGAAACTGCATGAAGCCAAATGTAATGGCTCTAAAATGATATTCTGTATAAAACCTACAGAAGTACATGGGCCGTGTTAGAGAGGCATCTGCTATTGCATCAAACTGCCTACCAGTTGGAGGTGCATTACGAGATACAAAAAGGTAGGAGCAGCCAAAGAAAAAACAAAATGGATTTCGGGCTGTAGTCATGTATTTTGCTTATTTCCTCATGAATTTGATTACTATTATTTTGCTTCTGGTGGAGCCCATCTTAGAATTTTTTTGAAGATGCTTCATTATCATCAACAAAAGCAAAGCTCTCGTTCAGCGTATTAGAGCATGAAATTATGAATCACGTAAATGGATAGGTAGGTTACAGAATTTAAAGTCTGATGTAGTCTTTATAAGTGTAATGGAAGGAAGAACAAGACTTATGGTCAATAATAGGTTTATCAACAGAAGAGCTAATATGCATAATGCAGAAGTGTGTCTAAGAAATAAGAATTATATGACACTTGATCTTCGCCAGTACAGTTTTATATACGTACTAGCCACGCATTCGGACGTCTAGATTCAATGAATGTATGGTGAGATAAAATACATTTTACAGATAGTTAACTCCTCGACTGCCGGCCATGCAAACGATTCCATACCTTAGAATGCCAGACATTCTGCATGCAGGAGTGAGACGAGCTGCACTTGGTTTGCTTATCTTCTGTGTGGCATGAAGAATTGTCTGATAGTCTGTTCTTTGAAATGAGCAAGAAGATCCCTGTCCACGAAACGAAAAAATGAAAAAAAGAAATCCAGAACACAGCATCTAATTCACAAACGACACCAAAGGCCTGACTAAATGTCTACGCAAACAGTGTGTATAAATCCACTCATCTGCAGAATTACTGCGATATGTTGCTGTGCCGCCCTTCTGTCTTGGCCTCCTGTTGGTACTGTCAGGGAGACGATTTTGCGGATATTTTGCGGTTCAACATTCATCTTGGAATCACTACCTTCGTTTTATGAACCTATAATCAAAGAGAAAAAGAAACCATTGTTCAGAAAATCGAGAGAGCAACATACTAAACAATCGGTCGAAGAATGATCAAACTCGAAATACTAGAAGTTTGACGCAATTCTTCTTGCACACAGACTAGATCATCATCTGAATTGTCCATTTCGTCGTCCTCACTGTCATTATCAATCAAATATTTCTCAAATTCAAACAAAAGTTCGCCCAGCGTAGGAGAGCGTGAAGCCATGTCCGCTCATGTACCTACTGAGTGGGCGGACATCACTTTCTACCTGACCCCGTTTCATACAATGAATGCGACCAGTCGGCCGATTTAGAAATTAAATTTGCAAGTAAGCCATTTAGGATCGATCTAGCCCGTGAATAAACTTGATTTTGTTTTTAAAAGCACGAAGACGAAGATCACGTCAAATGACGTGATCGGCATTCCGCAGGAATTTCCGTATGCCTTCAATTGACGCGATTGGCAGTAAAGTCTTAAAGGAGTCAAAAAATTAATTGCGTTTTGGAACTATAATTCGATCTGCAAAAGGAAGAAAACGAAAACATTAAGAAAAAAACAACAACAAAAAAGAATGGATTGGGAGAATGATAGAAAAGATAAAAGTCTTTGATATAAATTTGTGCAAAACCCAATTTAACCACCGCCAACACTTGGTTTCAGCATCATGTAGGGTTTTACTCGTAGAAAAGACCACAGGTAGGTTTCATTCAGATTTCTCGAGTTTGCCGCCAGATGTTAACGCACAATATTTCATTGACGCAACTGATGACATCTTGAGGCGGTGGTTGCTGCTGTCACTGCTGCAAGACTCGAATGACGCCAACTGCTCGGCAGCGTCGAAACTGTTGCGGCCGGAAACAGGAATTACGCATGCGCAAGAACCGTTCAGAGTTAATGACTCATAGCGCCCCCTGCGGAGACCCAAGCAGGCGTCTTCCGCGCGTGCGCCGAGGGCGATGGCGGAGCTTCCAGAAACTCCTGTGGGTAAAAGTTGACTCAAGTCTTTATCAGAGATTCTACTTTAATTTAACGCCAAACAGTGCTGGATCCAGACAGTGCTCAGCTGAAAACTTGCTTCCCTGTTGATAAAATTATCCGCCGTAGGGATACATGCATACCTTTCTGGAAAGCACTTTTCTAAAATGATGGCAATGAGGTTAGAAGTTCAGTTTCCCAATACAGCATGCGATACCCCGTGTTGAGGCAATGCTCCGCTACTGCTGACTTATCAAATTCTCCCGGGCGTGTATGACGATCATGCTGAACACAACGTTCTTGCACAGTTCAACACGTCTTCCCTATGTACAACTTTCAGCAATGGCATGGGGTCTTCTACGTGCCAAGCTTTCTGAGGGACAAGTTAGTCTTTCATCGAAGAAAACAGTTTCTTCAATTTCGATGCTGGATGGAATACACTCTTGATGTAATGTCTCTTGATGCACTTTAGTATTCATTAACATATGTCACGAAAAAATGGTAAACAATTTGTTGTAGTGGGTGCCTTCGCATCCTCATTATCATCTCTCCACTGAAGTCACTTCGATGTAAATCCATTCCGTATCTGTAGATCAGTATAACAATCCTTTTGGAACATCAGTTAGGTGTTGTACTTCACCTGGCAGACTGTCGGTATCTGAGATCACATGTTTCCTATGTACCAAGAGAGCGTAAAGCACTACCGTGTTGTGCATACCGACTCCATTGAGTTTTCCTCGAAGTCTTCAAAGAAATAATTGGCCACCTCGGAGAAGCAGTGGATCTCCAATAACGACTCCTTCCACATGTGCAAAATACTGTTTATTGAACAAGCAATAGATTGAGATAAGTACATCTTCTAACAGTATCACAACGCCTTTCTCCAACTTACTGCTTACAAGCTGTAAGTTATTCTTGTAGAGGTGCTTTCGAACAGAACGTTAATGATGACCAAAGATCCGACGGTTGTAGTTTGAGTCCTAAGGAATTCTATGATGTCTTCACAATTCTGGATGCCATGGTCACTTTTGCCTACGAGAGATCCCAACAGCTTAGTAGAAATAGGTAGGAAATAGGTAGTCACACAAATGTTGCTCACACTGTATGAAGTGGAAACCCATCCTTATGAATCTACAGTAGTCTGTACGGTATTGTGAGAACTGCAGTCCGTTTACGAAGGTCCTCTATAACTTTATTTGTAATGAAATTTTTCTTGATGTCTATTAGTTTGCGATCTACAGGATCATTGAGCAGTACCTTTGTATGCTGTTGTACTCAGTGCTTGAGAGAACGACGGTGCATCCTCCTTGTCGGCTGGTTAAATAACAAGGTCTATTTCTGCTTTCTTGTCCTGTACAGCCGTCCTTTCTGTTAATGTGATATAAAACTTTTTAGGCTGGTCTTTACTGAAAATTCGGCAGGTGTCCGGTATAATCTCTTCTGCGAAGTCACTGGGAAGTTACAAAATTGTTCTATTCCAGCTGTCCGGGGTATGGATGAAAAGTTCAAAACTTTCTCGAGAATCGAAACGGCTCCAGGATCCTTTCCGTGAAATTAAACACAGTGCTTCGACGTGACGTATTTTCTTCTTTTGGTTGGGCCTCAAGAAGAGTACATTTTGACATTTTGCGGACGTTAGCTTGTTGTTTAACTAAAACACCCAGGTAGCCTATCAATCACGTAATGATAATGGTGATATGTAGTATAGCTTGATTCGAAGATGAGACACATTCTGACAAATCAAGGGATCACTAATTTAATACTGGACTAGGAAGGATGTATTGGAGAATAAACAATGAAGTATTGTCAAGAGATGAATATGGCGAACAGGTTCAAATGGAAATGGGCTGCAGTAGATATGCGGAGATGAAGAGGCTTGGATGTGACAGAGCAGCGTGTAAAGCAGAAGAAAACTGTAATCGGACTGGTGACTTAATAAACAATACACCTACCTGCCGATGACAGCCCTGGAAGAATTACAGTGTCGTCCACAATCCTTAGAGTTGATTTTTCTTCTCCATTACCTTTAGTTCACATTCTCCACTTCTCATTGTTATCCTTTACAGCTTGTTCAAATTGAATAGCCGCACGGGAGTGGCGGACTGGACAGTGGAACAAACCCTAAATGAAAACATTTTTGTTTTGGCTTTACCGTGTACGTTAGTGGTAGAGATTGAAACCCAAGGTGTATTGTAGGCAGTCACTTTATCGTATTTTCTCCCCACATCTCGTTTCGGAGGTTTATATCATCATCTTCAGCTAGATTTTTCTTTTTGTATTGTTGGGTGCTAATACGGGTTGTAATGCCAGGATAAACTGTGGTACTGTCTACAGGGAACATGTGATGAATTATAAATGCGGAAATAAAACGATTAAAATACCATACCTCCAGTGGTCACAGGTTCCTTTCTCTGTAATAACCTCACATACAATCAAACACACCATCACTGTTTACTAACTAGCAGATGAAATGACTTTATATTAGGAACACTTCACATCAAATGACAACTGTGACAAATTGCATACACAGTGAAAAAGAATAAAAGACTTCCAATAATATGTTATACTTTTAAATTAGTTATTCTTTTAAATAATAATGAACTACAGATAAATATATTGTTTAAACTATAAAATAAAATATGAGATTACCTGAACTTTCCATTCTTAGCAATTTATATTATAAATTGATGTAATTTTGTAAATGGACACCCATCAGCAGTCCATTGCATGACAAATCACATAAACAATGGCGTTGATTGCATCGCAATATTCCAATTACATCCAGAGATATTGCGACGCGAAGTTGACGCTTGAAATACGCGAAATGCACGGTTATCGCATGTCCTGAGACTCAGGCGAGAACCCCATGCTGCTCAGGACGTGCGCCAGCCGCGCGTTTCGCGTATTTCAAGCGTCAACTTCGCGTCGCAATGTCTCTGGATGTAATTGGAATATTGCGATGCAATCAACACCATTGTTTATGTGATTTGTCATTCTATCGATTGCTGAAGAAAAACTATAGGGTGTCCATTAAAAAAACATAAGTCTGTGTTAAAAAAAAACACACACATTTGCTTTCGTTTTAGAATGTTACCAAATATGTACATTCAGGGGCCCCAGCCGTACATTGATACCGGTGAAAGTCGTTTTCCAATAGCTGTTATTGTTCCAGAGATATTTTGGGTGGACAAGAAAGCTGGGACACCCTGTGCTATAATTTTGAGGCCGACAACGTAACGCTGGTGCTTTTTACGTGTCTTGTATGTAAGTGTGTGTGTATCGCAAAATTAGTAGTGTAGGTTGCTGTTAAAGTCAGAGCTTATACTCTAGTACATCTTGTAATTTTTGCCATTTAGAATAGAGTCGGGTTGTTTCAATAGGTGTTAGTATATCTGGAGTGTCTGAAAGACATCTATTATTTTCCTCTAAGATTGGATATGTAGCATGCTGACGTTTTTGATTTTTGTATGGAGTATTTTCTCGTGAAGATGAGTTACTGATGTGTGGTGTTTGTTGTTTTTAGTGCTACCATGTGTTCCTGGAACCGAATCACAAATGATTTACTCTTTATGAAGAAAAAAATCACAGTCCAAACATTGAATTTTGTATCGATCTGTGAGATATAGTGATTTTCTTGTGTTGTCGTTATGAGGTAGCTTCTGTCCATTCTTGTTACCTTTTGTGAAATACATGTGTATGCCATTTCGTTTGATGACATTGACAATCTGGTTTGAAATACTACCCAGAAATACGAGTGTGTGGAAGACACAAATTTCACTTTGTGTATTGTGTTGTGAGTGTTTCTTCATTACTGAGTGTCTCAGAGTGTCTATCATGGAACTGCTGCAGCCATTTGCAAGAGTTGTTACTTTTCTTACTTCAGTTTCTTGTTTAATTTTGTCTTCTTATGGTAGTAGTTGGAGTGTTCTGTTGATCATAAATCACAAAGCTGCCATCTTGTGGGATGTGAAGTGTGAAAAGGATTTGCAAAAGAGGGAATGTGTTGTAGTACGTTTACGATAAATATAAAACTGGTGCCTATTATTCTTTACTGTCAGCTACAGAAAGGTTAGGCTGTTTTATACTTGGTGTTCAACAGTGAATTTTACATTTTCCTGGAACCTGTTGAATAGTTGACTGATACATTTTATACCATTCATTAAAATGATAGTACCATCTACATATCTGTAGTAGTAGTAAATTATATTACTAGGAGGTGATGTTGGAAAATCAAAATGTTGCCTTTTAAATTGTTCTTAAATATTTCAGCTAACAATTCTGAAAGATCTGACCCAATTGCCAGGAAATCCGTTTGTAGCGTTTATTGTTGAATATGAAATAGTTGAATGAGAGAGTGAATTACAACAGGTCTATTAGTTCAGTGAGTGTTTTTGTGTGTCTGTAGATTTGTAAAAATTATCTGCAGTGGGGTACTATTAGTACAGAGGAATAGAGCTTTTGTAAGTCAAATGAGGAACTTGTGGCTCCACCAGGAACTGTTATGTTTTTAACATGTTGGGTGAATTCTATTGTGTTACTTTCATAATGATGATAAATGTGCATGTTTCAAATGAAGAAATACAGCACAGTACACAAATTGAAAACAAGGTCTTCTACACACTGGGTGGCATTTCATACCAGATTGTCCAAGCCCTCAAACAAAAGCATAAACATAACTGTCACAAAAGACAATAAGAATAGACAAAAGTTACCTCATAAGAGCAACAAGAGAAATCCACTGCATCTCACGGGTGTATAAAAAATTAATGTTTGGTCTGTAACTATTTCTACACAGGCCATACTGGAGAGTATAATTTGAGGACTGGTTCAAGAAACCCATTGCAACACTAAAAAACAATAAATACCACACATCAGTAATATTCACTCATATGCATGAAACTAAACTCCATATCAACATAAAAATCGTCAGCATCCCACATATCCAATCGAAGAGTAAAATACTGTATATATTTCTCACACTAAATTTGTTACAGTATAATCTTTGTCTTTAATAGCAGCCTAACTACTACTTTTGCGATACACACACACACATAGAAAACACGCAAAAAGCACCAGCGGTACGTTGTCATGTCCACTGGAAAGCCCAGGTATCATCATAATTGTTGTTATAGTTTCAATAATATTGCCGCAAGACCACAACTCATCCGACTGCGGGTGTGGCGCAATGGATAGCGCCGTCGATTGCAGTGCTGAAGGTCGGTGGGTTCAATACCGTCCACCGGCAAAAATTTATTACTTTGTATTTATTATCTCCAGAATGTTCTAAATGTTTCTTATGTTTACTTGTAATTTCTAGATGTTTTTATGTTAACTATTCTTCTAATTTTTAAACATTCTGTCTGTGTATAAATAGCAGAGCACTCTGCCCGAGAGGCAGTCATTGTTGCGTGCATGTTTCAGTTCTCAATAAACATGTTTTCAGTATAAGTGCTGTATTCAGTTGACAACCCTGCCTTCGAAGTCAAGCCTGCTTCCATTTCAACGCGTCATTGTTTGGTGGAGGTGCCGGGTATCCTGTGCAACAGCTGCATCACCGTGGGTCCGATTAGGCAACGTAAAAGCCGTCGCTTAGACGGACTAGAATCGGAATACAAGGGATATATCCAGTATCATCAGAAGACCCATGGACACGAAACCACTGGTAAGCCAACTGCACATCAGACACCCGTCAGTGTTCTTTGGAGACGATGGACAGGACCCCAACAAATGGCTAAAAGGGTTCGACCGAATCGCCAAGTACAACAGATGGGATCATGCCATGTGCTTGGCCAACGTCTATTTCTACCTGGACGGAACATCCCAACAATGGTTTGAAAAAAAAAAAAAAAAAAAAAAAACAAAAAAAAAAAAAAAAAAACGAAGAAGCTGAATGACTGGGAAACGTTCCAGACGGAACTTAAGGAGACGTTTGGACACCGCCAGCGACAAATCCGCTCGGCGTAAGAACAACTGAAGAACCGGTCCCAACGACATAGTGAGCCGACACAGTTGTACATACAGAATGTTTTGGCCCTATGTCATATAGTTAACCCAGATATGACAGAGGCCGACAAAATCTAACACCCGATGAAGGGCATTTCATAAGACACGTACCAAGCTCTCCTTATAAAAGACGTCGCTACGACGGAAGAGTTCATCAAGTGGTGCCAGCGTGTTGAAGAGGAGCTTGAAAGGAGGGTTGGACGAAATAAGTATGACAGGCTCCCCAATGTCGTCCCTATGGCCGTTGTGGAAGACCAGCATGACTTTGCCTTTCTCATACGACAAATTGTGAGAGAAGAATTGCTACAGTTTATGGCAGCTGGGACTGTTTGTGACCCAACATAGTGACCAATGGTGCTTTCCAGTCATGTGTGCGTACAGTAATATAAAACGATGCTTTATGTATTTTCCTTATTATTTGTATTCGTCTGTAATTTATTATGTATTTGATGTTAATTTTGTATGTTCATTTTAATATTGTGAAAGAAATTGTGTTTATATCGATGTAGTAGACACGCTGGTTTAGCGAGGGCTTTGCTATTGTACAGAATCATCTTTGAGTAGGGAGTTTTAATCGCTGGTAGCGCAGAGGCGCACAGCGAGAGAGGGAGTCGTTGTTCTGTCGTAGTAGCTGACAGACGGAATCGTGAGACGGTGTGCGCAATGGTGTACGGCAAAAGTACGTGAAGAAGAATGCGTGTTGGATTGGCACTAGTGGAGGAGACGGCTAACAGGCAATATTATTTATTCATACGGGCACAGCTCATATAATTAATAAATTCATCTAGAGTTATGCCGTGGGCCCAAAATTGTAATTAACATTCGTAGCCAAGAAGAGCCTGTCTTTGCCAATTGTTAAGTGCGAACAGTCTCCAATCAGCAGCACCATGTCACACACCAAAATCCGTAAGATCTGTCCAATTTGTCTTAGCATGTACAGCTAACCAGCGTATCAGTGATAATTGTTCAATAGTGAACACTGTTAATTCTGAACCTGTGTTTAAAAATCATTACCCACAGTCATTGTCCACACAGGTTCCTTCCTCATCCATTGTTTTACCGAGAATATTCACAAAGTTATAGAAAACTAAAAATCAGTCAGTAAAGACAGCGTGTCAGTGATTAATAACAATTCGTTCAGAAAAGTAATGCTAAATGTAGCGTATGCCAGTGTTGCTGATCAGTAGGTTGCTAAGTGGGATGGAACTGCTAGACTAACTTTTAATTTCAAGGGATATTCCAATAAATGTGTAAAATATTGTTTTCCACTGCATATCATTTTGAGATAAAGTTTTTACTTGCAAGTACTGATTAGTGAGAATAGTGATTTTTTGCAAGTGTTTGAAATGCTAATAATTCCTGGTTAAAGAGAGAGAAAAAGTTAATCAGACGGTTAAATAGTTCATTTATAAATATTCAGTGTTATCAAGTCAAGTCATTAATTAATTTTTTCAACTTGTGTACAGTTCATAGTTAAGTTTCAGCTTGATTATTGCTAAAGCACATGACATACCCGCTGTTGAATAATTTCTGGTACTTATACAAACAATTAATTACTTGAAGCTGTAAATAGTAAATATTAAGGTGAGAGTTTTGCATGATCTGCTGCATATTGCATTTACGAGGCTATTGCTTACATTTCACTATCTTATATTCAACCCCTGCGTTAATTAACTATTTCTCTGTAATTAGTATATTGTCAGTGTCTTTTGTACCGAATTTGACGCGTATACTCTGATTTTCTGCCCACCCAAATTTTACGTATTTTTTCACGTTGTTAATTAACTTTGCTATTATTGAGATACCACCAAATTATTTGGCCGTACAACGAGCTGGCGACCGTAAATCAATAAGTTATTCATTTTAAAATTAATCCCTGTGTCCTGTTTATTCCGCATTTTTTTTTTTTTTAATTTAAACACTAATCATTTTATTCCAAATTTTACTTTCCACTTTCTTTATTACTATCGATTGTTGTTGTTTACCGAAGAGGTACACCAACGTTCCGGTTATAGCTTCCACTACATCATGGGCTTCATTACCGATAGCTTTTCCACCAATTAAGATAATTAGGCACACGGGTCAATTTTTCTAATTATCGTATACTAACTCGTGATGTAGGACGGTTAGGGTTATATGTTGGACCAAGCGAGCATCAGATCATGGCCATGGATGTAAGCCGTGTAAGTGACTAGGGAGCTGACGCCGCTGAGGAAGAGGTATTTCAGGCAATAGCTCCTGTCTGCCCCGCCAGTCGCACCCGACGTGAAGAATGGCCTTGCCCTACAACGACTTACGCTTCAGCCGCCAAACGGCAGCCTATGAACCGGCTCCCCCGACAACAATGACGCCCCGCAGAAAAACAGATGTCTGGAGGACAAAAGACAACACACCAGTGTGTTTTTACTGTGGGCGCTCTGGACATGTTGTACGCTACTGCAGAGAGAGAAGGCGAGTATTCGACGATTATTTTGGCGCAAGACGTCAGCCATCAGAGCAGTTCTATCCCAGGCAGTCATCTGCTGATGAATTCAGTCGACCTAGGGGAAGAAGCCCATCGTCGTACCCTAGACGAGGTCGCTCCCCGACTCGCCGATGTCGTTCACCGTCGCCGTACAGAGGTACCAGCCGCTCCCCTAGCCGCCGCGCCCCGGAAAACTAAGCGAGGCGACCATCGACGGAGGTGAGGCAGCCGCAGATGAAAATCCTCCATGGACGACAGTCGCTAAGATGTCGGGAAATCTCATTGACGTCATAATCGACGGCCAACCTGTCCGGGCACTTGTTGACTCAGGAGCTTCTTTCTCTGTATTGTCGGATAATTACCGCCGCACACTAAAGAAGACAATGTTCAGTGATACGGAAGCAACTGTGCTGAAGGTCGCAAATGGAAAGTACGTCCAGCCAGCAGGAACTTGTGTCGCAAGAATAACCATCAACAACAGGACCCAGCCGTTTGAATTTGTCGTGTTAACAGAATGTAGTCACAATGTCATCCTCGGATGGGACTTCCTTCAGGCATCCCAAGCTATTATTGACTGTGGAAGATCTGAGCTGCAAATTGAAGAAGTTGTTCCGCCGGATACACGTAATACAGAATTTTCTGGGAAGTTATTTGCCGTTGACAATGTACGATTCTGCCATTGACAATGAGAAGAGTTCCAGTCACAAACACAGATCACCGGTTAAACGGTGAAGTGCTTGTCGATAGTTAATGGATAGCGTCGCCGATTGCGGTGCTGAAGGTCGCCGGTTCAATCCCGTCCACCGGTGAAAATTTATTTCTTTGTATTTATCAGTTTCAGAATGTCCTACATGTTTCTTATGTTCACTTGTAATTTCTAAATATTTCTTATGTTAGCTATTCTTCTAATTTATGGTACATTCTGTCTGTGTATAAATAGCAGAGCACTCTGCCCGTGAGGCAGTTAGTGCTGCGTGTATGTTTCAGTTCGCAATAAACTTGTTTCCAGTATAAGTAATGTGTTCAGTTGAGAACCCTGTCTTCGAAGTCACGCCTGTTTCCATTCCAATGCGACACTATTTTTAGCTGCAGTTTATTATTATTCAACTAATTTAAATAAAAAACTAATGTATTACCGAAAGTTTTTTTTTTTTCTTTTTGAGTGTATGTCAATCTCCATGCAAAGTGTTACAGTTGATATTTAATGTGATATTGTCTAAAGTCTCTGAATGTTAGGTTATGATAGAGAAGGGTATGGCATTTTAATCTTTTTATTTCCATATTTATATATTAACATTTAAGCCTTAAGTTAAGAAATATATAGAACGAAATTCTGAAAGTGTTTTTTGTATTTTCCCTTGTAGACAGTACCACAAGTATTCTGAGGTCATTACAATGACAGTAGGAAACAAAAATACAATAATAATCCAACTTAAAATGGGAGATAAAGGACCGAAACGCGTTACGAAAATAAATGTGCCTGGCACAAACTATTTTAATCAATTTATTTACTTATTTAATGCTCAGACATTTGATACATAGTCATTAGTTTTCTAACTTCCCAGTATAATTGACCATCTGACATCCCGTCACAATATTGCAGTCTTTCACAGTTTCTGAGATGCTCCCAGTTCATACTGGTGTCTTCTCTTTCACATATAACACACTTCGGTGAGTGTAAGATTCCAGTCCTGTGCAGGTGTTCCGCAAGGCAGTCGTGGCCAGTAATTCTTCGAAAAGCTGCCACAGTTTTCCCTCGGGGGTGTTTAGTATGTGCATTCTTCTCTTCTAACAGTAGAAGCCATGTTTTTCCTTGCCCTTGTGTTATGTTAACCAATGTCACGCCGAAATCTCCACATTCATGAAATTTTCACTCTGCAGCCGACTGTGTTCTGACATGAAATGTCCTGGCAGATTAAAACTGTATACCGTGTTGGGACTCGAACACAGGACCTTTGCCTTTGCAGGCGAGCGCTGTACAGGCTCAATTATACTTTCTTCCAGAAGTGCTAGTCCTGCAAGGTTCGCAGGAGAACTTCTGTGGTATTTGGAAGTCCCGTTCTTGTGGAACTGAAGCTATGAAGACGGACTGTGAGGCATGCATAGGTAGTTCAGTCGGTAGAGCTTTGCCAGCGAAAGTTAACCTCACATATCGCTGGTTTCGCTCACGGGCTCTGCCGTCAAAACACCTTCCATTGTACCCGACGTGATGGAGTTTTGTGAGAGGATGGTTGTAACTCATATGTGCCGCTCGAGTTGGGGAGGGGAATTGGTGAACAGGCGACAACTGCTTCAGCAGATACACGGGAGGGGTGGGGGGTTGCTAATTATTGGCTCCAATGTTAGTTGTAGTATGAAGGTCGTTAAGGACAGAATTCTAAAGTGGCTCACGTCTGCACCAATGGCGCCTGTTGCTGTGGTCTTCAGGCTATCCACAGTTCGCGGCTGATGGAACACGTGAAGACTGTTTACACCACGAGTGGGGTGCAAGCAGAGCTGAAAATGTGCATCGTTATTTCTTGAGTCGATCCATATCCTTTGTTTTGGAACCTTGTTGAGGGACAAAACCAGAGACATCGTTGAGTATGAAGTTCTGGGCTGCAGATTTGTGGACTTGGGTGGAAAACTGCAGAACTCCTGTCGATAGGTCAGCAATGCACTACACAAAGGAAACAACAATTCAAGTAACAAAATACTTGTGCAGTGTACATGAATATCTTTGAGGCTAGGTGATAGTTTGCGGTGTTGTGGTGAGAGCTCGCCATTAGAAGAGGAGATAGGGAAATCAGACGGGGTTCAGACAACTACCTGATTAACAGGTCAGATGTTCGTCTTGTAAGACGGGTTGCACGACTGGTTTGTAATCATTGCTCAAAATTTTCAAATGTTTGTATAGCTTATGGGACTTATCTATGGGGTCATCAGTCCCTAAACATACAAACTACTTATGTACTAACTAAGACTAAGGACGTCACAAATATCCATGCCCGAGGGGGGATTCGAATCCCGACCGTAGTGGCGGTGCAGACCGTGACTGGAGCGCCTCAGTCTCCTCGGCAACCGCGGCAGGCGTAATCATTGTCATTGCATTTCTATAGTACTCTACAGATGACCCAATTCTGCCACAATTCGGGTGTTAACTTCGCAGTTTAATTACTGATGATGATGATTAGTAACATGAATGAAAATCTTATAGTTTGTAGCGGTCATTGTATAATATACATTAACCCATGCAATATAGGGGAAATCAAGTTAATGGTTCTGTGTTTTTACCGGACGCCCGGTTCCACCATCAGGTAGAGTCATTCAAAGAAAGTTTACGATCAGTAGTGCGAAGGTACCCTGACCATGCATTATTACTTGGGGGCGACTTCTACATCTAAACAGATACTCCACCCAAAGGCGCGCGGCGGGCTTCTAAATCTATACAGATTCTCCACAATCCACCAAAAGGTGCATGGCGGAGGGTACTCGGTACCACTACGAGTTACTTGCTTTCCTGTTCCACTCCAATATAGAACGAGGGAGAAACGAATGATTGTATGCATCCGTACGAGCTCTAATCACTCTGATCTTATCTTTGTGGTCTTTACGCGAAATGTAGGTTGGCGGCAGTAGTATCGTTCTGCAGTCTGTCTCAAATTCCGGCCCGCTAAATTTCTTCAACAGTGTTTCTCAAAAGAACGTCGCCTCCCCTCCAGCGACTCCCATTTGAGTTCCCGAAACATTTGGTAACACTCGCAGATTGATCGAACGTACCAGTTACAAAACTAGCCGCCCACCTTCGAATTGCTTCTATGTTCTCGTTTAAACAGATCTGTGGTGGGGATCCAAAACACACAAGAGTTTTATGTTCGGTCTCCTTTACAGACGGATAACACCTTCCCAAAATTCTCCCAAGAAACCGAAGTCGGCCAGCTGGCTTTCTCACGGCTGTCCTTACGTGCTCTTTCCATTTCATATCACTGTGCATCGTTACCAATAGGTATTTAATTGACGTGACTCTGTCAGGCAGCATAGTACTGTTGCTGGAAAGCTGTAAAAATTTTCCCATCATCCAAGAAAAATCGTGATTGGTATGCACTGTTGCTTTAATGAATGATGGTTCTGAGTAGACATTTGCAGAACAATTCCTTCAATTCCAATTCTATTCTGCCCTCGGAATGTTAGCAGGCAGATATTTTGGGCACGTGCTGTTTCAATAGTTACTTTCTAATGTTCTATCGCTCTCCCAGGAGTCACGCACCTGATTCTACCCATAACATAAAATGTACCTTTGCCTAAAAAAAAAAAAAAAAAAAAAAAAAAAAAAAAAAAAAAAAAAAAAAAAAAAAAAAAAAAAAAAACTTGTTCTTTTCATTCTCTATTTCGAGGAGTGGAGCGGGCTGTTTGAAATCCGGCCCATAAAGAGTCGCGGTTCTATTCAACCAATTATTAGACAGTGGGGCAAAGGGGGGATCCCAATTGGGAATAAGTGGGAGGGGCTTACCAGTTCTGGCATACGCCTTACAACCAAGGAAAACCTCCGGAAAGCCTTGTTGGGAACCGGGGGATCGGGACGTTGCCCCAGACTACAAATGGGTTATCGGGAGAGCGCGAGTGTACTCACGACAATCAAGGATCGGACGCCCGAGTTACTCTCGTAAGCTTATAGAGATCAGCTCGACCAACAGTGGGCAAGCCTTCCCCTAGAGGAACCGCACTTTGCCTGAAAAAAAAAAAAAACCTAATTCTTTTCATTCTCCACTCCGAGGAGTGGAGCGGGCTGTTTGAGATCCGCCCCATAAAGAGTCGCGGTTCTATTCAGCCAATGCATACGCCTTACAACCAAGGAAAACCTCCCGAAAACCTTGGTCGGAACTGGGGGATTGGGACCAATTTAATTTATCTCTGGGACGTTGCCCCAGACTACAAATGGATTATCAGTGGACAAGTTTTCACGCTAGAGGAACCGCACCCGTGAGCACGGTATCCTCTGCGTCCCGTGTTTTGCCTTTGCCTGTCGTTGTTGCAATATTGAAGTGAGCATTATCGAAAACGAACTACGAGAACGAATCATTTGAAATATTTGATTTCCATAACTGAATGGCAGAAGCCTCAAATAAAGCCACAGTGCTATGTGAAGAGCAGAAACCCATATTCGAGCCAGTTTGAACATTTTTTTTATCCCACTTTACGAAACAATTACACTGCAAGACCAAGTTGCAGTGGGGAGAAAAATGAACAAGGCGTGGTAGGTGACACAATTGCATTGGATGTTGCTGTGTATTTCTTTAAAGAGAACTGTTCATTACCTTTTTTTTTTTTTTTTTTTTTTTTTTTTTACCTAAACCACACCCTTCAAAAATTCGTGTAAAGTGTCAGGAACCACAACTTCAGCAATCTCCGTCAAGTCGTTGATATCTGGATAATTGGCAATACTGTAAGGAGTAATTCTTATATCTTCACCGAAGATAGCTGCTGCTGCTACTTCTACAATTCTCATTCTCTCATCTTTCTCATTAACAGCTCGTTGATTGTACCACTGATTCAAAAGTTTGTGACCACTGCCACGAAATCATATAACTGGAGGATTTTTTGGCATTGTGGCAAACAAGACTCCATCACCAAAGTGTTCAGTCAGTTTGTTTCTCAGAGTTTTTAAAGTCATTGTCTCTCCTTGTGGGGGACATTCGTTAACTTTCTGCAACAAATGGAGCAGTGAAAATTGACATTCCTCTGAACTATCTATAAATTTGCAAACTTCTTGAAAAGCGGCATCGAAGGTGGTATCTTTCAAACAGACACTAATTTGGCATAGCAATTTTGATGATAACGGGCTTATGCAGCTACTAAACACAAAACACTGTTGATGCATTCGGCAACCTTTCTACCGAAATCATCACCGCGTATCTCTACTTTCTCAAGCAGCGTATGTTTCACAGTTAAAGAGCGAACTTCATACACTACACGGCATTTGTGGAATGACTTTTTTGTTTCCGCCTCAATGTCACACGTTTCAGCACATATGAAACAGTCTTTTAGGAAATTGAATGGAGAAGAGGAAGAGGATCTCAAACTTTTAATCATCTGCTGGTGCAACATTCTGTTTACTTACTTTCTTTATATTACGTTTCTTAATATATTCACGTCGACATAACTTATGCTCTTGAATCTGTCCAGCATTTATAGAAGATTACGAGCCCCATCATTCCGTTCCTTTCTAACGCGTATCAGAGTTTCCAAGCTCTTCGTTACTAATGACATGTCTCCATCCGAAACAGATTTACCACAAATGAAACAAACAGTAGGATCCGGCATTATTGTTTTCTCAGTCCAGAGAAAAGAAATGAGACGAAGAAGAAGAAGCACTTCATAACACCACAAACTGATAAATACTATCTCAAAACAGAACTCTCTGGCACTGCTTTCGCTGTTTACCACATTAACTCAACTGGGCACTGAGTAGGAGCAAACGGCAGTGATAGGGGAGCCCTGCGTGAATGGAAAGGGGAACTTTACGTTCTCATTGATGGCACGTACCCCTGATTTCAACAGTACTGACCGCAAAAGAAATATCAAGTAGAAAATATAGACTACGAAATATTTCCATACACTTAATTACACTATTGGTTTAAATACTTTACTACGTAACAAACTCTGCAAAATATTATGTTAATAGAATTCTATTCCAATTATTAAAATGTTCAAATGTTTGTAAAGCTTATGGGACTTAACTACGGGGTCATCAGTCCCTAAACTTACAAACTACTTATGAACTACTTACGAACTAGGACGGCACAAATATCCATGCCCGAGGGGGGATTCGAACCCCCGACCGTAGTGGCCGTGCGGACCGTGACTGAAGCGCCTCAGTCCCCTCGGCCACCGCGGCCGGCTCCAATTATTATACCTCAAATACCATTCATATCTATCAATGAAAAAATGAACAAGATCTTTTTCGTGTACAGTTTTGCGAGGAATATATTTACTAATAAGAGCTCTGTTCTAAAAACGATATTTTTTTGCGTATAAATTTAAAATATGGTACAAACTGACTTTCGGAGGGGATAGAAAGGGGGAAAGGGAACTTTTCTGTTTCTTATTACTACACCCCATAAGAGTATTTTCCCAAAGTTTCAAAACTGTATTTTTCCCCCATTTGCTGATTTTCTACCTAATTTGCCTGGGCTATATCACCAACAACGTAACAGCCGGTGTGCCAACTATGGCACGAATTACAGCGGCGACATGTCTTGAGGTGCAAGCAGAGAGGCCTCGGTAGGCCGCTGGAGAGAGTGGGTTCCACATCTGCACACACAGGTCACCTAATCCCGTGAATTCCGTGGAAGGGGGCGAGGAAATTTGGTGCTACGTTCAGTAACATCCCGAATGTGCTCCATCGGATTCAGATCTGGCGAGTTGGGTTGTTGTTGGTTTTGAGGGGACTAAACAGGTCATTAGTCCCAAGGCGAGTTAGGGACCAGCACATGTTTCAACTGATCTCTCTGTTCCATGACACCTCTTACCTTGAGACATGCCGTTGAGAAACATGATCTCATCAAGATCTGCAAGCAGCGTACTATACATTTTGGCCCTTATGGTGCCTTCCACGAGCTCCACAGAGTCCATGGATGCCGTCGAAAATGTCCTCCATAGAGAAACAGAGCCGCCGGCAACCTGGCCCCGTCTCGTAGTGCAAGTGCCAAGAAAAAAGAAGGAAGGAAGCTTAGGGTTTAACGTCCCGTTGACAGCGAAGTCATTAGAGACGGAACTCACGCTCGGAGAAGGAAATCGGCCGTGACCTTTCAAAGGAACCATCCCGGTATTTGCCTTGAGTGATTTAGGGCAATACGGAAAACCTAAAACAGGACGGCCGGAGGTGGATTTGAACCACCGTCCTCCCGAATGCGAATGCAGTGTCTTACCAGTGCGCCACCTCGCTCGGTTTCATACGGCTGTGCAGCGTTACCCCTAGGTATTTAATTGACGTGACTCTGTCAAGCAGCACAGTACTTCTGCTGGAAAGCTGTAAAAAATTTTACATCATCAAAGAAAACTCGTGATTGGTAGGCCCTGTTGCTTTAATGAATAATTGTTGTGAGTAGACATTTTGCAGAACAATTCCTTCAATTCCAAGGAGTAGTTTGAGTAGTTTGGTCCCTTAAAATTACAAACATTTCAAAAAAATTTCTTATTTGCGTGAGTAATGGCATCTGTCTGTAAATGAAAAGTATAATCAGGTGGAGATGAGTAGGAAAACACAATCCCACATCGTTGGAATACAACATCAGTACCGTTTGACAGAGTCATGTCGACTAAATACCTAGCCATAACGTTCCTGAGCGATGTGATGTGGAACTGACATACAAATGAAGTCATGTGGAAGGCAGCTGGTAAACTTGGGTTTAAGGGGAAAATTTGAGGAAGGTGTGGTTCCTTTGTAAAGGAGACCGCGTATAGAACGATTTTGCGACATTTCTTGAACAGTGGTCAAGTATTTAGGATATCCCCAAGTATAAAGGAAAACGTAGAAGCAAGGGCTGCTAGGTTTGTTATTCGTAGGTTCAAATGTTCAAATGTTTGTAAATCTTATGGGACTTAACTACGGGGTCATCAGTCCCTAAACTTACAAACTACTTATGAGCTAGCTACAACTAAGGACGGCACAAATATCCATGCCCGAGGGGGGATTCGAACCCCCGACCGTAGTGGCCGTGCAGACCGTGACTGAAGCGCCTCAGTCCGCTCGGCCACCGCGGCCGGCTATTCGTAGGTAACAGAGTGTTACACACAGATGGTTTCGGAAATCGAATGGGAATCGCTGGTGGGAAGGTTCTTTTCGAGAAATTTAGAGGATTGGAATTTGAAGCTGACTACTGAAGGATTCTACTGCCACCAACTTACATTCCTCGTAAAGACCACATGGTGCTTCTACAGAAGCATACCAGCATTAATTTCTTCCTCGTTCTGCTTGGGAGTGGAACGGTAAAGTAAATTGATAGTAGTGGTATGTTGTACACTACACTAGGTACCTTGCAGTGGCGTACGGAGTATGTACACTAGTGGCCATTAAAATTTCTACACCAAGTACAAAGGCAGATGATAAACGGGTATTCATTGAACAAATATGTTATACTAGAACTGACATGTGATTACATTTTCACGCAATTTGGGTGCATAGATCCTGAGAAATCAGTACCCAGAACAACCACCTCTGGCCGTAATAACGGCCTTGATACGCCTGGACATTGAGTCAAACAGAGCTTGGATGGCGTGTACAGGCACAGATGCCCATGCAGCTTCAACACGATACTACAGTTCATTAGGAGTAGTGACTGGCGTATTGTGACGAGCCGGTTGATCGGCCACCATTGACCAGACATTTTCAGTTGGTGAGAGATCTGGAGAATGTGCTGCCCAGGGCAGCAGTCGAATATTTTCCGTATCCAGAAAGACCCGTACAGGACCTGCAACATGCGGTCGTGCATTATCCTGCTGAAATGTAGGGTCTCGAAGGGATCAAATGAAGGGTAGAGCCACGGGTCGTAACACATCTGAAACGTAACGGCCACTGTCAAAGTGCCGTCGATGCGAACGAGAGGTGTGATTCGCCTGTATGACGATGACGAATACACGCTTCCAATGTGCGTTCACCGAGATGTCGCCAAACACAGATGCGACCATCATGATGCTGTAAACACAACCTGGCTTCATCCGAAAACATGACGTTTTGCCATTCTTGCACCCAGGTTCGTCTTTGCATACATCATCGCAGGCGCTCCTGTCTGTGATGCAGCGTCAAGGGTAACCGCAGCCATGGTCTCCGAGCTGATAGTCCACACTGCTGCAAACGTCGTCGAACTGTTCGTGCAGATGGTTGTTGTCTTGCAAACGTCCTCATCTATTGACTCAGGGATCGAGGCATGGCTACACGATCCGTTGCGGCCATGCGAATAAGATGCCTGTCATCTCGATTACTAGTGATACGAGGCCGTTGGGATCCAGCACGGCATTCCGTATTGCCCTTCTGAACCCACCGATTTCATATTCTGCTAACAGTATTGCGATCAACGCGAGCAGCAATGTCGCGATACGATAAACGGCAACGCGATAGGCTACAATCCGACCTTTATCAAAGTCGGAAACGCGATGGTACGCTTTTCTCCTGCTTACACACAACAACGTTTCACCAGGCAACGCCGGTAAAATGCTGTTTGTGTATGAGAAATCGGTTGGAAAGTTTCCTCATGTCAGCACGTTGCAGGTATCTCCACCAGCGCCAACCTTGTGTGAATGCTCTGAAAAGCTAATCATTTGCATATAACAGCATCTTCTTCCTGTCTGTCAAATTTCGCGTCTGCAGCACGTCATCTTAGTGGTGTAGCAATCTTAACGGCCAGGAGTGTATGTGAATGTCCATCTCCATATTTGGACTTGTTTCACCTCACCTCGATTTCGCGACTTTTAGAAGACACCCATGACAATACTTTTCGGAAACCTGACAAGGAGTGGATGTCCCAAAATGCTCGTGTCGAGTCTGTGAGCCATCACTACTGTCGTATCTCCATTCTATACACGAACAGCACGCCGACTGATACTGTATGTGCATTGGATGTGTCTGACTAGCAGGCACTCCTTGTCAGATGAGGCTGCTGCCGCCTGGACAGCTTTATATCTACATCTACATCCGTACTCCGCAAGCCACCGGAAGGTGTGTGGCGGACGGTACCGTGAGTACCACTATCGGTTCTCCGTCCTTTTCCAGTCACGTATAGTTCGCGGAAAGAAAGATTGTCGGTATGTCTCTGTGTGGGCTCTAATCTCTCTGATTTTATCTTCATGATCTCTTCGCGAGATATACATAGGAGGGAGCAATATACTGCTGAACTCCTCGGTGAATGTATGTTGTCGACACTTCGACAAAAGCCCGTACCGAGTAACAGAGCGTCTCTCCTGCAGAGTCTTCCACTGGAGTTTATCGATCATCTCCGTAAAAAAATATTTTACAAGGCCATAATCTTGTAATGTCAATCAGTTGTTATATAACAATTTACAGTGCATAGGTGTTATATAACAACTGATTGACATTACAAGATTATGACCTTGTAAAATATTTTATTTGACCAGATGATGCTGACATAGTTCAGCGAAACCGGTCGTCGTAAATAAAAATTGATGAACAGCGATCTTCGCTTTTTTTAAATATCTTTTTACAATATTGTAAGTGGATCGCCTCCTAAAACGTAAACTAACTCGATTGATTTTATGTGGTCGTTCCATTTTAAATCACTCCTAATGCCTACTCCTAGATAATTTTTGGAATTAAGTGCTTCCAGTTGCTGACCGGCTATAGTGTAAGTAAATGATACAGGATGTACGCAGCATGTTACACTTGTCTACATTGAGATTCAGTAGGTCGGTGGGTATAAAGTCTTGACCAATGAGTGAGTGTGGTGATTATTGATCAAGAGTTTATATATACATGTGGCGTCTGTTCCGAAAGAACAGGCGTCACTTTGGATCCTGCAGTTGTTGTTATTTAATATTCACAGAATATATGACATCAACTGCGATTGGGCAAAGCTGAAAATGTGTACCCAGCCGGGATTCGAACCCGGGTCTCCTGCTTTCTAGGCAGTTGCGCTGACCCCTACACCACTGGGGACACAGTGATCACCGCACCTGCAAGGACTACCTAAGCACGCCTCCCGTCAGATACAAATTCCCAGCTTCGCCCTGCCCACAGTACTCAAACTCGTAGTTATTAAACTAATTCCCGTAAGAGTAAGGGCTTCAAACTTGCCCACCCCTCCCCACAAACTTTTTCTTTCGGAACAGATATATATATATATATATATATATATATATATATATATATATATATATATATATATATATATTATGCCGGTGACGGGCAATGATCCTATCGTTAGTGGGGAGGGGTGGGCAAGTTTGAAGCCCTTACTCTTACGGGAATTAACTACGAGTTTGAGTACTGTGGGCAGGGCGAAGCTGGGAATTTGTATCTGACGGAAGGCGTGCTTAGATAGTCCTTGCAGGTGCGGTGATCACTGTGTCCCCAGTGGTGTAGGGGTCAGCGCAACTGCCTAGAAAGCAGGAGACCCGGGTTCGAATCCCGGCTGGGTACACATTTTCAGCTTTGCCCAATCGCAGTTGATGTCATATATTCTGTGAAGATCAAGAGTTTGATGTGCTGCCAACGTCTGGGACTTCAGTGTGCGGTTTCAGATATGGTGAAAGGTGTGTGTGTAGAAGGATTAAGTGATGCTGAGGCGGCAGCACTTGCCATGTGTCGGTGCCTCTCGGCGTCCTTGAGTCGGTCAGCGTCGGCGTCCGCGGCGGGCGCCACGTCCTGCGGCGGCTCCAGCAGGGACTCCACCTCGGCCGTCACGGTCTCTGGGGCCGGCCGCGGGGTCACCAGCCCGCGCTCCAGGTGCAGGCCGTGTACCAGACCTGGAACCGATTCGTGGAAGGTCCCCAGGTCCGCGGCCAGGGTCACCTGCACCACAAATCAATTCACACTTCAAAAAAGTGCTGCGTCACCTTACCAATAAAGGTCTCCTAAACGCTGTCACTGCGTCAAAAACGCAGTTCTTTAGATTCTACATCTACACCTACGTCTACATCTACATACATACTCCGCAATTCACCGTACGGTGCGTGGCGGAGGGTACACTGTACCACTACTAGGCATTTCCTTTCCTATTCCACTCCCAAACAGAACGAGTAAAAAAATTAACGCCTATATGCCTGCGTACGAGACCAAATTACTCTTATCCTGTCACCATGCGAAATGTAAGTACGTGGCAGCAAGATCGTACTACACTCAGCTTCAAATTACGGCCCTCTAAATTTACTCAACAGAAATTCACGAAAAGAACGTCGTCTTTCCTCCAGCGATCCCCAATCGAGTTGCCGGAGCATTTCCGTGACACTCGCGCATTGGTCGAACTTACAACTACATGGGATACTCTGCAAATCACATTTAAGTGCCTGGCAGAGGGTTCATCGAACCACAATTATACTATTTATCTCCCATTCCATTCTCGAATAGCGCGCGGGGAGAACGAACACCTGAATCTCTCTGTTCGAGCTCTGATTTCTCGTATTTTATTCTGATGATCATTTCTACCTATGTAAGTAGGAGTCAACAATATATTTTCGCATTCGGAGGAGAATGTTGGCGATTGGAGTTTCGCAAGTAGCCCACGCCGCAGCGATAAGCGCCGTTGTTGTAATGATTCCCATCCCAGATCCTGTATCATTTCCGTAAAGCTGTCTCCCCCGCATCGTGACAATCCGAAATGAGCTGCCCTTCTTTGGCCTCTTTCGATGTCTTCCGTCAAACCCACCTGATAAGGATCCCACACTGGGCTGCAATACTCCAAAAATGGACGGACAAGCGTAGTGTATGCAGTTTCTTTTGTAGTTCTGTTGCATGTTTTAAGGGTGCTGCCAATAAAACGCAGTCTCTAGTTCGCCTTTCCCACGATATTATCTACGTGATCTTTCCAATTTAAGACTGAAGTAGTAGTAATTCCTAGGTATTTTGTGCACTTTACGGCCTTCACATTTGATTGATTTATCAAGTAAACAAAGTTTAACGGATTTCTTTTCGTACTCATGTGGACGACTTCACACTTCTCATTATTTAGAGTCAATTGCCAATTTTTACACCATACTGATATCTTATTCAGATCGTTCTGCAGTTGGTTTTGATCTTCAGATGATTTAACAAACCTAGCTGCTCGCCTTTGAACTGCCTCTATGTCTTCTGCTGCGGGTCCCAAATACTTTAGCAATACTCAAGACGTGGTCGTACAACCTTTACAGGCGTAGTATATCTTCCCAACATTCTCCTACTAAACCGAAGTTGGCTGTCCGCCTTACTCACAACTGTCGTTACATGCTCGTTCCATTTCATATCGCTCTGCACTGTTACGCCTAGATATTTGAACGACGCGACAGCATCAAGAAGCTCACTACTAAAGCTGTATTCGAACATTATATGATTGTTTTTCCTACTCATGCGCATCACCTTACACTTTTCTACATTGAGAAATAGTTGCCATTCTTCGCACCAACTAGAAATTTTGTCTAAGTCATGCTGCATGCTATAACAGTCAGTTAAAGACGACACCCTCCTATATACCATAGCATCATCAGCAAACAGCCGCTTGTCCAAAGATGTTATTCAACTCGCTCAGACGCGGCGGAACGGCCGAGCGGATTGAGGCGCTATGCTGTCATGCGCGAGGCCGTTTCCCGTCGAGGGTTCGAATCCCCCCTCGGGCATGGATGTTTGTGTCGTCTTTAATATAAATTGGTTTGTAGGTTTAGGGACTGATGACCCCGCAGTTAAGTACCATAAGCCTTACAAACATTTCAACATTTTTGAAGAACTCGCATAGAGACGTAAACAACCGCGCAGGAACAGCGTCATTGTGATGGACTGGCTAAGACGGCCGATCACTTCCAGTCGTAACAACAAGATGCAAGTACACTGATTGTGTTGACTGTGGTTCTGTCATCTCTAGGTCAACTCCTAACTTTTATCGTATCCGCATTGGTATTTTGTATCTGGAGGGACTCCTAGCGAAGTAAGTTTGGAGACGTTTCGGAGCGAACCAAAGCGATGTTGGTGCGACATGGAGCAGGTACAGAGATACAGGAACTGCCGATGACTTGCGTCGCACTAGCCGCCCAAAGGCTACCACAGTTGATGACCGCTACCTAAGGACTTCAGCTAGGAACAATACTGAAACGAACGCTGCCTTGCTGAGTAATTATTTCCGAACAGACATGACATGCAACGTGACTACCGAGGACCACAGAGAGCTTTGACATCTAGACGCCATGCAACGCGGAATAGATGGACCCAATAACTTTCTGAATAAACTCGTCAGATTACCTGACATAGTCTGGTCTGGAGGCGATCTAATTGTTTTATAGTTTTTAAAATTACAAGCCAAGATCGCACACTAACTATTTATTGAATGACGACCGGTTTCGGTGCACTGTGTCACCATCATCTGGTCACCTTGTAACGTTTCTGCTATGTTGCACACTCCTAAAAAATCAGTTGCCAACATAGAAACACGAAATATCTGACACCTAAAGTAAAACTTCATTACCGGACATGTAAAATATCACATTTTCGCCTTCTGTTTGAAATTCTATTAACACTGTTAGTAAAATACCTTTAAGAAATAGTACGTTGATTTAAATATAACTTTGGCTGACCTTTTACGTAATTTTCAGTTTTTAATACTTTCGTAAATAATAGCTGCAAACACTAAAAATGCATTACACTTAGTTTCGGAAATTGCTGAACCTATATAGATACTAATTTGTATAAAAACAACAATACTACATGTTATAACTATTGCACAATATGATTTCATATATACCTTTTGTTTAAATAAATTAGGGCAGACCATGTTTTATATATCACTAGATCCTAAATTAAATACTGATAATTTTTCATGCACTAAAATTAATAATCCGTTTGGTACTAAGAAACTATCTTCGAAATTAACAAAACTACGACAACCATATACAAATCCGTATTAATAAATAATTTGACCGCAAACTGAAACACATTAAAATTCCATGTCACAATAATAGTACGCCTACACAATATTGGCAAAACAAATATGTGTGCACTTCGAAAACACACATAATGTAAATAATTTGAGCACACTAAACACTAGTCACAAGGATGACTTTAAATTTGTGTACCACATTTAAATACAAATTTCATGAAACAAGTACATACATTGACATAAATAGTCAAAGCTTAAATGTAATGTTTTAATTTCTGTATTTTGGCAAATTTAATGTAAAAGAATATTGTTTAATTGTGAAGTACAAAACTTTGTCATCAATCTTATTACGTGGTTACGTAGAAAGATGTTTGAGAGAAACTATTGTTTAGGGAGTCTTCGATAGAGTATTCTAGTGGCCAGAAACCTGTAAGCAGCTCTGTTGGCTTGCTGCTGCATTTTTTGATTGTGCAATGTTTAAGTGGAAATAAAATCGTTTCCATATCAACTGACATGGTTTTAATCTACGAAAAGATCCTGTAAACTCAAATGCTTTAGTGAATGCCGAAGACAGCTCACAACGCAATGGACTTCAGCCAGCATATAAGTTCAACTTCACCTACAGTGGAATGAATTTGTTGTAGACTGTGAACTAACAAAACTTTCCGTAATTCAGGAAAAATATTAGGGCTCAGTTTGAGTCATTCCGAAAAGGGGTGATGGACGATAGAACCTGTATGTAAAATCTGCTCATCTTGTTAAACAAATTGGGTATAAAATAAACAGTGCAACATTGCACTTAGTCACTATAGATAAGTTAACTTATGTATATTTTATATGGTGACTAAGTGCAATGTTGCACTTGTTATTTTATACCCAATTTGTTTAACAAGATGACCAGATTATAACATATATGTGACCAGATGATGGTGACACAGTGCACCGAAACCGGTCGTCATTCAATAAATAGTTAGTGTGCGATCTTGGCTTGTCATTTTGAAAACTATAAAACTCGTCAGAATTGGCATCAACTGCTGTTAATGGATGAAACTCGCTTCTGCCTTCAACCGGACAATCGTCGGAGACGTTTATTGGAGGCAGCCTGGTCAACGTGGCCATCTTAGACACACCGTCCAGCGAGTGCAGCAAGGTGCTGGTTCCCTGATGTTTTGGGGTAGCATTATGTGGGGCCACCGTATGCCAGTGATGGTCATAGAAGGCAGTCAGCGGTGGTACAGTAGGGACTGATGACCTAGCTGTTTAGTCCCCTAAAAAAACCAACAACAGCTGTACAGTACAGGAGTGAAATCCTCCGACGTATAGTGTAATCACATCGGCAGCATTACAGCGAGGGGTTCGCCTTTATGGACGAGACTACTAGCGCTCATCGCGCGCATCTTGTGAATGCGTTCCTTTATGACAACATCCCAAGATTAGCATGGTCAGCATGTTCTACAGACATGAATCTTAGCGTACATGCCTAGGATACATGACCCACCACACAATCTGAGAGATCTGCGCCAATTCTCCGTTGAGGAGTAGAACATTCTGGACCTACAGTCCCTTTATTCTCTAGTGGAATGTCTGCAACTACGGATACAGGCATGCATCACAGAGAGATATTATGGATATTGGTGTATGCTGCAGTCTGGAATACGAATTCAGAATGTCTACGTTATACAATTTCCCAATTTCTGTTTTCATGAGCATGTTTTCAATTTTTATGTAAAGCCATAGAATCATCATCAGATTGGGAAGAAATTACATATGGTGTTACACAAGGATCCATCTTAGTGTCATTGCATTTTCTTGTGTACATTAATGACCTCTCATCAGTTACAATGCCTGAAGCAGAGTTCGTTTCGTTTGCAGATGATACAAGTATTGCAATAAATAGCATGTTGAGCATAGTTCTGGAAAGGTCTGCTAATGAAATTTTCGTTAACATTAATGATTGGTTTAAAGCCAACTATTTGACATTAAACATTGAAAAGAATCACTACATGCAGATTCCCATCCAGTATATGCATAAAGTACGAAGAAGAGCAGATAGAAGAGGTTGACAGTATAAAATTCCTGGGATTACAGCTTGATGACAAATTCAGTTGGGAGGAGCACTTCACAGAACTGCAAAAACGACTTAACAAATCTGTATTTGCAATACGAATGGTATCAGACATAGGAGACACAAACATAAAAAAGTTTGCATACTTTGCTTACTTTCATTCCATAACGTCATATGGTATAATATTTTGGGGTAATTCTTCAAGTTTTCAGAGTCCAAAAGCTTGTAATACGTATTATTTGTGATGTAAATTCACGGACATCCCGCAGAAGCCTCTTCAAAGAACTGGGTATGTTAATGTGAACTACTGCCTCGCAGTATATTTATTCCTTAATAAAATTTGTCATACATAATATCTCCCGTTTCCCAACAAACAGCTCAGTTCATACCAACAATACTAGGAACAAAAACGATCTACACAAGGACTTAAAAGCACTTACTTTAGTTCAAAAAGGGGTCCACTACTCAGGAACACACATTTTAAATAATTTACCAACCATAAAAAATTTAGCTACAAATAAATATTAGTTTAAGAGGAGCCTAAAAGACTTTCTAGTGGCCAACTCCTTCTACTCCACTAACGAATTCTTAAACAGAACCAAACGATGCATGTATCTGTATTCATACTATTAGTATTATTATATTACCAGCTTTTAAAAGTGTATGTACCTGTATTAGTAATATTATATTATCAACTTGTAAAAATGACATGGTCTACATCCATGGGGATCACCTCAACACGAATCTACGGAACGAACCAACTAATCTAATCTAATCTATGATGCAACACTTATTTGATGTGTGTAACTTTCGGAACACGTCAACACAGTTAGTCTTGAAACTTCCTGGCGAATAGAAACCGTGTGCCGGAAGCGGGATTCGAACCAGGCACCTTTGCCTTTCGTGGGCAAGCGCTCTAGCGACAGCCAGTGCTCACAGCTTTACTTTCACCATCACCTCGACTCCTTTTGCAAACTACACAGAAATTCTCGCACGAACATTACAGGAATAGCACTCCTTGAGAAAAGGGTAGAGCACTTGCCCACGAAAGGCAAAGGTCCCAGGTTCGATTCCTGGTTCCGGAACACAGTTTTCATTCGGCAGGAAGTATCTAGGCTAGCTGTGTTGACGTGTTCCGAAAGTTACACACATCAAATAAGTGTTGCATCACTAAAATTCTATAGGAAGGATTTTGACGCAATAGAGGATGGTATTTATCAAGGTGAACCACTATGGATCCTCTAGTAGAGTTTTTTCAGCCTTTTTAAATATGCTACCCCCTTCCAAGTAAAAATATTCTGGTGACCCCACTGCTTCCCATGAATCGTAATAAAAACACGATACGTCTCAAAGGAGACAAACGGAATCATTTTGCTTTTATGTCAGCTGTCTAAAAATGTTCGAAGGTGTCTGTGTATTTTCGGAATAGAACACATTATTATACTTTTATATGATTTCAGACAGGAAAATATATTTGGATGAACAAGTATTTCACATTTCATACAAGACTCGGAAGCGAATTATTAAGAGAGGTCCCGCTGTCTAGACAATGTGTAATGAAGTAAATTTCGAATTTCTCAGAATTACGTATTTTATCATGTTCTTTTAGATATTATGGTTCCTGAAAACAGTTTTCAGACAGTGTGGTTATTCCGACTAACACACTTTACTATAAAACAATGTAACATCCCTTCAGTTCATAATGAATGCTACACAAGAAACTTCGTAATTTTAAGATGAAATAAATTTCTCTTAGGCATGTTGTTGTTGTGGTCTTCAGTCCGCAGACTGGTTTGATGCAGCTCTCCACGCTACCCTGTCCTGTGCAAGTACCTTCATCTGAGAATACGTTCGGCAACCTACATCCTTTTGCGTCTGCTTACTGTATTCGTCTCTCGAGCTCCCTCTACGATTTTTATTCCACATACTTCCTACTAACGCTAAGTTGACGATTCCTTGATGTCTCAGAATGTGTCCCACCAATCTATCCCTTCTCTTAGTCAGGATATGCCAGAAACTCCTTTTCTCCCCAATTCGGTTAAGCACCTCCTCATTTGTTACGTGATCTACCGATCTAATTTTCATCATTCTTCTGTAGCACCACATTTCGAACGCTTCTATCATCTTTTTGTCTGAACTCGTTATCGTCCACGTTTCACTCCCATACAATGTTACACTCCAGACAAATGCTTTCAGAAAGAACTTCCTAACATTTAAATTAATATTGGATGTTAACAAGTTTCGCTTCTTTAGAAATGCTTTTCTTCCCATAGCCATTCTGCATTTTATATCTTCTCTACTTCGGCCATCAGAAGCTATTTTGCTACCCAAATAACAAAACTCATCTACAACTTTTATTGCCTCATTACCTAATCGAATTCTTTCAGCATCGCCTGATTTTCTGATGTTACATTCCATTACCTTCGTTTTACTCTTGTTAATGTTCATGTTATATCTTCCTTTCAAGACACTGTCCATTCCATTCAATTGCTCTTCCAGATCCTTTGCAGTCTCTGACAAAATTACTATGTCGTCGGCAAACCGCAAACTTTTTTATTCTTCTGCCTGCACTTTAATGCCCTCTCCAAATTTCTCCTTCCATTCCTTCACTGCCTGCTCAGTGTACAGATTGAACAACATTGGGGAAGGACTACAACCCTGTCTTACTCCCTTCCAAACCTCTGCGTCCTTTCCTTGCCCTTCGACTCTAATAACCGCTGACTGGATTTTGTATAGATTGAATATAACTCTTCGCTCCCTATATTTCACCCCTGATACCTTCAGAATTTGGAAGATTGTATTCCAGTCGACATTGTCAAAACCTTTCTCCAAATCTACAAAGGCTAAAAACGTACGTTTGCCTTTCCTTAGCCTATCTTCTAAGATAAGTCGTAATGTGAGTGCCGGCCGCGGTGGCCTAGGGGACTGAGGCGCTTCAGTCACGGTCTGCACGGCCACTACGGTCGGGGGTTCGAATCCCCCCTGGGGCATGGATATTTGTGACGTCCTTAGTTGTAGCTAGTTCCTAAGTAGTTTGTAAGTTTAGGGACTGATGACCACGTAGTTAAGTCCCATAAGCTATACAAACATTTGATTTGTAATGTGAGTATTGCCTCCCGTGTTCCTACATTTCTCCTAAATCCGAACTGATCTTCCCCGAGGTCGGATTCCACAAGTTTTTCCATTCGCCTGTAAATAATCCGTATTAGTATTTTGCAGCCATGACTTATTAAACTGATAGTTCTGTAGCTTTCACAGTTGTCTGCTCTTGCATTCTTTGGAATTGGAATTACGATATTCTTCTTGAAGTCGGAGGGTATTTCCCCTGTCTCATACATCTTGCATACCAAGTGATACAATTATTTCATGACTGTCTCTCCTAACGATATCAGCAGTTCAGACGGAATATCATCTACTCGAGGGACCTCTTAGGCATAGTTTTTGGTATTACTGATCGCCTAGTAATTCTATGCTCCAAGTACTTCCTCGTGTGACGACGACCCCACGAGGCAGAGTTTGCGCCCCCCCCCCCCCCTCCCACACTCCCTGGGGGTCGCGACCCATAGATTGCTGTAGCACACACACACACTCACACAGTGAGTTTGTGTCCCCAGAACCGGAGGCCAGCCTGTGTAGAGAGCGCCTACCGGAGTGGAACTGAGTGGCCCAGCTACCAGCCTCGCCGCGACGTGTCGCTTCGACACGCTCTCGCCTCGGCAGCGCAACCGCTCGGGAAAACACCCTTGCGTAAGTCAGCCGCGGCAGCAGGGCACGATTAAAGCAGCGAACTGCCATGTCCTCGGTCTGTGTCGAATTCACAATACAAACATACAAACAATCAACAGGTGACCGTGGCAACAGGTGTCCGTACAATCGTGTTCTGCACGGACACCGCAGTTGCGATCAGCATAAAATCCCACCAGTTAACAGGTCAGCGCACGTTTTCCATGTGGTTCAAATGTTGAAATGTTTGTAAACCTTTTGGACCAAACTGCTATGGTCATCAGTCCCATGTACCTAGGTATAAATCTAGGCCGGCCGCGGTGGCCGAGGGGACTGAGGCGCGCCAGTCACGGTCTGCACGGCCACTACGGTCGGGGGTTCGAATCCGCCCTCGGGCATGGTTATTTGTGCCGTCCTTAGAGTAAGCTAGATCATAAGTAGTTTGTAAGTTTAGGGACTGATGACCCCATAGTTAAGTCCCATAAGCTATACAAACATAAATCTGGACGTCACACTCACCTTTAAATACCACTGTGAGAACAAGAAACTCAAATTCTCCGGGCGCAATAATATTATACGGAAACTCAGAAACAGCACATGGGTTGCACAACCCCATGTCCTACGAACGTCTGCTCCAGCTCTTTCCTTCTCCACAGCAGAATACGCAGCACCAGTCTGATGGAACTCCGCACACATCAGCCAGGTTGACATCACCCTTAACGAGACTGGGTGCATTAGAATGGGTTGTCTGCGGCCAACTACTGTGGATTAACTTTACCATCTTGCAGGTATAGCACCCCCAGGTGATAGAAGAAGAAGAATAGTGGCAGAAGTCGAAAAGAAGGAACAGGGCCGGCCGCGGTGGCCGAGGAGACTGAGGCGCTCCAGTCACGGTCTGCACGGCCACTACGGTCGGGGGTTCGAATCCCCCCTCGGGGATGGATATTTGTGCCGTCCTTAGTATTAGCTAGATCGTAAGTAAAAATGTTCAAATGTTTGTACAGCTTATGGGACTTAACTACGGGGTCATCAGCCCCTAAACTTACAAACTACTTATGAACTACTTACGAACTAGGACGGCACAAATATCCATGCCCGAGGGGGGATTCGAACCCCCGACCGTAGTGGCCCTGCTGACCGTGACTGGAGCGCCTCAGTCCTCTCGGCCACCGCGGCCGGCAGATCGTAAGTAGTTTGTAAGTTTAGGGACTGATGACCCCGTAGTTAAGTCCCATAAGCTATACAAACATTTGAATTTTGAAGAAACAGGAAAACGACCCCAGACATCTCATGTTTGGAAGTGAATCACCTCCTCCCAGGCTTAAATCAAGAAAGAGTTTCCTTAGAACAACAGAAACGATCACCTGAACACCTTCTGCCCGCAGAGTAGAATTATGGCGAAACACATCTGGAAGATAATTACAATGCCTTAAAGAAGAACCCACGCCTGGATACAACATACCATGTCAGACATGGAAGACCTTGAGCAGACTACGAACTGGAGTGACACGCAACAAGCAAAACCTGCTACGGTGGGGGTACATCACTGGAGACGCAAACTGTGAATGTGGTGAAATACAAGACTCTAATCACCTACTGGTTTGCCCAAAACTGCATCATTGGGTGAAGCACAATTTAAACAGCTGTGGGCTAGGCCCACAGATTATTTGCTAATTAATCTTACAATGGTTTCAAAAGGCAAAGCGCCAACTTCAAGTGAATTCTTAAACAATACCAAACGAAATTGATCATCCCACTTAAAATCTGACAATCATCGGGTGAAGCCCATATATTAATTTGTTAATTAATCTACCAAAGTTTTTTTTAAGACATTGTGTCAACTTTAAGGAAATCCTTATACAGTAATCCCCAAAGAAATTAATCAGGCAAGGCAGAAATTTAGGTGAATTCTTAAACAGGCTCACTGAAGCTAAAGATTACCCCAAGAAAGGTGCCTTTAAACAATTAAAATTTAAAAGTACAGCACATACATGAAGCAATACAACAGGCTAAATAAACATACAAGTACGATGATGGCCTACAAACACTTGGCTGACAATATTAGATCTTAAGACAGGCCGGTGACTGTTAAACACCGAAAGGAATCAAATCCATGAGGCAGTAGCAAGCGCGTGGAGATAGAATAATAATACAAAGACTTCAACAAGAACACGTAACCAATTAAAGGAATAAATTCCACACAAAGTTGGGCGGGGTGGCTAACCAAATTCCTTAAAACTGAAATAAATTGCAATTTGCGATGTTATGGATTCACTGTATTCGGTTTAGATGGAATACCAAACTGTGGCGAATCAAAATTTGTGCCCGGCCGGGATTCGAACCCGGGATATACTGCTTACTAGGCAGGTGCGTTTACCACTCCGCCACCGAGGACACAGTGACCAGCCCCACTGCAGAGGACTCTTCCCTGCACGTCTCCCGCCACAGACAAATCTCCATTCGCCACGCTGTCTCTTTCCTATACCACAGCCTATTTATTCTATAATGCTCGCAGCCACAATACTGTATTCCCGCATCAATGGGATTGGTATTCCATCTAAACCGAATACAGTGAAGCCATAACATCGCAAATTGCGATTTATTTCATTCATTGGAACGCTATAATTCGTCAAAAAAATATATATAATCCTTAAAACTGCCAAATACACCCACTCTCCGAGACAATAATCGAAGAGGGGCGGAAAGAACGCTACCGGCAAATAAGACTACATAAGCAGAAAAATACCGTGGTTACACTTAAGAAATTGCAATGAAAACAACAAGGCACTTGAAGATTACACGACACGCCGAGAAACTATCAGATAAGGGAAAAAATGTACAAATGTTTGTAAATCTATCGGACCAAACTGCGTGGCCATTAGACCGAAGCTTACAAACTACTTAAACCTAGGTAAACTAAGAACAACGCACACACCCATACCCCAGGGAGGACTCGAACCTCCACGGCGAGCAACCGCGCGCTCCGCAGCGAGACGCTTAGACCGCTCGGCTACTCCACCGCGGCTATCATATGCCTTGGAGAAAGATGCGAGACCATATAACGAGGCTTGACCATAGGTATAGACCTACTTAAATTATGTTCCACAGTGACGAAACGAACGACGTCCTTGCTTGCACGAACGGCTATTGAATCATAATAGCATGGCCAGAGGGCCACCGTGCTACTGAAAGAAACGGCGCACAAGTCCTCGAGAAACTTAGCAACCCATCAGGTCTTGAGAAATATACGAAATACAATTCGCAGCTAAAGTGCTGGTACAGCTAACACGTTGAAATCCGCGACCAGCGACACACACGCACACACACACACACACACACAGACACTCTGCCGGGGCGCGCTTTCCGCCCTGCTGACAGCTGACACCACCAGCTGGTGGCTGACTGCCGGCAAACTGCCTATCCCTTGAAAGAGATCCCACTAATCAGCGCGCGTGTGCAAAGGAGTTCATATCGGTAAGAAATGCCCACAGATACCGACAGTGATAGCAAGCGGAAACATAATCGACAGTATGGGCTAGAAAACTTACTTGCACTATGAACAATGACAGAATGGGCTGTAAAATAGATGGAGGAGGGGGATGGAATGATGGCAACTTATGACAGAACGTCATAATAGCTGATAATAACTAGACTACAAGAAATTAGAAGAAAGGAATTCATGGAAAGAAACGAAGGTGCCACAAATTAGAAAACAAGGTCGTCACAAATGATGAGAGAAGGACCAGAACAGAAGGAAATATGCTCAAAATTTAATGCGAGAGCCGCCATGGCTCACAAACATTTCAACATTTTTTTTGAGTGCGTCACAACGACGATGTTCCTCACAAGGCTGTAGGTGAAATAAAAACTAACCAGTTGCAAGTAAGTAAAGTATATTAAAACTTTACCTAGATTTCAACAAAAATAATTCTGTCTTTCTCGGAAGCACTTGTCGAAATTATATGATGATTATTTCTGAAAACATAGAGCTGAAGGTTTATGTCATACATCATTGAGGACGGTGAAACACAAGAATAAAATATTAAAATTCACATACGATAAAAGTTGCTAAAAAGCACACATCTTATGTTATATGTTAAGTGAGATGAAGAACTGCTAGAAGAGGAGTAACTACATTCACATAGTCTTACAGGTATTTCATGTGGCACTGAGTGAAGGTCGTTGGTTTCGTGATTTACGACCGGGTGAGGTCACTGTGGTCAGCAACGCCTATGTAAGATAAGAGGAGTCTGTCGCAGGCGTTACGTTGGTTACTACTTCTACAACAGCAGGTTGATTTAATCCAGATTGAACGTAGTGTTATAGGCGGGGCACGAGAGATGGGACATGGCTCCTAGGTAGCGAAGAGCTGAGGGTTTCACTGTACGACCATTTCATGAGTGCACCGTGTAATTCGGGAATCTAGTAAAACATCAAATCGCCGACATCGCTGTGGCCGGAAAAAGATCCTGCGAGAACTGGACTGAAGAGAATCGTTAAACATGACAGAAGTGCAGCCCCAACGTAAATGCTGAGCCATTAACAAGTGTCAGTGTGCGAACCATTCAATGATGCATCATCAATATACGCTTTCGGAGCCGAAGGGACCGAGCGAGGTGGCGCAGTGGTAACACACTGGACTCGTATTCGGAAGGATGGTGGTTCAAATCCCCCTCCGGCCATCCAGATTTAGGTTTTCCATCATTTTTCCTAAATCGCTCTAGGCAAATGCCGGGATGGTTCCATTCAAAGGGCACGGACGATATCCTTTCCCCATCCTTAACCAAACTCCGAGCGTAAGCTCCGTCTCTAAATGCCACGTTGTCGACGGGATGTTAATCCCTAAAATTCCTCCTCCTTCCTCCTCCTGGTGTACCTTTGTTGACTGCAAGACACAAAGCTTTTACACGTAGCCTGGGCCCATCTACACTGACATTGGACTGTTGAAGACTGGAAAGAATTTGCCTGGTCCGACGAGTCTTGTTTCAGTTGTATCGAAGGAGTGGACATGCATGGTTTTGAAGACAATCTCTTGAATCCATGCACTTGCATGCCAGCAGGAGACTTTTCAGTCTGGTGGAGGCTCTATAATTCTACATTCTTGCGGACTTGTGCAATTCCAGTAAGGCAATGTAACACCCACAAGTCCAGAATTGCTACAGAGTTGCTCCAAGAACACACTTCTGAGTTTAAATTCTTCCGATGTTCACCAAACATTCCGGAAATTAACATTATTGATCATATATGGGTTGCTTGGAACATGCTGTTCAGAAGAGATCTCCACTCCATGGCAATATTACGGAATTATGGACAGACTGCAGGAAGCATGATGTTAATATTCTCCAGCACAAGTTGAGATATTAGTCGAGTCCATGCCACTTCGTGTTGCCGCACTTCTGTGTGTTCGACGGGGCAGGAACCTCCTGTAAGCCAGTCTGGGCTTACTTTTCAGCAACGTATTGCCCGTCTGCGAAAGTTTCTACGTGTGTCTTCGTGCTTGCTAAACTCTGGGATCAAATTAAGAACCTATCCGCATAGTGTTCGGGTGATCTAACTCGCCAGTTGGATAGAATTTGGCACGATGACCCTCAGGAAGACGTCGAACAAGTCTGTCAATGAATGCCAAGCCTAATACGTGTTTTCACAAGAATTGACACCTCTGGAATAAACTATCCTATTTTTGTAGAATATCATTATGGTTCACTAAACCTGTTTATTTATTGGCCCAATGCTACCGGTTTCGGTTTCACACCATTTTAAGTGCCAGCCTGACACAGACAAAAGTTATCAAGTGCTTTACTTATCAGTGATGTACAACATCGATGGAATATTGAGACAAATTATATGTAGAGATACTTACAGAGCTTAAACAGTTGATTAAAATGACACGTTACAATCATGAAAATGAAAAAGAAGAAAATAAATTTCTCACATTGCAGTTGACTTGCTAGATGTGTATCTCCAGTGATTGCAAATTGCAGACTGAAACACACTTTGGTAAGCGTACAGTAATGGGTGTTTCAACCAAATATTACAAATATGATTACATTGGATATTTAGAGCAATGGCTGTATAGTTTGTACAGCTGTGATGTGGATATGACAATCTTTGGTATCCTCTGGGACATATGGATGTGTTACGATGTAAACAATGCAGTGGCTAGGTTTATAAACATGTTCCATGCAACGTATTAATGTGTAAGCCTGATATGTATATGTGTAATACAATGCAGCTGTGTTAGTATAAAGTGCCATGAAATTTGCAGCTATAAATTACATAAAGTAAATGAAACATCGAGTCTGCATCATTTAGGTTATGTGATTGAAGTCATGACTTCAGATAATAAAGTGAAGAAAACTATGACTACATATCATATTGCATTATTCGTCAAATAATAAAAATGTAAACTATGAGTGATTTACTAATATTTGTACTGTTAGTCAGATGTCCATGCCTGTAGTTTTAACACTGATAACAAACCTTCGATTTGATGTGAATATAACAAAGTTACAACACTGATTAGATGGGTTACTTCTATTACATTGATTACTAAACGATCAGACAACTTATTAAGAGCGACATTCATTTAAACTTCATCAGAATAATGATTTAAGAATGAATACAATCATGAATATCAACCAGAAAGGTTATTTCAGCCCTTACAATTAATTGTAATAAAGAAGAACCCTACACCTTCATGTAGAATTAATATTTATGTATTGTAGACACTGGTTACTATGGAAAATATGTTTGACCTGGATGTATTGTAGACTGGAAAGGGGGGGCAGCTATGGAAAATATGTTGGACCCTGGATATATTGTAGACTGGATAGAGGATGTCTTGTTGATGATATGTTGAATGGTAGGAAGTACATGTAGTGGAACGAAATAGGACAACTATGGAGTAATGAAAAAGTATGTGTGAGACAGTGGAGGGGGAAATAATAAAGAGAGTGTGAGTGTATTTTGTATGCAAGATGGAGGGAGGGAAGTAACAAACTGTATGGTATGAAATCCAATGATTAACATATGACAGAGTGTGGGGCAGTGGATGTGTGTGAGTCTGCATAAAGTTATGTTTTAAAAGTGTGTGTGTGTGTGTGTGTGTGAGTGGGGGGGGGTCTGTGGAGGGGAGGGGTAGTATTACACTGAATAATTGGAAATAAATGCATATGGAGCGTCCAGATAAGTTAATCATAAACTAACAAACTGTAAAGGAGTGTATGTGAGTGTGGGGTGAGAGGGGGGTACTTACTGAATAGCTGGAAATGTATGTGGTGGTACCACATAAGCTAATTACGTGTGTGTATCTGTGTGTGTGTAGGAAGGGGTACGGACAAATATCTACAGTTAAATTCTTAATGGTATTTCTTACTAAGTGTTGTAGGTCGTGTAATGGTATTATGCATAGTTAAAATTATACATACATGCTATTGTGTGTCATAAGAACACATTGATTGTAGTAGGGCTCTGAGAATCCAGAGAACTCTAGTATAGGATTTACTCAGTTTCAGGAACCGATACAGAGAATGGACATAGAATAATAAACAGTGGTATACTGTGATTTAGTCCGTGTATTATGGAAATAAGTACGTATTAGGTAACACAATAAGAAAATTGCAAATATTGACAGAATTCTCAATAAGAGTTTAAGGCACAAAGGCAATGATGTTATGCATATGATACAGTTGTCTGGTATTGTGACTCACAAGAAAACATTGATTCTAATAATCACTGAGAACACAGAGAATACTAGAATGGGATTGACAGGGAATAGGCACAGAGTGGTGACAGTAGTATATTCACATCAAATCGAAGGTTTGTTATCAATGGCCTGCCGCTGTGGCCGAGGGGACTGAGGCGCTTCAGTCACGGTCTGCACGGCCACTACGGTCGGGGGTTCGAATCCCCCCTAGGGCATGGATATTTGTGCTGTCCTTAGTCTTAGCTAGTTCATAAGTAGTTTGTAGACTTATGACCCTGTAGTTAAGTCCCATAAGTTCTACAAACATTTGAACATTTTTGTTATCAATGTTATCACTATAGGCATGCACATCCGCCTAATAGTAGAAATATTACTACAGCACTCATAGTTTACAGTTTTTATTATTTGACGAATAATGCAATATGATATGTAGTCATGATTTTCTTCACTTTATTATCTGAAGTCATAAATTCAATCACATAACCTAAATGATGTATACTCAATGTTTCATTTACTTTTGTAATTTATAGCTGCAAATTTCAAGGCTCTTTATGTATTACAGTATTACACATATACATATCAGGTTTGCACTTTAATATGTTGCATGGAACATGTTTATAAACCTAGCCACTACAATGTTTACATCATGACACATCCATGTGTCCCACAGTATACCAAAGATTGTCATATACACATCACAGCTGTGCAAACTATACAGCCTTTACTCTAAATATCCAATGTTATATTTGAAATATTTGGTTGAAATAACTATTACTGTACGCTTATCAAAGTGTGTTTCAGTCTATAATCAGCAGTCACTGGAGATACACATCTAGCAAGTCAACTGTAATGCGAGATATTTATTTTCATCTTTCTTATTTTCAAGATTGTCATTTTAATCAACTATTAAGCTCTGTAAGTATCTCTACATATAATATGTCTCAATATTCCATCTATGTTGTACATAATTGATAAGTAAAGCACTTAATAACTTTTGTCCGTGTCAGGCTGGCGCTTGAAAATGGTGTGAAACCGAAACCGGCAGCATTGGACCAATAAAAAATCAGATTAGGTCAGTCATAATGATATTCCACAAATATATCAACGCTGTTATCCCTCACCTTTTCACTTTTCTACATCCTATTTTTGTCTGAAATCCAATCATTTCTTTGTACATCTACAGATTTCCGTTCCATTTCAATGCGTGGTTTACAGCAGATAAGTTTTATAGGGTTCATCCTGTACCTTCTATTTACACACAATTTACGAGACAATCTCAGCATCTATCTCTTAAGCTGTCCGCGGATATTTTTATCGTTTATCGTTTAGTAAAGTCATCAGAAGATCAAAGCAACTGCTAAAGATTCAGATGAGATATCTGCATGGGGCAATAATTGGAAATGGACTCTTAATACAGAAAATTATGAAGTCATCTATACGAATACTAAGAGAAATCCTCTAAACTTCATTTAAATGATAAATAAATTTAATCTTAAGACCGGAAATTCAACTAAATTTCTAGTAATCAATTACAAACTCCTTTAATTGGAAAATACATAAGAAAAACTTGTGGGAAAGGCGAATCAAAGGCTATGTTTTACGGGCAGAAACGAAGATGCAACAGTTCTGCTAAAGAAACGCCTACACTGTTAATCATCTTGTGCATGTTGCAGACCTTATTTCGGCACCTGCTACGATAATCTAGAGAGTAATTCTGTCTTATAGAAGACTCATTTTTGTGTTTTTATGACCGAAACATCTTTCGAAACTTATTGTGCCATCTTCTGCGGGTTCTAGCCTATAATTTCTGAAATTCGTTTTTTGTTACAATTTTCTGGATTGTATAAATAGTTGCCTAAATTGTTAACATTTGAGAATTAGGTTGAATATTTTAGGATTGCATTTATTTACATGCCTACATGAAGTTATTGACAGGTTTTACACGTTGCTTCAGTTAGGCCATAATATGTTCTACACCTTGTCATCTGCTACAACAAAACGTTTTTATTTGCAAAATGTTACATATATATATAGTTCGTTCAACTGGATATTACGATGAAATCTATGTGGTTATACAGAGCCTTACTTACTTTTGTGATGTGGTACTTTTCTGACTTTTTTGTGTCGTGTTATCGCGTTTTCTGATATTATTTTTGAGTTTTTGCACTTTTTGTTAGCAGATCGCAATGTTTACGTCGCTATTTGTCGTGTTGTAGTAGCTGCATAGTATACATTTGTTTACGTAGCGAGTTCGTGATGTGGTGCGTTATTTTGAATGCTTTTGACACTTGTGATGTTTGTTTGTTTGTTTGTTTGTTTGTGTGTGTGTGTGTGTGTGTGTGTTTTTAGGCTGGAGGTCTAGAGTACTTTTTGTCTTAGAGTCAACATAGCAGTAACCAAAACATCAATGAATTTTCAAGTTATTTACTGGTATACAAGATACAAAGTTTGTTACTCATTCACCCTCGGAAATCAGAATGGCTTTATTCGGAATGGGCATGGAATCAAACCGAAGTCGGTTGACAGATACACATACGAGGTGAAATTGTTTAAAATCAGTGCCAGACTTAATTAATGGTAGGGACTGGGTATGTTTGCCCTGTTAGTCTCCTGTTAAACTATTATCAGATGCCAGTAAAGTTCTTCAGGGTGTGAGAGCGCATTGCGTATTCTTAATACTGTCCGACGTTTCGGGCACTTCCCCCGTTTGATTGGGCTTTGAGGACGATGGTTCGTTTTGTTCTAAGTTGATCGATTCGTCGTTGACTCAGTTTTATTGTTACAGAGTGCGTCGGGCCTCCGAACGAGCGCGCTGAACTACCACGCTCGCTGACTTGTCGGAGGCGCTTCTTGTACTGTAGGTTGCGACGCAGCGAGTACATATTCCATAGGTCACGTAATTAATCAAATTACTGGAACTGTATAGGAGGCAGAGCAACACACGAGCAGGGCGGCCAAGGCGTGCAGCTTCCATTTCGGAGGGCCAGGCGAACGATCAAGTAACCTGGGTGTGTCCCCAGCAACCGCTTAAGACCGGTTAAGACCTGGTGGACAGTGAAATAGGTGAACCCCTGCAGAAGGGTAGCTAAGCAATGTATGGTCGCTATGGCAGATACGTAAAAGATGGACACCTCTTAACCCAGAAAAAATAAGAGTGTTATGTACTCAGCAGTTCTGAAGGCATCTATGATGTCAGAAAAATTAGACGCATCTCACGAACCAACAATATTTTTAATATTTTAAAAACGACAAAAGTTAATTTTCGCGATATTTAAATATAGTAAAATTAAACCTGAAATTACTAACTTTTGAATACGCCATGCAATTTCTACAAACTATGTCTTATGATAGCATATTACGTCAAGTTGACATCTTGAAAGCGACACACTTGTATCTATTTATTTAAGGATTTTTTCACTCCCTATATAAATATAGTCAGATCATCGTATCCCCGAAAGTAACGCAGAAATTGCAGGCAGTGTGATATGCCGCGTTGGAACGGACAAGCGCCGTAAGGCGCCATGCTGCAGAGTGCGCAGTTGCTCCCCGTCGGAGATTCGAGTCCTCCCTCGGGTGTAGTTGTGTATGTTATCCTTAGTTTAGTTAGAGTTAATTTAATTACCTTGTAAGCCTAGGGACTGGTAACAGCAGTAGTTAACCCCACAGATTTAGAATCATTTGAACGGTATGGTATGCCCTTTTTGTACTCGTGTTCGTGTAACTACTTAATGAATATTTGTATATTTTGGTAAAAAAAAAGGTAAAGCAGTCACAATCCGAAGATTGGTTTGAACACCACAGTGCTTTACTAGGCTTGGTCTTGTCTGGAGGTGGTATGCAATTGCCTTCCTCCGACCTCCAAACTGACTTACCCAGCCAGTTATAGGGGGACCTACAGTTTAACGTGGGTTCCGAACCACGGTGCTACTCGGTATTTTTCATATGATCAATACTGCCAGAGGTGAAAGAAGTGCAAAGTGACAGATAAAAATCCTAGGACCTGGCGGGGATCGAACCCGCGACCTTCGGATTGTAGTCTGCCACGAAGTGATTCCGGCATAGCGAATATTCATTGAAGTTTCGGGACTGCAGCCGGATAATGTCGACCTCGTGGCACGATATTTGGGCTGCCACTTCTTGAGCCATCATCAGGTGAGTCGCTGACACTCACCTGATGATGGCTGAATCATTATCATTATCCGGCTGCAGTCCCGAAGCTTCAATGAATTCTTAGATTACGCTAAGGACAACACGCACGTCCAGGCACGAGGGAGGATCCGAACCTCCAGCCGCGCACTCCGCAACAAGGCGCCTTAGAACGCACGGATATTTCCGCGCGGCTTGCCAGCGCTTCTGGTGTAGTATGAGCGATGAGCGGTCAAGCTCATGAAGTTGGCTTGTTTATTTACTTCATACATTATGTGCACTGCAGATAAATAGTCTACAGGTGACTGAATATTTATAACTTCCCTGCTTAATATTGTCTAAATGTTAGGTAAGCATGGAAGTGGTCAAAATCGAAACAATCTTTCATGTTAAAGAAACTTCTACTTTTGAAGGGAATGCCGTTCAGAGAGAGGCTAGGGCAAAAGCTGCTGTGGTCAAATAAATTACTGCCATAGTTGGTATGGAGAGTTCCTAGCGCTGTAAGTTCTTGTCTCGTCTTGGAAGGAGGAGGACCGGCCTGGGTAGCTTTTAAAGAGCTTCGTTTGCGACAGTGTTAGAATATGCGCGGCAAACGACTGCTTTGCCGGGCTGACAGTTATCGAGCAGGCACCAAGGAAGCATCGAGGACTCACAAATGTTAATTGCCAGCGAGCTATTTTCATTTACTTCTTTCAAATTTTAACTTTTACGTTCGTTGCCTCCGTGTAGTTTGATAGGTGTGTATTGCATCTCCTTCACCGCGACACTCGTTTGTTGTGTTTTGTCGGAGTAGTGCCAAAACTACTCGTCTTTCTTTACCTTAATTATCGTAGAGTCTCCACCGAGCCTTTCTCATCGTTAGTTTCTCTGGCTGATATGTTATGAATAGTGATTGTGACTCCTGTGTGCGGATGTAAACTAAGCTGATGTCTTTTTGGTCCCAGATTCACGTGGTATTAACCTCGGTTGCCCAGCTCGAGGCGGCGGTCGACGGGCACCATTGTTGTGGACCGGCCGTGGGAACCGGACGGACGTCTGTTGCGTCCAACGTGTCCACTGATCGGTCAACGGTTCCAACCAGCCCCGTCACTGCTCCCAATGTCGCAGACACCCCACCCATATTGGAGTGGGAGGTCGACCACAGCGTGGCAGGCGGTGAAAGACTTCTGGGGGGACCAGACCCCGTTTCGTTTTATCAACTGGTTTGAGGCGCTATCTGCGCCACACAGTATTCCTAAGCTGGAGGGTGTAGTTTATACTGAGGTCACGTACCAGCCTCCAAGATCCAGGCTATCACTGAGGGTGGGTTTGCTTGTAATTGGGTATGGAGACCATTTGTGGTATGGCTCCTAGGGATGTGAAGAAGACAAATATCTTGTGCATACCAGATGGAGTCATTACATGTGTGGTACGTCTATTTAAAAAAAAAGTTCAAATGTTTGTTAAGCTTATGGGACTTAACTACGGGGTCATCAGTCCCTAAACTTACAAACTACTTATGAACTACTTACGAACTAGGACGGCACAAATATCCATGCCCGAGGGGGGATTCGAACCCCCGACCGTAGTGGCCGTGCTGACCGTGACTGGAGCGCCTCAGTCACCTCGGACATCGCGGCCGGCACGTATATTTCCTGATGCCATAAAGAGTAAGGGATGCAGCCAACTAGACGTGGTGGCTCATGTTGGAACCAACAATGTGTAACGCTTTGGATCGGAATAGATTCTCTCCGGCTTTGAGCGCTTATCTGAAGTGCTAAAGACTGACAGTCTTGCTTTCAAGATGGAAGCAGAGTTCACCATCTGCAGCGTAGTTGGCAGGACCGACTGAAGACCACTGTTACACAGCTAAGCGCAGGTTCTGAAAAAGAGGCTCAGACGGTTCTGCGACTGTGTAGGCTGCAGATTCCTAGACTTGCGCCATCGGGTGGTGAGGTCCGGGTTTCCGCTGAATAGGTCAGGCGTCCACTACACACAGAAACTGGCTACACGGCTGGGTGGCGAGGACCGGGCGGTTTTTTTAGGTTAGATGTCTTCGGAAAGACACAAAAAAGTTTAAAGGTGTACAGGTATCAGACAAAGTGAACAAAGATCTAAAAAAAATTTGTCTAACATTTGTAAATTGTCGTAGTTGTGTGGGGAAAGTACCAGAGATCCACGTGCTAATAGAAAGTTGTTGTTGTTGTTGTTGTTGGGAACGTCAGTCCGCAGACAGGTTTGATGCAGTTTTCCACGCTACCCTGTCCTGTGCAAGCCTCTTCATCTGAGAATTCGAACGACAACATACATCCTTTTGAATCTGCTTACTGTATTCGTCCCTCGGTCTCCCTCTACGATTTTTACCCCACACACTTCCTTCTAATGCTATGTTGACGATTCCTTTACGTCTCAGTATGTGCCCCACCAATCTATCCCTTCTCTTAGTCATAAATTCCTTTCCTCCCCAATTCTGTTGAGCACCTCCTCATTAGTTAAGTGATCTACCCATGTAATCTTCATCATTCGTCTGTAGCATCACATTTCGAAAGCTTCTATCATCCTTTTGTCTGAACTTCTTATCGTCCACGATTCACTCTCATACAATGCCACACTCCAGACAAATGCTTTCAGAGAGGACTTACTAAAATTTAAACTAGTATTCGATGTCAACAAATTTCGCTTCTTCGCATAGCCTTCTGCATTTTATATCTTCTTTACTGCCGCCATCAAAAGTTATCTTGCTACCTAAGTAACAAAACTCATCTGTTAATTTTTATTGTCTCATTGCCTAATCTAATTCAGCATCGCCTGATTTTCTGACGCTACATTCCAGTACCTTCGTTTTACTCTTGTTAATGTTCATCTTAAATCTTCCTTTCAAGACACTGTCCATTCCATGTAATTGCTCTTCCAGGTATTCTGCTGCCTCTGACAGAACTACTATGTCGTCAGCAAACCGCAAGATTTGTATTCCGTCTCTCTGGACTTTAAGTCCCTCTCCAAATTTCTACTTGTATTCCATCCCAGCTTGTTCAATGTACAGATTGAACAACATTGGGGAAAGGCTACAACCCTGTCTTGCTCCCTTCCCAACTACTGCGACCGTTTCATGCCCTTCGAATCTAATAACTGCTGTCTGGTTTTTGTACAAGTTAGTTTCAGAATTTGAAAGAGTGTATTCCAGTCAACATTGTGAAAAGCTTTCTCCAGATCCACAAATGCTAAAAACGTAGGTTTCCCTTTTCTTGACTTAATGTAATTATTGCCTCACATGTTCCTACTTTTCTCCTATATCCAAACTGATCTTCCCGAAGGTCGGATCTCACATCTTGCATACCAGGAGGAACAATTTTTTCATGACTGGCTCTCCTAACGATCACTGCAGTTCAGTCGGAACAACATCTACTCCAGGGGCCTTGTCTCTACTCAAATCTTTTAGTGTTCTGTCAAATTCTACTCGCAGTATTGTATCTCCTATCCCATCTTCCTCTACTTCGTCTTCCATTCCTAGAATACTGATTTTAAGTTTATTTTCTTTCTACAGGCTCTCTATATATCCCATCCACCTTCCAGCGTTTCATTATTTGCTTAGTACTGATTTTCCATCTGAGTTCTTGGTATTCACACCGGTGCTTGTCTTGTCTCCAAATGTTTCTTTTATTTTCCTGTGAGCGCTGTATATCTTCCCCTAGTTATACATTCCTCCACGGTCTTGCATTTCTCCTCAAGCCACTCCTCTTAGCCAGTCTGCACTTCCTGTCAACCTCATTTTTCAGACGATTTACTCTCTTTTGCCTGTTTCACTTTATGCTTTTTATATTTTTTCCTTTTGTTAATTAACTTCAGTATCTCCTGTGTTATCTAAGGATTACTATCAGGCCTTCTCCTTCTGCCTATATGATCCTCTGCCGTCTTTACTACTCTCTCACAGCTACCCATTTTTCTTCTACTGTATTACTTTCCCTCGTTCCAGACAATGCTTGCCTAATGCTCCCTCTAAAACTCTCAACCATTTCTGGTTCCTTCAATTTGCCCAGATTCCAATCTCCTTTATTTTATATCTTTTTTGCAGTCTCTTATGTTTTAATTTACAGTTCATAATCAATAAGTTACGGTCAGTGTGTATATCTGCCCCTGGTTATGACTTACAGTTTAAAGCCTGGTTTCTAAACCCTTACCTTACCATTATAAAGTCACTTTGATATCTCTTAGTGTCTCCTGGTCTCTTCCAGGTATGTAACCTTCTTTCATGATGACTAAATCAAATGTTTGTAATTATCAGATTCTACTCTGCGCAAAATTCTACCAGGCGATCTCCTTTTTCATTCCTTTTCCCCAGTCTATATTCGGCTACTACATTTCCTTCTCTTCTCTTTCCTACTACCGAGTTCCAGTGCCCCATCACAATTTACTTTTCTTCTTCTTTAACGGTGTGAATAATTTCTTTTATCTTCTCATAGATTTCTTCGATCTTCTTCATCATCGGCCGTGCTAGTTGGCATATAAACTTGCACTACTGTGGTCGGTGTTGGCTTAAAAAAATGTTCAAATGTTTGTTAAGCTTATGGGACTTAACTACAGGGTCATCAGTCCCTAAACTTACAACTACTTATCAACTACTTACGAACTAGGACGGCACAAATATCCATGCCCGAGGGGGGATTCGAACCCCCGACCGTAGTGGCCGTGCAGACCGTGACTGGAGCGCCTCAGTCCCCTCGGCCACCGCCGGTGTTGGCTTCGTGTCAATCTTTGTTACTACAATGCGTTCAATATGCTGTTTGTAGTAACTTCCCGCATTCCTATTTTCTTATTCATTATCAGACCTACACCTGCGTTACCACCAACTGATTTTGTGTTTATAACCCTGTACTCACCTGACCAAAAATCGTGTTCATCCTGCCACCGAACTTCACTAATCTTCACCATATCTAACTTTAATCCATTTTCATATTTTCTAACTTGTTGTTGTTATGGTCTTCAGTCCGGAGACTGGTTTGCTGCAGCTCTCCACCCTACTATATCCTGAGCAAGCCTTTTCATCTCCTCATAAGAACGGCAACCCACATCCACTTGAATCTGCTTACTATACGCATCTCTTGGTCTCTCTCTGCGATTTTTACCCCACACACTTCCCTCCAATGCTAAATTTACGATTCCCCGATGTCTAAGAATGTGTCCTACCAAGCGATTCCTTCTTTTACTCAAGATATGCCAAAAATTCCTTTTCTCACCAATTCTGTTCAGTACTTCTTCATTGGTTATGCGATCTACCCACCTAATCTTCAGCATTCTTCTGTAACACCACATTTCAAAAGTCTCTATTCTCTTCCTGTCCGCACTGCTTATCGTCCATGCTTCACTCCCGTACAAGGCAACACTCCACACAAATGCCTTCAGAAAAGATTTCCTTACACTTAAATTAATATTCGATGTTAGCAAATTTCTCTTTTTCACAAAAGCTTTTCTTCCCATTGCCATTCTGCATTTTATATCATCTGTACTGCGACCATCACATGTTATTTTACTACCCAAGTAACAAAACTCATCTCCCACCTTCATTGTTTCGTTACCTAATCTAATTCCTTCAGCATCGCCCGATTTCTAAGACCGCATTCCATTATTTTTATTTTGCTCTTGTTAATGTTCATTTTATATGCTCTCTTCAACACAGTGTCCATTCCATTCAACTGCTCTTCCAGGTCCTTTGATGTCTCTGACAGAATTACAATGTCATCAGCAAAACGCAATGTTTTTATTTCTTCCCCCTGTACTTTAATCCCTATTCCAAATTTTTCCTTGCTTTCCTTCACCGCCTGCTCGATGTACAAATTGAATAACATCGGATAAAGGCTACAACCCTGTCTTACTCCCTTCCCAACTGATGCTTCCCTTTCATGCCCTTCGAGTCTAATAACTGCGGTCTGGCTTTTGTACAAGTTATAAATAACTCTCCTTTCCCTATATTTTGCCCCTGCTGACTTCAGAATTTGAAAGAGTGTATTCCAGTCAACATTGTCAAATGCTTTCTCCAAATCTACAAAAGCTAAAAATGTAGGTTTGCCTTTCCTTAATCTATCTTCTAAGATAAGACGTAAAGTGAGTATTGCCTCCCGGGTTCCTACGTTCCTCCTGAACCCAAACTGATCTTCCCCGAGGTCAGCTTCTACCAGCTTTTCCATTCTCCTGTAGATAATTCGTATTAAAATTTTCCAACCATGACTCAACAAACTGATGGTTCTGTAATTTTCACACCTGTTTGCGCCTGATTTCTTTGGAATGGGGATTATTACATTTTTCTTAAAGTCTGAGGGTATTTCGCCTGTCTCATAAATCCTACACACAACCATATTTTCTAACTTACCTAGTCGATCAAGGGATAAAACATACCACACTCCGATCCATAGAATGCCTGTTTAGTTTTTCTTGATGACTACATCCTCCTGAGTAATCATAATACAACACCTCGCTCAGCAAAATGTCATTATCTAAAGACTGGAAAGTTGCACAGGTTACTCCAATATTCAAGAAAGGTAATAGGAGTGATCTGCCAAATTACAGGTCTATATCACTGACGTTGGTTTGCAGCAGGGTTTTAGAACATATACTTTATTTTCTAAAACGTTATGAAGTATTACTATGCAATAATAGTCGGGGCAGATTTCAACCTTAAGAGTATAGATTGGAACGTCTCTAGTTTCATTTCAGACGGTACAGACAAGCAGTCTTGCAAGCTACTTTTGGACATATTCTCCGAAAACTTTCTTGAGTGGTTAAACCGGCAACGCACGCGCAATAGAAATATTTTAGACTTTATAGCCACAAACATGCCTGACCTTATTAACCATGTCTGTGTAGAGACAGGAATTAGTGATCATGATATCGTCATAGCGTCGATGGTGACCAAAGTTCATAAACCAATCAAGAAGGCTAGGAGCGTGTTTTTGTTGGGAAGTGCCGATAAGCAATTGTTAGGATCGCAATTAGAAAATGAATGGGCATCGTTTAGTTCCGTAACTATGGCTGCAGACGCATTGTGGACTAAATTTAAATTCATTGTACATAAAGGGTTAGAGAATTATGTGCCTGTAAAGTCGATTAAGGATGGAAAAGATCCACACTGGTATAATAATAATGTTAGAAAGCTATTGAGAAAGCAAAGACTGTTGCACTCTCGGTTCAAAAACGAGCACGCAAATGATGGCAGGCAAAAGTTAGTAGAGATTCGTTCGTCTAAAAAAAGATCCATGCACGAAGCATACAATAATTACCACAGCCATACCTTAGCAAAAGATCTTTCCGAGAACCCGAAAAAATTCTGGTCCTAAGTAATATCGATTAGTGGGTCAAAGCCCACAACACGTGAAAATATTAGTTTTGTCCCATAAATTTACTATGATTTGAAAATTTTGATGCAAAAACGATCTTTTTGTAGATATTAACTCCAAATTTTTTGCGCAGATTATCTTTAGTGTTTAGTTCACTGGCGAAAGTATAATACAGAAAGCTGGTACATCACACACTATGAAATAAGTATTATTGTGAAACACTAACACATTCGACTTTGTAAATTGCCTCTTTTTCTGTATGTCCATACGGAATATCTCATATACAGTAGGGGAGAGTAGTACATAGTGAAACACGGTACACAGTGAAACAGTCCATCTCAATTGTTTTTAGTAATTTTTTCTACTTGTTGGTTTCCTTGTATGTTTATTATAATAAGATACATCTTTGTCTGTAATGGTGGACATTTTGGTTGATTATTCTTGTTTCTATACGTTGTTATTGTTTTTCGGTTGTCTGAAGTTACAGTTAACGTCTCTTAGTAAGTTTAATATTTTCGATATAACATACAGCTAAAATAAATATTACGTTTTGTGATAAGATACACATCTTTAGTTATATATTGACCAGTTTACGTTATGACTAACTTTTTAGTTTGTGGTGACTTTGGCACACAGTGAAACACTTGTATGTGGTACACAGTGAAACAAGACCATTGGCCTGAGATGCGTGTATGATTCCTCCTAACACCAGAGCGAGCATTTATTGAAGAAAAGACTTTTAGAAAAAAGACAGAGCTGGAAGAAAAGAAGTATGAAAAGAGTCAAGAATCAAAATAAGTGGTGTGTAAGTAAAACAGTTTGAAGTGAAAGTGATGAAGAAAGTGACAAAGATCCAATGAAACAGAGATAAGTGTATCATTACATCTTTTTAACTTGAAGTGTGACATTATGATTGGTGACTACATTTTGGTGAAATTTCAAAACAATGTATATTTTGAAGCTAAAGTCTTGAAGTCAGTACTTTGTGGTACTGAATATGAAGTCTCATACCTTCGTCGGAAAAAAAAATCCTACTGGTTTTGTATTCCCAGTTGCAGAAGACATAGTTTGTGTTTCACATGACATTGCAATGATTTTGCCACCTGCATTACCTATGGTTACTAAGAGACTGGCCAACCACCGGTATATTCGTTTTCCAATTAATTTTGGTGGACTTAATATTCACTGAACAAAATTTAGTATATGTTAATATTTGTACCTGTATTTAACAAAGATATTTATGTTTTATAAGTTACTGAACAAGTAATAAATATAAAAAATGGGAGTTGTTTCACTGTGTACTATACATGGTACACAGTGAAACATTTGTGGAGGTTGTTTAAAATTGTTATTTCACTTACTAATTAGTAGCAAAATACTTTTTTTTTTTTTTTTGGTTCCAAAATATTGACAAAGTATTGTTCTTTCAAGTAAACAAAGAAAATTTGTTATGTGAGTGGTATTTTATACGAAACAATCAAAAGGGTAAGTTTTGTTTCACCGTGTACTACTCTCCACTACATATTTTATATAACCCAGGAACGCGTTGCGATGCAATATTCTGGTGTTATTGCTTCGAAGAGACATAAAGAGGTAATCGTAATACATCCAGCAGATACCCGTATAGAATGGCATTGTGTCAAACCGCAGACATTCAATGCAAGGCCCTGCGGAAAAGGCCGCGCGGACTGTCGCAATACGCCACGGATTGTACGGCTGCTCCCGCCGGAGGTTCGAGTTCTGCCTCGGGCATTTGGGCGTGTGTGTGTGTGTGTGTGTGTGTGTGAGAGAGAGAGAGAGAGAGAGAGAGAGAGAGAGAGAGAGAGAGAGAGAGAGAGTTGTACATGCAGTTTCATTGGTGTCAGTGAAGCCACAATTTGACGCACTGGACACCATATTAACAGTCTAAATGGTGCGTAATCGGTTACTTGTGTACAGATAAAACGCACATAAGAAATATGACGAAACTAACATAACATAAACCACCTTTAAACTTTTGACGTAAAATTCAAAACGTGCGTCTTGTTTGGCTGTAATTTTTCTGTTGTGGCGTAAAGTCAGCGCCACACGCCAGACGTAAGAGAACGATCGTGGAGAAGGCAGCGATTGACAGAAAGCCAATCACAAGCAGGCGCCGCGCATCCTGGAGGAAGTAACCTAAGATGCGCGACGTTTACAAACGGCTGTATCTAGGCCGACATACGTCTGGACGCCCGTCGGTTACTAGTCAGTAATCAGGCAGTTACTAGGTCAGAACTCGGCTACGAACTTTGCAGTCACTAGGTCTCAGCGCAGCTAGCATCATATGGAAGACGCCGCAAGAAGCGAGAAGAGAGAAGAAACAGACATTTGTCTTAAGCTGAGTTAATGCTATTAGCCCTGCCAATGCCAATGCGCTGCAGCTTCCTGCGCTAGATGCACAGCACCTGATGCAAATGTTTCAGTTTCAGAGCCAACAAATTGCATCTCTACTGCAAACCGTGCAACAACTTCTGGCAGCGCCTGTGTCTCAAAATACGTAAGTTCCACTGTAGCAGCCACCAGCTCCAGTAATTACACCATCTCGGCAATATGACAAAGCAGAAGAGGACTGGTCGGACTGGCTACAACAGTTTGAAGCCTAAGCCACAGTGCACAGGATACAAGGTACTGTCAAACTTCATTGCCGGCCGCGGTGGCCGAGGGAACTGCGGCGCGCCAGTCACGGTCTGCACGGCCACTACGGTCGGGGGTTAGAATCCCCCTTCGGGCATGGATATTTGTGCCGTCCTTAGTATTATCTATTTCATAAGTAGTTTGTATGTTTAAGGACTGATAACCCCGTAGTTCCATAAGCTATTTGAACATTTGAACAAACTTCATTTTCTGTTATCGTGTATAGGCCCCCCAGTGTTCTGTTTTGTGAAAAAACTGTCCCCCACCGCAGAGCCTTCTGAACTTTCTTACCTTCAGTGGTAGGAGCCCACACGGCATATTATGAAGCAAATCAATGTAGTGGTTGCAAGGTATCAGTTCTTCAGATGTAGAAAAAAAATCCGAACCAGACATACAGGCAGTGGATAACAGATCTTCAAGGTCTCACTGGGAAGTGTAAATTTAAATGTTCGTGTGGAGCTTTGTTAAAAAATGTTCAAATGTTTGTATAGTTTATGGGACTTAACTACGGGGTCATTAGTTCCTAAACTTACAAACTACTTAGAAACTAGCTAATACTAAGGACGGCACAAATAACCATGCCCGAGGGGGGATTCGAACCCCCGACCGTAGTGGCCGTGCAGACCCTGACTGGAGCGCCTCAGACCCCTCGGCCACCGCGGCCGACTGGAGCTTTGTATTCAGATGTAATGTTACGTGACGCAATTGGCTATAATATTCCTGATGGTAGACTTAGGGAACAGATTCTAAAATGTCACATCCGTCGTTCCATCAAGTAAAACAGATTTTGGAACAGTCTGATACAGGTGCCGCAGCAGCGGAAAACTTTTATTCCATTCCACTGTGTAGTGTCACGTCATGCGCCAGCGAGCGCCAGGTCAAACGCCGAGTACTTCCTGCTGCCCGCTCTAAGTGTAAACAAGTTGGTAGACGCAGAGCCTTGCCAAATAAGGAAGTGAAGTCTTGAAACTTCACAGAAGCTCTCCTGCGAAACATGCAAGACTAGCACTCCTGGAAGAAAGGTTATGGTAGAGACATGGCTTAGCCACAGCCTAAGGGATGTTTCCAGAATGAAACTTTCACTCTGCACCGGAGTGTGCGCTGATATGAAACTTCCTGACAGATTAAAATTGTGTGCCGGAACCGGGACTCGAACCTGGGACCTTAGCCTTTCGCGGGCAAGCGCTCTACCGTCTGAGCTATCCCGACACGACTCACGACGCCGCCTCACAACTTTACTTCCGCCAGTATCCTTTCTTTCAGGAGTGCTAGTCTTGCAAGGTTCTCAGGAGATCTTCTGTGAAGTTTGTAAAGTAGGAGGCGAGGTACTGGCGGAAGAGGCGGCATAGTGAGTCGTGTCGGGATAGCTCAGTCGGTAGAGCGCTTGCCCGCGAAAGGCAAAGCTCCCAGGTTCGAGTCCCGGTTCGGGCACACAATTTTAATCTGCCAGGAAGTTTCATATCAGCGCACACTCCGCTGCGGAGTGAAAGTTTCATTCTGAAGTCTGGCTTGCAATATTTCTCGCAGCACGAACAGCAGAACTGTCCGTCCCGGCCAGAAAAATGCTATGCATGCGGCAAGAAAGGTCATATACAAACAGTCTGCTTACAGCAAAAGAAAAGAAATTTGCCCTCCCGACCCAAACATCCAGCAAGAGGCCACTCAGCATCCGACGCCGACGTCACCGTCTACGACATCACCTGGGCCACAGGTCGTGGACGTGGGCCCTTCGGAGGTTTCCCCAGAAGACGTTCTCTCGCGAGTTCAGGCCGGATGGCGGGACCCAACCAGTAGTATGGCGTCCTCGGAAGCTACAGACTCCGGTCCATCAGTACGTCCACAAGCCTGGCTCCTCTCCCGTCGTGGAGCTCCATACACGACAACGGTTCGGATTGGGGGGGAGGGGGGGAGGGATGTAAGAGAACGATCGTGGAGAAGGCAGCGATCGACCGAAAGCCAATAGGAAGCAGGCGCCGCACATCATGGAGAGTGTAACCAAAGATGCGCGCCCTCTACAAGTGGTTATACCTAGGCCGACATACGTCTGGACGCCCGTCAGTTACTAGTCAGAACTCAGATAGTTACTAACAAGGAAAGTACTTGGGCTCGAACAAACACATATACATCAAAATCGTACGAGAGATAATGTAAAGATCCCTTATTCCACTAGTGACACTCCCACATCTGCAAAACTCTGCAGTCGTCCGTTAGAGGCCTCTGCGTGTGCCTTGCCTCATTGCACTTTGACCTGTCGGTTCACCAGTAGGGATGGTGCAGTGTGCCTCCGAAGTTGCGTTTTGTGACTTTTGTGTGCTGAAGCGTCAGATGGAGCGGCGATTGATAATCAATCCAGCTAAAGTATTGCGATTGTTTGAGATGAAGTTACAAAGAACCATTCATCGTGAAGATGGTATTAGTGTAGAAGATGAATCATTCGCATGCTTTCTCGTATCTGTTATGGTACAGAAATATGAGCATAAGTTAGATACTGTTGTAAGACTAACACATAATGATGATAATTGGGATGATAATGACGAAGAACTCATTGCTAGCTGTAGTGCTGCGGTAAGTGCGGGAAGAGGCGATGGAAGCAGTGGCAGTGAATACCAACAGTCTTCCGAGAAGAAGGTTAAAGTTGCAACTATCATCACGGCTTTTGATGACAATTCGCTAGAGAACATGTACGACGATTATTACATAAGTTATAGTTCAGATATCTGCATTACGTCTGGCGTCTACAATTACATCTGCACTGCTATCTAGAGCATGATTGCAAAGTTTTGCATAAAAACGACACCCACCAGCACATTGAGGTGTACGTAGAGATACTGTAACCAAACGTTCATACAGATATGTTTGTTCAAGCTCAAGTAATTTCCTTGTAAGTGAGAACTCGGCTACGAACTTTGCAGTCACTAGGTATCAGAGCAGCTAGCATCATACGGAAGACGCCGCAAGAAGCGAGAAGAGAGAAAAAACAGACATTTGTTCTGAAGTTGAGCATTATAATTTTCAGTCAATAAAACTTGTATTATTAATCTGAATAGTTGTTACAGTTGACATCGATTCCTGCACCAGTACCTTTCCTGATAGCCAGACCGGGACGAGTATTTAACAAAAGGTGATGAGGTCACAACATTTTCGATCTTACATCTCGATTATGGGAGGGTACAATGGGGGTGTCAGTGTAGTTCAAGGAGGTTAAAATAATAATGGGAGACTGCGCTTCTAAACAAAGCTTATCTGTCGACTGGAAGCCAGTACGCCATCTTGCAGAGCCAAGGAAATATCTCCTCAGATTAAAGCACTGTGTGGTTCTTCCCCTGTTAACTTTCATACATTTAAATGACTCTTTTCTGAGTGTATATTTGATATAGTGTACTTTAATGGAGAAATAGAGACCTTCCAGATAGCTGAACAATGATTTATTAAGGCAAAATCTCATTTGATAAGTATGAATTACACATGGGGATAATACCCAAATGCATTACAAGAAATGAAATTGCCGCCTGAAGTAGTTCATAGGAAATATAGAAAAAGTTGTTTCCGACAATGACAGAACCAAGCCGTATGATTTTTGTAAGTTCAGTACTGAAGAGTAGATTTTTTTATATTGAAGTCTCAAATATTCTTTCTACGGTTTCCACGTCAATAAATATTCATACTAAAATTCTGTAATGCCAGGTCTTTGAAATTTTAAGGGAACCTATATCGCAAAAATGAAAATTAGAAGTCACTGAGGAAAAACGCCGAAACAAATACTAACAAGTAAAGTACATGGGCTCGAACAAACATATCTGTATGAACGTTTGCTTACAGGATCTCTACGTACACCTTAGTGTGCTGGCGGGTGTCGTTTTTATGCAAAACTCTGGAATGATGCTCTAGATAGCACTGTAGATATAATTGTAGACGCCATACGCAGTGCGGAAATCTTAACTATAATTTATGTAATAATCATCGTACATGTTCTTTAGCGTATTGTCATCAAAAGCCGGGATGACAGTTGCAACTTTAACCTTCTTCTCGGAAAACTGTTGGTATTCACTGCCACTGCTTCCATCGCCTCTTCCCGCACTTACTGTAGCACTACCGTTTGCAATGAGTTGTTCTTCATTATCATCCCTATTATCGTCATTATGTGTTAGTGTTACAACAGTATCTAACTTATGTTCATATTTCTGTCCATAACAGATACGAGAAAGCATGCGAATGATTCATCTTTGCCGGCCGCGGTGGCCGAGGAGACTGAGACGCTCCAGTCACGGTCTACACGGCCACTACGGTCGGGGGTTCGAATCCCCCCTCGGGCATGGATATTTGTGCCGTCTTTAGTATAAGGTAGTTGATAAGTAGTTTGTAAGTTTAGGGACTGATAACCCCGTAGTTAAGTCCCATAAGCTTAACAAACATTTGAACATTTGATTCATCTTCTACGCTTATACCATCTTCAGGAAGAAGGGTTCTTTGTAACTTCATCTCAACCAATCGCAATACATTAGCAGGATTGATTGCCAATCACCGCCCCACAAATAACATCACAAAACGCAACTTCGGAGGCACACTGCACCGTCCCTAGTGGCGAACCGACAGGTCAATGTGCAATGTGGCAAGCCACACGCAGAGGCCTCTAGCGTACGACTACAGAGTTTTGCAGACGCGGGAGTATCAGTAGTGCAATAAGGGATCTTTACATTATCTGTCATACGATTTTGGTGTATATGTGTTTGTTAGAGACCAAGTACTTTCCTTCTCAGAATGCAATGAATATACACTCGTCACCAAAAAAGTTTTTGGCACCTTAATATGGCGATAATTGCTACACTTCTGTGGCCTCAAGGGCAACTCCCCTTCGTCTAACTTCCTTGGTCTATAGTCGAGCCGAAATCGATGATCTCTGGTGCTTGCACCAAACGGCTTTGAGTTCTGGCTGCGGCAGCAGACCACTGGAGTAAGGCAAACGCGAACATTGCTCTGGGCAGGCGCGAGTCCGGCTGCGCTTGCCAGTTCTGTCAGACAGCAGCGACTGTTAGCTATACTGCCCAGCAGCGAACTAACTACTTGGCAACATTGTTGTATTCCGTTTCCGCGGCCGGGGCGGTCTCCCAGCCCAGCAGGCGGAGCCAGGGATTATCCTGTTTCGGCCCGACTATAGTCTGTGGATCATACGATACAGAAATTTCTGTACTGTGGTGCGAAAATACGGAGTTTCCTTTTCGTTTCTACGGTAAATTTAATTAAGGTAGCAGAGCAAATAAAGAAATCGCTTTTCCTATTCTTTCCTATTTTATACTTTGTCGGAAATAAAAATTAGTGCACCCTCTAAGAGTTTTACTATTCTCTCGAGATTCATTGCTGGAACAGTGCACGTGGAATACATGAAGCAGCACTCAGGTAGCAGGTCTCGACGCACGCTGAAACACCCACACCAGTACGTGGTGTAGCTTTCCACGGACGGCAAAGCAGGCTCTGATTCTGACATCCATTCGATCGTACGAATGGGGAATACTGTGTCGGGATCGACGGTATGCATTATTCCATGCCAGCTCGTTCACGTAGACGTGCAAGAGTTGTGGTTTGACGAGTCACAGTAGATTAGATTAGATTAATACTTGTTCCATAGATCATATATACGACATTTTGTAATAATGTGGAACGTGTCAGTTTAGTAAATGTTTTATATACTTGAAAATCAATATTTTAAGGATTTTTTGTTTTATTTATTTATTTATTTATTTTTTTTTTTTTTTAAGTTTTATCTAAAAAATTCATCTACATTGTAGAAGGAGTTGCCATTCATAAATTCCTTTAATTTCTTTTTAAATACTAGTTGGCTATCTATCAGACTTTTGATGCTACTTGGTAAGTGACCAAAGACTTTTGTGGCAGCATAATTCACCCCTTTCTGAGCCAAAGTTAGATTTAACCTTGAATAGTGAATATCATCCTTTCTCCTAGTGTTGTAGCTATGCACACTGCTATTACTTTTGAATTGGGTCGGATTCTTAATAACAAATTTCATGAGTGAATATATACATTGTGAAGCTACAGTGAGGATTCCTAGATCCCTAAATAAATGTCTGCAGGATGCTCTTTGGTGGGCTCCAACAATTACTCTGATTACACGCTTTTGTGCAATGAATACTTTTTTACTCAATATTGAATTGCCCCATAATATGATCCCATGTGAATGAAAATAGGCGTAGTAAGCTAATTTACTGAGATGTATATCACGAAATTTTGCAATGACTCTGATAGCATAAGTAGCTGAACTCAAACGTTTCAGAAGATCTTCAATATGTTTCTCACAATTCAGTCCCTCGTCAATGCAAACACCTAAAAATTTTGAATATTCTACCTTAGCTACAGATTTAGGTTCAAAGTCTAAATTTATTAATGGTGTCAGGTGTCATCCTATCATTGCTGATATTGCATTCGCCAGGAAATATCCTCCGCATTTTGCAGACCACGTTGAGTATAAAACACAATGCATTATTGTCCTATTGGAACAACGCATCCCCTTCCTGTTGCAAGAATGGCAAGCGGCCGGGTCTCACAACGTTCGCTGGCCGAAGTGGCCGAGGGGACTGAGGCGCTCCAGTCACGGTCTGCACGGCCACTACGGTCGGGGGTTCGAATCCCCCCTCGGGCATGGATATTTGTGCCGTCCTTAGTCTTAGGTAATTTGTAAGTTTATGGACTGATGACCCCGTAGTTAAGTCCCATAAGCTATACAAACATTTGAAACATTCACAACGTTCCGCACGTACCCAGCGGCGGATATCGACCCTTCCATGGACATCAAAGGTGAACCAGTGTTCTATTTGATCGCACCCGAGACTGTAAGGCCTGCTGTAGGGTCAGTGTACGTTGGACGAATGCACTCGCTTCACCTACGCTCTAGGCGTAAACCAGCATCACTTGCTTGCACGTCGTTGCTGTGGCGTGATTGGAAGACGGGCTAGAGTTGTGCGTACCAGGGCCGGCGCAAGGCACGTGCGAAACGTGCGGCCGGACAGGGCGGCACTGTCCATGGGGCGGCAAATCTGCCGCCCCCTTTTTTTATTTCTTTTCTTTTAGGGCATATTCAACATTCATGCCCAAGAGGGAATTCGAAACCAAACCTCAGAGGCAGCGGTTTCGGGAACTGTTGCATGGCACCTCGACTACCTGCCGGCCGCCCATGTTTACGCAGGAGGAACAGAGAGTGGGAAGCAGTGTGGCGTAATGCCAGTATTCTTATGAGTGGAGCGCTGCCAGCCTGTTACCCTAATCTTAACATTGCCCTCAGAATTCTCCTAACACTCCCAGTGACAACTGCAAGTGGAGAGAGAAGTTTCTCAAAATTGAAACTGATAAAGGCATACCTCCGATCAACGATGAGCCAAAATCGTTTGAATAATCATGTAATAATATCGACTGAGCACAAGCCTGCAGAGGACTTAAATTACAAGGATTGTGTGAATGAGTTTGCACAAGCAAAACCCAGGAAGGTTCGATTTGTCTAGTACTTTTTTTAATTGTATATTATGATCAGTGTCTTTTTTATTTACTGTGTTGTTTTTTTTATTTTGTTCAACATTGAATAGTTATTGTAAATATTATTGTTCAAACCAAATTATCGTTAAAGTTTAAACATATTTTGTTTTCCGTTGAATACATTGTTTGTTCACAACCACTGAAAAATGTTTATTTACGTTAAACGTAAGTTCATGCTGCGCGGGTTAGCCGAGCGGTCAAAGGCGCTACAGGCATGGACTGTGCGGCTGGTCCCGGCGGAGGTTCGAGTCCACCCTCGGACATGGGCGGGTGTGTTTGTCCATAGGATAAATTAGGTTAAGTAGTGCATAAGCTTAGGAACTGATGACCTTAGAAGTTAAGTCCCATAAGATTAGACAGTCATTTGAATATTTTTGTAAATTCACAAGGCTTTTAAAATTAGTTAGACTTATTCAATCTGGTTTGACTACATTTTTGAGCTTGTATGCAACGACTGTTCTGCACAAATCTGTAGTGAACGTCACCAATCAGTCGCAATTTTTGTTTTTATTTCCCAGATATACATAGATTTTGGGCACAGTGTGGCTATTATCAATGCTTTGAGTTATGTTTACATCTATACCATCATGCTGAACGTAACTGTCAACATGACGGTTTAGATGTGAGCACATATTAAAAGCGTTGAGACTGGCTACTCAGAGGCCGAAACCTACGTAATATCTGAAAAGTAAAAACAAGAATTGCGATTGATTGCTGACATTTCCTACAGATTTGTTTAAATACAATTCCACAAAAAATAGGGAGAGGCGGCAATTTACATCTACATCTACAACCACACTCCGCAAGCCACCTGACGGTGTGTGGCGGAGGGTGCATTGAGTACCACTATCGATTTTCCCTCCTATTCCAGTCACGTATTGTTCGCGGAAAGAAGGATTGTCGGTATGCCTCTGTGTGGGCTCTAATCTCTCTGATTTTATCCTCATGATCTCTTCGAGAGATATACGATTACCAAACGATCCTGTAACGAAGCGCGCTGCTCTCCGTTGGATCTTCTCCACCTCCTCTATCAATCCCACCTGGTACGGATCCCACACCGGTGAGCAGTATTCAAGCTATGGGCGAACAAGTGTACTGTAACCTACTTCCTTTGTTTTCGGACTGCATTTTCTTAGTATTCTTCCAATGAATCTAAGTCTGACATCTGCTTTACCAACGATTGATTTTATATGGTCGTTCCATTTTAAATCCCTCCTAATGACTACTCCCAGATACTTTATGGAATTAAGTGCTTCCAGTTGCTGACCTGCTATAGTGTAGCTAAATGATAAAGGATGTTTCTTTCTCTGTATCCGCAGCACATTACACTTGTCTACATTGAGATTTAATTGCCATTCCCTGCACCATGCGTCAATTGGATGCAGATCTTCCTGCATCTCAATACAATTTTCCATTGTTACAACCTCTCTATATACTACCGCATCATCCGCAAAAAGCCTCAGTGAACTTCCGATGTTATCCGCAAGGTCATTTATATATATCGTGAACAGTAACGGATCCACGACACTCCCCTGTCGCACACCTGACATAACTCCTACTTCGGAAGACTTCTCTCCATTGAGAATGACCTGCTGCTTTCTGTTATCTAGGAATTCCTCAATCGAATCACACAATTGGTCTGATAGACCATATGCTCTTACTTTGTTCATTAAACGTTTGTGGGGAACTATATCAAACGCCTTGCGGAAGTCGAGAAACAGCATCTACCTGAGAATCCGTGTCTATGGCCCTCAGAGTCTCGTGGACGAATAGCGCGAGTTGGGTTTCACACGAATGCCGTTTTCGAAACCCATGCTGATTCCTACAGAGCAGATTCCTAGTCTCGAGAAATGTCATTATATTCGAACATAATACATGTTCCAAAATTCTACAACTGACCGACGTTAGGGATATAGGCCTATAGTTCTGCACATCTGTTCGAGGACCCTTCTTGAAAACGGGGATGACCTGCGCCATTTTCCAATCTTTCGGAACGCTATGCTGTTCTAGAGACCTACGATACACCACGGCGAGAAGGGGGGCCAGTTCCTTCGCGTACTCTGTGTAAAAACGAACTGGTATCCCATCAGGTCCTGCGGCCTTTCCTCTATTGAGCGATTTTAATTGTTTTTGTATCCCTCTGTCAATTATTTCGATATCTGCCATTTTGTAATCTGTGCGGAAATCTAGGGAAGGAACTACAGTGCAATCTTCCTCTGTGAAACAGCTTTGGAAAAATACATTTAGTAATTCCACGAGCTCGCACGGGGTGGTACTTGGGCTTGAACCGGCCCTGCCGCGTACCCCTAGTCCCACTGCTAGCAACCGGTTATCAACAGTTCGCGTTGACATTTCTGAACTGACAAACACTCATATATGCTATGGAAACAGTACGACCTGCCAGTGCTGCCCTTGCAATACGATTACAGGTCAGTACTTGTTCCACAGATCCGGCCTGTTCAGCGAGCTGGCTCGCGCTTGCTACACAGCAGTGAGCTGTCGGCCGGCGCCCGGCGACTGGCGGTAGCGGACGAGTCGTGAGGGGAGGCAGGCCACCCAACAAAGTAACCTGGTAGCGGAGAATTGTCGCGCAGCCTAATGCTACGGCCACTCATCAGCGAGCACATAATAACATACAGAGGCTATGCCGCCTACATCAGCGTACAGGCAGGGAAGCCAGGCAACCATCTTTGATGTAGAAACGGAGTTGGGTCGATAAATGCATAGTTATTCAAGTGGCGCTAGCCTCAATCAAATTGTCATTTGAACCCCTTAGGATAGGAAAAAAATTACCAACAGATGAATACTGAAGGAATGCAACAGAGTTCTGAGCAAGTACACTACGTATTGTGTTTGTATAAAAATAATAATTGAAACTATTACTTTCATATGAAATACAAATTGTGACATGAAAAACATAGTCGGCTGCCACTTTCTGGCTCACTTTATATTACGGTAGTAACACTGAAAGTGGGCCTTTGCGATCGTTTTTTGACAGCTCGAAATTTAAATGAAAATAACGGCTTAACCATTCATCTCACACGAAAATTGAATAATCGAATTGGTAGAGCAGAAAATTCTCTACAACTTCGCTCTATTACGGTTTTTTTTTTATATCTTGCATCGTTGCAGAGATATTTGCAAAAATAACGGCGATTTGACGATGTCTGTCTGTCTGTAACATGTTCCTACCATTTAGGTTGAACCGTTCAACCGATCGGCACCAAATTTTACAGACATAATTAATTGTTGGCTACCAGAAACCAGAACCTTGCTTTTTGAAATATCTCGGACAACAAATACGTTAGTAATACAAAAAAAGCCGTTTGTAATGTAATTTTAATTGCAAAGAAACCTTTCATCTGACGCGAAAATTCAATAAATGAATTTGTAGAGGAGAAAATTCTCTACAAGTTTGTTCCCTTTTTTTTCCATATCTCGTATCGTTTGTGAGATATTTGCAAAAATAACGGAGTTTTGACACCCTCCATTGAATTAACCAAAACCAGCCGTTCGCAGATGTCACGTGACATTCCTCGCTCAGAACTCTCTGTGGCATACGTCCTCTTGCGTTGCGTATGTGATGATTTTCTTATTCTAACTTACACGTTGTCATTTCAAAGCAATGGCACATTGAAGAATTAACAAAAACACGTCGTTCTTAGTGCGATAAATGATAATCTAGTGTCTACAAATGCCTTATTAGCATCAGCTAACAACGGCCATCAATAGTGTGAAATTAAAAACGCAACTTCTGGTAGCCATAGCGTAGTAGGTAATGCTGGAGGTCAGTGGTTCGAAACCCTCCGCAATCTGATTTTTTTCCTAAAAGGATTTCAGACACTCTTTTTAATTAATTTTTTTATTATTTTTGTCCAAAATGTTTGCAAAAACTTATAAAACTACAAATCTAAAGTGGGCCGTAAAACACGTCAGTGCGATTTTTTTGTTTTGGGCCAGTAAATTTTCGTCAGTGAGAAAGTTGTAGATAATTAAATGAACTTTTATTTTTATTTAAACAACTTTTTCATTGCTTCTTGGTTTTCTCACAAATTTGGATACAATGGACCGGTGGAACTTTTCAATTTCGACTCGTTAATTTCAGCGAGTTTGCCCACCAGCCGGCACAGATTCTGTTGCCCCACTCACCTTGTACTTTGTAATCAATTTCGATAAACATTTGTAATTTGCGATACAACTTTCGGTAGCCAATAGTCATGACAACATTTTAAACTACTTTAACTCGAGAACTATAGAACTTATCGTGATGCGGTTTCTTTCAATTTCTTCGGTGTAATTCTGAGTTCAAGCTATATTAAATGCCAATAAGAAAATGAGAGATAATTGAAATAAGAATAATAACTTTAACAACGAAAAATGGTTTACCGCTTCCGCACTTACGTGACCTTTGTAGCGTACGTAAACTATGAGACCTGTGACGAAGTACGTAGTATAGAATTATAGAACTCACGGCGATTAAAAAAGAAAAGACCGCGATATTATATGTCTAACTATCACATATGCCCCACAATCACCATATCTGTAGCCATCAGGCGCCAGCGTTTTAGAAAAGAAAAATGATAAATGTGGTTCACTCGTGAAACTTAGACACATGATCTCGTGTGTTTTCTTTTTCTTTTTTCTTTTTAGATCTTTGTATGTTCTGCAAGATTATACTATGTACAATGGCCTAGTTCATATAGTTTTGGATACAGAGCTGACTAAAGTGCAGAACCAGTAAACGATTCCACGTTATGATTCTTATTTTAGTTTTTTTTCACATATTCGTATCGGAATTAGATATAGTCTAAGATTATCCGAGGATTCTAAAGAAGAAATTAAGAAAAACCGCATGACGATACGTTCGGTAGTCCTCGGGTTATAAAAGGTTAAAGGGACAGAGAGAGAAAAAATGTGCTTCTATTTTATATAATAGTATGATTTGCTATCCGTAGCTGAAATTTGTAATTATCTATGGCAAAAATATACTGTCAGAAAGGAACGCTTAAAATATATGAATATGGAATTAACAGACAGCGAACTCAATGGATCAACTACCCTGTGCTCGCAGCGGTGGCCGGCTGGCGCTCGGCCGCCATGTTGGTTGGGTGTCGCGCTCTCACCCGGCTTCATTTCACTATCATTGTAAGGCCTCTCTATGTTACTCTGTGCTCCCTGCCTCTGATATGTTCTACGCAGATGTTACGCTTCTCGGTGGTTGAATAATCTATTCTGCGGCAAATTAATTGTATGAAACTAATGTATGAAAGAGAAAAATTTTATGTCGCGGCGGAGCGGACGAGCGCAATGAAGCGCTATGCTCCGATGCGCGAGGGCGTTCCCCGTCGGTGGTTCGAATCCCCTCGGGCATGGATGTTTGTGCCATCTTTAGTATAAGCTAGTTCATAAGTAGTTGGGACCCCGTAGTTAAGTCCCATAAAGGAAAAAGCTGTAAACAGCTGTATGTTAATAACACTTCCCGATGCTCTACTTCCAAATAAAGCAATAAAAGATATTACAAAATAAGACTTATCAAACAGATGTAAAAAATGTAACAAATCCACGGATTGACAATTGAAGCTCTAGAGTGCTCAAACTGCGACGGCGTTCGGAATGTCGTTCATATTTAGAATACCCATACTACAGCATGCAAAGAAAAAAACAATACATTTCTCGTACGTCATTAACTTCTGGCCCCATACATATTAGTAAAAAATTCTAATCTTAATCTATAGAAGATCTTTCGATTTGTATAATAGAAAACTTCAACTTTAATGAACTTCAATTAAAAAAAAAAAAAAAAAAAAAAAAAAAAAAAAAAAAAAAAAAAATTCAGTATGTAACGTCTATGCAAGATTCGATGAAAATCAGTGGCCCACAAGTCAGACCCTTTCCTTCTTAATAGAGTGTTCTTTAATCTTCCGCCCTTGTCGCTGTTTATCTTGCAAGAGCCCACAATCTTTCCCATGGAAAGTATTGTAATGGCGTTGTAAATAAAAATTTTTCGTCGTGTTAAGAATTTTTGAAGCATGCTAAGCGTTTTTAGACAGTCGCATATAAGAAACATATACGCTTCTTGCACTAACGTGTTGTACATTAACGTTGATGTGCCTGATTCTCGCTTTGAAGCCCTGGTGCAGGCCGCGGTGGCCGAGGAGACTGAGGCGCTCCAGTCACGGTCTGCACGGCGACTACGGTCGGGGGTTCGAATCACCCCTCGGGCATGGATATTTGTGCCGTCCTTAGTTGTAAGTAGTTCATAAGTAGTTTGTAAGTTTAGGGACTGATGACACTGTAGTTAAGTCCCATAGACTCTACAAACATTTGAACATTTTTTGAAGCCCTGGTACTACAAATGTTCAAATGTTTGTAAATCTATTGGACCAAACTGCGTGGTCATCAGTCCGTAGTTTACAGACTACTTAAACTAAGTTAAACTAACCTAAGGACAACACACACACGCCCGTGCCCCAGGGAGGACTCGAACCACCGACGGCGAGCAACCGCACGCTCCGCAGCGAAGCACTTTAGACCGCTCGGCTAGTACACCGCGGCCCCTGGTACTAAATTTCTTTGACGTGAAAAGAGTTGCTCTGTACGTTATGTACTGCTTAGTGGGCATACGTTTTCGCATCTAAAGCTAAGCCGGAACGACAGTGTGCTTAGTCGTCTGAGGAAAGCGCCTGTTTGCGGCGTGGGAGTATCCGAGCGGTCTGGAGCGCCACGTTACGGATCGGGCGGCCCCCCCGCGTTGTGACTTCGAATCCCCCTTCGGGCATGGATGTGTGTATTGTTCTTATGTTAGTTTAACTTAGTTTAACCAGTTGTAAGTCTAGGGACTAGTGACCAACGTAGTTTGGTCCCATAAGATTTACAATAAAAAAGTAAATAAATAAAAAACAGCGCCTCTTTACACCTCTCCTACTCTGCTGCAGTATATCACGACGCCTCCTGGGCAGGCCTGCCATAGATCACAAATACGACATTTTGTAATGCTGTGAAATGTGTCAGTTTAATAAAAAGAATCCTTACATTATTTTATAATACGTACAATTACTTTTCATTTCTTCTTTTCTTTCTAAATTACTAATTTGTATCTACTGAGTAGAAGGGGTTGTCATTCAAAAGTTATTTTAATTTCTTTGTAACTGGTAATTTGGTGGACGTCCGTGCTCTGTGATGTCCAGGCCCTCGTCTAAGGTATCGATACTGAAATGAAGCAGCTGTCCCAACTTGCATGGCAATTCGTCGGAAGGACCACCCCGCCTCTCACAAGACCACAGTGTGACCCATTTAAACTACTCGCTCAGTTGTGTGTAGGAATCATGAGTGCCTATCCGTGGCAGGGCGCCTTTTTCATCACTTCTTAATATCGCACCTACCCTTATGGCCGTAAGCGATTGCCATTAAAGGGTACACACAAGATGACTCTCTGCCGGCTATGTCGCTACTCTGTCTGTTGGCTCCGACAAACCGTCGTCAGACGCTGTCGCCCGAGTTTGACTGAAAACATCGGCCGAGGGCGTGGTCACACCGCATTCGATATAGCTTGTCACTGGCTCGGGTATACCCTTCCATTCCCACATTATGAATTCAACTTTGGAAAAATTAAAATTCAGTGTCTTCTGTCTTAATACAGTGGAGCCACGTCCGAGCGCATTGAGGCGGTATGCTCTGATACTCGAGACCGTTCCCCGTCGGGGGTTCGTATCCCCCCTCGGGCATGGATGTTTGTGCTGTCTTCAGTATAAACTAGTTCATAAGTAGTTTGTAGGTTTAGGGACTGATGACCCCGCAGTTAAGTCCCAAAGCTTTACAAACAATTCAAATGTTTGTATAGCTTATGGGACTTAACTACGGGGTCATCAGTCCCTAAACTTACAAACTACTTATGAACTAGCTAATCCTAAGGAGGGCACAAATATCCATGCCCGAGGGGGGATTCAAACCCCCGACCGTAGTGGCCGTGCAGACCGTGACTGGACCGCCTCAGTCCCCTCGGCCACCGCGGCCGGCTTACAAACAATAGAACATTTTCGAGTACAGTTGGCTAAACATCAAAATATGTGTTTTAAAATTTTCTGTCGAACTATTGTTTTTTTATGTCATGTATTTTATGCACAACAAAGACGTTTGTATCAAGTTTTTTATTACTTGGACGTTATTTTGTTGGTTGTTAACACTGTAAGATCAGTAATGCTAGCATAATCTTCGTCATAGCACTAAAGACAAGGAAATTCTCTGATGAAATAAAATAACATGAACCACACTCACAGCCACGTACAGACGGCAATGTAAAACAATTTCCAAGCCGGACAATTAATGCCTCAGAAATGGCTACACGCCGTACGAAGCGGCAAAATGTCGTACTAGAAAAATGTTGTTCATCAACAACGATGTGACTTTAAGGACTGATACACAAAATACGGTATAAATCAACTTTTAATACGTTCTTGAGGAACAACACTGAGAATGAAAGGGTCAAGGAGAAGGTTAGGAAGGTTAGAATCTATTCCGTGCGTGAAGTATATTAGATTTCAGTTTCTTGGGGGCAGAGGATTCCACCAGCATTTTTATGCTTGGAAATTACTGCTAGAATGCGGCTTATGTTATTAACAAAGACATTGAATGCATACGAATGATGTACATCTGTCTCTATATAAGAAAGTAGTGAGGATTGTGTACTCTCCTCTGTTATTGCTACTTCCAGACAATCCTTACGAATATGTGATTTTCCGGTAAAAGGAGAAATGTCTGTTACATACATTTAAGGTGTTACTGACAAGCAATATTACAGTTTTGCTGAATTTATTTGAATTTCTAGAGACATTAACACCAGGTAACCTCAATTCTTTAAATAATGAAAACCTACACCATTTAGGTAAGTTTATTGCTTATCACAACGAGTTTTGTCAATTAATTCGCCTCTTCGTGTGCATTTCTTTATATACGTAAGATACTTTTACGACGTTTCTGCGTGTGATTTTCAGCCACTCTGGCATGCAGTTGTTTCTTGTTTTAGGTTACTCAAGTTGGAACATCGCACAGAATAAATCTTGAGAAGAGTATTAGATCCTAATTTTAGAAACCAATTTTTTTCTGTCTGCTTAAATGTATTGTGGCTCTTCCATTACTCAGAATATCAAACATAATAATCATGACTTAGGCCCTACCTTTATACAAAATACCAATGTAAATGACGATTTTTGTGTTGTGATGTCCAGTGTAATGGAGCTGACAGAAGTACTATTTAGTATGTGAAAAATCGTGGCAATATTTATTATGTACGGTTTCCCTCATTGTGGTAGCCTCAAAAAGACTACATCTATGCAACAGCTGCATAAAATCACACATGGAAACGTCACATGTATTTATGTAAACAAATTCAGTAAAAACGAGAAAAATTCTAGAAATTCGTTGTGCTAAGACATAATGGGTGCAGTTTTTCAGAATTTAAATCCATGAATGACACGGTTATAGGCTATCCAGAAACATCCGATTATGATGAACGAAATGAAGTTATGTTGATCTTGAATGATTATCATTCAATATATTTGTCGCAGACAAGTGTGAAGTTAAGAATGAGATAATTTTGAACACAGAAACCACTGAAAAGCTGAAGCACGCGTACACCACATTTGCAGGTGACTTCATATAACAGAATCAGCACCTTGTTAAAGAACGCCAGAACCAGTAATAATTGTGGCTATCACAAAGTAAAACAACGTAAGAGAGCCACTACAATAACATTAAGATACGCCACAATTCCGAATTGAACACATTTTTTAGGTTTTAATTTACGCCTAAAATTTCTGCTAAAGGATTAACACAGCTTGCTGTTTTCAATAAAATCTAATATCAGATCATAGAATCCGAACTATATCCCGATTGTGGTATTTATCGTCTTCTGGGTATCATAATATCTTTTTCTCTTTCACTACAAGTATCAGTTTCTCACTGTCCGTATCTACGGAGAGAGACTGTTCGGCGATTTGAACGGAGAAAACTGATTTACCCATAGTGGATTACGGATTTGAAACGATCGGCCATCTTCTGTCGATGTCTGTCGCCGGTAAAAACCCACCGATATCGGAGACACTGTGAAAACAGCCTAAGATGCGACCGCATTGAGCGAAACTGCATTGCAGCGGAGCGGTGCAGCACGCCGCGGCCAAATATTCTCTGCATGAAAAGGGATGGGATAACACGCACTAGGCGGCAGCGGGGTTGTGCGGCAAAGATGACCTAATGCGCGCTTCCGCCGTCGCCACACTGTGCATTCAAAAATGTTCAAACCTCTGTTAAGCTTATGGGACTCAATTGCGGGGTCATCAGTCACTAAACTACAAACTACAGGATGTCTCACGAAAGACGCCTGCCAGGCGTACCCTGATCGCGCGGTACGGCTCCCGGCCGCCGCCACCGCATCCGCCGGCCACGGCAGCGCCCGATTTTCGGACTCTAACTCAGTGTATGCGTCCGCGGCACAATAAAGTCTAAAAAACATTGCCATCTGAGTAACTTAAGCTTACCTTTATTTACAGTAGATGTTCAAAATGATGTCCCTCTATGGAAAGAGCGACCTGACATCTCTTCAACACATTTGCGAACACTCGACAAATTTCGGCTGCTGAAATGTGGGAAATGACTAGTCGAATCCTGTCTTCCGACTCTTCGGGTGTATAGGAATTGCGTACATACACCTTGTCTTTTAACATTCCCCAAAGATAAAAGTCAGCCGGCCGCAATGGCCGAGGGGACTAAGGCGCTTCAGTTACGGTCTGCACGGCCACTACTGTCGGGGGTTCGAATCCCCCTTCGGGCATGGATATTTGTGCCATGCTTAGCTGTAGCTAGTTCATAAGTAGTTTGTAAGTTTAGGGACTGATGACCCCGTAGTTAAGTCCCATAGACTCTACAAACATTTGAACATTTTGATAAATGTTACTGGGATTCAGATCTGGAGAACGAGGAGGCAAAAAAAAAAAAAAAAAAAAAAAAAAAAAAAAAAAATCGTTTGCTGCCATGGAAACTTGGCAATGTGTGGTCTTGCATTGTCCTGCATGAAATAACCGTACAGCGTTTCGTTGGATGAAAGTTCTTCAAAAAATGGATGCAGGATATTGTTCACATACCTGTCAGAATTTATTGTTTCGTGAAAAAAGATTAGCCCAGTTATTCGCCTCGCACTAATTGCATACCACACCCCAGTTTTCACGTCATGAAGAGGTTGTTGATGTAACTCAGCGGATTTTCTGAGCTGCAACGTCGATTGTTTTGCGAATTTACGTAGTTTGACAAATGCAGCCATGCTTCATCAGAAAAATAAATCAAATGTTCAATATGCCCGAGGGAGGGGGGAGGGGATTCGAACGGCCTCGCACATCGGAGCATAGCGCCTCAATGCGCTCGGCCACTCCGCCGCGTCGACACTGCGCGTCATTCGCATCGTAATTCTTCTGCGAGTTAATTGAATGTGTAAGTTCAATTCTTTAAATATTTGTCAAGCTTATGGGACTTAACTGCGGGGTCATCAATCCCTAAACTTACAAACTACTCATAAACTAACTTATACTAAAGACAGCACAACCATCCATGCCCGAGGGGGAGCGGCTTCGCGCATCGTAGAATGGCGCCTCAAGCCGCTCGGCCACGCCGCCGCGGCTTATGTGTATGTGAATTCAAAATGTTTGTATAGCTTATGGGACTTAACTATGGAGTCATCAGTCCCTAAACTTACAAACTACTCATGAACTAGCTAACACTAAGGACGGAACAAATATCCATGCCCGAGGGGGGATTCGAACCCCCGACCGTAGTGGCTGTGTAGACCGTGACTGACGCGCCTCAGTCCCCTCGGCCACCACGGCCGGCTGTATGTGAATACCCAGAGTTTATGACCTTCAAAATGAACGTTATAATGTACAGTACAAGAAAAAGCAACATTTGGAAAGAAATTTCCAACAAATTGGGAGTACCTGTTTAGTGAATTTTGTATTTTTTCTACGTTGGTGCAAGATATCTACTTTCAGTAAAACACAACGTGCACGTAACTACAAATTATTTTTATTTTGTGAAAATGACTCCATACTTTGTACTAACAAGCTGAATTTATCTTTGAACACTCCAAAGTACGGTGAAATCTCATTGGAACCTTTTTATGCCTTCTTCATATCGCGAATGCGAAATGTTATGCAGCCATATTCTTCGCCGTTTCGTTGTTTGTCTTTGCTTCAGCCTTTCTTCTTCCTTACATAACAAAGTAATTATTTCTGCATCCATGTCATTGACGTCGCCGGCCGCGGTGGCCGAGGTGACTGAGGCGCTCCAGTCACGGTCAGCACGGCCACTACGGTCGGGGGTTTGAATCCCCCCTCGGGCATGGATATTTGTGCCGTCTTTAGTCTTAGCTAGTTCATAAGTAGTTTGTAAGCTTAAGGACTGATGAGCCCGTAGTTAAATCCCATAAGTTGTACAAACATTTGAACATTTTCACTGACGTCCATTGTACTCGGTTGTTGCCCAAAGACTGAAAACAAAACTGGCCGCGAATTTCCCGGCCCAGATGCGGTATAGTGTACCACACTGAGCCGTACCACCCCACTGGCGGTACATGCCCTTATCAGATCAAAATCGATGTCGGCATTCTATTTGTACAATTTTTTCTTGCAGTTTATACTGTTACACAAAAATTGTTTTCGAGTATTTGTGTACATTAAAAATAATTCTTTACACGACTATGTTATTGTTTGTTTTCTTACTTGCGATTGATCTTATAAGGAAACATTTACATTATACTTATAACTAACTTTGTGATAATACCCTTTTTCATATTAAAGTGCTCTCACTGACGCCACTAAATGAACATACTCACCGGAACAGCCGGTCCGTCTCATAGCTCCTATAGCAATAACCCTAGCCAGATTGGAAACAACTGCAAGTCCCGTCTAGGATTCGTTTTGGACAGTATGGGAGAGAGAATGGGGTAGGGGAAGAACGTAATTTCGATAGACATTTCGCAAATACGAATCATTGCCAGGTTCGTTACTAATAGAATAATAATAATAATAATAATAATAATAATAAACCACCGCAGACCACACGTTAGTAGGCATTAGGTAGTTACTGTAATGTGTAACTGTGCTGTCAGTTAGTTCGATAATGTACCTTGGTACATTGTTCAACAGACAAAATTAATTCAAAACAAGAAATTAACAAGTGCAACGCGAGCTGGAGAATTGAAGTACCTGGTAACCAGTAAAGGAGATCAGGATAAGGAGATAAGCCTCAGGATCTAGGCTGGATGGACGAAATGGAAAAGAGTATCAGGTGTGCTCTGCGACAAAAGAATAAAACCAAAGGCAAAAGAAAATTTTTTAAGCAGTGGTGAGAACAGCTATGAATTATGGTAGTGAGATCTGGCCGTTAAAGAACGTCGAGGAGAAGAAATTAAATGTGGCTGAGATGCGTATGCTGAGGTGGATGATGGGGAGAACGACTTGGACAAAATAAGAAATGATCTTATTAGAGAGCAGACAGGTGTAGTGGAAGCATCAAAGAAAGCCCGGAAAACAAGACTACAATGGTAGCGGCACGTGATGAGAGGGATGAGGGACAGCTGTTGCACAGAAAATGGAGTTACAATTAGAGGGCAGGAGAATAAGAGGCAGACCAGAGAGAAGATGGATGGACTGCAGCACTGAAGGAAGACCTGAGAGAGAAGGCACTGAGCCGGGAGGACTCCCAGGACCGAGAGAAGTGGGAGGCAAGAATCAGGAACAGCGACCCCCGAACTGGGACAGGCTGAAGAAGAAGAAAAAGAAGAAGATTCTGAGGTCGGCACCTGATGTACAGGATCCTCGATTGGCGCATTGATGATGACGATTATGATGATGAATGTTGCATTGCTAAGTAAATAAGCAAACAACGTCTATTATAGTAACGACCTACGAAACGAAGAAAGCATTTTCATGAGCTGTTTAACCATAGGTGTAGTATAGTACGTTGTTTTACTGTCATGTGGTCTACCAGTTGCTGAGTGTACATGCTAGTTGGTAGACTATGTGACGAAGACGTTTATACTTTCGTTTAACAAGCTGTAACCTCCACTAGATGAATATATATGCATTGATATGATTGGGAGAACAGAAATTTGTTACTAATGAAACTTATTTAATAATTTGGGAAAAAAGTATTCTTTGCCAATATCGGAATAAAAGATTTATTTATACGAGCGTTTTCTCAGCTGTCGACAACGTACTATGCCAAGTCACAGATGTACAATAGAATGACAGTCACATTTCAGGCACAGCTGACTTTCGCTCTTGTTTGTGAATACGCTATGAGGTCTTTCACCTGTAGCGTAAGATTATGGTGCACATTGATGTAAATAATTATGTCAAATTTGCCACAATGCCGCGGCGGAGTAGCCAAGAGCACTGAAGCGCTATGCTCCGATGCGAGAGGAGCCGGCCGCGGTGGCCAAGCGATCTGAGGCGCGTCGGTGACGGTCTGCACGGCCACTACGGTCAGGGGTTCGAATCCCCCCTCGGGAATGGATATTTGTGCCGTCCTTAGTATTAGCTAGTTCGAAAGTAGTTTGTAAGTTTAGGGACTGATGACCCGTAGTTAAGTCCCATAAGCTTTACAAACATTTGAACATTTGTAGATGTAGATGGTGAAAGCGGATAACTCGAACTGCGTGCTTCTTTCATGCCAATGTGTAAATCAACTGTCAAGCTTATCTCGGGTGCGTCTATGACGTCAACAATGTGTAGATTTCTTGGTGAGGTGCACAGCGTGCGTGCGAAGAAATAGCGAGCTTTAGTGCAGTCTGCTCACATTTCAAATGACGATAATCTATTCTATTTCTATCGGAGAAGTACTTTCGCATTTTATTGAAAAGTACTTTGCCTTTTTGCTTTTTTTTCTTATTACATTGGAAGGGCTAGTGCCCTTTTCATCTAGGTCCAATAAAACTGAAATTTCATTAATATTAATTCTGATTTGAATAGTATGTAGATTTTTAAAAATAAATACACTGCATTAACAACGAATAAATACAAAGCATGATAATTATTTTCAGAAATCATTGGGTAGGTAAATGAGCATGGTGCAATACGTAATTTTAAGAAATTCTGAAAACCATCTAATTCCTTAAAATAGACTTTACAACGAAACCTTGCTTAACTGGGAAAATCACTTCCAAAGGTTTCAATGAAAAACGAAACACTTGTTCTTCGTAATATGTTTATATGTCGGAAATCATGTAGAAATTGGATAATGTGTTCCATTACGAAAAATCCATTGTAATCATCCTATAGTGTATGCTACTTTACAGTCTTTCATACGAGAGAGTTATATGGGAAAAACGAAAATTAAATTCATTGTTTTTCGGATGTTTGGGTGGAGCGGTCGCGACAATACTTTTTCTAGCAAGAGATTCGTGTATTCGAAAACGTTGAGAATATTCTGCTATATATTATGGATAGCCTGCCGCGGTGGCCGAGGGGACTGAGGCGCTTCAGTCACGGTCTGCACAGCCACTACGGTTGGGGGTTCGAATCCCCTCTCGGCCATGGATATTTGTGCCGTCTGTAGTCTTAGCTAGTTCATAAGTAGTTTGTAAGTTTAGGGACTGATGGCCCCGTAGTGAAGTCCCATAAGCTCTACAACCATTTGAACATTTACTATGGATATATACGAACGTAAACAGATAACCGATTTTAATAGCAATAACGCAGTGAAAAAGAATTATTAGACAAGGGAAATAATGTTTGATCTCATATGACAGAAAGAAAACGAGATATGAAAAGTAAACAATAAATTTTGCTATTTACTACGTTTTTGATCATGTTTGATGTGTTAGCAGATATATTTTTTCAGAAGGGAAAAATGCATACGGTTTGAGATGTTTGGGGGATAATTTTTGTATACTAAGAATGTACCCGCGATATTTGAGAAGAAGACCAAGCGAGCTGACGTAGTGGTAACACAGTTGACTCGTATTCGTCAGAACGGCGGTTAAATCCCCCCCTCCCCCCCATCCTCCGGGCATCCAGATTTACGTTCTCCGTGATTTCCCTCAATCGTTTCAGGCAAATGGCAGGGCGTTTCCTTTTAAAGGATATTGCTTTTTTCCCTTATCTATCATTACCCAAAAACAACCCCAACTTGGTCACGACGTCGACGGGGCGTTAAACGGTAATCTTCCTTTGTTAAGAACATCCGCTATCTATTTTTCTTTGGTCATTAATAAACTCATTTATTAGTACTCGTTCTCACATAAAAGTGTCATTATAACCCGACTTCACCGTGTAGGTTCGAAACCTCACAGCAGACACCTTACAATACATTCTGGTGCTATCGTCTAAACGAAAATGAAGACTTGAAACAGGCGAGATTCAGTACGTTAATAACACGGACAAGGAGCTGAAGTAGACCCACTAGTACAGAGTACTTAACTAAAGAATAATCATATTTTTTACGTTGATGCTCTTATTCTTCCGCATGCTCATATATATACGGTGAGGGTACAGCGCCGCATGTAACACTATATCATCATGCTGTCATCAGAGACATAACGTAATTCATTTCTAAAAAATATTGTGTACTATCAATTTTTATTATAAATTCATATTTTAGAATACATTAAAGGGGCTATCCGAAATTGATTGTTTTACATGTTGATTTCAGTGTGCATTTCACTAAATTGGCACACGAAAATTACCCGTTTTTGTTGTGTCGAAAATTAGGCCTAGGGTGCAATATGTCACAAGTGTACAAACCTTACGATATATTAAATGTTTGTAAAGCTTATGGGACTCAATTGCGGGGTCATAAGTCCCTAAACCTACAAAGTTCAATGTTTGTATAGTTTATGGGACTTAACTACGGGGTCATCAGTCCCTAAACTTACAAACTACTTATGAACTACTTACGAACTAGGACGGCACAAATCTCCATGCCCGAGGGGGGATTCGAATCCCCGACCGTAGTCGCCGTGCAGACCGTGACTGGAGCGCCTCAGTCTCCTCGGCCACCGCGGCCGGCACCTACAAAGTATTTATGAACTAGCATATACTAAAGACAGCACAAACAACCATGTCCGAGGGCGGATTCGAATCCCCGACGGGGAACGGAATCGCGCATCGTAGCATAGCGCCTCAATGCGCTCGGCCGCTCCGCCACGGCTATGTTATATGGATAGAGTATGGCAGTTATTACTATTGTCGTTTCTACTTAATACAGGTTGGCACTTGCAAAACAAAACCAACATTATACTCATTCTATTTTTTGCATTGAAAAACGCACTACTTATCTTATCAGATTCCTTTTTACTTCTTTTGGCTATTTGTTTATCGTAAACTCAGCAAAACGCGAGAACATAAGAGTAAAAATAAAGTAAACAATCATGTCACGATATAAACAGCGCGAATTTTCCATAAAAAAAATTCGAATAACGACGAGTTTGTTTGTTTGTCTGTTTTGTAAATGACATGCTGTATTAAATTAGAACAGCAATCAATAATAAGTGTTATGAAATAAAATATGCCCAAAATTGCATTGTGGCCTAATTTTCGACACAGTAAAAGAACATACAATTTTCGTGCGCCAATTAAATGAGATGCACAGTGAAACTAACATGAATACTAATGAATATCTAATAATATCCATCACCTGTATAAAAACTTGTTTTAAAAAATAGATGAAATTCAAATGACATTAAAAACACTTCATTCAGCCAAGATCGCTAAAAATTTATTTTCGTCCCTTAACCGATTTCGGCGAGCTCAGTCACCATCTTCAGAAAGTCCAGTACAATCACTGTTCTTTGCAATGTTCTAATGTAGTTTTAAAAGAGCGTTATATTCTCCAGTTCCCTGGCTAGGCACAATGTTGTAGCGATCTTTGCTGTAATATGACCATCCCACTGAAGAAAGTGAAAAAAGTGCTGATACTATTACGGAAAGAATAGTACAAATTAAGCTTTTCGTGTACGGCGGAATATCCTGACATTTATTGAGACCAGACAGTAGCCGGTGTTGCAGGGACTCACCCAGGGCAGTACGAGCAGCAGCGGCAGCGGCAGCGTCGTCATGTTGGCGGCCCTGCTCCCTAGTGGCGACTGGCGGCTGGCGGCGAGACCCTCGCGGCTGTGTCTGGCGCAGCTCCGCGCTCCACTAGACACCGGCCGCTCCCTGCTCTAGCCCACTCTGGCGCAAGGCCGCGCCGTGGCGACACCGTGACAGCACGTGGGAGGCACTGGCCACTGGCGACACTCACCCACTGCTGGCGCCACTCACCTCCTACCACAGCGCGGCCGCAGCCGAGCGAATACAACGACCCTGCCGCCAAAAAACTAGCCGCGGTGACCTTCAGCCGTCAGCGCCGCAGTTGGGTACTTCAGCGCCTGGTGCAGAAGCCCAACTTGTCACCGCAGTAGCGCAGAAACAGGGGGGCTAATCGGGCTGAAGCCCCTCTCCTCGGAACCCCCCCCCAAAGATTTTTTAAATTTTATTATTATTATAATTTTTTTTTTATTTTTTTTTTTATTTTTTTTTTTTTTTAACAGGTCGGCATCGGAAATTTGAAATAGTACATCTGTATCTATAAATGTGAATGTCTGTTCGGTGTACGTTTATCACGTCTGAAGAGCTAAAAATTTGTACAGTTACTAATGTCAACACGGAAGGCTTTCGGCACGGTTTTATGGCGATCGGATAGCTATTTATCTATATACAGGGTGTTTCACTAAGTGTGTTTGCCTCGGTAACTTATAAAATAATAGGTGACGGGAAATTTTAATGCGGTAGGTCAACACTTGTAATGTTACACTTTCTGGGGAGCTATGAACATAGCTTATTGTATCATTTTCCAAAGAGTTACAGCACAAAGATATAATTTTTAAATGGAACAATAGTTTTTTTCTGTCGTGCATTGGATTCGTTGAAACCAGCTGCGTCCAAATCAATTTAAACTACATTCCTATCACAGTTTGGAAACTACAACCCTGCAAAGTTTCAGGGGCAGATACCACACGCTGTACATAATATATGACTGTGCGGTGGGGTTGTGGCGCCATGGTCCTCATTCATGGCCCACAAGGTCGCCCGATTTAACACCAGTAGATTTCTTTTTGTGGGGATATCTAAAGGATCGTGTTTATGTCACTGAGTCCACATCTCCAGATGATCTAAAACGGCCCATCGATGACGCATGTCGCTCCGTCACACCGGCGATGTTACATCTCGTTCGCAGATCCTTTCGACGGCGCATTGCTTTATACATTGAGGAACATGGACACACATTTGAACATCTCACGTAAATGAACTTCCCACCGCCATTACATCCATCACCTACCACACAGCCATGTGTTATGAACAGCATGTGGTACCTGCCCCTGAAACTTTGAAGGGTTGTAGCTCCCAAACTAACAGTGATAGGAATGTAGTTTAAATTGATTTGGACGCAGCTGATTTCAACGAATCCAATGCACGATACAAAAAACTATTGTTCCATTTAAAAAAATTATATCTTTGTGTAGTAACTCTTTGGAAAATGATACAATAAACTATGTTAATAGCTCCGCAGAAAGTGCAACATTTCTTGTGTTGACCTACCGCATTACAATTTCCCGTCACCTATTTTATAAGTTACAGAGGCAAAAACAGTTGGTGAAACACCCTGTATATTAATTAGAATGTCTGTTCTGTGTACGCTTATCACATCCGAACGACAAGACGCTGAGGCTTGAATATTTTTACAGTTACTAATTTATATCTGAGGAAGGTTTTAGGCATGGTTTTATAGCAATCTGATAGATTTTTAGTAATTTGAAGAATATGACGCGAAATGCGAAACAATAATTACTCTTTTGAAAATTATATTTACTCTTTGAAAATGGTTTTATTGGTTGCATTGTTGTTTGAAGGTTGATAATGATAAAACGGTGGAGTATATTAGGATGGAAAGTTATCGGTGTATATAAAATTCTACGTGTGTGTGTGTGTGTTAATATTTCGCTCTGCAGCGAAAAGTACAGAATGCAAACGAATGGTCTGTGTGTAATTGTTGTCCGAAGTCTCCCGTTGTACACCATAGCAGTTCCATGCCAATAGCTATAAGGGAGTGGAAGATATGGTGGTGCCGATAGCTATAAGGGAATGGAAGATATGGGTGGTTGAATGTCGTCAAATTATAAAAAAAAAATTCGGACTGAAGGCCAGCGATGACGTTTGCGACTCTATAGCAAGGAGGTTACATACAGCGAAACGTGATGCCACAGACCATATCTTTGGTCTATGCGTCCTACAATGTCTTCAGCTCTTTCTCTGTAAGGATAAGCAAACTAATAAGGAAATATATTTGATGTAACCGCCTGAATCTAACCATCAGTCGCGGTGGAGTAGCCGAGCGATCTAAAGCGCCTCGCTGCGGAGCGCGCGGTTGCTCGCCGTGGAGGTTCGAGTCCTCCCTGGGGCATGGGTGTGTGTGTGTGTGTGTGTGTGTGTGTGTGTGTGTGTGTGTGTTGTCCTTAGGTTAGTTTACCTAGGTTTAGGTAGTTTGTAAGCTACGGACTGATGACCACGCAGTTTGGTCCGATAGATTTACAGACATTTGATTTCTAACCATCAAACATGTAATATTAACTATGTAATTGGGCATGTTAAATAATAAGTAAATAAATAAAATAGGAATAGATAAATAAAGGAGTAAAAAGAAATTTCTTTTAATACATCTCTTTAAAAATTCGATTTGACGTTTCGCGCATTACATTGTGATATTATTACAATCATTATTGTTGAATTTCGTGTTTGGATTCTTCGAAACAAGTGCATTTTTACGTTTGATTTGATCTACACTACTTACTTTCCTGATAAACGGTAAGTACATAGACTTCTGCAATCTAATAGGAATATTTTTCAGTTCTGCTTTATCAGTGACATTTCCTCAAAAATGAGTGAAATTAATTACATTGTTATTTATACTTCGTTTCTTATATATTCTCCAATAATGTTTTCAGGAAGAAGGAAATAGAAGGCATAGGAGAAGTGTTAACTCAAGGTAGGAACAAATAAATAAATATCCGGGCAACGCCGAGTTTTCAGCTAATATGTAATAAATCACAACGTAATTAAAGTTTTCCAAGCGCAAGTGAACGTGACAATGAGTCGTCAACGTGATGCCGCCACTGAGAACGTATGCTGCTGTTACTGTGAGCGGTTTTAATGCCACCGCGACCAGCTTTGATGCTGCCGCTATTGTTACGAGTCGATTGTTCATAAGCGCCGACCCGCTGCTAAGCTGGTCAGTGGCGCCACCGAGTGGAATCTTATAAACAACAATAGTGTTATTTTAGTTCAATTTGTACACATAGAGTCTCACGTTAATTAAACTGTAAATACCTTTCTCTTTGGCTAGAAACATTGAAGCTGCTTAATTACTTTACAAGATGATTATACACTCCATTTCCTCCACGTTGCTCCTCTTCCACTTTCAAATTAATGCAAGCCTACTCATTTTATTTCTTGTGCAGTTGTTTTCGTAGTATATTGGTTAAATTATAAAAACGTCAAAATAATGCTTAGAGGATGTTGTTGTGTGTTATGGTCTTCAGTCCGGAGACTGGTTTGATGCAGCTCTCCACCCTACTCTATCCTGAGCAAGCCTTTTCATCTCCTCATAAGAACGGCAACCCACATCCACTTGAATCTGCTTATTATACGCGTCTCTTGGTCTCCCTCTGCGATTTTTACCCCACACTCTTCCCTCCAATGCTAAATTTACGATTCCTCGGTGTCTAAGAATGTGTCCTACCAAGCGATCCCTTCTTTTGGTCAGGGTATGCTAAAAATTCCTTTTCTCACTAATTCCGTTCAGTACCTCTTCATTAGTTATGCGATCTACCCACCTAATCTTCAGAATTCTTCTGTAGCACCACATTTCAAAAGCCTCTATTCTCTTCCTGTCCGCACTACTTATCGTCCATGTTTCACTCCCGTACAAGGCAACAATCCACACAAATGCCTTCAGAAAAGACTTCCTTACACTTAAATTAATATTCGATGTTAGCAAATTTCTCTTTTTCAAAAATGCTTTTCTTCCCATTGCCATTCTGCATTTTATATCCTCTGTACTGCGACCATCGCATGGTATTTTACTACCCAAGTAACAAAACTCATCTACCACCTTCATTGTTTCGTTACCTAATCTAATTCCATCAGCATCGCCTGATTTTCGAAGACCGCATTCCATTATTTTTGTTTTGCTCTTGTTAATGTTCATTTTATACGCTCTCTTCAACACACTGTCCATTCCATTCAACTGCTCTTCCAGGTCCTTTGCTGTCTCTGACAGAATTACAATGTCATCAGCAAAACGCAATGTTTTTATTTCTTCCCCCTGAACTTTAATCCCTATTCCAAATTTTTCCTTGCTTTCCTTCACCGCCTGCTCGATGTACAAATTGAATAACACCGGAGAAAGACTGCAACCCTGTCTTACTCCTTTCCCAACTGATGCTTTCCTTTCACGCCCTTCGAGTCTAATAACTGCGGTCTGGCTTTTGTACAAGTTGTAAATAACTCTCCCTTCCCTATATTTTACCCCTGCTGACTTCAGAATTTGAAAGAGTGTATTCCAGTCAACACTGTCAAACGCTTTCTCCAAATCTACAAAAGCTAAAAATGTAGGTTTGCCTTTCCTTAATCTATCTTCTAAGATAAGACGTAAAGTGGGTATTGCCTCCCGGGTTCCTACGTTCCTCTTGACCCAAACTGATCTTCGCCAAGGTGAGCTTCTACCAGCTTTTCCATTCTCCTGTAGATAATTCGTGTTAAAATTTTGCAACCATGACTTATCAAACTGATGGTTCTGTAATTTTCACAACTGTCTGCTCCCAATTTCTTTGGAATGGGGATTATTACATTTTTCTTAAAGTCTGAGGGTATTTCGCCGGTCTCATACATCCTACACACCAGTTCAAATAGTTTTGTCATGGCTGGCTCTCCCAGAGACTTTAGTAGCTCTGAGGGTATGTCATCTACTCCTGGGGCCTTGTTCTGACCTATGTCTTTCAGGGCTCTGTCAAATTCATCTCTCAGTATAGAATCTCCTATTTCATCTTGATCTACTTCCTCTTCCCTTCCTACAACATCGTCTCTAAGTTCATTTCCTTTGTAGAGCTGCTCTATGTACTCTTTCCACCTTTCAGCTTTCCCTTCTTTGCTGAGAACTGGTTTCCCATATGAGTTCTTAATTTTCGTGGAGTTTCTTTTCTTGTCCCCAAATATCTCTTTTATTTTCCTGTAGGCGGTATCTACTTTTCCCCTTCTTATACATTCTTCTACAGATTTGTATTTGGCTTCTAGCCACTCCTGCTTAGCCATTTTGCACTTCCTATCAATCTCATTTCTTAGTCGTCTGTACTCCATTTTGCCTGTTTCATTTACTGCATTCTTATATTTTCTCCTTTCATCAATTAAATTTAGTATTTCCTGTGATGTCCAAGGATTTTTTGTAGGTCTTACCTTCCTACCTATTTTGTCCTCTGCTGCCTTCACTATTTCATCTCTCAATTTTACCCATTCCTTCTCAACTGTTTTATTTTCCCCTGTTTCTGTCAATTGTTGCCTGAAGCTCCCTCTGAAATTCTTAAGAACTTCAGGTTCCTTCAATTTATCTAGGTCCCATCTCCTTATATTCCTACCTTTCTGTAGTTTCTTCAGTTTCAGCCTACAGTTCATGACTAACAAGTTATGGTCAGAGTCTATATCTGCCCCTGGGTATGTCTAACACTGTAAAACCTGGTTCCGGAATCTATGTCTTACCATTATAAAATCTATCTTGTATCTTCCGGTGTCTCTGGTCTCTTCCACGTGTACAACCTTCTTTCATGATTCTTAAACCTCGTGTTTGCTGTAACTAAATCATGTTCCGTGCAAAATTCTACCAGGCGGCTTCCTCTTTCATTCCTTTTGCCCAGACCATATTCACCTACTATCTTCCCTTCCCTTCCTTGTCCTACTACCGAATTCCAGTCTCTCATAACAATTAAGTTTTCCTCTCCCTTAATTGTCTGAATAATTTCCTTTAGCTCCACATATATTTCTTCGATTTCCTCATCGGCAGAGCTAGTTGGCATATGAACCTGTACTACTGTTGTCGGTGTTGGCTTCGTATCTATCTTGACAATGATAATGCGATCAATGAGCTGCTCATAGTAGTTTACCCGCATTCCTATTTTCTTATTCATTATCAATCCTACTCCTGTGATACCCCCAATTGATTTTGTATTTATAATCCTGTACTCACCTGACCAGAAATCCTGTTCATCCTGCCACCGAACTTCACTAATCCCCACTATATCTAACTTCAGCCTATCCATTTCCCGTTTTAAATTTTCTAATTTTCCTACCCGATTAAGGGATCTAACATTCCACGCTCCGATCCGTAGAATGCCAGTATTGTCTTTCCTGATGACGACATCCTCCTGAGTAGTCCCCGCCCGGAGATCCGAATGGGGGACTATTTTACCTCCGGAATATTTTACCCGAGAGGATGCCATCATCATATGTTCATACAGTAGAGCTGCATGTCCTCGGGAAAAATAACGGCTGTAGTTTCCCCTTGCTTTCAGCCGTTCGTAGTAACTCTGTGGCAAAGCCACATTAGCTGATGTTACAAGGCCAGCTCAGTCAATCATCCAGACTGTTGCCCCTGTAACTACTGAAAAGGCTGCTGCCCCTCTTCAGGAACCACACGTTTGTCTGGCCTCTCCACAGATACCCCTCCGCTGTGGTTGCACCTACGGTACGGCTATCTGCATCGTTGAGGCATGCAAGCCACCCCACCTCGGCAATGTCTGTGGTTCATGGGGGTGGTTAGAGGATGATGAACAACAATAGAGCGGAAATATTTATTTACAGACGCAAATCTGGATTTCGGACACTGTATGATCATTTTCAATGCATAAAACGTAGTGTAAAACATATAATATTTCTCAGTCTTTAAATTTAACATAGACAATTAACAAACACAGAATGGGAATAGTGATTTCGGATGAAACCAAAAGGGCACAATCTGGAAGAATTTAAGTATTGGGTCTTAAAAAAAACCTAATTCATAAATTTGACTAAAGCGCTGCAATGTTGGCCATAAAAAGAAAAGGCGAGGTATGAAGTAACTGACATAATTCTTAGTTACATGCAGAGTGATTCAATAAAAGTTAACTGGCATAATTCTTAGTTAGATGCAGGGTGATTCAATAAAAGTTTATAACTTCTAGAACTTGTGCAGGGGACTGGCTACGAAACATTTTGTTTCGGAAAGGATATCCGAAAATATCATTCAAGTACGCTGTGAGCAGTTCTTCGATACTATGAAACAGATCTCACCTACTAAAAGCTCGTTGATTTCCGTAGTTTGGCAGTACGTAGTATGGAGCAAAAGAAGAAAAAAGTGAACTAAACACGAAATCCTAAGTGCACACCTTAACAGCTATGAGTACTTCATCTTCGATACTGTGAAACACGTCATTTTCGGACACGGGTTCCTCTGTAAGACTGGATTTCCCTGAACATCTTCAGTAAATTTGTCGGCTTTATTAATATTCACCCTATACAGGGTGGCGCAAAAGTCGCTGGTTAGTAACAGAAAGGCGTTGCACAATAGAAAGATTTAACATTAAGTTACATGGAGTGGGCGTAGATTCAATACTTTTTCTTAGTAACATCTACTGACTTTCAGACAGCGGCTGTTCTTCGCAGAATAGATTCGCAAAGATCCCAACGAATGTTATCCAATTCCTGTACCAAAACATCCGCTAATTGGTTTCAACGATATTGAAGCTGGAGATCTGCCCCTCAGACTCCGTTTCAAAGCTCCCCATAATGGTTCAATGGTGTGGCCATGAGAGATGTATAATGATCTTCTGAAGATCTAAAAACCACACGTTAACCTTTTTGGATGTGTGTATGGGCGCAGTATCATTTTGGAGCGATATGCTAGTCATAGGAAGCTGTTTATTGTCTAGCAGGACCATATGGGTATAGGAGTTTAGAATTTTTTGATATTTACATGTACTCTGCAAAACTTCAAAGTTGATTTTCTCGAGACGTTTTGAGAGTTGTGTCGAATGACTCTGCTTGATCGTTGTTTAAGTTCTTCACGTAACATAAATATAAAGACATTCTAAAATCCGACACCCATCTGGCCTCTTTGTAAATATTCATTCGCAGTAATCAGATCGCTAAGCGTAATGCTAGGTCCGGCTGAACACCTTAGTACAGCCACCCAGACCGTAACAGAGTCCCCCCACGTACCATGCTTAACTGCGGGAAGCAGGCAGGCCAGATCGTAGCTTCCTTTTAGGATTCTCAAACATCAACCCGACTGTTCGAAGTCAACAGCCAACAGCCTGCAAGATCCGGGCTTTCACAGAGGGTGGGTTTAAACGCTTGTAGTTGAGAACTCTAACGTTAGGCGGGTGATGGAGCCCCTTAGAGATATGGCTGCCAAGGAGGGGAAGGAGGCCAACGTGCACTCCGTGTGCATACCGGGTGGAGTCATTCCAGATCCTCCCTGATGTCATGTAGAGTACGGGATGCAGCCAACTGCAGGTGATGGCTCACGTCGGTTCCAATGATGTGTGTCGCTTCAGATCTGAAGAGATTCTCTCAGGTTTTGAGCGGCTATCTGAAGTGGTAAAGACTGCCAGTCTTGCTTGCAAGATGAAAGCGGAGCTCACCATCTGCAGCATAGTTGACAGGACCGACTGTGGACCTCTGGTACAGAGCCGAGTGGAGCGTCTGAATCAGAGACTCAGACGGTTCTGCGACAGTGTAGGCTGCAGATTCCTTGAATTGCGTCATCGGGTGGTGGGTTTCCGGGTTCCGCTGAAAAGGTCAGGAGTCGACTATACGCAGAAAGCGGCTACACGGATAGCGGGGGCTGTGTGGCGTGGACTGGCGGTTTTTTTTAGGATGGAGGGATTCGGGGAAAAACAAAATGGGCAATCTCAAAGGGAGCAGGTGGATCACAGGAGAAATATAAACCTAGGATCTATGGGTATAACACTTGTAAATTGTCTTAGCTGTATCGGGAAAGTACCGGAACTCCAAGCGTTAATAGAAAGCACCGAAACACACATAATTGTAGGCAGTGAAAGTTGGCTCAAGCCGGAAATAAGTTCAGCAGAAGTATTTGCAAAAGATCTGTGTTCAGAAAGGATAGATTAAAGAAAATAGGTGGAGGCCTGTTTGTCCCCGTCAAAAGTAGTCTTTCGTGTAGCGAAGTTGAATTTGATAGTTCCTGCGAGTATTATGGGTAGAGGTTGTACCTGAAAATCGTAAGAAGTTAATATTTGGTTCCTTTCACCGGCATCCCGACTCTGACGATACAATAGCAGAAAGGTTCAAAGAAAACCTGAGTCAAATTACGAAAACATACCCGACTCACACGATAATAGTAGGCGGTGATTTTAATTTACCCTCAATATGTTGGCGAAATTCTGTTTTCAAATCCGGAGGTACGCATGAAACATCGTGTGAAATTGTACTCAATGCATTCACTGAGAATTACTTCGAACAATTAGTTAATGAGCCAACTAGAATTATAAATGAATGTCAAAACACACTTGAGCTCTTTGCAACAAATAATCCTGAGCTCGTAACGAGCATCAAAACGGATACAAGTATTAGTGAACACAGAGCTGTCGTAGCGAGATTGAATATCGAAAGTACCAAAGTTACCAAAAATAAACGAAAAGTATATTGGTTCAGGAAAGCAGATAGAAATAAAATACATTACTTCATGAAAGACAGCTTTCACTCATTTCTAACACTGAACGTAGGTGTGTACCAGATGTGGCTCAAATGCAAAGAAGTGATATCGACAGAAATTGACAGTTTTATACCAAATAAATTAATAAAAGAAGGAGGTGATCCCCCTTGCTACACAAAACAGGCCAGAACACTGATGCAAAAGCAACGGAAAAAGCAAGCTAAATTTAAACGAACACACAACCCCAGGATTGGCAATCCTACACAGAAACTCGAAATTTAGCGAAGACTTGAATGCGAGATGCCTGCAATACTTATCACAACGAAACTCTTTCCCAAAATTTCAATGAAAACCCAAATAGATTTTGGTCATATGTTAAATATACTAGAGGCAACACACAAACAATAGCCTCAATACGTGATAGTAATGGCGATCCTGCCGATGACAGCGCCACTAAAGCAGCGTTTCTAAACAAAGCTTTTAGAAACTCATTTACCAAAGAAGACGAAATCAATATTCCAGATTTCGAATTACAAACAGAGGCCAGAATGAGTAACGTAGAAGTAGATATCATCGGAGTAGTGAAGCAACTAAAACTGGGCCGGACTGAATACCAATTAGATTTCTATCTGATTAAGCTGAAGCGATAGCTCCTTACTTAACAGCTATATAAAACCGCTCTCTCAAAGAAGAATCTGTACCAAAAGATTGGAAAGTTGCACAGGTCACACCTATATTCAAGAAAGGCAGTAGGAGTAACCCACTAAACTACAGGCCTATCTCATAAACGTCAATTTGCAGCAGGGTTTTGGAACATATCCTGTATTCAAATATTATGAATTATCTCTAACAGAATGATATGTTATCAACATGGATTTAGAAAATATCGTTCATGCGAAACACAACTAGCTCTATATTCACACGAAGTGATGGGTGCTATCGACAAAGGTTCGCAAATCGATTCCGTATTTCTTGATTTCCAGAAAGCTTTCGACACCGTACCTCACAAACGGCTTTTAATCAAATTGCGTGGTTATGGTATATCGCCCCAAATTTGCGACTGGATAGGTGATTTCCTGTCAGAGAGGATACAGTTCGTAGTAATCGATGGTAAGGCATCGACTAAAACAGAGGTGATATCGGGTGTTCCACAGGGTAGTGTTATCGCTCCTCTGCTGTTCCTTATTTACATAAACGATTTAGAGGAAAATCTAAGTAGCGCTCTTAGGTTGTTTGCAGATGACGCCGTCATTTACCGTCTAGTAAAATCATCTGAAGATCAAAACCAATTGCAGAACGATCTGAATAAGACATCACTATGGTATAAAAATTGGCAATTGACTCTAAATAATGAGAAGTGTGAAGTCGTTCACATGAGTACGAAAAGAAATCCGTTAAACTTTGTTTACAACATAAATCAATCAAATGTGAAGGCCGTAAACTCCACTAAATACCTAGGAATTACTATTACTTCAGACTTAAACTGGAAAGAACACAAAGATAATGTCGTGGGAAAGGCGAACCAAAGACTGCTTTTGTTGACAGAACCCTTAAATATGCAACAGAACTACAAAAGAAACTGCATACACTACGCTTGTCCGTTCTTTTTTGGAGTATTGCTGCCCAGTGTAGGATCCTTATCAGGTGGGTTTGACGGAGGACATCGAAAATGTCCAAAGATGGGCAGCTCGTTTTGTATTGTCGCGATACTGGGGAGAAACAGCGTTACGGAAATGATACTGGATCTGGGATGGGAATCATTATAACAACGGCGCTTATCGCTGCGTCGTGGGCTACTTACGAAATTCGAATCGCCAACATTCTCCTCCGAATGCGAGAATATATTGTTGACTCCCACTTACATAGGTAGAAATGATCATCAGAATAAAATACGAGAAATCAGAGCTCGAAAGGAAAGATTAAGGTGTCATTTCTTTCCGCACGGTATTCGAGAATGGAGTGGGATATAAATAGTATAACGGTGGTTCGATGAACTCTCTGCCAGGCACTTAATTGTGATTTGCAGAATATCAGATGTAGATGTAGATTTAGAACGATCATTCATCAGACAGAACACACGACATTCGTCCAGTCATCAAATGTTCGGGTTTGTGGCACCACATCTGTTGCTGCTTTGCGTTGGCTTCCATTATAAAGGGCTTTCAGGACTTCCATGGATCTCAGCCTTATGTAGTCCCAAATAAGTAGTTTTGTCAAACTGGTATTCCTCAAGTGAGTGTTGAGTGTGGCAGTAACAATACAACATAAAAAATTTTTTTTAGCCGCAATCCTTTGAGAATTTGTTTATGTCAGTTAAATACGGGATTCTCCCACCGTTGCTCTTCGCCGATGATGTTTCGTTTACTCTGTTATTACCGTGGATGCTTCCATAACTGCACTCCAATGATTCAATGATTTGCCCTCTTTGGAAATCTGAAATGACCGCATTTCAGGAATCGCTTGTGGTAACCGTCGCAGAACAAAACGAAGACTACACTACAAGGTAACCTCCGTGACTTAACAAATCAACCGTGCATTGCGTACGCAGTGCTGCCAATTTGCAACAAGGTGTACTCTATTGCACGGTGTTCATATTGTTTTGTACAAACCGTGTACTACCAAATGATGATAATTACACCATGTCAAGTTGGTATACAATGACAAACGAAAGTAACACAATAATCAAATTAGTGAATTATTGGAAGCATCTTCTGTCACACTTGTTTTCGGAATTGTCACGATGTTGAGGAAGAAATAAGTGGTGCTACTACAGATGTGAATGAATGCGGAACACGCTTTAGAGCAAAACTACCGTCTAAACAAACAGCACAAGTAACACGACAAGGATTCGAAGATCATGGATCTATTACGGATGCACCAAGATCTGGTCGTCCAGGAACAGTCAAAACTGAGCAAAATTAACTGCGGGTATGTTTATCTGTGGCACAAAATCCGCGATAATAAACAAGACGATTAGCAACTGAGATGGATTAAACACAAAGGTCAGTGAAAATTACGTTGCACAAAATGGTTTAAATTTTACATTACGTATCATTGGAATATGTGTAAGTTTGACTGAGTTTTGTTATCTGTGATCTGTGGTAGAGCGATCTTCTAGAATGTGGTGCGCCTTTGTCAGAAAATTTAGTCTGTAGCCTGCTCTGTAGTAGTATCAGTTGAACAGTAGTGTTGGGGGAGTTGAGTAGTGGCAGCTGCTGTGTACTGCGGCCGTGAGGAGTTCAAAATGTTCAAATGTTTGTTAAGATTAAGGGACTTAACTGCGGAGTCATCAGTCCCTAATCTTACAAACTACTTATGAACTACCGTATACTAAAGACGAGACAAACATGCCCGAGGGGGGATTCGAACCCTCGACCGTAGTGGGCGTGCAGACCGTGACTGGCGCGCCGCAGACCGCTTGGACACCGCGGCCTGCGGTGAGGAGTTGTGCGGAGCAATTGGACATAGAAATTGTGGCTCCTTGTGTTGAGAAGTTATTACATTCAGAATTCTGGTTTATTGGAAGGACATACCAGACCACTTCTTTATCTGCTATTTTCTGTAATTTTCTGAAAACTAAGGTAATGTAGTAAAAATAATTATTAATCTTAAATGACACATTGTTTCATTCAAGTTGTTAGTTGACTAACCCTTTGTTTCAAGTGAGAATAGGTATTCAAAGAAATATTGAGTCACGAAAATCATGCTAATTAGCTTTTAAAATTATTTTCTTTTTGGAGCACAAAATGATAAATGAATCTTACGCATTATGATTGTTGTGTGGAATACTCAATACTTCCCTAGATCAAAGTCATTATTAGAAGAAAGTGCTGGTAAACAACTAATATTTCGTCCAAAAATTTCTGTATGGCTTTAGTCCTCCTGAGAGGATAAGTCTTTCTTTTGCTATGCATGATAAATGCAAGCAAACTTAAAGTGTTTCAGTTTTATGAGTAGTACCGTGTTATGTCCTCGCTCCCTGTTCCTCTTATGGCCGAGGCCCCTCAAACCCTCAACTTTGCTGGGAAATGCCATAGTCATGCCTTTTCTTACCTTCTAGATCTACATAAATACCCTGCAAGTCACATTGAAGAGCATGGCAGAGGGTTTATCGAACCGCTTTTATGATGTTTCTCTACAGTTCAATTCTCTAATAGCTCTCGGAAAAAAGGAACACCTAAATCTTTCCGTTGTCGATCTGATTTATGTTATTTTATTTTGATGATCATGTCTTCGTATGTAGTTGGCTGCTAACAAAATATGTTCGCGTTCGGAAGAGAAAGTTAGTGAAAGAAATTTGGCAAATAGATCACGTCGCAACGAATAACGCCATTGTTTTAACGATTTCCACCCCAAGTCGTTCATAATTTCCGTAACACTCTCCGCTATATCGCGATAATACAAAACGAGCTGCCCTTCTCTGAATTTTCTTTAAATCTTCCGTCAGTCCCACGTGGTTTGGATACGCACAAGTGTAGTGTACGCAGTTTCTTTAGCAGAACTGTAGCATCTTCTGTGTGTTCTCCTAATGGAACTTATTCTTTGGTTCGCCTTCCCTACAATATTTTCTATGTGTTCTTCCCAATTTAAGTTGTTTCTAATTGTTACTTCTAGGTATTTAGTTGAATTTATGGCCTATAGGTTTGACTGATTTATCATGTAACTTAAGTTTAATGGGTATCTTTTAGTGGTTCTATGGATGACTTCACACTTCTCAATATTAAGGATCAAATGCCATTTTTTGCATTTTGCAGATATCTTATCTAAATCATTTTATAAAAATAATGAACAATAGGGGCCCTATAACACTTCCCAGGGGAACACCAGTTATCAGTTCAGTTCTACTCATTGACTTTCCGTCCTTTCTGGTTGGACATCACTAATTCAATTAAAACCCGCATGGTCATATTTTGAAATAAATAGTGAAAGACGGCTGTCTCCACCCTTTGGTTACAAGTTGGGTTGGAAATGCCCGCTAGCGAGCCTCGGTTGGACGCGCGAGTTTAAGCTCTTCCCCCTACGTTGTTTTTCGTGGGTATTGCCGATTTCCGGCCGCTGGCAGGGATCTCATGTGCCGATAGGACATTCTGTGGCTGCGCTTCAACCTGGTAAGACGTTCTGATTTTCTTTCCTCCCTTGAGATGGTAGCGATTCGTTGTCTGGTTTGTTAGACTTCAGATCTTAGGTTCATTTGGCCCACTTTAGGTTACGGTAGTAACACTAAAAGTGGGTCTTTGCGATCGTCCTTTGACAGCTCGAAATTTAAATGAAAATAACGGCTTAACCATTCTTCTGACACGAAAATTTGTAGAAGAGAAAATTCTCTACAACTTTGCTCTCTTATGTTTTTTTCATATCTCGTATTGTTTCAGAGATATTTATAGATCGAATCGTTCAAGCAATCGGCACCAAATTTTACAGACATAGTTGTTGGCTACCAGAGACCAGAACCTCGTTTTTTGAAATATTTTGGACAATAAATACGTTAGTAATACAAAAAATCCGTTTGTAATGTAATTTTAATTGCAAATTAACCTTTCATCTGACGTGAAAATTGAATAAACGAATTTGTAGAGGAGAAAATGCTCTACGACTTTGTTCCCTTGTTTTTTTTCATATCTCGTATCGTTTGGGAGATATTTGCAAAAAAAAGAAAAAAAAAGGAGTTTTGACACCCTTCATTGAATTACGAAAAGCAGCCGGGCGCAGATGTCTCGTGACATTCCTCGCTCAGTTGCGTAGTTGATGATTTCCTTAGTGTAACGTACACGTTGTCATTTCAAAGTAATGCGCAGTGGAGAATTAACAAATCCACGTCGTTCTTCGTACGATAAATAATAATCTGGTGTCTACAAATTCCATATTAGCATCTATTAACAACGGCCATCAATAGTATGAAATTAAGGAACGCAACTTCTAGTTTGTAAAAACCTATAAAACTACAAATCTAAAGTGGGCCGTAAAACACGTCAGTGCGATTTTTTCGGGATACGTTTCTCTGATCATGTACGGAAATGTATTCATTTCGGTGATTTTGCATAGGTAAACGCGGTGAATATGCAACTAATTCGGTTTGATAACGGCTGGGAATCGATAACCTGTGCGAGACTAGCTGGCGGTGTATGAGCTGTTTAATATCTTTCTAGCTTTGTGGAACGTGACTAATATGCGGGAATATTTTTATTCTGTGTAGTGCATGTGAAATATTTTTAACTGTTTCCTCCTTCTGCGATTGATATGTACTCCACGTGGTGTGTTCTTAGAACAAAGCCTCCAGCTACCTCTGTGTCAGTTTCTATGCCCCTCAAGCAAAAAATTCTGCATGTATCCTTCTGATTTCCATTAGTACATCGTGATCTCCTCGCCGCCTATTTTAAATTGCTGTTTCGTTTCCAAACTTGTCTTTTGCTTTCTAGCCTTGTACGACCCCCTTTATTAGCTTGCTTATGAAATACTACATATTTCTAGGGGGATGCATGCCGTATTTCTTAGTTGATTTACTTCGACTTTGAATTTATTCCACTTTTCTGATTTTTGAAGACTGGACTTCGTCCATCCGTTTAAAACCTTCCAATCGCATGTAACTGTATTTCTTGAGCTTCCTTATGGTATCGTACGCATTTCTAAGGGTTCCATGCCGTAGCTATTTTTCTTTATTTTTCGGAAATTGAATTTTTATATTTTTACTGGTTTTCGGAACCACATGGCTCTGAATTCCGACTTGTAGGGTTTGTAGCTAGTCACTTGAGTTCTCGCCACTGTTCACACACCAGTGCCTCCCTATTGTGTACTCTTGCTTTGTAATATGTGATTCCGTTGATTTTTGTTTAAATGAATAAGATCTTGAAGCACTTCGCCTTCAGTGGGGTGCGAATACGTAAAATAGCAGACATGTGCCATGTGTCTCAGTAGGGTCGCATGCTTACGGATTGATTTAAATGGAAATTAATCTCGCTATTATCGCGTACCATCTCAAGTAAGAAAGACAGACCAGAGCCACCTACTAAGTTTATTTTTCTTGTGTTGTGTGGTACATCCTGGTTCGCTAGATTTCGCCTACGATAGCGGCGCCTGCTTCTGCTTCGTATCAGCATGCTGAGTTGGGTGAATTTCGCTTTGCTTCGCATGTGTGAGTGGCTGAATGCTTGTTGATTGTAAATCCCTCCTCCGACGATTTTCAGGTAGATTACTTTAAATTTATTGGAAATGGGATGCATTTTAATTGCTTAAAAATTGGTTCCCCCATTTGCTCATGTTTGAACTGAATAAATAATTTATTGTCAGTAAAATTTTATTCTATTTATGAATGTTAGTTAATGAATACCCTCCCTTTTTTATTTAATGTTTTTTTCACGAGTGCTGAGAACAAACTCAGATGAAAATTATCATGTTTTAATTCCGTTGCGTTATAAATGTTCTCACAGCCACTTTCATGAAATGGTTTAGTTCAGGTTGGCTTGTATATTAATGGTTGTGTGTAATTCTTGTGATCTACGACGTATGTTCTCTGGGGTACGTACCGTTGGAACGCCACCTGGAGGTTTCTTTTTCAAGGCAGGTCCTGTTTCTTCAAAATTACGCATTCACGTTGTAATTGCATGCGCAAATAGGACACGTCCATGACGTCCAAGCTGGTAATACTGTCTAAATGTTCTCTGCTCGGCAGTCGCACTATCACCATTTTTATAAAACGCTCTCACAGCTACTGCACGTTCCGCACCAGTCCATGATTACTAAATGACAATGCGTTCACATCAATTGTGCAAAGTTTCGAACATCTGCCGGCGCTATAGTGCTGCCAACTGTAACGTTCAAAATTTCCCGTTCCCCTGCGCCACCCTGTATATGTTAATTTAGAAGAAATATTCTTATTATGGCTTGTGTGAATCAGATACTCTCTTTAAACAGTTACAGTATGTATCATACCTGTGGCTGACTTACTGGAATAAATCGGACAATTCTTCTGTATCAGAAAAAGTAATTTTTATCACCTGCGAGAATCTATTCCGCTGTGGGATGCGACTGAAGGTGGCGTCAGAGCTCATGGCCGCGTCCCCGGAATTGATGGGTATGAGGTGACGCGTGTGTGTGTGCGTGTGTGTGTGTGTGTGTGTGTGTGTGTGTGTGTGCAGGTGGGGTGACAACTCCTAACATCGACCTGCCAGGGCCTCATTTATCATGCCGAGTCGAGTCGCCGCCTGATGTTGAGATATCGGCTGTTAGGCAGGTGGACATACTGTTTTGTGTGTATTTTGACCCCAAAAGGGATTAATCAAAGACATGATAATTTGTTAGCGTCATGTAGCCATTTGTTTTAACTCAGTCTAATGAAATTGTCTGGTAGGTATAAAAAGTCTAATCACTCAAAAATGGTTTTGGAATACTTACCAAATGCAGCAATCTTGATTTCAGTTAGCCTTCGTCTTTCAGAACTATTTCAAGTATCTAGGAAGGTATTTATTAAGAAAAGCGCAGGCTTCCGTGATCCGAAACCACATTCATTAAATCATTTTCATTGTGTGAACGTATCACGATCGATACACACTTGTCAATATTTCCGACTACTGTTAAAGCCTCACATTTTCGAGTGACTCATCAGACTGGAGAAAACCATGTCCATATCTTTTGCGTACGTCACTCGCCATTATTGTCAATGTTTGTCCTCTGTGTTGGTTTAAGGACGTAAATAAAAATATAAACAACGAATTTGTCTTCTCCGGGTTTAAAAGATATCGATCACGTTTACAGAAGAATGAAGAAAGCAACTTCTTGTACCAACACAGAAGGCCATTACACAAGCTGCAAAGTGCACCGCTGTCAGGGACGTTTTAGAACATGGGAAATGTAGCTCTAGAATCATAATTTTTTTCTAAAAATTTCAAATTATTGAATTTAGCAAATTTCCTTCTGTCAATTCTGCCAATCCAGGATTAGGCTACATGGGCTGTTTCAGCCTTACCATCTCACCCTCATCCTCTCACACTCCACTTTTCCAGAGTATTGTATTCCTTTGTCGAGGAATTTTCTGAAGTGACGTTCACAAGTACATCCACTATGTGGTGATGACTATCTGGACACCTGGCTGAAAATGACTTACAAGTTCGATGCGCCCACCCTTAGCCTTGATGACAGCTTCCACTCTCGCAGACACACGTTCAGTCAGATGCTGGAAGGTTTCTTGGGTAATGCCAGTCCATTCTTCCCGGAGTGCTGCACTGAGGAGAGGTAGCGATGTAGGTCGGTGAAGTCTGACACCACGTCGGCGTTTCAAAACATCCCAAAGGTGGTCTGTAGCATTCAAGTCATTGTGCAGCCCAGTCCATGATGTTATTGTCGTGCAATCACTCTGCCACGGGCCGTGAATTATTAACAGGTGCTCGATCGTGTTGAAAGATGCAATCTCCCGAATAGCTCTTCAACAGTTGGAAACAAGGACAGACTTAAAACATCAATGTGCTGTGATACTCGCACGCAAAACAACAAGGGCTGGAAGCCTCCACCACGGAAAACCCGACTACACCATCACACCGTTCGTTAGATGATGGATTGCAAGCAGCGGGTGTTTCCTGTGATTTGTCAAAGGCATTTGATTGTGTGAACCATAACATCCATTTAAGTAAATTAGAATTCTATGGTGTCAGTAACAGGAAAAAAAGGGTGTCAGTGCAAGTGACTAGTGAATTAAGCCAACAGTCATCATCGGATTGGGAAGAAATTACATGTGGTGTCCCACAAGAATCCATCTTAGGGCCATTCTTTTTACTTGTGTACATTAATGGCCTCTCATCAGCTAACTACCAGAAGCAGAGTTCATTTTGTTTCCAGATGATACAAGTATTGCAATAAAAGGTACGTCAAGCATAGTTATAGAAAAGTCTGATAATGATATTTTCATGAACATTAATAAACTGCTTAAAGCCAACTCATTGTCATTAAACTTTGAAAAGACTCACTACATGCATTTCAGAATATGTAAGAGATTTCCCGCCAGCATATGCATTAAGTATGAAGAAGAGCACATAGAAAAGTTTGGCAGTATTAAATTCCTGGGATTACAGCTTGATAATAAATTTAGTTGGGAGCACACGACAGAACTGCAGAAACGACTCAACAAATCAGTATTTTCAATACGAGTGTTATCAGACTTAGGAGACATAAAAGTAACAAAGCTTGCACGCTTTGCTTAGTTTCATTCCATAATGGCATATGGTACAATATTTTGGGGTAACTCTTCAAGTCAGTCAAAAGTCTTCAGAGTCCAAAAGCGTGTAATACTTATTATTTGTGGAGTAAATTCACGGACGTCCTGTAGAAGCCTATTCAAAGAACTGGGTATATTAACTACTGCCTCTCAGTATATTTATTCTTTAATGAAATTTGTCATAAATAATATATCCCTTTTCCCAACAAACAGCTTAGTTCATACATACAATACTAGGAATAAAACTGATCTACACAAGGAGTTAAAAGCACTTACTTTAGTTCAAAAAGATGTCCACTACTCAGGAACACCATTTTCAATAATTTACCATCAAGTATAAAATATTTAGCTACAAATAAAGATCAGTTTAAGAGGAGCCTAAATTTCTAAATTGTACCAAATGATACATGTATCGGTATGCATACTATATTCGTATTATCTATTTTTCAGCTTGTAAATTTTGTTTCTTGACATGTTCCACATCCACGAGGCTCCCCTCAACATGGATCTACGGGAAGAAAAACTAATCTAATCTAATACCACCGCCTCCAAATTTTACTGTCGGCACTACACACGCTGACAGGTGCGTTCACCGGGCATTCGCTATACCCACACCCTGCCATCGGATCGGCACATTGTGCACGCTGATTCATCGTTTCAAAGTTTCTCCATGGTTGAATCGTCCAATGTCCTCCTTACACCAAGCGAGGCGTCTTTTGCATATGACATTGTAATGTATTTGGATGGGAAAGTCTCATTTATTTGCATTAATGAAGTGTGCGATACCACATTTGATCGTGGTATTGTAACCTAGTATTCCATGTTTATATTACATAAGCATTTTATGGCACCTCTGGCTGGTCACTTTGATTTGGTCGCTTCTTTACTTGGATCTTCTAACAAACTAAATTAATTTATTATTGAAAGTCGTAAGCTTATTGTTGGAAAATAATACGTTTGTTAATAAAATTAATAACTAACATTATCTGGTGTTTTCTATAATGTATTGACTATTATATAATATTTCGCTTATTTTAGAATTGATTAGTTGCTTTGATTTAACAATTTTAAATAATGTAAACATATATTAATACTGCGCTAATTGCTGTATAATTACGATCCTTTGTATTGTTTTGTTTTGATGTGGAAATCTTCTTATTACATCTGATTTTGTGTATCTTTACGTGAAGCAAGATTTATTTATGTTTCATGAACAAATAATGTAATATATAACATTGTAACTTCCGTATTCTAGAATGTTCTCGAAATTATAATGTAAGTATTATTACGCGCGAATTGGCGCGAACGCGAGTAGTAATAACTTAGCCTTGAGTCTGTATGGCAGTCAGTGGCGAGGCAATCTTACTTTTGTCATTATGTAATAGCAGTCATCAAGAATGAAAAATAAATTTATTTAAAATGATACGTGTCACATTCCATAAGACGACCAAGAATCCGTCGTCCTAATGTTGGAGTATTTATTTAAAGACAGGCGATCAATTAAAACATCTACCACTGAACAACCGAAGGTGATGCATGAAAAAAATGATGGTTTTAGTATAATAATAGTATTATTTTTATTATATAAAAAAACTATTGTAACCTACGTCATGTGCAGCTTACGGGCAGCCGCTCGACCACGAAATCGACGGTTTCTCACCTCCCGCCTAACTGTCATAGTACTTGGACTGGATACTGATGAAGTTTGGAATTCCTGTCTGGATGGATTACACTGTACCACGCTCCCACGCTCTTTAATTATCGGTGAGCTCTGTCTGTCAACAGACACGGTCGGCCTGTACGGGTCCCTTCATGTTTCCACTTGACTATCACATAAGAAAAAGTGGATCTAGGGATGTTTAGGAGTGTAGAAATTTCGCGTAGACTTCTGTCACAGGTGAAACCCAATCACCTGACCATGTTCGCAGTCTGTGACTTCCGCGGATCGCCCAATTCTGCTCTCTCAGGACGTCCTCATATGGAGTACCCGGCTGCAGGTGTTAGCACAATGCACCTAATATAAAAACGTATATTTTTGATCGCAGAAATTAACAGTTTCAATTAACCGGTTTCGACCTGTTGTAGGTCATCTTCGGAATTACAAGTAGCCCATGTGGCCAGTGCTGCACTGGCTGGGCTGGGCTGTCCTGGGCTGTTCTGCTGCCAGCAGGTAACAGTTACCTGCTGGCAGCAGAACAGCCCAGGACAGCCCAGCCCAGCCAGTGCAGCACTGGCCACATGGGCTACTTGTAATTCCGAAGATGACCTACAACAGGTCGAAACCGGTTAATTGAAACTGTTAATTTCTGCGATCAAGACTGTTTTTGGTAATATTGATCATACCAAATAGATCGCTGTTTTTCTCCTCTGACAATGTATATTTTTTGGGTGTCCGGATACTTCTTATCAATAGTGTATGTCTTTTCCAGTCCTGCTGTGGTTGCTATGTCCCTAGCGATTTCCTTGTTAATTTATCTCAAAAACCGTGAGACTGAAATTTACAACATTTCATTCTATTCCATGATGGTGGTGGTGGTGGCGGCTGTTGCAGCAAGTGTTGAATAATTAAATAATTCCCAGTCTTTGTTGCAATGCTTGTTTATTCTCCAATTACGCGTTTCGCGCTGTTAGCGCATCGTCAGATTGGGCGGAGATGGAGCCACAGAACTATCTATAGCTGTGGTAGAGGTAGCTTAAAAATTTGTGTTGTCATAATAACAATTATTAACAATACTACCAGTTGTAAACGTGGACCTGCCGCGACAGCGATTACTCTGCTGCTATGGGGCCCAATGCCAACACAAATTGTTAAGCTACCTCCACCACAGCTATAGATAGTTCTGTGGCTCCATCTCCGCCCAACCTGACGATGCGCTAACAGCGCGAAACGCGTAATTGTGAAAATTACAAGTTTAAAACATTATCAATACCTAATATATTCATTTGTCTCCTCCTAAACATTGCCGTAACAGGGCTTCAGTCAGTTGACAAGTGTTGTAATTCGACTTGATCAGTTACAGGAGAAACGTTAGCAATCACCATCAGAATTAAATTACGTGGTTACGGTATATCGCCCCAAATTTGCGACTGGATAGGGGATTTCCTCTCAGAGAGGACACAGTTCGTAGCAATCGATGGTAAGGCGATGGTGATATCGGGCGTTCCACAGGGTAGTGTTATTGGTCCTCTGCTGTTCCTTATTTACATAAACGATTTAGGGGAAAATCTAAGTAGCTCTCTTAGGTTGTTTGCAGATGACGCCCTCATTTACCGACTAGTAAAATCATCTGAAGATCAAAACCAACTGCAGAACGATTAGAATAAGATATCTGTGTGGTGTAAGAATTGGCAATTGACTCTAAATAATGAGAAGTGTGAAGTCGTTCACATGAGTACGGAAAGAAATTCGTTAAACTTTGTTTATATGATAAATCAATCAAATGTGAAGGCCGTAAACTCCACAAAATACCTAGGAATTACAATTACTTCTGACTTAAATTGGAAAGAACACTTAGATCATGTCGTGGGAAAGGCGAACCAGAGACTGCGTTTTATTGGCAGAACCCTTAAAACATGCAACAGAACTACTAAAGAAACTGCATACACTACGCTTGTCCGTCCTTTTATGGAGTATTGCTGCCCAGTGTGGGATCCTTATCAGATGGGTCTGACGGAGGACATCGAAAGAGTCCAAAGAAGGACAGTTCGTTTCGTATTGTCACGATACAGGGGAGACAGCGTTACGGAAATGATACAGGATCTGTGATGGGAATCATTACAACAACGGCGCTTATCGCTGCGGCGTGGGCTACTTACGAAACTACAATCGCCAACATTCTCCTCCGAATGCGAAAATATATTGTTGACTCCCACTTACAAAGGTAGAAATGATCATCAGAATAAAATACCAGAAATCAGAGCCCGAACGGAGAGATTCAGGTGTTCATTATTCCCGCGCGCTATTCGAGAATGGAGTGAGAGATAAATAGTATAAATGTGGTTCGATGAACCCTCTGTCAGGCACTTAAATGTGATTTGCAGAGTATCCGATGTAGATGTAGAATGACAACACAAATTGTTAAGCTACGTCCATCACAGCTATAGATAGTTCTGTGGCTCCATCTCCTCCCAATCTGACGATGCGCTAAGAGCGCGAAACGCGTAATTGTGAAAATTACAAGTTTAAAACATTATCAATACCTAATATATTCATTAGTCTCCTCCTAAACATTGCCGTAACAGGGCTACAGTCAGTTGACAAGTGTCGCAAATCGACTTGATCAGTTACAGGACAAACGTTAGCAATCACCATCAGAAGCTTAGACACCGAAGTTAACTTGGCTACAAAGTGTGCCTGGCCACTTTCTCAGCGCCAAGGCGAGGTGAGGCAACTGTACGGGCACTGTAAGGAGCCGCGCGCGAGACCAGAGAATGTCTCCCCCTGCACCAGCCACTGCAAGCTCACTGGTGCCACCAGGAAAAGTTCCTGTGCCGTAACGTCAAGAAAGGCGTCGGTTTCCATACTGATTATGAAACATTTGCTCGCCGCCGCGACTAACGAAGCAGACAAAACCTGGAATGTTGTGCAAACAGAGATTCGGCATTGACTCTCTATCGCTTACCCCTCCATACTGTGTTGCCACTTAGAAATACCGATCTAGACATAGCGCTGCTAACTCAATGTGTACATGCAACCCAAGACCACACGTGATTTCACTACAGCGTCTAGCCTATAACTAACTCTCCCACCATACAGACGTTAAGTACACCATTTAATACGCAGTACAAATGCGTGAAAAATTTGGTATTACATAGGGTCTAATTTGCCAAAGCCACATTTATATTAAAATACTAGCTTAAACCCGCGGCTCCGCTCGCGTGTTGGTTGATTATGATAGATAAGCTATCTTTCAGTAGTGTGCTATGAGACTGGGTTTGAAGGATGAAATGAAATACAATACCTTCTTTAGAAACAAACATTATTAATCAACATTCAAATAAAAAAATTATGTGAAGCGCTTAATGATTTACAATAAATAATACATATATTATTCCTTATAGCCTGTGTTGCCATATCTCAACACGTATGGTGAAAGTAATGTCCAAATTCATTTTAATTTCGTTTTAGGGCATTCTGGTAAACTACGTTATTTGTATGAAAAGAAATTTCTTCTTTACTGCTTTATTTATTTATTCTTATATTTCTTTATTCGTGTGCTTATCCTTACAGAGAAAGAACTGAAGACATTGTAGCACGCATAGACCAAAGATATGGTATGTAGCATCACGTTTCGATGTATATAACCTCCTTGCTATAAAGTCGCAAACGTCATCGCTGGCCTTCAGTCCTAATTTATTTTAAATTTGACGACTTTCAACGACCATATCTTCCACCCCCTTATACCTATCGGCATGGAACTACTATGGTGTTCAACGTGAGACTTCGGACAACAATTACGCACAGACCATTCGTTTGCGTTCTGTAGTTTTCCCTGCAGAGCGAAATATTAACACACACACACGTAAAATTTTATATATATACCGATAAGTTTACATCCCAATATACTCCACCCTTTTATAATTATCAGCCCTCAAGCAACAATGCAACCAATAAAACCATTTTCAAAGAGTAAATATAATTTTCAAAGAGTAATTATTGTTCCGCATTTCGCGTTACATTCTTCAAATTACTAAATACCTATCAAATCGTTATAAAACCGTGCCTAAAACCGTCCTCAGGTTTAAATTAGTAACTGTACGAATTTTCAAGTCTCTGCGTCTTGTCGTTCGGACGTGATAAGCGTACAACGAACAGACATTCACATTAATATATATATATATAGATAAATAGCTATCCGATCGCCATAAAACTAGGCCTAAAGCCTTCCCTGGGTAGACATTAGTAACTGTACAATTTTGTAGCTCTTGATGTGTTGTGCTTCAGACGTGATAAACGTACACCGAAGAGACATTCACATTTATAGATATAGAAGATTGGGGTGTTTAGTCATCATTTTATCGTAATAAGTTTACGTACATTCTATATAGGCATACAAGGTTACCGCAAATAAAAATAAATAAATAAATAAAAATAAAAGTAAATATACCACTCTAGACACGCTAGTGATGACCATCTGCACCAATAGTTAGTCGATGTTTATTTGTTTTATTTTACAGCACGAAATTGATACAAATAAGAATAACTTTTTATTTAACTATCTTTCTGACGGTAAAGATCAATGCTCATCACACCGAAACAGTAATCTGTTAGAAATAACAGATTTTTCTATACCATTTTCTACAACTAGGTAGGAGACACGTAAATTTTGTATTACCTAAAAACTGACATTGTGCGTGCACAGATAAAACCGAGATTTTAAAGAATTTGTACAAGACTGACTCGGCATAATTAATTAATTCGTCAGCGCCCTGGACTGTTATTCGGTAGGATACTTCAACTCTTCCATCCGGTCATCCAGATTTAGGTTTTCCGAGATTTCCCAAAATCGCTCCAGACAAATGGCGGTACGATTCCCTTGGCATGCAACAACAAACTGTAATCTTCAATGTATTTTTTCCAAATTTACGAGGAAGTTCATCAAACGTTGCCAAACGTATGCAACCATTGTTTATGGAGAATTAAGCGGGTAGTATGTATACAGGCGTTAGCGAGTTTGGACAACTGATATCGTATCACTATGATGTGGACAACGAACGTAATTCACGTATACGGCTGTGTCAAGAGGAATTTGTATGTATTAGCTACTATATTTAAAGTTCAGTTACTCACAGTTGTCCACTATGGGTTGTAATGTTTGTATGGCAATGGAACTCGGTAGATATGCGAATGCTTTAGACAATAGTTTAGTACAGTGGTTCCCAATCTGTGGGTCGGGACGCACATTATCTATTCAGGTGGGTCGCCAGACCAGCTCAACATACCTTGCGGACGTAAAGTGAAAATATGTTTTATAAACCTAATATTTGCATGATATTTTCCATCCTTTAAAGAAAAATCACAATGAAGCTCTATTGCTTCCTTATTTCAAATTATAATGGTTATGTACCAAAGTTTTAAGTTCAAGCGGAACTGGATTTTTTTTTCTGGGAGTATTATTTAATATTGGTTCTTATTTTGGTATTTGATTGACATGAATTGGCAATGAATTGCTATGGATAAGAAATCCGTTTCTAGAGGACAACTTTAAAAAGCTAAAACTGCCAACTACCGAGTAACAATTCCTGATGGAACAAACATGTGTTTCTTCTTTGAACAGTTTATTTAAAGACTCAAGGCTAATCTCATTTTAAATATGAAAAGAGAGTACAGAATACTTACAGATATAGATTTGAAGGAATTAATGGGATCCGCAAGTAATTTCTCATGCTTGTTTTTCCTTATTTGTGTGTGAGATTGTTATATCTTGGTATTAATGTCAGTTTCCATGACCGAAGCTTGTTAGTTTTAAGCGTAAATCAGTTTAGTCGGAAAATATAAATATATATGGCTCGTGAAAATTTTTCCAGAACCATTGTGGGTCCCACTAACGGAAGATTGGGAACCACTGGTTTAGTACAAGAAGACCTGTTTCTGACTTGTCCACAAGACCAACGTCACTGTTCGGAAGGGGATGACCGAATCATTTTCAGCACTGCTTAAGTAGGAAATTATAGCAAGCTGCATTTAAAAGATTGCAACAACTAACCAATAGTTGCATGTAAACTTTCATTGGCACTCTTTACCTTCGTTTTCATAACAACCGTATCTTCGTCGGCCGAGTATACGGATTACATCACATGCTGGTCACCTAAAGTGAATAAAGCCAAGCGGTTCTTGTCACGTAAGTTATGCAAACATAGGAAAACGTGCAAGCCGTGCTGTAAGGCTGTAATCAAATATATAGTACACTGAGATCATGTGAATAAAATGTACTTCAGACAAATGTCAAATCTTTCTTAAAAACTGAAATAGCTGAGAAACGAAAAAGAAAACTTACAAAGACTATGGAAGTCAGAAAATGTTATTAAAATCGGGTTTTGATAATAAATATACTTTATTTTTCAATGGTACGCTATACGGGGTCGGATGAGACAGATCGAAGAACTCCGCCTATCCAGCTTTTCTGCTATCCGGCTTGTTGTCTTTTGCTTCTTTACGCATATTTTATGTCGAATTTTGTGCTGTTTAGTGCGGTGTAATAGCAAAATAACCGCATTTTATAGCGTTGGAGTCAGTTAGCTGCAGCTAGTCGGAAAATATTAGTTGTATTCATTAGTGAAGTTTTTAGACAGCGTGGAAACTTCGACATGATTGTCTGTGCTATTTCATACAATTTGTGGTGTGTTGATTCTTTGGTGAATATTAGTCAACACTTCAGTCTAAACTATTGTCATATTTGGTTAAAATTTTATTAAAAACTTTCTTAATAAATTTGTTACTTACAATTAAGTATAGGGATAATCGTCTTTACCCTTAAACTTATTCTGATTACGGTAAAAATATTACAGATTAGTTACTCCAAAATTTATGTACTTGCTTCACGAGAAACAGATTCGGTTTCCTCCATTTTTACTATTTTTGGAAGAGGGGTTAAATTGTGCTGCAGTTTAACAGGTCAATAGTTTTATTACATTTTTTATAGGAACATGACCACATCTTTTAAAGTGTTTTATAGGAACATCACCATCTCTTTTAAAGTGTTTCTCTTTTCTATTTATTTTTAAGGTGATTTTTGTTATTTGAATAAATGGACATGAAAAAGCTTCATTTAGTGACACTCACAGACACCCTTTTCATGACAGCGATTACAGAAAATAAATAACAGTAGTCATAAATATTTATCAAAGATATACGCATGAACACAGCCAAAACATCTCTTGATGTTAGTTAAAGTTCTGCATTCTCCCCCTACTGAATCAGTAAGAGAATAAGTTCTCTTGAGACTTCGCTTAGTTAAAAACTCCAGTATGATTTCATCCACTCAAAAGTTTATATTAGCAGAAGTAATTAACAATGGTCAGCACTAACTCCGCTTCCGCGCAATAGCTGTCGTAGAACAGAAGTGAGTCCTTATACTTCTTTTAAAACAAGTGGAAAGTAAACAAATATTGAATTTGGTACAGAATAATAGATTATAAACCAATATATTACATATAGGACATTTATACTTCGGTTTGGCAACCTGATGGGGGGAAAAACACGATTTTTTTTTCTCCGTGACGGAGCGGCCGAGCGCATTGAGGCGCTATGCTACGATGCGCGAGGTCGTTCCCGTCGGGGGTTCGAATCCCCCCCCTCTCGGTCATGGTTGTTTGTGTCGTCTTTAGCGCAAGTTAGTTCAAAAGTAGTTTGTAAGTTTTGGGAGTGATGACCCCTCAGTTAAGTCCCATAAGCCTTACAAACATTTGATCAACTTGAAACCTCTCGCCTGAACAGATGGACGCTGGAAGAAGCGTGTGCGGCTTGCACACATTACTCTCGTTTTGATGTGGAAGGGAAACGTCGCTGTGAAGTCAGATGTACAGTCATCCCTGTTTGAGTGCTGCTCTTTTTCTGTCCTAAACATTGGTTCCTTTACCCTTTTTACGTCTTTTGAGGGGCCTAAAGACGGTAATACTAAATCGCCGAAAATGGCTGCGTCAGTAACTTAAAAACGGACAGCAAAATGTGATGGATTTACTGTTACTTCTTGGCACGTAGCCGTACCCCGCACCCAATCTGCAAAGTATTATGGAACAAGCCAATAAGTAAACGACGAGATAGATGGCAAAACGTGAAAAGAAATCAATTAAGGGTAAAAAAAAGTTCAAATGTTTAAGATTAAGGGACTTAACTGCGCGGTGGCATTCGAACGGTACGTACCCCAGAGAACATTGCAGCTGCTAGAGTTGCAATCGAGAGAAGTCCTCGCCGCACCGCTCGACAACATGCATCTTCGCTAGGGATTAAGCGACGAAGCTTACAAAGAATACTGCACGAATTATACTTCCATCCTTATAAGTTGCAGATTGTGCAACATTTTCATGAACGAGACCCAGCGTCACGTAAGGAGTTTAATAGCCAGACATTGGCTAAATCAACGAGGACGCGAATTTCCTTGGTAACTTATGGATATCAGACGAAGCTCATTTCCACCTGAACGGATTCGTCAACGAACAGAATTTTCGTTGTTGGGCACAGGACAATCCTTGTGAGTTGCACCAGCGACCACTACATAGCGCCAAGGTTACAATATGGTGTGTTGTATCATTTCATGGTGTTATCGGCCCTTATTTTTTTGAACGTGAGCATGGTAGTGCTGTTACAGTAACATCCGCTCGATATGTTGAAATGCTTCAACTGTACGAGCTTAATCTTAATGTCGAAAACATGTGGTTTCAGCGGGACGGAGCCACGTCACACACTGCTCGACAATCGATGGCAGCAGTTCGTCAATTGTTTGGAAGACGCATTATTTCACGTAACGTGAGGATATCTTAAAGGCAAGGTGTACCGTACACGTTCTGCAACAATCCATGAACTAAAGAAGAACATTGAAAACGAAATCACGGCCATTCCCCAAGATTTGCTACACCGCGCTTTCCAAAGTTTTCATAACAGGCTGTTAGAGTATGAACGCCGAATGGGAGCACATCTTTCCGATGTCATCTTTAAAAAGTAAAGAGACACTTTTGGACATTTTGATTGTGAAGACATACTGAATATGGCATACTGAATACATTAACTTTCGTTAAAAAATTACTAGTTTTATGAATTTATTCATGGAAATGACGTTATTTGTAAATTTCCCGTTTCGCTGCGCCACCCTGTACCAAAGACAACACAAACCACCATGACCATTTCGAATCCTCGACGGGGAACGGCCTCGCACATCGCAGCATAGCGCCTCAATGCGCTCGGCCGCTCCGCCGCGGCTGAGAGGTTTACCTCCCCAATTTGGCACCAACCTTTCGCATCTGCAGATCTTCTGTCAAAATTTTGTGTGTTGCAAGGTTTACACTTTTTAACTTCAGGCCACTCCGTCTTTATTACTAAAAGACGGTCTGAAATCTCATGAGCCGTCATATCTTCGACATTTCTACGCTTTTTTTTTTAAGTTGATTGGCTTACTGAGCGAGAGTCATCTTCTACGTGTTCTCGAAACTCCAAAAATGATTTGTGTCAGCGAAAACCTTGTGCTCTCAATAAAGAATTCTCCCAGTAGGCCTGTTTCAAGTTTTCGAAGCTCATAGACGCAAACAGTGGCATAACGTTGCTCTAAATTTCGACGTTTCATTTTAGTAACACACTACGAAAACACAAATTTACTGACGGAGCTCTATAAAAACTCTTGGTGAGGGTACGGAGCTGCAAGGGACCAACGCCCCTCACTACAGCAGCAGAACAACGCAGCGCTGGCAGAGTGCTCGCCATGTTGTCAATCTCACTTCCTCTCAGACCTCCAACAAAAAATCTGCAACATTAAGATTTGTAATGGATGTTGTGGGGAGGAAGAGAGGTCGCATGATGAACGGCATTGTGAATAAATTCTACAGGTTAAATCACCTAAAAATTGCTAGCCGCGGTGGCCGAGCGCTCTGCGGCGTGCCAGTCACAGTTTGCACGGCCACTACGGTCGGGGTTTCGAATCCCCCCTCGGGCATGGATATTTGTGCCGTCCTTAGTATTAGCTAGTTCATAAGTAGTTTGTGAGTTTAGGGACTGATGACCCCGTAGTAAGTTCCATAAACTCTACAAACATGTGAACATTTTGAACCGCGGTGGAGTAGCCGAGTGGTCTAAAGCGTCTCGCTGGGGAGTGCGCGGTTGCTTGCCGTACTAAACAAAATTCCAGTACATTAAGTGTCTCAACTACCGAAATTCAAATAAAGTTAGGATGTTTAACTTAAATAATATGACGCTCAATGTCTACATATAATATTATTTCTATAAGGATGAGGAGCTCAACGTCTACGTATAGATACAGCCCATACAGTTCTTACATAATATTAGAAATATAATTTTCATATTAGATAGCAATTTTCAAACATAAGATTAAATGTTTTATGTTGTGTTCTACGTCTGGGGGTGATGGGATTCATCATTGTACATTCTTCTACTTCTTTATGAGTAAAAGGGAAGTTCCAATCTGGCATTTTTTATTTATCTGCCAGATTTTAATAGTTCTTACTGTATGATTACTCTAAAAGAATTCAAAGGCTTTTTTAACGATACTTCGAAACGATATATATATATATATATATATATATATATATATATATATATATATATATATATATATATATATATATATATATATTTCACACGAGAGAGAACAGCGCACGACTCCTACTGTGTGTTCCGTCCGGTACAGGCGTGAGTGGTGTCGGTAGAGCGCTTGCCCACGAAAGGCAAAGGTCCCAGGTTCGAGTCCCGGTTCCAACATACAATTATAATCTACCAGGAAGTTTCATATCAGCGCAAACTCCGCTGCAGGGTGAATGATTCAATCTGGAAACATCCCTTAGGCTGTGGCTAAACCCTGTCACCACCATATCCTTTTTTTTCCAGGAGTGCTAGTCTTGCAAGGTTCGCAGGAGAGCTTCTGTGAAGTTTGGAAAGTAGGAGACAAGGTACTGGCTTAAGTAAAGTTGTGAGGCGGCATCGTGAGTCGTCTCGGGATAGCTCAGTCGGTAGAGCGCTTGACCGCGAAAGGCAAAGGTCTGCCAGAAAGATTCAGAACAAACATGTTTCCGATAATCTGAAAGACAGACTGACTGCTGTTGAAGATAGGCAAGAAGACCGTATTTCAAAAATAGTCACAAAAGATGACTTCCAAGAACGTTTCTCAGAACTTAAACGACTGTGACAAACCTGAGTTCGCAAATTATTGAAGAAATTTTGAAACATTTTGAATTACGTGTAGAAAATCTCTATGAAAATTTGAATGCTCAGTTGCAGACAGGCGAGAAGACAGTCGTCGCTCAGGTTATCGAAACTGTAAATGACAAAATTACGACAGTATCTGCTGAAGTAGGCCAGTATTAAGAAAACAGTAAACATGTTACCTTGCACAGTAAATAAACTGACAAAAGATTTAAATAAGTTGCGTCTAGACCAACACGGTTTACAGACATCCTTCACACATCTGAAAGGTCACGTAGATGACATTTTGAACGAAAGCCAAGTTGCAAGAATTTATGTAAAATGAAAAGACACAGATTACATACAGAGTTTGATCAGTTAGCTGAAAGTTACAACCAAGGATAACGAAGAGCAAAACGATGTAGTTAAGTCACTGCAAGAGGAAATTCAGTCTGTTCAGTCCGTGTTACGAGAAGAAGTACCTAACTGGCAAAGAGCAGTTAATAGACGAATTTCCGATTTGTATAGCGCACGCAGCAATGTTCGTGATAGGGCACAGGCCACAACTGTGACAAATTCAAACAGTCTGAGGAATCATGTAACAGCACCGAGAGATTTAACAATGCATCGAATGTTGCAAGTAATGCAAGAAACATTAGGATTGCAACAGATAGTGCTACAGTTCCTGCATTGGTGCCCGCATCGGCCGAACACAGTATCGCTTTCATTCTGAATTGAGAAAGTTTGGCAAAAAATCACAAATTCCAAACTTTCATACCGGAAAGTAAATCTGTTCACCCGGTGATATTTATCCGCGCGTTCCTTGGGTCAGAGACGTAATATACGATTTGTTGCTAGATACATTCTGGGTGAAGGGCACTTCGGGAGGTTGACGTCGACGACTATTGTGGGACGTTCGAAGAATTTAAGCAGACATTTTTATCAGAGTACTAGTCGCACGGAAAGCAAGAAAAATTACATAACGTGCTTTACCATCCGCAACCATTTCACGAGAAGAATGAAACTATTCGTAAGTAAACTGAAAAGTATCAATAAAATTCTTCTGGGTATGATACCGCGTCGTCATTTTGTAAACTTTGCCGACGTTTCGGCCACTGTTGCAGGCGGCCTTCATCAGGGTCTGTGTCTGACTGCTGACTGTACGATCGCTTGGCCGAAACGTCGGCAAAGTTTACAAAATGACGACGCGGTATCATACCCAGAAGAATTTTATTGATAGTGACAACTGCCGCGGAAGCCTACGTTTGCAAATTGAAAAGTATTTGCGTAAGATAGTGTTTTGATGAACCGATGTTGAAAAACAAACTACGCCCTCACATCCGGAAAGAACTGTACAATCTTCCTGACGACAAATTAGAAGAGTTTTCGATTGGAGTAGATGCATTAGATCTAATTTATGAGGATGACAGAGCCAGCGAGAGTAGAAGTTTCGGAAACAGCCGCAAATTCCAGAGTGGTTACGGGAGTAAGCTGGCTGCGCCACGCCCACCGAATAACAACAACAACAACAATTATGGCAATTCCGAAAAAGACAAGATAATAAGTACAACCCAGGATACCAGAACAGTAATAATCGAGTTAATTTCAGGAACAATGTACAGCCTAATTCTTGCAACAGGAATCCGCTCTTGCAGAACCAGAATACCGGGTGGCAAAATAACTCCAGTCTGCAAAAAAACAATACTACTTGGCAGCACAATGTAAATTTTAAAAGCAGTAATCCAGGTTGGCAATTTAACAATAATAATACAGGGTGGCAGATCGTTATACAGGATGGGTTCCACCAAATCGTTCGAACCAAGATGTTCCGGTGGCGCATATTACGCGTAAATGTCAAAAGGGAACATCGTGGGGGCAACAAAACAGCATAGGAGTAGTTATTACAGAGAGGAGTGTTGTGAACGCTCAACCCAGCACCGGCGGTTCGTCAAACTAGTAGGGGTCGAGCCTTTCCCTTCGGCGTCTAGCGAAGGCAAAGTTCACAGGTCAATAAATCGGATACGATACAATGAGGGAGTTGACATCCGAGATGAGTTGTTACAGAAACAATTACCTTGCAGAACAACACCCACAGAAATCTTTCAGGGAAATATTATGGCAATAGCAGACATCATTCCGACAGTGATTTGTGTTAGATACGGGGACAGCAGTTAACTTTGTTTTCCAATCACTGTTTGGTAGGATCTGTACAATTAGCAACCCACCAACATACCCCTTACAAAAATGCAGGATAATAGGTGCTTTACGTACTAAACTTAAGAACATTAAAATGCAGACAGCAATTTTAAGAAAGAATAAAAAGAAAAATAGTAACGTCTTTACACTGGTCCATACAAAATTGTGCACATTCCTCATGGTGGTAGTTATCTATTAGCCTATCCAACAACAGGTAATATAAAAGGTTTACATTCATACAACGACCCACCGAAGTTTTACGCATACAATCTACATGGGATACTCTGCAAATCACATTTAAGTACCTGGCAGAGGGTTCATCGCACCACCGTTATACTATTTTATTCCTATTCCATTCTCGAATAGCGCCCGGGGAGAATGAACACCTGAATCTCTCCGTTCGGGCTCTGATTTCTCGTATTTTATTCTGATGATCATTTCTACCTATGTAAGTGGGAGTCAATATATTTTCGCATTCGGAGGAGAATGTTGGCGATTGGAGTTTCATAAGTAGCCCACGCCGCAACGATAAGCGCCGTACTTGTAATGATTCCCATCCCAGATCCTGTAACATTTCCGTAACACTGTCTCACCTGTATCGTGACAATACGAAACGAGCTGCCCTTCTTTGGACTCTTTCGATGTCCTCCGTCAAACCCACCTGTTAAGGATCTCACACTGGGCAGCAATACTCCATAAAAGGACGGACAAGCGTAGTGTATGCAGTTTCTTTAGTAGTTTTGTTGCATCTTTTAAGAGTTCTGCCAATAAAACGCAGTCTCTGGTTCACCTTTTTCCACGACGTTATCTACGTGTTCTTTCCAATTTAAGTCAGAAGTAATTGTAATTCCCAGGTATTTTGTGGAGTTTACGGCCTTCACATTTGATTGATTTATCATGTAAACAAAGTTTAACGGATTTCTTTTCGTACTCATGTGGACGACTTCACACTTCTCATTATTTAGAGTCAACTGCAAATTCTTACACCATAATGATATTCAAATCGTTCTGCTGTTGGTTTTGATCTTCATATGATTTACTAGACGGTAAATGACGGCGTCATCTGCAAACAACCTAAGAGAGCTACTTAGATTTTGCCCTAAATCGTTTATGTAAATAAGGAACAGCAGAGGACCCATAACACTACCCTGTGGAACGCCCGATATCACCTCTATTCTAGTCGATGCCTTACCATCGATTACTACGAACTGTGTTCTTTCTGATAGGATATCGTGAATCCAATCGCACAATTGGGGAGATATTCTCTCTGAGAGGAAATCCCCTATCCAGTCGCAAATTTGGAGCGATATACCGTAACCACGCAATTTTATTGTGAGGTACGGTGTCAAAAGCCTTCTGGAAATCAAGGATTACAGAATCAATTTGCGAACCCTTGTCGATAGCACCTATCACTTCGTGTGAGTAAAGAGCTAGTTGTGTTTCGCATGTACGATATAATTCGGGATAATGCATAATATTTGAATACAGAATATGTTCCAAAACCCTGCTGCAAATTGAAGTCAATGAAATAGGCCTGTAGTTTAATGGGTTGATTTGATTTGATTTGATTTTTCCAGGGAAGCAAAAACAGTCTTGGTCGACCCCGCCACTGCCCGCACCGAAACTAAGTTTATTGTGCGGTATCGCTCCCTGTATATCTAGTAAAGCCAACCACTGCCCTTGAACAGTGCAAGGAGTCCCTTTACCAGTTCTTCATTAGACACAATTTCTTCGGGTCTGGTTGTCCCAAATGTTCTGTGCCTTTTACTCTCCAATGCAATGCATTCGAAGATTAGATGCGATGCAGTTTCGTCACCGTCATCACAGATCCTACATTTAGAATCCTCTTCTGTTATTCCCATTGTATGTAGGTATTTTTTTGAAATTCCCATGGCCTGTCAGCAATCCAAACATGAGTCTAATCTCTCTCCTGTTCAGGCCCAGGATTTCAGAGCTTCTTTTAAAACATGGCTTTGGCATCATTACCTTGCCATGTTTTTGTTGATGGACTTTGGCCCAATATTCTACGTGCTGTCTTCTGAGCCAGTTACGTAGCTCCAATTAGATCATTGCCTTGGTGATTGTCAGGACAGGTTCCGGTCCAATAAATGGAGTCTCTGCCCCCATCCTGGCTAATCTGTCGGCATGTTCATTGCCTCTGGTCCCCGAGTGGTCAGGGACCTACAATAGGTTTACTCTATTGCTTTCCACTAGCTCCACCATAACCCCGTGACATTCTGCAACAATTTTAGACCTTGTTGCAGGAGCTGCCAGTGATCTCAGGGCTGCCTGGCTCTCTGAATAGATGTAGATGCTACGATCTTTGTAGCACCTACGCAAATTCTCCTCCACACATGCCCTGATGGCAGTGATTTCGGCCTGGAATACTGAGGCCAGTTTCCCTAGAGAGATGACGCCCTCCAGTCTTGGCTGCACCCCGTATACCCCGGCCCCAACGCCTTGGTCTGATTTCGACCCGTCAGTGAACCAGACAATATCCCCCGTACGGTGTCGAACTATTGTCTCCCACTGCTCCCTACTTCCAATTGTTATACTGAAAGGCTTGTTGAAGCAGTATGGCTGGCATTTCCCCAACCTTTCCTATATTTACCTCACTCACTATTGTAGTGTGTGATTCTGGATATCCCAAAGAGTTCCAGTTGTTACCAGTTTTGAGCCTGTATGCACCAGCTGCAGCCTCCATCTTGACCCAAAGGTGTAATGGGGGCATATCCAGCATGGTTTCCATCCCAGCAGTTGGTGTGCTGCTAATTCCGCCTGTTATGGCTAAGCAGCTAGTCTCTGCACCTTACCAAGCTCCTTAGCAGCAACCTGCTGTTCTACCTTCTTCCACAACACGACCGCCCCATAGGTGATCCTGGGTCTAATCACTGTGGTGTATATCCAGTGCATACCCTTGGGGCTCAGACCCCAATTTTTGCCACAAGCTCTCCTGGTACTTACTAAAGCACCTTTTGCCTTGGAGCAAATATTCCTAATGTGAGGGGTCCATGTCAGTTTCTCATCTAGGGTAACCCCTAGATATTTCACTGTCCCCTTCACAGGTAGTGCTGCATTGAAAAGCTATAGATTCCAACTTGAGTGTTGGATGTGTTTCCTTGTGAATGGTACAACAACAGTCTTCTTAGGACTAACCCCCAGATTCTGTTTTCTGCACCGGTCTTGCACGATATCTAATGCACCTTGTGCCATATTCTTCACTGTGTCAGCATATTTTCCAAGTATTACTATGACAAGATCATCTGCAAAAGTACTGCCTAGAGTTTAATTCTCTAATGAGATCATTCACCACTAGCTTCCACAGTAAAGGGGAAAGAACTCCTCCTTGCTGGCAACCCCTAGTGGTGTTGATTACCGTTTTTTCATTCATCATGGTAGCCTCTACCTTTCTTCCACTGAGCATGGCCCTAGTCCACCTACATATAGTGGTTCCTAGGTCATGCACCTCTGCTGCCCTAACCATGGAATCAAAGGTCGTGTTGCTAAAAGCCCCCTTGATGTCCAGGAAGATACAGAGGGCTATCTCCTGAAAGTTTAGTGCTTTCTCCACCTTCCCAACAAGTTGGTGGAGAGCTGTCTCACATGATTTACCTGGTTGATATGCACGTTGGTTTGAATGTAGAGGAGTCCTACTTAACCTCCTTTCTCCAACAAGCACATTAACCAGCTTTTCCAATGTCTTAAGAATGAAGGAGGACAGGCTGATTGGTCTTATATCCTTGGCCTTGGTATGATCAATTCTCCCTGGCTTTGGAATAAAGACAACCTTCACTGCCCTCCAGGCATTGGGAATGATTCCTGCTGCTAGGCTAACCCTGAATAACCTGCATAGGAATCTAATAAGATTTTCTCCCGCTTGTTGCAGGAGAGCTGGATAGACTCCATCGGGGCCAGGTGACTTGAACGGTTGAAATGTTCCCACCGCCCATCGGACCTTACTGAAATCGACACACTCCTTGGCCAGATCCCAGTCCTCCTTGCGAATACCTGAGAAACGTTGTCTCTCAGGAATCGCATTCTGGTCTGAGTTATCCCCCAGAGTATATTGAGGAAAGTGAGTCTTGAGGAGCAGTTCCAGCGTTTCATATGCTGTCTTTGTATACTCCCCATCCTCCTTCCTCAATGTTCCTCCTGGATTAGTTGGTACCCTAGTGAGGATTTTATGAAGTCTCGCTTGAGCAGCCGTGCCCTCCACTTCCTCACAGAATACCTTCCAGGATGCCTCCTTTGCCCATCTGATGGCAAGGTTGTAATTGACAAGGGCCTCACGATATTTTGCCCATTGTCCTTTGCGCCTCGCAAGGTTAAACAGTCTTCGTACCTGTTTCCTTTGCATTTCCAGGTTATTATTCCACCAAGGCACACTCCTATTTGTGCACTTCTTGGTGATTGAGCAGTTGTCCTGGTATGAGGTCACTATAGCAGAGGTTACGGCCTCTGCTTTTTCCTCAAACTCTGCTGGATTCCTTATCAAAGTTTTAATTTCTGATAGGCTGAAGTCAAGGTCTCTCCTATATGTCTCCCAGCCCGTTTTCATGGGATTCCTATAGGTCATGGTCTGTCTGGTTCCCATTTCAACCTTGAATTTAATATACATGTGATCTGATGAGGATGGCTCCAGGACCACATGCCACTGTTTGACATAACTTCCCATCATCATGGAACCAAAAGTTATGTCAATTACTTCTTCCCTTCTACTATTCCTGAATGTAGGTTCATCACCCCTATTCAGGATCTCTAAGTTGTTAGATAGGAGAAATTCAAGAAGGTGCTCACCTCTACTGTTGGTGAGCATTGATAGATTGTGGGCATTGGCATCACATCCCACCAACAGTTCGTCACCTTCCCGATGGCAGGCTTCCGTCAGTCTCCTCACTTCCAAAGGAGGAGGAGAGCTGTCTTCGTAAGGAAGGTATGCTGAGGCCAAAACAATTTCCCTCTTGATACCTTCCTCACATTGCTGCATCCTGATGGTCACCAGGTCCCTGGGAACAAAAATCCATCATTGGTATGAAAGGTATTCCATTTCTAACATAAATGCATGTTCTGGAGTTTTTTAGATTTCTGGCATAAATCAGCTTACCTCCAGTACCACCGAGGCCCGATACACCCCCTTTGTATAAATAGGGTTCTTGTATCAGGGCCACGTCCACCTCCTGTCTCCCCAGGCGACGGCTCAGGGCAGCAGTGGCCCCTTTACTTCCAGTCCCCATCTTGCTGCCATTATTGCCTTTAAGATCTTTGATTACCCTGACGGCGACCTGCGAGAACCCTAAAAACAGTTTCAGGCCTTGCTCTCGCATTGCCTTCAGGGACTTCTCTCCGACCTCCACCACCAGGGTTCGTCCTTCCGAAACGACCTTTTGGTTAATTACCCTCCAATCCTCTGTCGAGACTTTTGGGTTCTGGACCCTTTTGGGGGTCTTGGGCTCAAGCCCTTTTGATTCCCTCCACTTATGTTTAGGAAGTCATTCTTTTCCTTCCATTTGCTTCTGTTCCTTGAGAAGTTTCCTCCTCTGAGCCCCAGACAAGGCCTTAATCCTAATCTGGTCCAACTTTTCTGTTACAGTTCCCACTTCTTGCTCAGGTCTAGACCCTGACTGAGAAGTAGGAGTGCACTCCATCGGTCACGATCCCGATGTTTGAATATCTAAGGTCTCAGATTGCCCCTCGGATTCTTTTAAAATAATTTTTTTTCTCTGTGTTCATCTTAGTCCCACGAGATTTGGGGATTTATATGGTCCACACCACGATAACCCCGCGCGGTGCAAGGCAACTTACTCAGGGAGGTCGCCCGGTATCCCTGAGGCTCCGTTCGAGACACGTCCACCCATGTGCCACACACCCCTCAGCACGGGTCGCACGACACCTTGGGTTGGGAGGCAGTTTAACGTCGTGTCCGGGACGAAGTTTAATGGGTTACTCCTACTGCCTTTCTTGAATATCGGTTTGACCTTTGCAACTTTCCAATCTTTTGGTGCAGATCCTTCTTTGACAGAGCATTTATATATGGCTATTAAGTAAGGAGGCATCGCTTCAACATAATCAGATAGAAATCTAATGGGTATACAATCCGGACCAGAAGACTTGTTCTTGTTAAGTGATTTTAGTTGTTTCACTACTCCGATGATAAACTACTTCTACGTTACTCATTACGGCCTCTGTTCGTAATTAGAAATCTGGGATATTGATTTCGTCTTCTTTGGTGAATGAGTTTCTAAAATCTATGTTTAGTAACTCCGCTTTAGTAGCGGTGTCATCTGTAGGATCGCCATTACTATCACGTAGTGAGGGTATCGTTTGTGTTTTGCCCCTAGTATACTTAACATATGACCAAAATCTCTTAGGGTTTTCAGTCAAATTTCGAGAAAGAGTTTCGTTGTGATAAGTATTGTAGGCATTTCGTATTGAAGTCCTCGCTAAATTTCGAGCTTCTGTGTACGATCGCCAATCCTGGGGATTTTTGTGTTCGTTTAAATTTAGTATGCTTTTGGCGACAAGTATTCAACGGACGCGATCAGCTGATTGCAGCGTACGCAAGAAGTTCGTGCGCCTGCCGCTTGGGGCGCTGCCTTGCGCGCTTATTCCTTGTCGCGGAAGCAACACTCCTTGAAATAATTTAATTTATGTTGTTTAATGTATATGTGTTCTTTCCTCGTCGAAGATTTTCATTTGCATTTTAGTTATGTCTGAAATAAAAGTTTTATTGCTACATCTACGGCATTATTCTTCTGTAAATGGAGAGCAGATGTATTAATTATAAGAAGCAGTTAAAATATGTTACTGTGTACTGGAGACTCCGCGTAAGTTACGTAAAACAAGTTGCTGATTTCTTAACGTTAAAGAGAACCGCTTCAGTAACATTCAGCTTCAGTGGTGACCCCAAACCTTCTTAGAGCACTAAAATGCCGAATGAAGACGCACTCAACACATCAAGATTGGCTGTACGACTTCCGCCGTTCTGGCCTAATAATCCCGCGCTTTGGTTCGCGCAAGTAGAGGCGAGCTTCTCATGTTCTGGAATAACTACGGACTCTACAAAGTTTGCACTTGATCACAGATTTGCGGCAGAAGTTCAAGATGTTATTACGACGCTGCCGCAAACGGACGCTTACATGAAACTGAAGTCGGAACTCAAACGCCGAGTATCTGCCTCGCAGGAAGAGAGAATACGCCAGGTCCTGACGCAAGAAGACAAAGGCGACCGGAAACCTTCGCAATATTTACGCCACTTACGCAGTAAAGTTGATGCACACACTGTTCCAGACTCGTTGCTACGCACATTATGGAGCAGCAGGATGCCAGCACAAGTTAAACCAATAATCGCATCTCAAATAGAAATGCCCTTAGACGACTTGGCCGCTCTTGCTGACCGCATACAGGATGCAATTGTACCAACTTCCTGTTCCGACTCGGCAATTACATGCAACAGTGCCTCTACAGAAACGAACCCCGATTACGACAGGTTATCAAAGAAAGTGTCGGCGTTAGAAGAACAGCTAAACAATAGCTTGGCAAGCAGAATTGAGGCTTTGAACAACCAACTTAGTGAACTGCTGGCAGATCATAGTACTAAAAACAGATACCGACGATGATCACGGAGCCGTTCCACACACAACGGTCCCCGTCACAACGATGTGCAAGCAACTAATATATGCTGGTATCATCACTGATTTGAAAACCAAGCTCACAAGTGCAACCCGCCATGCGATTACGGTAATAGCAAGCATCAAGCAGAAGTCGGTGCGCCTACTGGTGTCTCTACCCGCTTGTTTTCGACAGATCGCAAGTCAGGTCGTAAATTTTTAATCGACACAGGCTCTGACTTAAGTATTCTGCCACGGGATAAAACTTACAAGTACCGTCCGACCACTACCTTCCGACTGACGGCGGCCAACAATTCCGTGATTCAAACATACGGCACAAAACGGAACTAGACCTTGGGCTACGCCGTGCAATAGTGTGGAATTTTGTCATAGCCGATGTTGCGGAACCAATAATCGGAGCGGATCTATTGGCCCATTATCATCTTTTGCCGGACACCGCCAACACCTGCTTACGAGATGCAGTCACCGGGCTATCTGTCACCGGATTCCGACGTCACGCGGCCGGCTGTGGCGTCAAGCTTATCCAAACAGCAGACGGAGAGTTCACCAAGCTACTCAACCAGTTTCCAGCACTTACAAGGCCTCCAGGGGCCCCACAACAGGTATGTCATGATACTATTCATTACATCAATACTACAGCAGGCCCCCCTGTTTCGTGTAAACCTCGACGATTGGCCCCTGACAAGTACGCCATAGCAAAGGTTGAGTTTGATTCTATGCTGGCTGAAGGTATCATACGTCCGTCCAGTAGTGCCTGGTCGTCAGCTCTGCACTTAGTACCCAAGAAAAATGGTGCATGGCGGCCATATGGGGACTATAGTGCTTTAAATGCCAGAACCATTCCGGATCGATATCCAGTGCCACACTTGAAAGATTACAATCGTGCTTTAAGTGGGAAACGAGTGTTTAGTATACTTGATTGCCCAAAAGCTTATACACAAATTCCCATGGCCGAAAAGGACATTCCGAAAACTGCAATAATTACGCCTTTTGGATTATTTGAAAGTTTATTCATGACCTTTGGTCTGCGAAATGCGGCACAGACATGGCAACGCTTCATAGATTCGGTGTTACGAGGCTTACCACAGTGTTTTGCTTATCTAGACGATATCCTTGTTTTTTCGGAAACACTTGAAACACATCAGCAGCACCTTACTCAGGTCTTTGAACGCCTCGCTGCTCATGGTATCGTTCTGAATGTGGAAAAGTGTGTATTCGGTCAACCGGAGGTAACCTTCTTGGGACATAAAATTTCGTCAGAGGGATCACGCCCACTGCCTGAGAAGGTACAGGCGGTATTGACCATTCCACGTCCGATTACAGCAAAAGAACTACGCCGATTTCTCGGTATGCTGAATTTCTACAGATTCCACCTCCCACATGCAGCTGAAATACAAGAACCACTCACAGCTGCATATACCGGTTCCAAGACAAAAGGCAAGGCATTGTTCACTGGTCACAACCGATGATAGACGCTTTCGAGACTGCCAAAAAGACACTTGCTGACGCTACACTTCTGGCACACCCTGTAAAAGACGCACGCCTGGCTCTGGTAGCAGACGCTAGCCAGATTGCAATCGGCGCGGCACTTCAGCAATATGTAAACGAAACGTGGCAACCTCTTGCATTCTTTTCGCGCAAACTAACGCCAACGCAACAAAAGTGGAGTGCGTACGATCGCGAATTGTTGGCCATCTACACAGCTGTTAAATACTTCCGCACGCAACTCGAAGCGAGGATGTTTACAATATTTACTGACCACAAGCCTCTCATGTATGCTTTTCGTCAGAACAATGACAAGTGCTCCCCAAGACAATTTCGTCAGCTTGAGTACATAGCACAATTTTCCACTGACACACAGCACGTCTCAGGACTGACTAACGTAGTGGCTGACTGCTTATCTCGAGTCGGTGCTGTCACAGAGACTTGGTTTTCGGCAGCTATGCGACGCGCAACAGACCGATCAAGAGCTGAATAACCTTCTTAATAATACGGAGACCGGCCTACAACTCAAGCTTATTGATGTGCCGGGAGCGAACGCTCAGTTGTACTGCGACACTTCCACTGGGAAAACACGCCCATATATGCCAGTAGGACTACGCAAAAGTGTCTTCCACGGACTCCACAACTTCTGCCACCCAGGCGTCAGAGCTACAGTTAAACTTGTCGCCTCCCGTTACGTTTGGCCAGGACTACAAAAAGATTGCCGCCAGTGGGCCCGCGCATGCATAGCTTGTCAACGTAGTAAGATTGCACGTCACGTACATGCGCCCATCGGGAATTTTCCCGAAACCACAGAACGATTCGCCCATGTTCATTTGGACGTCGTGGGACCCTTACCGCCGTCTGACGGGCATCGCTACTTATTAACGATTATTGATCGATTAACACGTTGGCCAGAGGCGATTCCGCTTGAAAATACCTCCGCAGAGACATTGGCGGTCGCTTTCATGTCACAATGGGTCGCACGATTTGGTTGTCCGTTACACATTACAACGGACAGAGGGCGCCAATTTGAATCGGAAATCTTCACCCAGATGAGCAAGTTTTGCGGCGCAAACCACCATTTCACTACAAGTTACCATCCAGCAAGCAACGGGATGGTGGAGAGTTGGCATCGCTCACTCAAATCAGCACTAATGTGTTATGAGACTAAGTGGACTACAGCCTTGCCCCTCGTTTTACTTGGCCTGCGAACGGTACATAAGCCAGACCTCGACGCGTCGCCTGCAGTATTAGTATATGGCGAGACACTACGTCTCCCAGGAGAATTTATTGAGTCAAAAACCTCATCGAGGGACAACTTACAACCACCAGTATGGTGGACGCCGACGACGCTCCGCTACTCCGCGGGGGGCTGATGTGGCGACAAGTATTCAGCGGACGCGATCAGCTGATTGCAGCGTACGCAAGAAGTTCGTGCGCCTGCCGCTTGGGGCGCTGCTTTGCGCGCTTATTCCTTGTCGCGGAAGCAACACTCCTTGAAATAATTTAATTTCTGTTGTTTAATGTATCTGTGTTCTTTCCTCGTCGAAGATTTTCATTTGCATTTTAGTTATGTCTGAAATAAAAGTTTTATTGCTACATCTACGACATTTTTCTTCTGTAAATGGAGAGCAGATGTATTAATTATAAGAAGCAGTTAAAATATGTTTCTGTGTACTGGAGACTCCGCGTAAGTTACGTAAAACAAGTCGCTGATTTCTTAACGTTAAAGAGTACCGCTTCAGTAACATACAGCTTCATGCCTTTTCCGCTGCTTTTGCAACAGTGTCCTGACCTGTTTTGTGTACCAAGGAGGATCACCTCCTTCTTTTATTATTTTATTTGGTATAAAACTGTCAATTTCTGTCGTTACCACTTCTTTGAATTTGAGACCCATCTAGTCTACACCTACATTTAGTGTTAGAAACGAGTGGAAGCTATCTTTCAAGAAGCAATGTATTTTATTTCTATCTGCTTTCTGGAACAAATATACGTTTCGTTTATTTTTGGTAACTGTGGTACATTCGATATTCAATCTTGCTACGACAGCTCTGTGTTCACTAATACCTGTATCCGTTTTGATGCTCGTTATGAGCTCAGGATTGTTTGTTGCTAAGAGATCAAGAGTGTTTCCACATCCATTTACAATTCTAGTTGGCTCATGAACTAATTGTTCGAAGTAATTCTCAGAGAATGCGTTGAGTACAATTTCACACTAAGTTTTATGCGTACCTCCTGATTTGGAAACATAATTTCGCCAACAGATTGAGGGTAAATTAAAATCTACGCCTACTATTGTCGTGTGAGTCGCGTACGATTTTAGAATTTGACTCCGGGTTTCTTTGAACCTTTCTGCTATTGTATCGTCAGAGTCGGGAGGCCGGTAAAAGGAACCAATTGTTAATTTCTTACGATTTTCTGGTACAACCTGTATCCATAATAACTCACAGGAACTACCAACTTCAACTTCGCTACAGGAAAGACTACTTAATCTTACGGCTTTCTTTTTATCCGAGATAAGAAGTTTGCTAACTTTCATTGAAATCTATCCCTTTTGATTATGCTAAAACGCTTAGGACCTGCAATCGCGTTTCTTTTCTGTGTTGCTTTCAGGTCGAAGTCCAATTTTTACCGAATCTTTTGGTGGCTACCTATACAAACATTTAGCTCACGGTCAACTGTTTTGTGTCCCAGCCTCGTCGTAGGTGTCGGTGGCCGAGTGGAATAAGACCGACACAGGAATAAAGATAGCCCGCTGGTGCAGGTACGGAGGGGAGCAGCCAGAAACTAGAAACACTACAGTAAATTAGAACGAGATATATATTGCACAGAATTTATACAATACTTAACTTATATACAATTCAGTACTGCAGAATGTTGATACATAGTTGAGTTAGAGTCCTTCCTAGTGCCTATTCGATAGCTAAGTCTTCACTGGTGCCTATCTGATTCCGAAGGTCCTAACTGGTTGCTATTTCAGTCCCAAGTGACCGATATCTTTCCGTGGTGGCCACGAGCGGGGTTGCAGCAGAGGGCGCTCGTGGCTGTCGTTGTAAGAACGCCGCGCCGTGCGTGCATGGCGGCGCGCGGCGAAAGTAGGTGGCGCGCACTTTGTACTTGTGCGATACCACAAACTGCACGGAAGTCGATAGTGTAACTGGTCCAAATCCATCACATGACGGTGCTTTACCTAACTCAACGCATTTATTACAGATAAACCGTGTGTTCTCGTCGCTGAGAACGGCGAAATATTGTGAGGTAAGCTCCTTCACTTTTTATAGTGCTATCTGCCAAAAAAAAATCCAACAAATCATTTCTAAACTGCTCTGAATAAGATATTTATTCACCAGTTGCTTTTCCATTCTGTTTAACGGAATACGTTTTACTAGATTTTTCAGTAATTTTATCAGAAACAAGGCATAGTAATTTTTCACGTAATCAGATCAATATATAATGATAAAAGTTCAGTCACCTCTGATCAAAACGACAGTAGGGCTATAACTTTAGTCTCATAGTCTGTTTCATTCATTATTACAATTGTATCATAGAAGATACAGAAATAGTTTAGTAATGATTGTTTATATAGCTACCAGAACTGTGTCATCAATTGAAACTTCATATAATTCAGCATTATCTTAATACCACTATATAAATTACGTTAATCATGCTAACTTTAATTTGAGTTTTTATAGTTGAAGCATTAATGTACAGTAATTTGTTCAGTGTTGAACACGTTGTGCAACGTGGTGGCCAGTACATAGTAAGTCTGGTAACGGAGTGTCTGTTGCAATTGCTTAGCATGCTCATGTAATAGTGTTATAGTAATTACGTACAATTTAGTATTAACTGGCAGATTTTCGTAAATTTTGTTTGATTTGCTTCTAATGTTTGCGTGCTATGATGATAGGCCTACGGGTAAGTAATAATGTTGCCAGACGTGATGTTTTCAAGTAATCATACCCACATTCCGTAGAAGTAAGAGTAGATTCGGCGTTACGGGATTATTTTAAATTAAATTTCCGTAACTTGGTTTTTGTTTGGAGCCACGCTGATCGCGTATGATCACTACTTAGACGGGCATTGTAATATTTTGTGATCTTCTGACATGTTCTAGTAGTAATCAGTAGGTCGGTAATGACAATCCCATTCTAGAGTAATGTTTTTGTGGTGTCGCACAAGTACAAAGTGCGCGCCACCTGCTTTCGCCGCGCGCCGCCATGCACGCACGGCGCGGCGTTCTCACGACGACAGCCACGAGCGCCCTCTGCGACAACGCCGCTCGTGGCCACCACTGAAGGACATCGGTCACTTCGGACTGAGATAGCAACGAGTTAGGACCCTCGTAATCAGATAGGCACCAGTGAAGACTTTGATATTGTACAGGCACTAGGCAGGCCTCTAACAACTATGTATCAACATTCTGCAGTACTATGTAAAAGTTAAGTATTGTTACATTCTGTACAATATATCTCTTTCTAATTTACTCGAGTGTTTATAGTTTCTGGCTGCTCCCCTCCGTACCTGCACCAGTGTGTCGGTCTCGTTCCACTCGGCCACCGACACCTACGACGAGGCTGGGACACAAAAGCGGCGACGAAGTTGGGACACAAAAGTGGCGACGAGGATGGGATACAAAAGCGGCGACGAGGAGTGATAGAACCTTGGACCAGCCCGCTTGCAGCAGCCAGACAGCAGCAGTCGGAGCACGCAAAAATTGCTCCCGCCCACCCACCCTTATTATAAGATTTTTGGGGGAACATATTCTGTTACGTATTTTGTGGACTTTTTTGTTGCAGAGCGAGCCCTCCTTTCATATTGCATTTGTGTTTTGTTATAATTTACTTGTATGTGCGGCGCCTAATCGGTCAGCATGGCCACTACCCCGAACCCAAACTTAATGGAAATTATTCAGTTACAGACGGCGCAAATAACGCAACTCCTCCAAGCGGTGTCCCAGCTCACAGCGCAGGCAGCTAACTAACAACAACAGCCGCCGCTTCAGCAGCCCACACCTGCCGCTGCACCTCTTCCTACGTTCGCCAGTACAACGAACGTGAGGAAGAATGGAGTGACTACTTCGCACAGTTTCAAGAACTCGTCGCGGCTCATCAAATTACAGGTCAGACTGTTAAGCATCTTTTATTGTCCGTGGTGGGCCCCAAAACCTTCGTATTACTGCAGAAACTATTCCCTCACACATCTCCTCGTGATGTAGACTTTGAACAAATTGTAGATGCACTGAATGCTCATTATGAGAGAAAAGTTCTTGTAGCCGCTGCACGATACCGATTTTTCAGACTTAAAAAATTACCGCAGCAGTCACACCAAGAATGGATCACGGAATTGAAGGGCTTAACCCGCCAATGTAAATTTACTTGCTCTTGTGGACTTTCGTATAGTGACGTAATGTTGAGGGATGCGATTACGCAGAATATTCAGGACCCCAGAATTAGAGCAGCAATTCTAAAACAGTCTGACCCCTCCTTAGACAGTGTACTGCAGCTTATAGAAGCGCATGATACTTTTGACTTAGCTGATGTAGAAATGCAAAGCCATAGTGTAAATTCAGTGTGCCGCAACGGACGCTTTCCTAGCCGTAGTTCTCAGTATAGCACTAGTGATTCTTATTTTTCTACCGGCCGTGCTGAACAGACAGTGAACAGTAGCCAGTGTAAAAGTGCGACGCAAAGGTCGGCCCGTCGTGTTAGAAACAGTAATTTGAATAACGGACGCCAACGCTCATTTCAGAAAAATGTACGTAAATCTTGCCCCCAGTGTGTGTCTCGCCACAAGCGTGCTCATTGCCCTAGTCGCAACGCAACCTGTTATCAATGTGGCAAATTGGGACATGTGCAGTCTGTGTGTATGCAAATTAAAAACTCAAAGAACAGTAACGTTAGAAACAGTGCTTCGCAGAGTGCGAGAACAGTTCATTCTGTAAATGTTGTACGGGCTGTGGAATTGAACACTGCTTTCCTTGGATCTCAATTGCAAGAAAGTAGTTCTGCACCTATGGCAAATCTATATAGTGCACCACGTAGCAAGCGCCGACGAGCGCGTAAAACAGTGCAACGGAAAAGGGTTCGGGACAAGCAAAATGACTATGAACAGTGCATTCCTGTAGTGAAATTAGTGCCTTCTGCAACTGCTCCTTGTAATAGTGCCCAGTACTGTGTAGCTAGTGACAGTAGACATCAAGTAGCTACTCAAAAGTGTAGTGCAGTAGTTAATAAATCTGGAGTAGCTTCGCAGGCTTGCGCGGACGCCGATCCGGCGGTAGTGTCATCTAGTGACAGTGTTGTTAATCCGCTGCGTGCCGAGTCTGCGCCGCTCACTTCACTACGCGGCCCGCGCAAGGGCAGTAAACAAACCGTAGCAGACGTTGCCCACATTCGCGCCCCTGTCGAGCGCCGCAAGCAAAAACTGTTTGTGACTCTCTCCATAGAAAATAAGACTGTGCAATTTCAGCTTGATACTGGTTCCGCTGTTACATTAATTAATAAAGATACTTATGAACTTCTGGGTTCGCCAAAATTGTCGCCGTCACAGCAAGTGTTAACAGCTTATACAGGTGAAAATATTCCCGTGCTAGGAACGTGTAGCCTGCCCGCCTCTTTTCAAGGTGTAACAAAAACAGTTGCTTTTGTAGTTCTTCAGGTCAAATCTACACAGAATATTTTTGGACTCGATGCATTTGATTTGTTTGGGTTATCAATTCAAAGAGATGTGCTTCACATTTCGTCAGTAGTGCCTCAGGACAAAATAAATGCATTATGTGAGAAATATAGTGACTTGTTTTCGCCGGAACTAGGTTGTGCAAAAGACTTCGTGGCACATGTAACTTTAAAAGAATCTGCAGTTCCAAAATTTCGTAAAGCTAGACCAGTGCCTATCGCCTTGCGTGATACAGTTGCCGAAGAACTTAAACGTTGGCAGGATAGTGGGGTGATTTCTCCTGTTTCTGCGAGTCAGTGGGCCTCGCCTATGGTAGTTATACCCAAGCCGTCAGGAAAACTTCGTCTCTGTGCGGACTTCAAATCAACTGTCAACAGTCAAACAATTGTCGACACTTATCCCCTGCCCAGACCTAAGGAACTGATGGACAAATTAGGACAGTCTCGCTTCTTTTCCAAGATTGATTTAGCAGAGGCATACTTACAGATTCCACTTGATGACGAGTCAAAAAAGTTTTTCGTCATTAATACTCACATGGGCCTTTTTCAATTTCAACGCCTACCCTATGGCAGTTCTTCCGCTCCCGCTATTTTTCAGCGTTTTTTGGAACAGCTGACAGTTTCTGTACCGTGTTGTTCGAACTATTTAGATGATATTGTGGTATCCGGACGTACAGTTGAAGTACATTTAGCAAACCTGGAGTGCCTTTTCAAAGTTTTGACTGCAGCAGGTCTACGTTGTAATAAAGCAAAGTGTTCGTTTTTTCAAACTGAAATAGAGTACCTAGGCCATGTGATTAATGCCCAAGGAATCCATCCTTTACAGTCACATCTTCGAGCAATCAAAGACTTGCCTCCTCCTAAGAATGTGCATGAATTGCAAGCAGTAATGGGAAAGCTTAACTATTATTTCAGATTTATTCCCAATGCCTCTCAGATTGCAGCTCCACTGCATCACTTACGTAGGAAGAATGTTCCTTTTGTATGGTCTAAAGATTGTCAGGTTGCCTTTGACAAACTAAAGTCTGCACTACTCAGTGATGCATGTTTGATTCCCTTTGACCCACAGAAGCCTGTAGTGTTAGCAGTTGACGCCTCGTCGTACGGTCTGGGTGCCGTTCTCTCACATCGCATTGGATCTCACGATCGTCCTATTGCCTTTGCATCCAAGCTACTGACGCCGACGCAACAGAATTACAGTCAGATAGAAAAGGAGGCCTTAGCAATCATTTACGGCGTCACAAAGTTTCATCATTATCTGTATGGCAGAAAATTCTATTTGTTGACAGACCACAAGCCTCTCACGTCGTTGTTCTCACCCACAAAGCCAATTCCGCCACGAACGGCACAAAAGCTTCAGAGATGGTCCTTGATATTGTCTAATTATCAGTATGAGATTTTGTACCGACCTACCACTAAACATGCTAACGCGGACACACTTTCCCGACTTCCGCTTGGCCCGGATGTATCATTTGATTCTTCAGAAATGGCATGTTGTCAGATAGACTCCAGAGATGCTTCCGCTGTCGCAGACTTTCCTTTGAACTCTCGTCGGGTTGCACAGGAAACAGCTGCGGATGCAGACCTAAGTGTGGTAGCACGTTTTGTTCGCTCAGGGTGGCCTGCCAGAGCCAAAGACATTGATCGGCCTCTGGTTCGACGTTATTTTGCACAACGTCATGCATTATCTTTAAGTCAGGGTGTACTGTTGTTGCATACCGACAACGACCAAGCAAGAGTGATTGTTCCTCGTTCCCTGCAACGAGAAGTGTTACGCCTCCTGCATCAAGGACATTGGGGTATTGTTAGGAAAAAGCAATTGGCCAGACGTCATTGTACCTGGGTTGGTATGGACGCTCAGATAGAGAGCATGACATCACAGTGTACAGTTTGTGCGGAGCATCAGGCGGCTCCTCCGCAACGTTTCTCAGATTGGCCACGCCCCAAGGGACCATGGCAACGTTTACATATTGACTTTGCCGGACCTTTCTGGAATACGCGCTGGTTAATTGTTGTAGACGTTTTCAGCAAGTTTCCTTTTGTGATTGCCATGAACTCAACGACAGCTTCTAGTACAATCAGTGCCTTAACATCAGTGTTTTGCATCGAAGGTTTGCCTGAAACTATCGTCAGTGACAATGGACCTCAGTTTGTTAGTGCGGAATTTCAACAGTTTTGTCGTGTGAATGGCATTCAGCATATCACCACCGCACCTTTTCACCCTCAGTCCAATGGTGAAGCGGAACGTTTCGTTCGAACATTCAAGTCTCACATGGAAAAGATGAAAGGTCAGCACTCCAGGCAGCAAGCTCTTCAAATTTTCCTGTCTACGTATCAGTGAATGCCACGTGACGGCCCGTCTCCTGCCGAGCTGCTACACGGCCGCCGTCACCGCACTCTCCTTCACCTGCTGCAGCCTCCCACGCACCGAGTCGGTTCGTATGGCGCTACGCGTTTTCAGGTTTCTACGCCGGTGCTGTACAGGGTGTTTGCTGGAAACAAGAAGACATGGTTGCCGGGCACCATTCAACGCGTGCTTGGTCGCAATATGTATGTTGTACGTTCTTCCACAGGGTCGGAGCTGCGGCGCCACGCAAACCAATTGCGCCTGCATAGGCCTCGCGATCCTGTCTCCGGTTTCTTGATTCCAGACCCAGTTCACCGCCAGGGAGCACAGCCACATCGTTCGTCCCCGGACTACGAGATCCCTATGGACGTCGACGTACCGCCGACGCAGTCGTCGCCGCCGCTGTCGCCGCCGCAGATGACAGCGTCACCGAGAGGGACTCCGGGACCGTGCGGGCCCCCCCAGCTTGGGCCACGCACCTCAGAAGATGACGACCTGCTCCCTCTGGGCGGGGGCGGGCGCCCTTCCCCAGGTTTCGGCGGGTTCCCTGGAGGATCTCAAGGCAGATGCCGGGGCGCGGACGGCGTCTCGATCCCAGCCTCAGCTACGACGCCCATCCCACCAGTAACGCCCCCGCCCAGGCCCTCCTCCCAGTGCCGTCGCCGTGGCCCTCAGCCCTACGCCACGACGGCGCGGCGGTTTGGGGGGGAGGGGTGTGGTGTCGCACAAGTACAAAGTGCGCGCCACCTGCTTTCGCCGCGCGCCGCCATGCACGCACGGCGCGGCGTTCTCACGACGACAGCCACGAGCGCCCTCTGCGACAACGCCGCTCGTGGCCACCACTGAAGGACATCGCTCACTTCGGACTGAGATAGCAACGAGTTAGGACCCTCGTAATCAGATAGGCACCAGTGAAGACTTTGCTATTGTACAGGCACTAGGCAGGCCTCTAACAACTATGTATCAACATTCTGCAGTACTATGTAAAAGTTAAGTATTGTTACATTCTGTGCAATATATCTCTTTCTAATTTACTCGAGTGTTTATAGTTTCTGGCTGCTCCCCTCCGTACCTGCACCAGTGTGTCGGTCTCGTTCCACTCGGCCACCGACACCTACGACGAGGCTGGGACACAAAAGCGGCGACGAAGTTGGGACACAAAAGTGGCGACGAGGATGGGATACAAAAGCGGCGACGAAGTTGGGACACAAAAATTTTGTGTAGTAAATCTTCCTTTGCATGCCTTTCGTGAATGTGTTAAATCATAGGGGGAACCTGAGCATACTCCTTGCTTCCATATCCTTGCGAGTGACAAGATTAATACCTTTTTTTTTTTTTTTTAACTTGCTAGAGGCCTATTCAGATGATGGAAACAAAAGTTGCATTTAAATTATCTTTCATATTAAAATTTACATTTAAATTAACATGATTTAATATTCATTTTAAAGTATTTGTGAATAAATAATGATTTTATCCCACACGCATGTCCAAGCAATTTCTAAACGTTCATATGACCCTATTCTGCACTAGTAATCCCATTCTTAAAGTCCTTGCTGTGGCCTGCAATGGTGCGCTGCAGCATAAATATCAGAGTAACGTATCCGTTCCATTTGAGTACGTATATTGGATCCGATTAATTAGTTCAGATGCGTTTGTGATGTTATCCGTTGCGCGAGTCAATCTTATGACTCTTAAATTTCATTAGTGTTGTCGGGCGTGCGTATATCGCACGTGGCGAGAACCCATATGAGCACTCAAACTGGATAAAGCCTGCGTAGACAAGCCATTCCACATAAAAAAGTGTGGTAGTCGTATTGCATTGAAATAGCTTGCTGTAGGTGCCTTCAGCGCACAAGCTACCGGGCAAATAGGCAGACAGAATGGTAAATACACAGTCCAGACACGAGGTTATATAAAAATAAAAACGACGATGGGTACGTTACAAGTTCTCGCTAAGACGTCGCGAACGTATACTAGCGTGGTTTAAAAAGTTGTCGTCATCACAACGAGAGGTCAGCGCTATCGCAACGAGTTGTTCACGTGATATCCATTGGACTGTTGCCTGTAAGCACGTGCCACGTTAGTGCTCTAGGAAGACAGCCGTGGCGGTGACGTGGCTCTGTTGTTCCCTTATAGTGATTTCCTAGTATGTAAAAGAATCGAGGAGTCGTTAAGAAATTTAAAAATAAAGGTATGAAACATTTCCAGAATGCACTGGGAGACTCTACTGCTTCATATTCAACTATTGCCAAGTGAACAACTGAAAATAAGTTTGGAGGGGAGAGCCTATATGTTGTCGGCTAAGATATGTCACTACTCCAGAAATGATGGCAAAAATGCACAATATTGTCACTTATTGAAAGTGCGTGAATTGCTCGCGCTTCCCACATATAACCTGAAAGTGTATATCACATTTCAACTGAAGAATTATAAATGAAAAAAAAATCGTATGCAAGATGGGTGCCGCGAATCGTGAAGCTGGATCAAAAACGCTTGAGAATGGACATATCGGAACAATGTTTAGCCCGTTCTATGAGAAACGAACAAGATTTTTTGCGCCGGTTTGTGACCACAGATGAGCTCTGGGTGTACTACTACAGCGCAGAGACAAAACAAAGGTCAAAGCAGAGAATACATGCTAATTCTCCATCCCGAAAAAATGAAAGACAATTCTTTCGGCAGTAAAGGTGATGCACAGTGATCTCAAATATTATCACTGGATACACAACTGTAGAGGTTACCATATGTGAAAATCGTGACGTTCTATAATAGTTATGTTGGCAACTCCGTACGTATAGGTCGTGTCGTTCTTATGACCCTTGTGTCCTCTGAAAATAATTTATGAACGACTGATTACTTCGTGTCGCTTGGGGGTTTAGAAAAGTCAACGGAAAGGATGTAGAGTTCAGATCCATATGAGAGTTTTATTTTTATTCAGACCTAGTGTTGCTATCTTATTTCGTTTAATTAATTAATAGCACTGCTATAGACGGTATTTCTCGTGTTCTGTTTTATATTTGCCTCTTGTCTGTGTTGTTTTCCGTTTGAGCTCACAGACTAGATATGTACGCTGTGTGTAAAATCATGCTTATATCATACGCCTCGAATCTGTCGTTATTAATCTTTATTTATTTGTCTACAACAGCGTAATCTATTCATTAAATTCAATGCGGGAAAAACACTAGTTCTGAAGCAAAATATAACTTAAGTGTACGTTTTACACAAATCGTGTCTTTTTCTACTGTTTCGTGGCAGGTGTGTGTTTAATTACATGTCTCGAATATTTTGTAAATAGTGTTCAAATTTTCATAACAGGTGGTGCCCGTTGTGTAAGAGTTAGTTTCCACGAAATCAACTAATAGAACTATTAAATTTTTTGCATGAACACAAAACTGAAAATTAGGTATAGTGCGACAGCTATACATACACAAATATGGCGTCGAGCGTCACGACTTCATAATACACAGTACTAACTCCAGATTACCTTTCAGCTCACTGGTGATGCATCAGTCTTCCGGAATGCGAAGGAGATTTGTAGATTATCTCTCCAATGGGCAAACAATTACTGGAGATATTGTGCTTATCTCCTGGACAAATTACTACAAAAGATAGGCGAGAAAAGGTCAGGTTTAGCAAGGAAGAAAGTCATATTCCATCAAGACAATGCGCGCCGCACACGTGTGCCGTCGCCATGGCAAAATTACCCGAACTGAGGTAGCAATCGTTGCCACACGCGCCTTATACACCTGATAAGGCTCCTTCAGACTTCCATCTCTTCCCGAAACTGAGAAATTTTCTTGGGGACGAAGATTCACTTCAAACGAAGAATTATAACCGGAGTAGACAACTATTTTTAGGTGTGGAGGAATCTCATTTTCGAGATGGGATCCAGACACTAGGACATCAGTGGGCCAAGTGCATTAAGCTAAAAGGGGACTATTTTGAATAAGTTTCAGTGATGTAAGCACTTTTTTTCAGTTTCGTTCAGATAATTGTTACGGTCGTGACAAACTCATTTTTATATAATTACGTAGGCTTCCGCGGCCAGAGTCAGATGACATAAAAGTTTTCTGGGTGTTGTACCGCGTCATGATGTAAGAAGGCTATTACTTAAATAATCGACGTTTCGGCCAACGTTACAGTGGCCTTCATTTGGGTATACTGTATGACGCAATACAACACGCAGAAAACTTTTATGTCATTAATTTTTATATTTTTTAACAAAAAAATGTTCAAATGTTTGTAAATCTATCGGACTAAATTGCGTGGTCATTAGTCCGTGGCTTACAAACAACTTAAACTAAGGTAAACTAGCCTAAGGACAAACACACACACACACACACACACACACACACCCATGCCCCAGGGAGAACACGAACCTTCGACGGCGAGCAACCGCGCACTCCGCAGCGAGGCGCCTTAGACCGCTCGGCTACTCCACCGCGGCTATGTTTGAACTTGTTGTGTTGAATAGGAAGTAGTTCTTCACAACAAAATTTATTAATTCGAACAAAAGTTACATACAACTTTGGGTTCGTTTAGCCAGTGATAGAAAAACAGACTTTTAACTTGTAAAAATAAAGAACAAAAGTACCAATGCTGCACTCCGGTAGGTGACTGCAAGGTTTGCGTTACTCACTCGCGATCGAATACCAAGTCCAATGTTAGGCCAAGACCCATCTTCCGCTAGATAGTAGCACAATTCAAGACGACACCTGTTAAGCCCGGAGGCGTAACAAGCCTTGAGGAGACAGTTTGGCGAAGTGCGAGGCGAATGAACCCGGCAGAAACAGCGAAAGAGAGCTTGCCGTGTAATTCTGGCGAGGCTGCCTTATGTGTGCCTCGAAAACCAAAGCAGAAGGCAGCAGAAGGTGGCGGATTTTGCTTTTGCTTCCAAAGCGAACTGAAACAGTCCAGATTATTCTTCTGTGTCTGTTTAGAAATTGTCGTGATTGTACACACTGGTATGGTTTGTGCGGGTTGGTTTACTGGCGATGCCTGGTCTCTCGCCGCCTCCAATTGAGTTGCCAGCCTGACACGGCTGTCGTGAGGTATGCCGGTCGGTAGTCGGTAGGCGACTTCATGTACTTCAAAATGTTTGTTAAGCTTATGGGACTTAACTACGGGGTCATCAGTCCCTAAACTTACAAACTACTTATGAACTACCTTATACTAAAGACGGCACAAATATCCATGCCCGAGGGGGGATTCGAACCCCCGACCATAGTGGCCGTGCAGACCGTGACTGGAGCGCCTCAGTCTCCTCGGCCACCGCGGCCGGCCTTCACGTACTTCGTGTGTCTAACAAGGATGCCACATGGGTATCGGTTTTTTAGACTCTCTCTCTCTCTCTCTCTCTCTCTCTCTCTCTCTCTCTCCTTCCCTCTCTCTCTCTCTCTCTCTCTCATATGAATGTTATAGAGGAAAAATTCCTAACAGGAGAAATATATGTAAAAAAATAGAGGGTAAACAAATACACACACACAGACGCAAGACGCAGTACACCTAGGCAGACATACTGTACTGTGGCTTTTTCTGCAGTATGTCTGCCTAGGTGTACTTGCGTCTGTGTAAATGTGTGGGTTTGCGTGTATTTGTTTATCCTCCCTTTTTTTCCCCAAGGTAATTCTTTCCTGTCCCAGGATTGTAATGACTCCTTACCCACTCCTTTAAACTCTTATCATTTCCTTTTCCCTCTCCTTCCCTTCTGCCTGACGAAGCAGCTAGGCTGCGAATTGTGTGTGTGTGTGTGTGTGTGTGTGTGTGTGTGTGTGTGTGTGTGTGTGTGTGTGTGGTTTTCTTGTTACTATCACTGCCTGTGCTCCTTCGCCTGGTAAGTAGACTTCATATATAACAATCAGCCCAAGCCATTCGACCCATCTCTAAAAATTTTTCGAGAAAATTGACTTTGAAGTTTTGGAAGTAAACGTAGGTCCAATAATTAAAACAGCTGCAGCAGCCGTCGGTGTAACTCAGGTGGTAGCGTTATAGCATTAAGATCACAGCGTCTGGGGTCAAATCATGCCGCGACGAACTTTTTTTCAATTATGTTCGAATACTTACATAATTTTAATATCTAATTGTAATTTTTACGAAAAATGCACGTAGTTTTGTTTATTCGTAATGTTCTATATTTTATAAAATAATTGATAGTAACGATGGTTTCAATTTAAAAAAAAAACGTATAATACATTTTTTACAGTATTGATTTCACTATTAGTTGACGACGGTAGTCTCTGATTGTTTTGTTTGTGAAGAGCTACGACGCCGTTATTGGAAAGTTATCTCCACAGTTACTAATGGCTTTCCAATCAGCTAACTTACTGAACCGTCGTTTTAGGTGTGCAGGTGTTCAGCTCGTGTACATACACATAAAAACTGATACAACACGTGCAATTAGAAGTACCAAAATGTTTTATGTTACTGAATTTTAAAAGAAAAAAAAAGAAATCTGTTACAGGGGGATTTGAACCACGGACGCTTTGGTTGCGAGGCGGCAACACTACCACCAGATGCTGCAATTGGTTTAATTAATCGTACTTATGTGTACTTGCAAAACTTCAAAGTCGAGTTTCTCAGAAATTTTTGAGAGTTGCGTCGAATGGCTTTGGATAATTGTTATTTCACTTCTGAAGTACACGTGCCCACGTGGTCTTCTAAGAAGTTCTTGAATACTATCAGACAAAAAAAAAGTTTTTTACTGCGCTTCAAAATAGTCGCCACCCGCTACAGCACACTTCTGACACGTTTGTCAGCTCCTGGAAACTATCAGCAAAGGTCTCCTTTAGAATCGATCGCAGAAGGGCTGTCACACGATGTTTGACGGCATTCACGCTGACAAAACGTTCACCTTTCAGGGCCGCCTTCAAGCGGGGAAACATGAAGCCCGCAGCAGTCAGATCAGGGGAGTGCGGAGGGTGTTGACGTACGATTACCATCTTTTGCGAGCGCGCGAAATGGCTGCATGGTCTAAGTCCTTCCCCGGCGGAGATTCGTGTCCTCCCACAGGCATCACTTTGTATGGTGCACTGAGTGTAAGTTACTGTAAGTACGAGGCGTGTTTTTTGAGTAAGCACCGTTTTGAAATTAATAAAAGACGTGCTAAGATATCTAAATAATTTTATGCGCACTGTTGTCTACGCACTGACGCCATTACAGTCTCATTATTCCTTGTTTACGTCGTGTACTGAGGGTTTAAGATGCCTCCGATAATCGTGAGTCCCGCCGACTGTGAAGTACGGGCTGTTATAAGATTTCTTAGTGCTAAAGGCCTAAACGCGATCGATATTCATCGTGAGATCTGTACAGTTTACGGACAAAAGATTACGAGTGATGAAATGGTAAGGATGTGGGTGAGAACATTTAAAGATGTGCACGATGAACAACGGAGTGGGCGTCCTTCGGTCGTTAATGAAAGTTTGATGCAGGAAGTGGACAATAAGGTGAGAAAAACGAGATGCTTTACGGTTTCCTCCTTGCGGGTTGACCTTCCTAATGTTTCTCGTAGTGTTTTGTATGGCATTGTGACCGAGCAAGACGATGAAGTCAAAACAGTTGTGATGCTGAGCTTATTAAGTCAGACTTCTATGAGGAGGGTATTCAAAAACGGAAACAACGTTATGACAAGTGCCTCAATATTGACGGAAATTATGTAGAAAAGTAGATTAAGGTACAGGCTTTCATGTAAAAATAAAATTATTGAGATAGTTTAGTACGTCTTTTTGGCCCACTTTAGGTTACGGTAGTAACACTAAATGTGGGCCTTTGCGATCGTCTTTTGACAGCTCGAAATTTAAATGAAAATAACGGCTTCACCATTCACCTGACACTAACATTGAATAACCGAATTTGTAGAGGAGAAAATTCTCTACAACTTTGCTCTCTTATGTGTTTTTCATATCTCGTATCGTATCAGAGATATTTGCAAAAATAACGGCGATTTTGGGATGTCTGTCTGTCTGTCTGTCCGTAACGTGTTCCCTGTTTATAAGACGAACCGTTCAACCTATCGGCAGCAAATTTTACAGACATAATTGTTGGCTACCAGAGACCAGAACCTCGCTGTTTGAAATATTTCGGACACGAAATACGTTAGTAATAAAAAAACGTTTGTAATGTAATTGTAATTGCAAATAAACCCTTCATCTGACGCGAAAATTGAATAAACGAATTTGTGGAGGAGAAAATTCTCTACAACTTTGTTCCCTTATGTTTTTCATATCTCGTATCGTTTGAGAGATATTTGCAAAAATAACGGCGATTTGACACCGACTATTGATTTTACGAAAACCAGCCGTTCGGAGATGTCACGTGATATTCCTCGCCTAGAACTCTTTGTGGCATACGCCATCTTGTGTTGCGTATTTGATGATTTTCTTATTGTAGCTTACACGTCGTCATTTCAAAGTAATAGCACACTGAAGAATTAACAAAAACACATCGTTCTTCGTGATAATCTAGTGTCTGCAAATGCAATATTAGCATCAGTTAACAATGGCCATAAATAGTAAGAGATTAAAGAACATAACACCTAACTGTTAGCTACAGCGTAGTGGGCAATGTGTTGGACTGTGAGGCTAAAGGTAAGTGGTAATTAATTTTTTATTATTTAGATTATTATTTTGGCCCAAAATGTTTGCAAAAACTTAAAAAACTAAAAATCTAAAGTGGGCCGTAACAAACGTCAGTGCGATTTTTTTAATTTCAAAACGGTACTCATAGTTTGTAAGTCTAGGAACTGATGCACACAGCAGTTTGGGCGAAGAGCTTTACAAACATTTGAAATTTGCGCAGGTGTACAATGGCATTTTCATGGAGCAGCGTCGAAAAATGTTCAAATATTTGTTAAGCTTATGGCAGTCAACTGCGGGGTCATCAATCCCTAAACTTACAAACCACTTATGAACTAACTTATACTGAAGACGATACAAATATCCATGCCCGAGGGGGGATTCGAAACCCCGACGGGGAACGATGTCGCGCATCGGAGGATGGAACCTCAATGGGCTCGGCCACTCCGCCGCGGCGAGTAGCGTCCATTTTCCACTTGTGTGCAACTCTGTCACCATATACTCCGTTGGAGTCTTCCCAAGTTTGTAGCAGAATTTCATGATTAGACGTTGCTCCATTGCGCTCTGACCCTTGCTCTGTCGCGCTTTACTTGTGCCGTTTTTCTGAGAGCGCTGTAAAGTGGTGAGCCGCGGTGGAGTAGTCGAGCGCTCTAAGGCGCCTCGCTACAGAGCGCGCGGTTGCTCGCCGTAGGAGGTTCGACTCCTCCCTGGAGCATGGGCGTGTGTGTTTGTCCGTAGGTTAGTTTACCTAGGTTTAAGTAGTTTGTAAGCTACGGACTGATGGCCACGCAGTTTGGTCCGATAGATTTACAAACATTTGAACATTTTTCTAAACTGTTGACGTTTTCTTCTGTTCGTTGCTCCGAATGACGCACGCGCGGTATAACTTAGCTTATTTACAGGGTGTCCAGAGAAGGACTCTTTGATACCAAAATTAAATATCTAGAGAACAAAGATCGATAGACGAATGCAGTGAACGGTATGTTTATTGTGAAACCTGTAAGAAGTTTATACAGCAGTAGGACTCTAATTCTAACCTGTGGTACTCTAGCACCGAAAACCGCGTAGTTCAATGGAGTACATAGTTTTAATCTCTTCCTTCGGTACGCTAACCTCCTTTCACGTTTCAATAGCGGAACTGATCGCTCTGGGCTTCGGATCACTATTTATACTAGGCATTACGTATGGCGATTACAGCGCCATCTGTTAGTAGCTTTTGTAACTATTATTTCAAACTGCTGTATAAACTTCTTACAGATTTCACAATAAACATACCGTTTACTGCATTCCTCTATCGATCTTTGTTTTCGAGATATTTAATTTTGAAATCAGGGAGCCCTTTTCTGGACACCCTGTACAATGTAATACGGCTCCTGAACTGAACTTGGTACACGTGCAGCAGATAAAATAAATTACATCTGTCAACTAATTCCTGCACAGAAAAACAAAGTAAATGAACAATAAGAATATAAATCGTTATTTTTACGGTGAAAATAACGGTACATTCACTTTTAATACACTCTTCGGTAGTATAACGTACGCAATGGAAAAAACTGTGGTGTTACTACCCAAGAACTGGAGTGAACATTTGCTATTAATTCATTATTCTAAAAATCGTAGAAAATTTATAACTGTTGTTATGCGATCTAGTAACATGATTTGGGCGTCTAGCTGATATTTTTTTGTTTATATTCTACGGTGATGTATACGAAATTAACATGAGTTAGGAATTTTAGTGTACTATCTACTAACTAAAAAGAGGTGGTCCCTACTGGGAGGATCGATGTTTTGCAACCATATATCATACGCTGGCTAGCTTTGTGTCACTCATCCTGGTGAGTACTGATTTATGAGTAAACTCCGAAAAAACATCGGTAATTTTCCATAAATCTCTGGAAACTTGAAACAGAGGAGACATTCAGACAGCTGGCGATGTCCTTATTAATGAGTAGTCACCGAAAAACAGTTTAGGAGTTTCACTTACTATTCTAGAGCTCTAATTTGTAATAATTTCCTTGTTACTTGCTATAGCGTAGTCGATAGCGTATCGGCTTCTTTGAAATTTTTTTTCTAAATGACTTTGATCACAGATTTTATTAACTTACTTGGTTTGAATGTTTCTCTTTTAATTTATAATAATAATTATAATTATAATAATACATTGAAAAAATTAAATCGAAGTTAATAGATACAAGTAATTACACACACAAGGATTCCTCCTGTCCTTAACATCGTCCACACCATCACACACTGCCCTTACACTCTCTCCTACCGCTGTTGCTGTTATCTCGATAGCTGTTTCTAACATGCGTTTGTTTTCTCGACGAAATTGAACAAACTTATTTATTACAATTTCTCCGTCTGAACGTAATTTGTGATTGCGTATTTTTACGAGATGCCTACCTCTTTCAGCAGTCGCAAAGAATACTCAGCCCTACTATGACAACAACATGACTGTTCATCGCCCAGACACGCACGTCGTTAGTGTATTGTCGAGTACTGTCCAACTCATTCGGGCCCCATCTGACCATAAACAAAACTTAGTACCGCGTTCTGTCGTCAGAGATTGTATAATTAACGGGTAATCGCGGTCTCTTTACATTTCCAGTCGTATGCAATCCTTGCTGTGTATCGATGCTCAAGTCTCTGAAAACCCACGCGCATGCATTCACACATACACCAAGTTACCGTTCAGATTTGACACTATTCCCGAACTTTCCAGACACACCAAATACACACACCTGGCCATAGAAATTGCTACACTACGAAGATGACATGCTACAGACGGGAATTTTAACCGACAGGAAGAAGATGCTGTGACATACGAATGATTAGCTATTCAGAGCATTAACACAAGGTTGGCGCCGGTGATGACACCTACAACGCACTGACATGAGGAATGTTTCCAACTAATATCTCAAACACAAACAGCAGTTGACTGGCGTTGCCTGATGTAAGGAGGAGAAATGTGTACCATCATGTTTCCGACTTTGATAAAGGTCGGATTGTAGCCTATCGCGATTGCGGTTTACCTATACAGAACTACGCCTTTACATATACAAAAATGAATTACTATTCGTTAGTCTCGCTTTAACTGGCGAACGACTGAACCTATTTGGCTCATTTCAGTCTTGAAATATTCGTACAAGTTCAGAGAAGGTTTAAACAAGGTATAACAATTTCCTGATCAAAACGACGTCAATAAATCGTCTTTAATATCCCAGTTATTTGAGTACTGTGAATGTTAATCTCACGTATTCATTAGATATTGTATTTAGTATTTTGTTCATTGCAACAACTTATTTTTAAAATAGCTGCAACCAGTTGTTCTTTTTTCTGCACACATAAGTTGGTTGCTATTCTATTGGGAGAAGAAGGGCAGTAGGCCAAAGTGCCAAAAAACCAGTATCTAAAAGATATTAAAGGAAAAAAGTTGTTGCAACTGGTTACTGCTATTACTGGAGTTTTCACGCAGTGAAAAGCAATGTGGCTTAATTAACCATGACTCGTCAGCGTCGCAAACTCCATAGGTAAGCAAGGTGCAAAACGGCACCACAGCAGGTGCTGCCTCTAGTGGCCATTTTGTAAACGACGAGGCCATTCTGACCAACTAGTACGTAACGGCGACAGTAGATGGCACGAGGTACCAGTGAGTTGTAGAGCCCTGTATTGGGAGAGTACCGCCAACCGGGCGAGCGCCGCCATTATAGGCCTAACTCGCAATAGCAGCGCTATGCACGGCGCTGTTAAATTACCATTTATGATGAAGGAACCGGTCTGTACATCCACGTGCTATGACAATACATTAAGTAAACAATGAACTTAAGTTTTTAATCGTTTCATCACATCTACAGCGAATATTAAGGAAAAATTGGTAATCTGAGCTCAAGACCTTTATTTTTGAGCAAACTAGTTGTAAAATTGTTTCGTGCTAAAATTTAAACCCTGTACCAAATGCACTGTTTTCGCAATAAGTGATGTTCCTGCTTTCAAATTAGCTGACGTTTTTATATCTAGTATATTGGTTTTTATCAAAGTAGATGTAATTAATACATGTTGTTTTCCATTAATCTAGCGCCTAATGTTGATAGGTGTTGTGTGCAAACCTACATGTGACATTATCACATAACATTAACTGAGCTAACATTTTGGGAAGGTTTACGTTTTTACACATTGTTATCGCACTGCTGGGTACTTCAGTACTGTAAAATAAACTTTATCTTAAAATTCGAGTTTTGGAGATCTATTTAATGGGCGGTTTAATTTACCGCCCAAACTTGCGTAATACGCAGGCTAAGTATAAATACGAAATTCGTCAAATACGGCACATTATGTTAGATTTCCATGTATTTGTATCTTTTAAAAATATCTTTTCTCTTACATGTGTTGTCCGTCCAACATTGCTCGCGAGAAACTTGAACATATAAACCTAAAAGTTTACTCGATATTTCAATACAAATTCACTTACTTCGCAAACTTTTGCATTCTCGTATGGAAATGCATTTTTATTCCAATGCGGTGTACCCACAATTCGCGTCTTTTCGCATCTCTTTCGCCCTTGGAATGCGTAAAACTTGCTACCTCGGACTGTCTTAGTATAACAATTCACTGCCAACAATGCGGCATTTTTCACCATATAAAAACAGAATATGCTATTTTAAGCTCTTAATTTAATACATAATGAGTCTACACATTTCCAACACCTCTAAATGCTAAAATAACAGCTAGTTAAGTGAAATATGCCATTTACGCTGATGGATTGCTTAGGCCTAAAATGGCGGACGTGCCCCACCCGCGCTCAGCTGACCAATAGCAGCCGGCGGTTGTCGGCAAGCCACACATAAAAGGTTGGCGCTACTCTCCCAATACAGGGCTCTAGTGAGTTGAGGTTCCTGGCGTCAGTTTCCGTTTTTAACAAAATCAGGGTGGATTATGATTGTGATACAAAAAACCGAGAACAAATAAAACTATCAAAATGACGTTCATCAACTATTTGAAAATCCATGCTCCCTGTGAAGCCATTTCAGAAGAATAAATTTTCGTCTTTAGCAACGGAGGTCACGGTAAATCGTAGTAACGCACCAACCATGGTCCACTATTATGTGACTGATCTATTATTTCACGATATCTTTCTCCTTTTTTCCGCAAACCATGGATATGAAGGCAGATAAATTTCATTTACAGCCAAAGTGAACTTTATTAAAAGAATTTATTGTATTGCATATTATGGATTATATATTTTTACCATATATCCACACAAACTATTCCTAAAGATCTATATACAATTTTAGTACTGAATAATAATTTGTACCTGAATTTAAGTGATCAGGATTATTTTTTCGTGTGATATTCGTGTTTCGCTTTCCAATGTGGAGGTTGTACTACATACTTTAACTCACAAAATGGAAAAAAAAGTGTTGTATCACCTTGGTTCCAATGTCTCCTGAACGCTGACGTTTAATGTAAATATTGTGTCAAGAACACAGTTCCTTAGACTGTCCACAGATGTCACTGAACACCCAGAAATATGAAACAAGCACGCATCAGCATTGCCAATGTGACAGACTGCGTAAAATGGCCGATCGGTTCCACTCATAACACCAGAAAGAAAGCGCTGCTTGTGATGACATGATTGAGAGTTCAGTTGCCCGGTTTGATAGTTACTTTCTGCCAGGAGGGACTCACATCAAGGAAAGTTTCAAGTGAACAAAAGCGATGTTGTTCGGACTTTACGTCGTACGGAGATCAGGAACTGTTGATGAGCTTCCACCCTAGATTAGATTAGATTACATTAGTTGTTCGTTCAATAGATTCTTGTTGAGGAGATCCTCGTGGATGTGGAATATGTCAGTATATATATTAAAAGCTGATAATACTTTTTTCTTACACGCTGATAATACAACAATACTAAAACAGGTACATACATTTTTACAAGGTGATAATGTAATAATTCTAATAGTATGCGTACAGATACATAAATCATTTCTATTTAAAAATTCGTCAATGGAGTGGAAGGATAATATTCATAGAATATATGACTTCAACTGCGATTGGGCAAAGCTGAAAATGTGTACCCAGCCGGGATTCGAACCCGGGTCTCCTGCTTTCTAGGCAGTTGCGCTGACCCCTACACCACTGGGGACACAGTGATCACCGCACCTGCAAGGACTACCCATGCTCGCCTCCCGTCAGATACAAATTCCTAGCTTCGCCCTGCCCATAGTACTCAAACTCGTAGTTTAACTAATTCCCGTAAGAGTAAGGGCTTCAAACTTGCCCACCCCTCCCCACTAACGATAGGATCATTGCCCGTCACCGGCATATTATATATATACATGTGGCGTCTGTTCCGAAAGGACAGACGTCACTTGTGATCCTGCAGCTGTTATTATTAATATTCATAGAATATATGCAGGATCACAAGTGACGTCTGTCCTTTCGGAACAGACGCCACATGTATATATATAATATGCCGGTGACGGGCAATGATCCTATCGTTAGTGGGGAGGGGTGGGCAAGTTTGAAGCCCTTACTCTTACGGGAATTAGTTAAACTACGAGTTTGAGTACTATGGGCAGGGCGAAGCTGGGAATTTGTATCTGACGGGAGGCGAGCATGGGTAGTCCTTGCAGGTGCGGTGATCACTGTGTCCCCAGTGGTGTAGGGGTCAGCGCAACTGCCTAGAAAGCAGGAGACCCGGGTTCGAATCCCGGCTGGGTACACATTTTCAGCTTTGCCCAATCGCAGTTGAAGTCATATATTCTATGAATATTAATAATAACAGCTGCAGGATCACAAGTGACGTCTGTCCTTTCGGAACAGACGCCACATGTATATATATAATATGCCGGTGACGGGCAATGATCCTATCGTTAGTGGGGAGGGGTGGGCAAGTTTGAAGCCCTTACTCTTACGGGAATTAGTTAAACTACGAGTTTGAGTACTATGGGCAGGGCGAAGCTGGGAATTTGTATCTGACGGGAGGCGAGCATGGGTAGTCCTTGCAGGTGCGGTGATCACTGTGTCCCCAGTGGTGTAGGGGTCAGCGCAACTGCCTAGAAAGCAGGAGACCCGGGTTCGAATCCCGGCTGGGTACACATTTTCAGCTTTGCCCAATCGCAGTTGAAGTCATATATTCTATGAATATTAATAATAACAGCTGCAGGATCACAAGTGACGTCTGTCCTTTCGGAACAGACGCCATATGTATATATATAATATGCCGGTGACGGGCAATGATCCTATCGTTAGTGGGGAGGGGTGGGCAAGTTTGAAGCCCTTACTCTTACGGGAATTAGTTAAACTACGAGTTTGAGTACTATGGGCAGGGCGAAGCTGGGAATTTGTATCTGACGGGAGGCGAGCATGGGTAGTCCTTGCAGGTGCGGTGATCACTGTGTCCCCAGTGGTGTAGGGGTCAGCGCAACTGCCTAGAAAGCAGGAGACCCGGGTTCGAATCCCGGCTGGGTACACATTTTCAGCTTTGCCCAATCGCAGTTGAAGTCATATATTCTATGAATATTAATAATAACAGCTGCAGGATCACAAGTGACGTCTGTCCTTTCGGAACAGACGCCACATGTATATATATAATATGCCGGTGACGGGCAATGATCCTATCGTTAGTGGGGAGGGGTGGGCAAGTTTGAAGCCCTTACTCTTACGGGAATTAGTTAAACTACGAGTTTGAGTACTATGGGCAGGGCGAAGCTGGGAATTTGTATCTGACGGGAGGCGAGCATGGGTAGTCCTTGCAGGTGCGGTGATCACTGTGTCCCCAGTGGTGTAGGGGTCAGCGCAACTGCCTAGAAAGCAGGAGACCCGGGTTCGAATCCCGGCTGGGTACACATTTTCAGCTTTGCCCAATCGCAGTTGAAGTCATATATTCTATGAATATTAATAATAACAGCTGCAGGATCACAAGTGACGTCTGTCCTTTCGGAACAGACGCCACATGTATATATATAATATGCCGGTGACGGGCAATGATCCTATCGTTAGTGGGGAGGGGTGGGCAAGTTTGAAGCCCTTACTCTTACGGGAATTAGTTAAACTACGAGTTTGAGTACTATGGGCAGGGCGAAGCTGGGAATTTGTATCTGACGGGAGGCGAGCATGGGTAGTCCTTGCAGGTGCGGTGATCACTGTGTCCCCAGTGGTGTAGGGGTCAGCGCAACTGCCTAGAAAGCAGGAGACCCGGGTTCGAATCCCGGCTGGGTACACATTTTCAGCTTTGCCCAATCGCAGTTGAAGTCATATATTCTATGAATATTAATAATAACAGCTGCAGGATCACAAGTGACGTCTGTCCTTTCGGAACAGACGCCACATGTATATATATAATATGCCGGTGACGGGCAATGATCCTATCGTTAGTGGGGAGGGGTGGGCAAGTTTGAAGCCCTTACTCTTACGGGAATTAGTTAAACTACGAGTTTGAGTACTATGGGCAGGGCGAAGCTGGGAATTTGTATCTGACGGGAGGCGAGCATGGGTAGTCCTTGCAGGTGCGGTGATCACTGTGTCCCCAGTGGTGTAGGGGTCAGCGCAACTGCCTAGAAAGCAGGAGACCCGGGTTCGAATCCCGGCTGGGTACACATTTTCAGCTTTGCCCAATCGCAGTTGAAGTCATATATTCTATGAATATTAATAATAACAGCTGCAGGATCACAAGTGACGTCTGTCCTTTCGGAACAGACGCCATATGTATATATATAATATGCCGGTGACGGGCAATGATCCTATCGTTAGTGGGGAGGGGTGGGCAAGTTTGAAGCCCTTACTCTTACGGGAATTAGTTAAACTACGAGTTTGAGTACTATGGGCAGGGCGAAGCTGGGAATTTGTATCTGACGGGAGGCGAGCATGGGTAGTCCTTGCAGGTGCGGTGATCACTGTGTCCCCAGTGGTGTAGGGGTCAGCGCAACTGCCTAGAAAGCAGGAGACCCGGGTTCGAATCCCGGCTGGGTACACATTTTCAGCTTTGCCCAATCGCAGTTGAAGTCATATATTCTATGAATATTAATAATAACAGCTGCAGGATCACAAGTGACGTCTGTCCTTACGGAACAGACGCCACATGTATATATATAATATGCCGGTGACGGGCAATGATCCTATCGTTAGTGGGGAGGGGTGGGCAAGTTTGAAGCCCTTACTCTTACGGGAATTAGTTAAACTACGAGTTTGAGTACTATGGGCAGGGCGAAGCTGGGAATTTGTATCTGACGGGAGGCGAGCATGGGTAGTCCTTGCAGGTGCGGTGATCACTGTGTCCCCAGTGGTGTAGGGGTCAGCGCAACTGCCTAGAAAGCAGGAGACCCGGGTTCGAATCCCGGCTGGGTACACATTTTCAGCTTTGCCCAATCGCAGTTGAAGTCATATATTCTATGAATATTAATAATAACAGCTGCAGGATCACAAGTGACGTCTGTCCTTTCGGAACAGACGCCACATGTATATATATAATATGCCGGTGACGGGCAATGATCCTATCGTTAGTGGGGAGGGGTGGGCAAGTTTGAAGCCCTTACTCTTACGGGAATTAGTTAAACTACGAGTTTGAGTACTATGGGCAGGGCGAAGCTGGGAATTTGTATCTGACGGGAGGCGAGCATGGGTAGTCCTTGCAGGTGCGGTGATCACTGTGTCCCCAGTGGTGTAGGGGTCAGCGCAACTGCCTAGAAAGCAGGAGACCCGGGTTCGAATCCCGGCTGGGTACACATTTTCAGCTTTGCCCAATCGCAGTTGAAGTCATATATTCTATGAATATTAATAATAACAGCTGCAGGATCACAAGTGACGTCTGTCCTTTCGGAACAGACGCCACATGTATATATGAGTGGAAGGAGTTGGCCACCACAAAATCTTTTAGGCTTCTCTTAAACTAATATTTATTTGTAGCTAAATTTTTTATGGTTGTTGGTTAATCTTTATTTGTACCAAAATTTTTTATGGTTGTTGGTAAATTATTGAAAATATGTGTTCCTCAGTAGTGGACCCCTCTTTGAACTAAAGTAAATCCTTGTGTAGATCATTTTTGTTCCTATTATTGTAGGGATGAACTGAGCTGTTTGTTAGGAAAAGGCCATCTCAGCAACCCGGTGACCGCTACTTGCGAATTTCAGCTCCAAAGAACCCTAAGGGTAACGCCACCATGCTAAATAATGATTTTCGTGTACCACAGGACATCGTGTTTCGACTAAAACGAAAAGTAATAGCCCACGTAATATGCAACTTTCTCCTGATGTCCATGACGAGGTCGAGCCTACACACCTAGACACTATGCGCCGCGGTACACACAGACCCGAGAACATGGTGAATGTACTCGTCAGAAATGGTATAGCTCCTGCAAGAAATCGTGGCCGCTGCGAAGAAACGAATCCTCGAGTTGTACGCAGGATGAGTCCATTCCTTTGTTTCTGAGGGGCTGCCGGCTCGACGCTCTCACTGGGTTTTGTTATACTTACTGAAAACCCGGCGTTGCCTGGGTATTTATTTATTTATTCTTCCCATTTTTCAGGTATATATTCATTTTTATAAGGGTTGTATGTCTGTAAAATGTCTTGGGAATGCAATTAGTAGTAAAGAAGTAAGAGATTAAAACTTGGTGCTTGATGCTTTTTCCATAAACGTTACTGTTTATGTGTTCATATCTCATGAACTACGTGTCGTACTGAGATACAATTTAGAAGGTACACTCAACTGTATGCGTGTATACTGTCTGTAAAAATTTCCAGCGGCTACAATTTGTAGTGTAGAAATTATAAATTGTAACGTCATACCGAATGCCGTAGTTTTACTCCATAAACACCGGAAAAGTAGAAAGCGAGAAACTTTTTTTCCTTTCTTCATTTTGCTATGGTTGTCGGCGCGAGAAAGTTTAATAAAGGTTTGAAATTATGTTTTAAGTTTGTTGCAAGTCGATAAGTACTCTCATCCTTATATAGGGTATTTTTAAAGTCTAGCTATTCCTATTGTTCATGACGTCATATATTTTGAAGCATGTGTCGTATGTGATTCTTAACACTGCAGCAACTGTTACCTCACGATAAGTAATCTCGGTACCAAATTTTGTTGAAATCGGTCCAGTGGTTTAGTAGACAATGAGCAGCATTGTCGCTAAATGCAGCAGTTTTTCGCGCATCTCATAGTTTATGACATCATATCTAGTGAAACATCTATAGTAAGTGATTCTTACATTTACGGCGACCGTCCTCGTGGATTTAATCTTACGTGTACAAAATTACAAAAAGATTGGATCAAAACTGTACATTTGTATGCAACACGTACAAGTATACGGACACTCTGCTTTATGTATTAGACGTCACGACAGTAGCGTTCCAAGCGGCTGGCAATATACATTTCTGAATACAGTATCAGATGAGTGTGACTGGATTCATTTATATTGATTTTACCATACGTTTTACAACAGGGAAGGTGCGTAGTGCTGTAAAAGCCGGTAATAAGTAGAAATAATCCCCCCAATTGCCTTTATTAGGTTTACTAAAACTATTGGAAGGTATGAAGCCGTACATTGCATGAGTGTTTATTTAACATACTCCTGAAATATGCAGCTTTTAATGAAGAATTTCATTTTCTATTAAGACCAAAAGACGGCTAATTAACAATAGAAGACCAAAACTTTTGCAGAAAGACGTCGATTTTCTACTCAGAAATGTAAAGTTTGCTTTACTACAATTTCAAAAAAATCAGCAAGTGTCGAACATAATAATCGTTTATGGGTCTCAGTACCTACATTATTTAATTTACCAGACCAGCCACACGAAGCTGTAGCTGAAGGAAAATCCTGTCAAACGTGACAATAAAACAGTTTCCCAACAAAGTAGACACCAATCTAAAACGGTTGCTACATCTGAAGCACAAGCATCATGAACCTTGAAGACATTCTTTTTGAAGCAAAAGCAATTAGATTCAAAATTATATGTGTTGAAACTAAAGATAAGTGAAGTGTATAAATGCTCGAATCATAAGACTTCATACCAAATTGTTACACGTCAAAGAAAGTGTCTGTCATGTAAGAACAATCCATAACAGGAATTTATGATTCCTTCATGTTTTTATCCTATTGCTTTTCGTGGAATAACCTGCAGATAAACACACATTCGGGAATATTGTCTCATGAATAAATTGTTTATATTTGTGAAGCAGTTAAATTGGGTTGTTTTTACATTCATTTCACGACTATTAATGTTTCTCTATATCTTACTATTGCTAGGTATGGAAAAATCCTGGAAAATGTTTCGTTAATTATGTAGAAAAGTCGTTACAAACAAACATTTCTCTTATGTCACCTTGCCCCCCACTAGGAGCACTAGTGTCGTAACAGCATTGACAGCAGTGAATGTCGCTACTGTGTATGTTAGACTGTGGTTGCACATTGCCTGCAGGGCCATACACTCCGTCTGTTACATCGACAGTCAACTGCGTCCCATGACCAGCAGGCAACACGTAGAGTGAACACCTTATAAGGAACAAACTAATGCTGCCCACAATACTGTGCCTTAAATTGCACACAGGATGAAAAAAGTGACCATAAGAAAACTGACTACTAACCATACCATCAAAAATACCTCTTTATGAATGCTTAACTGACGGCTATTAATATTTCATTATTTTTATCATTTTATTAACATTACCTATCTTACTTCGAAATAGATGGCACTCAAAGTTTTAGTAATGTATCACTTTTGATACAGGATATGGACTGATTTGTTAGTATTCCTGGTATGCTGTTTCTGTTTAACGTATAAAAAATTTTCAGTAGTCTTCAATCGACTGCAGTCATCTGTATATAGCTTAAACAATCAGTCAGAAGCAATACTAAATCAAACACCCACAATACGAAACGCAAAATATTTTTATGGTATTTCTGTTGATGCATTATAGAACGTGTCTAAATTTAAAAGGAATGCTCACTTTCTCCTGTTCTACAGTATTGTAGAACAGTAAACATAAATGTTTCATTTGGCTTTTAGACACTTGTCATCATTTTTTTTTCACCTGCGTGTACTAAAATCAGACGTTGTCCTTCTGAAAGTGTCTCCTTTACTCCATCACTTGATCCACCTGTCCACTCATTGGGCGTAGTACGTTCAAAATGTTCAAATGTTTGTATTGTCTGTGGGACTCAACTACGGGGTCATCAGTCCCTAAACTTACAAACTACTTATGAACTACTTACGAACTAGGACGGCACAAATATCCATGCCCGAGGGGGGATTGAACCCCCGACCGTAGTGGCCGTGCTGACCGTGACTGGAGCGCCTTAGTCCCCGCGGCCACCGCGGCCGGCTGGGCGTAGTACGCCAAATGCAAATGTATGGCCGCGGTGGCCGAGGGGACTGAGGCGCTCCAGTCACGGTCAGCACGGCCACTACGGTCGGGGGTTCGAATCCCCCCTCGGGCATGGATATTTGTGCCGTCCTAGTTCGTAAGTAGTTCATAAGTAGTTTGTAAGTTTAGGGACTGATGACCCCGTAGTTGAGTCGCATAGACTATACAAACATTTGAATTTTTTGCAAATGTATGTTTGATCGACATATATGAGAGGTCATCCCTCTTTACAGTACTATTTTATTTTATGTAAATAATCGACACATTTACAGAACCTTCCTGTGACCTGATTTTTGCGCTACCTGGTAAATATTAATCGTGTCAATTGCACGAAAAATAAAGCATGAAAGTACTACATTGAAATTAAAGAAAATAATGTACCTAAAGCCCAACTTTTGAAGTAGGTCAAAGAAAAAAAAATTCCCTTGAAAGACGTATTTTCCCTTATTGCGGGATAAAGTTACTTTATTGTGGGGCGCTATTTGTTTATCACGTGAAAATTGTTTATCAATCTCTCCACAACTTTTTCATGCAAATGATCTAAATGTAAGACCTTATTGTCTTTATTCCGCTTTTTCGTGGAATAAAGAAACATTCAGAACTACCGGGAACTAACTTGTATCTCTCTTTTGTATTTTTTTATTGTTCTAAGTGAAACAGCATTAGCAGGCTGCACTCTTTCAAGGACAACTTTAAAGTGATTTTTATCCCCTCTTTTGCCTATTTCGACATCAATTTACTTACACTGAAAACACGCTCTCTTGCCCGTCAATGTAGAACTCTCCCTGTACGTATAGCGCTTTGCGCTGCCACGCCGTTCATATCAGTGAGCTCACTCGGTGAGCACTTGCCGGCAGGCGGAAGTCGACTGACGTGGCCTCCACTTCCGAATAAAGAATGAACTCGTCTCTGCGCACCGGCCAACATATCCTGCGCGGTCACCGCTCAAAACCAAAGGAATGGACTCGTCCAGCGCCCAAGTTGAGAAGGTGACCACAACTCCTTGCACGAGCTCTATCAAGTGCTGTTCACAGATGAGATTCGTATCTTCCTTCAACCGGACAATCGTTGCAGATGATTTTGCAGATAGACTGGGCAGCATGAACCCCTTAGACACACCGTTCAGCGAGTGCGGCAAGGTGGTGGTCCCCCTGATGTTTTGGGGTGGCATGGTGTGGAGCCACCGCACTAGACTTGCGCATAATAGTTCGCGATCGGGAGCGCTCAATTTAGTTCGTGGCTCTGCCGTGAACTAGTTCGTTCTTTTAGTTCGTCCGCTCCCAGTGACGGCTGAGCGGCGTGGTCTGCGCATGCAGGTGGAGGGAGAAGTTCCACTACCTAGCTGCTTCATCCGCTTGCTGCCTGAGCCGCTAACGATATCACGCAAACCAAAAGAAACAGTCTGTGGATGATTTCTCGCGTTTAAGTTTGGAGTTATCTCTATATCTCGGCATTATGGAATTTATTAGTGCCGGCCGCGGTGGCCGAGGGGACTGAGGCGCTCCAGTCACGGTCTGCACGGCCACTACGGTCGGGGTTTCGAATCCCCCCTCGGGCATGGATATTTGTGCCGTCCTTAGGATTAGCTAGTTCATAAGTATTTGTAAGTTTAGGGACTGATGACCCCATAGTTAAGTTCCATAAGCTATACAAACATTTGAACTTATTTTTTAATTTATTAGTCAGATATTGCAGAGTGCAGAATACTTCAAAAAAACAAATTTTGTAGCACTGAACTATGTAATCTAACAGGAAGGCGCTCACCTCGAAATGACTTTCATGAGCAGAAAGCAAACACGTGATTTTTAATTCTGCTGCGCGCCCTCTCGCTATTGCCCGTCGGTCTTTGGAAAAGAATCCAACGAACTAAGAAGCGAGATACGTTTGGCATAATAGTTCGCGACCGAACACGCATATTTTAGTTCGCGACCGGTAGCTCTCCTCTTAGTTCGCAGCTCGGCCGCGAAGTAGGTCGCTTTTCTTTAGTTCGTCCGTTCTTTTCAGTTCGTCCGCTCTTTTCAGTTCGTCCGCTCTTTTTGGCTTTTGCTACCACTACTAAAAGAGCTCTTTCGTCATGTCAGTTTTTTTATATAATGAACCAGTGTTGCCAAAGCGTATGCTATTACCCGTATTTTTGGGATAGAACAATTTTTCAGAATGTCAGTCAGGTGTGTTTCCCAACAGATAATTTAAAAAACATTTGTTACTGTAAAAACGCATCGTTTATCAGATGTGCTCGATGTTGTGCTGTTTTCGCCGGCCGCGGTGGCTGAGGGGACTAAAGCGCTCCAGTCACGGTCTGCACGGCCACTACGGTCGGGGGTTGGAATCCTCCCTCGGGCATGGATATTTGTGCCGTCCTCAGTCTTAGCTAGTTGATAAGTAGTTTATAAGCGTAGGGACTGATGGCCCCGAAGTTATGTCCCATAAGTGCTACAAACATTTGAACATTTTTTTGTGCTGTTTGCCGCTTTCCATATTTCTATGATAACTATCACTCTGGTTCGTGGATATATAAATTACAAAAAACAAATAATTAAAAAAATTGGATGCCGCGACAATATTACTAACCGTAGACATCGTAGAGAGTATTTCACCGCAACGGCTTTTTTTAATTGTCGATTTTCTCGACAACGACTGAGAAGTGCATCTTGCTGCTTTGGCAAATTACACCTCTGGCCATGAGCTTTCATTATGTGCAGTATGAATCGAATCTGAATTTCACAAGAGGCGGCCTCCCCTTGTCAGTGAGAGCAGAGAAGAGATATATGTGGCTCTCGACGTCAAATAATGGTCGAATTTTAGTCGTTTCGTCACTTGTTGTTGTCACTGGCGACATTAAAACACCTAGCTATGTTTCCGAACCGGTTACGTCACCTACATTTGGCCACTAAAACTTTGTGGATATCTTCGTTCGCCTCTCAATGCAGGCGACATCTCTTTATAGACACGTAAGCACTGATAATCGATATACATAGATTACAACACTTTTCATCCCTCGAAAGATAAATTATAGTGTTATATTTCTAAATGGTCTACATTATAGTGTGTGTTAGGACATCTTCGTTGAAAAATATCTATTAATATTCGTTGTAAAATATCTCAAATAACTTGACTGGTTTACCGTCTTTAATGTGTATAAGCATTGCTCATGGAGACTCCATTGACCATTCATTCCGCTAGGGAAGCAAATTCTTTCCTTATCTATTTGCGGGATTTGATGTGCTGTTTCTCAAATGTCACATAGAAAGACTAGCAGTGTAAACCTCGTAAGGCTTTCTGGTTGAAGTCGACGTATAAAACTTCTTAGTGACGTTTCATGTCTAGCTGCGGAAGAGATCTTCTGAGATCGTCAGGCGAATGTAGTAGCGTGAATGTTTTAGCCTAACATACCTCTGCCGTCCCTTTGGGACTGCGCCTGACAGGTGACCAGTGCTACCCACCTGCCATGGGTGTTGTGCGGGTGTGGCTGCTGTCCAGGCGCTCTTGTCAGGTGGCTGCAGTGTCGTTTCCTACTCTGTGAGCGTGTTGTGCGGCGTGTTACAATGCTGCGAAGGCACAATTCAACAGGAACGATCCCACGAGTTTAGTAACGTCTGATATTTATAGAAATAAATAAATATTCATCTTTGGGCGATGAGAAATTGCAGAAGTTGAAGTTCAAAACGGTAAGTGAGTTTTCTTCCTTCGGCAACGTTTATTAAGTGTAGTTACATAAACAAGTGACGTAAACTCTGTGTCTGTAGCGGGAAACCTAAGACACTTCGGAACACTCTGAATGAGAAAACACTCAATGCTGAATCGATGTACATTGTCTTTGTTGAAACTTACTGGAAGATCAAAATTGTGTGCCGGAACCGGGACTCGAACCTAGGCCAAATTCAAATGTTCAAATGTCTGTAGAGCTTATGGTACTTAACTACGGGGTCATCAGTCCCTAAACTTACAAACTACTAAGACTAAGGACTACTAAGACTACTAAGACTAAGGACTACTAAGACTAAGGACGGCACAAATATCCATGCCCGAGGGGGGATCCTACCCCCGACCGTAGTGGCCGTGCAGACCGTGACTGGAGCGCATCAGTCCCCTCGGCCACCGCGGCCGGCGAACCTAGGCCCTTTGCCTTTAGCGGGCAAGCGCTGTACCACTGAGCTATCCCGACACGACTCAAGGCCCGTCCTCACAACTTTACTTCTGCCAATACCTCGCCTCCTACTTTCCAAACTTCACAGAAGTTCTCCTGCGAAACTTGCAAGACTAGCACTCCTGGAAGAAAGGATATGGGGGAGTTTCATATCAGCGCACACTCCGCTGCAAAGTGAAAGTTTAATTCTGGAAACATCCCTTACCCTGTGGCTAAGCCATGTCTCCACCATATCCTTTCTTCCAGGAGTGCTAGTCTTGCATGGTTCTCAGGAGAGCTTCTGTGAAGTTTGGAAAGTAGGAGGCGAGGTACTGGCGGAAGTAAGGTTGTGAGGCGGCATCGTGAGTCGGGTCGGGATAGCTGAGTGGTAGAGCGCTTGCCCGCGAATGGAAAAGGTCCCAGGTTCTAGTCCCCGGCACACAATTTTATCTGCCAGGAAGTTTCATAGCGGCCGAGCGCATTGATGCGCTCTGCTGCAATGCGGGAGGTCGTTCCCCCTCTGGTATGGATGTTTGTGCTGTCTTTATTATAATTAGTTTGACGATGACCCCGCAGTTAAGTTCCATGAGCTTACAAACATTTGGATACTTTTTTTTTTTTTTTTTTTTTTTTTTTTTTGTGGTGTAGTTGCCGGCTATATAATTGTGGTTGGGTTAACCAGATTTGACATACGTGAAAGCGTTCAGACGTGCGTTGACAAACTACTACTCTCCCAACTCTCTGTGTTATCCCGGCCGTAACTGCGACGGAATCGATAGAAACGTGTTACTGTCAGGAGATACAAGACTGGCATTCTACAGAACATAGAGAGGTATGTTAGATCCCTTAAAGGAGGAAAGAGGTAGAAAATTGAAGAATTGAAATGGATAGGTTGAACTTATATACAGTGGGGATTAGTGAAATTCGGATGAAATATGAACAGATATTCTGGTCACGTGAATACAGGATTATAAATACAAAATCAGTTGGATGTATTACAGGAGTAGGTTTAAAATGAATAAGAAAATATTAATGCGTGTTAAGTACAATGACCAACGTAGTGAACGCATTATCGTAGTTAAGATAGATACTAACCCAGCACCAATCACAGTAGTACAAGTTTGTAGGCTAACTAGCTATGCCGATGACGAGGAGATCGGAGAAATGTATGATGAGGAGAAGAACATGTTTCAAACAGTTAATGTCTGGATTGGGGAGTGGAATTTGGTAGTAGGAAAAGGAAGGGAAGGAAAAATAGTGGGTGAATATGAACTGGGGAAAAGGAATGATAACATCGGATCTTGTTAAAAAATGGTACTAATTGTTTTAAAGCACAGCTATAAAATATTACAAGTTTCCTTTTGTCGTAATTAAGGAAACAATAACCGAATATATTTCGTTCAATTTTTAATAGTTAATCTGAACATTTTATGAATATCATTTCTCATCGGCTGGCACTGGTGTCATGAAGCTAAGTGCGCGTGCTTTTAGTTGGTTTTTTGTTTTTCGAGTATTGGTGCCCAATGGGATCCTTACCAGGTGGGTTTGGCGGAGGACATTGAAAAAATCCAAAGACGGAGAGCTCGTTTTTTATTGTTACGATACAGGGGAGACAGCGTCACAGAAATGATACAGGATTGGACTCACTACAAAAATGGCGGTTATCGCTACGGTGTGGTCTACTTACGAAACTGCAATCGCCAACATTCTCCTCCGAATGCGAAAATATATTGTTGACTGCCACTTAACATAGGTAGAAAAGATCATCAGAATAAAATACGAGAAATCAGAGTTCTAACGGAGAGATTCATGTGTTCTTTCTTCCCGCGCGCTATTAGAGAATGGAATGGGAGATAAATAGTATGACGGTGGTTCGATGAACCCTCTTCCAGGCGCGTAAATGTGATTTTGAAAGTACGCCATGTAGATGTCGATGTAGAAATTCCTGTAACTTCTAGGCAACCATCATAGGGTCGTACCACTCCCCTCTTCCACACCCACGACTTCTACATTACCCTCCGTGACCGTCCAGCGCATCTCACCCCCACCCTCAAATGCATCGGACTCGCCCTTGAGCACTCCCTTTCCTGGAACCCCTATCTCTAAACAGCGCGTCAGAGACCTATTAATCGCGTGAACCTGCTGAAGATCCTCTCCGACCGGACTCGCGGTCGTCCCCCCTGCACGACTACACCTGCCGTTCCATCATACGTCCCGTCCTCTGTAGTTTCCACCCCACCTGGGTCTCCGCCTCCCACACCTATTACAAGTCCCTCCAGGTTCTCTAACACCACCCCTCCGCCTCGATTACCGCATCCGCCTCCAGTTACTGGAACATATTTGCATCCTTAACGTCTCCCACAATCAACTGGTAATCCTATCCTCACTGATACTGGGCTTATGCCACACCTGCAACACGGTTTCCTTCGTTTCCTTCACTCCAAACGCTCCTCAAATTCTTCCAGCTAACTTCCACCACCCACCTCCCCCCCTCCACCTCCCTTTCCCCTACCCTTTCCCCGTAAATACAGCGCCTCCTCCTTCCACGCTTGGCTTCCTCTCCCCCATCCTCTTGGAGTCCTATCCCTCCCGCTCCCATCTTCCCCCGTCCGTCCTGTCCTTTCTTCCGCACCTCTCCTACCCCTCCCATCCCTGTGGGTTCTTTAGTGCAATGAAATTTAAACAAATGTTTCGTGTGTGGCTGTGTAGTGTTTCGTTATTTTAAAGTACTGCCACAACTTTCACCGGCAGAGCGAGTGTTGCCTATGTTTTACCCGTGTCTCTGTCGTAATCACAAATGTTGAAATTGAAAATTTTCGTTAAGCTTATGCGACTTAACTACGGGGTCATCAGTCCCTAAACTTACAAACTACTTATCTACTATCTTATACTAAGGACGGCACAAATATCCATGCCCGAGGGGCGATTCGAACCCCCGACCGTAGTGGCCATGCAGACCGTGACTGAAGCGCCTCAGTCCCCTCGGCCACCGCGGCCGGCTCAAAAATGTTCAAATTTATCTAAAGCTTATGGGAGTTAAGTGCGGGGTCAGCAGTCCCTAAACTTACAGACTACTTATGAACTAAAGACGGCACAAACTTCCATGTCCGAGTGGGGGGGGGGGGGTTCGAACCCCCGATGGGGAACGGTGTCGCGCATCGCAGCATACCGCCTCAAAGCGCTCAGCCACGGCTCTGTCGTAATCTCCTTGTAAATCTGGCTTTGTCTCACTACATGCAAATTTTAGTCACCCTGGCCGGTTTTTAATTGAGCTTGTTGTTTGATATATCTCCGATCTATCACCATGTCAAATATTTTAATCGTTCGTTTGTACCACCATATTCATTTTATGAATGTCTTCCTTTCTAATATACCGGGTGATCAAAAAGTCAGTATAAATTTGAAAACTTAATAAATCACGGAATAATGTAGACCGAGAGGTAAAAATTGACTCACATGCTCAGAATGACATGGGGTTTTATTAGGGGGAAAAAGTTCAAACAATGCCCTGGGACCTGCGAAGCTAAGCATGACGAAAGTGGCGGCTGAGCACACGTTCATCACCAAACGACGCGCGCAAGAGATCTTTCCCGCGTCTTTCAATACTTTTTTTTTCTTATAAAACCTCATATCATACCAAGCATGTGTGTCAATTTTTACCTCCCTATCTACATTATTCCGTGATTTATTAAGTTTTCAAATTTATACTGACTTTTTGACCACCCGGTATGTATAGACGTGCTCCAGTCACGGTCTGCACGGCCACTCGGGCATGGATATTTGTGCCGTCCTTAGTGTTAGCTAGTTCGTAAGTAGTTTGTAAGTTTAGGAACTGATGACATTTTTTTTTTTTTTTTTTTTTTTTTTTTTTTTTTTTTTTTTTTTTTTTTTTGTATAGACGTTTGGCTGAAATTACAATAAAGAAAAAAAGATCAGTCACCAGTAGTTTACCGACTGTCACTGCACGTCGCGCCTCCAGACGATCAGCGGCATCTGAATGAATAGTGATACATTTTTAAACTTCGCTTACATGTAGCAATATGTACATCTGACAGCATTAAGTAACCCACGTACCCTCTGAATTTATTTACAGGGGACAGTATCTGGAATTAAGAGTTTCTGGGAAAGGCCATATCCCGAAGCGCAACCGCTGAGAGTCTACTGGCGGCCTACGCTGAATGCACGACCAGCGGCTTCGCAACGCCTCTGCGGCCAAGCGAGTCGGAGCATGAGGGGGCCTTGCAGCGACTGGCGACAGCCGCGGTCAGCGACTCCTTCCAGACGATTCGCCGCGACACACTGACCACTGTAAACACCGCAGAACAGTCGCACTTAACCCACGACCGAACCGCTTCGTCACGGCCAAGCAGCTGAGCTGGGCGCTTCTTTCAACTGCACCAGTGATGCAAGCGCTCCTACCAGACTCATCCAGAAAGCTAGTTTCCCTATTCAAAAACAAAGTCACGTGAAGAACTTTATTGCTGTCAGAGATAATTTTTCACATAGTCACCAAAATAAAGTCTGAAGATCAAAACCAACTGCAGAACGATCTAAATAAGATATCACTATGGTGTAAAAATTGGCGGTTGACTCTAAACAATGACAAGTGTGAAGTCGTCCACGCGAGTACGAAAAGAAACCTGTTAAATTTTGTTTACAACATAAATCAATCTGAACGCCTTAAACTCCACAAGATACCTACGAATTACTATTACTTCAGACTTAAACTGGGAAGAACGCGTAGATAATGTCGTGAGAACGGCGAACTAGAGACTGCGTTTTACTGGCGGAACCCTTAAAAGATGCAACAGAATTACAAAAGAGACTGCTTACACTACTCTTGTCCGTCCTTTTATGGAGTATCGCTGCCCAGTGTGGGATCCTTATCAAGTGGGTTTGACGGAAGACAAAGAAACAGTCCAAAGACGAACACCAAGTTTCGTATTGTCACGATACAGGGGAGACAGCGTTACGGAAATGATACAGGATCTGGGATGGGAATCATTACGACAACGGCGCTTATCGCTGCGGCGTGGGCTACTTACGAAACTCCAATCGCCAACATTCTCCTCCGAATGCGAAATTATATTGTTGACCCCCACTTACATAGGTAGAAATGATTATCAGAATAAAATACGAGAAATCAGAGCTCGAACAGAGAGATTCAGGTGTTCTTTCTTTCCGCTCGCTATTCGAGAATGGAATGGTCGATAAAAAGTATAATGGATGGTTCGATGAACCCTCTGCCAGGCACTTAAATATGATTTGCAGACTATCCCCTGTAGATGTAGATGAAGATCAACTTTTGTGTTACTGTGTCGCAAAAGTCTACAACCTGCGAATGGAACCGTCGTCTCCCGCTCTTCGTCGTCGTCAAAACGCTGGTCGGGAGAGACGAATTTCTTGAAATCCAACAAAAGATGGAAATAGCAGGGAGCAAGATCAGGACTGTATGCTGGGTTATCAAGTAGCTCCCAGCGGAACATGTGAAAAACTTTTGTGGGCCGCGGTGGCCGAGGGGACTGAGGCGCTCCAGTCACGGTCTGCACGGCCACTACGGTCGGGGGTTCGAATTCCCCCTCGGGTATGGATATTTGTGACGACCTTAGTGTTAGCTAGTTCATAAGTAATTTGTAAGTTTAGGGACTGATGAAAAAATGTTCAAATGTTTGTATAGTTATGGGACTTAACTACGGGGTCATCAGTCCCTAAACTTACAAACTACTTACAAACTAGCTAATACTAAGGACGGCACAAATATCCATGCCCGAGGGGGGATTCGAACCCCCGACCGTAGTGGCCGTGCAGACCGTGACTGGAGCGCCTCAGTCCCCTCGGCCACCGCGGACGGCTAGAGACTGATGACCCCGTAGTTAAGGCTCATAAGCGATACAAACATTTGAAAAACTGTTGGTGTGCGCCGAGTTGTATGCGAGCGACTATTGTTATGGAGCAGCACCACGCCTCAATTTAGCATTCCACGCCTCTTGTTCAGAACAGTAAGTCACAGTTTCGACATTATTACACAGCGTTCACTGCTTCAAATCTATGACAGAAGTCTCTTCCTGTCCCATAACACCGTGGACATCACTTTCAGCACCGACACGCTCTGGATTTCGCCGTGACCGGAGATCGGTGCGATTGCATTGACTGCTGCTCAGTTTCCGCGGTAAAGCAAGAAACCCGCGACTCATAGCCCGTGACGTCCTTCCCAGAATCTCTTCGCCATCATCATGAGAGCACTGAAAAAAATGGCTTTATTGCTCCAAAACGCTTCGTTTTATGGTCGGATATCAGGAGCCGCGGTGGAGTGCCCGAGTGCTCTAAGGCGCCTTGCTGTGGAGCGCGCGGTTTCTCCCGTCAGAGGTTCGAGTTCTCCCCTGCGGCATGGGCGTGTGTGATGTCCTTAGCATAATAGTTTAAGTAGTTTTAAGTCTAGGTACTGATGGCCAGAGAATTAGGGATAGCTTTATAAATATCTGAACATTTTTTTTTTTTTTTTCATATGAGCTTTTACGACATCAACCTGGCATAAAACTTCTTTAACAACAGGTGTTTAGAGACGATTTCATGCAACTAGAATAGCGATCTATTGCGTGAAATTAGTGTTATTATATTTTATAGGAAAGGATATCGCTCGGTAGTTCCAGATCATGTCTCCTCCCGTCTCATTCCTGCGAAAAGGTTCATGAAGAGAAAGGTTTATGCCATTTTCATTTTATTTATTTTTCATTCCTAATTTTTTTAATTACATTGTTGTATTTCATAATTTTTGTGTCCCAGCCTCGTCGCCGCTTTTGTGTCTCGTTTCCGTCGTAGGTGTCGGTGGCCGAGTAGACAGACCGACACAGGAATAAAGGACGCACGCTTGTGCAGGTACGAAGGTGAGCAGCCAGTGGGACAGCAGAAACTAGAAACACTAGAGTAAATTAGAACGAGATACATATTGCACAGAATTTATACAATACTTAACTTTTACATAGCTCAGTACTGCAGAATGCTGATACATAGTTTAGCTAGAGGCCTGCCTAGTGCCTGTCCGATAGCCAAGTCTTCACTGGTGCCTATCTGAATACGAAATGTTAACTGGTTCCTATCTCAGTCCCAAGTGAACGATGTCGTTCAGTGGTGGCCACGAGCGGAGTTGTAGCAGAGGGCACTCGTGGCTGACGTCGTAAGAACGCCGCGCCGTGCGTGCATGGCGGCGCGCGGCGAAAGTAGGTGGTGCGCACTTTGGACTTGTGGGACACCACAATAATTATGTCCTGTAACAAATTCATGCTGACGGATATAAAGTATATTCAAATGATAAAATTTCATTCGGACATTACCTGAGAGGCTTAAACTGAGCCGGCCGCGGTGGCCGAGGTGACTGAGGCGCTCCAGTCACGGTCAGCACGGCCACTACGGTCGGGGGTTCGAATCCCCCCTCGGGCATGGATATTTGTGCCGTCCTAGTTCGTAAGTAGTTCATAAGTAGTTTGTAAGTTTAGGGACTGATAGCCCCGTAGTTAAGTCCCATAAGCTTAACAAATTTTTTTTTTCAACTTAAACTGACCAAAAAGTCGTCTTGGACAATTAAAGGCGCTCCTGCATTTCCCTCCGTTGTCTGCGGCGTTTTCCGTTTTCAACAATGCGCACCATTCTCGAGGCCTGTATCCCTTGTGAATTTGGCAGAGGTTTAGACGAGGACAGTAACTTGAAATGCAAAATACAGCGAAGGAGATGTACTGTACATGCTGAAACAAAAATGTAAGACTGCTGTGAAATAACTGAGTCAGACGTCTCAAACATATCTCAACAATCTTGTTCAATATTTAAATTTTTTGGAGTACTACGCAAGCCACCTTCGTATTAATAAAGTAACTTGAATTACTTAACAAAGTATTCCGGTCCAGATTATATATACCAGTACGGTTCTTTTTCATAATATGCCATCTATCATATACCACCGTACGCTCAGCGAAAGATCCGCACCTAAGTCTGGAAAGTTGCCCAGGTCACTCCAGTATTCAAGAAAGGCGACAGGAGTGATCAGCAAACTCACAGGCCCAGATCACTGACACCGGTCTGCAGCAGGATTTCAGAACGTACACTTTTTTCGAACATTATGAACTACGTCGAATAAAACGATCTGTTGACCCACAGTACACACGAATTCAGGAAGTATCGTTCTTGTGAAACACAGCTATCTCTTTACTAGCTCGAGGTGATGAGTGCAGTCGACGAGGGATGTGAAACTGACTTTTAGATTTCCGGGAGGCTTTCGAGAGCGTTCCTCAGAAGCCCGTTTTAATGAGTCTCAATTGTGACGCAAGATTTGCAATTTCCTGTCAGAAACGATACAGTACGTAGTAATTGACGGAAAGTCAAAGATCAAAACATAAGTGACATCTGGCGTTACTATTCTTCCGTTTCTTCATAAATGATTTAGGAGACAATCTGAAAAGCCCTCTTAGGCTGTTTGCGAAAGATGCTGTCCTTTATCGTCTAGTCTCAAAACCAACAGCAAAACGATTCGTATAAGATTTCAGTACGGTCCGAAAATAATTAACGGAATGTGTGAGGTCGTCCATGTGAGCACAAAAAATCCGGTAAAATGAATTCACTTCATTCGTGCTATCGCGATACAGGCGGGCGTGTGTTACGAAAATGATGCGCGAATTGGGTGGAAATCATTGAAAGGGAGAGTTATTCGTTGTTGCGAAATCTGCTTACGAAATTTATTTCGCCATCGTAATCCACCGAATGCCAACTTATTTTGCTGGCATCCACCTACATAGGAAGACACGATCATAGTAATAATAAATGGTAATTCAAATGTAAAACGCATAGAGATGGGTTTTCCTTTTCCCCGCTCGCTATTAGAGAATGCAAGGGTAGAAAAATAGTTTGACAGCGGTTTGGTGAACCCTCTGCCACGCACTTAAATGTGAACCGCAGCTGTGGAGATTAAGGAATTGATTCTTCTACTTTGCGATAGTGTTTACTGTGAGCGGCATGCTGTTAATTTTCTGCATACTTCTCAAAGACAGCTGTAGTGAATTGTATTGGAATTATAAGTCTGTTTTGGAGGCCCCAGAGTGGTTTTTCTTGTTGGATTGCACTAGAGTAGTCTAAAATCAATATCTCTCCACTACGAGAAAGAATTTCCTTTCTTACGTTCGCCTATGATGTTACTCTTAAGGGGACATATGAAAATTACACACTTATACAGTGTGGGTTATAGAAATTGTGCTGGCCGCGGTGGCCGAGGGGATTGAGGCGTTCCAGTCACGGTCTGCACGGCCACTACGGTCGGGGGTTCGAATCCCCCCTCGGGCATGGATATTTGTGCCGTCCTTAGTCTTAGTTAGTTCATAAGTAGTTTGTAAGTTTAGGGACTGATGACCCCGTAGTTAAGTCCCATAGACTATACAAACATTTGAACATTTTTGGTAGAAATTGTGTATATTCGGAGGTCTCGAGGTAATTTTAATTATTCTATTTCATCTGCAGGTCGGATTCACAAACCCCTGCTGAAATTGCGGCAGACACAGAAATTCTGAGCACTGAATATATTGTCCTTATGTAAGCAGTGTTATTACGCACAATTAGTTCGTTGTGCAACAATATAAGAAGTCATGAGAGTTGAATAGTGTACTGTTCTTTCGGGGAGAAATCTGTTGTTAGTTTAGTCCACAAGAAATTTTAATTGGTAGGCATGAAGAGAATAGGCGTAGGATGAAAATGTGAAAATGTGATGAACGCGTCAACCTACACTGTTGACACTTGTTCGAAATTAAAAATAAGGTGTCTATTCATTACGGATTTAATAAATACCGATAGCAAACTTCAGTGTCTACCAAATCAGGTGTCATTATCTGTGATTCCGATTACTGACTGTCCTTCTGTAAACTCCTGAGTTTTGCTTTTGTGTTGTATCCCTCAGTGCTACAATTGAGAACCCAAAATGAATTGCCCAGACATTTAAATTGACTTCCGATGTCTTATTAGCATGGTCCTTTATCTTACGATTCCGTTCTTAAAAGCACATAGCAGTTCTAAGTTTCACCACAAAAAATGTTCAAATGTTTGTTAAGCTTATGGGACTTAACTACGGGGTCATCAGTCCCTAAACTTACAAACTACTTATGAACTAGCTACAACTACGGACGGCACAAATATCCATGCCCGAAGGGGGATTCGAACCCCCGACCGCAGTGGCCGTGCAGACCGTGACTGAAGCGCCTCAGTCTCCTCGGCCACCGCGGCCGGCAAGTTTCACCACAATACAGGCATTTAAATAAAGTTAACGATTCATAGTTGACAATTCTTTGACGTAACAAATTATCAAAAAGCCGTTAATTTCTAGCATAATAAGGTTGTTGATAGACATTTGGATATGTAATTTTATCCCCTGATCAAAAAACTAAACATTGGGTTATTGTTGTTGTTGGTGTTGTGGTGGTCTTCAGTCCGCAAACTGGTTTGATGCAGCTCTCCACGCTAACCTGTCCTGTGCAAGTCTCTTCATCTGAAAATACGTTCGGCAACCTACATCCTTTTGAATCTGCTTACAGTATTAGTCCCTCGTTCTCCCTCTATGATTTTTACCCCACACACTTCCTTCTAATGCTAAGTTGACAATTCCTTGATGTCTCAGAATGTGTCCAACCAATCTATCCCTTCTCTTAGTCAGGATATACCAGAACCTCCTTTTCTCCCCATTTCGGTTAAGCATCTACTCATTAGTTACGTGATCTACCCATCTAATTTTCATAATTCGTCTGTAGCACCACATTTCAAAAGTACATATGCTTCACTCGTAAAAGTTAGGCATATGCTCTCCTGAACTTTGTTTTAGACCTTTGTGATATCTACAATTTAAAAGAAACCTCACCACGATACGTTCAGTAGTTCTCGAATTATAGAAGGTTAAAGGAACAGACAGAGAGAAAATGTGCTTCTGATTTATATAATATCATGATTTCACCCCCTTAAAGTGCGAATTTCGAAATTTTACTATGCCTATAACCGTGACGCTAGTTCATGCAATATTTTTTCGATGGAACAGCATTTGCTTTAAGCAGCTTCTTTGTAGGTAGACCTAACAATTTATTCTGCAAGTCTCTTTTATAATCGGCTTCACAAAAATGTTCGGAACAAATTCTGGCATTTTTGACATTTATCTCGTCGTTTACAGCGAGAGATCCATATGCGCTGAAGTTCCTCATCTTTTGGAAACCGATGGTACAAAATGCCTTTCGTCTACTGTTATTGCACTCCGCAACAGCATAACACGAAGTATTCTTATAATTACAGAAAGAATATATGGAAAAATTGTTCCCTAATACGAGAAACCTACTTTCTTTCCGAAGACTTAACAGCGAGCGAGCGCAAAACACAATTTCCTGCTTGAACCTTTCATAAGGGTACTGCGGCGACTGATCGGCTTGCTGCCAGGTGACGTCACAAAAGAAAAGCGCGCGAGTCAAATTTACATCCCCCTGGCTCCTCCCCTCCATGCTTCCCCTATCGCTCCGCCTCTATGCGTGGAAGCGACTTCTTACAGGACGCCAGGTATAGCATTCTCCCCTCAATAATATGAGGAGTCGCCAGAAACAAGTGGTTCGCATAAGCTGCCCTGCAGGAGTATTGAGGTATATTGCCCCAACAGCCGCCCATAACTGCGAAGTGATTCCGTGCGCGAACTGACCTCTCAATTGAGTCCTATAAATGTTCGACAGGATTCATTTAGGGGGAAATGGGAGGTCAAATCATGTTGCAACTGCCCACAATGTTCTTTAAACCATAGCCGTCAACTATGGCCCGATGACACGGAACACTGTCGTAAACAAACAAAACAATTTGCAGTCGGACACTACCATCACCTCTTAACAAGCTGGAGCGGTGCTCGTCTGACTAAGCCAGGTTTTCCCAGCCGTCCAGGGTGTAACCGCTACTATCTGGAGACCAGGAGAAGCGCTGCCTGCGATGTCGCGCTGTCAGCAATGCTGCTGCCACAACCTGTGGGTGTTGTTGTTGCTGTGCTATTTAGTGGAAAGACTGGTTTGATGCAGCTCTCCACCCCACTCTATCCTGAGCAAGACTCTTCATCTCCTCATAAGAACAGCAATGCACATCCATTGGAATCTGCTTACTGTATTCGTCTCTTGGTCTCACTCTATGCTTTCTATCCCAACACACTTCCCTCCAATGCCAAATTCACGATTACTTGATGTCCATAAAGGTATCGTACCAATCGATCCCTTCTTTCCTATTCTCCCCAGATCTGTTCAGTACCTCATTAGTTACGCAATCTACACACCTACGAGGCGTGTCCAGAAAGTAAGTTCCGTTTGGTAATAAAATGAAATTGTACACAGATACAGAAGAAATTTTTATTTCACAAAATTCTACAATTCTTTATTACTTTTCCACATAACTGTCGAAATTTTGCAGGCATTTGTCATAGCGTGGCACCAGGTTCTGTATACCTTCTTCATAGAAATCTGCCGCCTGTGTCTTCAACCAGTTGGAAACAGTTTCTTTCAGCTCGTCGTCATTGGTGAAGTGATGACCGCCAAGGAAAGACTTGAGATGTAAGAACAGATCGCGTGAACCAGTTCTTATGTAACCAAAGGTGGACGCCCACTTCGTTCTTCATCGTGCACATCATTACTCCCGCCATTCAACTGTCGGATCCATCTTCTCACCATCGAATCACTCATCGCATTTGGTCCGTAAACATCGCAAATTTGCCGATAAATTTCACTTGGTTTCACTTTCCTCGCATTCAGAAACCGAATCACGGACCTGATTTCACAGGCGGAGGGAATTTCAATCAACGCTGGCATTTCAAACAAGCACAACAAAGCGTACGTAACTGACAGCGATCTCCAAATGGCGCACGTTCTTCTCCTTGATACACATCGTCTACAGCGCATGTGCGAAACTCCAATCGCAGCGCTGCAGCGGAGATAAACTGAAATGGATCTTACTTTCTGGACGCGCCTCGTGTATCACATTACAAAAGCATCTGTCCTCTTCCTGTCTGAATTATCGCCCACGTAATACTCCTGTACAAGGCAACACTCCAACCAAACACCCTCAGAATAGACTTCTTTACACTTTAATATTCGATGATAACAAATTTATCTTTTTCAGAAATACTTTTCTTCCTTTTGCCATTCTGAAATTTATATCCTTTGTAATGTGATCATCATATGTTATTTTACTGTCCAAGTAACGAAACATCAACCACCTTCAGGTAATTTTCTTCGACTGCATTCCATTACCCATGTTTTACTCGTGAAATGTTACTCTTGTACGCTCTTTTCACATACTGTCCTTTCCGTTGAACTGTTCTTCCAGGTCCTGTGTTGTCTCTCACAGAAATACAATGTCATCAACATAACGTAATGTTTTTATTTCTTCGCCCTGAAATTTAATTCATTCTCGGAATTTCTTCTTGGTTTGATTCAAAGCTTGCTCATTGTACAATGCTTCCCATTCATGCCCTTTTACTCTAATAACTACTGTCTGCTTTTTGTGCAAGTTATAAATAACTTTCCGTTCCCTACAATTTACCGCTGCTGCCTTCAGAGCTTGAAACAGCCTAACCTAGGAACTACAATTACTTCTGACTTAAATTCGAAAGTACACGTAGATAATGTCGTGGGAAAGGCGAACTAGAGATTGCGTTTTATTGGCAGAACCCTTAAAAGATGTAACAGAACTACTAAAGAAACTGCATACACTACGCTTGTCCGTTTATGGAGTATTGCTGCTCAGTGTGGGATCCTTATCAGGTGGGTTTGACGGAGGACATCGAAAGAGTCCAAAGAAGGGCAGCTCGTTTAGTATTGTCACGATACAGGGGAGACAGCGTTACGGAAATGATACAGGATCTGGGATGGGAATCATTACAACAACGGCGCTTATCGCTGCGGCGTGGGCTATTTACGAAGCTCCAATCGCCAACAATCTCCTCCGAATGCGAAAATATATTGTTGACTCCCACTTACATAGGTAGAAATGATCATCAGAATAAAATACGAGAAATCAGAGCTCGAATGGAGAGATTCAGGTGTTCATTCTTCCCGCGCGCTATTCGAGAATGGAATGGGAGGTAAAATAGTATAACGGTTGTTCGATGAACCCTCTGCCAGGCACTCAAATGTGATTTGCTGAGTATCCCATGTAGATGTAGATGTGGTTCAAAAATATTTTTATCGACAACTCTTTGTTCAACTCGTTGGCTGAAATCTCCATGCATTGATATCACCTCGATACACCTTCTATTCTCCGTAATTACAACAACGATCACACTCGGTGACAATAGACTTGATAACCAAACAATTACTTTTCTTGCACACATGAAAAAACTTTACTCTGATCACTTTCGAGTATAAATAAACTCATCTCGCACTTCCTTCAATACATTAAACAGTACGCCTCTCAGGCTTATTGCAGTTGCATTAAACTCGCGCCACACTGCGCCTACCGTGCCTCTGCACCATCAACAAAACATTTATGTGTTTACTTTGGCGAGTCCGCTCCGCGACTGCTTCAGCAGTGCGAACCTCACAGCTACTACTTCTGTACCAAAGACAGTCTTTACAACAGGTTCAACATTTTCTCTGGCGCATTGCCAAGAAGGAGCATAAGAACGTCCGTGCATTCATGTGGGTTTACACATACAGTATATGTTTACACTAAATGATTCAATATAGAAAATGACGTTACATAAGAAATATATCTAGTATACAAGAAATGAAAACACGTGAAATTAACATATTTAATACAATATATACATTACGTTAAATCAAACTGTAAGATACAGCGACAGGTGTACTCTTATATGCTAATTACTGCCGTTATTTCGCGGAGTGTTTGTCTGATAACTCTGCTGCTTTCGGTCATTACACACTTTTGTTCTGTAGCCGGTCCTCGACAAATTCCTAGTTTGTGCGTGGTGCAAAAACATCTCCCTGTACAGATAAATGATAAGGGTTCAGTTACATCAACGATTGTTAACTCTGGCGGACTGGGAAGTTTTCGTGCTCCGACTGGTACACTGATGAAACCAAAAACAATAGATTATTGGCGGAAGGAATTGCTCAGTGGAGCGTTCTACTGACAGTAGCTCATTACGTAACGAAGTTTTGGCCGGTCGAGAGACTACGCGAAGGCTAAAAACTCCAGTGAGTAGGGCGTTGACTGGCTACTGGGGTCCTCCAGCAGGTGGTGAGCAGGGGAGAAAGCAGGGGCGCGGCGTGGCCATTCATCCAGCTGCTGGGAAACCGCCGCCCGCAAAGTAATATCCGCACCAGCTGACAGCCGCCGCCATGTTCTTTCCGTGGACCAGTGGTGCCAACAAGTGAAACTCGCAAACCACTTCCGGCGTTGCAGGGGGCGACCACAGAATGGTCCCGGGGCAGGAGAGCGGATACGCCGGGAGAAAATTTATTACGCCAGCTTTTTGCCATTATCCATGAAGAACTACGAGTCCTCAAAAGTCTCTAACCTGACGTACTTCTTGTGTGCAGTGACATTACATACGAGGGGTGTTTGGCAAGTCCGTGCAAAGTCTGAGAGATGGCACCACCGGCACTTATTGGGTCATCTTTGGAAAGACGTTATCTTTGAAAAGAGCGCACACCACCAAAAATGTATATAAACAACATAGAGAGGCTACAGGCAACTTACGACGCTTTGGGTGGCAGCACTAAGAAACACTGGACGACATATTTGAGAACGTCAGTTTGAAGCAGCAGCGTAAGCAGACGCTTCTGTTTGTAATCTAAACTAACGTGTATCCGCTATTATTAGTGGTAAATCATGTCCAGTGTATTTTCGGCGTAAAATTGCAGCAAACGCAGTGATAAAACTGTTGGAATGTCATATATAAAGAAAGAGATATGTAATTATATAGGTCGTTGTATATCAGCGTTTATTTGCCTATAAAAATACATTATGCGGTTGGATTCACGATTTCTTATCAGAAAGAACACAGTTCGTTGTAATTGACGGTAAGTCATCGAGTAAAACAGAAGTGATATCTGGCGTTCCACAAGGAAGCGTTATAGGTCCCCTACTCTTCCTCGCGTTTATAAACGATTTAGGAGACAATCTGAATAGCTTCCTTAGATTGTTCACGGATGATGCTGTCGTTTATCGGTTAGTGAAGTCAACAGAGGATCAAAAGCAACTGCAAAGCGACTTAGACAAAATTTCTGCATGGTGCGAAAATTGGCAATTGACACTAAATAAAGATTCGAAGTGTGGCAGTCGGAGGTGATGGTTGTATGACTGTGTTGTGGCCTGTGTGATTGCGTGAGTGCTCTATTTCTGAGGAAGGCCATGGCCGATAGCTGAATGTGTTGTATGTGTCTTTTGTATGTGCCTGTCGCATCTCGTCGCCACGTCTTTGCGGTGAGTTGTAACTGTCCTCACTATATTATTTATAAATAAAGAAAAGTGTGAAGTAATACACATGACCACTAAAATAAATCCGCTGAACTTCAATTACGCGATAAATCAGTCAAACCTTAAGGTCGTAGATTCTACCAAATACCTAGGAGTTACAATTACGAACAACTTTGACTGGAGAGAACACACAGAAAATATTGTGGGATAGGAGAACCAAAGATTACGTTTCATCGGCAGAACGCTTCGAAGATGCACCAGCTCCACCAAAGAGACTGGCTACATCACACTTGTGCGTCCTCTCCTGGAGTACTGTTACCCCTTGTGGGACCCTCACCAGGTGGGACTGACGGAAGACATTGAGAAGGTTCAGAGAAGGGCAGCTCGTTTTGTTCTATCACGTTACGGGGGGGAAAGTGTCACGGAAATGTTGCACGAATAGGGGTGGAAATCATTAAAAGAAACACGTTATTCATTGTGGCGAGATCTATTTGCAAAATTACACCCACCGACTTTTACTTCTGAATGTGAAAATATTTTGCTAGCACCCACCTACTTAGGGAGACATGACCATCCCAATAAAATTAGAAAAATCAGATCGAAAACTAAACGATTTAGGTGTTCTTTCTTCCCGCGCGATATTAGAGAATGGAACGGTAGAGAAAAGTTATGATAGTGGTTAATGAACCCTCTGCCAGGCACTTGAATGTGATTTGCAGAGTATCTATGTAGATGTAGAGGTTATACTTAATTTCGCATTTACCAAGTTTCAAAATTATGTTTACTTCACGACCATCAAAAAGCTGGGCAGAGGACGGATGTATTTGGTGTGTTTTAATGTAATGACACTTGTTTATAAAGTGTACAAAAGCCTATTAACCATTGGGTAAGTAGCCTAGGTATATGAACTGTAATTAAACTATTCTTTATACAGATTTCCTTTGAAAAACAAGAAGCTGCTAACATAACGGGTAACTAGTAGGCGTGATAAGTAGCAGCCTACAAAGTATAGTTGCCATTTTGAAGAAAAGTTATGAATGCTGCCACCGATCGAAAGCGGCTACTTCCAAATACCATTCCAACACTATTTTCCTTTCCTGAGAACCTACAGAAACCAAAAGCTATAAGGAGAGTACCAAGGAAACGTCAAATTATGGAGAGGTTAATAAATACGTAATGTACTTCAAAGCATGAAACATTTGAACCACAGGTAGAATAAAGTTAATTAAAGACTTTAAAGAAATTCGCCTGTATTTATAGGAAAGATATGTCGGCAAATACAAACGGTTATTGACATTATAGTAACATCAACTAATGCAGCAGTTTGACGATTGTAAACATTACACTTAGGATGCAGTAGTAAACGAGAAATGCAATTCGTAGTGGGAATTACTTTCTGAAATGCGCCGTCCAGAAATTAAGGAAAAATCGAGACTGGCAGTGAGTAATATAAAACGTATGATTCAGCGTTAGCAGACGCCCAGTAACACCTGGCGTGACACTGACGTTCTCAAATATGGCGGCAACCTTTCCAATTGGCTTCAAGTATGGCGGCGCTGTGGCTAGTCTAGTTGTTTATGTAGGTCTTTGCACACCACGTTTCAGCCATACTGGTCTATTTCTTTGTGTTCGGCGTTCGTGTGAATCAAGGAAGTCGAGTGATTGTCAAAAAATGGACGATAAAGAATTTCGTGTGGTGATTAAAAATTACTTTATAAAAGGTAAAAGCCTTAGGAGATTAAAGAGAATCTTGATCAACAGTATGGTGACTCTGCACTTTCGATTAGAACAGTTTATAAGTGGTTTCAAAATTTTCGGCGTGGCCTTATGGACACAAGTGACGACTCTATTGATAAAATCCATGATATGATGATGGACGACAGAAGATTTACACTGTGTGAGATTGCTAGTGCTGTGGGCATCTTGAATGAACGGGTACATACTATTTTGCATACATATTCGGACATGAGAAAGCTATCCGCACAATGGATGCCGCGATTGCTCACTCTTCACCAAAAACGGTACTGTGTTTAGTGTTGGAAGGGAGGTTTGCAGCTATTCATGAAGAAACCGTAGGACTTTAAGCGTCGTTTCGTCACTGTGGATGAAGCATGGATGCATTATTATACTCCTGAGACCAAAGAACAATCTAAACAATGGATTACCGAGTGAGAATCTGCACCAAAAAAGGCGAAGAGCGGTCCTTCGGCCGTAAAGGTTATGGCGACTGTCTTTTGGGATTCGCAAGGGATAATCCTTACCGACTATCAGGAGCGGGGTAAAACTATTGCAGGGGTATATTATTCGCCGTTATTACACCGTTTGAAAAACGAACTGCAAGAAAAACGCCGGCGGTTGGCCGACAATAAAGTCCTTTTCCATGACGATAATGCACCAGCACACACATCAGCAGTTGTGGTCGCAAAATTATTGGGAATAGGATCCCAACTCGTTTCACATCTCGACACTCTCCAGATTTGGCCACCTCAGACAACTGTTTGTTCCCCAATTTGAAGAAATAACTGGCCAGATGAAGATTTCATTCAAATGAGGAGCTGATTGCAGAAACGAATAGCTATTTTGCAGGCTTGGACAATTCCTATTATTCCGAAGGGATTAACAAATCAGAACATCGTTGGACGAAGTGTATAAGTCCAAAAGGAGACTATGTCGAAAAATTAAAATGTTTTTCCCCAGATCGTTAGTAGTTCTTATTTTTCTACAGACTTTTCAAACATCCATCATAAACATAACATCAATCAGGCTGCAACCGAACAGTCCACAAAGCAGCAGGAATACGCTTCCCCAATCTCTCCACAGCTGGAATGGGCTCTGCCTGTACGGTACTCCTGAGATGGTCCCATAACTAGACATCGCACGGGTTGACATCTGGTGAATGAGTTGGCCATGCAACTGGAGCTGCTCGTCTAATACATCGAATGGGGAAGACGGGATTGACATGCTTCCAGACTCTAACGGAGAAGTGGGCAAAACATTCTGGCTATACCAATACTGATGATTCGTTCTCACCATATCATGGGGTTATGCATACTACTGCGAGGGTGAAGGTCGGGGTGAGAGTTTAAAATAGAGAAAGTTTAATTTTTTTTCTTTAAACTCACAACCACCAGCTGCGAACCAATTTCCTAAACATGCAAAAACACTGGAACTGTGATTGCGATTGACTCGTTTTCTAGGGGATGATATCACACGTTCCTTACCTGCATATGATTAACAAAACAAATTCATAATAAAATCAAGTTCATGAGAGAAAAGGGTGTACTAACTACTATTTTTGAAAACACGTGAAATTTCACTTTATGTTGTTTATTTCACAATATTTGAACCCTGTGGCTGTCACGTCTGTACGTCGGTAAATGTACCAAATAAAGTTATAGCTCGTGAGCCCCCAGACAAAATGAATATTTGTCGCGAATTGATTTCACACCACGTGGCTGTCTCAAACACCGTTCATGTTCATACCTATGCGACGACATGTGTTACATTAACAAATCACAGTCACTTTAATTCAATGCGATGCACACCTTGTTGCACCAGCTAAATATTCACAAACACACAGTAGCACTCGATTTAACTTGGTGCAGTCTACGACGAGCAACCACAAGTGGCGATTGCCACACACAAAACTCAAGTCACCACCTCGAGATCCACATGCCGACTGATGCAGAGCGACGCCGCCTGGCTAGCCACACCACGTGGTCCCGAGTCCTCACTTTCTGCCCAGGCGCGTGCGCGCGCCAAAAGCTCAACTGCCGGGGTTTTTTCCCCTACGTCATCAACTTCCGCATGTGAACTGTTCTAACCGATTTGCCAACGTACAGCGCTCACCCAATACATTTCTAAAACTTTACTTAAAATCAAAATAATTACACTACACATTAAACAAATATTTTCTTACGTTTTTATATTAGTATAAACATCCTTTGTACTGTTTATCATAATCGTGCAATTTCTTATACCACAGATAAGTGATTTAACTGAATACTTTAAGATAAAATACAAAAGATTAATTGAAAGTAAAATGGGAAATAGTTAATATATTATTTTTGTAAACAAACATTGCCATGCTAGTTGTGTAACTATCTTGTCTTCGTTGGTAATTTATTACTTTTCATTGTCAATTAAACATATTACGTTAGATGTGACTATATCAGCTAATGTATTGTTTATTTATCAACAGGCTATTTTGTAATGAGGGCCTTAAAGGTTCCTAACTGCATCGTATTACTTCAAATGCCAGTAGTATTACAATATTTGTGCACTGCACTGTGCCTGGCACTCGCCATTGTCCCTCTCTCCCCTCACCGGAAACGAACTGTAAAATCCTAAGTTGGAACAAGCCACCAACGTCGGCCTGCTTGCTGGCCTCCCGTCAGCTACAAGCACACAGCAAATCTCAACGTGGAGAATTTCTACCTATGGCCTAACTATAAATGTTATCACCCAACTGTGTACATACATTGCTACCATAATTAATAAGATTAAAATTGTGTAACATTTAGTGCCTTGGCATGGTCAATGTTTGCAGTGAACGTCATACTGTTTAATTATCAAATGCTATTAATTACCAGTATTTCTATTGGGCGGTAATCTCACAATACCCCCACTTGCGACATCCAAACCATGTGCAGGATGGCGCAAGTAGCACCAAAATTAATACATTCAAATGAGCAAAATTTTAAATTACAAAATTATTGAATCGGATTGGCTCAAACACTATGCCAATTATGACCTCAACTAATGCAAAAAATAAATAAATAGATAAATAAAAAATAAACAGGGCAGTGAGATAATTTCCCAATATTTGTACCATTAAGACCACTTATAGTGTGTGCATATTTTTAAGAAAAGAATCCTTATAACTAATTACATCCATGAAATTTAAGTGTGCCGGTTGTTTATATACAGAATTGGCACCAAATTTATAATATTATTAAACTTTAGCCTTTAGAGAACCTTGTCCTACATGGAAAAACTAGAATTATCACTATAAAAAATTTTGATGGTGTACACTCCACTTGTTTAAAGGAAATCTCTCACCACTTTGACACTGAGAACCCCTGAGTCATCGTTGCAGCAACTCTGGTCCATGGTGTATGGTCCTATGTCTCCGTCATTTCAACCAACATACTGTTGCAGCTTAGATTCATGGCACTGGATCAAGCGTTCTTGTTCACACACGTCATATGCACCCTACATGGAACAGGAAGAGCAGAAGGCACTCATGAGTCAACATAGACAAAAGTTTGTCTGGACACCAGGATTCGGTTGGATTTGTATCCCACCCCCCTGCCATCCAGACTTGGTGCAACTGAAACTAAGCATTGAGACATGTACAGTAACATGTAAATCAACAGAATTAAGAACTGAAAGTGGCTGGTGTTACTCATTATCAGATTAACCCAAACAACCATGCCTGCACTCTCATCAGCCATAGCTTCAGATGAAACAGACAAGAGAATATGTGGCCTACTTGGAGTATTACTCCGTCAAATAAAAAAAAAAACAAAAAAAAAAACAAAAAAAAAACCTGCCTGTGTCAAAAATATATCTTAAAGCTCAAATAATACTACCAAAAGAATGTTATCATAGAGAATTTCCTCTTCTATCATAATGACACCTACAAACATAAATACAAATCCTACCCCCTCGCACCAAAAAAAAATTATTTTTTGCTGGTGTGAGATTAAATTTGCATCGTTGTCATCAGCCTAATGTGCTTTCCACAAGTATTCCTCACAATAAAATATCTAAGGTTAAAGTCTAATTTCAAAATTAGTTTATCACTAAACATTACATTTTTTAAATAAAATATCACCAAACCCTATTGATAATCAGGCTAGACAGAAAAATAGTTCTCGTCAACTGTTGTTGCAGAAATTGTTCAGTCAACAGTTGAGCACCATTAAAGAAACCAAAATGTGTTATCAGAATCAGTTTAATATAACAATACAGAACATTCCCTATTAGACACGTTACCTACCAAACACTCAAAGAGACAGACATTAAAGAGCAAACACTTTCTCTCATTGAAACATTTCTCGATCCAACCCACCTTTAGCCAAAACAAACATACATTCCTCACTTCTGAGCCATATGGTCAGTCACACCCACATATGCAACACTGTCAGCTGACATTTTCATCACAATTTATCTAAGCCACAGACCCCACTGCCTGCATCAATGTCCACCACTTTCTCATTCTCCGAGTCACCCCACAGCTCAGATCACATATCCAGCCCTGCTCACATATATACACACATAAACAGTACACTCCCACTTCCTCTATCCTTTGATGTTGGCAGACATACATACTTATTTACCTCATGTACCACTATTGAACTGCAAATCTGATACAAGCACATGTTTTAACACAAACAACAAAAGAAAAACATTTACAAAGATTACTTTAAACTTGACCCCAATGCTTAAATCTAAACACACAAGTAGATACTAACACAGACCACAGAATAAATATACACAAATTATTAACCTACTATCTACAATGCATTGAATCTATACTTCATGACAGTTACTTGTGTAAACATGCCATTAAATCTTTATCACTTATAAAATTTTTGAATTTCACCCTCTTCATGCATCCCTCCAGACTTAATTCTAGCACTTTATCCTTATAGTCTAGTTGTGCCCCATATTTGCACAAAAATCATTTCCCAACACTAAATTTATGCAATGTTCCTTTATGACAAGTAAACCTTGACTAAACAATTCATCCTCAATCATCAAGTCTAACACTACTTCCTTATTCACTGGTTTGCTATAACTGCCAGTAGCATTCTTTATCCATACCCCAGTGACTGGAAACTCTACTATCCCTGTACTCTTGATTTGATTGTAGAAATCCTCTGAGATACCACTAATTGTACTTCCAGTATCAATCAATGCAATTTCACAGACCCCTTCTACCTTAATATTTATAACGGGCTGTACATTTTCAAGGACATCTTCCTTAAGTTCATTTTCTGCCAACAAATCCTCCTCAATTTCTTGCATACAGTTCCTAACCATAGTATTTACTTCCCCTACATAACAATATGGTTGTATGTCCTCATCATTTCCAAATATTTCACTGAATGCTTTCCCAAATTCTGAGTTTATTGCACTCAACTCCCGAAGTTTCCTTGCATACCCATATTTCTCTTCTACCCATGTTACTGTCTCCACTGATTTTAAATGTCTAAGGAGTTGGACCCAATCATCTGGACCATATTCACTTACTTCTTTATCAATCCACCCTGCTCCTACCCCATCACAATCAATTTCCTTACAATTTTCATTGTTGCATACTACAAAAGTTTGTACACTCTCCTTATCATTATCTATTCCCTCCTGTAATACACAAAATCCCTCAACTACTTCATTTTGGTCTACAGCACACATGCCTAATCCCCTTAATTCATTGATTCATTGTCCCCACTCACTAAGTCTTTTACCAGGCTATAGTAAGTTTGATCCCTATTACATTGCTTCCCAAGTTGGTATAAATACTCATATTTGTGTAATAGCCAATCATCTGGTGCCCACTTCCTAATTAACTTTATCTTCTCAATAATACCTCTGTCCTGTCCCAACACATCATCAGTTACAGGTGGGTGTACATCAGTATTGACAATTTCACCTACTTCAGAAACATTCACATTTCTCTCATTATTCATACTAGACCCAGTGCCATTTAATGTTTTTACTGGATCACATTTAATTTTTTGAAATTCAGAACTCCATTCATTCTCATTCACACACTCAAACCATCTATGCTGGCTCCAGTACCATCAATATTTACATTCATACTTTCACATTCAGTCAACATTTGTGCCTCTGACCTATCCAAATCTAAGGCTAACCCAACACTGTTTTTATCTTCTTTAATGTTATTATCAAATAAATTTTGTACATCATATTCCCCTTTACTGTCCTCATTCCTATCCATTCTCCTCCTGTTTGCCTCTCTTTTGTCATGTTGCATAAACCAATCCCCCAAAAATTTCCTCACTACCTATAACAGCATCCATCTGACACATACTTTCCTCTCTTTTCTCCCTTTCCTTGTTTACTCTATTTATGTTTTCTTCCCTCTTTTCTTTATCCTTGCCCTTGTGAACTCCTACTTCCTCTTTCCTATCATCATCTCTGTCCATGTGACATAGTTTTTCCTTCCTTCTCTCCCCATATCTATTCCTACTGTAATTATGGTCATTAGATCCACTGATATCCCATCTTCTGGTCCTGTTATTAGAATAGTTCCTTGTCCCAAAGCGGACCTCATTTGGAACAAATCTTAGTTTCCCTGATTCTGTCTCTGATTTTCTCTCCTACTGTTATCCCCATTCCTATTTCCACCTTCCTGCCTTTGATTTCTCCTATCATTTTCCCATGTTTCCCTCTGGCTTCTATTCTCCCAGTTGTCTCCTCTGTTATTGTTACCTCTCCAATTTTCATTTAAATTCCTTTCTCTATCGTGGTTTCCCTGGTTGTGACCCACATTTCTACTGCCTCTGTTTTCATTGTGGTTCACATGCTGTGTTCCCCTGAGCTGTCGTTCCATAACTAAACCCTGGTCTATCTTTTCTACAAATTCAATGAAATTCTCAGCTGAATCTGTGGGATGGTGAATTAACTGCCAATGCAAATCTGCAGGTAACCTCCTACACAAAGTGGAAATTACTGCTAAAAGACCCAAAGGTGTATCTAAATGCACTAGTTTCTCAAGTTCCTCCTGACAAAATTCCTTCATGCTCTGTTTCCCTTTCACATAGTTTGGCCCGTTCAAGAATTCATTTTGTATCTTAGCTTGCTTGGCCTCCCCCCAATACTTATTTAAAAACAATTTTTCCAACGCCTCAAAACTAACAAATTTATCAGCACACTGATTTGCCCAAGATTGAGCAGAACAGTCAAGCATTCTCTTTGCTAACTTCACTTTACACTGGTCTGACACACCAGGCACAAATTGGTCCTTGCATGCAGCCAAAAAATCTACTGGATGATAATTACCCACTCCTGAAAACTTTTTGCCATTAGGTGTCTGCACCATGGACCAATTAGTGTTTCCTGATGCAGTACCCAATTCTAGATTATTTATTCTATTGTTCACCTTCTCAATCTCAGTATTGTTTACTGTCACTACTTGTTTTATCTTTTTCCTAAAGTTACATTCTGTATTCTCTAATTTTCCTGACAACAAAGTTTTTGTTTCCTCAATACCTGCCACCATCCTCTTGTCAAACTCAGCCAACGCTTGCATAGTGCCCTCATTCCTGTGATCACATATTTGTTTCACAGCATCTAACTTGCCTCCTACCTCAGTCTCAATAGCACCAATTCTGGAATGTATCTCCTTTTCCCTATTTTCAAACCGTTCTGTTAGACTTCCTATCTTTTTGTCAATGTCTGTGATTATTTCTGTCTTTAATCCAGGCATTGAATTTTGTAGTGCCCCAATGTCTGCCTTAAAGTCTGCTTTCAATTCTGATTTTACAGTTTCTATTTCTGATTTTACAGTACCTATTTCTGATCTTAAATTTGATTCTAAATGTAAGTTTGAATTTTCTATTTTTGATTCTAAATTTGAGCTAAAACTCGCTAACATGGCTGCTAACATCTCCGGTGTCAACAACATTCTCCCAGTATTTACCCTCGCTGGACTTTCTGGTATGCTACTTTCTGAATCTACGTCGCTTGGCGACTTTTTGAAAACCTGCTCCATGATTTACTACCACAAGAAAGCTTGATTAACACACAAGAATTTATAGCGCCAGCTGCTTTACTTATCTTTTAATCCACAAGTTGCTGCAACGAGCTGTGACTTCCCCAACGCTCGCTGCCGTCTGTTGTAGAAGCTGTGGCTGGAATATTGTGAGATTACAGCCCAATAGAAATACTGGTAATTAATAGCATTTGATAATTAAACAGTATGACGTTCACTGCAAACATTGACCATGCCAATGCACTAAATGTTACACAATTTTAATCTTATTAATTATGGTAGCAATGTATGTACACAGTTGGGCGACAACATTTATAGTTAGGCCATAGGTAGAAATTCTCCACGTTAATTATCAAATGCTATTAATTACCAGTATTTCTATTGTGCGGTAATTTCACACTACCCCACGAATGACTGTTTCGAAAGCTGAAGATATCACTCCGCGTGAATATACACTCCTGGTAAATGAAGAAAGAAAACCATGAATTCGTTGACCGTGCAGAGGAAACTTTTATTGACACATTTTTCAGGTTGTATAGAACACACGATCACACAGGCAGAGTAGTACCCAGTCACCAGAGCGTCCGTGCTGGCGTTAGTACCGTGTATACCCTCCTTTTGTAGCACTTCAAGCTGTAATTCTTTCATGGAAACGATCGTAGATGTTCCGAATGTGGTTATGTGGAATGGCCTGCCATGCAATTTCCACTTTGTGCCTCACGTTGGACCAGATTTCGTGCCGCTCATGCAGACCGCCCAAAATGACGTTTCATGTGGTCACAAACATGCTCAATGGGGGATAGATCTGGGGATCGTGCTGGCCGGGGTAGTTGACGTACACCTTGAAGAGCACTTTGGGTGTTATGGAATACATGTGGATCTGCATTGATCAGTTGGAAAAGTATATTACCTTGTTGGTGCATAAGTGGTAGCAAGACGGTTTAAATGATGGTTACAGTGTACCTTGCACTTTTCCGTATTCTCTAGACGATCACTAGAGGAGCATAGCGAGTATAGAATATCGCTCCTTTCACAATGACGCCTGATCATGTGTGCCGTTAGTGTGTCCTCCGCTCTCGCCCCATCATCGTTCAGCTAGAAGGGACGAATGGAGACGTGTCGTCTTCAGTGATGAGAGTCGTCGCTGCCTCGGTACAAATGATGCTCGTACGCGTGTGTGGTGTCGTGCAGGGGTGTGCGAAAATGTGGAATGTACTAACAGAGGCAGATAGGGCCAACGCCTGGCATCGTGGTATGGGGAGCCATGTCCTACACTGGGCGTTCTCCTCTGGTGTTCGTCATGGGAAAATTGTGCAGTACACGGTACACTGAAATCATCATGGAACCCGTCTTGCCACCGCTCATGCACCAACAAGGCGATGTCGTGTTCCAACAGGACAATGCACGTCTAAACGTATCCCCTACAACCAACGTGCTCTTCTAGGTGTACGTCAACTACCCTGCCTTTCATAATCCCCAGATCTGTCCCCCATTGAGTATGTGTAGGACCGGATGAAACGTCATCTTGGCGCGGTCTACACGACCGGCACGAGATCTGGTCCAACAGAGGCATCAGATGAAAATTGCATGACAGGTCATACCGCAAGACTTCATTCGGCATCTCTACGGTCGTCTTTATGAGAAAGTTGCACGTTGCATTGCTGTAAAAGGTGGGTATACGCGATAGTAGCGTCGACATTGTGCACCATCTGGCGACTGTACTGACGTGTGTATGGTTCTGACTGCGTAATCGTGTGTTGTGTACATCCTCAGGAACTTGTCAATAACATTTCGTTCTGCTGGGTTGACGAATTCATAGTGTTCTTTTTTTTCATTTTCTAGGAGTGTGTATGTTTGATGGTAGACGGAAAATTTTCAAATAATTGTAATGTTATGGAAGCTAACTGCAGTGGTTATCAGTTTCTACTTACAAACTACTTAAATTAACTTATCCTAAGAACACCACAAACACACATCCCCGAGGAAGGACTCGAACCTGCGACAGCAGGAAGGCTGCTTAGTGCGCACGGCTATTCCGCCGCCGCAATTGGACGGACCTTAAGCATTTGTCTGTTCGAATGTTCATGAAAGTATGGTGTAAAATTTGTAAATTTGAATTCTTTTCTTACAACAACATGTGTTTATATTAGTACTAGCTGAAAACCCGGCGTTGCCCGGGTATTTATTCGGTTATTCCTGCCATTTTACAGGTATATATTCATTTGTATAAGGGCTGTATATCTGTAAAATCTCTCGGGAATACAATTAATAGTAAAGAAGTAATAGATTAAAACTTGGTGCGTGATGGTGCGGTTTCCCATGAACGTTACTGTTAATGTCCTCATATCTCATGAACTACGTGTCTTACTGTGATACAATATAGAAGGTACATTCAACTGTATGTGTGTATCCTGTCTGTTAAATTTCCTGCGGCTATCATTTGTAGTGTACAAAATATAAATTGTAACGTCATACCGAATGCCGTAGTTTTAGTCCATGAACAGCGGAAAAGTAGTAAGCGAAAAACCTTTTCCCTTTCAGATTTTAGATGTGGTTGTAAGCGAGAAAAAGTTTAATAAAGGTTTGAAATTATGTTCAAAGTTTGTTGCAAGTCGCTAAGTGCTCTCATTCTCATATAGTGTATTTATAACGTCTCACCGCATTATGTTACAGTTTTTTGAGATTCCTATTGTAAATGACGTCATATCTTCTGAACCATGTGTCGTATGTGATTCTTAACCCTGCGGCTATTGTTAACTCACGGTAAGGAATGTGAGTACCAAATTTGGTTGAAATCGGTCCAGTGATTTAGGAGAAAATAAGCAGCATTGTCGCTAAATGCAGCGGTTTTTCGCATATCTCATTGTTCATGACGTCATATCTCGTGAACTATTTATCGTACGTGATTCTTACACTTGCGGCGACCGTCCTCATTGATTGAAGCTTACGTGTAGAAAAGTTCATAAAGATTGGAACAAAACTGTAGATTCGTATGCAACACGTACAAACATACGAACACTCTGCTTTATATAATAGACTAGCTGAAAACCCGGCGTTACCCGGGTATTTATTTATTTATTCCTGCCATTTTTCAGGTATATATTCATAAGGGTTGTATGTCTATAAAATCTCTTAGAAATGCAATTAGTAGCAAAGAAGTAATAGATTAAAACTTGATGCGTGATGGGACGGTTTTCCATGAACGTTACAGTTTATGCGCACATATCTCATGAACTACATGTCGTACTGTGATACAGTTTAAAAGGTACCCTCAACTATATGCATGTATACTGTCTGTAAAATTTCATGCGGCTACAGTTTGTAGCGTAGAAATTATAAATCGTAACGCCAAACCGAATGCCGTAGTTTTAGTCCATGAACAGCTGAACGTTACTGTTTACGTGCTCATATCTCATGAACTACGAGTCGGAATGTGATACAATTTATAAGCTACATTCAACTATATGTGTTTTTACTGTCTGTAAAATTTCGTGTCGCTACAATTTGAAGAGTTGAAATTATAAATTGTAACGTCATATCGAGAGTCGTAGTTTTACTTCATAAACAGCGGAAAAGTAGTAAGCGAGAAACTTTTTTCCTTTCATCATTTTACTATGGTTGCCAGCGAGAAAAAGTTTAATAAAGGTTTGAAATTATGTTTAAAGTTGGTTGCAAGTCGCTAAGTACTCTCATTCTCATACAGTGTATTTCGAAAGTCTCGCCGCATTATTTGGTATTTTTTTGCGATTTGTATTGGTTATGAGGTAATATCTTTTGTACCATGAGCCATATGTGATTCTTAACCATGCAGCAATTGTTACCACACGGTAAGGAATGTGTGTACTAAATTTGGTTGAAATCGGTCCAATGGTATAGGAGAAAATGAGCAGCATTGTCGCCAAATGCAGCAGTTTTTCGCGCATCTCATTGTTTATGACGTCATATTTCGTGAACTATGTATCGTACGTGATTCTTACACTTGCGGCGGCCGCCCTCGTGGATTGAAGCTTACGTGTACAAAATGTCAAAGATTGTAACAAAACTGTACATTTGTATGCAACACGTACAAACATACGGACACTCTGCTTTATATAATAGATTGATTAAGTTTGTATGTAACCCTCGGTGGGAGTGTCCTCCTATTGATACTTTCCGTATTTTCTTAGGCGGTCTCACGTAGTACGATGCTGGGCGTGTGATATAAACATTATACGCCAGTAAACACAAGGACTTCCTTGTTGCCCCTCCGCAGGTCCGGAAGAGAAACGACTTGCGGGAGAGAAATTTGTGGAGGCAGCTTCCAGCCGGTGAAGCGTGGAGGGCACCGCGCACAGAGCAGGCAATGCGTTTAGCCGGCAGGCGGCAGAAAGCGTGCAGCCAAGCCGCGACGCAGCGTGCGGCGAGGCGCGGGGCCACGAGACGGCCTGGTGGCTGTCTGGGTCTGAGGCAGGGGCAGAGTCCAGACCGTAGGCATCTATTATCTATAAATGTGAATGTCCGTTCGGTGTACGTTTATCACGTCTGAACCACGAGACATAAAGAGCTCAAAATTTGTACAGTTACTAATGTCTACCCGGGGAAGGCTTTACGCACTGTTTTATGGTGATGGGATAGCTATTCATCTCTATATATATATATATATATATATATTAATGTGAATGTCTGTTAGGTGTACGCTTATCACGTCCGAACGACAAGACGCAGAGACTTAAAATTTATACAGTTACTAATTTATATCTGAGGAAGGTGTCAGGCACAGTTTTATAGCGATCTGATAGATATTTAGAAATTTGCGGAACGATAATGATTCTTTGAAAATTATATTTACTCTTTGAAAATGGTTTTATTGGTTGCATTGTTAATTGAGGGTTAATAATGATAATAGGGTGGAGTGTATTGGGATGGAAAGTTATCGGTGTTTATAAAACGCAAACGAATGGTATGTGTGTAATTGTTGTCCGAAGTCTCCCGTTGTACACCATAGCAATTCCATGCCGACAGCTATAAGGGAGTGGAAGATATATATCGTTCGAGTCCTCCCTGGGGCATGGGTGTGTGTGTTGTCCTTAGATTAGTTTACCTAGTTTTAAGTAGTTTAAGTACGGACTGATGACCACGCAGTTTGGTCCGATAAAAAGAAAAAAAAAGTTTAAAAAGATATGGTGGTTGAAAGTCGTCAAAGTATAAAAAAATTCGGACTGGCCAGCGATGACGTTTGCGACTGTATAGCAAGGAGGTTACGTACAGCCACAGACCATATCTTTGGTCTTCAGATCTTTCTCTGTAAGGATAAGCATACGAATAAGGAAATATAAGAATAAATAAATAAAGTAGTAAAAAAGAAATTTCTTTTAATACATCTCTTTAAAAAGTCGATTTGACGTTTCGCGCATTACATCAAGTGATCCATCTGTGATATTATTACAATCATTATTGTTAGTTTTCGTGACTGGATTCTTCGAAACGAGTACATTTTTACCTGTGATTTCTTATATATGTTCTGATAAATGTAACAAGTTTTTTTTTTTTTTTTTTTAAAGGAGATGGACAGAGAGAAAGAGAGTGGATAGGGAAAGTACTAACTCAAGGTTCGAATAAATAAATAAATACCCGGGCAACGCCGGGTTTTAAGTTAAGTACTAAATAAAAACTAGACGCTGGCGATATTGTCGCGTCCCCACAATGAACGCTACAGAAGCTGCCATTTGCAGGGAAACATTGCCTAAACATTAGTCGTGCGTTGCTGCTTTTAATTGTAACAGCAAGAATGGTAGTAAAGCCGAAGTCGGAAACAGTGTTACATATCAAAGATCAGTCATTACTTTTATACCGTATAGTATTTTCGTGGAGAAATAATAAATTATGAGCGTTTGTTTATGTTTAGGCTTCCTCTTACAAATGATTCTCTAGAACTGATAAAAGTTCTTTGTTGCACGTCAAGTACTTTTATTTGCATATAAATTACTAAAAATACTAACACGATTTATGTACTGTGCTGAATGAAGAACTAGGCGTATAAGAGGTATTTACATTTTTTTAATCATATATATATAAGTATGATGCAAGAGTTAGTCGAATAATTGTGGTGATTGTACTTCGTAAATAGCCAAATATTTGATCGAATGTTGCATACTCAGCCACTTTGAGAGGTACCATCTCTGTTAAAAAGTAATGTGCGAATGAAATGCCCATTTAAAGTTGTATGGGTTATTACAATTATTTATACCCAAATTCGAGGAAGCTGAAAAAAATTCTATGTAATATGGAAAAGAATGTTGACAATACAATGCTATGCAAAAATAAGCGTGCAAAACGTACAGAGTAGTCGACAAAAAGAAACACAGGGCCTGACAGTAAATTACGCGGATTAAATAATAATCGTACTCTCTCCTACTTTACAAGGTTCATGCAGTCATCTTATGCAAATATCTCGATGCAAAATGGCTCCACCTTCCCAGAATAGAACCTTACATCCTTAAACTTAATGTGTCTATGCAGACGTATTTCGGAAATTGGAAAACTTCATTTAAAAATACTTTTTAAATAGGCTACAGTACACAGTAATCTTTTTCGAACAAACATGCGTTTATTTTGTGCTTCATTTTGCTCCTTTTGCGTCTCATATACTTCAAATAACAACCCGGGTACTAGGATTCATCCCTGCAAATAGCGGCGATCAGCCGCTTCAATTCGGGGACAGTTGCCTCGCTTCTCCGCTACGGCGTGGTAGGGGCTTGGTCCAGACGTGCCTCTCACGTGGTACAAGCGGGCAGCAGAAACAGTCAGTCATTATCCTCACATCCATTTGTGGATTTAAAGATCCATCAACAACAACTGTATTACAATGCTTGTGTTGGTGTAAAACTGGATCATCAACACCTGTGTGAGAATCCCTCAGTAGAGAATACTCAGTAGAATCACAATAAAGTCCATGACAGAGGGTTCACCGAACCGCCTTTATATTTCTAGATTAAGATTTAGATTAGTTTTTCGTTCCGTAGATTCTTGTTGAGGAGATCCTCGTGGATGTGGAACATGTCAAGAAACAAAATTTACAAGTTGAATAATAGATAATACTAATAATATAAATACAGATACATACATTTTTAAGTTTTTTTTTTTTTTTTTTTTTTTTTTTTTTTTTTTTTTTTTTTTTTTTTTTTTTAGCTGATAATATAATAATACTGACATAGTATGAATACATGCATCATTTGGTACAATTTAGAAATTCACTAATGGAGTAGAAGGAGTTGGCCACAAGAAAGTCTTTTAGGTTCCTCTTAAACTGATTTTTATTTGTAGATAAATTTTTATACTTGATGGTAAATTATTAAAAATGTGTGTTCCTGAGTAGTGGACCCCTTTTTGGACTAAAGTAAGTGATTTTAAATCCTTGTGTAGATCATTTTTATTCCTAGTATTGTATGTATGAACTGAGCTGTTTGTTGCGAAAAGGGATATATTATTTATGACAAATTTCTGCCGTTCCATTCTCCAATAGAGCGCGGAAAAAAGGAACACGTATATCTTTCCGTTTTCGATCTGATTCCTCTGATTTTATCATGATGATCATGTCTCCGTATATAGGTGAGTGGTAGCAAAATATGTTCCCATTCGGAAGAGAATGTAGGTGAAAGAAATTTCGTAAATCAGTCTCGCCGCAACGAATAAAACCTTTCTATTAATGATTTCCATCTTATCTCGTGCACCATTTCCTTGACAGTCTCTACCCTGTAGCGCGATAATACAAAACGAGCTGCCCTACTCAGAACTTTCTCTATATCCCACTTCACTCCCACCTGGTGTGAATCCCACAATGCGCAGCAATACTACCAAATAGTCGCACAAGTGTAGTGTAGGCAGTTTCTTTAGTAGAACCGTTACATCTTCTAAGTCTTATACCAAAGAATCGTGGCCTTTGGTTCGCCTTCCCTACAATTTTTTTCAATGAGGTAATTCCAATTTAAGTTGTTCGTAATTGTTAGGTATTTATTTGAATTTACTGCTTGCGGCTTTGACTGATTTAGCGTGTTAATATATATATACCTGTATATCAGCCCTTCCGAAGTATGGCACCCCCACCCACCCTTTCCCCCCCCCCTCCCCGCCCCAAATTTTAGTAACTTTTAAAGCTGCCCCATAATGGGAATTTTTCTTATTTGTTCACTGCCGTTGGCAGTGAACGGCTAGGTGTGTGGACTTTGACCATGACGCATCCGCCCTCGTTAAGGCACCTGTATATAGACGGGCATGCGCATCAATTTCTGCTGTAACGGCAGCTCCCGCCGCCATTTTTGTTCCGAGCGGTGATAGCGTGAGCTTGTAGAAAGCCGAGTTTCTCCACTGTTACGGCTTTTAAATGTCGCTTGCTTCATTTCTAATACACATACCAAAAAGAAAATATATATCTGGATTAAAAATTTATCATTTCGTAATAAATTATTGTAACATGGTTTGACAAATCGTTAAATATATTTTCTGGTATTTGTCCACCTGGGTATGTATTGTGAGCAACCTTTACGCATTCGACAGCTCAATTTTACGGGATACCAGATGCACTACCAAATCTGCACTTTAGTTTAGTTTGATACATTTTGTGCGCAAAAATCAAGCAAATTTGTCGATTGGCATTCAAGTTATATTTTCAAAACATTTTTCAGTTAATGCAATTTTAACAGCTATCAGGGCTTTAATAAAATTCTGTCTGTGATAAAATTGGTCAATTTTACTTACGACTTCGGCTGCGTAGAGTGCTTTTAGCAACGACCTATAATGCTTTTCAAACTCGAACAGCTAGAATGAAAGAAAATAGTTATTCATGTTTACTAAGTCCTTGTCTGTACACTTGTGCGGTCAGTAAATTAATTATCCTCGTAAAGCGAACATTTTGTTGCCAACATTAGGAAACTAAGCTGCAGATGCAGTAACTACAATTATCATCGCAATATCTGTAACTAAAATTAGAGCGCGCGCTCGAGTTCTTATCGTACTGTGCGGAGCGACAACTGGTTTTGGCAGAAGTATTTTAATAACTGCTTCGAAAAATCCAGATTTCAAGATATAATTAAGGGAAAAATCTAAAATTTGTCAATTTCTAATTTATCACTTTTTTATCTTCACAATTAATTTACTTTGGCCGGCCGCGGTGGCCGAGGGGACTGAGGCGCTTCATTCGCGGTCTGCACGGCCACTCCGGTCGGGGGTTCGAATCCCCCCTCGGGCATGGATATTTTTGCCGTCCTTAGTTGTAGGTAGTTCATAAGTAATTTGTAAGTTTAGGGACTGATGACCCCGTAGTTAAAGTCCCTTAAGCTTAACAAACATTTGAACATTTGATTTGAATTTACTTTGAATTCGTAATCTGTCGTGAACGTCTAACGTGGTTTTTCACTAATAATGGATAGATTGATGTCCCTAGAAGAACTATGTACATAATTTACAAATATTTCGTGTTAATCGACTGAGCTAGGAAATGAATTTCTGTGCCGCTCAGAAAATTATGCCCTGCGATGTAAACATGATAGGTACAAGAGAAAGAGACTCATAAATACTCGTGAATGCCCCACAGTTTTCCCAACAATCAAACGAGCGTTGTTTTTCTGCATTACACTTTTTATACAGTTGTGTGTGTTCAAAACTCGCATCTTGACATTTCCTTGCGCTTATATGCAGCCGTAACTTTAAAGCTAAGCGGCAGTCAGCAGCTGACTGCGTAATGGAACGGAGCGCAGCTAACGCACAGTCGGGCTACGTTGCAACAGCTGCTTCCCCCCACCACTACACAGCTACCTGCGCAGAAGAGCCAGTCCACCCGCCAAGTTATGTGGCGCGCGCTATAATATCGCAGTAGCTTCAAACATCGTTACGAGCCATATGAGCCATTATAACTATTAAAAAACAGTGTGCACCATTTAAAAGTAATTGCTATTGTTATTGTCTAAATGTTGATACTGTTTGTTACAGCCAATGTATATATAAATAAAAGTCTGTAACCGTAGTTCGCAACTTCGGAACCTGTGCTGAAAAGGATACATAAAGAAACCTGCCGTTTACAACGCGTAGAAATTGTGCATAGCTACAAATGAATTAACCCACCTCGCATAGTTTTTAACACCTTGTCATGACGACAGTTTATTAACCATATTTTACGCCTCTCAGGATTCATTGCAAACGAAACACGAAAACCATTTTCAGAACAATTCGGAGCTGCACGACCTACCATGCTGAAAGCGTACCGACTTGAATATTCTACAATCGCGCTTCGAACCGAAGGAACAAAACTGGCGGATGCGCGTGCCCGTCTATATACAGGTGCCCTAGCCCAAGTGCCCGTCATATCAGCGCTGCATGGAGGCCTGGTACCCCTAACTGGGCTGTATCACCCCTCGCAGTCGACACTTCCGGGCCCCCAATCTGGACGCTCCTCGGGGTCACGTGGCCGAATCGCCGAACGCCCTGCCGCTCCACCGGTGCAAAAAAAATATTCAAATGTTTGTAAATCTCTCGGACCAAACTACGTGGTCATCAGTTCGTAGCTTACAAACTACTTAAACCTAGATAAACTAACCCAAGGACAACACACACACCCATGCCCCAGGGAGGACTCGAACCTCCACGCCGAGCAACCGCGCGCTCCGCAGCGAGACGCTTTAGACCGCTCGGCTACTCCACCACGATTCCGCCGGTGCAGCCAGCTGCACACTTGTGGCCTGAGCCTCGGTCCTAGCAACATGCCTTAACTGTAGCTTCGGCTACCTTCCTGCCGTCCGCGGCCGTGCTCCGCAAGAGTTGATACTCCTGTTATCTTCAAACTTTGTAAACTGTCTTCTCGCCACCCTGTACTTAGCTGGTCAAGTAAACTTATTTTTCTCTAAGCCTTCTGGCATCATTTCGACTAGTCCACACCGTGCCCACATTCCGCCAACCATTCTGTTACAATGAAGTTTAATGGATGTTTTTAGTATTCGTATGGATGACTTCAGACTTTGCATTATTTGGAGTCAATTGCCAATTTCTGCATCCTGCAGATACCTTATCAAAATCATTGTACAGTTACTTTTAATCTTGAGGTGACTATAAACGGATAAATGACAGCCACAGCCGCGAACAGTCTAAGAGAGCTACTGACATTACCACCCTAATCTATATCTATAAACGTGAATGTCGGTTCGGTGTACCTTTATCACGTCTGAACCACAAGACATAAAGCGCTAAAAATTTGTACAGTTAGTAATGTCTACCCATGGAAGCCTTTTGGCACGGTTTTATGGCGATCGGATAGCTATTTATCTATATATATTAATGTGAATGCCTGTTCGGTGTACGCTTATCACGCCCGAACGACAAGACGCAGAGACTTAAATATTTGTACAGTTACTAATTCAGACCTCAAGAAGGTTTTAGGCACGGTTTTATAGCGATCTGATAGATATTCAGTAATTTGAAGAATTTAACGCGAAATGCGGAACAATAATTACTCTCTGAAAATTATATTTACTCCTTGAAAATGGTTTTATTGGTAGCATTGTTGCTTGAGGGTTGATAATGATAAAAGGGTGGAGTATATTGGGATGGAAAGTTATCGGTGTATATAAAATTCTACGTGTGTGTGTTAATATTCCGCTCTGCAACGAAAACTACAGAACGGAAACGAATGGTGAGTGTTTAATTGTTGTCCGAAGTATCCCGTTGTACACCATAGCAATTCCATGCCGACAGCTATAAGGGGGTGGAAGATATGGTTCGAGTCCTCCCTGGGGTATGGGTGTGTGTGTGTTTGTGGGTTGTCCTTAGGTTAGTTTACGTAGGTTTAAGTAGTTTGTAAGCTACGGACTGATGACCACGCAATTTGGTCAAAAAATGGTTGAAAGTCGTCAAATTATAAAAAAATTCGGACTGGCCAGCGATGACGTTTGTGACTCTATAGCAAGAAGGTTACGTACAGCCACAGACCATATCTTTGGTCTACGCGTGCTACAATGTCTTCAGTTCTTTCTCTATAAGGATAAGCATGCGAATAAGGGAATAGAAGAATAAATAAATAAAGCAATAAAAAAGAAATTTCTTTCAATACATCTCTTTAAAAAAGTCGATTTGACGTTTCGCGCATTACGTCAAGTGATCCATATGCGATATTATTACAATCATTATTGTTGAATTTCGTGATTGGATTCTTCGAAACGAGTACATTTTTACCTGTGATTTCTTATATATTCTCTGATAAATGTAACATGTTTTTAGAAGAAAGATGGACAGAAAGAGAGAGTGGACAGGAAAAGTACTAACTCAAGCTTCGAATAAATAAATAAATACCCGAGAACGCCGGGTTTTCAGCTACTAGTTTATAAATATAAGTAACAACTGAGACCTGATAACGCTTCCATAGGAACGCCAGATACGACTACCGTTTAACTGGATGACTTCCATCAATTACTTCGTACTGTGTCCTTTCTAACAGGATATTCCATAAGCATGGAATTTGAATAGAAAACGGTTGCAAGGTACGTGTCAAAAGTATTCCGAAATCCTGTAGATATGTAATCGATTTGTCACTACCCTCCTCCATCTGTCGATGTAAAAGTGGATTACCAACACATGTGTGAGGAGCCCTGTGTACGTGGGAGTAAAAAAAATTCAAAACAATCTGTATAACATTGCCATGGGCGGAGCCTCTTTAGTATTCGCACAGCTGCAGCCATGCTTGTACAAAGCGACTCATTTCCAGGCAGCGCCGCCTGTGGTCGACTTTGTTTTTTCCGATCATCTGCAGTGCTTGTTTTTGCTTTCTTCTTGTTTCGTTTTATATGATGGCAACTTTAAGTGAACAACGAGGAGCTGGGAAATTCAGTTTTCTATGCTGCTTAAACTGCTTTAACGTTGAAGTCACCTTACCAAGATGACGCTGTTGGAAAAACTCAAGTGAACGTCCATCAACTGCCCGAATCGGCGAAGGTATTGAAATACTAGCTTAAACCCGCGGCTCCGCTCGCGTGTTGGTAGATCAAATCACACGTAAAATGCACTCGTTTCGAAGAATCCTATCAAGAAATTCAACAATAATGATTGTAATAACATCATAGATCGATCACGTGATGTAATGCGCGAAAAGTCAAATCGATTTTTTTAAAGAGATGTATTAAAAGAAATTACTTTTTCACTGCTTTATTTATTTATTTATTCTTATATTTCCTTATTCGTATGCTTATCCTTACAGAGAAAGAGCTTAAGACATTGTAGCACGCATAGACCAACGATATGGTCTGTGGCATCATGTTTCGTTGTATGTAACCTCCTTGCTATAGAGTCGCAAACGTCATCGCTGGTCTTCAGTCCCAATTTTTTTATAATTTGATGACTTTCAACCACCATATCTTCCACCCCCTTATAGCTATCGGCATGGAACTGCTATGGTGTACAATGGGAGAATTCGGACAACAATTACACATAGACCATTCGTTTGCGTTCTGTAGTTTTCGCTGCAGAGCGAAATATTAACACACACGTAGAATTTTATATATACCGATAACTTTCCATCCCAATATACTACACCCTTTTATCATTATTAACAATGCAACCAATAAAACCATTTTCAAAGAGTAAATATAATTTTCAAAGAGTAATTATTGCTCCGCATTTCGCGTTTAAGTTTTCAAATTACTAAATAGCTATCAGATCGTTATAAAACCATACCAAATCCTTCCTCAGGTGTAGATTATTAACTGTACAAATATTTAAGTCTCTGTGTCTTGTCGCTCGGACGTGATAAGCGTACATCGAACAGACATTCACATTAATATATATAGATAAATAGCTATCCGAGCTCCATAAAACCTTGCCTAAAGCCTTTCCCGGGTAGACATTAGTAACTGTACAATTTTTTAGCTCTTTATGTGTTGTGGTTCAAACGTGATAAACGTACACCGAACAGACATTCACATTTATAGATATAGATTTCGAGATCTTGTGCTCACAGACCGTAGACAGACAATTCATATGCTGTCAGAGATTAGTAGCCGTCTTTGAGTTCGGTTCAGCGAATTTTAACGGATGATTTAGGAATGAAAACGGTGACTGCCCAATTTGTTTCCTGGGTTTTGATTGACAATCAAAAGGAAAGTCGAGTTGAGAAATGTCGTGTTTTCAAATAACAGTTTGAAACTGATCCAGATTCTGTCTAAGGCTATTACTGGTGACGAGTCATGATGCTGTGGTTGCTACCCAGAAACAAGGCGACAGGTAAGCCAGTGGTTGACATCATCGCCACTCCGACCAAAATAACCTCAGATCAAATCTAACATCAAAACAATGCTGTTATGCTTTTTATGCCATTGGTGTTGTAGATTCACAGTTAGTTCCCTTGGGTCAAAACACCTTTTGGAAGTTATTTATTGCAGTACTAATTCGCAGCCCACGAGTTGTGTAATAAAATTTAAAACAGTGTACAAGGTTTTGACATATACTAAGAATGCCTTCCCGCGGCCGTCAGGGGTTCGATTCCCCCCTCGTGCATGGGTGTTTGTGTTGTCCTTAGGTTAGTTTACATAGTTGAAGAAGTTTGTAAACTACGGACATAATGACCACGTACTGAAGTCCGATAGATTTGCAAACATTTGAACATTTTTTTAGGAATTCCTTCTTAAGAAATGTTGATAAATAATACATAAAACGTTTGACGTACAGCACGGTGTGTTACATAAAATTAATGTCAGATGGTCACTTACAAATCTACATAATATTTCATTATTGACCATTATTAACATTACCAGCTCGTGCTCTAAGTTAACACGCCTCGTTTAATATTTTTTATAAATACTTCTGATGAAGACATCCTTAGTATATGTGGTAAAGTGTTTTAAATGTTACCACACAACTTGCGGTCTGCTAGTTTGTATTGCATTAAATAGCTGTTACGGTTGCTGCCTCCATGTTTTAAGGAGGTTAGGAAACACTGTTCGTTAAAAAGGCCCGAATTGAGGCAGCGAGGACACTGTTTCTTCCACCAAGAGTGCTCCCGTACACTGACAGCCATCTTTTTAGGACTTTTGGTTAAAAACGGCATAGTTCCACTGCCCTGCGCTTGTTACTCGCCTGACCTGGCTCCGTGGGAATAATTCTTATCGAAAGCGGCATGAAAGAAGAACGATTGGACAACACTGAAGAAAGTAAGGGGAAAAAAGAAAGGAAATAGGGAGGAGATTCCAGCCATTCAAAGATGACTACCAAAAGTGTTTCGAATACTTAAACCACCGATGGGAGAAATGTATTACTTGTAACCGACATTATTTCGAAGGAACGTTGTTTTGTACTCAATTTGAAAATACTTAGCTTTTGAAAAATAATTCCGATTACTTTTGGGTACTCCCTCGCTCTATCTACATAGACACTCTGCAATTCACCGAAATGTGTGTGGCGGACGGTTCCTCGTTACATTACTAGTTCAAATCAAATGTAAATCTATCGGACCAAACTACGTGGTCATCAGTTCGTAGCTTACAAACTACTTAAACTAGGGTAAACTAAACTAAGGACAACACACACCCAAGTCCCAGGGATGACTCGAAACTCCGACGGCGAGCAACCGCGCGCTCCACAGCATGCCTTAGACGCTCTGCTACTCTACCGCGGCCCCATTAGTAGTCATTTACCTATCTGTTCCACTACCAAACAGAACGAGGGAAAAACGAACGCCTGTATGCCCCTGTCGGAGTCCTAATTTCTCTTATGTTTTTGGTCTTTCCGCGACATGTTAGTTGGCGGCAGCAGTCTTGTAGTTCTCAAAAGTGTTTCTCGAAAAAATCGTCGGTCAAGAAGTATACAGTATACCAAAGCTCGAAACGGTTCTATTTGAAAATGTAAATGAGACAGTTGAACTCTACTTTGAAGAAGATGAGTCACAACCGAAACTTCCTGGCAGATTAAAACTATCTGAATAAGTTTCACAAAACTGCAGCACCGATAACCTGAGATTCGTAAGCAATTTTTATTCTGGGTCGTTCTGCCGTGTTGTGGTTTGGCTTTTGTGATTTCCGCAATCTCAAAAAAGATTGAAATGGACAGCAAAAGTAGCACTTTATGCAATTTCGCTACGCAGTAACATTAAATGATTTCGTCTTCCGTAAGGAACCACATAAAACAGTGAACTGAAAATAAATGTACCTAATCTGACTATACCAGTAGAACACGGTCAAAATTACATAGCATTCGGTCAAGAAATTTTAGAGGTTTGTAGTTAGGAGTTTCTACATGTACAAAATGTATATGATCGTTTGTTCATAATCTGAAATCTTCGAAAATTCTTTTTTTATTTATTTATTTATTTGTTTATTCTGTTCCATAGGACCCACTTGAGGAGTAAGACTCCTTGGTCATGGAACAAGTCAATACATTGTTACACAAGAATGGTAATAGAAAAATTTTAAGTAGTCCTTTGCACACGACAATCTTAAGACAAAGTGAAAAGAATCAATAAAGAAAAAATGAATTAGCTTAATTGTTTAACTTTTCTAGGAGCTCCTCGACAGAATAAAAGGAGTGAGCCACGAGGTAACTCTTCAATTTAGATTTGAAAGCATGTGGATTAGTGCTAAGATTCTTTAGTTCTTGTGGCAGCTTATTGCAAATGGATGCCGCAGAATACTGCACCCCTTTCTGCACAAGTGTTAAGGTGGTGTGGTGCAAATGTAGATTAGACATCTGTCTAGTATTCACCGAGTGAAAGCTACTAACTCGTGGGAATAAGCTGATATTATTAACAACAAAAGACATTAAAGAAAAAACGTATTGTGACGCCAGAGTCAAAATTCCCAGACTACTGAAAAGGGGTCGACATGACGTTCGCGAACTTACACCAGATATTGCTCGAACCGCCCGTTTTTGAGCCAGAAATATCCTTTTTGCATCAGGCGAGTTACCCCAAAAAACAATGCCGTACGTCATAAGTGAGTGAAAGTAAGCGAAATAGACTACTTTTCGTGTTGAAAAATCACTTATCTCAGATATTGTTCTAATGGTAAATATAGCAGAATTTAGTTTTGGAACAAGATCCTGAACATGGGCTTTCCATGACAACTTACTGTCTATATGAACACCGAGAAATTTGAACTGTTCAGTCTCACTTATCACATGCCCATTATGTGTAATCATAATGTCAGATTTCGTCGAATTATGTGTTAGAAATTGTAAAAACTGAGTTTTACTGTGATTTAACATCAACTTGTTTTCTATTAGCCATGAACTTATCTCTTGAACTGCATTATTTGATACTGTGTCAATATTACGAGCAACATCCTTCACTACCAAGCTGGTATCATCAGCAAACAAAAATATTTTACAATCACCTGTTATACTCGAAGGCATATCATTTATATAAATAAGAAACAGCAATGGTCCCAAAAAAGACCCCTGGGGCACCCCATACTTAAATGTGCCCCATTGGGATTGCACGTCATAGCCATTTTCTACACTGCGGAGAATTACCTTCTGTTGTCTATTATTAAAGTAAGAGGTGAACCAGTTGTGGGCTACTCCCCGTATTCCATAATGTTCCAACTTCTGCAACAATATTTTGTGATCAACACAATCAAACGCTTTTGTTAAATCAAAGAAGACGCCTAATGTCCGTAGCCTCTTATTTAACCCATCAAGTGCCTCACAGAGAAACGAAAATATAGCGTTTTCAGTCGTTAAACCACTTCTAAAACCAAACTGTACGTTTGACAGGAAATTATGTGAACTGAAATGATCAATTAATCTTGAATATACAGCCTTTTCAATAACTTTGGAAAAAACCGATGGCATAGAAATAGGTCTATAGTTGTCTACATTATCCCTTTCTCCTTTTTTATAAAGCGGTTTCACTACTGAGTACTTTAATCTGTTAGGAAACTGACCATTCAGAAAGGAAAAATTACAAATATGGCTTAGTACTGGGCTAACATATGGAGAACAGTACTTTAGAATTCTGCTAGATACCCCATCATATCCACAAGAGTCCTTAGTCTTTAGTGATTTAATTATTGACTCAATCTCACCTATGGAAGTATCATGAAGGATCATTTCAGGTAACAGCCTCGGAAACGCATTTTCTAAAAACGTTATATGATTACCTGTAGAAACTAGAGTTTTGTTTAGTTCCTCTACTATATTCAGAAAGTGATTATTGAATATTACACATATATCTAACTTGTCAGTAACAGAAACATTCCTACTACGCACTGACGTTATATCTTCTACCTGCTGCTCCTGACCAGACACTTCCTTCACGACTGACCAGATAGTTTTAATTTTATCCCGAGAGTTTGCTATTCTTTTTGCATACCACATACTTTTTGCATTCTTAATGACTTTTTTCAGAACCTTACAGTACTGTTTGTAATGAGCTACTGCATCTTCATTCTGACTGCTTCTAACATTTTGATACAACTCCCGCTTAGTTCTACATGATACTCTTATCCCCTTTGTCAGCCACCCTGGCTGTCTGTTACTGAAAGTACCCTGTTTTGAGCGTTCTAGCGGAAAGCAACTTTCAAACAGCATAATAAATGTGTTCAGAAAAGCATTATATTTATCATCTGCATTATCAGCACTATAAACATCCTGCCATTCTTGTTCCTTAATTAGGCTTAAAAAGGTCTCAATTGCAACTGGATTAACTTTTCTGAGTAGTTGATATTTATGTTTCACATTTGTTTGAGAACAAATAATTTTTAGAATTAAAAGTTGGGCATCGTGGTCTGATAGGCCATTTACTATTCTGCTGATCGCACTGAAATTTTGACACAACGTTGCTTTGATTTTGCACATTCATTATTATTTTTTGTAGTATTTATTGCTCTGAGTTCTATTTTGTAGGGGATTACAAGCAGTAAAACCTTTTTAGATATATGGTAAAGGTGGAAATTCAAAGACTAAATAGCATTTTCGCAACGTAATTATTGTTCCGTATTTCACGTTATATGAGCTCAAAGTTTCACACAGTATACAAACTGCTTAAAAGATCCACTTTTGCGTAAGTAACATACCTGCGACAGAGAGAAGACGTTTACTGAGAAGAGGACATGGATAGAGTGCCGGATAAGAGATGTACAGGGATTGGGGTGAAGGTCAAGGACAGAGATAGCGGGTGGAGGAAGGAGGAGGCGAGAGACAAAGGAGGGGGGGGAGGTGAGTTGAAAAGAGCGGAAAGGAGAAAGAGATTAGGGTGCATATACAGTACCCATATAGATCATCAATTGCGATGCTTTGCCAGGTTCATTATTAATCAAGATAAATGAGGACCTTTGTGTGATAAAAAGAGACCTGGAGGTAAGCTACCTACTAAATTAACTTCTGTATGAAATTAGCGCAGTTATCCTTATTAATGGAGCCACACCCTGCCTATCTAGTCATATTTGACCCATTTATGAAAAAACTGTTTGATGCAGGACCTTAATATTTTTACTGTATGTTACGTGATGCTAACAGAATCAACTGCACTAACACCTACTTTATCCATTTTATAATTTTTAACAAATACTTTATAAAATAATTTTAAAAAATATTAATTTTTTTCTGAAGACAAGAATTTTTTTGTTCTTTCAGTAAAAAACCGCCTGGATTGCAATCAAGACGATCTTTTACTGAAGGAATATTTATTCCCACTGATTGCTGTACAACATGGACTGGAAATCATTTTATATTTTTTGTGAACTTCCTAATGGGAGAATGTTAATGAATGTAGTACCAGGGGTGGCGTCTTATGTTATGCCGAGTATCTGAAAATTTCATTCATTTCTCTGTGATAGTTTCTGATATAATGGGGCATATGTACTGACAATTTTGTTTTGCGGGGGAAAAAAAGAAAAAACTTTTGAAATTTGTTACTTACAGTTAATTAAAACTGCCCTGCCGCATATGATGGCCCTTCTTTGGCCTCTAGCAGGTCTTCCAGCTTCTTTTTCACCTTCCTGGATTTTTGTCTTGCTTTCTTGGCCATAATAGATCCAGACCTGTCTGCATCGCCTATCCTCATTTTATTGCAATGTTGCAGCCCAGTGATCATATTTTCACCAGGATTAATTCCCAGCTTCTTCAGTACCCAACACTTTCCAATGTTACCAAAATTGAATGTAATAACAGCATCATTTTTCTAGTTTGATTGTAGACATACCTATAAAAACAGTTTTAGCAAGGCGGTTCCAAATTATGTTGTTGAAACATTCATTTGGGTTCTGTGTCCACCCATACAGACATTTTCTTACGAGGTCAGGATGAGTCAAGTCTTTGAAAATAGGTTTAATTGTAATAACAGCATCAGGAAGAGAATGCTGGTGACAATAAGATTCTCCAGATGCCTCAGCCCTACGCTATTTGCACCACAGATTTTCTTGTGATGGACACAATGCATGACCTGTCTTATCATCGGTAGAGGACTAATGGAAGAATATGGCCCAAACATTTTTACGTTTGGTCATCTTCAATAAACACAACAAAACACACGTAAAGAAGCACTGCAATCGTAAGTATAGCAACTACTCGCAATCACAACTGAACAAAACTAAACGCGTGTGTGAAAGTGTGTTCTTAACAAACAGCAAAAACAAAATACCGACCGTTGCATTCCAAGAATAGCCAACACACTCGGGAATAAAGAAGAAAGTCCCTAACGTGCAATGCAGGAGATAAAAAGATCTAAAATATATGTAGAAAAGTGGGCGTCTCACATAAACACGCGTGATAGGAAAATGATCGAAAAACAATTTTTCTGCAAAATCCTTTTCAGAGTACTTAAATAAAGCGTTAATCTATCGAAATATGATGAAGACCGAAAATCGATTTTTTTCGACCTGAATTTTGACAGTGATTGAAGCATTCTTACCGAAACATATAGCTTTACATAATACTAAATTACTACATGTGTACAAAAGAGATAATATCCAAGATAAAGAGACAGATTAATTTTGAAAAATGAAGACACGGACCAAGGTTCCCCTACTACCACCAAGAAAGGGAAATTACAGCATAGTTTCTTCCTGTATTTGCAAGACGTCTTATGAACCGAGAATGCGTTTCGTGAAAGTTCGTCTGATCCTAAAAAACTTTAAGAATGGCAAGATCTCAAAATAAACGCTAATGCATGCTGTACCATTGCCTAAATTAATGGTGCGTTATCGTTCTGGCACCAAAAAGTTAAATAATGTGAATCATTTTTCTCACGTTGATCCAACACGTGTCCGATACAGCTTTCTAAAAGGAACCCCAACCGTCAGCACTTTCACGTAGCTCATAGAGATATATCCAACAGTTTGCCAGCCAATCCAAACCCAGGAAGGGCGGCACGAGAAACTTTGATAAAACACACACTGTAATGTCTTCTAAATACAAGCATTATGTTGTTCAAAAAGATTTCAGGTTTGCAACCAGTCGTCGTAAACTTCATTCCGCGATATTTCAACTGGACACCTGCCAGTCATCTTCAGCCGGGAAATTTCAAATTTCAGCATTATGCTGTCAAACCTGTTGATGTCAGATGTACTCCTGTCACAATTTTGATGTGTTATTTAAGTATTTATTAACAATGTTTAGAACAAAAAGTCAAAGACTGTATGCTCAGTTTTGGTAATCTTTTAGAAGTAATTGAGTAGAGCACTCAGAGTGAAGTCAGTCTGTCAGGCAGTTGTGTGGAGGTAAGCGACATACGGTGAAGCAACTGATAAGTGACGATTACAGTCCCAAGAGGGTGATGAAAATGAATCTTTGGTCTACTTTGTGAAGATGCCCACCAGTTACGTTTTGTGAAGGAACAGTGCATATAACGTATTTGAAAAATAAATGCCAACTTATCAATTTCAACTATTTAGTAAAAAACGAACGTATTACTAATTTGGTGGAGACCCAAACCTCTTTCAGGAGAACCTCACTGCAGAGACTAAAAGACCACGACTACCAATTAGAATTCCGAGATAAGCCCTAGATTTTATTTTTATTATTCTGGATTTGTAAATTCTACTGCTCTATGATTTAAGGTGCTAAGATCAGGCATAATTACTAAAAGAAGACATTAGCGACTCGGATGGCATTACAACATAGAACCAGTTAGAGTGTCGCATAGTGCAGCTGTTAGTAACAACATACTGAACATGTGTCTCATCAATCCTCCACAAAAGACAATAAATGTTATTTGTGTTCATTTCATTGGTAATGGGCTAACTATTAGTGATTTTCTATGAGTTTATATTATATAAAAGTGCAATTCTTTTAATTGCATGCAGTCTTCAAAATATTATCTCTGTTGATTGTTCGTCACAAATGGATTTGTGGAGATATTAATCGACTCAAACATGATTATTGTCACTATTGAACAACACATCTTGGTGACACAGACTTTATCTGTCAAAAGAACAGCCATGGTAAAGTGTGCATCCACCTTACTTGACTGGGGAACTAACGGATTAATATGACCCATGGTTAGAAGTCAGTGGGAATATTAGCACAGACTATAGTAATGGGGCAACGCCGCTACTGTGACAGAGGATGTCGCCCAGATGACTGACAGCTAACATGACACTGCACGTAACTCCTCCACCCTCATTAAAGATGACTGACAGCTGACGTGGCAGAGCACCTAACTCCCCCTCACTTGGGTGACCACCGCCTTCATCTCTCCTCTCTCCTGACTTGGGGGACCGCCGTCTCCGTCCTCACTACCAAATTTTTGTAACTGACTTAATGATGATGATTGGTGTTTTAGGGCGCTAAACAGCTGGGTTATCAATGCCCCTCACGCACTTGGCCAGACACCTGCCCCCTTTCACTTCCCCCTGCCCACACTTTGGCGGATGATTAAAAATATAGCGGATTTTTAATTGAAGTTCAAGTTTTCACCACCAGAGTTCCCTGTCACATTTGCACCAACGCCTCCTGTTCAACTTCTAGGGAGCACTGTGTGTGCTAGGGCTGCAACAGAATACGTAATTAAGGAAATAACGAATGCAGCAAATTTACCCAATTGTTTATTCAATATCATTTACACTGAAACAATTTCTAGAGCCACCTGGTTATCCAGCTTTAGTTATTAAGTATGCGAACCATCCTGGAATGTTCAGCGAGCCACACACTGTAGACACGGTCACCGCGACATTAGGAAGAACGCCATACCCAGGGCGATGGGTCACGTGAATGAATGCTTGCCTTAGTGCCGGTCTCGTCTTCCAACTTTTTTCCACCTCAATAACCACTTTTAAGGAATTTTATGCCCATGCTGCGCATCGACAATGATGATGCAAGTCCTGAGTTTCAACGAATTCTGCGCAAATAAATACCTGAAAGATCACTAATAACAATAGCTTGGAATATTGAAATGTTTTGTCTTGGAGCTCTACGTGTGTGTACTAGGGCACTCTTGATCCAATTGTGACGAATAATGTCCATCCCCTCCCAAACCCAATTACAGCAATGATATGAACAATTCCTCAAACCTAATGTTTAAACAACAAAACAGCTACAGCGAATTATCGTACTGTGTGTAGTCATCCATTAGCTTAGATCGCAATCTCTACAAGTCATATAACTTGATTCCTTCTCGATGATTAAACGAATCGATGAACGAATGAACAAGTCCTTGTCACACAACGACTACGAGCATCTGCCGCGTCCTGAGAGATCCAAATATTGTGCACAAGTAAATAATAAGTCGTTCTCTAATAATAATCGCTGGGTATGCAAGTAAGTAAACAGACTACAGACATACACTGTACATCATAGTCCTGAGTTCCATCTAGAAATATAAAATGTTTGCGCTAACCAGTGAAACATACTAAAACTTAAGACTGCACACACATACATTATGTGTGTGGGTGTTTACAGCTAGTGACTGACAGTTCGGCGCTAGAGGCCGACTGCGAACAGAATTCCTAAACGCCAGGTGTTGGGCAATACAATACACACACAGAGCACGTTCTGTGGGAGCAGGCACACCTTCACTTTTCTCCCGTGTTTACGAACGTGTCCGTCTGATGAGTGCGAAGGACCTTTAAAAAATAATATAAGTAAATAAACATAAGACCTAAAATAATCGAAATCCTAATACGTTACATTTTCAATGCAATAACCAATCTGTCATCGATCGCGTCCTGACGGAACATCTAAGAGAGTCCAGTCCAACAGTCGAAACCACCTAAAACCGGCTATTCTGATCATTTTCACAGGCTTTCGATTCACTCGTTTCGTTACATCAGTTTTTTTTTACGAATTTCTTACACGTGTTGATTTATCTCAGAACACTGGTAGCCCAGTGAAACTGTTACAATAAACGCCCACACCTTTCAAAAAGTGTCATAGAAGATTTTATTATTTTAACTCGGTCATGTGACAGAAAAGGTTAGACAGCCAAGTTTGGCCCACAAAATTTCTCTTGGAAAAATTTTCTGCCGTCAATAAACGTCGAAAATTTCAAACTTTTTTCAAAATTTCTCAGTTTGTGCCCCTATCCCTTTGACGTCTAATTTCTTTTTTAAACAGCACAAATTTTCCAATACTTTTTATTCTTACCATTTTTACTCCCAATTCCTAAAGCGCTATAGCATTTCAAAATATATCAGTTTTTCAAATTTTGTGCAAAGTAGCAAAAATCCCTTATTTCTGAAGACTATTATTTCAGTTACTGTTTGTGTCAGATAAATATATTATTCCAGAAGGAATTCTCAAATAAAGGAAAGATTCAAAATGGCAATCCTGGCCATAAAATGAAATACCAAAATTAGTAGGTTCTGGCCTTGTACCACTAATAAAAGAAGTGTTCGTCTCTGAATAGCAGAGTTATATGACGAGAAACCATTCCTAAAGTTCGTACTGACAAGTTAAATGTCATCACTACGCCTCCAAGTGCACTGACACGAAAAACGACGGTACCTTCGCGCTATTGAGCGTAAACTTTCTTTGAAAGACACAAGCACCGTGACGGTGGAACCGGAGGGCCTGTAAAAATACCCACCATTTACTTGATTTCGCCTATACTTGTTATACGCGTCCAGATAACCTCACGATTACTCTCAACTTCGACCTCAGAAGAAATAATATTTTTGTCGACTGCATTGAACACACACCCTCCAATTGTATCTGATCTATCTTTGCAACATACATTCGAGCTCCGGCTAAATATTTCGGAGCTTCCTACGTCAGGATTCAGCCAACTCTCAATCCCTAGTATTATTGAGCACAAAAAATTGCTGCAATGCGATAAATTCGGAAATAGTATAAAATATACTGCTAATATTTTGACAGTCGAAGAGTCCTTATGAATGCGGCCTGATTTCACTGTCAGGATATTTACTGACTAGTGTTCATGTAGCCTAAAAAAATAAATAAAAAAAAACATGTACGCTACCAGAGTAGCTGCTTCCTTTGCGCCCCTGATCTATCAAGGGGATCCCTTCAATTCCCCACCCGATAACGTAGGTCCAGATATCTGCAACCGTTACAGTGTCGACGAAGTCTTTGGTTAAGACCCTCCACTTGGCTCCAAATTAAAGGAACTAAATTCACTCTGGGAATAATGTTGCAAATCGAGAAGTATGCTGGCACCCCGCGCGTGAGGCCAGCAGTCATCACCAATTACGCCAGCCGCATCTGAGGATGTCCTCAGAACCCAAGCCACTGGAGTCACTGGAGCCGACATGAGTAACAACTTGCAGACGACTGCGCCTCCGCTATGACAGCCTCCATATCTCGGATGAGCTCCCCCCCACCCAGCAAACATACCGAGTGCACATCGGAATTCTTTCCGTTCCTGCACGCTATCTGCCTAAAGCCGTCGGCACACGGAACGAGGCAGTTAACGTTAACGTGCGCGGGAACGGGAAACACGACGCTACGAGGCACAGCATCGTCGGCACACGGGACGAGCTGCTTAATGTGTTTTGGGCTTTCAGAGCTCTCTAGTCTAGCGACAGTTTTCCTCGCGCAATCGTCGTCTGCTGCAGTTCATTTGGAGGGCGAAGCACACACATCGAAGAGTACGTGTTTAAAACGGATCCTACTGAATTAGATGTTTGGCGTTGTTAGCTATTGTCGAATATGAGAGGAGAAAATCCGCAGAATATTGTGGGTACGGGAGTGCATTCAGCGGCGAAATAATGTCAGGAGAACCATTCATAGGCAATATTTGATCTTCCGATACCACCCATCTGCTTCGATTCATGACGTCAGGCACAACGTCATAACCGACATTCATATTTCAATGCGAATGTAATGTGGCGTCGAAGAATTTAACTGGACTACCGCGGGCATTAAGAGGTTTTGGGCAGGGAAATTCTAAATAGAAATAGCAATATTGACACAAAATGAAACATGAAGATTTTCATCGCACTTTTTTGGAAGCATTTTTTTCTCTCTTAACAGTCCATTCCCTTCGCTTCATTGGTTAACAAAAGAACATCGCAAAACGTAAGGTAAATTTTACAGTTCGCTAGTCTCTCGCGCCATATTTAACCAAATTTCGTAATTGTACTTCATTATTATGAAAGAAGCTCTCCTGACGCTACATCGTATTCGAGAACTTGATTAACGAGCCGTTTTCAGGGTGATTTTGTGTCCTACATTGTCTGGAATTGCTATTTACATACAGTGAAACGTTATCATTGCATGTTTTTCTGATGTTTCATCTGTATTTCAGTACTGCTATTTCTAATGTTTTTTCTATTTATTGTATAAGGACTGTTCTCCCTTCGTGGCTTCAATTAAAACACACATTGTTAGTCCAAGTAGTAGGCATGTTGCTAGATGAAGTAAATAACAAACCGAACTGAAGCGGGAAAGGTCGGAACATGACATATACAGTATTCTTGCTTGCTATTGGTCCGACTTAACGTGGCACGTTACCGAAATATCGCAGAACTTATTATGCGTTTCACGGAAGAAAATGGCTCCTCAACGGGAAAAAGCAGAATGTGACGTCTGAAATCTCGGAGAGCGGCACGTCAAAGTTAGCTATCCCGTTCCGTGTGCCGACGGCTTAAGGGCACTTAACACTGGACCTCCCAATCACAAACAGACACCTTTCCCCGTGTGCCTGCTCGGACCCTGCTGAAGGACCTGCTACCTGATCACTCGCAGGATGAGCGGGCGATGCCACACGGCCAGCCTCCACACTGGCACTCCGCCTACAGCGACGTAGCCGCGCTACCCACCAACCACCCTGCCGGGCGGATCAGCTGCGTCCGGTACACGTGAAGTGCAAATGTTCAAATGTTTGTATAGCTTATGGGACTTAAGTACGGGGTCATCAGTTCCTAAACTTACAAACTACTTATGAACTAGCTAATACTAAGGACGGCACAAATATCCACGCACGATGGGGGATTCGAACTCCCGAACGTAGTGACCGTGCAGACCGTGACTGGAGCGTCTCAGTCCCCTCGGCCACCGCGGCCGGCCACGTGAAGTGCCGCGGCATCAGAGGCAGTGGCCGACCCACGTGACACCTGGGGTGCCCTATGCGACACGCCAGGCTCTGCCGCCATCAAACCGAGAGGCGCCGCGGCAGATTAGCCGTGCGCACTAAGGTTCCTAGCTGCGATGCGCGGGGCCGTTCGCCGTCGGGGATTCGGATCCTCCCTCCGGCATGGATGTTTGTGTTGTCCTTAGCATAAGTTACTTTACGTTAGTGTAAGTAGTTTTTAAGCATAGGGACTGATTACCAACGTAGTTAAGTCCCTTAGATTTACAAACATTTGAAACCGAGAGGCAACAGCTTGGAGGCGGCTGCTGATCGTGGCCAAAATCTCGTTCAGGTGTTCCCCAACGGCAGCCAACTACTGCTGCGTCTACAAACAGTACGCACACACCTTGTCCATCCTGCCACTGATGCTAAAAGAGAATGAAAACAAAGCAGTTAAACAATTGAATTCGCTACTACACTAGTGCTTCACTAATGGAGACTAGTAGCTGACTGAGTTGTGATAAACATTCCCCCCTCCCTCTGTTCAAACCAACAGACTAACGACAACAGTACAAACTGTACCACTATGCGACAATAAAGCAATTCAAGACGAAAACGCATCTGAAATTTAAGACTAGCTACTGACCAGCTGAAGCAACGGTCACTGACTTGTTATGAAAACACAAATGGCAGACGAAAACTCTACACAACAGTATTTACCAAATACGCGACAATAAAGCTCTCAAAGACTGAAGATTAACGAAATTTAAGAAAACGACTAGTAACAACAATGCAGAAAAATAAAATTATGCAACTACTGCTCTGCAGGTGATACACTTGGCGGCAGCTACCACTAGACTGACCAATTAGAGTACATACCAATGTATAACATTACATTCTTTATGGGTCTTCTGTATGTGAATGCAGTTTTGTGTGCAGTATGGCACGAAATTAAGGTTCAATGTATTATGTCACCTGGAGTGAGTGAACTGACTAGTGAGTAGGTCTCAAATACTTTCCAAAGAAAAAAATACAGTAGATCCGTCCGAAATGTGAAGTCGGTGTTCATTGTTTGAATAATTGTCCTTAAATGTTTATAAAAATACTTATGTCAGCCTGGCGCTACTACTGCTGCTGATGTCTACGTTCACATGTATGACATTTGCTGGAAACAGGTAAAGTTGAATTCATGTACCTAATCGAGATTCGAAACCAAGTCTTGTGATTACCAGGCAGGTGCGCTGACCCCTACACCACTGGGGACACAGCGATCATCGCAACTGCACGGGATACTCTAACTTGCCGTCAGATAGAAATTCTCAACTTCTCCTGCCCACATAAAATTCACTGTTTTTTTAAACAGATTCATGATGTTTCCGGGCATGGGTTTCTATGCTCATTTTGTTTCTCAATACGGCTTCTACATTCCCTAGAAGTTTGGTGCTCTAATTCTGAAACACAGTAACGTATAGTACGCACCCATCTCAGTCTTCAACGTACATTTACTGCCGAAAGTTTGTGACAGACTTTTTTTAATGTTGACACAAGAGAAATCGCGCTGCAAAGCCCGAGAGCGCGAATTTCGATTCACTTTGTGGTGTTCGGAAGTCTGTTCTGAAGGCATTTATGTGGAGCGTTACTGAGTATGGTAGTGATACATGGACGATAAAAAGTACACACTGGAGCAGGATAGAAGGTTTTTTGTATGTTGTGCTACAGACGAATAATTAAAATTTGGCGGTAGATAGCGTAATTGATGAGGAGGTACTGAACACAATTGGGAAGAGGAAGAAATGTGTTGGTAGGACACATTCTTCGCCGGCCGCGGTGGCCGAGGGGACTGAGGCGCTTCAGTCACGGTCTGCACGGTCACTGCGGTCGGGGGTTCGAATCCCCCCTCGGGCATGGATATTTGTGCCGTCCTAGTTCGTAAGTAGTTCATAAGTAGTTTGTAAGTTTAGGGACTGATGGCCCCGTAGTTAAGTCCCATAAGCTTTACAAACATTTGAACATTTGATTTTGCTGAGGGTAGAGTAGGGTGGAGAGCTGCATCAAACTATTCTCCAAACTGCAGACCGCAACGACGCAACATCCGTAAGACGCGGCGGTCCGCGACCATAAGGCTTTGAAGCCGGCCCGCAGTTGGCGCCACGCCGCCCACGCCAGGAGCACAGTGTCAACAAAAGCAGGCAGGCGGTCGGCGTGCCTTGCTCTCCGCGGCGCGGCGCGGCGCGGCGTCGCATTGAGTTTTTGCCGGCGCGGTGTCTGGAGAAGCGCAGAAAGCCCCTAGCCGGCTACCGCATCGGCTGCGCGGCAAGGCGCGCGTTTTTCGCGCCGCCTGCGGAGAGAGCGGCCCCGGCCCGGAACTCCTCGCCTTGAGGCGCTTCCGACACTTTCGCCGCCGCCGCTGTGTTCTCTGGAGGTGAGAACAGATTCTCACTGCGCGGAGGGTCACTACCCTGGCATTTCGAAACAGCATGCGAGGTGTCATCAACAATAAAATTAAAACAATCTGGAATATTATAACAAGGGAGACAGGGCAACCAAGAACAAGGGAAGACAGCATTACCATCAAAGTAAATGAAAAAATTACAAACAAAAAGTCAGAAGTTGAAAACACTTTTAATAATTATTTTTTAAATGTTGTGGAGAATATAGGACCCAAATGTTCATTAGAAGATGCTAGGCAGTTAATGGAACAGAATCTAAGAGAGTCCAGTCCAACAGTCGAAACCACCTAAAACGGCTATTCTGATCATTTTCACAGGCTTTCGATTCACTCCTTTCGGTACATCAGTTTTTTTTTTTTTTACGAATTGCTTACACGTGCTGATTTATCTCAGAACACTGGTAGCCCAGTCAAACTGTCACAAGAAACTCCCACACCTTTCAAAAGGTGGCGTACAAGATTTTATTACTTTAACTCGGTCATGTGATAGAAAAGGTTAGACAACCAAGTTTGGCCAACAAAATTTCTCTTGGAAAAATTTTCTGCCGTCAATAAACGTCGAAAATTTCAGACTTTTTTCAAAAATTTCTCAGTTTGTGCTCCTATCCCTTTGACGTCTAATATCTTTTTTAAACAGCACAAATTTCCCAATACTTTTTATTCTTACCATTTTTACTCACAATTCCTAAGGCGCTACAGCACTTCAAAATATATCAGGTTTTTTTTTTTTTTTTTTTTTTTTTTTTTCAAATTTTGTGCAGAGTAGCAAAAATCCCTTATTTCTAAAGAATGTTATTTCAGTTACTGTTTGTGTCAGATAAATATATTATATATCTTTTATAGTGCAGACGAAAGTAAATGCTGGACGTTATTCCAGAAGGCGCCTACGTGCATTCTCAAATAAAGGAAAGACTCAAATGGCAGGCGTACCTAGACAGTTTGATACAATGGAAATCCACCCACCTCTCAATCTGAAATTAGGAAATTAATAAACTCTCTCAAGAGTAAAAGCTCTCGTGGCATTGATGGCATATCCAGCAGAATATTAAAAGCTTGTTCCTAAGAAATATGTACGATTCTTAGCCACATTTGTAATAGCTCACTGGAGCAGGGTATTTTCCCTGATAGACTGAAATATGCTATTGTCAAAACACTGCATAGAAAAGGTGATACGTTGGATGTCAACAGCTACCGCCCGATCTCACTTCTGACCGCTCTATCAAAAATTCTTGAAACAGTAATGTATTCCAGAGTAGCTTCACATATTAATAAAAATAAAGTTCTAACAAAGTGTCAGTTTGGTTTCCAAAAAGGCTTTTCAGCAGAAAATGCAATGTATACTTTCACTAATGAAATATTAAATGCTCTGGATAACTGTAAATCACCCGTTGGGATTTTTTGTGATGTATCAAAGGCCTTTGATTGTGTTAACCATGGAATTCTTCTAGATAAGCTTAAGTATTGTGGTGTGAGTGGGAAAGTGCACAAATGGTTTAAATCATACCTAACTGGAAGAGTTCAGAAAGTTGATATAAGTAATTCATTTAATATACAAAAAACAGCCGTGTCCTCAAACTGGAGAACTATCAAGAATGGGGTGCCAAAGTGTTCGGTACTGGGACCTTTGCTGTTCTTAATATATATTAATGATTTGTCTTTCTATATTCATAAAAATGCCAAGCTAGTTCTCTTTACTGATGATAAGTATCGCTATCACACCCGAATCACAGGAATTAACTGATGAAATTGTCAATGAAGTATTTCAGAGAATTATTAGGTAGTTCTCTGTAGATGGACTCTCTTTAAATTTTGAAAAAAAAAAAACACAGTATATTCAGTTTCACACAATAAATGGCATCACACCATTAATTAATATTAATTAATTATTCTGCCACAAAAGTCTTTGGTCACTTACCAAGTAGTATCAAAATTCTGACAGATAGCCAACTAGCACTTAAAAATAAATTAAGAGAATTTATGAATGGCAATTCCTTCTACACATTAGATGAATTTCTAAATAAAAGTTAGTACTTTAGGGGAAAAAATAAAAAGAGTGTCATGTAATATTATGTATGGACACATTTCATTTATCTGACACGTTTCACATCATTACGAAATGTCGTATTCATGATCTATGGAACGAGTATTAATCTAATCTAATCTAAGAAATAGAAACAATTTCTATTTCGCAAAGAATCCTTAACCAGAATGAAATGTGATCCACTGAAGACACAAGAAACAGGTATACGTATGCGGATGCAAACACCAAAGATCTTAGACTCACTAACGGCGCTGTTGTCGTGGGATAATTTGAACCATCGGCCGACCGCCATGATGGTGGCAAGCGTCGCATAAATACCAGTGTTGTTAGGAGATAAATCGTTTATTATATAACTACTGCGATATATACAGGGTGTTACAAAAAGGTACGGCCAAACTTTCAGGAAATATTCCTCACAAACAAAGAAATAAAATATGTTATGTGAACATGTGTCCGGAAACGCTTAATTTCCATGTTAGAGCTCATTTTATTACTTTTCAAACCACATCATGGAATAGAAACACACAGCAACAGAACGTACCAGCGTGACTTCAAACATTTTGTTACAGGAAATGTTCAAAACCTCCTCCGTTAGCGAGGATACGTGAACCACCTTCCGTCGCATGGAATCGCTGATGCTCTGATGCAGCCCTGGAGAATGGCGTATTGTATCTCAGCCGTCCACAATACGAGCACGAAGAGTCTCTACATTTGGTACCGGGATTGCGTAGACAAGAGCTTTCAAATGCCCCCATAAATGAAATTCAAGACGGTTGAGGTCAGGAGAGCGTGGAGGCCATGTAATTGGTTCGCCTCTACCAATCCATCGGTCGCCGAATCTGTTGTTGAGAAGCGTACGAACACGTCGACTGAAATTTGCAGGAGCTCCATCGTGCATGAACCACATGTTGTGTCGTACTTGTAAAGGCACATGTTCTAGCAGCGCAGGTAGGGTATGCCGTATGAAATCATGATAACGTGCTCCAGTGAGCGTAGGTGGAAAAACATGAGGCCCAATCAAGACATCACCAACAATTCCTGCCCAAACGTTCACAGAAAATCTGTGTTGATGACGTGATTGCACAATTGCGTGCGGATTCTCGTCAGCCCACACATGATTGTGAAAATTTACAATTTGATCACGTTGGAACGAAAATACTAAAATGAGCTCTAACATGGAAATTAAGCGTTTCCGGACACATGTCCACATAATATATTTTCTTTCTTTGTGTGTGAGGAATGTTTCCTGAAACTTTGGCCGTACCTTTTTGTAACACCCTGTATACTCAGTTGATAGTCACGTCAGTTCTGTTTGACTAGTGCAGTATACATGGATCACGATTTTGGAGAGGTGCTCAGCGTTTAACCGCATAAATCGATTTAAGAAAGGAATAAAAAGAACGAATACTGTCGTCCCATTTATATTTGTCAAGAATACAAGTAGCCCTACTAGTTGTGTTCAAAGGCTTTAAGGCTGTTAGTCAAGAATATACAGGATTGAATAAAATAAATAACAGGATTTAACAATATTGGTAGCTCTTGAAAACGATCTACTTTAGCCAGTACTGGTGGATAAGAAGTTCAGAAAGTTTCATTTTCAGATTGAGTAAAATAACTATTGGGAATACAAGATCAGTTCTTTCACTACATCTCGAAATTTTGTTTATGAAATTAATGTTAGCAACTTGTAGTACAGACTTTAAAGGTCATCTGATTTACATATAGATACAACAACTGAAGGGGTTTGCAGAACTGTGTATAGTTCCATATATGAATGACACATAGCCACTCTAGATGCACATTGTGAAGTTTAACCCTATGACGATAATTGCTGACGAAAAAATGTTCAAATGTTTGTAGAGCTTATGGGACTTAACTACGGCGTCATGAGTCCCTAAACTTACAAACTACTATGTACTAGCTAATACTAAGGACGGCACAAATATCCATGTCCGAGGGGGGATTCGAACCCCCGACCGTAGTGGCCTGCAGGCCGTGACTGGCGCGCCTCAGACCGTTCGGCCACCGGGATCGGCAATTGCTGACGTTTGAGCAGTTCACGCTGCTGTAAGGTATTTGGCTTACAGCATTAAAAATGCTAATATCAGTGCTAATGCTAATGTTAGATCCACATAGTTAAGAAAAAGTTATGGCATACTAAGAGAATTTGGTAGTGGCTGATTGCTGTATTCACAAGTTAAGGCGCTGTTTTACAGTTACGAATGTGATGGGGTATTTCATTTTCACGGTCGATTTTTAAAATTTGCTGTTTCAGGCAACCCTGTTTTGATTTCTAATGCTATAAAATATCTAAATATTGGATAGTACAGACGGCATGCAAGCAAAGACGAAAAACGTTGTGAAACTCTTCTGAAATTAATGTTTGTACAAATGTTTGACCATCGTAGAATATACTGAGAAAGTGCCAAAGAAACGTGCCTGACGATAAATTCCGTTTATATGCTGCGCTTAGAACGCTAAAAAACTAAATGTTATAATTCCGTTTGCCGGCCGCGGTGGTCGACGGGACTGAGGCGCTTCAGTCACGGTCTGCACGGCTACTACGGTCGGGGGATCGAATCCCCCCTCGGGCATGGATATTTGTGCCGTACTTAGTTGTAGGTAGTTCATAAGTAGTTTGTAAGTTTAGGGACTGATGACCCCATAGTTAAGTCCCTTAAGCTTAACAAACATTTGATTTAATTCCGTTTACTTGGGAAAAAGAAGCGCTGTTGGCCGATTTCTACACTGTATGTGTAATAAATTTACACACAGCCGATAGTTGCTGCATATCCAAAGAGTCTGTAGCTGTTTTGTTATTATATATTTAAATGAGACATAGTTTTCGCGATTTGAATGACTACTCACTCTAATCAAAACAGTCTTCCGCACATTTAAAGTTCGCGCGGAAGTTTGCCACCTCAATGGCCGCCGAGGCGCTCTTCAATTTGCCCGCTGTTCGCAGTCGGCCGCTTAGCCGGGCGCGGTGGCCGAGGTGACAGGCGCTCCAGTCACGGTCAGCACGGCCACTACGGTCGGGGGTTCGATTCCCCCTTCGGGCATGGATATTTGTGCCGTCCTAGTTCGTAAGTAGTTCATAAGTAGTGTGTAAGTTTAGGGACTGATGACCCCGTAGTTAAGTCCCATAAGCTTTACAAACATTTGAACTTCTTTTTTCGGCCGCTTACGGTATTGTGGGAGCTTGCAAACACAGAGAAATGTAAACGCTCTGAGGACGGCGCTATGGTCAGCAGAGGTTACACGAGACAGTTATTGTCCGTCGCGGACGTTAGACCGCTTATTGCTGCCACTGCGGCAGGTGGTCACGATTTAAGTAGTTTTGGACGTGGTGTTTCAGTCGTGGCATCTCCGAGGTAGCGATGAGGTGCGCATTTTCCCGTGTGACCGTGTCTCGGGTGCAACGCCCAGCATCCGATAAATAATCAAATCTCTGTAATCGCTGCGTCAGGACAAATGGACCAACGACAGTGTTCAACGTGACACTAGTGCAACCCTTCCACAAATTGCTGCAGATTTCAATGTTGGGCTATTAACAAGTGTCAGTGCGAACCATTCAACAAAACCATCACCGATATGGGTGTGTGTGTGTGTGTGTTGATGGAAATGAGGGACCAAACAACGAAGTCATCAGTCCCTTTAACCACGAATTGCACATGCCACAGAACCCAACGAGAAATGTGGGAAAGCTAAAAGACCATTCCACTAGGAATTAAAATCATCTCACCGACAAGACTAAAACCAACTTAGGCAGCGAAAGCTACAGTGTCCGCACCCATAGTTCTGGAAGCGACCACAACCTTCTAAACCACAAGTTACTAACGGCACAGTGGTCAACAGATCACAGCTTCAGAGTAGGGGGAAATAAAACGACGTTAAAAAGTAAAAGAGTGGGGGAATTTGGGGGGGGGGGGGGAGAAGGCTCTAAACCCTGCTAACAGCAAAGTGTCACAAGCCCACTCACCCCGACCAAGCGAGTCCTAGAGCTGAGAATAAAACCTCCCTTCACGGAGGAAGGCAAGGACACGATCAATCATCCGTGGGTCATCCGCCAACACTAGAGGCAACGAAGGCCATAGTCGCCACGAAGTGTCAAATGGAGAGGACATTCAACCAGAATATGAGCCACGGATTGTACGGCTCCACACTCACAATGTGGTGGATTGTCATTGCGTAAAAGAAATCCATGGGTCAGCCTGTAATGTCCAACACGGAGGCGACAGAGGACAGTCGATTCTCTCCGGGAAGGGCGTAAAGATGAACTCCAAGCTGCAGTCGTATCTTTGACTGTGCGGAGTTTTTTGGAAGGTGTAGTAGCTTTCCAGCTGCTAACCCATGAGGAGTGAAGCAAAGATCTGATCTGCACCCGCGGAAAGGGAGGTGGGCAGCGAGTAATTGCCGCTCGAGCCAACCGGTCAGCCTGTTCATTCCCTGTAATACCAACATGGCTTGGCACCCAGAGAAAGGTATCGGAGCAGGCTGCACGATGGCGGTCAGCAAGGAGAGCCCAAGGAGACCGATATGGGCTTTCGGAGGCAATGGCCCACTCGTGTTTCCTTGCTCACTGCTGGACACTAAGCCTTACGCCTCGCCTGGCCCATCAACACCGACACTGGACTCTTGATGGCTGGAAACATGTTGCCTCGTGTGATGAGTCTCGTTTCCAACGTTTCCAATTGTATCCGGCTGATAAACACGTACGGTTATGAAGACAACCTCATGAGTGCACGGACCCTCCATGTCAGCAGAGGACTGTTCAGCTGGCCGCGGTGGCCGAGGAGACTGAGGCGCTCCAGTCACGGTCTGCACGGCCACTACGGTCGGAGGGTCGAATCCCCCCTCGGGCATGGATATTTGTGCCGTCCTTAGGATAAGCTAGTTGATAAGTAGTTTGTTAAGTTTAGGGACTGATGACCCCGTAGTTAAGTCCCACAAGCTTCACAAACATTGACATTGACTAGAGGACTGTTCAAGCTGGTGGGGCTCTGTACTGGTGCAGCCATTCATGTCTGTTGGCTACTCCCAGGGACGTGGGCAGTTCCAGCAGCGGAATGCGACAACCCAAAGGTCCAGAATTGCTCCACGAACACTCTACTGAGATTAAACACCTCGTTTGATCACCAGAATCCCAAACATGGACATTATGGAACATATCTGCGGTGCCTTGCAACCCGCTGTTCAGAAGAGATCTCCAGCACCTCGCACTCTTACGTATTTATAGACACCCCTGCAGGATGCATGCTGTCAGTTTCCTCCAGCACTGCTTCAAATATTAATCGTTACCACGCCACATCGTGTGCTCGCAAGGGCCCTGCACAGTATCAGGCAGGTGTACCAGTTTCCTTCTCTTTTCATGTTGTTGTTGTGGTCCTCAGTCCGGAGACTGGCTTGATGCAGCTCTCCACAATATCCTATCCTGAGCAAGCCTCTTCAACTTCACATAAGAACGGCAACCTACATCTGTCTGAATCTGCTTACTGTATCCATCTCTTGGTTTTCCTCTGCGGTTTTTAACCCACACACTTCCCTATAACGCTAAATTCACAATTCCTTCATGTCTAAGAATGTGTCCTACCAATCGATCCCTTTTTTTTGTCAAGGTATGCCAGAATTTCCTTTTCTCCCCAATTCTGTTCAGTACTCCTCATTAGTTACGCGATCCACCCACCAGTCGTCAGCATTCTTCTGTAGCACCACATTTCAAAAGCCTCTATCCTCTTCCTGTCCGCACTGTTTATCGTCAATGTTTCACTCCCATACAAGGCAACACTCCACACAAATGCCTTCAGAAAGGACTTCCTTAGGCTTAAATCAATATTCGATGTTAACAAATTTCTCTTTTTCAAGAATACTTTCCTACCCATTGCAATTCTACATTTTATATCCTCTATACTGCTACCATCATTTGTTATTTTACTGCCCAAGTAACAAAACTGATCTACCTCCTTCATTGTTTCGTTACCTAATCTAAGTCCTTCACCATCACATGATTTTCTTAGACTGCACTGCATTACCCTAGTTTTTCTCTTGTTAATGTTCATCTTATATGCACCTTTTAGCACACTGTCCATTCCGTTCAAATGCTCTTCCAGATCTTTTGCTGTCTCTGACAGAATTACTATGTCGTCGGCAAAGCGCAATGTTTTTAATTCTTCACCCTGAACTTTAATTCCTTCTCCAAGTTTCTCTTTGCTTTCCTTTATAGGTTCCTCAATGTACAAATTGAATAACATTGGAGAAAGGCTGAAACACTGTCTTACTCCCTTCTCAACCACTGCATCCCTTTCATGCACTTCAACTCTGACAACCGCTTTCTGATTTTTGTACAAGTTGTAAATAACCTTACGATTCCTATATGTTACTCCTTGCTTCAGAACTTGAAAGAGTTTATTCCAATCAACATTGTCAAAAGCCTTCTCCAAATCTACAAAATATATAAGTTTGCCTTTTCTTAATCTATCTTCTAGGGTAATCCGTAAAGTGAGTATTGCCTCCCGTGTTCCTACATTTCTCCTGAACCCAAAATGATCTTCCCCGAGGTCGGCTTCTACCAGCATTTCCATCCTTCTGTAAATAATTCGTGTTAATATTTTGCAACCATGACTTATTAAACTGACGGTTCTGTATGTTTCACATCTGTCTGCGCCTGCTTTCTTTGGAATGGGGATTGTTACATTTTTCTTAAATTCTTAGGGTACTTCGCCCTGTCTCATACATCTTTTCATAACACATCAATAGATGAATAATGTCCCGGCGAAAGATGTAAAAGAGGAGAACTACCTTTTCGACCTGTCTGGAAGCTTCAAAAACATTTAAATAAAACAAAAATCTTCGCGTATATGAAAAGTACATTTACGATTCAAAATGTCTTGCAGCATGATGGCAGGTAGCTTAACGTCAGAGAACTTCGCATTTCTTAGTCATTCACGAACTGTTGTTAGGACTGTGGCGTCATGTTACGGATTGTGCGGTCGCTCCCATCGGAGGTTCGAGCACTCCCTAAGACATTAGTGCTTCTGATTTCTTTACCATAAGTTAGTTTAAGTAGTGTGTAATTCTATGGACCGATGACCCCGGTAGTTTGGATTACGAACATTTGAACATTTGGCAGTTCTTACGTCATAGAGCATGACAACATAGCATTAAAATTTATGATGCCTACATCCTAGCGCAGGAATTATTCGTTTTCGAAAATGAAAATGTAGTTCATCTCCGACATCTATCGACTGCATGATTAATTTGGAAAGCACAAGATTTTCATGACGATCAATTATTAATTTTCTGCATTCAGCTGTTATTCAGCGAGGTAAAGGTATCAGAGACCCGGTCGGTTAGCCGTGTGGTCTAACGCACCGCTTTCCGAGACGGGGAGGCGTAGCGGTCTCGTTTCGAATCCGCCCGGCTGATTAACGAAGGGGGGTTCGGAGTGCCTGCTAGCCTGGATGTGGTTTTTAGGCGGTTTTCCACATCCCTCTAGGTGAATACCGGGCTGGTCCCCAAGACCCGCCTCAGTTACACGATTCGCAAACGTTTCATATCACTTTACACTTTCACACATTTAACAATATACACAGACATTTGGGATACACATTTCCTCCCGGGGAGCAGGGGGTGGCGGCATGAATGGCATCCGGCCACCCCGTCAATACTAACATGCCAAATCTGCAATAACAAAGCCGACCCTGTGCGGGAAAAGGGCTGAAGAGAAAGAAAGAAAGAAAGGCATCAGAGAACTTCCTTTGTTGAGTTTATAGGCATTACGATTTTTTAAAATAATCTCTGGCATTAATGTAGTACCACGCTACTGCTGCCCTCTCTTCAAGACAAAATTAGTCTTTGAGGTTAGTTTCTTAATGGCAACAATTTATTTTTAGCCTGTATCGTAGATAGTTCAGCTGTTAATTAGCTTGGAAATAGCGCTAGACAATTTACTTTATACTGTTCAACGTTACATTAACATTACTTGATACATATTATGTTTTACCCTCGCTACAGTATTCTTTATGGACTGCTATATAGCCATAGTTTAATGTACTTTAATCTGCAAATGCATCAGTGTCTTTAAATAGTGCGACTACCGTCAACAAACAAGTGTCGTCGCCCAAGTTTTATATAGTGTCTTCAGTGGTTCTTCGTCTGTTCAGTGTTGTGTTGCTTACTGAATGTTTTAACGCCACCGTTGCACAAACCTTTTAACGAACTACGTGTATTTTATTCATCTTTCTGTGTTTATATTTCTGCCAATTACTTCTTTGTGTCAAAGTTTTACAGGCCTCACTTTTTACCACTTCGTCATTTGTTTTTTAAAATAATCATGTCCATGTTTTAAAAGTCGCTCGGCTGAAGAGCAGCACATAAGCTGCTCCCAGCCTACTAAATGTTACCATTCGGTATAAAAAGAAATCTGTCCGAACTCTCATAGAGCGGGCAGTGAGGGCACACCAGCCATAAAACGAATCTACGCAGTTCAATAGGGACCACACATCCCAATTCTCAGTATGCGCTTGAGTCCATATATTCCCTGAATATTGGCCGGTATGTACCAACTCAGCAATTCCCACAATATTTACGATTACTTGTGTAATATAATACTCTGGATTGCTTGCGTCCTGTGAAACTTAATAATTCAGAAGAGTGGGGGTGGGGGGCTCATATCCCCTCCGCTTGACACGTGAATACAGTGCCAGAGTGCTCTGTTTGGACGTGCTGTTCTTCTGTAACCTGATCGCACCCTGCCCTCCCTCCCCTTGACACGTGCAGACCGGCGACCTTGATGACTCAGCATTACTTCAGTTGCAAAATGATACCGCTGACCTTGAAGGGAGCCAGAAAGTATTTGTCCCTCAATTAAACCGAAACGTTTCTCATACGGATAATCATATAACTCTTATAAAATAATATCCCGAGACTTACCTGAAGTATTAATTAAGTATTGATCCGACTCTGTTAGCCCAGTAATTCGCCATATTTTTAATTCTTCCTTTCGGAATAGTCAGTTTCGTGACATACTGAACTACTCAGTAGTGAAATTACTTGATGAAAGAGAAGAAAGGGACAATGTTGACAACTTTAGACCTATTTCTATGCTATCACCTTTTGCTAAAGTTGTTGTAAAGACTGTATATTCAAGGTTAATTCATCATTTCAGTTCCGATAATTTGCTGTCAAATGTACCGAAAATTCTCTACATTCTCTTTTCTCTGAAGCACTTGATGGATTAAATAATGCGATTGATGTAATAAAAGCGTTTGTTTGTGTTGATCAGAGGATATTGTTGTAGAAGTTGGAACATTACGAAGGGGAGTAGCTCACAATTGCTTCACTTCTTACTTTAAAAACAGAAAGCAGAAGGTGCTTCTCTGTAGTTTTGCAGAGATATGCACTCTCAATGGGGCACAGTTAAGTATGGGGTGCCTCAGGGTTCTGTTCTGAGGTCATTGGTGTTCCTCATTTATATAAATGATATGCCTTCTATTATAACAGGTAATTCTAAGATACTTTGTTGATGACACTAGTTTGGTAATGAAGGATTTCGGCAATATTGATGCAGTACCGTTAAAATAATGAAAGTGTTAGAAAACAAGTTCATAGTTTGTAGAGAATAAATTGATGCTAAATCACAGTAACCCTCGGTTTTTTTCAGTTTCCAACACACAATTCAACAAAAACTTATGTATTAACTACACAGAATGGGCATATGATAAGTGAACAGTCCGAATTTCTATTCTAACCACTTGCTAACTTACGATTCTGCTTATTCACAAATCCATTTTAGTGGAAATGCCTCTCGTAATCGAGGACGATTTTGCTTGCAAAGTCGTCGTGCTCCTCTAGACTTCTCAGAAACCTGTGAAATGAATTTCACCTCTTCACCTAATTGGTCTCTTTCACGTGCTGCATTAAAAAGTTTTGAAAGGACCCTACTTGAGATAACACCGGAGAATTTTCGGTACCGTACCAGAGAACATTCTTTGCGCAGGAACGAGGAAGAATCGATTTCATCGGACTAACAGCCACACTACCAAGAATCGCGATTATGTTTTGCTCACATCAATCACTTTGAGAATGCCCAGGGCTGTTGATGTTCACTGTTGAATTCGTTCAATTGAACTTCTTTATAAGTATGTGAATTATTGATGCATAGGGTTCAAGACGTCCACATTTGCTCGGACATGCCATCTTTTTTGGTATTTAGAAATCTGTGGAAATTTCCTTTTTTAAAGTTATAGAACTGGTTTAAGTTGAAAGTGAGGAATTACAACTCTATGCACACTAACAACCGCAAACTCTAAAGAATTGGATCTTTTTTTACAACAACGTGATTTTTTCTATACTTTTACCTGTAAATGTCGTGCAGAAACCTATTTACAGCTTCAGAACAATTGGAATAATTGGTGGGGTAATTATAGTGAAATACGAGCTGTGAGGCTGCCAGTTAAAAGAATGACGTATGTAACAAAGTAGATAGCTTGAAATATGAAGTATAACACATTATATTAACCTAGAATCCACTTTTCAAAGACTGACCTCTGCTAACCCTATTTATTTATGCGATGTATCATTTTGTCCTATAATCGTGCCGCCTGACTGCTCTTCTACAACTTTCTCAGTTTTGATAAAACTGTTTAACAATTAGCACACGTAGCACAATAATAAATTCTCTATGCCAGGTCACACACTGAATAAATGCGAGAAATTCAGACCAAAGCGGCAGTCGTAATGTTTGTGGATATAGAAACAATACAAAAGAATGTTAGCAACGAACATCATCATCATTAGAGACTGATCATGCCTCTCAGCGTTCAGTGTGGAGCGTAGTCCACCTAATAAAATTCCTCCATGATCCCCTATTCAGTGCTAACGTTGATGCCTTGTCTGATGTTAAGAGTTTTACTTCAAAATCATTCTTCACCGAATTTAATTAAATTCTGCTTGGACACCGTGTCGGTAAACAAGAAAAAAAAGTGCTTTTGACCCTGTAGTTATCCTTCCATTATAAGAAAATATTGTGTGTAAAAATACGAGTTTTGTACGTAGCAGTGTTTCATATTTTTGATATAGATTATTACTGTTAATAGTAGTAGTAACTTCATTAATAGAGAGTAAATTTGGATCATCGTAGTTAGCTTATAAAATTGTTCTTGTGTAGTACAAGAATTATTTAGTACCGTGAGAAATGTGCGCTCTGCTGTAGGTTCGTGAGTAGTGGGTTACGATGTGAGAGCTGTTCGAAGTATTTTCATTGGGGGGGGGGGGGGGGTGCAGTGGGGAATCCATTAAGCAATCTAGGGAGATCCTCTCCTGGATTTGTAGGTTCTGCAGCAAGAATAAGTTAACAGAGGAACAGGAGCGTAAGATCTGTGCTTTTCATGTGCAGCTGGAGAACGTGCAGAAGGAATTTGAAAGGTTGAGGAGGGGGATGTGAATGGGGTCAGGCAGTTGGGAAGAAAGCAGTTAGAAACAGGAGGTTTTCAGACAGCTTCACATTGCGTGTGAATAATAGGTCTGTCAAACTGTCAGAGTTTAGTGGAAAGGACCCAACTGTAGCTTTAGCTGCAGGTAACGAGCAGCAGATTTCAGCTGTTAGGAAATCTAAAGCGGTAGAAAAGGTTAATAGAAAGAAGAAGCTTCTGTTGTTAGGTGGCTGGCGTGGGAGAGTTGTAGGCCAGGTTACAGGAAGTGTGGGGAGTGAGTAGCAGGCCACCACCATTGGAAAACTGAGCGCAGAGTTGGATCAGGTGGCTGTTGACATTGGGGAGTTATGTAGGTAATTTTCGAAAGAGGATCAGGTAGCGATAGTGGGTGGTGTTGGGAATAGTCTTGATACGGTTGGAGAGTATAACATAGGTGGATATTTGGAGAAGATAGCTACTGAAATTGGTGGCACGAATGTGCATTTTGCGGATCTGTTTCAGCGTCGTGATCGGTCTCCTCTTAATGCAGCTGTCGGACGTATTAACATGACGCTCGGTGAGGTGCTGATGGAGAAGGCGTGGTTCATATTTCAGTGGTACCAGTTGAGTAGATCTGAAGGTCGGGTTTCACTAGGCACGACCTGCATCTCAATAGGTATGTGAAGGGGAGGTTGGCAAAGCATATATCTGTCAGTGAAGTGCGAGCCGGAGAGGGGGGGGGGGGGAATTCGTGAAAAAATTTAAAATTTCCAAATTTCCTTAGTAGTGGATGTTAGAGCTGCCCCTTTTTTTTAGACTGAAGTAAGCTGATAGGTATTCCTGTTTAAAGGAAGTCCATATAAAAGTGTGACGTATCCAAGTAATAGTGAAATTAGCTTATTTCACCGCAGTATAAAGTTAGGGAACTACTTGACGTTGACTCTGATGTTATTGCTATTTCAGAGCACTTCTTAAATAATGTCATAATTCAGGGGCTTGATTTATCAGGGTACAAGTTAGCTGCCTATTTCTCCAGGAGTTCTTTTCATTGTGTGGAGTGGTGATTTATATGAAATACAGTATTATAGTTGAGTCCATTGATATTTCTAAACAATGCACTGAAAAGATATTTGAATGTTGTGTAGTTGTTTGACCGTAGTGAAACTAAACTTTTAACCGTTGTTATTTATATGTCCCGCGACTCTGATTTTGAAACAGTTCAGCTTAAGTTAGAGAGAGTTCTACGTTCACTTAATACTAATTACAAAAAATTAGTCGTATGTGGTGATTTCAACATTAACTGCGTAAACGGTTGTGCGAGGAAAAGGAGCCGGTCGCGGTGGCCGAGGGGACTGAGGCGCTCCAGTCACAGTCTACACGGCCACTAGGGTCGGGGGTTCGAATCCCCCCTCGGGCATGGATATTTGTGCCGTTCTTAGTGTTAGCTAGTTCATAAGTAGTTTGTAAGTTTAGGGACTGATAACCTCGTAGTTAAGTCCCATAAGCTATACAAACATTTAAGACATTTGAGGAAAAGGATGCTTTTAGTTCTCTCTAATTCTTATCCTTCAAACAGTATTGTTTCCGACGAAAGAGCAGGGGAACTGCAGCAGAACCATAGCGACATTTTCGTCCATTATTTGCTAGTGTAGGGGCATTCTATTAACAGAATGGTGAATGGCTTTTCAGACCACGATGCACAAATTTTAACTTTAAAAGGGTTTTGTGCTCAAATGACTGTTAGATGTAAGTGTAAACTTGTCGTGCGAGAACGACACGAACATCCGTCAGAATTCTCGTTCACACCACGTGGTAAGTGTAAACTATTCATAAAAGCTAATCCAGTTGCAGTTTTCTAACGTAATTAAGAAACAAGAGTGTCAGGGCGTTTATAGCGTCATAATAATGACAATAAATATAATGCTTTCCTCAACACATTTCTCATGCTCTTTGAAATTTGTTTTCCGTTATGAAAAGGTACTGTCACTAATAGACAGTCTGGGTGGCTGACAAGAGGAATAAGAATATCGTGTAGAACAAAAAATGTTAGAAGCAGTCAGAATCAAGCAGCAGTAGCGCATTACAAGCAATATCGTAAGGTTCTGCAAAATGTCATTAAGAAGGCAAAAAGTATGTGTTATGCAGAAAGAATAGCTAATTGTCAGGATAACATAAAAGCTAATGGTCAGTCGTGGAGGAAGTATCTGGTCAGGAGCACAGAGTTAAGGATATAATGTCAGTGCCTAATGGAGATTTATCTGTTACTGATATATGTACAGTATTTAATAGTCACTTTGTGAGTACAGCAGATGAATTATACAGAACGTTAGCTTCTGTTGTTGTTGTGGTCTTCAGTCCGGAGACTGGTTTGATGTAGCTCTCCACAATACCCTATCCTGAGCAAGCCTCTTCATCTCCACATAAGAACGACAACCCACATCTGTCTGAATCTGCTTACTGTATCCATCTCTTGGTCTTCCCCTGCGATTTTTTCCCCACACACTTCCCTCCAACGCTAAATTAACAATTCCTTGATGTCTAAGAATGTGTCCTACCAATCTATCCCTTCTTTTAGTCAAGGTATGCCAGAAATTCCTTTTCTCCCCAATTCTGTTCAGTACCTCCTCATTAGTTACGCGATCCACCCACCTAATCTTCAGCATTCTTCTGTAGCACCATATTTCAAAAGTCTCAATCCTCTTCCTGTCCGCACTGTTTATCGTCCATGTCTCACTCCCATACAAGGCAACACTCCATACAAATGCCCTCAGAAAGGACTTCCTTAGGCCTAAATCAATATTCGATGTTAACAAATTTCTCTTTTTCAAAAACGCTTTTCTACCCATTGCCATTCTGCATTTTATATCCTCTGTACTGCGCCCATCATTTGTTATTTTACTGCCCAAGTAACAAAACTCATCTACTTCCTTTATTGCTTCGTTTCCCAATCTAATTCCTTCAGCATCACCTGATTTTCTTACACTGCACTCCATTACCCTAGTTTTGCTCTTGTTAATGTTCATCTTATATGCACCTTTCAGCACACTGTCGATTCCATTCAATTGCTCTTCCAGGTCCTTTGCTGTATCTGACAGAATTACTATGTCATCGGCAAAACGCAATGTTTTTAATTCTTCCCCCTGAACTTTTATTCCTTCACCAAATTTCTCCTTGCTTTCCTTTATAGCTTGTTCAATGTACAAATTGAATAACATTGGAGAAAGGCTACAACCCTGTCTCACTCCCTTCCCAACCACTGCATCCCTTTCATGCCCTTCAACTCTGACAACCGCTGTCTGGTTTTTGTACAAGTTGTAAATAACTTTACGCTCCCTATGATTTACTCCTGCTTTTTTCAGATCTTTAAAGAGTTTATTCCAATCAACATTGTCAAAAGCCTTCTCCAAATCTACAAAAGCTAGAAATGTAGATTTGCCTTTTCTTAATCTATCTTCTAGGATAACCCGTAAAGTGAGTATTGCCTCCCGTGTTCCTACATTTCTCCTGAACCCAAACTGATCTTCCCCGAGGTCGGCTTCTACCAGCTTTTCCATCCTTCTGTATATAATTCGCGTTAATATTTTGCAGCCATGACTTATTAAACTGATGGTTCTGTAGTTTTCACACCTGTCTGCACCTGCTTTCTTAGGGATGGGGATTATTACATTTTTCTTAAAGTCTGAGGGTACTTCACCTGTCTCATACATCTTACACACCAGGTGAAACAATTTTGTCATGGCTGGTTCTCCCAGAGACTTCAGTAGCTCGGAGAGAATATAATCTATTCCAGGGGCCTTGTTTCGACTTAGGTCTTTCAGGGCTCTGTCAAATTCTTCTCTCAGTACAGTATCTCCTATTTCTTCTTCATCTACATCCTCTTCCCTTCCTACAATATTGTCTCGAAGTTCATTTCCTTTGTAGAGCCCCTCTATATATTCTTTCCACCTTTCAGCTTTCCCTTCTTTGCTGAGAACTGGTTTTCCATCAGTGTCCTTGATATTCATAGAGCTGTTTTTCTTTTCTCCAAATGTTTCTTTTATTTTCCTGTAGGCTGTATCTATTTTTCCCCTATTTATACATTCTTCTACATCCTTGCATTTGCCTTCTAGCCACTCCTGCTTAGCCATTTTGCACTTCCTGACAATCTCATTTCTTAGTCGTCTGTACTCCATTTTGCCTGTTTCATTTACTGCATTTTTATATTTTCTCCTTTCATCGATTAAACTCAGTATCTCCTGTGATATCCAAGGATTTTTTGTAGGTCTTTCCTTCCTACCTATTTTGTCCTGTGCTACCTTCACTATTTCATCTCTCAATTTTACCCATTCCTCCTCTACTGTTTTATTTCCCCCCGTTTCTGTCAATTGTTGCCTAAAGCTCCCTCTGAAATTTTTAAGAACCTCAGGTTCCTTCAATTTATCTAGGTCCCATCTCCTTATTTTCCTACCTTTTTGTAGTTTCTTTAGTTTCAGCCTACAGTTCATAACCAACAAGTTATGGTCAGAGTCTATATCTGCCCCTGGGTATGTCTTACACTGTAGAACCTGATTCCGAAATCTATGTCTTACCATTATAAAATCTGTCTGATATCTTCCGGTATCTCCTGGTCTCTTCCATGTATACAACCTTCTTTTGTGATTCTTGAACCAGGTGTTTGTTATAACTAAATTATGTTCTGTGCAAAATTCTACCAGGCGGCTTCCTCTTTCATTCCTTTTGCCCAGACCATATTCACCTACTATCTTCCCTTCACTTCCTTGTCCTACTACCGAATTCCAGTCTCCCATAACAATTAAGTTTTCCTCTCCCTTAATGGTCTGAATAATTTCCTTTAGCTCCTCATATATTTCTTCGATTTCCTCATCATCGGCAGAGCTAGTTGGCATATAAACCTGTACTACTGTTGTCGGTGTTGGCTTCGTATCTATCTTGACAATGATAATGCGATCACTGTGCTGGTCATAGTAGTTTACCCGCATTCCTATTTTCTTATTCATTATCAATCCTACTCCTGTGATACCCCCAACTGATTTTGTATTTATAATCCTGTACTCACCTGACCAGAAATCCTGTTCATCCTGCCACCGAACTTCACTAATCCCCACTACATCTGACTTCAACCTATCCATTTCCCTTTTTAAATTTTCTAATTTTCCTACTCGATTAAGGGATCTAACATTCCACGCTCCGACCCGTAGAATGCCAGTATTGTCTTTCCTGATGATCACATCCTCCTGAGTAGTCCCCGCCCGGAGATCCGAATGGGGGACTATTTTACCTCCGGAATATTTTACCCGAGAGGATGCCATCATCATATGTTCATACAGTAGAGCTGCATGTCCTCGGGAAAGGTAACGGCTGTAGTTTCCCCTTGCTTTCAGCCGTTCGCAGTAGCTGTGTGGCAAAGCCACATTAGCTGATGTTACATGGCCAGCTCAGTCAATCATCCAGACTGTTGCCCCTGTAACTACTGAAGAGGCTGCTGCCCCTCTTCAGGAACCACACGTTTGTCTGGCCTCTCCACAGATACCCCTCCGCTGTGGTTGCACCTACGGTACGGCTATCTGTATCGTTGAGGCACGCAAGCCACCCCACCTCGGCAATGTCTGTGGTTCATGGGAGTGGCCTTAGCTTCTACAGGTAAGAAAATAGCATTCACAGACTCCCTGATACTGACAAGGGAGAGATAAGAGACAATAACTAAATCACTAAAGACTAAAGACTCGTGGATATGCCGGGGTATCTAGCAGAATAATAAATATTGTTCCACCTCTGTTAGCCAAATGCTTAGCCATATTTGCAATGTTTCCTTTCAGAATGGTCAGTTTCCTGACAGATTGAAATACTCATAAGGAACGTACGTGGGCTCGAACAAACATATCTGTATAAACGTTTGGTTACAGGATCTCTACGTACACCTCAATGTGCTGGTGGGTGTCGTTTTTCTGCATAGCTCTGCAACCATGCTCTAGATAGCACTGTAGATATAATTGTCGACGCCATACGTAATGCAGATATCTTAACTATAACTTATGTAATAATCATCGTATATGTTCTCTAGCGAATTGTCATCAAAAGCCGTGATGATAGTTGCAACTTTAACCTTCTTTCCGAAAGACTGTTGGTATTCACTGCCACTGCTTCCATCGCCTCTTCCCGCACTTACCGTAGTACTACCGCTTGCAATGAGTTGTTCGTCATTATCATCCCTATTATCGTTATTATGAGTTTGTAGCAACAGTATCTAACTTATACTCATATTTCTGTACCATAACAGATACGAGAAAGCATGCAAATGATTCATCTTCTACACTAAGACCATCTTCACGAAGAAGGGTTCTTCGTAACTTCATCTCAACTAATCGCAATACATTAGCAGGATTTATTAGCAATCGCCGCCCCATCTGACGCTTCACTACACAAATAACATCACAAAACGCAACTTCGGAGGCACACTGCACCGTCCCTACTGGCGAACCGACAGGTCAAAGTACAATGCGGCATGGTACACGCAGAGGCCTCTAACGGACGACTGCAGAGTTTCACAGTTGCGGGAGTATCACTAGTGCAATAAGGGATCTTTACATTATATCTCATACGATTTTGGTGTATATGTGTTTGTTTGAGCCCAAGTACTTTCCTTGTCAGTAATGAAACCACATTATAAAAAAGGAAAAAGGAATAATGTAGACAACATTACCTTTTTCTGTGGCATCAGTTTTTGCTAAAGTTACTGCAAGGATGTATATGCGAGGTTAATTGATCATTTCAGTTCCCATAATTTGCTTCCTGATGCATAGTTCGGTTTCAGATGTGGTTTAGCCAGTGATGATGCAGTATTATCTTTCCTCTGTGAGGTGCTTGATGGATTAAATAAAAAAATAAAAAAAAATAAAAAAACTGTAAACGCTAGGCATATTCTTCGATTTAACAAAAGTTTTTAATTGTGTTGATCACAAGATATTTTTGCAGAAGTAGGAACATTACGGAATAAGGGCAGTAGCTCACAATTTGTTCACTTGTTACATTAATAACAGCAGAAAGTTATCCTATGCAGTTTTGAACACGAATATGATATGCACTCTCAATGGCGGATCGTTATGTGGAATGGTGTGGGGGGGGGGGGGGGTTCATCAGGGTTGTATTCTGGGGCGTCGTTTCTCATTTATATAGATGATGTGCCTTCAACTATAACAGATACTTCTGAGACATTTCTATTTGATGATGACACTAGCTTGGTGATGAAGGGTGTTGTTGGTTATATTGGCGCAGTATCAAATTATGGAGTTAAACAAATAAGTATGTGGGTTGTACAAAATAAATTGATGCCAAATCACAATAAGACTCAGTTTTTACAGTTTCTAGCTCACAAATCAACAAATCTGAGATTTTGATTACACAGAATGGGTACATGATAAGTGAGACTGAACAATTCAAATTTCTAGGTATTTCAGATAGATATTAAGCTGTCATGAAAACCCCATATTCAGGGATCTTGTTCAAAAATTAAATGCTGCCATGTTTACCATTAGAACCGTTTCTTAAATAAGTGATACTTTAACACACAAAAAGATCTCTAGTGTATTTGCATTCGCTTATAACATGTGCGGTGTAATTTTGGCCCACTTTAGGTTACGGTAGTAACACTAAAAGTGGGCCTTTGCGATCGTTTTTTGACAGCTCGAAAATTAAATGAAAATAACGGCTTAACCATTCATCTGACACGAAAACTGAGAGGAGAAAATTCTTTACAACTTTTCTCTCTTGTGTTTTTTCATATTTCTTATCGTTTCAGAGATATTTGCAAATCTAACGGCGATTTTGGGATGTATGTCTGTCTGTCCGTCTGTCTGTCTGTCCGTAACGTGTTCCCTGTTTTTAAGACGAACCGCTCAACCGATCAGCACCAAATTTTACAGACATAATTGTAGGCCTCCAGAGACCAGAACCTACCTTTTTCAAATTTTTCGGACAAAAAATACAGCAGTAATACCAAAAAAGCCGTTTGTTATATAATTGTAATTTCAAACGAACCGTTCATCTGACACGAAAAACGAATAACCTAATTGGTAGAGGGGAACATTCTCTACAACTTCGCTCTATTATATATATATATAAATCTTACATCGTTGCAGAGATATTTGCAAAAATAACGGAGATAACCAGCCGTTCGCTGATGTCACGTGACATTCCTCGCCCAGAACTCTCTCTGGCATACGCCATCTTGCGTTGTGTATTTGATGATTTTCTTATTATAACTTATACGTTGTTATTTCAAAGCAACGGCACACTGAAGATTTAACAAAAACACGTCGTTCTCCGTACGAAAAATGATAATCTAGTGTCTAAAAATGGCATATTAGCATCAGTTAACGACTGCCATCACTAGTACGAAAATTAAGGGCGAATTTCGTAATTGTTGGACATAGTGTAGTATGCAGCGTCTTGGATTCTGATGCACATTGTCCGTGGTTTGGGACCCGCCACTATCAATTTTTTTTTCTTTTTTCCTAAAAGGGTTACGTGTTGGGTGCATAGATATTATCACAATAGTAGAGTCGTAATCATATCACTATAATTTTTTATTATTTACATTATTATTTTTGTCCGAAATGTTTGCAAAAAATTATAAAAATACAAATTTAAAGCGGGCCATAAAACACGCCAGTGCGATTTTTTTTTTTTTTTTTTTTTTTTTTTGGTAACTCCTCTAATTCAAGAAAAGGGTATTTATTTCGCAGAAATGGGCGGTTTGAACAATATTTGGGCTAAGCTCGCGTACCTCTCGTCGACGTCTGTCGTTTCCTGACCATGAAGGTTTGCTCCTCAGTTCATTCCTGTGGATTACTGAAAATATAAATATAAATAAATAAAGAACATTTTCTTTTCGTTGTTGTCACATGCTGTAAATAGGCCAAAATGTGTAAAAGTATAGGAATAAACTGGAAAAAGCTAAAAGAAGCCGTCTTTTACAAGGAACACACCCTAATTATCATTGAAAAGAAGGAAAACAGATGAAAAGTGTTTGTCATAGCAGAAAAAGGTGAATACGATCCTGTTTAAATGTCTCTGAGAGAAAAGTGGGAAACCAGCTGTGTCACTCATCATTCCGCCCTTCTAAACCTAAACCGTTGGCATGCGAACATAGTCGCGCTTTTTGTTCTGAAAGAAAGTAGCAGGGCGGCAGTGACTGTAGAAGTGAGAGGAGACAGTGCCATTGAAAAGAGAAAAGAGAGCAGTCTAGTGGAATAAAGAGGAAGAGAGTGGCAGTACAAGAGATAAGAGTGTAGTAGCAGAGGGAGAAGGAGGTATACATAGAAGTAGAGAGAGATAGACGCGAAGTATGGAGACATCACTACAAACAGAGACTGCATAAAAACATTAAGCATATTCTATGCTAAAAGAGCGTGAATGTGTGAGGCACAGTAAGAACCGAGGCAACGGGTTCTCCACTTTTCTGTCAGTGCATTTTAAACAGGAACATACTTGCATTTTTTGTGCTTAACATGTTTCAGCTGTATAACATACTGTCCAAAAGTAGGCGACAAATGGATTTCCTAAAGTACTGTGACTAATCTCGTCCATTACATATCTTAGATTATGCTTAACGAGCGACCTAAAATAGAACAACGAAATAGAAGTAATGGCAGGGAAGGTAATTGCTAAGCTGAGATTCAGAAAGTCCAGAAAGTGAGTTCCCTTTGGTAATAAAATGAAATTGTACACAGATACAGAAGAAATATTTATTGCACAAAATTCTACAACTCTTAAACTACTTTTCCACATAACTGCCGAAATTTTGTAGGCACTTGTCATAGCGTGCCACAAGTTTTTGCATGCATCCTTCACAGAAGGTTCCCGCCTGTGTATTCAACCATGTGGTAACAGCTCTTTATCATCGTTGAAGTGTTGACCACCAAGGACAGATTTTAGGTCTAAGAAGAAAGTCGCTAGGAGAGAGGTCCGAGTTGTATGGAGGATGATCAAACAGGTCCCATTGAAATTTCCGTAAGAATTGTTTGGTCACATTCGGTGTGTGAGGTCAGGCATTATCGTGAAAAAAAAAAAAAAAATCTTTTGACAGTAATCCTCTTCTTACACCTAAAATCTGTCCTTGGTGGACAACACTTCAACGATGATGACGAGCTGAAAGAACATGTTACCACATGGTTGAATACACAGGCGGCAACAGTCTATGAAAAAGGCACACAAAACGTTGGGCCATGCTATGACAGTTGCCTACAAAATTTCGGAAGCTATGTAGAAAAGTAGTTTGACAGTTTTAGATTTTTGTACAATCAATATTTTTTTCTGTATCTGTACTCGTTCGTTTTATATAACCAAACGGAACTTACTTTCTGGGCGCGCCTCGTAAAACACCAACGAAGGTGCTAGCTTGTTAAACTCTCCTTCGACTTTTGTTAGAATATTGGTTTTCAGTCTTGGAAGTTTACCCAACAAAGAAGTGCCAAGTACGACAGAAAACAGTTCAAATGTTTGTAAATTCATCGGATTTAATTATCGTCGTTGTCAATCACTAGGCTTACAGACTACTTAAACTAGCCTACGGATAACACACACAAACACACACACACACACACACACACACACACACACACACACACACACACAGAGCCCGAGGGAGGACTCGAGACTCCGACGGGTAGCAACCGCCGCACTCCAGCAAGGCGCTTTAGGACGTTCGCCCATTCCACCGCGGCTACAGAAGAGAATCGCAGGCTCGTTTAATAAGGGAGAAAGCGCCTTTGAGATCTCATCCAACCGTACAAAACACTTTTATTGTGTCTCACTGTACGTGAGACCCCACGCGATATCAGCTGCTTTCAGTGATGATGGAAAAGTTTGATTAGCGTCCTCCAACGTAGCTTTTCTTTGGCAAAATAATTTAATGAAACAGAAGTGATGGAAGTCGATCGATGCAGACTTTAATGCTCTATGATTTGTGTCACGTTGGCTTTGTCGGCTAAACGGTTAGTTTCGGAGAAAATAAGACAAAAAAGCAAAAAGGGTGCAAAATTTTCTGGTTTTATTTTCATCATGGCTGAATCACGACATGTGTTATGGAACGTACCGTACCTACGGGTCTTTCCTGCGAACGCCTTGTAGAAAGCCCATTTAATGTAAAGTTTAGTCTTTTTCGATGGAGTGCATATGCTTCTTCATATGGATGCACTTTGTTCGCCTGATGAATTCTGTGACTTCTTGTCTTTCCGTCAGGCTCTCCTTCAGCCACAAATTGTTTTTTCACATGTAAAATTCCTCAATGGATGCTTCATTCTTTTCTTTATTTCAAATCTTCAGAATTAAATTGGTATGTTGCATTTCATATACACTTTAAACATTTTAAACCCGAACTTTTTTTTAACCAGATATTCCAGTCATTGTTTATTATCGATTCTGTATATAAAATGCGTATCACAGATCCGCGTTCGCCTTGAAGCACATTGTTTTCAAGTACATACCTCTAAATTATAGTAACTAGGGTTCCAAATCACAACATCGTTGAAAGACCACCTTTAATTGTAAAATTAACTCTAGCTGAAAGCAGCCAGTTAAAGGCTTACTTTAAACATATAACTCGAGCCGTAAAACCAGTTAAAGGATTCGCGTGAACTGCTGACTACTTCCTGTAACAGAATCTTGTTCCCTGGCACAGAATTTAGAACTGACTCAAACCGTTACTTTAGCAGCAGGAAAACAAAGAGACGGTGGCCAGCATACGTCGTAGATCACGAAAATTACACACAATCATTAATATTCAAGCCACCGTGAACTAAACAATTTCATGAAAGTGGCTGAGAGAACATTTATGGCGCAACGGAATTAAAAATATAATATGCATCTGAATTTTTTCTCAGCACTGATGAAAAACAACATTAAATAAAGAGGGAGGGTATTCATAAACTAATATTTATAAGAAGGATAAAATTTCACTGACAATAAATTATTTATTCAGTTCAAAGATAAGCAAATGGGGACACCAATTTTGTTAAACAATAAAGCGCATCCCACATTGAAAATTAAGCTAAAGTAATCTAACTGAACATCGTCGGGGAGGGGGGATTTACAATCAACAAGCATTCATCCACTCACACGCGCGAAGCAAAGCGAAATTCACCCAACTCAGCGCGCTGATACAAGCAAAAGCAGGCGCCGCTATTGTTGGCGAAATTCAGAGAACCAGGACGTACCACACAACACAAGAAAAAATAAACTTCGCAGGCCTTCTGGTCTGTCTTTCTTTACTTGAGATGGTACGTGATAATAGAGAGATTAATTTCCATTCAAAATCAAACCGTGAGCATGCGGAATTATTGAGACACACGGCATGTGCCTGCTATATTACATATTCGCACCCCACTGAAGGCGAAGTGCTTGAAGATCGTATTCCTTTCCACAAAAACCAACGAATTCACAGATTACGAAGGAAGAAATGCACAATAGGAAGGCACTGGTGTGTGATCAGTGGCGAGAACTCAAGTGACTAGCTATAAACCCTTGAAGTCGGAGTTCGGAGCCATGTGGCTCCGAAAACCAGTAAAAATATAATAATTCAATTTCTGAAAATAAAGAAAAATAGCTAGGGCAAGCAACTCCTAGAAATGTGTAGGATATCATAAAGAAGCTAAGGAAATACAATTAGACGTGATTGGGAAGGTTTTACACGGATGGACGAAATCCAGTCTTCAAAAATCAGAAAAGTGGAATAAATTCAAAGTCGGGGTAAATCAACTAAGAAATACGGCATGCAGCCCCTACAAATAGGCAGTATTTCATAAGTAAGCTAATAAAGGGGGTCGTACAAATCTATAAGAGAATTTACTGAGGGTCTGAATGCAAGTTCAAGTTTGGAAACGAAACAACAATTTAAAAATAGACAGAGAGGAGATCGTGAAGTACTAATGGAAATCAGAAAGATACATGCACAATTTCTTGCCTGAACGGCATAGAAACAGACACAGGGGTAACTGAAGGCTTTGTTCTAAGAACACACCACGTGGAGTACATATCACTCGCTGAAGGAGGAAACGGAAAAGAATATTTCACATGCGCTACACAGAATAAAAATATTCCCACAATTAGTCGCGTTCCACAAAGCTAGAAAGAAATTAAACAGAGTTCATACATCGCCAGCTTGTCCCACACAGGTTACCGATTCCCAGCCATTACCAAACCGAATTAGTTACATATTCACTGCATTTACCGATGCAAAATCACCAAAATGAAATTGAATACATTTCTGTCGATGTACAGAGAAACTTATCCTGAAAAATGAACTTAAGATCTAAAGTCTAACAAACCAGACATCGAATCGCTACCATCTCAAAGGAGGAAAAAGAATCCAGAACATCTTACCAGGTCGAAGCGCAGCCACAGAATGTTCAGATCGGCCACCCAGTCCCCTCCACCACCGGAAATCCACCAGAAGTCGGTAGAAACCTCTGGAAAAGCGTGGTGGTGGGAGAGCTTAAACTCATGCGTCTTGCCGAGGCTCGCTAATGGGGCATTGCCAACTCAAATTGTAACCAAAGGGTTGAGGAACCTCTTTGGTTGCATCAAAAGCAGAGGTTGGTAATACCTATTGATACGAAGCCAGAGAAACACTAATACCGAGCAGCCAGCATCCGACGACGAAAATTCTTATACATACACTCAGACTCCCATGCTAGAAGATTCTCATACATGCACATACAGAATAAAGCAAGAACACATCTCACAGGGACAGCGGCGTCACGGACAAACCGTTCACACGGCCACATTCATAGACACAATGATAAATTATTAGCATAATAAAATCCCAGCAATATTACAGAAAATAACATTTAAAAACATGAACACTATGTTAAATTATTAGCATAATAAAATCCCAGCAATATAACAGAAACTAACATTTAAAAACATGAAATGAAATGCTATTCCTCATGCCTCCGAACGAGAGGGGTTGTCGTTTAGCAAAGAAAGGCCGTCTAGTGAGCTTAGATAATATACAAAGTTAAAAACCTAGGGAAGACGGCAGACAGCCGTCTTTCATCGTAGAGAATTCTTATTCATCCACTTAATATAAACAAACATGATCAGCCCCTCTGGTCTTATTTCAGATTCGTGTTGCTACTATTAGGTAACATACAAGGGGAAATCACGAACAGAGTAATTCATTGAGGATAAGCGTAAGTAAATTAGTAACACTTGAAGAGTGTGTACTCATATAAGATGTACAGCGCACTAGCCAACCATTCCCAGGGGGAAAAGACTGTAGAGTTGAAAGTGAAGTTTTGTGTATTTTAACCAGTTTTGAAAGAGTGGAGTCCATTGAGATTTATGATTTAAGCCAATAATAACAACAAAATAGTCAATGAACTGCGTTACAGTTAGGCAAAAGGCCAGCGCAGGTGACCATATTGAGAACTGTATCTCCAGCTATTAATAACAGAATTTTGTAACTTTATTTTAAAAGAAATGCCACTGTCGCCATTTGAGCGATACTTTGATGGTCAATGCGATGTTTTGGGTGAAATATGAATGTGTATTTGTAGATTCCTGATTTTAATTTGTATGAATTTTAGTGGCTCCATTACCTTGCGAAAGACAAATATTGCAACCCAAACTCCATAAATTGTAAATAATCAGTAAAGGTTAAGCTAAAATTCTTGAACAACGCTGGCGATCTGTATTTACGTTACAAACTAGCAATTTACTAATGAATAAAATGAAAGGTCACTTAGCGAAACATATATCAAGTGCAATGTGGAATAACGTCATTTAGTCAGTAAGTTCCTTGAGAACAGATTCTTTAAACGAATCTCTCCTAAAATATGAAACAAAACTATTTCAGTACGATCATGAATTTATTGAAACTAAATTCATCGGATTTCAAATTATTGAGCTGTGTCTGTTGCAAAAGATGATGCACACTCATCGCATGATGGAAAGAAATCGAATTTCATTGTTTTTAATGCATTCCTCGCTACGTTTGATTATAAATCACAGTGTTTTGGCTTTACATTGCGGTATTTATCCGTTTTAGTCTTATGTTAGTCCATCTAATCTTGACTCCACAGCCGGCCGCTGTGGCCGAGCGGTCTGCGGCGCGCCAGTCACAGTCTGCACGGCCACTACGGTCGGGGGTTCGAATCCCCCCGTCGGGCATGGATATTTGAGCCGTCCTTAGTATTAGCTAGTTCATAAGTAATTTGTAAGATTAGGGACTGATGACCCCGTAGTTAAGTCCCATAAGCTCTACAAACATTTGAATATTTTGACTCCACAGTCCATCTAACTCGACTTTACTCACTAGCCATCTTCTACCCCATCCTCTAGATATAAGATATGGTAATGTTATGTACATGTAATGCGCAGTAACATTTAGTAAATTATTTATTTCATATCTCCTTCAATCCATCTCCTCCTTCCCCCTGTCTTTACCTACGCTTCTCCTCTATCCATCTGTTCCTCTTGCTCCTCTCTTATCCCTCTCTCTTTTCATTTCTTCCTCTCACCCGATGATCCCCTCGTGTGCCCTCTCTCTATCTCTCTCATCTCCGCCCCCTCCCCCCCCCCCCCGTCTTCACTTTTCATCTCACACCACCTCTACGTAAATCTCGTACTTCTCCTCTTTCTTGTCTCGCTGTACATCTTCTCTTACAAATATCTGTAAACTCTCATCGTCATCGGCCAAACAATGTTGAAAGAAGCTTATTGCATATTGTGTCTTAAAATTTCTCTATGGAACAATACACAATGTGAAAAATATAATGGTGATCTGCAAATATATGTCACAGCAATCATTAGTTATGATTGCATGCAAAAAATGATTTTTCAGGTCTGACCAAATTTTCCGACTTTTCATGAGTGTCAGATTTTCTTCCTGAAAATGACCGAAAACAAAGGTAACAATTTTGCATATTCAACGTTTGAATCGTGAATTATGGTCTTGAGTTCATACAAAATTCCATAGAAAAGTCTTTAGTTTTCCTCTAATTTCCCAATTGTCTGTGAAACTTTTCCGATTATTTTTCTCTATACAAACATTGTTCTGACAATTACGAACATAGAAGAATAGACGAAGACAATACTACCAGGCCGTTCTCAAGTAATGATATTTCGTACATGTGAGCATTGATTGTTATTTGAAGATGAAGATACGTTGCTGAGCACCAGGCAAGCACATAGAAAAGACAATCATACTCACACAACTTTGCTATTGACCACAGCCGTAATCAGTCAAGAGTTTCAAGAGCCGGAGACGGCGATCCTGTGTTCGTGAGTTGAGTCTGTGTGGATGTATATGCCTATATTACTAGTGAAAGCTGAGTCGTGTGGGTGTCATTTCTACGTGCCTGTCTGTGGCTGTGAGTTGGAATGATGCTCACTATATTTATACGAATAAAAATCAGATCCGTCAGGTACCTAAAACTACTATTTGCGAATGGCTTGTTAGTTTATGTTCGTAATTACACACACACATACACACACACACACACACACACACACACACACACACACACACACAAACACACTCTCCCGAAAAATAATCCAGTGTGCGTGTCTGGCTGTATCAAACGAGTCTCCGGACTGAGGACCACAACAGCAATGCAATTTTTCACAAACCATGAGAATGGCCACTTGGTTCAAGACATCATGTTATGGAGATAAAGGAAAAGGATTCACGTCCGGCTAGAAACAATTTTCTTCCTGTTTTCTCGTTTATAAAAGATTCTAGAACCCGCAATGACTACTGATTGTTACTTTCTACAAATTGTTTGGACATTTATTCTGAATATATCCCAATTCGAGGATTAATGATGTTTATATTCTTCGTTCTCACAAATATTTAGTTGTTTGAGAAGAGATGGAATAGAGCAATCTTTGCGCATTTAAACTGCCAATTTTCAAAATTAACTTACCAAACAAACGTTCAGTACATAGCCTATAGGCGACAGGATTGTTTACAAATACAACTCATGAAGCTATCGATAAAATTGTCACTTGCTATTGTTACGATTATCAAATGCCGAAACAATTAAACGTTTTACTATCTGATTTCATTTTGGCCTAAAATTGTGATAATTTTTTGTTAAAAAACCAATTAATAATAATAAGATAAATAGTAACAGAGCGATCGTAGCTTAAGCATTGTTTTGTTTCGTAGCATAAAAGTGCTTGTACCTTGGATTTCTCCTTCTGCTTCGACCTCAAGATAGGTTTAATACGTGTCTGAAATACAGGATTAGAAATTTAAGCCTTTGTCGTCTCAGTGTTTTTTTCCTAATCGTGATTAGCACTGACTGATAAGCAGCGAGAAAACCTTCAGTTATTTAACTGAGAGAAAGAAAGGAAATAAATCTGCTAGAAATTCAGTTTCGACTGTAGTAATTGACAAAGATTTGGACATTGTAACTTTTTGAGGAATTGATTGTTTTTATTAGATGGATGTGATTTTGAAACATCTATTTGTAATCATCGCGGCATGATGAATTCAGCATTGGAATAGTTAGGCGTTTGACAGTTTTATCTTTGATGTCAATAATAGTAGTTCAATAATAGTAGTATTCATCTGGAATAGTAGTACTGATTAACGGACTATTAAATTTTTTCCTTACCCTTAAATAAATCTCTTCAAGACAAGTAAATAAGAACTACTAACGATATTGTGCTCAAAACAATATTCTCGGTTAATTCGTTAAAAGCGCTGTAGGACTGTTACTAGAAAACGACGGCGGCCAACTTGATTCGCTTGCTATTGGCTACGTCAGAGAAAAACTCATAATAATAACCAAATTATAAGTTTATCCTGGGCTACGTGTTGTGGGGTACTTCCTCACACAATATTACAGACACCAGAGCTGTAATTAAAGTTAATGGAGATGGACAGTGCCATGAGCTACCATACACTGAGCCAAACGCGTCGACTTTACCTAGAACAAAAAAAAAACTAGAAAAGGAGGTCCTTAACACTACGCTCTTACTAATATAAGTGGAACAAAAGGAGAAGACTGTTCGCGTAGGTGTCAGCAGAGTAAGTGGAAGGAGAAAGGAGATGAGCGACTGATAATGCTAACGCAATACGTAAACTGTGTTGGAAAAACAATCTGCAATCCTTATATTGACCGCGCCATAAAAATGCTATAATTTCTAGTCCGCTGCAGTAAGAAACAGTAAAAGAAACAAGTAGTTTTTGGCAATCACAGTGGTAACCATTGGATGTGAGAAAAAAAGAACATACGATTGATGCATTACTAAAATGGACTTTTCCTTAGCACTTCGTAATCCAGACTTTCTGCAGTTGAATATCATTCGGAAACGAATGCTTACATCCGTCCTTTTTGTCTTTCTACTGTGCAACAGACTTACCATTACTACAGCCAGCCATTTTAGGATGATACTTTACAGCGCAGAAATAACAAAAACTAAACAACCAAAAAATTATAATACTAACCTGTTACTCGCTATAATACAAGTTGTATCAGCGTGCATCGATGGTGACGCCATGTGCAGCACGAGACGCTTTTGCGATCTGCAATGTCATTATAGCTTTCCATGAAGAGACAACAAACGGGCGGCTAAGTCAGAAAGAATGTGCAGCTCCATTGTTAACCCTGGCACTGCACACTTGTTTTGAGTAATCTTGCACAGCAGAATGGAATCCACTGGACCCCAGTAAAATATTATCGTTCCTCGTGTGTTATAAACATTAATAAATACTTTAGATCTACAATAATAAGAAACAAGTAGTATATTGTGGCGGTGTTGAAACAGAAACAAACCACTGTTAAACTCAATGCAAAGTTTAATACACAGTAGTCCGAGTACTGTCTAGAAATTCTTTCTCTAATAAAAAAAAAGTTCAAATGTTTGTAAAGCAAAGGGACATAACTATGTTGGTCATCAGTATCTATACTCGGGGTCACCCAGTTTTCAGCCGTTCTGCGCATCCCCCTCCATTACCACAGTGACAGCCAATAATGTTCATCCTGTAGGCGCGTGGCTGGCCGCGAGTTACGCAATGTTTCTCCCGCAGGCGCAACTGTTGGCGCTCGGCCGTAGCTCCTCCCCTCCACGCTTCCCCTATCGCTCCGCCTCTATGCGCGGAAGCGCCTTCTTACGTGACGCCAGGTTTAGGCGTAAAAACTACTAAACTAAGTAACTTATGCTAAGGACAAACTACTTAAAGTAACTTTTGCTAAGAAGTACAGAAACACCTGTATCCGAGAGAGGACCCGAACCTCCAACGGCGAACAACTGCGCATTCCGCAGCAACGCGCTTTAGAACGCTCGGCCACTCCGCCGCGGCTCTCTAACTTTGTTATTTTTGTAATTCCACAGCATTATTAATGATTCTATATTCAATGTGCCTTTTATCTACTATGATTTCAAAAATGTTCAAATGTTTGTTAAGCTTAAGGGACTTAACTACGGGGTCATCAGTCCCTAAACTTACAAACTACTTATGAACTACTTACGAACTAGGACGGCACAAATATCCATGCCCGAGGGGGGATTGGAACCCCCGACCGTAGTGGCCGTGCAGACCGTGACAAGCGCCTCAGGCCCCTCGGCCACCGCGGCCGGCTACTATGATGTAATTAGTATGTATAGAAAGTACCATTTCTGATCGCTCACAATAATATGGGTATTATCGTTCGTGAGTTCCTAACGGAATGTGAGAATTGCGATTTGCCCCACGCGGTAAACACCCACCCTCTGCAATTAAAAACCGGGCAAAAATCTTGTCACAAGACGAACTGTTACCCTTCTTTATAAATTAAAAAAACACCCAACCAGGTATTTACCAATGCGTGCTCGCAGAAGGGTACAAATATATGCATTCCTACTGTTAAAATGCCATCAACTCACAAAATAAATGCTAGATAAATAGTGCTGTGCCGAAAGGAAAAATTCCTCAATTTAGGACTTAAATTCGCAAAACGCTTATTCAATAAATGTTATGTGATAATATGCCATTTCAACATAATGTGTCACACGTAACATTTATCAAAATTACGCACTAGAATACAGGAAAGCGAAATGTTTTTATTATGAAATATATCAGACAAAAAAGTGTTAGCTAATCGGAAAAGCAGGAACGTCACATGTGCCAGAGCATTGCATTTGATGCAAGAAACATGAAACTGCCAAGGTATCTGAATAGTTTCATTCTTTCTGCAATATAGTTACTGACGTCGTACTGTGTTTGTGGTTCTATAGCCATATTTATTCAGTACATATTGACAATGGTAGATTATATAGGCCCGTACCACCATCACCATTAAAAAAATAAAAATAAAAAATAAAAATTAAAAAAAAAAATTGTTTCGAAACGGCGTTCTGAAATCGTCAGATGTTTCAGTTTTCCCATCTCTATCATCAACCAACACCAACGCAAATAACATCACATTAGTCAGCCAATCGTAGCTTAACTTTCACTCCGCGGCAAGACGTAAATGAGAATGGTTGATGTTCAAAAGGAATATGCATATCGTATAGTAAGAGGCAAAGCTTTGCATTCACATGCTATTCCGCCATATGTAGCCACACATAGCTTTCGAGATTTGGAGATCCCAGAACGTGAAGTCAAGGACGCTAAAAAAAAGAAGAAAAAACAGCTTGTGCGGTATTTGGAGCCCCCCCCCTCCCCCCAAAACGAGAGAACTTAGGCGGATCGCCCCCTCCGCCCCCACCCCCTCAGTCCACCACTTGATCTGGGCATCTCTGTGAAAGAAAATGTTCAAATGTTTGTAAATCTATCGGACCAAACTGCGTGGTCATCAGTCCGTATCCCGTATGTTACCAACTACTTAAACTAAGGTAAACTAACCTAAGGACAACACACACACACACTCATGCCCCAGGAAAAAACTCGAACCTCCAACGGCTACCAACCGCGCGCTCCACAGGAGGCGCCTTAGACCGCTAGGCTACTCCACCGCGGCTCTGTGAACGTAATAAAACAGATCTGTCTGCATCTAGTTTGATTTTTTAAAACAACACATTGATTTGGATAACTCTGCACGTAACAAAAATAGATCTGTGCGCATACCGTGAAATTTTTGTAAACAAACAACGTGCCCAGTACTTTCATTGAATGACAAACGCACATCGTACAGTGTAAATTATATTTCACAGTTCGCTAAGCTCTCACGCCCTATTTAGCATACTTCGCATTTATACATCCGCTTCACGAAAAAAAAAAAAAAAAAAAAAAAAGCCCCCCCCCCCCCCCAAATGCTACACCGCATCAACGATCTCCGCGAAATGATCCGTTTTCACTGCGTTTTTTGTGCTACATTGGCTATTAGTGCGGTACTGATGTAGGTTAACTTTACCGTGTGAATGACTAAGTTAGCAATCGTTTTCATCAACATGTTGAAGTCGATCAGATTAAAACCGCACGTCTGATCCGACTCTTCTGCCGTTTAAATATAACAACAGTCTAACATACACAGTCGCGACACTCACTGCTGTGAAATTTGTTAACAAATGACAGTTGCAACGACACCTGCGCTCCTAGCGGTGGGCAAGGAGACGCAAGAAAAATATTTGTTTGTAATTACTTTTCTACGTATATAACCAAACAGTTTCTGTAATATTTGCGTTCCAAACATTAGTAAAATATCGAGAAACATAAATTATCGTGAAATAAATGTACAAACGGCCGAATTCCTCTGATTCAGTGATATATACAACAACTTATGCATGAGGAAATATATACGAAAATGTGTGTATTTTGTAGCCTACTCCGCTGAAAGTGAGAGAATATATACAGACGAGAAACATTAATTCCTGCTGTGGTCTATTCCTATATGACAGGAACTTTCTTTGAATGTAGAAATTCTATATGGAGTCTAATAATTTGAACATTTTTACATTTCACTCACCTTTGTTATGAACCCATATACTTTTCAATATAATTATTTTTGATTACACCCTCCTTTCGCCGCGGTGGAGTAGCCGAGCGGTCTAAAGCGTCTCGCTGCGGAGCGCGCGGTTGCTCGCCGTGGAGGTTCTAGTCCTCCCTGGGGCATAGGTGTGTGTGTTGTCCTTAGGTTAGTTTACCTAGGTTTAAGTAGTTTGTAGGCTACGGACTGATGACCAAGCAGTTTGGTCCGATAGAATTACAAACATTTGAACATTTTGAACCCCTCCTTTCCTTTCCAATCGTGACTCCTTCCCCTCGCCCTCTCCCCCCTCCCCACCCTCCCTCACGGGGGACCGATAACCTCCCCTATCCAAAACAACCAACTAACTTTTGATTATAAAAGAAATGTCTTGAAGATTCTTGCCGTTTGTGGTTCAGATGTAGCAACTATTGTGAAATAAGTTTCTGCTTTGTTGGGAAATTGTGTGTTTTGCTTTCGGTATTTTGTCACGTTTGTAAGGATTTACTTTCAGCTACAAGTAGTAATGGCTGATCTGGTTCATTAAATAAGGTAGGTTCTGCATTCGATACACGTTTCTTACGTTCAACACTTACCAATTTGACTGGAATTCTAGTGAAGAAATCTTGACATATCTGAGAACAAAACCAACGTCTTTCTGTAGAAGGTCGTGTCTTCTGTTGTTCATTTGCAATTTTTGTTCTTAATAGAAAGTGAAATTCTTGATTAATAAGTCGTAGATTTCAAGATAACAGTAAACTGTCTTGCAAAGTACTGTTTCATACCTTCCAATGGTTCTTAGGAACTCTCATAAAGACAAATGTGGAGTTATTTTCTGGTTATTACCTATTTTATAGCACTAGATACCTTCCCAGTTGTAAAAAGTATGATAAAATCAATACACTACAACACTATTCACACTGATTAGATGTAGTATTCAGAAATGTACCTTGCCCGTCGCTTGGAGCGCAGCTGCCGTGTCGTATGACAGAATTCGGTGGAAGTGTCAAGACTGTATATGTTAGACTGTGATTTAACCTCGTCCCTACAATTAATATTCTTTGTGTATGTCTCTTCCGAATCTTCATAGTATTAAGTGATTTCTCCTTTTCCGTCACATTTACATTTCCTCTATCTACGGCATCATTTTATTTCACAGTTGGTACCCGAATCGCCGATAAACAGTTACGAGTCTGGCTCAAACCCTTGAAATGGCCGCGCTGCCTTCATTGTTATCCGACTTCTTTCCACTGCTCGTTCCATCCCGAAGTTAAGCCTCTCAATATATATTTCCTTTAATATCGTTTGTTGTTAATAATATTTGATTATTCCCAAGAGTTAGCAGCTTTTATTCAGTTAATACTATACATAAATCGAATCTGCATTTGGATCACATCCCTTTGACCCTTGAGCAGAAAGGTGTACAGTATTCTGCGTTATCCATTTTTAATAACCTGCTATATGAATTCAAAGAGCTCTGTGGTAAACTACACACTTTCAATGGTAACCTGAAAAGTTTCCTTATTGCCCCCTCTTTCTATTCTGTCGAGGAATTCCTGTAAGAATTAAAAATTAAGCTAATTTCTGTGTTACATTGTTGCTTCTTTTATTTATACTTAGACTTATCGTCTGCTTACGATTGCTTTACATTTATCAATTAGTACTCCTTTGTAACAGTTGAATGTACTGACTCGTTCTATGGGCATGGAGGTTTGCTCCTCTGGTCTTGCAGAAAGTCATTAATATAAATAAATGAAACTGTACGGTTAGGACAGTATCCATGGTAGAAGGTATCTGCCCAAAGGCGGTCGCCACGTATAATCCACGACCCTACAATTACCGGCTGATTAAAACTTCAATTGCCCTAGATTATCTTGGCATCAGTTCCTAAGAAATAATGCGGTAAATGTAGTGGGGATGCGACCAAACTCGCAACAACGATCGATAAAATGGTTTAAAAATCTGAAAATAAATTATGAGAAATTAAAGAATTTATAAAATGAATTATTACCATCCCGAACTCACTTCGTGACCAATACATGTGGCAAGGAAATAAATTACTTGCACTTTTTAACTACTGATTAATTACTGAAATTAATGGTTGGAAGCAAGATAGATATTATACACGCTAAGCATAGTAATCAATGCACAACTTACAAAAGACGTTGCTGTCCAATATGTAAAGTAAAATTTTAGATTAAAATACGTTGTCGACAACAAGGAGCAACTAGTTACACTACAATGTCTGCAAAATACGGAGGGCCTATCTCATCTTACTGATTTTGCTTTGAGAATGACGAAATTGGTAATACATTTTTACCTAGCTCGTAAAGTACTTGCACTAAAATTGATATTCCAGTCTGATTGCTAACAAAGAATCAGTCAGAAAATATAATGGGTTATTTACATTTAACTAAACCATTTGTTTTTTAGTAAATATAATACTGTTTTAATATTAAGCTAAACCACTTTAATCAACAATCGATCACTAATCATTCACTACTTAAACAGCTCTTTTACAAAGTCACGGCAAATTTCTTTGGAAACCTATTATTCCATAACCGTAACTTAATCATTATTTTTCCAGTGAGAAAACGCTCCTATTTGAATTAATTTAAATTTCGTAACCAATCATAACGAATCATAAGTGGATGACTTCTGTATTTGGTCATCCATAGAACTGTTAACGTTAATAAATGAGCGATAAAATTATTCCCATTTCATTTTAGCTGAGAAATAAAGGTTTTTATTGTTCTACTATAACTCATCAATACGCAGCAAGGCGCCTTAGAGGGCACGACCACTCCGTCGCCGCCATACCACAGAATGAGCGTAGTTGTAACAAAATAGTTAAATATTAAAGTTACAAGAAAAATAATGTACATGTCGTTCATAGATGGTTTTTTAACATCTCAGGAAGTATTCACAAAAATATTACTAAAATAATGACGCCGTAATTAGAGAATTTGGGTTCACCACTAAGTACGTAATAAATGCTGTTCGTGCTATTTGGTGACAAGTTCTTGATTTACCTTTTCCGACTCAATAAATTAATTATCTTCTAAAAATGCTTGAAAATAACTATGTTACTAAAAACGTAAAATAAAACTACATTTTGTTCATCAACACTGTAAATATAATTGCTGATTATTTCACTGTTAACAGTATAGTGGCAAGTGAAGTACAGGATACCACCCATCGGCTTTCAACAATGGCAGCTTTTTGACTATAAAAGTCCTCGTTTGAAAGAAGTTCAACCGCCTCGAAAAATGTACGCACGAACGTTCGCGCGTACGTTTAAGTGCATCTACGCTTTAATGGAATCACAGGAATGTCCAGATAAATGTGTTGTTAAAAAAAATTACGGGATGCGAACAGATCGATGTTTTATTCCGCTCAGACACGACCGATAACTTTATTAAGAACGATAATTTATAATAATATGATTGCTGTTCAATTTCACTGGTAGGATTTTAATGGGACGTAAAACATACGATAGCCTCGCTGGGAACTGAAGCGCAGGATAACAACGTAAAAAACATGTAATTATGTCCGGTCAGTAATGTATTTACGTAATGGAAGCATTTCGTTGCCAACATTAGCAGACTATGTGACAAGTAAAATTTTACTTACTGTGTTAATGGCGTTGTATGCTGACGTTGACAAAGATAGGTGAATGCTCTTTTAATACGACATCACGCAGAATGGAGGGAATAATCGTTTGATTAGATCAGTAAAAAAAATAATAATAATGAATCCTGTTCATGCCCTATGATCGACAAATTCTTGTATGTAACCTTGAACGGCCAAAAATTAATTATCCTCATAAAATGAACATTTTGTTGTCAACAGCTGCACACGAAGCTCCTACCGTGGTAACTAAAATCTAACCCTTTCACGAGTTAGCTCATAAATCGGTTACTAGCTTAAAGAACAACAAAAACAGTTACACATAGGATACCTCACACACGGGAGACTGATAACCCGGTCGTTTAGCCCCCCTTTAAAATCTCCAACAACAATACCTCACACACCAACAACAGATAATTGGTAATTTCTTAGGACCCGTGAACATTAAAGGAATCGGCATTGCGATCGATATATATCGAACGTTCGATTCTTGCTCCACATTCGATATGATAAACGCGAAACGGTTGATTTATATCTTATTTTTGCGATTAATTTGTGATAATTTCTTTTCCGACTCAAATACAAGGTTGCCATTTGAAATACCGAAAGAAATATCGGTAATTTTGAAGAAAGTTATATATACAAGGTGCAGCTGTAAATTGATTTAGTGTTTCTGAACTGGAGATTCGGGCGCTACGAGCCCTTACGCACTAAAAATAAAACTTCTCGTTTGACCTACACCTAACCTTCTTAGGGCTACGCTATAGATATGTTTAAGTGAAAATTAGGTTAGGTATAGGTTAAACAGGAAGTTTTTTTATTTAGTACGGGAGGGCACGTAGCGCGCTAGTCTCCGGTTTAGAAAAACTATAACACTAAATCGTCAATAGTAGCGAAGCGAGAGTCGAGCGTTCTATATATATCGATTGCAATGCCGTTTTCTTCGATGTACACGTGTCCTAGGAAATTACCAGATAATTTGCATGATATCTCTTAGGGCTACTTTTGATTTCTCAACATACCTGCCACTTCTTATAGAACGCCAAACCGCATCACTTGGACTGACGTTAGCTGTGTACAAATTGTAACAGCTGCATCACTATGAACGTAACCTGCAAAATGGAGGTCGACAAGTTTCATACGTTTTAACTGTTTGTTTTAATGTATGTATTTTATCACTGACTAATTGAAACCTTGTACAACTGGTGTATAACTTGACATGTATATTATCTAATTCTAACTGGTTCTTTTGTATTTGTCTTGGCATTGATTATGGTCACACAGTGATCGAAATCTAGATCTGGCGAATAAACAAAATATTTAAGACAATTTTCTACAAATCGAAAAACAGTCGTTAAGCACAAGAGCCATAATGGAATCAAGCCTGATAAAACTCCATATAAATCGATCCTGTGTTCAATTTGTTAACACTCTTGTCAATTTAATTGGTTTGTTACATTTGGCCGCGGCAGAATAGCCGTGCGCACTGAGGCGCCGTGCTGCGGTGTGCGCGGCCGTTCGCCGTCGAGGGTTCGAGTCCTCCCTCGGGCATGGGTGTATGAGCTGTCCTTAGGTTAGTTTAAATTAGTTTAGCTAGTTTGTAAGCTAGGGACTAATAACCAAGCAGTTAAGTCCCATAGATTTACAAACATTTGAACATTTGTTATACTTCCGGCACACAACAAATTCCGCTATCAAGCCAATAACCTGCAACCATGTAATACTGTTCATATTACAGTTACCATTAAGTTTCATCCATATTGATATTTACACTAAGAATAAATACTTACAAATGTATAACAAATATTTAAAAGAAATTTAAATTATAAAATATAGATTCATCACGTTAGACAACGTGAATTAAAGTTACTATCGCACCACCTATAATACGATAATCTGAAAAATTTCCAGGTGAATGGAACTTTCCCGAGAACGTATCAACGTTTTACTTTTATTATTCATTATTCATCCATAGATATTAATATCAATAAATGAAGTTATAATCGTTCCACTACCAAACAAATTATCAGTGAGTAAAATAGGACGTCATTGTTCAAAGCAGATGGGTGGTAGCCTGTTCTACAATATACCCTTAGAAAGGATTTTACTTGATCAACGTCGGGTGAAAACGTAAGCAAAATAGATTCTTTTAACTGATCTGCAGTTGAAAAAGTCGACCACTAAGCTGGCTTGAATTTTATTGTAACCGAAAATAAAGTAGCTGGCACTTACTTTGATGAGAAGTTGTTGCATTGCAATCTAACATTATTAGTGTACAATGTGTTTGGTAATAGGTTTCTTTCCGATAGCGATTTGTTGGCAAATTGGGCCCACAGTATTCTTCTTGCTATTTATTTCCTCTTGATTATTCTGTACTGCGCCCCAATATATTATTCGACATTGCCTACCACCAAAAACTCTATGGTCATGTCATTATGAAGCAGCGCTCCACATTCCGATAAATCACGTTTTTCAACGGCAACTAACTGAGTGCTCTCTCAGTCCCAACAACAATGTTCTTACGCCAGAGATTCTCCTACTGAGTACATTAGCAAACTCGCTGAGTAAATCAGCATCTCCACTACATTTAAATAATTCTTTTCATTTAATACACAAACTGATCGCAGTGTTATTTCTACATTTGAATTCTTTAACAGAAATTGATTGACGATATTGAAATTAGAACAAAATTATTTTAATATCTTTGTTAATAAGTGGGGGAAAAATGTTACCCAGTTAGTTGTGTGATGTAAGTCCATCAGATGTTGCTTTATCTGCTTAAGTCTAACATAAAAATGTTGTTGACCAAAGCCTGGTTTCATTCTGCTCTCATCGCTATTTTAGCCCGTGCTGATCTGTTGAGCTCCGCATATAAACATCTACTCACCTCCATTTGAACGTACTTACAGTATTTGTATCTTTGTACCCCTCTCTGCGATGTTTAAGCCCCTTCTTTTAGTAAAGATATGCCAACAATTTTTTCTTCCCTTCTCTGATCAGTACCTGTTCATTAGTTACGCGATGTACCTAACGAATCTTCATCATTCTTCTGTAGCAAGTAATTTGAAACTCTCCTGTCCTCTACTTGTCTGAACAAACACATTCCTTATTATTCCTGTTGTTGTCTTTAGTAGAGAAGGTGAACCATTGGAAGAACACTTAGAAGATGCAATAGTTCTACTAAAGAAACTGCCAATACTCCATTTGTTTGTCGTATTTTCTAGTATTGCTGCGTATTGTGGATCCATACCTGGTGGGACAGGCGGACAATTTACAGAAAATTCTGAGATGGGCAGCTCGTTTTGTATTATCGCGATGTAGGAGACATAGTGTCATGGAAATGATGCACGAGTCGGGGTGGAAATCATTAAAAGAAAGGTGTTATTTATTGCGGCGGAATCTATTTGCGAAATTTCTTTCACCTACTTTCTCTTCAGATTGCGAAGATGTATTGCTGGCACCCACCTACATAGAGAGACATGGTCATCACAATAAAATAAGAGGAATCAGATCCAAAATAGAAAGATTTAAGCGTCCTTTTTCCCGCGAACTATTAGAGAATGAAATTATAGACAAATATCATGAAAGTGGTTCGATGAACCCTCAGCCATGCACTTCATTGTGACTTGCAGTGTATCCATGTAGATGTAGTGCAAGCACTAGTTTGATCCTGTGTATGCTTCTGAGTTTCTGGAAAATCACATAAACTCACTTTTATTTTGATCTGGGTACTAAATTCGATTCTTGATCTTAATCTAAATACTCCCCCCACCCCTCCAGTCCATTTTACCTCTCTTCCTTCCCTCTATTACCAAATCACCGCGTTCTTATATATCAGGATGTGTCCTAACGACATGCTTAGTCAAGTTGTGTTGCAGATTTATTTATTTTTCATTTCGAGTCAGTAACCTTCCGTTACTATTACGATCTAACTTTATACTGCATTATTGCCGCTAAAATACTACTATTCTCCACTTCTCTAAACTGTTTATTGTCTACTTTCCACTTCCATACAAGCTAAAAATACAGGAAAAAATTAGAGAAATTACTTCTTATATTCGATGTTTTCAAATTTCTCTTTGTAGGGAATGTTTTTCTTACTGTTTTAAGTGTGCGGCATTCTGCTGTAAAATAAAGTTAAATAAGAGTTATCGTAGATTAATCTTCCATTACAGTCTGTTTGCTGTTCCTTAGCTTGTGTGAAGTCATTTACAGCTACATGGGTACTCTGCTAACCACACGTTAAGTGGCTGTAAGAGCAATAATTGAACCACCTTCATGTTATTTATCTACGATTCCATTCCCGAAGACACGCGGGAAGAAGGGACACGTAAATTTCTTCGTTCGAGGTCAAATCTCTCTTATTTCGTTATGATCATTATTTCTCCTTACGTACCGGGTGATCAAAAAGTCAGTATAAATTTGAAAACTTAATAAATTACGGAATAGCCGGCCGCGCTGGCCGAGGGGACTGAGCCGCGCCAGTCACGGTCTGCACGGCCACTACGGTCGGGGGTTCGAATCCCCCCTCGGGCATGGATATTTGTGCCGTCCTTAGGATTAACTAGTTCGTAAGTAGTTTGTAAGTTTAGGACTGATGACCCCGTAGTTAAGTCCCATAAACTATACAAACATTTTTGAAATCACGGAATAATGTAGATAGAGAGGTAAAAATTGACACAGATGCTATGTTTTATTAGAACAAAATAAAATAAATAAAAATTCGCTAGACGCGTGAAAGATCTCTTGCGCGCGTTGTTTGATGATCGTGTGCTCAGCCGCTTTCGTCATGCTTGGCCTCCCATGTCCCCAGACCTCAGTCCTTGTGATTATTGGCTTTGGGGTTACCTGAAGTCGCAAGTGTATAGTGATCGACCGACAACATCCAACGCCATTGCCTCACCATAACTCCGGACATGCTTTACAGTGCTGTTCATAACATTATTCCTCGACTACAGCTATTGTTGAGAAATGTTGGTGAAGAAATTGAGCATTTTCAGTAAAGAACCTCATTTTTGCTTTGTCTTAATTTGTTATGCTAATTATTGCTTTTCTAATCAGATGAAGCGCCATCTGTCGGACAATTTTTGAACTTTCTTTTCAGAATGTTCAAATGTTTGTTAAGTTTAACGGACTTAACTACGGAGTCGTCAGTCCCTAAACTTACAAACTACTTATGAACTACCTTATATTAAAGACGACACAAACATCGCTGCCCTAGGGGGGATTCGAGCCCCCGACCGTAGCGGCCGTGCAGATTGTGACTGGCGCGCCGCATATCGCTCGGCCACCGCGGCCGGCTTTTATTTTTATTTTTTTATTTTATTTATTTATTTATTAGTTCTGGTAAAAAGCTATCTCATTTCAAAAATGTGTGTCAAGTCTTACCTCTCTATCTATATTATTCCGTGATTTATTAAATTTTCAAATTTATACTGACTTTTTGATCACCCGAAAGTGCGAGTCAAGAGTAAATTTTCGCATTCGGAGGAGAAAGTCAGCGACTGAAATTTCGTAACTGGATCTCTCCGCAACAAGAAACGCCGATTATGATTCCCTACCGAACTTATGTCTCATTACCGTGACACTTCCTTCCCTACATCGCGGTAGTACAGTAATAACTGCCTTTCTTCGTACTCTTTCAGCGTCCTCTGTCAATCCTACCTCATATGTTGCCCACAAAGTGCAGCAATACTGCAAAAGTGGGCGAACAAGTGTAGTGAAGGCAATCTCTGTAGCAGTCGACTGCATCTTTTAAATGCTCTCCCCATAAAATCTTCGATGTGTTATTTCCCGTGTAAGTACGTCATAATAGTAATTCCCGAATAATTGGTTGAATTTACGGTCTTAAAACTTGATGGATTTATCTTTAAAGTGATCACTTATACAGATAAGAAACAGCAGGTGACCCATAACACTGCCCTGGGAACGTCAGATATCATCTCTGTTTTAGTCAGGAGTAGTATTTTTCACTCTGTGGGTCGCGACCACGACGGGTGTCGACGTCAGAGCAGGAAGTACTTTCAAGAAAATGTTCAAATGTTTGTATAGCTTATGGGACTTAACTACGGGGTCATCAGTCCCTAAACTTACAAACTACTTACGAACTAGCTAATACTAAGGACGGCACAAATATCCATGCCCGAGGGGGGATTCGAACCCCCAACCGTAGTGGCCGTGCAGACCTTAACTGGAGCGCATCAGTCCCCTCGGCCACCGCGGCCGGCAAGTACTTTCACTATAAAATAGCTAGGGGATGAGTAACACAAAACGTATGAATAAGTGAAATTTATGTAATGTTAAAATTACGGAGCTCCTTGTGTAACATTCATTATGACCTGAATATATCATACATTGTTTTCCAGTAAGTGAGTTAGTGATGAATAAGCGCGGTCTGAAAACTGTTTACAGGAACCAACCCATAGGTAAAAGAACATGACACAATGAGTAATTCTAAAAAAATTCCAAAGAAAAGATCTTCTTGTATAAAAGTTTTCTACACAGTGGGACCTATCTTAATGAGCATAATTCACTTCTGGGTCTTGCCTGCAAAGCGAAACACTCGTAAAGCAAAATATATTTTTCTATCGGAGTAGATGACATTCCTACAGAACTACGAAAGTCTCTGGTACAGCCAACCGCGACAAAACTATTTCACCTGGTGCGTAAGATGTATGACAGAGGCGAAATACCCTCAGACTTTAATAAAAATGTGGTAATTCCCATTCCAAAGAGAGCAGACTCAGACAGATATGAAAATTACAGAACTGTCAGTTTAATAAGTCATGGTTGCAAAATTATAACGCAAATTGTTTACAGAAGGATGGAAAAACTAGTAGAATCCAACCTCGGGTAAGACGAGTTTGGATTCAGGAGAAATGTAGGAACACGGAAGACAGTACTCACATTACGGCTTATCTTAGAAGACAAATTAACAAAGGCAAACCTACATTTCTAGCTTTTGTAGAATCGGAGAAAGCTTTTGACAATGTTGATTGAAATACACTCTTTCAAATTCTGAAGCAAGGAGGAGTAAACTATAGGGAAAGGAAAATTATTTACAACTTGTACAAAAACCAGAAGGCGGTAGTTAGGGTTGAAGGGCATGAAAGGAAAGCAGTGGTTGGGAAGGAAGTAATACAGGATTGTAGCCTTTGTCCAATGTTATTCAATTTGCACATTGAGCAAGCTATAAAAGAAAACAATGAGACATTTGGAGAAGAAATTAAAGTTCAGGGTGAAGAAATAAAAACATTGCGTTTTGCCGAAGACATTGTAATTCTGTCAGAGACAGCAAAGGACCTGGAAGAGCAGTTGAACGGAATGCAGTCTTAGATAATCAGGCGATGCTGAACGAATTAGATTAGATAACGAAACAATAAAGGTGGTAAATGAGTTTTGTTACTAGGGCAGAAAAATAACATATGATGGCTGCAGTACAGAAAATATAAAATTCAGAATGGCAATGGGAAGAAAAGCGTTTTTGAAAACAAGAAATTTGTTGACATCAAATATTAATTTAAACGTAAGGAAGTCCTTTCTGAAGCCATTTCTGTGGTGTGTTACCTTGTATGGGAGTGAAACTTGGACGATAAACCGTGTGGATAGGAAGAAGATAGAGGCTTTTGAAATGTTGTGCTACAGAAGAATGCTGAGGATTAGGTGGGTGGATCGCGTAACTAATGAGGAGGTACTAAACAGAATTGGGGAGAAAAGGAATTTCTGGCATACCTTGTTTAAGAGAAGAGTTCGATTGGTAGAACACATTCTTAGACATCAAGGAATCGTGAATTTAGCATTGGAGGGAAGTGTTTGGTATAAAAACCGCAGAGGAAGATCAAGAGATGGATACAGTAAGCACATTCAAACAGATGTCGGTTGCCGTTCTTATGTGGAGATGAAGAGAGTCGCTGAGGATAGAGTAGGGTGGAGAGCTGTATCAAACCAGTCTCCGGACTGAAGACCATAACACATCGGAAATAATGTAAATTGGGATAGTGTGTTCCATTCTGAAAAATACACAAAAAACTTCGTCCAACAATTTCAGAGAGAGCTGAATCAATAGAAAGGAGATGAAATTTTATTCCTTTGAGGCAACATATTCTCCTTACGGTTCATGAGGGGTGGAGGTTGCCAAAATATTATTATTTGCAAGGAGGTTGCAATAATATTTCTACTTGTAAGGGGGTCGCATATTCGAAAAGGTTGAAAAACACTGGTCTAGAGGAAAATAGTTCGTAATAATTGATGGAAATCAATTACAACAAACTTTTAAAGATAAATCCATCAAGTTTTAAGACCGTAAATTCAACCAATTATTCGGGAATTACTATTATGACATACTTACACGGGAAATAACACATCGAAGATTTTATGGGGAGAGCATTTAAAAGATGCAGTCGACTGCTACAGAGATTGCCTTCACTACACTTGTTCGCCCACTTTTGCAGTATTGCTGCACTTTGTGGGCAACATATGAGGTAGGATTGACAGAGGACGCTGAAAGAGTACGAAGAAAGGCAGTTATTACTGTACTACCGCGATGTAGGGAAGGAAGTGTCACGGTAATGAGACATAAGTTCGGTAGGGAATCATAATCGGCGTTTCTCGTTGCGGAGAGATCCAGTTACGAAATTTCAGTCGCTGACTTTCTCCTCCGAATGCGAAAATTTACTCTTGACTCGCACTTTCGGGTGATCAAAAAGTCAGTATAAATTTGAAAACTTAATAAATCACGGAATAATATAGATAGAGAGGTAAAACTTGACACACATTTTTGAAATGAGATAGCTTTTTATCAGAACTAATAAATAAATAAATAAAATAAAAAAATAAAAATAAAAGCCGGCCGCGGTGGCCGAGCGATATGCGGCGCGCCAGTCACAATCTGCACGGCCGCTACGGTCGGGGGCTCGAATCCCCCCTAGGGTAGCGATGTTTGTGTCGTCTTTAATATAAGGTAGTTCATAAGTAGTTTGTAAGTTTACTACAAACGGACTGGTCATTCATTGTTTAACCAACCTCGTGTTCTGGGCTATACATATTGGTATCAATCGATGCCAGGCTGATTAATTATAATATTTACTCGTACTTTGATTACAACCATACAGATCACTTTTTACATTAACAGTGCTATACCAGTCCAGGTAGGCATGTTACATCAGCAGACAAAGAGAAGCACACTCAAACACACGCAATAGTTTCCGATCCAGAACATAATCTAAATTTAATTTTATTTAAACATATATGTTTCAACACTATTAATTACTTACAAATAGAGAAACACAGCCGCGGTGGAGTAGCCGAGCGGTCTAAAGAGTCTCGCTGCAGAGCGCGCGGTTGCTCGCCGTGGAGGTTCGAGTCCTCCCTGGGGCACGGGTGTGTGTGTGTTTGTCCTTAGGTTAGTTTTCCTAGATTTAAGTAGTTTGTAAGCTACAGACTGATGACCACGCAGTTTGGTCCGATAGATTTACAAACATTTGAACATTTTGAGAGAAACACACACCTTCCGCCGTTAATTGTTGAAGATGTGTCCTGGTCTATTTATTGGTAGACCTATTATTTGCTCAGTTCGTCTTCTTTCTCTGCCTTTACCCAAACGCCACTAAAAGCTTAAATGTCTAACCCCATCTTACTTGCCAGTGTAGTCCCCTTGATGTCAATAGCCCCTCATCTCACTGCAGATAGTTTGCCGAGTCGTATACGAGGAGTTCCTGGTCTGTCAGGTGTAGATGGGACTCCATCACTTCCATAGGTCCGAGGCATTGTTGCCAGCATCAGATCGAAGTACCTGAGATGCAGGCTGCTAAATTTACTTGCCCAGGGTCACAATGGGTTTTACCTCTAATGGTTGAGGGACAAACCAGTGAATTTTGTAGACCACAATTTGCACAAAATTGGCCAAGATTCATGAAATGTGCTAGATGCTCAGCCTTATTTCAAAGTAAGAGCTATCCCGTCTGTCAGGATCAATTACTTGGCTACTAATACGTTACCCAGGCTTCATGAACTAGGACATGACTATAGGAAACAACACCTTGAACCATGGCATCTTTGCTGAAAAATTTCCTGAAAATTAATAGACGCCTTTCAAGTGGAAAACTATACATTAGATGATTTTAGCAGGATGAATCACGTTGTGGAAAAGAGTCAAGGTTGGCTCAGTAGTATCGCAAGATCGAGGGGGTCCAGAGACTGAGGGTACTCCGAAATTCGGGGCTCCCAAAATCGATGAAGTCCTGAGACTGATTTGGACCCGAGACTGAAAGCAGTCAACATGAGTAACGGAGAAGTAGCTATCCTCGGAGTAGTGAAGCAGCTTAAGTCTCTTATACAAAGTCTTCCGTTCCAGATACCGATTACGTTCCTATGCCGATACGATAGCTCCATACTTAATAGTCATATACAACCACTCGTTTAACGTAGTATCTGCATCTAAAGTCTGGAAAGTTGTACAGGACACATCAGGGAAGGTAACAGGACTAATCAACGGATTTAGAGATCTATAAAGTTGACATCCATTTGCAGTAGGATTTTTAATATCTACTGCGTTCAAACACTGTGAATTTTCAAGAAAAGGACGATCTATTGACCCACTGTCCACTCTAATTTAGAAAATATCGTTTTTGTAAACACAACTGGCTCTATAGACAAAGTGATTGGTGCTACAGGCAAGTGCTCTCAAACTGATTCCATATTTTTCGATTTCCAAAAGAGTACTGACATGGTACATCACAGGAGGATTTTAATCCAATAGTGCTTTTAGGAAATAACGTCGCAGATATATGAATGGACTGGAGAGGGGCTATTGACATCAAGGGGGCTACACTGGCAAGTAAGATGGGGTTAGACATTTAAGCTTTTAGTGGCGTTTGGGTAAAGGCAGAGAAAGAAGACGAACTGAGCAAATACTAGGTCTACCACTAAATAGACCAGGACACATCTTCAACAATTAACGGCGGAAGGTGTGTGTTTCTCTCAAAATGTTCAAACGTTTGTAAATCTATCGGACCAAACTGCGTGGTCATCAGTCTGTAGCTTACAAACTACTTAAACCTAGGAAAACTAACCTAAGGACAAACACACACACACCCGTGCCCCAGGGAGGACTCGAACCTCCACGGCGAGCAACCGCGCGCTCTGCAGCGAGACTCTTTAGACCGCTCGGCTACTCCATCGCGGCTGTGTTTCTCTATTTGTAAGTAATTAATAGTGTTGAAACATATATGTTTAAATAAAATTAAATTTAGATTATGTTCTGGATCGGAAACTATTGCGTGTGTTTGAGTGTGCTTCTCTTTGTCTGCTGATGTAACATGCCTACCTGGACTGGTATAGCACTGTTAATGTAAAAAGAGATCTGAATGGTTGTAATCAAAGTACGAGTAAATATTATAATTAATCAGCCTGGCATCGATTGATACCAATATGTATAGCCCAGAACACGAGGTTGGTTAAACAATGAATGACCAGTCCGTTTGTAGTAAAGGTCTGATTCGTTAGCCAGACAAATAGTTTAATAATTAAATAAAATACTGACCCATGTTTGACACAAATTTGATGTCCAAAATAAATTTGATCATGTGTGGAGTAACTGACAATTTCTAACAGAGAGTGATAGCAGTAGAATAACATGGAAGGCTATGGTACAGTGGGGACGGTAAAATTGACAATCATGTATGTGTTAATTAATTAAAAAGAAAAGTTTAGATTACAGATGTGACACAGACTGAACGTGACATCTATTGTGACCTTAGTAGTGATTGTTACACGTATCGTCACGTGCTGTGAATAAGATCTACTTTATTAACCAACAAAATGTTGTAATATCAAAATAGTTCATTAGCTAAGTTGGGTGCAAACCATGGAATACCGAGTGCAAATGAGCTCATGCGTAAAATGACTGACAATCTATAACAGTGGCTGATAGCAACAAATGGAACTTACAATGTATTATAATGTAGAAACGTCGGTAATTGTGTAATTGACTAATTATTTAAAGTAAAGATCAAAGTTTAGTTTATTAAATCCCAAAACTGACTAACTATAAATTCGGTTGCAACCTAGGAAATAGTTACTGTGTGTACGACACCTTCTCGTCTAATTTTATTAACAAACAAATTACTGTGTTTTCAGCAAGTGGTGTAATTAATATTTGTATGAAAAGGTGCTTCACACGATAGACACAAAATGCTGGTAGCTACATGATAAACAAGTTGTTTATGATATCTACAACTGAATATGAATGACACGACAAAAGTGAACAATAAGCAGATGGTATGATTAATTTGGTATATAGAGCACTTTCCACGATTGGCAAGAAATATTGGTAGCTGCCTGATAAATTAGTTGCTTAAGATTCTTGTATCAAAAATGTAAGAGAATAACAAACCAAGGTACTAAGTATGTGCATAATGTTTAACAGAGAGACAACAATCTGCCTCCCTACTCGGAATACGAATCATAAATAACTTTAAATTCACTCACCTCTTTTCCGTAGACAGCAGCTTGGCCACTTGTAGTACATTAATGATGAAATAGAAATGAAGCTGAAACTTGTATCCATTCTAGCGTTACTTTTAAAAGTCACAGTCTAAGCAAGCTTGGAAATAATAATAAAATATTTCACTTTAAACAAAGGAGGAAATGAAGCTATCTTCTGATTTGAAGTGAAACAAAAGTATGATCTATGATTATTGTTATTTTTCAAACATCACAATTACAATAAAAAAATACATAGAAAAATTAAAGTTATCAACAATCCTAACTGCTTGCAACAACTATATTAGTCTACTGTTCTCCACCAACACCTAAGTCTGTTTGTCCAGTTCGACTCACACACTCCTTCTGTCTACGACTCGCTACCGCCGACTCACAGTTCATAGCAACCAACCTCTCTGACAAAAAAGTGACAATTACAAAGTATAGTACTGAAACCGTTCAGTGTGCTGCTTGACATAGTTGTGTCGATTAATATCTAAGCGTGACGTTGCAAGGTGATATGAAATGGAACGAGTGGGGAAGGCGGATGGTGGACATCGGTTTTTTGCAAGAATATTGGGACGATCGATGTGGTTCATCTTTAAAGATGACAGCGCATAAAACAATTGTGTGACCCCGTGTTGAGTACTGCTCAAGTATTTGGAATCCACAGTAAATCGGTTTAAAGGAAAACACGGAAGCAATTCAGAGGCGGGTTGCTATGTTTGCTACTGGTAGGTTAAAATGTTCAAATGTCTGTAAATCTAGCGGACCAAACTGTGTGGTCATCAGTCCGTAGCTTACAAACTACTTAAACCTAGGTAAACTAACCTACGGACAAACACACACTCCCATGCCCCAGGGAGGACTCGAACCTCCACGGCGAACAACCGCGCGCTCCGCAGCGAGGTGCTTTAGACCGCTCGGCTACTCCACCGCGGCACTGGTAGGTTCGATCAATGCGCGATTGTTCAGTGATACTTCAAGAACTCAAATGGGAAACGTTCTTTTCGAGTAAAACAGTTGAGGAGGCTACTGGCAGCACTTACATTTCGCGTGAAGAGCATTTAGTGCTCGCACGGAGGCTTTGATTGAAAGTGGGACAGAAAAGAAAATGTGTGGTAGAGCGGCAGAGTACCCTCGACCGCGCCCCTTGCGGTGAACTGCGGAGTATGTATGAACATGATCTTAAGTAATGTCTCCTTTCTGAAAATCATGGGAGCTATAAATCAATGTCACTTAATAAATAAATCAGAGATCCATGCCTGTGGGAGGAATGGAACCTCTGATGTCGAATAACCATGTGCACCATAGCAAGGCGCATTAGAGCGCACAACTTTTCTGCCATGGCAAAAAGTTTTCAACTACTACACAAAAAATTCCACTACTGCACAAAAAGTTTCAGCTACCACACATTAAGGCACCCAGGAGTTTTTTGAAGTTTGCTTACATGTGCTAAGTGAAGAACCATTTAATATCTTGTCTTTCACTTCACCCCGATGAACTTATGACACGTGACATGTGTTTCTGGAATCTCTATTAGTCCCACAACCATGAAAAATCGAAACGTCTTACTCGGAAGGTTCTAAGTCTTTAGGACAATTAATGGTTGCGGATTTAAGTTGCAAATAGTGACAGTTGCGTGCATGTTTTATCGTATCTTTCACACAAGAGAAGCAGTACTACATGCTTTATAATCTACAACAAAAAATACGCACTTTATGTCTGTATGTATGCTTGAAAGGTGACGTTTAGATTCACGATACACCTAGATTGTTTATAAGTCATTCCCTTACGCTCAAATGAAGTACCAGGGTTCGAATTTTACATTAAACCAGAACTCCACAGCCTCCATAACATTTTGAGTAATTTTAGCCACAGATCAAAGGATATCACATCTGCAAATCAGTCCATTACATCCCACACAATACTGAATAACAAGCATTCCTACCCACAGAGAAGTGCATTGTAAGTCATTCACCAATCCTCTGAAAGTTGCAGGTCAATAAATATAGAATATAGCATGAAATAGCTAAGGGTAGATTCTTTCCTAACCATAGAATCGAACAACCAATGAATATGTCTTCTTGAAAGAAGGCTAAGCAAACATTAACAGTCGCACTACATACCTTCAAGAACCTGATAAAAATACACCAGAGACAGAATGCAGTCAACTTTATTCAGCTCTTATTACAGAAATCGTATAGCGTATTTTCAGTTAATAGAATTTACTCACATTAACGACAGTCTATTGTATTAACTATCAGCCAGGGCATTTTATTAGAGTAGAATACATACTGTTAGATATTTAAGTAATCATATCGATAGTTGTGTCTTTGTTGCCGCACCCCCAGGCTGTTCTTCAAAGTATAGTTTGGTGTGATCTCTATGTGAAGAGCCATTTAAAACCACATCAGTTATGTTTCTGAAAGACTCTTTTGACACTACTCACGTCTTCGTGTATCTCCCTGTAGCCCTTTAGCTTCCCTCATTGTTTAAGTAACCCACACACTGAACATTTACCTACAGTGGATTATGAGGATACGATGTATAGAGAGATGTATAGAAATATGACAAAGTGCAGCACAGTACTGATCAATATAAATAGTAGTCACATGTATAGTGTCATACTCTGCCATCCATCAAATCTGACTCTACACCATGTCTCCTTGTAATGCACTGTAGGGCAAATGGATAAACATTCTGTGTGTGGTTACTTGAACTACAAGGGATACACCAGCACTTGAAAGTTTCAGATGTGCCATTTAATTGCAGTAAAGACATAGAACGGGGTAGAGTATGAGAGGTCGGTTTTTCCGGGCTAAAGGGTTAAGAGGAGATACTGAAAGATGTGAGAAATGGCAAAAGATCCTTACAGCAACGCAGCTCATGAGGTTTTAAATGATTCTTCACATAGAAAGATCACCCAAAGTAACCTTCGAAGAATATACTAGAAGTATGACGATGAAGACATAACTGCTGACATTATTTCCTAAAATATGTAATGGTATGTATCCTACTATATTAAATTGCCCTAGCTGATGGTTGATGGTTGTTGTTAATATGGAGAAGTTCTATAAGATAAAAGTGACCTATATGATTTATGTAATAACAGCTTAATAGTGTTGACTGTGTTCTGTCTGTGATGGTTTATATATGGAATGTAATCGTTAATATTTGCATAGACTTCTTTCAAGAAAACATATTCAACGGTTGGTTAGATTCTATGATTAGCTAGTGCAATTTATCTACCATTAGCTAGTGCAATTTATATGCTATATTTTTTAGCACAGTACTTTCAGAGGATCGGTGACTAAGTTACTTATCTGTTGATTTGAAAGATTGTTGTGTTGCATTGTGTGGGATCAGAAAGACTGATCGACAGATGTAATTTCCTCTATCTGTGGCTCAAATTACTCAAAATGTCTCACTGGGGAGGGGGGGGGGGGGTTGTGGTGTAATATAAATTTCCAAGCTGTGGTACATTATTTGAGCCGGGGGAGTGATACTCTAGGTGGATCGTTGATCTAAACCTAAATTTTCAAGCATACGTATAGACATTCGTTACGTATTGTTTGCTGGAGATCAGAAGGCATGTTCTACAGACTCTGTTGTGTGAGAGATGTGCTAGAACAAGTACACAACTGTAACTATTTGCAAGTTCAATTTGCAACCATTAAATGTTGTAGAGAGTTAAAACCTTCCGAGTTGGACGTTTCGGGTTTTTAGGGCAGCTGGACTTACAGAAAATACAGAAATACATGTCAAGTGTCAGAAGATGATTGTATCAGAGCGATGGGCAATAAGTTAAATAAAATTGTCATGGTGTCTATTCGTTTTGTACATTATGGAAAGAACAGACTCGTTTGGTTGACAGTAATGGCAGTAATTTTACAAATTAGAGATACTGAAACATTTAGACCGTTTCAGGACGTTCAAATAAATTCAACCGCTGCCCTGAAGTGAGAAATCTGGAATCGTATCCAGGACCAGCACAAATTTTCCATTTTGCTGTTGAATTTATTTCAGTGCCCCAAAATGGTAGAAATATTTCAATATTTCGAATTAGACGTGTTAAATAGTTCTTTACTTGGAAAGACCACATGTTAGCAATATTCGAAGATCTTCAAGTTGGACGTTACAGTTTTTTCATGGCTATGGGGCTAACAGAAAATACAGTAAGACAAGTGTCATAAGATAATTGGAGTGAAACGATGGATGAGGTGTTAAAAGGTACTTCACTTAGAAAGAGGACATGTAAGCAAAATTCGAAAACCTTCTGGATGCCTTAATATGTGGTAGTTGAAACTTTTGGTGTGGTAGTTGAGACTTTTTGTCTGATATTTGAAACTTTCTGTGTTGTAGTTGAAACTTCTTGGGTGATAGTTGAAACCTTTGTGGGCTAGTTGAAAGTTTATGGATGGTAGTTGAAACTTTTTGTGTGGTTGTTGAAACTTTTTTAATGGTAGTTCAAACTTTCTGATTTGTTGTTGAAACTATTTGTTCTGTAGTTGAAACCTTTTGAGTAGAGTTTGAAACTTTTTGTGTGGTGGGTAAAACGTTTTGGGTGGTAACTGAAACTTTACATATGGTGTTTAAGACTTTTTGTGGTGGTTGAAACTGTGTGTGGTAGTTGAAACTTTATGGGTGGTAGTTGAACCTATGGTGTCTTTCATAATCACATGTCACAGTATGAGGAGTATGGTGTTCATGTTTCTTATTCTCAATGCCAGAACGATGCATGACATTGGTCATCTCTGGCAGGAAATGTGCTTTTTTTTTTTTTTTTTTTTTTTTTTTTTTTTTAGACAGGGCTTTAAGCAGATTAGTTGGGATGTATATAATGGGTGCACAGTTAAGCAATTCAGCTGGTGTTCCATTGAACTGCAAACATGATTGATATCTGTAAGTGATAGTCGGTGACTTTAAACAAGTTAGTTGGGATGTATGTATTGGGTGCATAGTTTAGCACTTCAGTTGGTCTTGCATGGGAGTGCGAACTCGAGTTCACAGTTTGAACTATCTCGTGATCTATATTGAGGAGCTTGTTGTCAACTGAATCCTTGACCAGGTATAACTAGTAGAGTAATGGCGCAATTTGGTTCATGTTATCGAACTGGATGTGTTGTTCAGCTGAGATGTTAATGGGGAAGTGATTCGACACAGTTTAGCAGCAATGCATCTCCTGTCTGTTTAATCAGTAATCCTAAGCTTGAGGTCTGTTGTGGTTAGTGAACGCCTCCCTCCCGCCTACACCTGTAATTTTTTTTAATCGTACATGTGTTTCATACATATTGTTTTGGTGACATTCGCAAATTAAAACTGCTTTGTAAGACTTGTTCTACTCAGAAAGAAAACTGATTCACATCCACTGCATTGAATGCTATCGTACAATATGTATCCTCCATCAGGAAATACCACTACTTGCCAGTTGTTCAGGTAACTGAAATTTAATTCTGCAATGTCCCAGGCTGCAGCTAAGGAAACACTGGTTTAAAGTGAGGTAGTGTGTTGCATATGTGTATGGAATGGGGTTTGACTTGTTGTGCAGAAGCTCATCTTGTAGAAACTTCTTTTTTCTTCTTATCAATTTTCTAAAACTATGTTTGGTTTCTTTAATAACTACACTACAAAACAGCATTCTTCCAATTGTGTGTATGTGTGTGTGTTTGTGTATCTATTGTTCATCATTAACTATATTTTAATTATGTCATTTAGGTGTTAATAGCGAGTTTTCTAGTTATTTCCTGCAGTATCACCCCATGTATGTTAACTGCAAGCAAATTAATCAGAGAAATACTACAGTACATGTCAGTAATAAAGCTATGTGAGGCCGCAAACTTGTGAACATTCTCCCACAGATAATGTGGATGAATGTTTTCTGACTTCAAGCATCTAGTTAGTTTTGAAAATGGTTGGGTTGTTGGTGCATAATGAATTAGACAGTTTTGTACCTTATGTATTTGTCTGCATAAACTGTAGTATAGAGAGTCGCCTGTCTGTGGGAACTGTAAATGTTTGAGGATGCCTAAGCACTGAGTGTGTCATGTCATTGTACTCGGTTATTCAAGATGTGTTGTATTAAATGTATCCTAACGTCTTATGTGTGTTCTTTATTACTAGTTGTTAGCAGTAACAGTTGGCAATTGTTGTAAACAATCCAGCGAGTGTGTGTGTTGAGTATGGTTGTGCTCTAAATAGTTAATTGTTAGGGATTTGGAGTTGATATTTGTATAGCAGATGGTTGGGACAGTTTAATTCTACGCTACTTTGCATTTATTACTGTTTCGAAGTGTTGGATCAGTTTTCGATGCGCTCTTTATATTACATTTGTTTATTGGGGGTAATGAATGATGTTGCAATGAACGTATGAATCCCTGGATCGTCATTAGGTCTGGTCGTTTTGTAACTTACTTAAATGCCTTTTTGGACTTATGGCTAGAATCACACTAAGAAAAGAACTTGGATTTCTTGAACATACAGATCTTTCATTTTACGTTGTTGTGTGGGTTTTACATTCTTCATTCGACTGTAGTGAATGTTAGTGACTCGATTTTTTTCCACTCAAGTGCCTTTTTAACGTAGAACGCAAAACGCTTGTTTGTTTGATAGAGAGTGCCTTGGAATTGTCAAGATTTGTATGATCTGTGTCGAACCATTACATGTTTGCTGTGACATTCTTATGTAGCTAGGCTGTTTGTACTATTCACGGTAGAAATAGAATCATTTCTGTAGTGCTTCGGTGTTTCATTAGGTCGATTTGGATTAGAATATGTAGCACAAGGGGCTCTGAATCATATGATACAACTTGGAATTGCTATACATATTAATCTTCCTACTAAACTGTCCTGTGTGTGTTATTCATTTTACAATTTATTGGTGGTGTTACGTTTGTTTATCGAGTGTAACGAATGGCATTACAATGAACGAATGTAGTCGTGAAACATCGTTAAAAGGTGTGTTCGTTTTGTAACCTACTTAAAATGTCTTATGAACTTTAGTAAAAGGATGGAGACAATCAAACAAAGGAAACACTATCTTCATGTTGGTGTACATACAGATTTTTCCTAGTAATCTGTACTGTTACTTGATATGAGGTTGTGATGTATAAAAATTAACATAACTGTTAGAGCTCCTTGGGTCTATAGGAATGCATTTGCCACATCTTGGAGGAAGAAAGACTAGAACTTGTCAGGATGTATGAATTGATTTGTTTGGGAGGATGATAGAAACAGTGTGGTTAAAGGTCACTTTGTCAGGATTTTAACTTTTGCATTGAGTAATGGTTGTCAGTTCAAAGACTTTTACTTTTTTTCTGCCGATTCCGATGCGGAATTGTAACTCACATGCATGTATGATTCTACAAGAGATTTTATGAGTGTCAATACTCATTGGACTAAGGTTTGATCTAATATAAGCTAACAATTGCATTGTGCAACCAGAGTAGAGATTATATTATATTAGTACTATAGATCATGAATGCGACACTTCCTAATGATGCGGAACATATTCGGTTTATGAAAGGTGTCTTTACAAATAATTACTTTGTGCTAAATATTACACGACACGATTTTTTTCAAAGTTACTAATTTATATCTAAAAATTCATCTATTATGTAGAAGGAGTTGCCATTCAGAAATTCTTTTTATTTTTAAATGCTAGTTGGTTATCTGTCAGGCTTTTGATGATGTTTGGTAGGCGACCAAATACTTTTGTGACAGCATAATTCACCCTTTCTGTACCAAAGCTATATTTAACCTTGGTTAGTGAAGATCATTATTTCTCCTAGTGTTGTAGTTATGTACACTGCTGTTGTTGTTGTTGTGTTCTTCAGTCCGCAGACTGGTTTGATAAAGCTCTCCACGCTACCCTGTTCTGTGCAAGTCTCTTCATCTGAGAATACGTTCGGCAACCTACAACCTTTTGAATCTGCTTACTATATTTGTCCCTCGGACCCACACGCTTCCTTCTAATGCTAAGTTGACAATTCCTTGATGTCTCAGAATGTGTCCAACCAATCGATCCCTTCTCTTAGTCAGGATATGCCAGAAACTCCTTTTCTCCCCGATTTGGTTACGTTACGTGATCTACCCATCTAATTTTCATCATTCGTCTGTAGCACCACATTTCAAAAGCTTCTTTTTATCTGAATTCCTAATCGTCGACGTTTCACTCCCATACAATGCTACACTCCAGACAAATGCTTTCAGAAAGGACTTCCTAACCTTTAAATTAATATTGGATGTTAACAAGTTTCGCTTCTTTAGAAACGCTTTTCTTCCCATAGCCATTCTGAATTTTATATTTTCTTTACTTCGGCCATCAGAAGTTATCATGCTACCCAAATAACAAAACTCATCTACCACTTTTGTCGTCCCATTACCTAATCTAATTTCTTCAGCATCACCTAATTTTCTGACATTCCTTTCCATTACCTTTGTTTTACTCTTGTTAATGTTCATCTTATATCTTCCTTTCAAGACACTGCCCATCCCATTCAATTGCTCTTCCAAATATTTTGCTGTCTCTGACAGAATTACTATGTCATCGACAAACCGCAATGTTTTTATTTCTTCTCCTTGCACTTTAATGCCCTCTCCAAATTTCTCCTTCCATTCCTTCACTGCCTGTTCAATGTACAGATTGAACAATATTGGTGAAAGGCTACAACCTTGTCTTACTCCCTTCCCAACCTCTGCAGCCCTTTCTTGCCCTGTGACTCTAATAACCGCTGTCTGGTTTTTGTATAGGTTGAATATAACTCTTCGCTCCCTATATTTTACCCCTGATTCCTTCAGAATTTGGAATAGTGCATTCCAATCGACATTGTCGAAAGCTTTCTCTAAATCGACAAACGCTAAAAACGTAGGTTTCCCTTTCCTTAGCCTATCTTCTAAGAGAAGTCGTAATATGAGTATTGCCTCCCGTGTTCCCACATTGCTCCTAAATCCAAACTGATCTTCCCCGAGGTCGGATTCCACAAGTTTTTCTATTCGTCTGTGAATAATTCGTTTTAGTATTTTGCAACCATGACTTATTAAGCTGACAGTTCTGTAATTTTCACACTTGTTTGCACTTGCTTCCTTTGAAATTGGAATTACAATATTCTTCTTGAAGTCGGAAGGTATTTCCCCTGTCTCATACATCTTGCATACCAGGTGATACAATGTTTTCAGGACTGGCTCTCCTAACGACATCAGCAGTTCTGACGGAATTTCATCTACTCCAGGGGCCTTGTTTCGACTCAAGTCCTTCAGCGCTCTGTCAAATCTTCTCGCAGTATCATATCACCTATCTCACCTTCTTCCACTTTTTCTTCCATTTCTGGAATACTGCCTTCAAGTTTATTTCGTTTGTATAGGCCCTCTATATATTCCTTCCACAGTTCAGCTTTCCCCTCTTTACTTAGTACTGGTTTTCCGTCTGACTTCTTGATATTCATAAAGCTGTTTTTCTTGTCTCCAAATATCTCTTTATTTTCCTGTAGGCGTTATCAATTTTTCCCCTAGTTATGCATTCTTCTACGGTTCTGCATTTGTCATCTAGCCACCCCTGCTTAGCCAGTCTGCACTTTCTGTCAATCTCATTTTTCAGATGTTTGTACTCCCCTTCTCCTGTTTAACTTGCTGATTTTTTTTATATTTTCTCCTCTAATCAAATATGTTCAGTATATCTTATGTTATCCAGGGATTTCTATTAGTCCGTGTTCTTCTGCCTATATGGTCCTCTGCTGCCTTCACTACCCTATCTCTCAGAGATACCCATTCTTCTCTTACTTTATTACTTTCCCCCGTTTCAGCCAATCTTTGCGTAATGCTCCCTCTGAAACTCTCAACCACCTCTGGCTCCTTCAATTTGTCCAGGTTCCATTTCCTAAACTTTCTACCTTTCTGCAGTCTCTTAAGTTCTAATCTGCAGTTCATAACGAATACGTTATGCTCAGAGTCTATATCTGACCCCGGATATGTCTTACAGTTTAGAACCTGGTTTCTAAATCTATTCCTTTCCATTATAATGTCAATCTGGTCTCTTCCACGTATATACGCTTCTTTCATGATGATTAAAACAAGTGTTAGTGATCATTAAATTGTGCTCTGCTATTGCTTTTGAATTCGGTGGTGTTGGTTCAAATGGTTAAATGTTTGTTAAGCTTATGGAACTTAACTACGGGGTCATCAGTCCCTAAACTTACAAACTACTTATGAACTATTTACGAACTAGGACGGCACAAATATCCATGCCCGAGGGGGGATTCGAACCCCCGACCGTAGTGGCCGTGCTGACCGTGACTGGAGCGCCTCAGTCACCTCGGCCATCGCGGCCGGCGTGGTGTTGGTAATAATAAATTTTATAAGTGAATAATATATATACTGAGAAGCTACTGTGAAGATCCTTAGCTCTGTAAATAAGTGTCTGCAGGATGATCTTTGATGGGTTCCAGCAATTATTCTTATTAGACGCTTTTGTGCAATGAATACTTTTTTACTCAATGATGAATTACCCCAGTAAGTGATGCCATACGACAGCAGAGAGTGAAAATAGGCATAGTAAGGTAATTTACTGAAACGTATATCACCAAAATTGCCAATTACCCTAATAGCATAAGTAGCTGAACTCAAACGTTTCAGCAGATCTTCAATGCGTTTTTTTTTTTCAGTTCAACCCCTCATCAATGCATACACTTAAAAATTTTGAATAGTCTATCTTTGCTACAGATTTCTGATAAAAGTCTATATTTATTAATGGTGTCATTCCATTTACTGTATGTAACTGTATGTACTGTGTTTGATCGATATTTAATGATAGTCCATTTGCTGAGAATTACTTATGATTTTCTGAAAGACGTCGTTTACAATTTATTCAGTTAGTTGTTGTCTGTCAGGTGTGAAACTATACTTGTATCATCAACAAAAAGAACCAGCTCTGCATCTTCATGAATATAGAATGGCAAGTCATTAATATATATTGTGTAACTGACTTAGTATTTAAGCACAGTCATCTATTGTTTAGTTGTTCAAAAATGTTCAAATATTTGTTAAGCTTATGGGACTGAACTGTGCAGTCATCAGTCCCCAAACTTTCAAACTACTTAAAACTACCTTATACTAAAGTCAACACAAACATCCATGCCCTCAGGGGGATTCGAACTCCGACGGGGAATGGCTTTGCATATCAGACCATAGCTCCTCGATGCGCTCAGTGACTCTGCCGCAACGATTATTTTGTTGGATGGAGCGTCTGTCAGCATGTGTTATTTTGAAATAGAACTGGGAGAATGTGAGCTTATGGTGTGTTGTGACGAGGGTGTACGTTGTCTGATCTCGCATCGAAGCAATGCATTTTTGCTAATCATCCGTTATGTTTGGTGGCGATGTTACGATTGTCTGTTTTGTGGTATGGTGTAAATGGTGGATTCGAATTCGAGCTTCTATCGAGCTAACTGGTTTGAATCTATGACGTGTTGTAAACTCGAATTGTGTCTGCAGATCATTATGTCATTGTTGAAAGTTACTCAGAGAATAAGATTAATTCTGTATAACAATTGTTGTAACATTGCAGGGAGTTTGTTTTCAAAGGATGTAATTTACATCTTGCAGTTAAGTATCTTCGATGTTTGGTACCTGTGTAGTGTCTGACGCGTTCTGTAGGGAAGAACGATGACCCTCGTTAGCCATGGAAGTGGGTGCTAAAATTAATTGTGTTAGGTTATATATATGACTCTACCATCGGTACTGTAATTGTATGTATGTGCGTAAGTCAGCCCTTTCAATACAATGAATGCTAAAACTAACTTGTGAATAGTATGATGTGCAGCCTGGAAGCAGTTGCCTAAATGCAATTATCTTGTGTGTGTGTGTGTGTGTGTGTGTGTGTGTGTGTGTGTGTGTGTACTTTGGATCAAAGGATACTGTTTTTCATTATTTTTTAAAGCGAAAGAGCCTAAGAGAATGGATGGTTGTCCCGATAACTCTCATTGGAATACATTAGAACCTTTTGCGGTAGTTGCATTGTACATAATGACCTGCCAGCAGTATGTGAGACGCAGTTGTACTGTAAGCAAAAACATGTAGAAACTCTGCGTTCGATTTCTTTTCACTAGTTGATGAGCTGACGTGCTTCTCGCACTGTATCATTTCGCTTTTGGTGCACTACTAAATTTTATGTATTGTGGGTTTGAACATTTAAGTAAGGCTATTCCAAGGTGTGTAAAGCTGGTTCATTGTCTATAAAATTTTCTCGGGCTTCCAGCCGCGTCATGTGGTTTACCACATGTAAGTTTAGGGACTGATGACCCCGTAGTTAAGTCCCATAGGCTCTACCAATATTTGAACTTTTTTTTCAAGCACTCGCCATCTTTGGCGACTCGCCAGTGTGGAGGAGAAAAAGTATACACATGATGCCATGTGGCGAAATTGTTTTCAGGGGCATGTTTTATAACTGCACTGTATCACCTGGGATCGTCATGTATTATGCGTTTCTTGGTTGTCTATCGAGAGAAAGCTTTGGTGAATGTGATCTCGCTTAGAGATGCAGTTAAATGCTATTTACGTTGAACATAGATATTTTTTGACGAAGAATACTTAAAATTTTAGCATTTTTATCGAATAGGCTGTAAGAATGTTTACCTAGCTTGCTGGTGGTAGAAAGTCTTTTAGTAGGACACTAGAGTGGAGTGAGTCAAATGGTGTTGACAACAACAGCTTTCACTACTGGCTACTTGAGGCTTTGTGTTGAAGAATGAGGAGAGGAGGTAACCAGATAACAGTTAACTTTGTTGCAGGCACCTGAACTGCCCTCATTAACAGGATTTCCAGCACCAGATTGTTCACAGGTCGCCTGAAACAGTTAACAACGAACTCTATAGCTTGGAGCTTGAACTACCCACAGTCATAGGATTGTCACCTGATGGCTCAAAGGTCGTCTGCGTGTGCACAGATTGTAATTACCAATATAAGAAGTAGCATAATAATTAGAGTACATAGTTACCGTCGAATTTCCTTATGCCCCATCCCTATGTACATTTTATTTTGTATACAATATGTGCTGCAGTTAAGGTTCACTGTATTACGTTAACTAAACTGTGTGCACAGTCTTGTACTATAGATAGTCTTGGCTATTTTTTAAATATTTTAAACATGACTCTATCTCATGAATGGTTACAGGATAGCAAATTAATAATCAAGCAACTTGAGCAAGGTTTCAATGCATACAAGATTATCAAACTATTAAAATACTAACTGTTGCAACTGGTTGGCTGACTTAATTTGCTACAGTCTTGGCCTCAGTTAGGGGGTCACTAACGATTTCCAATAAACAAATCTTTTTCTGGAAATGGTTAATGCAAACATAGGTCCCTACAAAATATTTAAATAGCTGGTATTTGTTTAAATAAATTTCATTGAATATTTATAAACAATACTTATGGTCTGTATGGTGTTGATGGCTACATCCTTACTTGCCTGGCTCTTGGAAGAATCTGAGTGTGTTTCCCACCAATTTCACAGAAGGAGAGGGGAGGGATGGAGAGTCGTGGTACTGACATCTAGTGGTGAAAATTAGCAAGTTTCTTCCGACCGAAAAGAAAAGAAAGAAATTCGGATATTGCCAATAGCATTCAAGGAAATTTTAAAATTCAAATTTTCCTTTAGACACCATCTTTTGAATTAATCGTCCTTATTCAACAAAACTGTGGCGTTTCCCTTGTCCGCAGGCAAGATAACAATATCAGAATCCATTCTGAGAGACGACACTTTTTGTAGTATGGCCTCATGGTAGTGAGAATTTAAATGTTTTTTTTGGAACACCTAAATTCAATCCACCCGAATATTCAGTTCACTATGGAGGTGGAAAAGAATGGCTGTCTTCCTTTCCTTGATGTGTTTGTCAGAAGGAAGGTTGATGGTACATTGGAACATTCTATTTATACGAAGCCTACTCACACTGGTCTGTACCTGCGAGCTAATAGTTGTCACCATCCAGCTCAGCGTGAAGGAGTACTTCGTTCCTTGGTTCACAGGGCACATGTCATTTCAGACCCTGAAAGTTTGTCAGCTGAGTTGTCCCATCTCGAGGAGACCTTTCGTCAGAATGGTTATAGTGAGAGACAGATAAAACGTGCATTGCGCTATCAGCCTTCTGTGCAACGGGTGAGTGACGATAGTAATGAAGTGGCACCTAAATCTATGGACTTTTTGCCTTACGCAGGAAGCATTTCCAACAAGATTGGTCGTATTTTGTGGAAATACGATGTGAAATGTGTTTTTCGACCACCTTCTAAGATAAAGACCCTGTTGGAGTCCGTAAAGGATGATCTTGGTTTGCGTAAGGCAGGTGTATATCGTACTCCTTGCAGTTGTGGTATGTCATATACTAGTCAGACAATTAGCACTGTGGAAGACCGGTGTATTGAACATAAACGTTATACGCGCTTACAACAGCCAAACAAATCCGCTGTTGCAGAACACTGTCTTGGCATCGGTCATCCTATGGAATACAACAACACGGAGATTCTGGCATGCACTTTCACCTATTGGGATAGTGTTATTAAGGAAGCTGTTGAAATTAAACTAGCAAGTGACCTTATAAACAGAATGGTGGTTTTTGTTTAAATTCTGCTTGGAATCCGGCACTGTCTCTCGTCAAAAAACAGAGGGACAAAGTTAATGCTGCCTCACTTGTTGCTTAACAGTCACTATCGATATTTTTAATGTGTGGTCATCTTTGGTTGTGTTGACTCTGCTGTGACTTGTACTGTGTATGTTACCTTCCTTGTTTACCCTTTGCAAACCGAGGTATTAAATACGCTTGCACATTGCTTCCTTAAGTGCAGTTGTGCCTTGAGAATGGCAGGGTGTCATCCTGCCGAAATGTCGGCGGTTGTCGACGACGTCACCCGGCAGCATACCCGTAACTTGTTTGAACATTCATTACGCCGGGAAAAGTTAAGGTCTCACATCAAACAAGTAAGTTATTAGAATGCAATTCAGAGTACTGTACAGTACACACACAACATCGTAATCATAAACAAAGTGCTATGACTGCATCTTCTGTTTTGACCGAAAATAAAAAAAATATGGAAGACAGTAAATCTCGCTATAAGAAACTGAGATGACAGGCTGGTGTCACTGCAGCGCTGCAAGTGAGGGGGAGACGAACCATGGTCGTGTTACCGGGAATCCCTATGCGACAAGTTTGTTTGTGTGTTCATCTTCCGCAGCAGGTAAAGAAAACAAACACACCCAGATAAGTTTCGCCACCGCCGGTGTGCCGTACCTCGAGCGGGTGTAATGTCGCGCAGTTTGAGCCTGTCCTAATATATTCCCTATCAGTCTACCATACACGTAATTTACTCTCTTGCATCAGAATTACGACCTCCTGTGACCTCACGCAGACGGTCATTTTGTTTACGCCCCATCCAAAACACCACTGCTCTGTGAAATTCGTCGATAGCCATTGGACATATTCCGAGAATCAGCTGCAAACACTCAACAGGCGTAAGACGAAAGATCTCAGTGAGAAGTCCGCTGAGTTAACCGCAGTATTTTTCTAAATCTCTCCAGTCTGTGCACCGATACGCTGGCAGCCGAGTTCACAAAACGTTAGTTTTACGACCTTACAGTATACAAAGGTAATTTATAATCAACAGTGCCAACACGGATATTTTTTTATAATTTTAGCTGCATTTTGAGTATGATATTTTACACGCTCTACAAAGCTATTTTTTGTTTCCAGGAGAGCGCCTAGATTCCGGCAAACAGTAATGCATTTTTATAGGTGTTCAATCAAGCGTCAGCGAAAGATTTGTACTGGGAGAGTGTGTTTCCTTAAAAAGTATGTACGCGGTTTTATAAGGAGGTATATACACGTTTTTTCCAAAGGAACAGACTTTGTAGATGGTTCGCAATTATTAATTAGCAATTTTGCAAAATTTTGCCTACTTAAGCTGTTCTTCTGGAGGTGGTCTATTAATTTCTGACGAACGAAAATTTGTGCCCGACCTGAGCTCGAACCCTGGTTCGAGTCCCGATCAGGCATAAATTTCATTTCTCAGAAATTAATAGATGAACTTCAGATGAGCATCTTATGTTGGCACAGTTTCGTAAAATTGTGAATAAATAATTGACTTACTTAATAATATAGACACTTTGTTAACCTTGTTTCTGCACAAGCACTTCTTTCGTCTTTTCTTAAAGTCAGGTCCTGGAGTCTGCACTTCAGTATTCGTTGGAAACGTATTACCCATATTACTGGAGATGTTTATGCCTGACGTAGAAGCTAACATGAAAGTTACATACATGAAAGGAAATATTCAAGTATTTGTAATTTGGAACTTAACTGCTTTGGTTATTAGTCCCTAGGATTACAAACTACCTGAAGTAAGTTCATCTAACCTAAAGACAACACACACTCCCATACCCCAGGGACGACTCGAACCTCCGACGCAGAGCAACCGCATGCTCCATAGCGAGGCGTCTTAGTCCGCTCGGCTACTCCAACACGGCGTATATATGACAGTACCTATTTCCTTTTACCACTTTTAATGTCTAAGATTAAAATGTTTTAAATGTTTGTTAAGCTTATGGGACTTAACTACGGGGTCATCAGTCCCTAAACTTACAAACTACTTATGAACTACCTTATACTAAAGACGGCACAAATATCCATGCCTGAGGGGGGATTCGAACTCCTGACCGTAGTGGCCGAGCAGACCGTGACAGAAGCGCCTCGGCCACCGCCTCACATTATTTTTATTTTGTGCACATCTATGACATAGTATATTTCCAAGTATATAAGTTTCATTCGCCTCCTTGTACAATTTTATTTAATTTTTATTTTTTCAGTTCGTTTCGGCCTACTAGGGTCCATGAGGATCGTCTTAACTCTCAGCTAGGATCTTCTCCTTTTTCTTGGCCCAGTCAGTACGCCTTCATCTTCTGGCTGTGTGCCTACTTCCTGTCATCCGTCCATCTAGTGATGCCAGTACACTTCTTACTTGTGAGAGACAGTAGGAAGACTCCCTTTAGGATGGCCTGGGAGTAATGACTTCGGTTCTCGGTTGTCTGTAATGGGATCAGCAGTTCCGCTAAGTCTGATCTAACAGAGGTGAACCATTTGGCTTTGGACGCCTTTCCCCTGATTGTCACTATGAGGATCTTCTTGGTACGTCTGAAGTGATTCAGGCAGGTCATGTGCCCATAGAAGGTCAGTCGCCTTTTCCTCATACATGTGACTATGTCTTCCTGGTGTTCATACAGCTCGTTATTGTGCCTGATTCTGCAAGTGCCGTCTTCCTCACTTATGGGTCCTAGTATTTTCCTCATGATCTTCCTCTCTTTAAGTTCTAGTTTTCTGAGTGGGCCCTTTCGATTCATCAGCAGGCTGAGGGTCTTACTATCGAGTTGTAGTGCTTCAGCTTTAAGTTCTTGGTTAGGTACTTGGAAGTATAGATATTCTTACAGGAATGATAGGCTCTCTCTAACTTGGTGCACCTATCGTCTATGGCCAAAGTTTCGCTCTCGCTTGCTGAAATCCACTCTCCCAAGTGCTTGACAGCAGTAACTTTATAGATATTATTGTTTTCTAGTGGGATTGTAGTAGAAGCCTGCTTGATATTGGAGATGAACTCAGTCTTCTGTATGTTGATCTGTAAGCTGGATTTTACTGCAACATTGTAGAGGCTCTGTAGTTGGTCTATTAGTGAGATCATCAGCAAAGGCTAGACATGATACGTTGAGGTTGTCTTTCTTGTAACCAAGCTTCAGTCCTATTTCTGGTGACAATGTGGAAGTCGATTTTATGATTATTTTCTCCCGAACACAGTTGAAGAGGATGCACGAGAAGCCATCCCCCTGTCTGATTCCTGTCTGGATGGGAAAACTCGCGGAGAGTTCATCCCTGAACTTAACTTTGCAGGTGGTGTTATTCAAGGTAGCCTGCACCAGTCTGGCAGTCTTTTCATTTAGGCCTAGTTGTTGCCACAAGGTGGAGAAGAGGGTCTGTCGATCTGTTGAGTCATATGCCTTTTCGAAGTCTACCATAATGGCTACTCAGGGATGTTCTCCTCGGTTCCTATAGGAGAGGATTGTCTTGAGGTTTTGAATCTGCTCCATGCAGGACCTACTCACTCGGAAACCAGCCTGGTATTCGCCTAGTTGGGAGTCTAGCTGTTTGGTGACTCTAGTTTGCAAGGCTTCCGAGAAGATCTTGTAGGTTATAAGCAACAAGAACATGCCTCTGTAGTTGTTGCGGTCGGTCTTACTTCCTTCCTTGTGTAATGGATGGTTCACAGCTGAGGTCCATCCCTCTGGCAATATCTCCGTTCTCCAAATGTCCTCAATGATCTGGGTGATACTCTGTAGGGACTGGTCATCTACGTGCTTCCATATTTCTGCAACAATACCATCTTCACCTGGAGCCTTGTTGTTCTTAAGGTCTTTCATTATCTTCTCTATTTTTCCCTGTTGGGTGGTACAGAGTCCTAATTCCTGATAACGGGCTCAGCGAACGCAAGTCTCTCTGTCGGTTGTTCTGCACTGAGGAGTTTCCGAAAGTATTCTGTAAAGGTGTTTGTGCAGTGACTGTTATTTATTTGGAGCTTCCCAGCAGGCCCTCTGAGATGTAGGGCTGCGTCTGTGTATGAAGTAATCTGTTTCGTGAGTCCTTTATAGAGATCTCTTGAATTGTTTTTCTCGAAGTCTTCTTCTGCTGTAGTATTTGAGACCTGTTGTAGTTCCTCTTGGTTTTATGAATGATACACGCTGTTTTATTTGCGCCATATATGCCTGATGGCTGGCTTCATCTTTGCGCTGATTCCACTTGATCCAGGCTCTGCGCCTTTCCTTTCTAGCTTCATCACATTCTTCTGTGGTCCACCCGTGGTGCTTGCCTTTGTTCGATGAAGCAGGTATTGTTCCGTGAGCGGCGTCCAGATTAGGCCACCCTTGCTTCTGTGTGTTCTTCTTTAGGGTGGTTTGGAAGTCGCAATCTTTATCGCTCAGCCGTTGTACAATGTATATATGAAAAATATATAAACTGAAGTCGGTCGGTCAGGTCGTTCTATACGGACGCTTTCCTTCGTATTTTTATTTTATTTATTTGTTGTTATTTGATTTTACAAACGAAAGGTATTCCTCCACAGATTTAATTTATACACAAACGCATTGTCCTTTTGTGCCTTTCTTATGTGACTGTCCGTACTGTGAATATTTCAATCGGTGTGTTTTATATCTTCCGCTCTAAGTAAGGTACGAAGCTCCTTTTACCTGCGAACTCTCAGTGGATCAAAGCTCTTTCATTTGACCTTTTAATCTACTATATTCGTTGATTCCGAAGCGAGTTATGAATGTAAATTCAACTTGGATTTCGTTTTCTCAACACTTTTCTGCACTGTGAAGTTGCAATCTGATTGGCGCTCACCTTTAGCCAGTGACAAAGCAACACATGTAGTTACAGGATTTCAGTCAGTGACGATTCAATTGCAGACTCGTGTACATGCTCGCCGCTTTGTAACTTTTGTGAGCACTGTCGCCGTTCTTAATGTGCAGGTTCGTCAACTTACGCGAGGGAATGGCAGCATGGGCTGAGGCGCCATGTTTTGTGGTGCGGCTGCCCCTGCCGGAGGTTCGAGACCTCCCTTGAGGATGTGTATGTGTGTGTGTGTGTGTGTGTGTTGTCCTTAAAATAAGTTAGTTCAATTTAGATTAAGTAGTTTGTATGTGTAGGGACCGATGTTCTCAGCAGTTTGGACCCTTACGTTTAAAAACATTTGAACAGTTGTTCGTCAATTCGTACTTTTGGTCATTGTGGTCTGTGTTGTTAACTATGGAAGCTGTGCGGTGCTTCCGTCCGTTAATGACAATTTTGAAGTGATACCTATTATTGGTAACGGTAATTGCAACTATGGAGTTACACACTGAAATGCTCTCCATAAAGAACAGTTATTTAATATGTTCAAAAACCTGTCCTTCTTGGTCAAAGCACATTTGAAGACGCTGAATCCAATCGTGATGCTATGGAAAAATCTGCAGAATCGTGGCACAAGCTTCTTCAGTGCATTGTTCGAGATGGTGTTTGTTTCTTATTTCTCTGCGTAAACGATTTGTTTGAAATAGCCCCACACATAAAAATGAGTTGGATGGTCATTCCACAGAACGATGTTGGGCAGTCTAATGACTAGGAAATTGACCATCTAACCTCTGACGAACAACTGCTCCGTAGTGTGGCTGACCCCTATACTGTTGAAAGTAAGAGGGACAGCTGCTTTCTTCATTCGGAACCTAGGAAAACACCATTCTTGGCAACTTTTCAGGTTGTCTTTGAGTACTTATGTTCCGGTCAATGAAAATGAGTCTAATTACACGAGTTACAACAAATTCCACACAATTACCTTCAGGTCACTAAGTACCGTTCAAGGTGTGGATACTGGTCACTCCAATACCTGTGGTTTTTACGGTTGACTCCACCAGTGACAAAAACGTTTGCATCATCACTGATCGAGATACCTTGTGAAAAAGGAGTATCTTGTAACTTTTGAGCCGGCCGCGGTGGCCGAGGGGACTGAGGCGCTTCAGTCACGGTCTGCACGGCCACCACGGTCGGGGGTTCGAATCCCCCCTCGGGCATAGATATTTGTGGCGTCCTAGTTCGTAAGTAGTTCATAAGTAGTTCGTAAGTTTAGGGACTGATGAGCCCGTAGTTAAGTCCCATAAGCTGTTCAAACATTTGAACATTTTTTGTAACTTATGAACCAAAATTGCTACTTCTAGTCTGTTTACACGAAAGAACTCTTCAGAAACTGCTGATGTTATTTGATATGTTACACGACCCCCTTTCCATTAAAAATAGACTGAAGATGGCCGATTTCAAGGAGACACGGATGTACGATACATACCGTAGAAGGTAGACCAACTCATCCTTACCTAAATGGAATAATCAGGTTTCCCATTTCCTGCAGAGATTTTGAAACAAAATGGTCTTCTTCGAGTTTTGTGTCACCCAGTACAATATTATATATATAAAGCAGAGTGTCTGTGTGTTTGAGTGTTTGTTTGTGTGTACATATTGCATACAAATCTACAGTTTTGTTCCAATCTTTATGAAATTTTGCACACGTAAGCCCCAATCCATGAGTATGGTCGCCGTAAGAATGGCGTTCAACACATAGTTCACGATATATGACGTCTTAAACTATGTGATGCGAGAAAAACTGCTACATCAGTTGCACATTTTCTCCTAAACCACTGGACCGATATCAACCTACTTGGATACACATATTTATTACCATGAGGTAACAGTTGCTGCAGGATTAAGAATCACATACGACACATGATTAAGGAGATATGACGTCATAAACAATAGGTATCGCACAAAATCGCCACATGGTGCGACAAGAATTTATTCACACAATGTATGAGAATGGCAGTACTTAGCGACTTGCAACCAACTTGAACATAATTTGTGTCACCCAGTAGAATATTATATATATATAAAGCAGAGTGTCTGTGTGTCTGTGTGTGGTTGTTTGTGTGTAATTTCAAACCTTTATTGAACTTTTTCTCGAAGAGAACCACACCAAAATTATGAAAGGAAAAAAGTTTCTCGCTTACTACTTTTCCGCTGTGCTGTATAACGTTACAATTTATCATTTCTACGCTACAAATTGTAGCCGCAGGAAATTTTACAGACAGTACACACACACACACACACACACACACACACACACACACACACACACACATAGCTGAATGTACCTTCGAAATTGTATTACAGTACGACACGTAGTTCATGAGATATGAGCACATAAACAATAAAGTTCATGTAAAACAGTCCCATCACGCACCAAGTTTTAATGTATTACTTCTTTACTACTGATTGTATTCGCAACAGATTTCACAGACATAATTTTTTTTTTTTTTTTTTATAAATGTTTGTAAATCTATTGGACCAAACTGCGTGGTCATCAGTCCGCAGCTTACAAACTACTTAAACCTAGGTAAACTAACCTAAGGACAAACACACACACACACACACCCCAGGGAGGACTCGAACCTCCACGGGAGCAACCGCGCGCTCCATAGCGTGACGCTTTAGTCCGCTCGGCTACTCCACCGCGGCTTTCACAGACATACAGCACTTATACAGATGAATATATATCTGAAAAATAACTCAATAAATACGAGAGCGTACGAATTTTATATGCTTTCTGTATTTTGAGTGCTACCTTTCTTTGTTTGGAAACTGCACTTTTAATTTTGTACGTCACGCAAGACAGCCTTATTTTTTATATATTCTCCGATAAATATAAAATGTTTTTTAGAAAAAAAGGAGAGTCGGGGTTCGAATCCCCCATCGGGCATGGTTGTTTCTGTCGTCTTTAGTATAGGTTAGTTCATAAGTAGTTTGTAAGTTTAGGGATTGACGACCCCGCAGTTAAGCCCCTTAAGCTTGCCAAACATTTGATTTGATTTTTGACAGCTGAAGTACTAACTCAATCAGAAATAAATACATAAATACCCGGACAACGCCGGGTTTTTAGCTAGTATTGTAAATATTTCTAATGTCTATAATATAATATCTTGATAATATTTGCATTTAGTTGTTTTTACTTTACGTCACTGCCCACTAACGGTGCGAGATATCCGCATGGGTCATTTAGTGGGTATTATTTGAGTTTATCGTGTTAGCGCATGACGCGCCGCAGGGCCCCGGCAGCGGCAGCAGCCGCGCGGCCGCCGGGAAAGCGCGCGCCACGCGGCAGTCGTCTGTTTTTTGGCCGCCCCTCCCCCTCCCCCGCCCCCGCGCCGCCCACACTATAAAGCGGCGCCGCCGCCGCCCGCCGCCACTCTGCTCCGAGATGCGCGCCACGCCCATCGCAGCAGCTCTCGTGAGTACCGCCTCTTCTCACACCACCTCAACTCACTGCCAGTCTCTCTGCACCAGCTTCAGCATTTGCTGTCTCTCTGACAGCGTCATCATCATACGCTGTGAGAAGTTACTGCATCTTCCATTAGGTGATAGGTTGCGTGTGAAGGTTTGTTTTAAAATTCAGTGGGTTTCCAAAAGTTTGCATTAAAAATCTTGCGGTGTTAGATGAGGCTACTGTTAACAATTTTTGTGACAACAATGTTTCCAGTTACTAGAATGTGTCTATTTTAATTCCGATTTCCTTTAGTCTAGTTTAAAATATTTGAATAAATCACCCAGTCTGCAAACTCTAGAAATTCATCGAAGAGAGGATGTTGTTGTTCTGGTTCTCAGTCCGCAGACTGGTTTGATGTAGCTCTCCACGCTACCCTGTCATGTACCAGCCTCTTCATCTCAGAATACGAACGGTAACCTATATCCTTTCGAATCTACATACTGCATTCGTCCCTCGGTCTCCCTCTGCCATTTTTACCGCACACACTTCGTTCTAATGCTAAATTGACGATTCCTTGATGTCTCAGAATATGTGCCAACAGTCGGGATATACCACAAACTCATTTTCTCCCTAATTATGCTGAGGACCTCCTGATTAGTTGCGTGATCTACCCATCTAATGTTCATCATTCGTCTGTAGCACCACAAATCAAAAGCTTCTATCATCTTTTTCTCCGAACTTCTTATCGTCCACGTTTCACTCACATACAATACTACACTCTAGACAAATGCTTTCAGAAAGAACATCTTAACGTTAAACTAATGTTGGATGTCAACAAATTTCGCTTCTTCAGAAACGCTTTTCTTCCCATAGCCACTCTGCATCTTATATCTCCTTTACTTCGGCCATCATAACTCATCTTGATTCCCAAATAACAAAACTCATCTACTAGATTCATTGTCTCATTACCTAATCTAATTCCTTCAGCATCGTCTGATTTTGTGACATTTCATTCCAGTACCCTCCATTTACTCTTGTTCATGTTCATCTTATATCTTCCTTTCAAGACACTGTACATTCCATTTAATTGTTCCTCCAGGTTCTTTGCTGTCTTTAACAGAATTACTATGTCGTCAGCAAACCTCAAGGTTTTTATTCCCTCTTCCTGGACTTTAATTCCCTCTCCAAATTTCTCCTTGCATTCCTTCACAGCTTGCTCAGTCTATATAGATTGAACAACATTGGGGAAAGGCTGCAACCCTGTCTTACTCCCCTGTCTTTATGGGACTTAACTACGTTGGTCATCAGTCCCTTGGCTTACAAACTACTTACACTAACGTAAAGTAAATTATGCTAAGGACAACACAAACACCCATATCCGAGGGAGGATCGGACCCCCGACGGCGAACGGTCGTTGTGCCACAGTGTGTAACATGGCCATACCTTTTCTCTAAATATATAAATACGCTCGTAGACAACATCGGAAGTTCAGTGATACTTTTCTCGGATGATGCTGTAGTTTACCGAGAAGTAGCAACAATGGAAAACGCTAGCGAAATTTGGGAGGTTCTGCAGCAGATCGGCACATAGTGCAGGATGTTACATAAAAAGTAAAATTCTACGTTTACGTAGACAGAAATATCCTTCAATATTTATAAATACGCAAACAATGCAAGCAGTTACATTTATAAAATATCTAGGACTAGACGTAAGGATCGATTTAATATGGAACGACTATGCAAAATTAATCGTGGGTAAACCAGATGCCAGACTGGATTCATTGAAAGAATCGTCGGGAAATCTAGTCCGTCAACATAGCAAGTAGGATCCGAAACACTCTTTCGTCCGATGCGTATTATTCATCATTGTGGGAACGGTGCTGGATAAGGTTGAGAGAAGGCCTAGAGTGATCCAGTGGAGAACAGCACGCATCGTAAAGCAGTCAACAATCCGAAGATTGGTTTGAACTCTACAGTGCTTTACTAAGCACGGTCGTGTTTGGAGGTGGTATGCCGTTACCATCCTCTGACCTTCGAACTGACTTGTCCAGACAGTTGTAGAGGGACCTACAGTTTAACGTGTGTTCCGAACCACTCTGCTACTCGATATTTTTCACATCAGCAACACTGCCGGAGGTGAAAGAAGTGGAACGTGACAGATAAAAATTCTAGGATCTGGCGGGAATCGAACCCGCAACCTTTGGGTTGGTAGTCTGGCACTCTACCACTATGCTGTCACTTCGTATACTGAAAAGCGCCAGAAGTGATGAGCAACCAGCATAGGTAAACGCTGCAAAAGATACCTGTGTCCCGGCATCGGCTTCTGTAGAGTTCCGAGAGCGTACGTTCATTGAAGGGTCAACTAACATGTTGCTTGCTCCCACGTATAAAATCAGAGAGACTGGAGCCTACTCTTAGGCATTCTGGCATCTATTTTTTCTTGTGGAGTATTGCCTTGTACGGGAGTGAAACATGGACGATAAACAGTGCGGACAGGAAGAGAATAGAGGCCTTTGAAATGTGGTGCTACAGAAGAATGTTGAAGGTGGGTAGATCGCATAACTAATGAGGAGGTACTGAACAGAATTAGTGAGAAAAGGAATTTTTGGCATACCTTGACTAAAAGAAGGGATCGCTTGGTAGGACACATTCTTAGACATTGAGGAATCGTAAATTTACCATTGGAGGGAAGTGTAAGGGGCGAAAATCGCAGAGGGAGACCAAGAGACACATGTAGTAAGCAGATTCAAATGGATGTGGGTTGCCGTCCTTACGAGGAGATGAAAAGGCTTGCTCAGGATAGAGAAGGGTGGAGAGCTGCATCAAACCAGTATCCGGACTGAAGACCATAACAACAACATTTTTTGTCACCGTGAACTGTACGCGACTGGATAGGAGGATGAAGTGACGAAGGTACGCAAAGTACTCTCCGCCATACACCGTGACGTATGGTGTAGATGTAATCGAATCGTGTAATGCGAATCCCCTCCCCTCGGGCATGGATATTTGTGCCGTCCTAGTTCGTAAGTAGTTCATAAGTAGTTTGTATGTTTAGGGACTGATGATCCCGTAGTTAAGTCCCATAAGCTATACAAACATTTGAATTTGTGTAATGCGAAATACAGAAATGTGTGAGGTGTCGCGCAGAAAGCAGAAACCAGAAGCAATACACTTTTAAATTTAGTGGACGTAACTCTATTCTGTATTTTGCAACGTGTGACTTCGGCTGGCCGATGCATTGTAAAATAGTATAGTAACCACCGTTGTTATTTTACAAATTTAGTTACACTACCAGTTTCAAGGCCACAGAATGAACGACCAACTTCAACTTGTCGAAAATGTCTCTGCCACTGAATAATTTGTACTGTCTTCCGTAGACTTTTCGAGACCGATGTATGAATAGCTCACAGTCTCGAGAAGTCAACGAAAGACAGTACAAATGTTGGTTTCTCCGAATACTCAGTGGTCGTGTACGACTAGATGACGTTTACCTTCATGCTGGAGTGCCTCCATAAGTCGCTACTAAGGCGTTGAAACTAATAGCCTACATAAATTTTTATTAAAACAACGGCTGTTGGCACACTATTTTACCTATTTTAAATCTATCTTGTGAGGTTACTGTATTCAGACCCCTGGTTTCTCACCCAAGAACAGCTGCGATACCAATAGGTTGTAGAAGATTGTCCGAAAGAACAGACGCCGTGTGGTTTATTTCTTCACCTCAGGTGCGGGATATTGTTCGACCTCGTGGGGGAATCCGACCTAGACGGTAACAGAACATGGACGATAGGGTGCGCGACTTGGGGGAATTTCTGCGTAGGCGAGTGGCTTGTGAGGGTAGTCAAGAGGTTAAGGCGAATGTTCATCCGAAGCGGGAATTATTCTAGTGCTCCAGAGCAGGCAGAATTGTTTCTGAGCTGCTTCTTTCCACTCATTAAGTTGGGGTGTAATTCTTTAAAAGAAAGACGTTATCTCTTTGCGACATTTCTTTCATCAACTTTCTCGTCAGAATGCGAACATTTTTTGTTAGCACCCACCTACGTGGGAAGATACGATTACCGTAATAAAATAAGAGAAATCAGATCGAAAACAGAAAGATTTAGGTGTTCCTTTTTCCTGCGAGCTATTAGACGATGGAACTATATAGAAATATCATAAAAGTTGTAATTCTTCATGCTTTCCCGACGAGATCTTGACATTTTGGATAAACGGGATTACTGCCGGATGTATGCGTCGTTCTGGCACAATATTTCGGCCGCGTAACTCGCTGCCTTCTTCAGGTGCTACCTGAGACTGTCTTAGGTAGCACCTGAAGAAGGCAGCGAGTTACGCGGCCGAAATATTGTGCCAGAACGACGCATACATCCGGCAGTAATCCCGTTTATCCAAAATATCATAAAAGTTATTCGATGAACCCTCTGCCATGCACTTCACTGTGACTTGCAGAGTATCCATGTAGATGTACCACAGTACAGGTACGATCGTCGGTGAACGTGGAAGTCTCAACACAAACTGTTGACAACCGAATACCGTCAGTAGGAGTGCGGGCACCCACATCTCTAGCCCTTCGTCCACTCAGGCCATAGCATCGGCATGCACTGGTGCGTGTATATCTTTGAAGATGGAATGAAGATCCATTTTCTTCAACGATGAAAGCAGATTCTGCCTGCACCTATGTGACAGTCGTTTGCGCGAGGACCTGGCGAATACTGGCTCCAAGAGAGCATCCGTCCAAAACACACTGGTCCAACCTCAGACCTTATGGTCTGGATTTGCTACAGCTGCAACTCTTGTTTATCTTCTTTGTTTGTGGTGAAAACGTTTACCAGCTTCCGGTACGTGCAGAATGTTGCAAAACCCGTTCTTATGCCATTTTTGGGAAAGTAATGTGATGTGTAGTTCCAAGAGGATAATGCTGGATCACACACAGCGCGTGAAACTGAACCTACTCTGCAAGACGTGCTGCAACTTCCCAGGCTAGCAGGACCTCCGGACTTTCCTCCAAACGAGCGCGCGTGGGTGATCTGACGATAACTGAAATCTGCGGACGTCAACCTAGTACTGTTGCAGAACTATGTTGGACATGCGCGGAATAGTGTACACCAAGACAGTAGTCGTCATTTAATGGAAGCCAGAACCTGCGCCTGTATTACCGTCCGTGGAGGTCACACCACGTACTGTTATGGGTGTTCCAGCACTGATCGACACCTGGTAACCCAGTACCACTTCAGCTACTGATCTCTAAATGTAAACGTTTCATGTGTGCACTGTTTCTACTAATAAATCTTGAATTTTTAGAACCCTAAGTGGATGTATTAATTTTTAATTTCGACAGTGTAGTTTCATTAGGAGTCGACTATGTGGAACAGTGCAGACCGACCTATGGAAGTTTAAGAAGGCCGAATCAACCTGCTCATCTTTACCTATTGCTTGAAAGGCGTGATGTAGTACTGAAGCAAGGCGAAGATCAAACAATGAAGCTGAATCTAGCGAACAAAGACTACTTCTAAGACGAGAAGTCCATTTTTAGCTTCCAGATACGTAGTCAAGTAGCACAAGAAAAACCTCACCAACACTTTTGACTGCAGTTTGCCGCTGTACGGAAATCAAACATGAAATTCCGAGAAGTAAGAAAGTACAAATGAATAGCCTTCTGCTACCGCAAAATGCTAAAATTCCCTGGATCGACTAGGTAGCAAATGAGAAGGAACTCCAAAAAGTGGAGAAAGAGTAGTCGTGTCTCATGACGTTTGTCCAACGGAGAAGGGACGTATGGGCAGGCCAGCACCTTGGTGGCCAACGAAATTACTACTGAGGCGGAAAACGCAAGAGGCAGACCCTGGAAAACATCAACCAAATCTTGGAAGACAACAATTGTACCGCCTATGTCGCTCTGAAGAGAAAAGCCGAAGACAAGTACCTGCCAAGCTGGAGGAGAAATGTGATAGAATGCCTGTAATTTAGCGAAAGAACGCACCACAATCTTTGTACAAGTGACCACCTTCTTCCTTCTGTATCACCAGATTTCAAAAGCTTCTGTCCTTTGCTTGTCTGAACTGCTTCGTCCACGGTTCACACCCGTACATTCCACACTCCAGAAAAATGCCTTCAGGGAAGAAACCCCAGCATTTAACTAAACATTTCATGTCATCAAGTTTCTCTTCTTCATAAATGCTTTTCATTCCATTGCCATTCTGCATTTGATACCTTCTCTATTTCCACCATTGAAGGTCATTTCGCTGTCCAAATAAGAAAAGTCAATTAATATTTTTATTGTCTCGTTTCTAAATTTAATAACTTCAGCACCATCTGATTTAATTCGACTACATTCCATTGCCGTTGTTTGCTCTTGTTCTTCTTATACCCTCATGCAGGACACTGTCTATTCCGTTCAATTGCTCCTCCAGGTCATTTACTTTACAGTATTACAATGTCATCGGCAAACCGCAAAGTTTTTATCTCTTCTCCCTGAACTTCCCTTTCCAAATTCCTCGTTACTTTCTTTTACAGCTTTCTCAATGTACAGTTCTATATCAATGGAGAAAGGCCGCAGCCGTACTTTTGCTACTTTACCAGCCACTGCACCCGTTTGATGCTCTTCCACTGCTGTGTGGATTGTGGATATTTTCCCCTGCCAAATTTAAATTTGGAATGAACACTGCCTAAAGTTTTCTGCAAATATGTAAAAGCTACAAATGTAACTAACTTTCTTTACTTAAAGTCTCAGACAATTCGTAGATCAATATTGCCTCACGCCCTTCTACATTTCCCCGAAATCAAATCTGATCTTCCCCGCGGTCGGTTTTTCTGGTTTTCTGTAAATAATACGTGTCAGTATTTTGAAACCACAACTTAATAAACTAACACTTCTCAAAATCTATCCTGATTACGGGCAGCATGGGTATCACGCCTGAATCTCAAGACGTACCGTGTGTTTCGTGATTACAAGCGTCAACTTCGCTTCGCAATATCTCGGGATATAATTGGCGTATTGCGATGCAATCAAGGCCATTGTTTATGTGATTCCTCGTGCTATAGATTGCTGATGAAATAATATAGGGTGTCCATTTAAAGACACATAAGTCTATGTAAAAAAAAAACACATATGCTTTCGGTTTATAATGTTTCAAAATTTTTACATTCATGAAACCCTGCCTTACATTGATACCGTTTTTCAATAGCTATTGTTGTTCCAGAGATATTTTGGGTGCTTAAGATAAATGAGACGCCCTGTATATAGTTAATAGAGTTCATCAGATATTCAGATGAAGCTCCGCAGCTAAAACGACCGCCAATTAGACAGACATACGATGCTTATTCTGTATGTCAGATTACGTTCAAACGCTGTTTCATGCAAGACGAAGGAAGAGTGCAAACACTGTAGATCACTTATTTTGGCCTGGGCACAAGAATATGCCCAGATGAAATACACACACCAAAAAAAGTGTTGAATCACCTTGGTTCCAGGGTCTGCTGCACACTGACATTGAATGTGTATACTGAGTCAAGAACACAGTTCAATAGATTGTCCATGTATGTCAAACAAACCGCACAAACTTGTAAACAGCCACGCGTGAGCTGTGACAATGCAACAAAGTGGATAATATGGCCGAACAGTTGCAGTCATAAAACCAGGGAGGAAGGACATTGCTTGTGTTGACTGCCTAGAAGGTCAATTACGAAGTTTGATCGTATCCGCATTATTATTTTGTGCCATGAGGGATGCTGAATTACTTGCCTAGCTCTAGCCACACAAAGGCTACCACAGCAGCTGATGATCGCTACTTGTGGAGTTCAGTTTGCAGGGACACTGAGAGGAAACTGACTCTGCTGAATAATGACTTTCGTGCAGCGACAGGAGTCGTGTTTCTACTCTACATCCACACTCCGCAAGCCTCCTCACGGTGTGTGGCGGAGGCTTCTTTGCGTACCCGTGTCACGTTCTCCTGTTCCAGTCGCGTCTGGTTCGCGGGAGAAATGACTGCCCGTATGCCTCTGTGTAGGTCTTAATGTCTCTGATCTTATCCTTCTGGTCACTTCGCGAGAGATAGTACGATGAATAAATGTATTGGTTGGCCCTTCATGAAAGGTCTGGTCTTGGAATTTTGATAAAAGCGCGTACTGCGGTACAGAACAGCTTTCTTGCGGCGTCTGCCACTGGAGTCTCCTCATCATCTCTGAGAAGCTCTCGTGCTTGCTAAATGAGCCCGTAACGAAGCGTGCTGTTCTCCGTTGGATCTTCTCTATCAACCTCACATGATACGGATCCCACAATGGTGAGCAATACTCAAGCGACGGCCGAACGAGAGCTTCGGGACCTACTCCCTTTGTTACATTTCCTGAGCATTCTTCCAATGAATCTCAGTCTGACATCTGCCTTACGCGCAACTGATTCTATACGGTCGTTTCAATTCAGATCGCCCCTAATGTTTACTTCCATACTGCTTCCAGCATGTGTCCTACTTAAGCATAGTTATATAATAAAGGACCTTTCTCTCTGTTTAAACGCAGCACGTTACATTGGTCTATGTTGATGCTCAGTTGCCGTTCCCTGCTCCATGCGTCAGTTTGCTGTAGATCATACTGCATTTCCCTATCTTTTTCCAGTGTTGCGACTTCTCGATGAACTACAGCATCATCCGCAAAAAGCCTCACTGAACTTCCAATGTTATCTACGAGGTATTTCTATATACTGTGAAAAGCAAAGGTCCTACAACACTCCCCTGAGGCATGCCTGAGATCACTTCCGTCTGAAGACTTCTCTTCGTTGAGAATGACATGCTGCGTTCTGTTAGCTAGAAACGCCTCACTGCAATCACACAGTTGATCTGATATCCATATGCTCGCACTTCCTTCATCAAATAAATTAAACACTCCTAGCCATTGCAATTGCTACAGACGCGAAATTTTACCGACTGGAAGAAGATATTTCAGAGCATTCACACAAGGTTGGCTCCGATGGCGACACCTACAACGTGCTGACATGAGGAAAGTTTCCAACCGATTTCTCATACACAAACAGCAGTTGATTGGCGTTGCCTGGTGAAACGTTGTAGTGATGCCTCGAGTAAGGTGGAGAAATGCGTACCATCACGTTTCGAACTTTGATAAAGGTCGGACTGTAGCATATCGCGATTGCGGTTTATCGAATCGCGTTGGTCGCGATCGAACGGAATCGGTGGGTTTAGGAGGGCAATACGGAACGCCGTGCTGCATCCCAATCACAATCACAAGCTAAGATCGCACACTAACAATTTGTTAAATGACGACCGGTTTCGGTGTACTGGTCACCATCATCTGGTCACATATATGTTATAATCTGGTCATCTTGTTAAAAAAAATGGGTTTAAAATAACAAGTGCAATATAGTGACTAAGTGCAATGCTGCACTTGTTATTTTAAACGCATTTTTTTAACAAGATGACCAGATTATAACAAAAAAAATGTTGAAATGTTTGTTAAGCGTATGGGACTTAACTACGGGGTCATCAGTCCCTAAACTTACAAACTACTTATGAACTACTTACGAACTAGGACGGCACAAATATCCATGCCCGAGGGGGGATTCGAACCCCCGACCGTAGTGGCCGTACTGACCGAGAACTGGAGCGCCTCAGTCACCTCGGCCACCGCGGCCGGCAGATGATAACATATATGTGACCAGATGATGGTGACCAGTGCACCGAAACCGGTCGTCATTTAACAAATTGTTAGTGTGTGATCTTAGCTTGTGATTGTGAAATCTATAAAACGATTAGATCGCTTCCAGACCCGACTACGTCAGGTAATCTTTGCATAATTAATGTTGGAACTGGCTCATTTAAGACTGTGTCAGACGGGACATTTGTGCCAGACTACGGCGAGCGCCCAGTCGGCAGTCGGCAGTCTTCCGGTTGCAGGCGTGACGCTGCGTTTGTCCGTCGTGCACCGCTTCTTGCCGTCCGATCACTTTGTGCCGCGGCGAGCCTTTAGCGGACGCCTGCTTTCATTTCCTGCCGTTTCTTCCAGCTCCTCCTTCTGCCACTGCTCACTTCCTGTCACCACCACCAACCACACAACAGCAGCCTCTTTCTTTCCGCTAAACTTCACTTCCTAATGCCATAGTTAACAGGATTTCTGGTTTGTTTTTGTCGTACGGCCACTTTTCCTGCTAAAAGAAGCTAATACCCCTGCTTTTATTGTCTGCCATGGAGAGGGTAAAGTGATCTGTTAATGCACTGCCGGGAAAAATATAGTATTCCTGGAGAGACAGCGTCGATTTTGGGCAGATGAGGGAAGATACTGCATGAGGGATAGTAGTTGTTCTGATAACGGTTTCAGCGTCGTCCGCCAACAGTGTTTTGAAAGGAAGGTATAAGATCAGCATTGACAAGAGTAAAACAAGGGTAATGGAATGTAACATCAGAAAGTCAGGCGATGCTGAAGGAATTAAATTAGGTTCAACATGTTCAAATGTTTGTATAGCTTATGGGACTTAACTACGGGGTCATCAGTCCCTAAACTTACAATCTACTTATGAACTAGCTAACACTAAGGATATCCATGCCCGAGGGGGGGATTCGAACCCCCGACCGTAGTGGCCGTGCAGACCGTGACTGGCGCGCCTCAGTCCCCTCGACAACTGCGGCCGACTTCAATTAGGTAATGAGATAATAAAAGTACTAAATGAGTTTTGTTATCTGGGAAGTAAGATAACTACTGATGGCCGAAGTAAAGAAGATATAAAATGCAGAATAGCTATGGCAAGAAAAGCGTTTCTGAAGAAGCGAAATTTGTTGACATCCAATATTAGATTAAATGTTAGTAAGTCCTTTCTGAAAGTATTTGTATGTAGTGTAGCACGGTATGGGAGTGAAACGTGGACGATAAGGAGTTCAAACAAAAAGATGATAGAGGGTTTCGAAATATGGTGATACAGACGAATGATGAAGATCAGATGGGTAGATAACATAACTAATGAGAAGCTGCTCAACAGAATTGGGGAGAAAAGGAGTTTCTGGCGTGACCTGACTAAGAGTAGGGATATGTTGGTGGGACACATTCTGAGACATCAAGGAATTGTCAACTTAGCATTAGGAGGAATTGTGTGGGGTAAAAGTCGTAGAGCGAGACCGAGGGACGAATACAGTAAGCAGATTCCAAAGGATGTAGTTTGCCATTCGTATTCTCAGATGAAGAAGCTTGCACAGAATAGGGTATCATGGAGAACTGCATCAAACCAGTCCGTAGAGACCACCACAACAACAACTGCCAACAGTTAGCGTAGCGACATAGCTACCATAGCGCCATTTATGTGTGGACCCTACCTTTTAATAGGGAATGTTTACAGCATAAGGTTCAGTGATGACAGTACAACAGACATGGGCCATGCTATAGAGACGCTCTCGTGTTTCCTACAGCCAGCTGAACGATTTTCAAAGTGAAAATTATGGCCTTTCGAGTAGCGGCTGCTCATTTCGGAGAACTACACTGCAAGTTCGACGTCCCGTGTCAGTTGTGCAACTATGTTGCTTGCGGTGGTCACGTTGGACACTCTCACATCAGTACACGACGTTCTAGATGCCCACGCAGCACAGCTGTTGCATTCCAAGAGCGGCAGTGGCATATCGTACAGCTAAGAGAGTTTGTGAGTCCACTGGCGTCTATACGAACTGTTGACAACCGGTTACAAGCAGTGGGACTACAGCCAAACACACCTATAGCCTGTGTACCACTCACGTGCGCGGTTCCACCAGTTTCGTCAGAGGATCTCTTGGAATGGTGAGATGAGGTCTGTGGCGATGAAAGTAGAGCTGGCGAGAGCTGTTTCATAGAGTGCATTCTGCTGGGCACACTGGCCTTACCGCAAGCCTTATGGTCTGGCGAGCGATAACGTACAACTCTCGTTCAACTTAGTTGTTTGTGGAAGTTCAAAATGTTCAAATGTTGGTAGAGCTTATGGGAGCTACGGGGTCATCACTCCCTAAACTTACAACTACTTATGAACTAGCTAATACTAAGGAGGGGACAAATATCCATGCTCGAGGGAGGATTCGAACCCCCGACCGTTGTGGCCGTGCAGAACGTGAATGACGCGCCGCAGACCGCTCGGCCACCGCGGCCGGCGTTTGGGGAAGGAACGCTGACCAGCCCTCGGTACGTGCAGAATGTCGTGAGACACGTTGTTTTTCCAGTCTTGGTACAGCAAGATGATGAGTTCTTCCAAGAGGACATTGTTCACTCACACACTGCGGGTGAAGCTCGACGTCTTCTGCCCTGACCAGAACGATCTACCGACTTGTTCAAAATGTTCAAATGTTTGTAAATCGATCGGACCAAACTGCGTGGTCATCAGTCCGTAGCTTACAAACTACTTACACCTAGGTAAACTAACCTAAGGACAACACACACACCCATGCCCCAGGGAGGACTCGAACCTCTACGGCGAGCAACCGCGCTCCGCAGCGAGACGCTTTAGACCGCTCGGCTACTCCACCGCGGCCTACCGACTTGTCTCCACATCTACATCTACATGCAATACTCTGCAAATCACATTTAAGTGCCTGGCAGAGGGTTCATTGAACCACCTTCATACTATTTATATCTCAATCCATTCTCGAATAACGCGCTGGAAGAAAGAACACCTGAATCTCTCCGTTCGAGCTCTGATTTCTTGTATTTTATTCTGATAACCTTTTCTACCTTTGTAAGTGGGAGTCAATAAAATATTTTCGTATTCGGAGGAGAATATTGGCGATTGTAGTTTCGTAAGTAGCCCACGCCGCAGCGATAAGCGCCATTGTTGTAATGATTGCCATCCCACATCCTGTATCATTTTCGTAACACTCTTTCCCCTTTATCGTGACAATACAAAACGAGCGGCCCTTCTTTCAGTCTTTTCGTGTCCTCCGTCAAAACCACCTGATAAGGATCCCACACTGGGCAGCAATACTTTCAAAAAGGACGGACAAGCATAGTGTATGCAGTCTCTTTAGCAGTTCTGTTGCATCTTTTCAGGGTTCTACCAATAAAACGCAGTCTCTGGTACGCCTTTCTCACGAAATTCTACACGTGTTCTTTCCCATTTAAGTCTGAAGTAATAGTTATTCCCAGGTATTTAGTGGAGTTTATGTTCTTCGCATTCGACTGATTTATCTTGTAAACACAGTTTAACGGATTTACTTTCGTACTCATGTGGACGACTACATAATTTAGAGTCAATTGCCAATTTTTACACCATCATCTACAAACTGTTCAAACGTTTGTAAAGCTTATGGGACTTAACTAAGGGATCATCAGTCCCTAAACCTAGAAACTAAAGACGGCACAAGCATCCATGCCCGAGAGGGGATTCGAACCACCGACCGCAGTGGCCGTGCAGACCGCGACTGGCACGCCGCAGACCGCTCGGCCACTGCGACCGGTTTATTATCTATATCTACATACGCCGCAGACCGCTCGGCCACTGCGACCGGCTCATATCTATATCTACATCTACACATATACTCCGCAATTCACTGTAAGGCATTTCCGTGACACTCGCGCATTGGTCCAACCTACCAGTAACTAACCTAGCTGCTCGCCTCCGTACTACTTCCATGTCTTCCTTAAAATGATCTGTTGCGGGTCCCAAACACTTGAGCAATACTCAAGATGTGGAGGTACATGCATTTTATACGCGGTCTCCTTTACAGACGAAGTACATCTTCCCAAAATTCTCCCAATAAACCGAAGTCTGCTGTCCGCCTCACACACAACTGTCCTTACATGTTCGTTCCATTTCATATCGCTCTGCAATGTTACGCCTAGGCTGAACGACGCGACTGCATCAAGAAGCTGACTACTAAAAGAATGATCAAATGTTTGTAGAACTTATGGGACTTAACTACGGGGTCATCAGTCCCTAAGCTTACAAACTACTTATGAACTAGCTAACACTAAGGACGGCACAAATATCCATGCCCGAGGGGGGATTTGAACCCGCGCCCGTAGTGGCTGTGCAGACCGTGACGGCCACCGCGGCCGGCAAACTGCATGAACTTGTCGACCAGGCTTGGAATAATGTGCCGCAAGACAGTATTATTCGCCATGGGTACGGCCGCCTGCATTTCCGCCTGTCGAGGCTACACCTCCTACTAATATGAGTGTTTCAAGATGTATTATCGCCCCTGGAACCTCAGTACCACTTGATCTACTCATCTGTAAAGTAATCATTTTATTTACTCCATACACACTGTGTCAACAATAAATCTTGAGTGAAATGGGCAATCCTAAGAGGGTGTACTAATTTTTATTTACAGTAGTGTACTTTGTTTCTGGATTCCTAAGGAATCCGTTAATGGGATGCTATCAGAACATTTTTCGGTTGATTACCATTTTCAGCTCAAACCGTGAGCCATCTTCAGATCCAGAAAATTTGTAATCAATCATTTGCGTATAAATGCCATACGGCGAGACAACTCCTCACAAAACTAAAAATTATCCCAATCATAAAATCGTAGTATATGAAGCAGCATGAGAAAGACAGCAAAACGGCCGACGAAGGTTTTGGTGTCAGAGCCCTGTGACTAGCAACTTTTGTCTCAGCCTGCTTCATATACTACGATTTTATGATTGGTGACGAAGTGTCTCGCCGTGTGGCATTGACACACGAGTACCATAATTGTTAAACATTTTAAGTGAAAATTGCTCATATATCGAGAACTTGATATTCCTGCGTGTTTGCAGGAGAACTTCTGTGAAGTTTGGAAAGTAGGAGGCGAGGTACTGGCGGAAGTAAAGTTGTGAGGCGGCATCGTGAGTCGTGTCTGGATAGCACAGTCGATAGTGCGCTTGCCGGCGAAAGGCAAAGGTCCCAGGTTCGAGTCCCGGTTCCGGCACACAATTTTAATCTGCCTCGAAGTTTCATACCAGCGCACACTCCGCTGCAGAGTGAAGTTTCATTCTGGAAACATCCCTTAGGCTGTGGCTAAGCCATGTCTCCACCATATCCTTTCTTCCAGGAGTGCTAGTCTTGCGTGTTTGCAGGAGAGCTTCTGTGAAGTTTGGAAAGTAGGAGGCGAGGTACTGGCGGAAGTAAAGTTGTGAGGCGGCATCGTGAGTCGTGTCGAGATAGCACAGTCGGTAGTGCGCTTGCCCGCGAAAGGCAAAGGTCCCAAGTTCGAGTCCCGGTTCCGCACACAATTTTAATATGCCAGGAAGTTTCACCAATTATGATGTTTAGTTTCACGCTATTTTTATTTCTTAATGCGCTAAAGAATGTATGACTTTAGCTGTCATTGGGATAAGTTGAAAATTTGTGCCCAGCCCAGCCGGGATTCCAACCCAGACCCTTAATGGCCGTTACGCTGACCACTGTCATACATAGTTCAGCAGAAAAAAAATTATCAAAAGTCTCCCTTAGAAAGAAAAATCGCCACGTTTCAACATAATTAACTTTTGTGGAGAGTTTTTTATTATAGACTGAAGATCTAATTTACAGCTCTAACTTGACTGAAGTAAATGTCGGTCTTATTGGTAGAAGAATTGTTAACATTATCTTGGAAACTATAAAGACGCTTACCAAACTGTTGCTCGACGTGTTGCAGCTGTTACCAAAGCCGACGATGGCCCAACTCCTTACTAATAAATAAATATTTCCTCTATTTTAGATATTGATTTTACTTAGTCCACCCACTGCACTTCACACAATGATGAAAAAGTTTATAAAAAGTGCAAATGTTTGTAAAGCTATGGGACAAAATTACAGTAGTCATCAGTACTTAGAATTAAAAATACTTAAACTAACTTATGTTAAGGACAACAAGCACACCCATGCCTGACGGAGAACTCGAACCTCCGACGGAGAGCAGACGCACTCTCCGCAGCAAGGCGACTTGGAGCATACGGCCACTCCATTGCCACTCCAATGCTTACTTAATTTTTCTGATCATGTAGTCAGACTTCACCGTTTTCCATGACATTTCAATTTGTTCCTTTTAACTACCAACTCCATTTGCAACATCTATGCATATATTTACCGAGCGAGGTGTAGCTGTAGTAACATACTAGACTCGCATTCGGCAGGATTGTGGTTCAAATGCGGCCATCCAGATTTAGGTTTTCTGTGATTTCCCTAAATCACTCCAGGAAAATGTCGGGTTGGTTTCTTTCAAAGGGCACGGCCGATTTCCTTCCCTTTCCTTACCCACAAAACCGGGCGCGAACTCCAATGACCACGCTGTCGACGGGACGTTCAACTATAAGCATCTATTTGCAAAATTATATCACTACGTGGCAGATAGTTCAGAAAATATGACGTCATAAACACTCTGATGTATGACAAACTAGCTTTTCTCTAAAATGAATAGGTAATTGCACCATATTCAAAACAATTCTTTACACGTGAATACGATTCTTAGGGAATCAAGGGTTATCCTACAGCTTGGGCAAAGCGCGAACGATCTTCGAGCCTGATTGGTACTGAAAGGCGCAGTTCAAGTTATCGCAATAGCGTCAGGGATAGTCGTGTGGCATTCAGTATTCTACAAAGATTGAGCAACACGGGTCAAATGTTAAATCTGTGGAACGTGAATTACGAAAAGGCGCGTTTCCACGCCATTGAGAACGTGTTCGGCCGTGTCTGTAGACCGCGACAGCGGACTCACAGCACGTAATGGAGCCGAGGAGAGAGAAAAGCGAAGCCGATCAGCCGGCGAGAGCGTCCAAGGCAGGCGTTGCGCCACAATGGACTCTAATGTCGCGGCGTCCCTTACTGGTGCAAATGAGTTTACCTGCAACCTTAGCGTCAACATGGGTTAATACCAATGAGACGAAAAGAAGGAATGCTGCTACCTTGGACGAAATATAGCACTAGGTGGATGGAGCAAAAGGACAAAGAGGGCCTACCTAGCTAAAATAAGAATTTGAAAACAACGAATGTGTATTTCAGTCAATATTGCCAAAAGTTTTCTCCAAATCCAAAAAAAAAAAAAACTATAAAATTACGTTTGTCTCTCCTTGACATATATTTTAAGATTAGTCGTAATGCCAGTATTGACTCGGTATTTCTCTTAAAACCGAACAGATCTTCCCCGAGGTCAGCTGTTAACAGTTTTTCCATTATTATGAAAATAATTCGTGTTATTACACTGACAAGTGTGTGACATTCGCACGTGTCTACACTTGCTTTCTTTGGAAATGGAATTCCTATATCATTCTTGAAGTCTGAGGATGTTTCTCCTGCCTCATATAACTTGTAAACCAGATGGAATACTTTTATCATGGCTAGTTCTCCAAGGGACATCAATAGCTCTCAGGGAATCTCGTCTACTCTGGGAGATGGGTTTCGACTTACATCTGTCAGTAATCTATCAAATTCTTCTCGCAGTATCACATTTCATCCTCATCTTCCTCCTGTTTCCTTTCTATAACTCTGTCTTCAAGTTCATTTGCGTAGTAGAGGCTCTCTGTATATTCCTTACACTTTTTAGTTTCGTTACAGACCTGGTTTTCCATATGTGATCATATTCATATGGCTGTTTTTATTTTCCTCCAAAAGTCATTTTAAGAAGTTTTCAGTTGTAAATAATTAACTTCAAGGAACACATCACGCACAATACAAAACCGTTTTTTATTTCTTTACCGACATAGCCGGCCGCGGTGGCCACGGGGACTGAGGCTCTCCAGTCACGGTCTGCACGGCCACTACGGTCGGGGGTTCGAATCCTCTCTCGGGCATGGATGTTTGTGCCGTCTTTAGCCATAGTAAGTTCATAAGTAGTTTGTAAGTTTAGGGACTGATGACCCCGTAGTTAAGTCCCATAGACTTTACAAACATTTGAACATTTGAACATTACCGACATAGTTCAAGAACATTCTCTGAAATCTTTCACGACCTGATGTCTGAACTACTGGTGACTCTTCCTGGAGCTTTGGTCGTGGTCCGTTAAGGCAGTATTATCGAAAGGAAGAGAAAGAAGATAAAGTTAACATAGGAGATTATGAGAAAATAATTTGACAGTGCAGTGACACATCTTTATCGAGACAAGGCCCTTGAAGCAGACGACATTCCCTCACAGCTATTGATGTCCCTGGGAGAGCCAGCCTTGTCGAAGGAATTCACGTGGTGTGCAACATCTATCAGAGAGGAGAAATTGGCTCATATTTCAAGAAGAGCGTAAGAATTCCAGTTCCAAATTTTTTTAAAAAGTACTAACAGGTGTCAAAGTTATAGAACTGCCAATTTCATAAGACATGTTTGCAAAATACGAACACGAATTATTTATAGACGAATGGAAAATTAGTAGAATCCGAGCTCTGGGAATATCAGTTTGGATTTAGGAGAAATGGAGGAACACTTGAGGCAATACTCCCCTTACGTTTTATCGTAGAAGATAGAGTAAGGAAATGCAAACCTACATTTATAGATTTTGTAGATTTTTTGAAAGCTTTTGACAGTGCCGACTCGAATACACTCATCCAAACTCTAAAAACAGCAGGAGTAACATACAAGAATTGTTATATAAATTACGACTTATATAGAAACCAGACAGCAGTTATAATAGTGGAAGGGCATGAAAGATACACAATTGTTGGAAGGCAACCCATCCAGGGTTGTTGCGTCCCCCATCACTATTCAATCTATGCATTGAACAAGCTGGGGTAGAAAGTAAGGAAGAATTTCAAGAGAGAATGGAAGTTCGCAGAGTAGAAACGAAAACTGTGGTTTGACGGTGACAATGTAAATATGACAAAGATGCTTAAGTTCCTGCAAGAAAAGAAAGGAACGAGAAGTTTTCCTAGACCATGGCCGTACTATCCGGAAGCTTCCTAAGTGCAAATGTTTGTAAATGCGAAGACAGGCCAAAAGCATTTTGACGTTTTATGTAATAGATACGAAGAAAAGAGGAGAAAGGCCTCTTTCACGGGATAGACATGGTTATGAATCTAGGGGCACAAACAGCTACACAGAGTGTAAGATTCGTGTGTGACACCTACAGTCTGATTACAGTTAGTAGCTGGAGATGCCTTTCTCCAATCAGAGCACTCAACGTTCAGACCCAACCGTTCCCCGTTCCAAAAATGCCACAATTCACTTCCATTTAGTTGCTTGGCTCTCTTTCTTCATTTTTTTCCGAGTCATAGGTCTGCCCTTTTTTGTTACTTTCCATTTCATCACTTAACGACAACCATATAAAAACAAGATATGGATAACCAACGAAACACCTGCTCACACACCACTAAGCTCGCGCTTCTTGATCCTTTCGTAGAAGCCGTGATTTAACGTCACACGACAGATATCAGCTCATATTTGATGAGCTGCGTATGATTTACGTGAAACCGAGCTTTCTGAACGGTACAACTCACTGGTGTTACTTGGTGTACGGTGTCAGACATTCGTAAAAATATGGTTGCGTAATACAGTGGTGAAGTATTGGTTTCTCCTACAGAGGATCGTTTGCGTTTATTTTACTTTCTAAATCAAAATTACTTTTATTTTTATTTATATTAAATTAATTGTTTAATTGACTTTTTAAGTGCTAATTCTTAGTTACGTTTTTTATAATAGTACTGTCATTTGTATTCGCTCTTACTTTTCACCCCATGATTCTGATTTTTCGATTGTAATCTGGTTGTGTCTTTGTAATGAAGTGCCAAGCAGGACTACTGACTGGTTCGTAACACGACAACTCGTGTAACCACTAGCCAGTGTATTTTCAGGTAATGAACGATAACGACAAATTACGGTTTGCTTATAGCTAAGTATCAGAAATATTTGTGTCTGAGTTTTCTCATAGATATAAGCTTTAATCGCAGTGAACGAAGGAATCATGATTTGAGGTGTGCTGGAGATGATTGACCGCCGTTTCGCCAAATACATAGTACATCATATGTAGTTAGGTTACAACACTGCATTGAACTGAGGATTACGAAACGCGTCTTCTACTGCCGTTCAGTCGCTGAACACTTAAAACTAGCTGGCGACAAAGCTATTGCAATTGTCACCTTTAACTCTTGGAGGCCTCTCCTCAGTTTAAAGTACATTAACTCCGCCCAACAGGCCTCAAGGGGCCCACTGGGTTCTGACCGGCCGCCATGTCATCCTCTGCCAAAAGGCGTCACCTGATGCGGTGTGGAGGGGGGCGTGGTCAGCACCCCGCACTCCCGGCCGTTATGTCAGTTTTCGTGAACGCAGCAGCCACATGTCAATCAAATAGCCCCTCCGTTGGCCTCGCAAGGGCTGAGTGCATCCCGCTTGCCAACAGCACTCGGCAGACCCGGACGGTAACCCATCCAAGTGCTAGCCGAGCCCAACAGTGCTTACCTTCGGTGATCTGACGGGAACTGATGCATCCACTGTGGAACGGCCGTTGGTACCTGGTACCTCGTAATCAAATAGTATAAATTTGAAAACTCAATAAATGACGGAATAATGTAGATAGAGAGGTAAAAATTGACACACATGCTTGAAATGACTTGGGGTTTTTATTAGAACAAAAAAAAAAAGTTCAAAAAATGTCCGACAGATGGCGCTTGACAGCAAAACGTCAGTGCTTGCTACCGTGACGGGTGAGAGGTACGCCGATATTTTACAGAATCACATCATCCTCGGTGTGGCTGATAAACACCTGCTGGAACGTATGATTTTTATGCAGGATGGCGCTCCACCCCATATTGCTAGACGCGAGGAAGATCTCTTGCGCGCGTCGTTTGGTGATGATCGTGTGCTCAGCCGCCACTTCGTCATGCTTGGTCTCCCAGGTCCCCAGACCTCAGTCCGTGCGATTATTGGCTTTGGGGTTACCTAAGTCGCAAGTGTATCCTGATCGACCGACATCTCTAGGAATGCTGAAATACAACATCCGACGCCAGTGCCTTACCATAAGTCCAGACATGCTTTACAGTGCTGTTCAAAACATTAGTCCTCGACTACAGCTATTGCTTGAGGAATGATGGTGAACATATTGAGTATTTCCTGTAAAGAACATCGTCGTTGCTTTGTGTTAATTTGTTATAATAATTATTGCTTTTCTGATCAGATGAAGCGCCAACTGTCAGACATTTTTTGAACTTTGACTTTTTTCCCAATAAAATCCCCAATGTCATTCCAAGCATGTGTGCCAATTTTAACCTCTCTATCTACATTATTCTATAATTGATTAAGTTTTCAAATTTATACTGAATTTTTGATCAGCCGGTACATTAACAGCGTGTGTAAACTGAGCCGTCATGTTCGTGTGTCGCCTGTAGCCGAGCGGTAGCAGGCAGCCCGTGTGGCGTCCGCTAGCGAGTATCTCTAATCGGACTAGGGACACCACGTTTACTGGAAACCACGAGAAGAGGCGTGACGCAACGAGCTGTGGTGGTCGCAACAGAAACGGAGAAACGCGACGAAAAGCGGTGGCGCGCCAGCAGACCGCAGCGGCGGCAAAAACTGGCGCCAGAGAGAGTGTCGAGGAACGCCAGCGCGGCGAGAGCCGAGTCTCCCGCTGATCCGCTCTGTCGCTGATGACACCATCCAGTGGACAGCGAGGAGGAGCGCCAACTGGTTTTGTCCAGGGTGGTGAAGGAAATCGTCGGTGCCCGTGCGATGGAATGTCGGAATTTGGCTGGTGCGATTCAGGAAAATCACGTGAAACCTAAATTTGGATCTACATAGGCACAGTGTCCACCCCAATAACGTCGGAACAGTTTCACATTGCACCATTCCAGTCTCGGATAGTTCTGAGTTTTATTCTTTATTGTGATAATCGTTTCGCCCCATGTAGATTTGAATGAAGATAGGCTTTAAAGTCCCGTAGATAGGGTGTTGTTTTTTTTTTGTTTTTTTGTTTTTTTTTTTTTTTTTTTTTTGCATAGCCTATTGGACTTAACTACGAACTACTTATGAACTAGCTAATTGTAAGGACGGCACAAATATCCATGCCCTAGGGGGGATTCAAATGTTTGTTAAGCTTATGGGACTTAACTACGGGGTTATCAGTCATTAAACTTACAAACTACTTATCAACTACCCTATACTAAAGACGGCACAAATATCCATGCCCGAGGGAGGATTCGAACCCCCGACAGTAGTGGCCGTGCAGACCGTGACTGGAGCGCCTCAGTCCCGTCGGCCACCGCTGCCGGTGTCGATAGCGTGGTTGTTGGAGCATAAACGCGGATTGTTTTGATAAGGATGGGGCAGAAAATCGGTCGTGCCATTTCTAGGAACCCATTCCAGCGTTTTAGGGAAATCACAGGAAAACTAAATATGCATGCCAAAGGCAGATTTGAGTCAGCGACATCCATTGCAGGTGTACTCATAATGGTTTTCAAAGTCGTCCACCAACAGATAGCGCGGTGTCTTAGCCACCAGAGTGACGTCTGTGTATCCCCTTTAATAGGGAATATTTACAGCCATAAAGCTCAGTGTGATAGCAACGTGTGAGAGAAACAGGTGACAAGCCACGGAAACGCACTCTTGCTTCGTACAGCCAAATAAGGGAGTGGCCTTCCGAGTGGGTAGGTGATACTTTCGGAGAACTGCAACACACATTTGGACTTTCTGCATCGGTTGTGCATTAAGGAATTCATTGCGGTTTTTTTATTTTTTATTTTATTTTTAACGTTGCCCTTCTTGAAGGAAACACTACACTGCTATTGATTGCTACTATAAAAGGCCTCTGATAGCTACACTAGCACCAAGAATGCGACAACAAAAATTATCCAATTGAAGATGATGTTATGAACCATCAAAATGCTTAGTATTGAAATAAATTAGTGATTGACTCAGTGAAATTGTTTATGCGAAGGTTGCACCTAGATTAATGTGTTAAGATTGAAATTGTTTCCGAAACAGAAAAATGTCATTTCTATGAAATATTAACATATATCTGGCGCACAAAAAATATGAATATATCTGGCAATGCTGCGCAGTTAATAAATATGAATAGAAATTGTATAGACATCCTACACTCCTTATCTCTATACCCATCACGCCACTCTCAAATTTCACATACCAACTTGAATAGACGTTTGATTACCACTCCTGTTGAAGTTCGTATGAAACGCATTCATCATGCATTATTTTATTTCAAGTTGTTGTGGATGCAGAAAACTGAAGTTTGCATAACACAAATATATGTACTTAAGTTAGTCTTACAACTTCAGTAACAAGTACACATCGTCATGGGATAAAACTGTGACGAGACAACGTGGGAAACAAATGATAAATCACTTTACTTTGACTTGGCATTAACAAGACAAAAGGTCTTTTCTGTCATGGCACAGTGGCATCATGGAACGGCACGAGAAAAGTCCACGAGATCTACTTTAGGGAATCAGAAGTACCGGGTGATCAAAAAGTCAATATAAATTTGAAAACTTAATAAATCACGGAATAATGTAGATAGGTAGAAATTGACACACATGTTTGAAATGAAGTGGGGTTTTATTAGAACAATAAAAAGAGAGAGAGAGAGAGAGAGAGAGAGAGAGAGAAACAACAAAAGTTCAAAAAATGACCGACAGATGGCGCTTCATCTGATCAGAAAAACAATAATTGGCATAACAAATTAAGACAAAGCAAAGATGTTATTTACAGGAAATTCTCAATATGTTCACCATCATTCCTCAACAATAGCTGTAGTCGAGGAATAATGTTGTGAACAGCACTGTAAAGCATGTCCGGAGTTATGGTAAAGCATTGGCGTCGGATGTTGACTTTCAGCATATCTAGAGATTTCGGTCGATCACGATACACTTGCGACTTGAGGTAACCCCAAAGCCAATAATCGCACGGACTGAGATCTGGGGACCTGGGAGGCCAAGCATGACAAAAGTGGCGGGTAAGCACACGATCATCACCAAACGACGCGCGAGATAGATCTTTCACGTGTCTAGCAATACTTTTTTTTTGTTCTAATAAAACCCCATGTCCTTCCAAGCATGTGTGTCAATTTTTACCTCTCTATCTACATTATTCAGTGATTTATTAAGTTTTCAAATTTATACTGACTTTTTGATCACCTGGTATTTGAATGTCTCCAAGAGAGAGTTCCGAGATGAAGTCCACAGTAGCGCTAGAGTCCACAAACAGCTGAGCAAAGATCCAGAGTATAAGTCCAAAGAAAGTCCTGAGGCGTATCGAGGATAATGTTCGTCTAGAGGCGAGTCTTCTTGTAGTTGGCATACGAAGGCGGACTGTCGCTGGACCGACTCTGTGCCTACACATAGCCAGCTCCAGCCAATCAAGTGCGAGAGTAGTCACACTTCCTGCAGTGCTGTCTTTTGCCTCTTGCTTCACCTAAAAGAGGAAGTCCACGGTAGATCTTTTGTTGTTATCATTGGGCTTCGGAGTTGAGTGTGTGCAGCTAGAGGTATGCCTTCGGTGCAGGCTGCCAGGAACATTTATTGGTTAACTGGTTTTCCATCCAATAATGGCTATCCTGGAGCTGGTGTAACAAAGTGGAGATATTTTAAATTTCAACTCTGACGCTGGATCCACCCAATTTTTCTTCTATTATGGCATCAGACATGTCTTCTCCGTCATAGAGAACTTCAGTGTATTTTTTCCAGCTACATGCCATTTTCTCTGTGTTTAACAATGGAATTCCATGAGCTAAAGTAGGCCTATAGTCGTCTCCCAAGTTACCTACTAGTTACCGCCCTTCTTCATATATTTGTCTTTACAACACTTCTGGTTGTTCTTTTGAGAGGTGTCAACTCTTCTTCAAACTGAACTTTGTACTCCAGCATTCTCAGTTTTATCTAATCTGAACATTTACTATGCCACGTCTGTTTGAAAGGAAAGACATTGGTGATGGACTGCAGCTGTATACATATATTATATAAACATATGTTAATTCACAATTGTTAATTCAAAATTGTAGAATCTGAACATGTATCATTATTCCTGAGTAGTTCAGAGGGCTCCCAGCGATGAACTGTACATCTTATATGATTTAATTCCTTAAGATAACCCTGTAAATAATCAAACTTTGGTACCTTGAAGGGACAACAAAACCCACTATCTCATGGAAATTTATCAGAATTACTGCAGCATTCTCATATGTAGACACGTGTGAGGTCAAAATTAACGCAACAAAATGCTATTTCTCCCTCCTGTGTCGCATTACAGCATAATCATACAAACTGTCACCATATGTCTGTGCAATTGTGTACATATGAGGTCAAAATTAACGCAACAAAACGGTATTTCCCCCTCTTATGTCGGATTCACAGTACAATCATACAAACTGTCGACATATGTCTGAGCAACAGTGTGCTGCAGGGAAGGTGGCAATCCATTCATTGTACAACCATGCCAACAATGACGACCGGGTACCTATTAAACGAAGTATCGTTTTGTGGGTAGAGCCACAACCACAATGGCTGTGTACAAATTCACTGGTGGTGTAGTGCAGACCAGAGAAGACCTCTACCAGACTCTCAGCAGTGCAGGATCGTAGGAAGAATGTAAGGACAGTCTCAAACTAATGTGCCCCATGGCTTAATGTGAATGGTTATGTTGTTTTTCTTATGTGACGACAGTTCATAGAGACGAAAACTGTATCCCTGAGAATAGGGAGGGGCCGACCACGTATGACATCAGAAGATGAGGACCGTTTTTTGGCTGCAAGGGCAAGTTAGTGTCGCCTTAGTATTGCATGCAATATCGCATCGGATCTCATAACTGCCACTGGGATAGTTGTATTGACACAAAGAGTGTACAGATGGCTTCAGCATGGCAGCTTTTATTGTTGGAGACCTGCTGTATACATAGCTCCAAAACTAACAGTGATAGGAATGTAGTTTAAATTGATTTGGACGCTGCTGGTTCCAACGATTCCAATGCACGATAGAAAAAAAATTTTGTTCCATTTAAAAAATTATATCTTTGTGCTGTAACTCTGCGGAAAATGATACAATAAATTATGTTCATAGCTCGGCAGAATTTGACCTACCACATTAAAATTTCCCGTCACCTATTATTTTATAAGTTATAGAGGCAAACACACTTAGTGAAACACCCTGTATATATGATTAAAAAAGTAAATACCACTTATATGCCTAGTTTTTCATTCAGCTCAACTTAGTACATAAACTGTGTTAGTAGTTTTAGTAATTTATATGTAAATAAAATATAAGTACTTGACATGCAACACAGTACTTTTATCAGTTCTAGATAATCATTTGTAAGAGAAAATCTAAACAAAAACAAACGCTCATGATTTATTATTTCTCCACGAAAATACTATACGGTATACAAGTAATGACTGATCGTTGATATGTAACACTATTTCCGACATCGGCTTTGTTACCATTTTTACTGCTATAAAGCAACACGCGAACGAACAATGTTTACGCAGTGTTTCCCTGCAAATGGCAGCTTCTGTCAGGTTCAATGTGAGGAAACGACAGTAGCGCCAGCGAGCGGTCTAGTTTTTATTTAATACTTGCTTAAATCCGCGGCTCCACTCGCGTGTTGGTAGATCAAATAACACGTAAAACTGCACTCGTTTCGAAGAATCCAATCAAGAAATTCAACAATAATGATTGTAATAATATCATAGCTCGATCAGGTGATGTAATGCGCGAAAAGTCAAATCGATTTTTTTAAAAAGATGTTTTAAAAGAAATTACTTTTTCACTGCTTTATTTATTTATTCTTATATTTCCTTATTCGTATGCTTATCCTGACTGAGAAAGAGCTTAAGACATTGTACCACGCGTAGACCAACGATATGGTCGGTGGCATCACGTTTCGTTGTATGTACCCTCCTTGCTATAGAGTCGCAAATGTCATCGCTGGTCTTCAGTCCGAATTTTTTTTATAATTTGACGACTTTCAACCATCATATCTTCCACCCCCTTATAGCTATCGGCACGGAACTACTATGGTGCTCAATGGGAGACTTCGAACAACAATTACACACAGACCATTCGTTTGCGTTCTGCGTTCTGCCGAGTGAAATATTAACACACACACACACACACACACACACACACAGACCATTCATTGCCGGTCGCGGTGGCCGCTGGGACTGAGGCGCTCCAGTCACAGTCTGCACGGCCACTACGGTCGGGGGTTCGAATCCCCCCTCGGGCATAGATATTTGTGCCGTCCTCAGTATAAGGTAGTTGATAAGTAGTTTGTAAGTTTAGGGACTGATGACCCCGTAGTTAAGTCCCATAAGCTTAACAAACATTTGAACATTTGAGACCATTCATTTTCGTTCTGTAGTTTTCGCTGCAGAGCGAAATATTAATACACATACACACATATAAAGGTCAACAATCCTAAGATTGGTTTGAATACCACAGTGCTTTACTAGGCAAAGTCCTGTTTGGAGGTGATATTGCCTTCCTCCGACCTTGGAACTGACTTGCTCAGCCAGTTATAGGGGGACCTACAGTTTAGCGTGGGTTCCGAACTCGGTATTTTTTACATTAGCAACATTGCCAGAGGTGAAAGAAGCGGAAAGTTACAGATAAAAATCGAACCCGCGTAGTCTGGCACTCTACCAATGTGCTACGGAGCCGCACACACATATAGAATTTTATATACGCCGATAACTTTCTATCCCTCCACCCTTTTATTATTATCAACCCTTAAGCAACAATGCAACCAATAAAACCATTTTCAAGGAGTAAATATAATTTTCAAAGAGGAATTATTGTTCCGCATTTCGCGTTAAATTCTTGAAATTAGTAAATATCTATGAGATCGCTATAAAACCGTGCCTAAAACCTTCCTCGGGTATAAATTAGTAACTGTGCTCGCAGGCGGTGCTGGCGCTGTCGCTGCCGGCGGCCCCGGCGCGGCAGTACGCGGTCAGCGATGACACCCCCGAGGGCTCCCCGGCAGGAGCGGCCCGGCCCGACTACTCGCGCTACTTCGCGGCGGCGGCGGCCGTCTCCCCAGGACTGGCAGCGCTCGCTCCGGTAGGCGGCCAGCAGCAGCAACAGCAGCAGCAGCAGCAGCAGGACGACTCGGCAGGCTTCGTGCGGCCACTCGACTTCTCGGGGCTGTTCGCCGCCGCGCCCGATGCGTCGCAGCTGCAGCCGCAGGTCAGAAACAAAATTCGTAATTTTCCAAATTTTATCAAAAGGACAAAAGTGTTGTTCCATGTTATATATGAAGGGTCCACGGAAAAAACCAGTCCATTTTTCTCTCGAAATGAGTTAGAGATGCCAATTGATTCTCCATCGATAGGGCTATCTGTTAGCGGCATGAAAGAGGGCATAAACCAGCTTAGTCACAGTTGTATTTGCCCTTAAAGTTTTGAAGCACAGGAAAAGAAGCAGGTTAAGTCCACAGTTTCAGTGTAAAAACCAGGTAAGTCCAATGCATCTCAACAGATGGCCGCGCGATCGCCAGACTTTCGCCCCATTATATCGTTGACATTTCATTGTTGCAGTGGTTCCTTCCTTTACATTACGTTTCTGAATGTGATTTGTTATTGCGGCACTGTTTAATAAACCGTTCTGTGCTGTGTTGTGCCGTGATGTCGACATTAGGAAATGAAGGCGATGGAGTTCCACAAAATAAACCTAAGAAGGGGAGAAAAACTGGCTGAATTGCAGATGTTGGTAAGAAATGAAGGATAAATTCACCTGCAATCGGGGAGCCGTGCAAATGTTCCTGTCTTAAATGCTTTTATGTCACCACTGAATCAGAAAGAGCTTAAATACTACGCAAATTCAACAGTTTAGAATCACACAATGATCAGAATGCGTATTTAGCAGGTTTAATAACAGTTCTATGTGTCAACAGAAGGCGACCAAATAAGACAGAAGAAAACGCGAAATTACGAGACGCTACATTTGCATCCAGAGTCAGAATTCTCGTAGGGTGTGACAATAAGTGTGATGTACCAGTTTGTGCAAAAGCGTTTTTTGCAATACATGGTATCACAAAAAACAAATTGGAATATATACAGAAGAGCTTGAAACTAACTGGTTCTGCACCGCAAGACAAGAGGGATAATCACACACATCTTCACAGGAAGCTCGACGAATCTACAAGATCGTTGGTATACAGTCATATAAACAGTTTTAAAGGTCGACAAAGCCATTACAGCTTAAAAGATTCAAGAAAGACTTGTTTGCCTGAGGTTTGAATATCAAGAGAATGTTTATGATGTTTAAGGAACTTTATCCTACTGTTAATGTTTCCTATGAAACCTAAAGATGCATTATGAACACGAATTTTAACATATCCTTCGGATGCCAACGTAGTGACACGTGCACTCATTGTGATGAATTCTCAGCCAAACTTAAAGCACTCTCCCCCAGAGAAAGATAAAGAACAAATTAAGAAGTTAACAACCATGAATGTCCTTCACAAAAGAAAAGCCGAAACATTCTACCAACGCAAAAGAGATGCAAGACATAAAGCTACGAAAACCAAGAATATGGAAGCAATTTGTATGGATTTTGCTAAAAATGTGTCGTTACCAAGCATAACTACGAACGATATGTATTATAAGCGTCAATTATAAATGTATTCTTTCAACATCCACATTCTCTCCACGGGGCAGTCAGTTTTCTATGAGTACCACGAAGTTATTGCCAAGGACTTCAATGTTTTATATGGTTTGAAGACATTAGTTTGTATGAGATGTACTTATTGCGTTTTAAAATTAAAAGATCGTTTTCTGAGTTTCATTGAAATTTTGACTTACCTGGTTCTTTCCCTGGACCCTTCAAATGTCAGACAATCATAAGGTATTGCTGTACATTTTTCATGTAATACCATTTGAAAATCGTGACGAAGATTGTCGAAACTAGTCATCTCATGAAGTGAATGAATAATTAAATAGTTATTAGTTTCTCCATCACTGGATGCTTGCTGTTGCCGCAACTGTGGTTCAAATTTTAATGAAACTCCAGCTCCAATTGCATTTATTGGTGCTTTATTTAAGCCCACACTACCGGTTTCGGCCTCTATGTTAGGCCATTTTCAAGTGTGACAGACGTTATGCCATAGAGAAAGCAACGTCAAGTGATTACAACAATAGAACTCAGAGAATTTAAAACTTTTGGCGCCCAATGGCGACATGAGAAAAATGGGCATTTTAGAAATGCTCCGCAAGTTCGTGGCTGTTTTTGAAATACGTACATACTACTGTTTGTAAACAGTACAATGTAAGCGATCAACAACGCGTCCAAACAGCTCTAGAGCCCACACCAGCGTTCCTGGTTCAAATTTCGCTTGCTAGAGGCCGCTCCTCAACTATCGGCTTGGACGCCTCGTTTGTTGCAATCATTTTACATTTTACATCCTAAGAATTTTTGTACCTTATTTAAACAATACATCCAACTTTAATGTAAAGTTAATTGAATACAATTGGCCTTAAGCTAAATTATTATACTTCCTGTATCAAAATTTTAAATTACACATAGCGTCATAGGCCGCTATATGTTCCGTTTTTTATCCTAACTGACATTTATAATATTTTACTATTGACCTTTACATTTTATCAACTAATGTTTAGAATTTCATGCTTGCAATGATATAATGTTTATATCAGAACACATAAGAACATGCCGATTATAATGTTTTGGAATGTTAAATACGACACGCCTATTTTCTCATGTCGCCTTTGGGCGCCAAAGGTTTCTAATTCTCTGAGTTCTATTGTTGTAATTACTTGACGTTGCTTTCTCTATGGCATAACGTAAGTTTCCTTCTGCTTCTGTACAGTACCTTTTTACATATATAACATTGTCTTGTACCATGTAATTTTGTAAACTTATTGTTACATATTATATGCAGGTATGTCACACTTGAAAATGGCCTAACATAGAGGCCGAAACCGGTAGTGTGGGCTTAAATAAAGCACCAATAAATGCAACTGTAAAAAAAAGGACACGCCCATTTTTCTCATGTCGCCATTGGGCGCCAAAAGTTTTAAATTCTCTGAGTTCTGTTGTTGTAATTACTTGACATTGCTTTCTCTATGGCATAATGTCTGTCACACTTGAAAATGGCCTAACATAGAGGCCTAAACCGGTAGTGTGGGCTTAAATCAAGCACCAATAAATGCAACTGGAGCTGGAGTTTCATTAAAAAATTAAATAGTTTAATGATGTTGTACATAGACTGTGGCTTTTGACATCATTTTGTATGAAGTCTACAACATATGTTTTGCCAGTCGCACTCATAGCCGGCTATTATATATTAAAATGTAAAATATCAATCAGTAACAAAATATGTTCAGATTCAGAGGAAAAAGTTGGTGACAGAAATTTTGCAAATCGATCTCGCCACGAACAATAACACATTTCATTGAATGGTTTACAGTACAACTCTTGCATCATTTCTGTGACACTCTCGCCCCTGTATCCCAGTAATGCGAAACCAGTTGCCATTCTCTGAACTTTTTCTTTGTCCCCCGTCAGTGGTCTATCACCACCTCATGTTTTGCAACTGCAATGGTTGGCCAAAGTAACATCACCACCATGCAGCATACTGGTACCACTGCCTACCTGTTATACTGAGGCGGAACGGCCGTGCATAATTCATGAATGAAGTCTCGGACACTGGACTCGCATTTAGGAGGATGGCGGTTCAGACCCGCATCTGCCCTTCCTGATTCACTCAGTCAAATTCCGGGATGGTTCCTTACTAAGGAGATGACCGATTTCCTTCCCCGTACCTGACAAAAACTATCCGAGTATGAGCTCCATCTTTCTCGATCACGATATCGTCTGAATGTTAAACCACAATCTCCCTTCGCCGCCTTATTCCATGGCGTGCCGTTACTGCGAGTATCAGTGAGGAAAGACTGCTCCACTGTTTTAACATTTCACTGGCAGCAGACTCCTCTGTAATATTAGTCAACACAAAAGAGCGTAAAACGTCATTGTCCCGGAGTGATTGTTGCTGAAAAACAAAATTAACTAAGCATACCCGATGACCACTAAGAACTAATGGACCAGACAACATGTAATAACTACCATGGCAAAAGTCACTCAAAAATTCAACACTCACTTGAGTAATACCGTCTGGATAAAAAGATTGCTGTTGGAGTTTAACATTCATGGAAGAGCTGCAGTTGCTATAACCAAACCAAAGCAAAGCTGCGATCGAAGTGGTGCCATCGGCGTAATACCTGGACAGATTTTAAGTACATGGTATGGTCTGGTCAAACATTGTTAACATTGGTTATTGTAAGCTACCAGATTTACACGCATACCGCAAATCCCGAAATAAGCTTATGATGTGGCATGCCTGCATCATGCTGTCAAGTATGATTTTGGTATCTATGTCGTGGTATTGGATTGTTTCTATCATTACCGTCACTGGTTGGATAACTGTAAATGTATATATCAATATCCTCAACAGCAAACTGCTTGCTGTCAGTAACATACTGCTAATAAACACTACCATATATTTGAAAATTATAATGCGCCTACGCGTACAACCAGAAACGTTGAGCATCGTAGAATTATCAGACAGCTTCCATGGACAGCATAACCACCATGTCGCAGAGTAATTTAACCTTTATGGGCTGTTTTGGACCAGAGAGTGAGGACAGTATTTACGGCTTCAACGCCATTGAAGTAATGTCTTTTTTTCTACAAGAAGACTTTAAATTTGGACTGTTTCCATAGCGAATGGAAGGGAGGGGGAGTGGCAAGTCATAACTAACAAATAAATATTGTGTGCATGTTAGGTGTTCACGTTATTCTGTCCCACGCCTTGTGTCTAAGGAAACAATTTTCCTTACAACTAGTTCGTCAGTGTGAACTCAAACCGGTGTCAGCATCGAAAATTCCTGAAGCTTATGGTCTGTGAGAAATACAGTATAAAAAGGAGGGAAGGTATAGAACTGACGGATTTGTAAACACAAATGCAGGTATTTGAAGTGTTGATACTGTACCAACACAGGGTCTCCACTAAAATTATTCATACCAAATACCCCTGGAACGACGATAAACATCAAATAACTATCTTCACAGGCATGAATCATGAATGTACGGCATAGGTTTATAAAAGTAAGTGCTATGTGAGAGTGTAAAACGTAAAATAAATATATAAATAAATGCTATTTTCAACACAAACACTTTTTTTTAAATGGACATTGTTATTTTAGTGGACTTTCCTTTTTTCAGTCAGTATGGAAATCACAAAAAGTATAGCAATACGTCAATTAATTATATCCTGAAATACTGTGAAACTTTTATTAAACTTTTTGTCGCTAGTAACCATAGTAAAATCATGAAAGGAAAAAAGTTTCTAGCTTATTACTTTTCCGCTGTTTATGGAGTAAAACTGCGGCTCTCGGTATGGCGTTACAATTTATAATTTCAAAAAAATGTTCAAATGTTTGTTAAGCTTATGGGACTTAACTACGGGGTCATCAGTCCCTAAACTTACAAACTACTTATGAACTACTTACAAACTAGGACGGCACAAATATCCATGCCCGAGGGGGGATTCGAACCCCCGACCGTAGTGGCCGTGCTGACCGTGACTGGAGCGCCTCAGTCACCTCGGCCACCGCGGCCGGCATTTATAATTTGAACACTACAAATTGTAGCGACAGGAAATTTTACAGACAGTATACACATATATAGTTGAATGTAGCTTCTAAATTGTATCACAATATGACACATAGTTCATGACATATGAGCACAAAGACAGTAACGTTCCGCTGTTCATGGATTAAATCTAGGACATTCGGTATGACGATACGATTTATAATTTCTACACTACAAATTATAGCCGCAGGAAATTTTACAAAAAGTGTACACGCATATAGTTGAATGTACCTTCTAAATTTTATCACAGTACGACACGTAATTCAAGAGATATGAGCACATAAACAGTAACGTTCATGGAAAACCGCCCCTTCATGCACCAAGTTTTAATCTATTACTTCTTTACTACTAATTGTATTCCCAAGAGATATTACAGACATGCAGCCCTTATGTAAATGTCTATATACCTGAAAAAGGGCAGGAATAAATAAATACCCGAGCAACGCCGGGTTTGCAGCTAGTAGTAACCTCGGTTGCACAGTGGTAGAGTGCCATTTTTAAACAAAAAGGATTACATACGACGTGCTACGTGTGTGTGTTGTCCTTAGGTTAGTTTAACTTACTTTAAGTAGTTTGTAAGTCTAGGGACTGATGACCAAAGTAGTTTGGTCCCTTACAGTTACAAACATTTGAACTTTTTAAGTTGTGTAGCCAACTAGCAATGTCTAGTGCATAATGTATTTCACTTTATGACCATCTGGTGTTAATTTTACGTGACAATAACACTTCTTGCTCTAATGAAATTCGTCTTTTTCTTATTTAACAATCTTGGTGAAGACATCATTAATGTTGAAACCTAAAGTGTTTTTAATAATTCCCTACGCAATTTGTCGGCTGTTGGATTTTACGGGAATAGAAAAAAGGTCTCGTAAACATGGCCTTTAAATGCGTATCTTAAGAGGTTTAAGAATTGTTCATATTCCTCATTTCTTTCCTCTTGCCTTTTTTATGCGCACGCCTCGGTTGCACAGTGGTAGAGTGCCAGATTACAAATCCATAGGTCGCGGGTTTCGATCCCCGCCAGGTCCTAGGATTTTTATCTGTCACTTTCCACTTCTTTCACCTCTGACAGTATTGCTCATGTGAAAAATACCGAGTAGCACCGTGGTTCGGAACCCACGTTAAACTATAGGTTCGAAGGTCGGAGGAAGGCAACGGCATACCACCTCCAAACAGGACCATGCCTTGTAAAGCACTATGGTGTTCAAACCAAGCTTCGGATTGTTGACTGCTTACCTTACCTTAGTAAATATATGGAAAAGTAACTTAGATCACAGAGAAAATTCATTAATCAAATGAACACCACATTTTGCGTGGAAAACAGTAGCCGTCGGTGACGATCATAGGAATGCTGCCATTGCTGTTTTTAAACACGAGGAAGTGAGAATTTGTTGTGGATGCGGTGCGCAGGTGGGCTTCCCGTCGCTGTTCGACGCCGCGGGCTCCGCCTCGGAAGCGGGCTTCCGCCCCCAGGACTTCCTACCGGCCCCCGGGGGCGGCGCGCAGCAGCCGGTGTCGGCGGCCGCGCCCCCGCAGGACGCCTTCTCCAAGCTGCAGCGCGAGTACAGCCTGCGGCCGTCGCACTACGACGCCGCCATCCGCGCGGCCGCCGCCGCCGCCTCCGCCCCCGCGGCCGCCCCCGCCGCCGCCCCCGCCGCCGGATCGGCGCCCCGCCCCCAGGCGCTGCTGCTGGAGGAGCGGCCCAAGCCGTACACGGGCTACCGCGCCGCCCCCGCCGCCGCCGCCGCCGCCCCCGCCGCCTCCGCGTCGGCGTCCGCCCCCGCCGCCTCCGGCGCCGCCTCCGGGGCCGGGCTGCGCGCCGCCGCCGTGGAGCTGCTGCCCGGCGCCCCATTGGCACTAGCCCAGGCCCGGCCACGCCCCTACGTCGGCTACCGCGCCGCCCCCGAGGTGGAGGGCGTGGTCGCCGCCGCACCCTCCGGCAACCACTACACGAACGCGCAGGCCGCCAAGGTGAGATTCGATTTATACCCCCACGTTGTAGAGAAGGAATAATAAAACCTAATGCCGAAAACTCGGGCCATGTTTGGACATCTTCTGTTCCACTATCACTCTTTTTATTTTGGCCCACTTTAGGTTAAGGCTAGTCTACACGACGACACTAGGTTGCGAAACTCATTGCATGAAATGATTTGCGCGCAACTGGTTTCGTGTATGTTTGTAGATACGGCGCCAATAGTATACACTTCAGTTTCGTTGTTTTCTGACTGCCGTAGTCGCCGTAAAATGAATGTTTTGGTAGCTATAAGAGTTGTGGCGGATCTATTGCTTGTGTATGTGAAGTCGCTGCGTAAGACTAAACACAAAAAGAATAAGAAACGTGTTTGGGTTCGTGAATAGATTTAATAAAAAAAAACGTCAGCTCTGTTGCTCAGCGACCTTTCTGCAAGAAATTGTAATTAAAGACCCTAAAAGTTATTTTAATCAACTTTGAATGTCACCAGATAAGTTCACGTTCCTTATAAACAGAGTTAGTCATTCAATAAAGAAACAAGTTACGGTTATGCGTGAAGCATTGTTATCGGAACTGAAATTACAAATTGCATTACGTTTCCTGTCAAGTAGATATTCGTCTCTGCAGTACTGGTACCGTGTTCCGAAATCCAGAATTGCCATGCTTCGTTTGTGTATGTATTTTGAATTTCATGTATTTTAGTCTGCAATTCACTAATCGTCAACAGATCAATATTTAATTTCACAAATAATTGCTAGAAGAGCACTAACACGCCGTTAAAATCGCACAAACACCTACGCAACGCACATGTGTTCAAAATCCGAATTATTTCTTCCGTTCCCCCCTGTATATTATATTTTGTTCTGTATTGGTCATAACCTAACCTAAAAACACGCGCAATCAGTTTCGCCAAAGTTGGAAGGTGCCCAAACTATTTAATTTCGCCGACGAGTTGCGCGGTCGCCTGCCGCGCATGCGCATTGGTCAGTAGCGCAGTTTCATGAAACGTAGTGTCGTCGTGTAGACTAGCCTTTACGGTAGTAACACTAAAAGTGGGCCTTTGCGATCGTCTTTTGACAGCTCGAAATTTAATCATCTGACACGAAAATTGAATAACCGAATTTGTAGAGAAGAAAATTCTCTACAACTTTGCTCTCTTATGGTTTTTTTTTTTTTTTTTTTTTTTTTTTTTTTTTTTTTTTTTTTTTTTTTTTTTCATATCTCGTATCGTTTCAGAGATATTTGCAAAAATAACGGCGATTTGACGCTGTCCGTCTGGCTGTAACGTGTTCCCACTTTTTAGATCGAACCGTTCAACCGATCAGCACCAAATTTTACAGACATAATTGTTCGCTAGCAGAGACAAGAACCTCGCTTTTTGAAATATTTCGGACAAGAAATACGTCAGTAATCCCAAACAAAATCCGTTTTTAATGTAAATCTAATTGCAAATAAACCGTTCATCTGACGCGAAAATTGAATAAACGAATTTGTAGAGGAGAAAATTCTCTACAACTTTGTTCCTTTATGTTCTGACACCCTCCATTGAATTAACGAAAACCAGCCGTTCGCAGATGTCACGTGACATTCCTCGCCTAGAACTCTCTCTGGCATACGCCATCTTGCGTTGCGTATTTGATGATTTTCTTATTGTAACTTAGACGTTGTCATTTCAAAGCAATGGCGCACTAAAACAAAGAAACGTCGTTCTTCGTACGATAAATGATAATCTAGTGTCTACAAACGCCACATTATCATCAGTTAACAACGGCCATCAATAGTATTAAATTAAAGAACGTCATTTCCCGCTGTTATTTGTAGCGTAGTAGGCAATGCATTGGACTGTGATGCTGAAGGTCAGTAGTTCGAAACCCACCACTACCTAAAAGGGTTTCCAGACACTCTTATTAAGTAATTTGTCGTTAGTTTGGCTATTATTTTTTTCCAAAATGTTTGCAAAAACTTGTAAAAGTACAAATCTAAAGAGAGTCGTAAAACACGCCAGTGTGATTTTTTAGTTTTCTTATCTTCCTGACAAACACGTAATTAATTTGAAAATGTGATACTGAAAGGGTGGTAATATACGTAAGCAATGATGTCTTAGTAATGTTGTACTATTGATAAATAATGTAAATTTGTTTGTGAGTGGAACGTACCTGATTTTGTAGATTGTGTCGTTTACTACTAATTTCATCGGCATCACTGTTGGACTGTAGCTAACGTCTCCATCACTATGTATTTTACTCTGTGTTTAAAGTCTTGTTTCTGGATGTTGTAAAGATCTGGATTAAATTAGTATGCTACAGTGAGTTTGCACACATCCTCGTGTGCCCAATGGACTGGACTATGCCCACCCCTCATCGGGGTGGCTGGACAGACACTCTTCATTTACAGATTTTGAACAAGTGGTGATTTCCATTAGATTTCGGGAATGCAGCCGCGTAAAATTCACTTCTTCCGCTGATATTTCGGCCGCGTACCTTCAGGCCATCTTCAGAGTGAGTCAAAGACTGTCGACGAGGTGCCGGGCGCGGCCTTATAAGCCTGATCGCGGTGGAAATGCGCGTGCGCGTCACAGATGCTGGTTTACTGCATATCGAAGTACTCATACGCGTGCGCCCCCCGTGGCGGAAGCGCTCCGGTGTTCACTTATTGATATATGCTCGGCGGCGGCAACATCTTCACGTCTTCTCTGCGATTTCAATACTCCGAGTGCAGGGTTCCAGGCTTTGTCCAAATTAAAACCTTTATCTCTGTTTAATGAGTTGTTGGCCAGTCTAATTTCAACAGCTTCCTTAAATATTGCATCCCAAAACGAAGATATGGTTGTCAAAATCTTCACATCACTATAGTTCACGGAATGACCAGTTTCTATGCAATGTTCAGCCACAGCTGACTTGTCTGGCTGTAATAGGCGAGTATATCTTCTATGTTCAACGCATCTCTCGTGGACAGTGCGTGTTGTCTGGCCTATATATGAATTATCACAATTTCCGCTATGGATCTGGTACACACCTGACTTGCGAAGCAACAAATCATCCTTTACTGACACGAGTAAGGCTGCAATCTTCACAGGTGGCTGGAAGATAACCTTAACACGATGTTTGTCGAGAACGCGGCTTATCTTTGACGAAAGAGCGTCCACGTAAGGTAAGAAGGCTTTTGATCTGTAGCTATTATTTTCGTCTTCTTCTTCCACGTCTCGTGCTTGCATTCTTCGACTCACATCGAATGCTCTGCGAATTTGTTGCTGTGAATATCTATTTGCTCTGAAAATGGTAATTTATTTGAAAAACACAAAATAATGTAGAGCACGGGTGATTATGGTTATGAGATAGGTGAGAGTGTCCGAGACCATAGAAAAATGCTGCAGATGATGTCATGGGGCGTCTGGTATATGTATGGTGCTATCATGGCGCAAATCGGAGGTTGGGGAAGCAGATGAATAAAGAGAGGTAGTGGCAGGAGGAACTCCGATGGAAAGGCAATGACAAGGGTGGTGGGACCTTCTTCGAAGAAGAAGGGAGCAGGAGTGATGGTTACGACTGCAAAGAAGAGTGTATTTCTAGGGTGCGTTCAAGGTGCAATAGGGGAATGTGGTTGTAGGAATTTCGTTCAGAAAAATGTAGAGGGCGTGGAGTTTGTGGGAAGATGGGATACTTTTATAGAGGCGCAGCAACGGTCCAGGATTCTCCAAAATTGGTGAGAGCAGTGAGTGTTGGGAATCAAGCTTGTGGGAGACATAGGAGAGGTTTAGATGTTCTATGTTCTTGAGGAGATGTGGGGATTTCATTAATTGGTAAAAGAGGCAGTGGGGAAGGGGAGACGAATGCGGAAGGTAAGACGGAGTACACGATGCACTAAGATTTCGAGAGAGTGGTAAAAAGATCGGGGAAGCAGAAGTCGAAGTGGTGTTGGGAAACACTGAGTATGGAATGGACGACGGGGCGGCGGTTGAGTCGGCATGCTCAGTTTGTTATCAGTTTTAAGAGGCGCGTCTAGAAAATAAGTTCCGTTTCAATTTACCTCCGCTGCAGCGCTGCGATTGCAGTTCCGCACATGCCCTGTAGACGATGTGTATCAAGGAGAAGAACGTGCGCCATTTGGAGATCGCTGTCAGTTACGTACGCTTCGTTGTGGTTGTTTGAAATGTCGGCGTTGAATGAAAATCCCGCCGCCTGTGAAATCAGGTCGGTGATTCGGTTTCTGAATGCGAGGAAAGTGAAACCAAGTGAAATTTATCGGCAAATTTGCGATGTTTACGGACCAAATGCGATGAGTGATTCGATGGTGAGAAGATGGGTCCGACAGTTCAATGGCGGGCGTAGTGATGTGCACGATGAAGAACGAAGTGGGCGTCCACCGTTGGTTACAGAAGAACTGGTTCACGCGATTGATGACAAGATCCAGGAAAACCGTAGGTTTACAATTAGTGCTCTCGCTATGGACTTCCGCCAAATTTCACGATCACTGATGCATGAAATTGGTACCAAACAACTGAAATTCCGTAAACTTTGCTCACGGTGGGTACCAGAGTTTCTCACTGAGCAACACAAAACACTACGGATGGGTAGTGCACTTGAGTTTTTGACCCGTTATGCTGAAATCGGCGAAGAATTTCTGAGACGGATAGTCACAAGAGATGAAACGTGGGTTTCTTACGACACCCCTGAGAGTACGTGGCAATCAATGGAATGGAGGCACACTTCATCCCCACCAAAGGTAATGCCGAAGCAAATCTTGACACCTCGGAAAATGATGTGCACGGTGTTTTGGGACTGGAAAGGCATCCTACTCATTGACTTCTTACCGCGTGGTGAAACAATCAAAGCAGATGCTTATTGCGAGACACTTCGGAAATTGCGCCGTGCAATTCAGAATAAGCGCTGGGGACTGCTGTCAAAAGGTGTTTATGGATCAAATGCCATGAGTGATTCGATGGTGAGAAGATGGGTCCGACAGTTCAATGGCGAGCGTAGTGATGTGCACGATGAAGAACGAAGTGGGCGTCCACCTTTGGTTACAGAAGGACTGACCTCGCTCCTAGCGACTTTCATCTGTTCTTACATCTCAAGTCTTTCCTCGGCGGTCATCACTTCACCGATGACGACGAGCTGAAAGAAACTGTTTCCAACTGGTTGAAGACACAGGCGGCAGATTTCTATGAAGAAGGTATACAAAACCTGGTGCCACGCTATGACAAATGCCAGCAAAATTTCGGCAGTTATGTGGAAAAGTAGTTAAAGAGTTCTTCTATATCTGCGTACAATTTCATTTTATTACCAAACGAAACTTACTTTCTGGACGCGCCTCGTACTTTCTTTAGTCAACTGTGGGCGTCTTTGTTTGGACGGTGAATGTGTAGGGTTTGCAGTTTAGTTTGACATCGTGGGTGAGTCCGAGGTATTTTGTTATGGCAGATTGGGTAACGGGATGGTTGAGAATTGTCAGATGGAGGTCACAGGGCTGGAATGATCCGGTGGTTTTCCTGGTACTGGAGGGGACGTTGGGGAGAGCAGAGTGTAGGTGGAGCAGGTACACAGGAGGCGCCCATTACTCTCACCATACTCAGACCATCTCTAAATGATAGAGAGTACTCGATGCTGGACTGCAGAATACGAGTAAAGTAGCAAGAATGATGGAACGCTGCACCTCTCCGAGAGTTCCCACACATGGCCGTGTTGCAGCGTGAGCAGCCGCAGTACTACAGCGGCAGCAGCTACGAGGAGGCGCGCGCGCCCGCCGGCGACCCGGCCGAGTACGAGCGGCTGGCCAGCTACCAGGCGTCCATCGTGCCCTACCAGAAGCCGCCCAAGGCCGAGGCCGAGGCCAGCGAGCCGCAGCCCGGCAAGTCCTCCTACCCGGGCACGCCCACCGCCGGCTTCAGCGGAAAGTACCTAAAGGTAGCAGCTTTGTGATGTGAAAGGCAACTTTCAAACTCATATGAAAAAATCGCACTGACGTTTTTTACGGCCCACTTTGGATTTGTAGTTTTATTTTTTTTTTAAACTTTTTGGACCAAAATAATAATCTAAATAATAAAAACCCCTTTTAGGTAGTGGCCGGTTCTGAACCACCGATCTTCAGCGTCAGAGTCCACGGCCCACTTTGGATTTGTAGTTTTATTTTTTTTTCAAACTTTTTGGACCAAAATAATAATATAAATAATAAAAAAAAAACCTTTTAGGTAGTGGCCGGTTCGAAACCACCGACCTTCAGCGTCAAAGCCCAACGCAATGCCCACTACGCTACAGCTAATAGTTAGGAGTAGTGTTCTTTAATTTCATACTATTGATGGCCGTTGTCAACTGATGCTAATATGGCATTTGTAGACACTAGATTATCATTTATCGTACGAAGAATAACGTGTTTTTATCAATTTTTCAGTGCGCCATTGCTTTGAAATGACAACGAGTAAGTTACAATAAGAAAATCATCAAATACGCAACACAAGATGGCGTATGCCACAAAGAGTTCTGGGCGAAGAATGTCACGTGACATCTGCGAAAGGCTGGTTTCCGTTAATTCAATGGAGGGTGTCAAAACTCCGTTCTTTTACAAATATCTTTCAAATGATACGAGATATGAAAAAAAAACATAAGGGAACAAATTTGTAGAGAATTTTCTCCTCTACAAATTCGTGTATTGAATTTTCGTGTCAGATGAATGGTTTATTTGCAGTTAAAATTACATTTCAAACGGCTTTTTGGTATTACTAACGTATTTCTTGTCCGAAATATTTAAAAAAGCGAGGTTCTGGTCTCTGGTAGCCAACAATTATGTCCGTAAATTTGGTGCTGATCGGTTCAACGGTTCGGCCTAAAAAGTGGGAAAATGTTACAGCCTGGCAGACATCGTCAAACGCCGTTATTTTTGCAAATATCTCTGCAACGATGCAAGATATGAAAAAAAAAAAAATAGAGCAAAGTTGTAGAGAATTTTCTCCTCTACAAATTCGGTTATTCAATTTTCGTGTCAGTTGAATGGTTAAGCCGTTATTTTCATTTAATGCTGCCATAAATGTCGTGAATGATCAGACGTGTTTTCCAGTGGAGGACTCGGTTGACCTGTCGTCTCGTCATCAAACGTTTCTGGCTGCCATTCGAGAGACATTTCCTATCTAATGCTAAAAGAGTAGTGTGCGGCATGGATCTTACACCAAAACAAACACAAAATTGAATACAGTGAACAGACATGACAAAGATCGGACCGAAACGTTGATAATAATAATAAAAAAAAATCTTCACGGCGGAGAGTTGAACACGGATCTTCCGCGTCGCAGTCCAACACTATGATCACAGAAACACGATAACATAGCATTTAATGATGCCTGTATATTGTGACCTGCTTTTAAATATTAGGCAGCAGGTCATAAAACTGTGCAAAAAGTAAATATTCCACATCTTCCACTGTTTCTATTTTTCACAGTTCCGTTTAGCTTCTTCCTGTTTTCCTACTCGATCTGCGTTCATTTTTTGAGAGGCTGCCCCCTGTGACGACTTGCCATTGATCTGAAGAGAGTGCCACTGTTTCCCTAGTAAGGAGAGTCCTCTCATTTCTCGTATCGACATCCTTCCATAGCAATATTTTTCAAACGCTTCAATTCTCTTCTCTTTCGCTTTCCCACAGATAACTACTCTCCAATGCTGTTGTCACAACATACAGTCTCAGAAATTTCTTCCTTAACCTAAGTCAGATTTTTCAAACCAACATTGTTCAGCCAATAATACTTCTCTACCTGTGCTTTTGTACTTTTGATAATCGCCTTGCTTCGTTCTTCACGCCTCATTTAGCTTCCATGGTAGCACTATTCCTTATCTTCATACACTTCGTCGGCCCATTATTTTTTTTTTTCGAAGTAATTTCCGTGACATTGAATATACCTCTCCATCCTCCGAAAGCAATCCCTGAACCAAGCCCTCAGAAGTTCCTCATCACTTTCAAACTGAACCCTGTTCATGTTCACATGCTGGAACAGTGCAAAGTCACAAGGAGCAAGGTTTGAAGGTGGGGCTCAAGAAGTTTCAGTCGTGTACTCCGCAAATATTGGTTGCATGCTATGGCTCGGAGAGCTGGAATGTTGTCTTGAAGGATCCAAGTGTCCACTCTTGACTTCGATCGCAGATTCTTCAGATTGGATGACTTTGGGGAGCCAATGCTCAGTGTACCACACAGATGTTTCTTCTGTGTGTCCGAAACAGCAATCTTCACAATTCCAGTCGATCTGACGAAAAGAGGTATCATTTCCATCTTTACTGTTGGGAATTTTCTGACAGCTGCGGGTGTCGACATCTTGAAAGACCCAACCTTCGTTTTGAGTCATAGTCGGCACGTCATGATACTGCAGCCAAGTCTCGTCATCCGCATACTGAGTCTACCCCTCTGCAAACTTAAGATCTCCCTACCCCACATCACACGTCGTCTCTTCTGCTCTTCCGTCAGTTTATGGATCACCCAGAGACAACACAAATTATCATGCTGAATCGAACGAATTGATGGTGCACTAACCTTGAGGTATCCTCTATCTAAATAATACTGGTTTCAATCCATGCTGAAGTAGGCGGAGAACATAGGGCGAAACGAGTTATACGTAATAAAAATCATATTTCCAACCGCGACTGAATTCTTTCAACATATCCCCTATCTGCTTATAGGCCACTCGGCTGTATTCGTCTAGAATTTTCCTCACAACATCAATTTTGTCCTCCGTAAAAGATGATCGTGTCCTTCCCGTCTTCTATGCGTCTTCCAGAGTGACATTTCGTCTCTGTAATTCTCCGTATCACTTGAATATAGACGTACGATACGGAGGCACATCACCAGGTGCAAGAGTAATTTCTTGAAAGCACGGTCTACGTTTAAACCCCGCGTGAAGTTGTACCCAAAACTACCTGAATCTCATTTCGTGACCAGTATGCCACTTCAAATTAAAGCTGCTAGTGAATGACTACGCTCAAAACTAGGCACAGTTACTCTTGCATCTTATTGGAAAACTATGTGAAGATACGGACTTGGTAGATTGGGCTAAGTAACCTTCTTATTCAAAGAGTTTTTCAATTCGTTATCCAGGATGGAGTAGTCAGGTGTGATGTAGATGTCGATGCCCTTGGTCGCAACGGTGATGTGATGGGAATGCTATTTGTTTTGGGGGATTTTAGCGTTAGCAGTTTCAGGAAGATTGGTCTCCGTTACAGCCTGAGAAGCCTGACGCGGGCCGTTACCATGACGACGCCTACGAGTCTGCCGCGGCGGCGGCGGACAAGGCTGTCGGCGGCTACACGGGCAGCAACTACAAGGAGAAGGCCTACGACGAGGTGGCCGCCATCGCCAAGCAGGGCAAAGCCTCCGTCTCCAGCGGCGCCGGCAAGAAGTGCAAGAAGGTGAGCCACAGCCCACCATCAGCAGTGCTGTCATCATTCCATAGCAAAACAGCCAGCCACAAAACAAATGTTCGTTAACTGGTATCATAAACCGACGTCCTATTTCCCGACACTTCAGCACAATTCACCAGACCCCAAACAATATACGGGGTCATTTTTTCCACCGTCTACAAACTCTAGGACTTGATCGAGGAGGGGGTACGGAAGAAGACCATTTATTCAGGCATACTGGTGTTACAAAAACTGCGGTCCTATATGAAGTATACGATGGAGCCACAGTTACAGTAAATATTGAAATGGTTCCCGTGCGCATCAACGCATGCGTGTTGATGCCGCCATTGACCCACGAGCGCTAATGGACACACTGATCCAGTGTCTCAGCATCTGGAATGGGCTCTGAGATGGCCCCATAACCAGAAATCACATGAGATCCGGTGAATGACGATGCCATGCAACTGGAATTCTCCCTCCGATCCGTCGACTAGGGAACACACGATTGGGATGCGTCCTGGCACCATAACGTAGCAGCCACACAACCCATCCAATCATCAATGGCACAGGATGAGGAACAGACCCGCTCTCTAGAAGGAAACCACGTACCTGCATGTTATAGCGCGTATTGGACCTCAGTCTCTGAATCAAATAATGATTTCATAAATGGTCAGCGTGGAAACCACGCATTTCCGGACGTTCATTCAACAGACCTTTTTGTTCCGTATCCGCACCTCGATCAACCACTAGAGCTTGCGCACGGTGCCAAAAATCACCCTGTATTCCAACGTTCATGCGGCTCTTGCTCCACGAGTTATAAAATATGCTTACATTGGTCAGCAAAGATACAACAAAACACGAGCTTTTATGAACGTACAATTAGTTGTAAATACGAATAGTTACTCGTATTTGAAATAGGCTTACTACGAAAATATTCATTTTGACTGATACGCTGCATTATACATATTCCCAGCGCACGTCAATCTTTAATTCAGTGCAAAGTTCCTAGTGATTCGAAAAAACGCAGGTTACACCCGTTTACAAGAAAGGTAAATGAACTGACCCACATAATTACAGGCGAATATCGTTGACATCAGTTTCCTGTACAATTTTGGAGCATATTCTAAATTCGAATATAGTAAATTTCCTTGAGACCGGTAAGCTTATTTTTATGAATCACTCGGGTTTAGGATCAAATGTTCAGATGTTTGTAAATCTATCGGACCAAACTGCGTGGTCATCAATCCGTACCTTACAAACTACTTAAACTAAGGTCAATACACACGCCCATGCCCCAGGGAGGACTCGAACCTCCGAAGGAGAGCAACAGCGCACTCCGCAGCGAGGCGCATTAGACCGCTCGGCTACTCCACCGCCGCCAGGTTTAGGAAACATCGTTAGTATCAAACTCAGCTTGACCTATTCACACATGACATCTTGCGAGCCATGGATGAAGGGCAACAGGCAGATTGTGTTTTTCTCGATTTCAAAAAGGCATTTGGCACGGTGCCACACTGCAGACTGCTAACGAAGATACTAGCATATGGAATACGTTCATAAATTTGTGACTGGTTGTAAGACTTGCTGTAATAGAACGCAGTACGTTGTTATCGACGGCGAGTGTTCATCAGAGGCGAGTGTATTGTCAGGCGTGTTTGTAATTTGCGGCTGTTTGCTGATGATGCTGTGGTGTATGCGAGGGTGTCGCCTTTAATTGACTTTAATAGCATACAGGACGTCTTAGACAAAATTAGTACTTGGTGTGAAGAATGGCTCTAAATGTAGAAAAATGTAAGGTGATGCGCATGAGTGGGAACAACAATCCCATAATGTTAGAATACAGCATTAGTACTGAGCTTCTTGCTGCAGTTGCATCGTTCAAATATAAAGGCGTAACATTGCAGAGCGATATGAAATGGAACGAACATGTAAGGACAGTAGTGAGAAAGGCGGACAGCCGACTTCGGTTTACTGGGAGAATTTTGGAAAGATGTACTTCATCTGTAAAGGAGACAGCTTATAAAACGCTTGTACGACCATGTCTTGATTATTGCTCAAGTGTTTGGGACCCGCAGCAGATCAGTTTAAAGGAAGACATAGAAGCAGTTCAGAGGCGAGCAGCTAGGTTTGTTACTGGTAGGTTCGACCAATGCGCGAGTGTCACGGATATGCTCCGGGAACTCATATCGCTGGAGGAAAGACGACGTTCTTTTCGAGAAATTATGTTGAGGAAATTCAGCGGGCCGGAATTTGAAGCCTAGTGTAGAATGATCTTTCTGCCGCCTACTTACATTTCGAGTAAAGATTACAAAGACAAGAGAAATTTGGGCTCGTACAGAAGCAAAATTTGTTGACAACCAATATTAGTTTAAATGTTAGGAAGTCCTTTCTGAAACCGTTTGTCTGTGTGGAAGTGAAACTTGAACGATAAGGAATTCAGACAAAAATGTGATAGAAGCTTTCGAAATGTGGTGCTACAGACGAATGATAAAGATTAGATGGGTAGATCACGTAACTAATGAGGAAGTGCTCAACAGAATTGGGGAGAAAAGGAGTTTCTGGCATATTCTGACTAAGAGAAAGCTTAGGTTGGTGAGACACATTCTGAGACATCAAGGAATCGTCAACTTAGCATTAGAAGGAAGCGTCTGGGGTAAAAATCGTAGAGGTAGACCGAGAGACGAATACACTTAGCAGGTTCAAAATGTTGTAGGTTACCGATCTTATTCAGAGAGGATTGCAAAGGATAGCTTGTGTAGAGAGTTGCATCGATTTATTATTTGAACTGAAAACGACAACAACAACTGTTAAAAGTTTCTCATGGTGCCGTGCTCCGGTTACTACTTTCTGGCTTCTTGGGTCGCTAGAATCGAATTCACTATAGAGTTTCGCGAGTGTTTTGTCCGACTGTGCTGTCTGTATGTGTTGTTGTTTGTCATACACCTTGGCGCTTGTCAGAGCTTCAGCTGGATGTGACTCCTGATGGTGAGGCAGAGCCTGTGTGCCACGGAGAGCGGCCGAGCGCATTGCGGCGCTATGCTACGATGCGCTAGGCCGTTCCCCGTCGGGGGTTCGAATCTCCCCTCGGGCATGGATGTTTGTGTTGTCTTTGGTATAAGCTAGTTCATAAGGAGTTTGTAAGTTTAAGGACTGATGATCCCGCGGTGAAGTCGCATAAGCTGTACAAACATTTCGACAGTTTTAAGAGCGCGTGTGGTGCCGGCAGGTGGAGAAGAAGGTGACGGCGGACGACGTGGCGAGCGGGCGCTTCCGTCGGCAGGCGATGACGTGCTTTGTGTGCGAGGACCCGGCCACCGGCGGCAACTACGAGGAGTGCTCCTACGGCTCCGCGCCCAAGCAGGAGGCCTACTTCGTGGGCAGCGCGCGCTCCTTCAAGGCCAAGCCCACCGAGACCTCGCTGCGCTACCGCCGACACCTCGACCCCGAGCTCGCCGCCATGGAGACCGAGGCGCGCGTCTACCGACAGGTGGGTGATATTGATTTGTGTAGGAGCCACAGCGGTAAAATATCATTTAATAAGCCACTCAGATACTTTGGCAAAGACGCTGCTGTCTAATATAAACGATAGCTATTTACTGGCACATTTTTTGGCACAATAAGCTCACTTCGGACATTAAACACCATCGTCAAGTGAAATTTTCTTAGTTTTCGATGCAATAAGATTGGATATGAATCTTTCAAACGGTCTTATGTGTGTGTGTGTGTGTGTGTGTGTGTGTGTGTGTGTGTGTGTGTGTGTTCACCTACACAGGGGAAAAATATTGAAAAAATCGTATAACTCATTTAACAACGTGAAAGTCATTATTTACCTGTTGCCATTGTCAACATAATTCATTTAAACATAAGTCACTCTGCAGGAAAATATTGGTATCTACCATGTTTTCTACTCCGATTAGATGTCTGTAACATGATAAAATTGTTTTACTTGACAGAAGTCGTATCAGTTTGTAATTACATTAATACTCAACAGTAAGTAAAATCCGCTGGAGCGCTCTTTGTTGCATTTGTCCTCAATTCGTGACTGCGCTGCCTTTTACGGAGGAAACGATCAACTAATTGCTTAGAACTGACCCCAATGTATACGATATGCATGGTGTTGCCATCTGTCAACAAGAAGTATGTCTGAAAAAGTAACAAAAATTTGCGTTGCCAAATGGCAACACCATGCAGTGTAGGGTTACACTGTGAAACTCCCTGGCAGATTAAAATTGTGTGCCGGAACCGGAAATCGAACCTGGGATCTACCACTGAGTTATCACGACACGACTCACGATCCCACCCCACAACTTCTATTCTGCCAGTACCTCGCCAACTACTTTCCAAACTTCACGGAAGTTCTCCTGCGAAACGTGTAAGACTAGCATTCCTGAAGAAAGGATATGGTGTAGATTTTTTTTTTATTTTCTATTTTTTTATGGGACTTAACTACGGGGTCATCAGTCCCTAAGCTTACAAACTACTTATGAACTAGCTAAGACTAAGGACGGCACAAATATCCATGCCCGAGGGAAAATTCGAACCCCCGACCGTAGTGGCCGCGCAGACCATGAATGGAGCGTCTCAGTCCCCTCGGCCACCGCGGCCGGCATGGTGGAGTTTCATATCAGCGCATACTACGCTGCAGAGTGAAAGTTTTATTCTAGAAACGTCCCTTAGGCTGTGGCTAAGCCATGTCTCCACCATATCCTTTCTTCCAGGAGCGCTAGTCTTGCAAGGTTCGCAGGAGAACTTCTGTGCAGTTTGGAAAGTAGGAGGCGAGGTACTGGCAGAATAGAAATTGTGGGACGGGATCGTGAGTCGAGTCGCGATAGCTCAGTGGTTGAGCGCTTGCCCGCGGAAGGCGAAGGTCCCAGGTTCGAGTCCCGGTTCCGGCACGCAATTTTAATCTGCCAGGAAGTTTAATATCAGCGCATACTCCGCTGCAAAGTGAAAGTATCATTCTGGTCTTAAACTGTGTTTGTATATTTTAGATTCTATAACATAGGGAAAACGTACTTAACCCTTTAATGCATGACTTTTTATTTGAAGCTATAAAAATAACACGATTAGTGTATAGAGTGTCAACACTGAGAAAAATATTGAAAAAAAATCCTGACAAATATTATACCCAACTAGCAACAAAACGTTCACATATTGTCAGTTATTTAATGCTTCCATGATGTAATTGATGTAGTAAATGTCACTATAATGCCAACCCATAATGCAACAGTAGTATGTGATTGACTACATTTACATGGCAAAGGAGGAATACTAAAGTAAAGAAACGCACTTCTTAGGAGTAACTCAATGCAGCTAACTGTCGAAATGGTTCAGTAGCATTCTGCAATTTATAATTTCTAGGACGAGCTATGTACTGGATGATCAAAAGTCAGTACCAATTTGAAAACTTAATAAATCAGAGAATAATGTAGATAGGGAAATAGAAATTGATACACATGCTTGGAATGACATGGGGTTTTACTAGGAACATTATGTAGCACTATGTAGCGTGTGTGACACTATGCATACAAGCAGCTACAAATGAATTTGTGGTAAAATTTTGATCAGTTTGAGAGATAATGGCAAAAATAAGGTATGTAGCTGATCAGATACACTATGCATTAAAATGTTAAATCACAGATAGTTTTTTTTTAAATAGAAAGGGGGTCGTTTGATGAAATAACATCAGCATTTTCTGGCAAGTCATTTCCATTGAGGTACCCATGTCGTTTGACCCATTTTCATTGACCAGGACCTAATTGCTCAAAGATATCTAGAAATGCTTGAAGAAGCGGTATTTCTATTACTTATAAATGAAGATGGCAGCTTCACTCGTTCAACAGGATGGGACTCTACCACACTACAGAGTAGTTGTTCGTCAGTGGTTACATGATCAGTTTCCTGGTCAGTGGATTGGCCAACGTGATTCTGTGGATGGCCATCCAGATCACCTCACCACTTGACTTTCAACTGTGGGGTCATTTACAGGAAATCTGTATCTACATCTACATGGATACTCTGCAAATCATATTGAAGTGCATGGCAGAGGGTTCATCGAACCACTTCTATGATATTTCTCCATAGTTCCACTCTCTAATAGCTCGCGGGAAAAAGGATCTGTTTTCGATAAGATTTATGTTTTTATTATGGTCATGTCTCCCTACGTAGGTGCATGCTAACAATATATGTTCGCATTCTGAAGAGAAAGTTGGTTAAAGAAATATCGCAAATAGATCTCGCCACAACAAATAACGCCATACCTTTAATGGTTTCCACCCCAACTCGTGCATCATTTCCGTGACATTCTCTCCCCTATATCGCGATAATACAAAACGAGCTGCCATTCTCTGAATTTTCTCTAAATCGTCCGTCAGTCTCACCTGGTGTGGATCCCACAACAATGCGCAGCAATACTCCAAAATAGGACGCGCGAGTGTAGTGTATGCAGTTTCCTTAGGAGAACTGTTGCATCTTCTAAGTGTCCTGCCAATGAAACGTAGTTTTTGGTTTGCCTTCCCTACAATATCTTCTATGTGTTCTTTCCAAGTTGTTCGTAATTGTCACTCCTATATAAGCAGAGAAAATGTGATAAAGACCCTATTTTGAGCATTGAAGACCTCTGTGCCAGCATTTCTGCGGAAATCCTTCAACGAGTTCACGACTGAGTACGAAGACTTCCACGGCGACACTTCTGTATAAAACTTTCTCGGACTTCTTGCAGCGTCAGATCTTGATAAAATCTCAAGCTTTTGAAGATATCATCCATCTTCTTCGTCAGGCAAATTAAGAACCGAGAACTGAGGAAATCAGTGGTCGCTGAGCACAGCCTCACGAGCAAACATAACAATTTTGTTCCACGAAACAAAAATTTTGTCCCAACCCTCCACATACTCTATAATTAAAGAGGCTGTAGAAATAAGAATGTCTAAGAACAACTTCAACTGCGATAGCGGGTATAATCTTAGCGGTGCTTGTAAACGAGTGCTCTGACAGCGTTACGTAGCGGCCGACCAATCAGAAGCCGACCAATCATAAGCCGTCCATGGGCTATTAAAGGCCACCACAGCACCAGCACTGCTCCCATCTCCCCTAATTTTCCTCCTGGTGTAACCAGTGGCTCCTTACTGTTAACCCTACAAATTCCCAGGCAATTATCAAAGGTCGCACCACCCATTCCTTTCGCCACCAAGACCTTTACCTCACCCTCTATGGCCGCCCCATTCCGCAAACCAAGACCCTCCGATACCTCGGATTAACCTTAGACAGAGACCTTTCCTGGAATCCTCACCTCAAAACTGTCCGTCAGAAAGCCCTATCCCGTCTAAACCTCTTGAAACGCCTCTCCGGGCGGACATGGGGGACTCAACCCTGCCACCATCCTCTAAACCTACGTTCCCTCATGCGTCCCGTCCTTTGCTGCTTCCACCCCGTCTGGATCTCCGCTCCCCCCTCCTATTATGAATCCCTCAAAATTCTCGAACGCCACGCCCTTCGCCTCGCCTACCGCATACGCCTCCCTTCACCCACGCGGATCCTTTACGACCTCATCCCATTCCCACATCTGGTCCAATTCCTTCAACACATTCGCATAAAGTACATTCACCGAAAGTTAGAGTCCCGTCTCCTGGATCCCACACCTTTACCGCCATATGCCTCCCTCCCTTCACCTCCACACCCTCTACGTCCTCTCTGAGGGTGGCTTCCACCACCTACCTCTCCCAGACGACGTTCTTCACAACCGTCCCGACGTCTATCCCTCCTTCCAAATTTAACCACTCCCTGTAGATTATCGCCCCCTCATTCCCTCCCCCACCCGTCCCAATCCTGTCCCCCGCTTGGCTCACCCCCTCCTTCTCCACCACCCCGGGAGTCCTTCCGGTTCCACCTCCCTTCTCCCCTCCTCCCCACCTCCTTTCCCCTTCCCCCGCGCTTTGTCCATCCTCCCCCTCCCCCCCCCCCCCACTGCGGAGCGAGTTCAGTGCTAGTGTTTTAACAGTGTTCAGTGCTTCGTGTATCTGTTTCGTCGCTCAGTGTTTTTTAACGTTGTGCACGTGCCCATGGGCAACCAGTGTGTCTTTTACTCCAATGTCACCGTCACGTTAAGTCTCGTCGTCTATAATGAGTGTTTGTTAGCCACCGTGGCAATGTGGCAATGTGGCAATATTCTCTGTACAATACTATCATTCGCTCGACTGTAGAGCAGCGTCTTAGGCTGGTGTCAGCTTGACTTGTAATAGGTCATTAAAACACAATAAAGGAAAAAAACCACCGGCACTGTCAGTCAGCGGCTCCTGACGAAGAAGATGGAGGATATCTTCGAAAGCTTGAGATTTTATCAAGAATTGATGCGGCAAGAAGTCCGAGCAAAGTTTTATACCGAGTTCACGACTGTTAAATTCAGCGTCTTCAAAAGTGCTTTTACTAAGTGGGCAGTGTGTTGAAGACATTAAATGGTTGTTCTTTATGGATAACAGTCCAGTTTGCACCTCAAAACAAAATATTGCGTAACTTTTGAATCATAACTGCTACGTTGAATCTTTTTACAAGAATGAACTTGTCAGAAAATGCTGATGTTTGTCCATAAAAAAATTACAATAGAACGAATTACTTGGAAATAAGAAGGTGGTCATGTTCTATTCGCCTTACCCATAGCTTGCTGTAATATTCAGGTTTCACAATTTTTGAAATATGCTGACCTCCCCGCTCTGCCCCGCAGGCGCCGTCCGACTACGAGCGCGAGCTGGACGCGTTCCTCAAGTCTGACACGTCGTCGCACTACAAGTTCGGGCCCAGCAGCAGCGGCAGCAGCGGTGGCAGTTACGGCCCCTCTGAGCGGCTGACGGCGGCCGCCGCCAACGCCAACTGCCAGAAGGTGGTCAAGGAGTCGATGACGTGCCAGGTGTGCAAGGACCCCAAGACGGGCGGCTCGTACGAGCAGTGCTCCTACTCGACCAAGCCGCAGGCCAACAACTACTTCGTGGAGCAGCAGTCGTCGTACAGCAGCGGCAGCAAGCAGCCGCCGCGCTCCACCAGCTCCAAGTACGACAGCCGCGTGGCCGGCAGCGAGCGACGCGACGCCAAGCTGCGCCTGCCCTCCAAGGACTCCGTGAGTACTCCTTCCTCTGCTCTCTCTCTCCATTCCACTGACTACACATACGTGGGGGAGGGGTAAAATAAACAAATACGATTCATTCATTGGAGAGGAAGGTGAAGCAATAAATTAAAATTTGTGATGCGGTCGGGAATCGAACCCCAACCTCCATGCTTACTAGGCAGACGTCTTACCGTTTTCTTTTTCCACCGCCGACGCTTAGCACCTCCTTTTTTTTCTTTTTTTTTCGTCCTTTTTTCGTTTTTTTCCCCTTTTTTTTTTTTTGGGGAAAAATACAAGTGAGGATATGACTTTATTTTATTTATTTATTTAAAGTTTTACGCACTTCATTTTTTTTCTAGGTATATCAATGAAAAAGAAAATAAAATAAAAATATCTCCTTCTTTTGTGGGGATTTTCACTGGAAGTAAAATATCTCTACATGAAGTGCAGCATTAATAGCGACTGATACTGAACATAAATAAGACCGCCCTCCCGGCGGAACAAACATAAATGGTGACTGCACACCGACCATATGCGGATAGATGTTAGCTGAATTTCTGTTCCCTCACGCGAGTTATCGGGCACGTCTTCTCGAATAAATTGTTTTCATCCGTTACATAGGTTCATTCTTACGAGGGATCATTCATACTAAAATTATCATTCCGTTAGACCACCGCACCACTAACGATTAAGTCGCCTCGGAATAGTCTAAGACGTCTGACTAGCCGGCCGCGGTGGCCGAGGGGACTGAGGCGCTCCAGTCACGGTCTGCACGGCCACTACGGTCGGGGGTTCGAATCCCCCCTCGGGCATGGATATTTGTGCCGTCCTTAGTATAAGGTAGATGATAAGTAGTTTGTAAGTTTAGGGACTGATGACCCCGTAGTTAAGTCCCATAAGCTTAACAAACATTTGTTAAAAACACAACACACGTCTGACTAGTAAACATGGAGGTCCAGGTTCGATTCCCGGCCGCATCACAAATTTTAATTCATTGCTTCATCTTTAATGTCATGGACATATTTAAGACGAAAACCCGTCTCAGGGTTTCTTAATTTATATTTAAAATGATTCATTCATCTTAGGCCGCGATCGCATTTCATAAATGGAAGGAACAGATGCCAAGATCGCAATTTTTTTTTTTTTTCATTATTCTATTTATTCACGACGACCGGTTCCGACACTCTATGGTGTGGTGTTATCATCTGGTCAGTAGGAAACTTGTACATAAAAATGTGGTTACATGCAATTATTACAAGTTAAAGCAGAAAAGCAAAGAAAACAATCAAAATTTCTAAGAAAACCGGTTACATACCTCACTGAAAAAAAATGCTTATAACAATACTTCACATAAAAACTGGTATGTGTACTGGTTCATATTTATATTTAGTCATGTGCTGGTGGGTAGTCAGAAATAAAATAATAACTGGTCAAAGTTAAATAAGTAAAATCTATATAAAGTAATGACCACCTTCTATGAATGCCACTAGAGTGCGCTACTATAAGTGAACTTGTATTCTATTGACAGCTATCGATTTGTGAGAATCGAATAATAGTAATAATTTTACAAGAATATCATTTCATATGATATAGAAAAAAAATGCGATCTTGGCCTCTGATCCTTCCATTTATAAAATATACAAACACTGATGCTCCTTTTACAGAAGAAAAGGAAAAAAAGGTCTTACAGTTTTCCACGTGGCTTTTTTTGGAGGCAGCAGCCGTAGAAGCTTTTTATTCCATTAAAATCCAGCAGTCCACAAGCTTCGTATAAGTAATTAAAAACACTATACTGTAGTTTCAAAATGAGCTAGGTTTTCATCGCTGGAAGTTTTTTTAAAACAAAAAGGATTACATACAACGTGCTACGAAGAGCAAGAAATTCTCTTTTCACATCAGATGGTCTATCCCGCCTCCAGCTGGATCCACTCGCGGCAGTCCTTAGCAGCATGCCATACTTATTTTAGAGTAGTCGAGTGGTCGCTCGAACTCCCGCATCGGAGGTTCCAATCCTCCCTCGGGCATGGATGTGTGTGTTGTCCTTAGGTTAGTTTAAGTAGTTTGTAAGTTTAGGGACTGATGACCAAAGTAGTTTGATCCCATACAAATACAAATATTTGAACTTTTTTTAAGTTGTGTAGCCAACTAGCTATGTCTAGTGGATAATGTATTTTACTTTATGACGATCTGGTGTTAATTTTACGTGACAAGAACACTTCTTGCTCCAATGAAATACGTCCTTTTCTTATTTAACAATTTTGGTGAAGACATCATTAGTGTTGAAACCTTTGTAAAGTGTTTTTAATAATTCACTACGCAATTTGTCGGCTGTTGGATTTTACGGGAATAGAAAAAAGGTCTCGTGAACATGGCCTTTAAAATGCGTATCTTAAGAGCTATAAGAATTGTTCATATTCCTCATTTCTTTCCTCTTGCCTTTATTTTTGTATGACTCACCACATGACTGGTTACGGTGAGTCATGTTTGACCTCTTGACCGCAACGGCAGATGTGTAGCCCTTGATGCGAAAGATCATTCTTCCCACCAGTTCCAAAATTACAACGCACCATTCCTCGCGTCCTGTCACGATGTTGAGGGGTTTTTCATATCGTTTCTTTACTGTCTTTCTTTATTTTTATTATTTCTTCGTATTTGTTATACATTCAAAATGAACAGTAAACTTGAAATTTAACAAATTATTTTCAGTTTAGAAGAGGTTAAAAAGAAGATGGGAAAGGTTAGTCTTACTGACGCCTTTTAATCTTGAGGATGAAGGTCTCTGAAAATCCTTCGAGACTTTATCTTGAGACATCAACTTAGTTGGCGTTGTAGTGGTCTTCAGTCCGTAGACTGGTTCGAAGCAGCTCTCCTCGCCATTATCTCCATATCTGAATAAAATTTGTAACCTACGTCCTTTTGAATCTGCTTACTGTATTCGTCTCTCGCTCTCACTTTGAGATTTTTATCCCACAAACACTTCCCTCCAGTGCTAAATTGACTATTCCTTTATGTCTCAGAAAGTGTCCTCATCAATCGATCCCTTCTTTTGTTAAAGTACGACAATTTTTTCCACCCAATTCTGTTCAGTACCTTGTCATTAGTTAAGTAATCTTCATACCTATTCTTCAGCATTCATCTGCAACACCACATTTCCAAAGCTTCTATCATCTCTTTGTCTGAACTTCTCATCGTCCACATTTCACTCCTGTGCAGTACAACACTCCACACAGAATATTACGATAGTTTTCGTTGAGAAGATATTAGATGTCAGGTGGAAATATCTGACATTTTATTTCTCAATGGAAGTGATAATCTGTTTGGGAGACACTTCCAACTTGCGATAAGTGGTCGATGCGGGGCGGTCGTCGTAGATATTCTGCAGGTTGCTGCCCCCATAGACAGTGAGTGATTAACACACCGGGAACACGCATCCTGACTATCTTTAATGGTCATAATATCGACGATACGCTAACTCCAATATTCTTTCTTCCTTTCTTCTTTCCCATCCTAATTTAAGTTCTTCTAAATTTCCCTAAATCCCTCCGGACAAATGTCGACATGCTTACCTACAAAATACTCGTCCTACATCCTTTCGCAGCTTTAACTAAAACAATCCGAACTTGTGTTCCATCTCTAATGACCACGATGTCGACGTGACGTTAAGCACTAATATTTCTACGTTCCTTTGTCCGATGGCGTTCGTCATTCCTAGGAAACTGGGCGTCGGCTACGGAAGTGTGCCACAGGGGAATGTCGTGGGTCCGTTGCTGTTCACGATATATATAAATGACCTTGCGGATAACATCGGAAGTTCACTGAGGCTTTTTGCGGATGATGCTGTAGTATATAGAGAGGTTGTAACAATGGAAAATTGTATTGAGATGCAGGAGGATCTGCATCGAATTGACGCATGGTGCAGGGAATGGCAATTAAAGCTCAATGTAGACAAGTGTAATGTGCTGCGAATGCACAGAAAGAAAGATCCTTTATCATTTAGCTACACTGTAGCAGGTCAGCAACTGGAAGCAGTTAATTCCATAAATTATCTGGGAGTAGTCATTAGGAGGGATTTAAAATGGAACGACCATATAAAATCAATCGTCGGTAAAGCAGATGCCAGACTTAGATTCATTGGGAGAATTCTAAGGAAATGCAGTCCGAAAACAAAGGAAGTAGGTTACAGTACACTTGTTCGCTCACAGCTTGAATACTGCTCACCGGTGTGGGATCCGTACCATGTGGGATTGATAGAGGAAGTGGAGAAGGAAGAGCAGCGGGCTTCGTTACCGGATCATTTGGTAATTGTGAAAGCGTTACGGAGATGATCGCTAAACTCCAGTGGAAGACTCTGCAGGAGAGACGCTCTGTCGCTCGGTACGGGCTTTTGTCGAAGTTTCGAGAACTTACCTTTACTGAGGAGTCTAGTAGTATATTGCTCCCTCCAACGTATATCTCGCGAAGAGATCGTGAGGATAAAATCAGAGAGATTAGAGCCCACACAGAGGCATACCGACAATCCTTCTTTCCGCGAACAATACGTGACTGGAATTGGAGGGAAAATCGATAGTGGTACTCAAGGTACCCTCCGCCACACACTGTCGGGTGGCTTGCGGAGAATGGTTGTAGATGTAGATGTAGAAGTAGAACGCCGATTGAGTCTCCTCTCCAGTCTCCTTGGCGTGCCGTGCAACCCACATAAATACTCCGCGGCCGAGATAACACCCAAGAACGCTCTATTTCAGTTGTCTTCACTGGTGAAGGCTGCAAAGTGTAAGTCAGACGAAAATTCGACTGCAGCTGTACGACCTCTAGCCACTTACGCCTGCGTTGCAGACAACCCAAATGACAGTAATGTACCGCGTGCAGCTTGTAGCTCAGTGAGCTACCAGCAGGAGACGTGATACGCTAACCGTAAACACAAACGTTATGACGATTTTCATGCAAATTGCACGTTACATTGAGGTGACGAAAGTCATAAAATAGCACTTTGCACATATTTAGAGGGTGGTAGTTTCTCGTACACAGTCTAGTAAGGCTCGTTTGAGAGTTGCGTTAAAATTATTATAGCAGGAAAAACATTATCTGCGAATGACTCGTGGTGTTCATCAGGAGTGCGACAGAATAGTAATGTCCGGGAGGTAGTGAATGAGCTTCCTGCGGGGTATGTGTACTATACTTCACAAAATAGTCATCGTCGACATCCGAATCAGTATCCTTCCACCATGTTTGCCCGGAACATTTAGCGACACCAGTTTACTTCTGAAGAACACCACTACCACCGAGTGCCCGAAACTTGTCTAAATAAAACATTTCACCTTTCGTAAAAACAGACAAACTATTAATTTCATCCATGATCACCGAATGAAAAATGGTGCACATTGTGATAGCAAAGGTTCGCGCCATCAAGATCGAAAGCGAACTCATTGGGAGCAACAGACCGTGTAAGACGATCAGCTAGGAATGCATTTTTAAAGGATGCAGATAGAAACATGTTGCTCTAACGGGGTGACGAGAATTAAGGGCTCTGAGGCCACGCCTCTACGACTTGAAGAATATTCGGTTACTTGATATCACTTTCTATTACCCCATTACACCAAGATAATCCTATATACATTATTTAAGACTGGGTACTAAGCTGAATGTACTTAATTGTTTTTAACTCTCAAGGAGATAGCCTTCGATCTCGATTACGCAAATCTTTGTTATTTCTGCAGCGAGATATTTTTCATTCGGTGTTCATGGTGCAAGTTAATAGTTCGTTTTTAATATTTCATCTGAGAGTAAGAACGGTAATCTACATATTTTTGAATCTGCTTACTGTATTCGTCCCTCGGTCTCGATCTACGATTTTTCCCCCCACACACTTCCTTCTAATCATAAGTTGACGATTCCTTGAATGTGCCCCACAAACCTATCCCTTCTCTTAGTCGGGTTATGCTAGAAACTCCTTGTCTTCCCTATTCTGTTGACCACTCCTCATTAGTTACGTCATCTACCAATCTAATCTTTATAATTCGTCTGTAGCACCACATTTCAAAAGCTTCTATCTTCTTTTTATCAGAACTTCTTATCGTCCACGTTTCACTCCCATACAATGCTACATTACAGACAAATGCTGTCAGAAAGGATTTGCTAACATTTAAATTAATATTGGATGCCAACAAATTTCGCTTCTTAAGAAACGCTTTCTTCCCATATCCATACTGAATTTTATATCTTATTTACTTCGGCTATCAGAAGTTAACAAAACTCAAACTTACATAGGTAGAAATGATCATCAGAATAAAATACGAGAAATCAGAGCTCGAACAGAGAGATTCAGGTGTTCTTTCTTCCCGCGCGCTATTCGAGAATGGAATGGTAGATAAATAGTATAACTGTGGTTCGATGAACCCTCTGCCAGGCACTTAAATGTGATTTGCACAGTATCCCATGTAGATGTAGATGCAGATCTACGTCTTTTTTTCTCTCACTACCTAATCTAATTCCTTCAGCATCGCCTGATTTTCTGACACTACATTCCATTACCCTTGTTTTACTCTTTTTAATGTTCATCTTATATCCTCCTTTAAACACACTGTCAATTCCGTTTGTTGTTCCAGGTTCTTCGCTGTCTCTGACAGAATCCCTATGTCATCGGCAAACCGCTTTTTTTTCTTCTCCCTGAACTTTAATTCCTTCTCCAAATTTCTTCTTGCATTCCTTAACAGCTTGCTCAATATACAGATTGAAGAACCCTGGGGAAAGGGTACAACACTGTCTTACTCCTTTCCCAACCACTGCGCCCCTTTCATGCCTTTCGACTCTAATAACTACTGTCTTGTTCTTGTACAAGTTGAGTATAACTCTTCGCTCTTTGTTTTATCCCCTTCTACCTTCAGAATTTGAAAGAGTGAACTTAATCAACATTGTCAAAAGCTTATATATAAAAAACAGTCTAGAGTGCAATGATTTTTATTTAATCTACTAGTTTCTTAAATAAAAATCATTGCACTGTAGACTATTTTTATATAAATAATGTAAATAAAAAAAGTGCTGTTATCCCAAAAAGCGAAACAAAAATGTTTCCAAAAATATGATTGTCAAAAGCTTTCTCCAGATCTCCAAATGGTGAAAACATAGGTTTGCCCTTTCTTATCTTCTTATCTTCTAAGAAAAATCGTAAACTGAGTATTTCTCCTAAATACAAACTGATCTTCCCCAAGTTTGGATTTCAACAATTTTTCCATTCGTCTGTGAATAATTCATATTATTATTTTGTAGCCATGACTTATTAAACTGATCATTAGTTTTCAGATTTGTCTGCATTTGCTTTCTTTACATTTTGATTTATTATATTCTTTTTGATGACAGGTGGTATTTCAACTGTCTCATACATCTTACATACCAAGTGTAATAATTTCTTCCTAACTATATCAATATTACAGACTGAATATCATCTACTCCAGGAGTCTTGTTTAGACTCACATCGTTTAGTGCTCTGTCAAATTCTTCTCGCAGTATCATATCTTCTATCTCATCTTCCTCCACCGTCTTCCATTTCTAGAATACTGCCTTCACGTTTATTTCCTTTGTACAGGCCCTGATATATTCCTCCCACATTTAAGCTTTCCCTTCTTTACTTAGTATTGGTTTTCCACCTGAGTTCTTGCTATTCTTGCTTTTCTTGTCTCCATTTGTATCTCTTATTTTCCTGTAAGCGGTATTTATCTTTAACCTAGTTATATATTCTTCTACGGTCTTGCATTTCTCCACTAGTCACTCCAGCGTAGGCAGTCCGCATTTCCTGTCTACCTTATTTTTCACACGTCTGTACTTTTTTCTTTCCTGCTTCACTTGGTGCATTTTTAAAATTTAACCTTTCATCAATTAAGTTGAGAATCATCTGTGTTATCCAGGGATATCTATTAGGCCTAGCCCTCTGCGGCCTTTAATACTCTTTCATATCTTCTTCTACTCTATTACTTTCCCCACTTTCGGTCAATCCTTGCCTACGGCTCCCTCTGAAGCTCTCAGCCACCTCTGGTTCCTTCAATTTTTCCAGGTTCTATCTCCTTAATTTTCTACATTTCTGTAGTCTATTATGTTTTAATCTACAGTTTATAACAAGTAAGTTACGATCAGAATCTATATCTGCCTCTGGATGTTTTACAGTTTAAAACCTGGTTTCTAAACCTATGCCTTACTATTATAAAATTAGTTTGGTACCTTCCGGTGTCTCCTAGCCTCTTCCACGTATACAATTTTGTTTCATGACGATTAAATCAAGTGTTTGCGCTCTCCTCTTTCATTCTTTTTCCCCAATCCATATTCACCTACTACATTTCCTTCTCTTCCCTTTCATACTACCCAGCTCCAGTCCCCCATCACAAACAAGTTTTCCTCTCCTTTAATTATCTGAAAAAAATTTCTTCTTCTGCTTCGTTAAGACCCTTCAGGAACACCTGTGGCTTGTTTTGCACGTCTTCTTTCTTCTCAATGCCTCTTCATTTTCTCGCTTCTTCTGTTTCTTTCTTCTTCGGTTAAGCTGACTTTGATTTTGATGTCTTGCCACCTGTGACAATCCACCAATCCTTTATACTTCTGCCTGTCCTGCACCAGTGTCTGCAGATTCCCTTCCATCATTCCTTCAGTCTTCCAATCATTTCTGACTTCCTTCGCCCAGTTGTTTCCCATATGACATGTTGCAGTCCATATCTTTTCAGTCAACCTCTCATCGTCCTTCCTCATGATGTGCCCCATAAATCGTAACCTCCTTTTCCGTATCCGTCTTGATATAGGTTGAATATTTTCGTACAGTTTCTGTCGTGTTCTGTGTATCCAGATATTTCCCTCGCTCTCCTTACTTTTTTTGTGCCCCATATGTCTCTTAAAATTTTCCACTCCTCGTTCTTCAACTTGTGTGCAAGCTCTCTGATTAACTGGTTAATTTATTTTATCTCCTCATACATCTACATACTTCTACATACATACTCCGCAATTCACCGTAAGGTGCGTGGCGGAGGGTACACTGTACCACTACTAGGCATTTCCTTTCCTATTCCACTCCCAAATGGAACGAGGAAAAAAAGAATGCCTATATGCCTCCGTACGAGCCCTAATTCCTCTTATCTTGTCTTTGTGATCTTTACGCGAAATGTAAGTAGGCGGCAGCAAGATCGTACTACACTCAGCTTCAAATTCCGGCCCTCTAAATTTACGTAACAGAAATTCACGAAAAGAACGTCGTCTTTCTTCCAGCGATCCCCAATTGAGTTGCCGGAGCATTTCCGTGACACTCGCGCATTGGTCGAACCTACCGGTAATAAATCTAGCTGCTCGCCTCTGAACTGCCTCTATGTCTTCCTTTAAACTGATCTTCTGCGGGTGCCAAACACTTGAGCAATACTCAAGACGTGGTCGTACAAGCGTTTTATACGCGGTCTCCTTTACAGGTGAAGTACATCTTCCCAAAATTCTTCCAATAAACCGAAGTCGGTTGTCCGCCTTACTCATAACTGTCCTTTCATGTTCATTCCATTTCATATCGCTCTGCAATGTTACGCCTAGATATTTGAACGACGCGACAGCATCAAGAAGTTCACTACTAATGCTGTATTCGAACATTATAGGATTGTTTTCTTTACTCATGCGCATCACCTTGCATTTTTCTACATTGAGAGCTAGCTGCCATTCTTCGAACCAACTAGAAATTTTGTCTAGGTCATCCTGTATGCTATTACAGTCAGTTACAGACGACACCCTCCCACACACCACAGCATCATCAGCAAACAAAAATTAAATGTTCAAATGTTTGTATAGTCTATGGGACTTAACTACGGGGTCATCAGTCCCTAAACTTACAAACTACTTATGAACTACTTACGAACTAGGACGGCACAAATATCCATGCCCGAGGGGGGATTCGAACCCCCAGACCGTAGTGGCTGCGCAGACCGTGACTGGAGCGCCTCAGTCCCCTCGGCCACCGTGGCCGGCCTCATACAACTCTTCGGAATACGCCAAACAACAGTGGCAACAGATGTGGAACGTTTCCCAAGAAACGAAAGGCGCTTCCTACGCTGTGCTGCAACCTCGGATTTCTTCGCAGCCGTGGTTAATGAGGACTCATCTAGACCGATCCGCGATTGCTACCATTATTCGTCTTCGCTTCAATCACGCCTCTTATCCAAAACATCTACATCGGATCAACGTCTACGATTCGGCGGCATGTGAGTGTGATCCTGAAACGGAAGCTGATGTCAACCACATCCTGTTCAGGTGCCCCAAATTTGACCGAGAACGTTTGAACTTCCTGCAGACATTGGTGAAGATGGGATATCCCCTTCCCCAGTCAGCTTCTTCCCTTTTGTTTACAAAAGACATTCGTGTATATAAAATCATAGTTAAGTTTATTAAGAACACTGTACACAATCTATAAGCATAAAGTGTGTTGGTAATATAAGGTTTTGCTTGTGAATATGTGAAAATGTTCCAACAGTATTTAAATTGTAATGTAATGCAGTTTTCGCTTCGCTTCCACTTTCCATTTTGACAAAATGTACTTCTGTTTTGTCTGTTCATTTAAATATATGTACGTTTCCACTGTGTGTTGTAGGTGGCCATATTGAGTTAACACTCAGAAGACCAAATAAAATAAAAAAAATTTAAAAAAAAAATCTTCGAACGGCAGAGCTACTTGGCATATAAACTTGTACTACTGTGGTCGACGTTGGCTTTGTGTCTATCTTTGTTGTGCGCGTGCAGACCAGATAGGAACCGCACATCTGTTGCAGGCGACGGCGGCGAGCAGTGAGCAGGCCAGCTCGGGCTTGAACCTGCCCGAGGTGAAGGGCCTGGACCCCTTCCTGTACGGAGAGGCGGACGCGTACGACCCGCAGGCAGCGTCCGACACCTCGTCCCGCTACCACACCGACTACTACGCGCCCTACAAGAGCTACGAGGAGTACTTCCGACACCTCTTCCCAGACCTGGGTACCGCCGGCTCCGCCGCGCAGCCCAGCGCGTCCGGGGACTACAGCAAGGTAGAGGCGCCGCTGCTGCACCAATAAGCCTCACCTACATCTTCATCTACACTGAGATCCTCTGCAACTCTGCGAAAAGAAACAATACCTGAAACTCTCCGTTCTGCATCTACATCTACATGGGATACTCTGCAAATCACATTTAAGTGCCTGGCAGAGGGTTCATCGCACCACTGTTATACTATTTATCTACCATTCAATTCTCTAATAGCGCGCGATAAGAAACAACACCTGAAACGCTCCGTTCGAGCTCTGATTTCTCGTATTTTATTCTGATGATCATTTCTACCTATGTAGTTGGGAGTCAACAATATGAGGAGCAACTTTTCAAAACCCATTATGTCCAATGGTGGACAAAATTGAGTTTGATATGGAATCCGGTATTTTATTACCCGCTCCACAGACTCCTGCAATCAGATTGTGTCAAAACGCATTTTAACACTTTCAAAAAGAGCGCTGAAAAGTAGCACATGCAACAAATAGCATTTCGTCCTCTAGTATGATTGAATCAAACTGCATTAAGTCCAACAGTTGCCTTTATTTTGATTAATTAAGCTATGTTGGCTGCAATGTAAGACTCATGGACTAAAGCGAAACCATTTCACTGACGAACAATGATCAGTTAATTTTCGTTTTCAGTATTACAGCATTGTTGTGTATAAACGTTTATTATTCTGTCTGTTAGGAAGTCAGGCATAAAATCATTGTTCTGCTAAGATGGAGAGTATTATAGCGAGTTAATGTGTGACTGTTCGAAAGAAAATGAAACGTGAAACGAGAAAACAAATTAAGAGAAAATCAAAAAGGGAAGATTGTGCAACAGAACCCAACAAAACGCATTTTGTCCATCACTAAAGTGCTCATAGCGTGAAAGTATAAAAAGCAATTTCCTTGTATTAAACACATTTGGATCAAAAGCCCTACCTGAGTATGTGGAGTAAAATTCGGAATAATTAATCGAATATTTTTGCGGTATACGTTTTTCGCTTCTACTGAAAAATTTACTTTTTGGGACATAATGCGTTTTGAAAAGTACCTCCTCATATATTTTCGCATTCGTAGGAGAATGTTGGCGATTGGAGTTTCGTAAAGTAGCCCACGCCGCAGCGATAAGCGCCGTTGTTGTAATGATTCCCATCCCAGATCCTGTAACATTTCCGTAACGCTGTCTCCCCTGTATCGTGACAATACGAAACGAGCTGCCCTTCTTTGGACTCTTTCGATGTCCTCCGTCAAACCCACCTGATAACGATCCCACACCAGGTAGCAATACTCCAAAAAAGGACGGACATGCGTACTGTATGCACTTTCTTTAGTAGTTCTGTTGCACCTTTTAAGGGTTCTGCCAATAAAACGCCTTTCCCACGACATTATCTACGTGTTCTTTCCAGTTTCAATCTGAAGTAAAAGTAATTCCTAGGTATTTAGTGGAGTTTACGGCCGTTACATTCGATTGATTTATCTCGTAAACAAAGTTTATCGGAAATTTTTCCGTACTCATGTGGACGACTTCACACTTCTCATTATTTAGGGTCAATTGCAATTTTTACACCATAGTGATATCTTATTCAGATCGTTCTGCAGTTGGTTTTGATCTTCAGATGATTTTACTAGATGGTAAATGACGACGTAATCTGCAAACAATGTAAGAGAGCTACTTAGATTTTCCCCTAAATCGTTTATGTAAATAAGGAACAGCAGAGGACCAATAACACTACCCTGTGGAACGCCCGTATCACCACTGTTTTAGCTGATGCCTTACCATCGATTACTACGAACTGTGTACTCTGTGACAGGAAATCCCCTATCCAATCGCAAATTTGGCGCGATATACCATAACCACGCAGTTTATTAAAAGCCGTTTGCGAGCTAAGGTGTAAAAAGCTTTCTCGAAATCAAGAAATCGATTTGCGGCCCTTGTAGATGGCACCATTCACGAATCTCCAAAACAAGAGTAAAGTCACTGGCTAAGTAAATTTTTCTATGGTGCATGGTAAAGGGTGTTTCGACGAACTTTACGATTTTATTCTCATCTTAAAGTAATTGTGCATACTTGACATTCAAAACAAGAAGAATGCCCCCGTATGCCTAAGATTTCATACGGTGCATGGTGGAGAGTACCCTGCAATGAAGTTAGACTCCACTTCACTGTCACCGAGAAAGTTAACAGAGTTATGTAAGTTTTCACATATCAAGGAGGTAATGAACTGAGGAATTGGAGGAGGAAACAGATATGTCCTGCAATGCCACGGTGTCGATTTTCTCAGAGGGGAAGCGGGGTGTCTGGATGGTGGGACCTGACTCATGTCGTAGTGTTCTACGGCTTTACGTGATCCATTCTGCACACACCCGCTGTATTGTCGAAATACTTTGTCTCATACCAGCAGCCAATGTTCCTAACTCTTTTTTTCTCGTTGTTTTCAAATTCAGTTATATAACACATTTTAGGGTCTCTAATTCCACGTTGTGTCAGTTTTTGTTTCTGTTTATGTAGACGGGCTGAAAACCTTGTCGTCACGTAAAACGATGGTTGGGTAGGTTAGCTGCTTGGAAAGCCAGTAGTAGCTACAGAGATCACTTTCCAAAACCAGTGTCTTAGCTCTTCACAAACTGAGCAATCAAAGACTAGCGTCGTCAACTAATAGTTAAGGCAATACTGTAAAAAATGTAACATGATTTTTTTTACTGAAACCATCATTATTAACAGCCTTCTATAAAATGTAGAAAATTACGAATAAACAATAGTACATATACTCTTCATAAAAATAATCATTAGATATTAAAATGGCGTAAGTATTCTAAGACAACGAAAAAAATAAAAAGAAATCTGATACGACAGGATTCGTACCACCGACTCTACGATGGTAAGGCCCGAACGCTATAATTTGACTTACACTGACACAGGCTGCAGTTCATTTAATTATTGGAACTTGAGCTTACTTGCAAAACTTCAAAGTAGATTTTATCGAGAATTTTTGAGAGTTGCGTCGGATGGCATTGGCTGATTAAATATCAAGAAATAGTACATTTCCTTGAGACAACTTTGTCTCGTTATACCAAATGTATTAAATATAAGGAAAGGCACTGAATTAAAATTTGTGCTGTGGCCAGGATTCGAACACGGGACCTCTTACTTACTAGGTTGGCGCTTTAGACCCTTTTTTTTCACGATTGTCTTAAAGCACGTCTCCCTCCACACCTCATAGTTTAATTCTGCTTCAATGTTGTCTCAAGGAAATGTATTATTTGTTGATACTCATATCACCTCGTCCTAAGTAACAAGGCGGGATTGTTTCCATTCGCGTTCTTTGCTAGGGTGCTATTCCAATATAGGAGAGCTCTGGCAATTTGATCACGCATTTCACAGGAAACATTGAGGCAGAATTAAAGTATGTGGTGTGGAGGGAGACGTGCTTTGAGACAGTCCGTGTAGTCGCTTTGTGTGCAACGCTGTGATAGCTGAGTGGTCGCCGTGGCTCAGCGCGCCCGGGCATGGGATTAAACGCTCTCCGTAATAAAAAATCTGAGCCAAATATTCAATGAAAAACCAATAACGAACTGAATCAACGTCCTCAAACCAAAGATCTACCCGAAAAACAAAAATAAAAAAAATAAAATTAAAAAAAAATTCTAAAGCGCCTACGTAGTAAGTAGCAGGTCCCGGGTTCGTATCTCGGCCACAGCACAAATTTTAATTCAGTGCCTTTCCTTATATTTACACATTTGGTATAAAGAGATAATGTTGTCGCAAGGAAATGTATTATTTCTTGATATTTAATCAGCGAAAGCCATTCGACGCAACTTTCAAAAATTCTGGAGAAAATCTACTTTGAAGTTTTGCAAGTAAGCTCGAGTTCCAATCATTAAATGAACTGCAGCATGTGTCAGTGTAAGTCAAATTATAGCGTTCGGGCCTTACCATCGTACTGTCGGTGGTGTGTTCGAATACTTTCCCATTTGTAATATCTAATTATTGTTTTTACGAAAAGTGCACATATTTAATTGAATGCATATCCTTATATTTATACCTTTGGCTGATTGTTATTTGAGTTCTGAATTTCACGTACCATAAATATAGAAAACAATTCTAAAATGCGATAGCCATATGTTCTCCTTGTAAGTAGTGTCTAAGTGCAGTCACTAGTTAACATGCCAGTATTTCAGTGTGTACTGCGTGCTTTGCAGAGCGGCTCGCGGCCCGAGTTCTACAGCAGCGCGCCGTCGGAGCGCGCGGCGGCGTCTGCGGCGGTGTCGGCGGCGGCGGCGGCGCCGGCCGACCGCAAGGACCTGGACGCGGTGCTGGGCGAGTTCACGCGCAAGGACCGCTCCGCCTGCAAGAAGGTGGAGCGCGACCGCATGACGTGCTACCAGTGCGCCGACGCCTCGGGCACGCAGCACGAGGAGTGCATGTTCGTCGCCGCCTCACAGCCCAAGAAGCAGCACCTCGCCTACCACGAGCACAAGCAGTTCAAGTGAGTCGGCGCCCGCCTAAAGTTCGCGGGCACCTCCGCTCTTATTCTCCGCCGATTCACATTTACGTTCGGAATTTTTCGCCAAAATCGGTGTTTTATTATTGCCAGATTCACTTTTACTTTTTACCAATTTCGAAGTCATTCAACGCCAAATTCGACATTATTTTCTCGTCACATTTGATATCACAGTTTTCAAATTTCGTAGCAATTTTCCGCAGGCTCCATGTTATTTTCTCCTCAAATTCGGTTGTCATTTCCTTGAAAAATAGTTTTTTTAGTGCACAAATTCGCTGTTTTTTTTTTCTTTTTTCCCCCCAAATAGTGTTACTTTCTTCACACGTTTGGTGATATTGTCTCGCAAGATTCATTTTTACATTCTTGCCAAATTTGGTATTACTTTTTCGATTAATTAGGTGTTACTTTTTCGCCAAAAACGGCGTTTTACTTTTGCCAGATTCAGTATTTACTTTTTACCAATTTCGATGTTATTTGACGCCAAATACGGCGTTATTTCCTCGTCGTATTTGATGCTACAGTTTTCAAATTTCGCTGTAAATTTTTCGCTTGCTCCATCTTATTTTCTCCACAAATTCCGTTGTCATTTCCTTGCAAAACAGTTTTATTAATGCCCAAATTCGCTGTTTTCTTGTCAAATAGTGTTACTTTCTTGACACGTTGGGTGATATTGTCTCGCCAAATTCATTTTTACATTTTTGCCAAATTTGGTATTACTTTTTCGGTTAATTCGGTGTTATTTTTCGTCAAAAACGGCGCTTCACTTTTGCCAGATTCAGTTTTACTTTTTACCCATTTCGATGTTATTTGACGCCAGATTCGGCGTTATTTTCTCGTCACATTTGATGCTACAGTTTTCAAATTTCACTGCAATTTTTCACAGGCTCGATGTCATATTTCTCCTCAAATTCGGTTGTCATTTCCTTGCAAAACAGTTTTATTAATGCCCAAATTCGATCTTTTCTTGTCAAATAGTGTTACTTTCTTGACACGTTTGGTGATATTGTCTCGTCAAATTCATTTTTACATTCTTGCCAAATTTGGTATTACTTTTTCGGTTAATTCGGTGTTATTTTTCGCCAAAAACGGCGTTTTACTTTTGCCAGATTCGGTTTTACTTGTTACCAATTTCTATGTTATTTGACGCCAAATTCGGCGTTATTTTCTCGTCACATTTGATGCTACAGTTTTCAAATTTCGCTGCAATTTTATTAATGCCCAAATTCGATGTTTTCTTGTCAGATAGTGTTACTTTCTAGACACGTTTGGTGATATTGTCTCGCCAAATCATTTTTACATTCTTGCCAAATTTGGTATTATTTTCTCGGCTAATTCGGTGTTATTTTTCTCACCAAATCCAGTAGTAAGTTTATCACTGTAGATGTTATTTTCGCCAACTTCGATGTGATTTTCTCATTCGGTCTTATTTTCTTTCAAAAATTGTTTTTCTTATAGTCAATATCTGGTATCTTCTTTCCGAATTCGGTGTTACGTTTCACCAATTTCTATGGAATTTTTGACTAATATCGGTTTTGTTTTGTTCGTAAATTTGGTGCAATTTTTTCGCCATCTCTGGTGTTATTTTCCAGCCAAATTCGGTGTTCCATTACAAATTTCGTTGCTATCTTTCGTTAGGATCGGTATTTTTTCACGCCATATTCCTTGAAAATTTTTCCGGCAAATATTTATAGTCACCTTCTTACCAAATAGTGACATCTTTGTCAAATCCAATGTTACGTTTTAACAATTTTGGGCTATTTGTCGCTAATATCTATCTCATGTTGTTCCAAATTGTGTAGTTATTTTATTGCCTAATTCAGTGTTATATTTTACCAATATCACTTGTATTTTTCACCAAGTTGGGTGTTCTTTTCTCGTCCATTTCGGTTTTATTTTCTTTTGAAAATGGTGTTTTTCCTCCCCAAAGTCAGTGTTATGTTCTTGCCAAGTTCACGTTAATTTTTACCAAGTAGTCGTTATATTTCACCAAGTTAGCTCGTATTTTCTCGCCAAATTCTTTACGTGTTACCAATTTAGTTGCTAATTTTTGTTAGATTCAGTTATTTTCTCGCCAAAGTCGGTGTTAATTCCTTGCAATGTTTATCTGACAAAATTCTAAGTAACTAAAATAATGGATGTGTATGTGCAATATACAGAGGGGGATAGACAAAATAATGTGAATACCGTGCGGTACACAACATGTTGTTATAACATGGCACTAACGAGATGCGATCAAAGTGCATTACTGATCTAGGTAGTTTTAGGCGTTGCCTTGCAGCATGTTGTACGTTCTGCGACGCTCAACACAAATGTTCGGTGGAATTCGTGATCTCCCAGAGTTCCACAGAGGCCAACTCTATTTTGCGCAAGTGGTGGAAGCATCTGTGACGAATACGACTGCACTGTTCAAAGATTCGCTAGCGACAGTATCCAAAAACTGTTCAAATGTTAGTTAAGCTTATGGGACTTAACTTCGGGGACATCAGTCCCTAAACATACAAACTACTTATAAAATAACTTACACTAAAGATAGTACAAACATCCATGGCCGAGGGTGGATTCGAACCCCCGAAGAGTAACGGCCCCAGCGTCTCAATGCGCTCGGCCAGTCCGCCGCGACCAACGGTATCCTCGGTAATGGATATGTACATGAAACGAGGTAGAACATCATTATCCAACTAGAAGTATGGTCCAAAAATCACCTTTTACGTTGATCCCTACAAACAGCCGGGTCTATGTATCGAAAACTCCAAAATAACCTTAATATACAGCATGCCTCCACTCTACAATCAAGCTTTAGATAGGTTCCGTCATGATTTGGGTGTCTATTTCGTAGTATTCAAATGTTTCTATCTTTACCCTCAGTGGTTGGTGGACTGTGAAAACCTTGGTAGCAAACTGCTGGCAATGACCAACACATTCGCTAACAAATACTGTCATATTCCAAACTGACAATCCCCCCGAAATACACAGTCAGGGAACTTGATTTGCACAGCAACAAAAAATTATCAGATATGTCTCCTGAACAGCAAAATCGTCACGTCTCAACTTAATTGACCCGTTACTGGAAATTTCAGAGCAGAGAATAAGGCTCAAAATTAACAACTTAACATCATTGAAGTAATTTGGGGAGTCAGTTTGCTACAATAATGGATAAACAGTCTGTTAGAAACTATGAATACACTTTATGAATCTTTTTCTCGGAGAGTTGAAGCTGTTCTCAAAAGCTAATGATGGACCAACGCCTTCCTGATAAAAAAATACATAGTGTGTACAGTTATTTAAATATTTTGTTTATATTAGGTGTTCATATTATTTCGTACATCCCCTGTATCTGTTCTGTGTGTATGTTAGCTGAACTGATACTTGCTGTACGTTTCATCTGTGTCTTTGCAGACGACAATTGTACAAAATGTAAATAAAGTTATTTGTGTAAATCAACCGAGATGGAAAATTCTTTTGACAAAGGAGCCAAATAGGTTGCATGGCGTGTTTCCAAGTCTCCTCCTATTGTTGGAGAGGTTTGGCCACCACAAGACACATTTTGATTTTTTGGCTCGTCTTGTTTAGAATGTTAAGCATTCATATCTATACAATGTAATATTGTTGAAGCCCCATAGATATTCTTCCTTTCAATGAGTTAAATCACTAAATCACCATTTCTACCGAAAAACTCTCTATACAGTTTACGTACAATGGCAGCACCTCATATTTCACAACCTATACAAGAGTACTTAGGTACAGATATTTTCATTCCGGGAGTGTGCGCTGAATGCTGATATGACGCTTCCTGGGTTCGGAGCCGAAACTGATACTCAGTTCTTTCGCTTTTCATAGGAAAATGCTGTACCTACTCTATTAGACTAGACAACTTACGTCCCACCCTCATATACTATAAGCTGTGGCTAAGTCATGTTCCAGCAATATTCTTTACTCCAGAAGTACTAGTCCTGCTTGCACGAGAATTTCTGTGAAGTTTTGGAAGTACGAGGCGAGGTAATGGCGGATCTAAAGCTGTGAGAACAGAGCGCGAGGCGTGCCAGGGTAGCTCAGTCTGCAGAAGGCAAAGGTACTGAGTTCAAGTCTCTGCTCGGCAAGCAGTTTCACTCTGCCAGGAAAAAACAATCGCGCCCGCCCTGACGGTGCAGTATTGTGGCAGCCTATTGAGACCTCGAAAGCGATCAGCGTGCTCTTTAAGGGAGTAACAAATTTTTTGTGGCGAGTTTGTAATTTTAACGAAGAAGAAAGGCAGGAGAGGATCTTTTTAAGAATGAAAGAGAATTTCCTATCTCGCTATAATGTAGGTGCTGACAGAACACAACGGTGACGAAAAGTTGTGCCGGTCCGGTACTTGAACCAGAATTTCCCTTTTACACGAACGATACCTCACTATTGCACTGAAATTATTCTTGCAGACCATTGATCTTAAAAAGGAGCTTTCACACGACATTTTAGTCACAATTAGAATACCACGACATTATGAATGCATTTTTCTCTCCCCAATGGGTGGGCTTTATCCATATCAAAAATTTCCTGATTTTTTGTTTGAATTGAGGCGCTAAACATTTTTATGCAATTTTCTTCTGATATAATCTACTAACTTCTTTCCTTTGTGTTAAGTCTGTATCAAAAAATTCGCAGTTTTCCTTGTAATTCCTTGTCGTGATAGTATACGATGCTACGGTCCCAAATACAAAACGAACAGTTACAGAATTTCATGTGTGAAAACGGTTAATAGTCCTGGATCGGCAATTCGGCCAACCAACCCAAATTCCTACTTGATGTTTCCTAAGTGTACCACTGGATTCGTGCAAGTGGTTCGGACTCTGGAGTGGATCTCTACTGAAGAAGACACTCTGCTCATTCTGAATGTATAAACTTAAAGTATAACGTGCATGCAACACAACAGACACTGGCCGAAACTGACTGACGAGGGATTGCTGGTAGCACAGAGCGACGTCATTATACTCACTGCTGGCTCCTGATAGTCGACTCCTGCCTAATGACTCCAGACTGCTACTGAATGAGGTAGTCCAGTGGTAAGTCCACATTCGGGAGGACGGCGGTTCAAACACGCTCCGCCCATCAGTATCTCACGTTTCCCGTGATTTCCCTAAACCGCTCCAGATAAATTCTAGGATGGTCCCTTCAAAGCGCACGGTCAATTTCCTACCGCATCCCTATCAAAGTAATCTCAGCGTGTGCCCCTCTAATGGCCACGCTGTCGACGGGACGTTAACCTCTTGAACGTGTAATGATTTCCTTGCCTTGAGGTATTTTTTGCTGCGCAATGAAATCTAAGGAATTTCGGCATGCATCTCTGTAGTTGTATGTTGACCACAGTCCGATACGTTTGGCTGCAGTAATGTGCAATGTGCAAATAAATACACATTTATTTTGAAAGTCCCATTACTGCAGGGGTGCCGCTATATTTCAATACTGATCCGAATGCACTTCTTATTCTTGGTAAGAATATCCCCCCCCCCCTCCACCAGAACAATAATTTGTCTACGACCCTGCATGAATGACTTTACTGGAGGAGAAATCTCGCATCCATTATAAGTCGAGTATTTCTTATTGTTAGTAACACGTTTTTCCCATTGTGGGAATGACAACTTCAGCAAAGAATCCATATTTCATTTGTTGATTGGTACCAGGTGTGGACTTACAAACTGTTCAACATATTTTTCGCCTAATTAATTATCGTTCCTAACTATCTCGTCCCATTAATTATCGTTCCTAACAAGCTTCCACCAAAATAAAATAAAATAAAAAAAAACAAGTTAAAATGGCAGTAGCATCATTGCAAGCAATATAAAAGTCTAAACTAATTTCCTATGGATTCCCGAATGTTGGGAACAGTGTGCGAGAACTCAAATCGTCGGTACGGCGGAGGGGTTAACCCCTATTCCCCACTCCTCCTTTCTTCGTTTCGCAGTGCGAACTCTTGACTGCAGACTACTCATTTATGACTCCTGGCCGATTACTGCTGGCTGCTGACGCTCGCTGGCTGATGCCATCAGGCTTTTGACTCCTGGCTGTCGTTTCCTGACCCCTGACTGCTGGTTGATGAATCGTTCATGCTGGTTTCTGACTTCTGAATCGTGGTTGCTAAGTCCTCAGTCGTGTTTGTTGACTCCTGAACTGTGGCTACTGACTTCTGACTCCTGATCCCTAGCTTCTGACACCTGAGTTGTAGCTGCTGACTCCTTACTTGTAGCTACTGACTCCTATCTTCTAGCTACCTCCTGTGTTGTAGCTGCTGACTCCTGGCTTGTAACTGTTGATTCCTGGCTTGTAGCTGCTGACTCCTGACTTGTAGCTCCCTCCTGAGTTGTAGCTGCTGACTCCTGGGATGTAGCTGCTGACTCCTAAACTTGTAGCTACCTCCTGAGTTGTAGCTGCTGAATCCTGGCTTGTAGCTCCTGACTCCTTACTTGTAGCTGCTGGCTCCTTACTTGTAGCTGCTGACTCCTGACTTGTAATGTGATGTAATGTTTGTTAAGCTTATGGGACTTAACTTCAGGGTCATCAGTCCCTAAACTTACAAACTATTTATTTACTACCTTATACTAAGGACGGCACAAATATCCATGTCCGAGGGGGGATTCGAACCCCCGACCGTAGTGGCCGTGCAGACTGTGACTGGAGTGCCTCAGTCCCCTCGGCCACAGCGGCCGGCCCTGACTTGTAGCTGCTGACTCCTGACTTGTAGCTACCTCCTGTGTTGTAGCTGCTGACTCCTGGTTTGTAGCTGTTGACTCCTTATTTGTAGCTGCTGACTCCTGACTTGTAGCTGCTGACTCCTGACTTGTAGCTACTGACTCCTGACTCGTAGCTACTGACTCCTGACTTGTAGCTACTGACTCCTGATTTGTAGCTGCTGACTCCTGGCTTGTAGCTGCTGACTCCCTGGCTTGTAGCTGCTGACTCCCTGGCTTGTAGCTGCTGACTCCCTGGCTTGTAGCTGCTGACTCCCTCGTTTGTAGCTGCTGACTCCTGGTTTGTATCTACATCCTGACTTGTAGCTGCTTACTCTTGAGTTGTAGCTGCTGATTCATGACTTGTAGTTGTTGACTACTGGCCTTTATTTGCTGACTCCTGGCTTGTAGCTGCTGAACTCTCCTCCTATCTTCTTGTTGATGAATTAACCTCCTAGTTGCTGACTTCCAGCTGCTGCCTATTCACTCCTAGCTGAAGAGCTCTTACTGCTGCCTGCTAGCCCCCCTAATCCCAGCTGACCGGTGACTGCCGACTGCTGACTGCTGACTCTCGCCGCAGGCTGCCCCCGCTGCCCGGCGTCCCCGTCGCGGCTACAGGGAAGGACTCGAGCGGTGCCGCCTCCGCCGTCGACCAGCAGACGGACTCTGAACGCTCTAACGACACGACCGCCGCCTCCCCGACCTCTGAGACTCCCACGACCACGACCGCGGCCAAGAGCAAGCGCAAGACCTTCTTCAAGAAGGCGTCTGCGGCGGCGGCGGCGGTGAAACCGACAGTGGCCGCCGCGTCGCCGGCCCGCAAGGTACGCATCACGCGGCGCTCCTCCAAGTCGTCGCTGAAGACGCTGACGACGACGCGCCAGACGCTGACGGCGCCGCGCGCGCTCGTCGACGACGCGGAGGCGGCCGGCTCGGAGCGGCGCGAGGCCGTGGCGGAGGCGGAGGACGCGGGGGCGGCGGGGGCGGAGGACCGCCGCGAGGGCGCCGCGCCCTCCCCCAACAAGGCGGAGCCCGCGCCGCCGGAGCTGTCTGAGGCCGACCGCAGCCCCGACGGGCTGTACAGCAGCGAGACCAGACTCGTCTTCGACCCCGTGCTCAAGGTGACGCTGCCGCGCTACATGCTGACGCGCTCCGAGCACGAGGACGTCTTCGACGAGGTGATGGCGTCCGGTCGCTGAGCGCCGCGACCGACCAGACGACAAGACGACGACCTCCCCGAGCAGCCAATAACTAACCCGCAAATCCTCTGCAACACCCATACGTAGCTCCCCGACGCTTAATGGCTGTCTATTGAATGAGTACAATTAGTTACCTTAAATGCACTGCCTTACTCGCTCTCTTAGGTACATTAGGCCCTTATTAACGGCATTTAGTTACTCAATACAAATCACTCACTCACACACGTACATCTACATAAAGTCAAGGTCCTCGTATGAAATTACAGAACAATTCTGTAGTGCACATATCAGAAAACAGTTTATAATAACTGCGATCTCACCCTCCTTGTAAATGGAATTTATTAAACCACACTTGTCACATAACTGTTTCTCATTTTCTCTCATATTCGTCTCCTTATCTCTCTTGTATTGTGCCTCTTTTCTTCTCTCTCTTTCCCTGCCTTTCCCCTCGTCTCCTGTCCTCTCCTCTCCTCTGCTTCCCCTACTTCTCTCCTCTCCTATCTTCTTGCTACTCTCTGCCTCACTCTTTCCGCTTTATCTGACATTAATCGCGAGAGAGTCCTAAAATCTGCGCTTATTTCTCAGTTCCAGATACACGTCTTAATAGCTGACACGTTTCGATCTCCCTGGATTGTCATCAGATCTATGTAATACGGTGACGTGAGGTTCTGACTACACAGATCTGAAGATAATCCACGAAGATCGCAAAATGTCATGTACTAATACAATGTGCAACTTTCCCTGCCAGCCGCGCGTCATTCCCCTCTGCTTCGCTTAATTTCCATAACAGTTCCTTCCACCTTCTCTTCAATGCGTCTCCCTTGCCGCTAAACGGTCACTCACTGTTTTAAGTGTGCGTGCGTGCGTATGTGAGTGTGTGCGTGTGTGTGTGTGAGTGTGTTTCTTTGAAGCCTATTTGAAAGGCCAATAGCACCAATCTTCTTAACTGAAAAGACAGCTGAAAAATGAAGGCTGTATTTGTAATCAACCTCCCTCATCGTTGTGTCTGGCTCAGTAAACTAAGAACACACTGCGACGTATCACTTTCTACGACAATTTCATTTATGTTGTGCTTTTTTGAGACTCACTCTACTATAGGTAGTCCGCTGAATCACTCTAAGCAAGGTAGTATGCTGATGCCTGTGATTATCACCTACGTTCCCCCCTACTAAACCAGCATCTTAAATCCCAATAACATACTCCACTGCAGGACAATATTCTACAATGTACCTAAAGACTTTGTGGTTTCTGGGGAATCAAAATAGGACTATGACAGACGGAGTGAAGGACAATTAACATTAACCCGGGAGCAACGAGAACAAATCGAAGTAGATCTCAACTAATACTCTACGTAGCCTGTTCTTTTTCTTCTAACATACTCGAGTAATTACTGGCAGCCGCCATCATCCTGATGGCTCCATCTGGCTCAGTGCTAGCCTGGAAGACAACCGGCGCTGTGGAGCTTCCTGTGGCGCTGCCTGGACGAGATCGGCGGAGTGGCTGACGCGGTGTCTGTGGCGTTGTTTCAGAGGCCCGGCCAGCAGACCGAACCGGTCGGTGGGTCACTGACCTAGCGGCTCAGCGAGGCACCGCACACCCGCGCACCGCTCCACAACTCACTCGTCTCTTCATCAAACTTTCTTGTTATTTGTTGTTATTCTCTATTTATGAGAAATGTTACATAAATAAAAATAACCGGAAAAACTAACACTGGCTTTGAAGTTATTTTTCCTGACACCTCGATCTGATCTCACTACAAGACGTGATGGGACTGCAATATCCCAGTTGAAATACGTAAACATCCACTTTACAGCCGCAGCGCAACACACTGTTTGAGGCCATCAGATTCCAGTGCTATCACGTGGTCCATCTTGCAGCTCAACTTCAAACCTTTATACAGGGTGTTACAAAAAGGTATGGCCAAACTTTCAGGAAACATTCCTCACGCACAAAGAAAGAAAATATATTATGTGGACATGAGTCCGGAAACGCTTAATTTCCATGTTAGAGCTCATTTTATTACTTCTCTTCAAATCACATTATCATAGAATGGAACCACACAGCAACAGAACGAACCAGCCTGACTTCAAACACTTTGTTACAGGAAATGTTCAAAATGTCCTCCGTTAGCGAGGATACATGCATCCTTCCTCCGTCAAATGGAATCCTGATGCGCTGATGCAGCCCTGGAGAATGGCGTATTGTATCACAGCCGTCCACAATACGAGCACGAAGAGTCTCTACATTTGGTACCGGGGTTGTGTAGACAAAAGCTTTCAAATGCCCCCATAAATGAAAGAGGGTTGAGGTCATGAGAGCGTGGAGGCCATGCAATTGGTCAGCCTCTACCAATCCATCGGTCACTATATCTGTTGTTGACAAGCGTACGAATACGTCGACTGAAATGTGCAGGAGCTCCATCGTGCATGAACCACATGTTGTGTCGTATTTGTAAAGGCACATGTTCTAGCAGCACAGGCAGAGTATCCCGTATGAAATCATGATAACGTGCTCCAGTGAGCGTAGGTGGAAGAACATGAGACCCAATCAAGACATCACCAACAATTCCTGCCCAAACGTTCACAGAAAATCTGTGTTGATGAAGTGATTGCACGATTGCGTGCGGATTCTCGTCAGCCCACGCATGTTGATTGTGAAAATTTACAATTTGATCACGTTGGAATGAAGCCTCATCCGTAAATACTAAAATGAGCTCTAACATGGAAATTAAGGGTTTCCAGACATGTCCACATAACATTTTTTCTTTCTTTCTGTGTGAGGAATGTTTCCTGAAAGTTTTGCCGTACCTTTTTGTAACACCCTGTATATTGGATGAATCTAAATTCGCGAACTCGGGCTTCGCAGCGCGATTCCTCACATGCTAGCAATAAAAAAATGTCTGTCGCAAAATTTCGTCCTGCGCATATTTCCGGCAGGAAATGGACGTCGAAGATTGAGATGGGTGTGCGTCCCATACATAATTGTGTTTCAGAATTACACTACTAAACCAACAAACTTCTAGGGGATGTTGGGAGAGCCTTGAGAAACAAAGTGAGCATAGAAACCCATACCCGGAAACGTCATCCAATGACGCTACAGAGCGTCGAAGTTGCTGGAGGGGATGTCTAGCGGCAGGAGCTGGTGCCTGTAGCTTGGACTCTCCGTAGCGTCGTTGAATGGCTTTCCGGGTATGGGAAACTATGCTCACTTTTGTTCCTCAAGACACTTTCCAAATTCCCTAGAAATTTGTTGGTATAGAAGTGTAGTTCTGAAACACACTGACGTATGGCACACACACCAATCTCAATCTTCGACGTCCATTTACTGCCGGAAATATGCGCAGGACAAAATTCTGCGATAGACATTTTTTTATTGATAGCATGTGAGGAATCGCGCTGCGAAGCCCGAATGCGCGAATTAGATTCAACCTGTATATATGAACAGGACTGGAAGGTGATATGCAGAACAAATATTAAACTTAAAGAACATAATACAAATGAGGAAAATCAGGAACTTAAAATATGTAATTACTTTTGTGGTTTAAAAAAATCCTATGGTTCAATTGACAGAAATACACTGCTTGACATCTTAAAAGAATTGGGATTCGATACTAAAATAACTGAAATAATTAAAGCAACTTTGAAAAACACAAAATCGAAAGTAAAATTTAGGGGAGAGCTCTCAAAATCGTCTGAAATAAAGGCAGGTGTTCGACAGGGAGATGGTTTGTCACCTCTGCTTTTTAATTGTGCGTTAGAGAAGTAGCTGGAAAATGGAGGAAGGCCATCAATACTAAAGGGATTCAACTAGGAAGACATCCAAACAATATCACTGTCGCTATCTAGCCTTCTCAGATGAGATTGCATTGATTACAGATAATGCCGAAGAACAAATAAGAGAACTGCAAAAATAAGCAGCCAAAGTAGGATTATAAATGTACTTTGAAAAAACACAAAGTTCATGACAAACATCTGTGAAGCTCCTCAATATATTGCAGTTGACAACAATACAACACACAAAACAGATTCCTTTAATTACCTAGGAGAGTGCATTACATCCAATGCAAAAGAAAAGACAGTTATTGAAACTAGAGTGCACAAAATGGAAAGAGTATTTCATATGACCAAAAACGTTTATAACAAAAATCCTTCTCGTGGAAAACGGAACTAAAACACTACGAAACAATGGCCAGACCTGAAGCTCTGTATACGGCAGAAACACTGATGCTAACAAGAAATAGAGATCTTGAGAAACTAGCGAATGTCGAAAGAAGAATTTTATGGAAAATACTGGGAGCTAAAACAAACGATAATGCTGAATACAGGTTAAGACCAAACAGAGAAAACTGAAAACTAACTGACGTAATGTGGAAGAGAAGACTACAGTTTTTGGACATATATTCAGAACGGATAACACCAGACTAACCAAGCGGATTTTCATTTACTCAATAGCTACAAATCCAAGCCTGCGTAGTTCATAGAGACTGCAAAGGAAATGGAAAACGCTGGAATTACAATAGACACATTAGAAAACAGAACACTCTTCAGAAAGGCAGTTCAAAAGGCAGAATTTCTGGAGAGAAAGAAAACAACTAGACGAAAGTGGACTAAAGAAGAAAGGGTATAACACTCTAAAAGAATGTAGGAAATTTGGAAACTAAGGAAATCTAATACAATGAAGAGTAGCCATAGATGATTCATCGTACCCTCCAAATGGGTTATTCTAAAGAAGAAATGAACAGCTGTGTGTTAGTCTCCCTAAACTTCACATATGGCTTAGCCGTTATATACATTGTTGTCTTGTTTGCTTTAAGAAAAAAACAATAAGGAGAAACCAAAGAAACAGCTCTGAAAGGCAGCCTGCCATAGGAAGAGCAAGGGGAAAACTCCTACTCTTTTATCCATCATAATATTAATACGTGAACTCGAAAATCGAAAAAGCTATTTAAAAGATCTTATCTATCTTATACAGGGTGTACCACATACACTTGTCACCCCAAACAACTCTGAAACAATAATAGTTATTGAGAACGACTTAGCGAGCATGAATATTCGACAGGTCTTATGAAAGTAAATAATATGACACATTCTAAAACGTAAGCAAATATTTTCACATATTACACTCACACCCCATATTATTTTTTATGAAATCAATATCACGAATAATCACTAAATGAATGTTTGTAATTCTACAGGTATAATAATAATTTCGTATGGCTCATTGGCCTGGTGCAAGTCTTTCGATTTGATGCCACTTCGGCGACTTGCGTGTCCCTACCCTACCCCAGTTATCCAACTGGGGAAAGGGGACCTACAGCTTAACGTGGAATCCGATCCACGTGTCGTTTCTGGCGACTCCTTACATCGTTGAGAGGTGAAGGGTGGATTAAAAAGCAGAGTGAAAAAATCCGACGTCCGACCGGGTTTCGAACGCGCGGCTCTTCTGTTTCCAGTCGAGCGTTTTTACCCCAGGACCACCAGGCCTGACTGTAATTCTATGGGACCAATAAACATTGGTCATCAGTCCCTAGTCTTACAAACTACTTAAACTAAGTTAAACTAACCTAAGTACAACACACACATCCATGCCCGAGGGAGGATTCGAAACTCCGACGCGGGAGGCCGCGCGATCCATAACGTGGCGCTCGGCTACTTCCACGCGCTGCTGGTTACATCGCAATACGTCAGTTAAGCCCTGTTTACACCGAAGCGAACGAGCAGCAAAGAACCAGAATTCGTTCTGGTGTAAACGCTATGCGCGCGCTGTTCGGTCACGCTCGGCTCGCATTCGCAAGTGCTCGCTTCTGAAGTCCGATTTACACCGAAGCGAACACGAGCGAACATAGGCGAATGCGCACGCTTTGGCTTGTACTTGCGAATAAGCGTTTACACCAGACAGAAAAGAAGAGAAAACAGCACACTGCCGCAAGGCGAGCATACACAGTTTGTCGCATACGCTAGCGCTGAAGTGGAGAGGACGTGAACTTCCTTTGATGGTTCGCCCTGAAACCGACACCCAGCGGATGACAAGCGAGCACTAGCGAATGCGAGACGAGCGTGACCGAACAGCGCGCACATCGCGTTTAAATCAGAGAGAATTCTCGTTCTCTGCTGCTCGTTCGCTTGTAATCGCTTCAGTGTAAACGGGGCTTGATCTGCTGGGTGTCAGTTTCAGGGCGAACCATCACAGGAAGTTCGCGTCCTCTCCGCTTCAGCTCTAGTATATGCGTCAAACTGCTTATGCTCGCCTTGCGGCAGTGTGCTGTTCTCTCTTCCATTCGCTCCGGTGTAAACGCTTATTCGCAAGTACAAGCCAATGCGAGCGCACACAGGCGAATTCCTGGCGAATGCACATTCGCCTATGTTCGCTCATGTTCGCTTCGGTGTAAACGGGCTTTACATCCAGAGGAAATATGAAGGAACGTTGATGCTTCACATACGAGAAAGCACACAGAGAGCGTAAGCCATGAGACTGATGCGTGGACGTCAAGCTGCCTGTAATAGTGCCCTTCATTAATTTCAAGCGTCAACTTCACCATCGTATTTTCTTTTCTTTTAAGTAGCCAAAAAATCAATATTAAAAAGACAATTTTGTGTTTGTTCCAGAGGTTTGTTTATTACGTGAATCGATTTTTGGCTTCTTAGGCCATCATCAGACATTTATTGAAGGTTAGTCAATGTTAATAAATATTTAAATGAAATTTGTAAATTAACAATAGTGCAAGAAGCAAACCTTAACACTATATGTTGAGAAACAGTGCATACATAACAATTTCATGGCAACAATGATTACAGTGAATAAAATAAAACAAGGTTTGTTACAAACACAAAATGACACAGAACCTAAGAAATATAGAGTAAATGTTAAAAACCTGGAGCATTATTACAACTAAATAAATAAATAAATCTACAAAATGGATGGGATGGTGTAAACGCCACTGGATTTTGGTTAAAATAAAAAAAAATACAAAAGACATAGTATTGTAAGAAGTTTTCAACCGTTAGTATTACGAAATGGTGGTAATTACTTCTTAAGTACTTGTATAGTGGAGTGACAAACAAAGAAAGAAAAAACTATTGAATTATTGAAAACGTGATCTGTGAGACGTTGTCAACTGAGCTGGATTCATCACGAGCGTCAGTGCAATGAATGTCCACAAACAAAAGTTTCAATTTACATTCCACGTTCACGACATTTTACTTGAAGATAATCCGTATCGACGTCTTCAGTTTTGTTACTTGATGTTTGACGAACAGAAACCTGATCCTAATCTATTCAATAAAATCGTGTGGTTTGACGAGGGGAATTTTAAGTTAAGAGGACAAGTTAACTGACATAACTGTACTTAGTGGTGTACTGACAACAAAAATCTTTTATTAGAACAACGATTAAATCAAACTGTTGTATTTTGAGGGGGAGGGGGTAATATCATTTGGCGTATTTGGGCCATTTATTTTATTTATTTATTTTGTTTTTTGAAGCAACAGTGACAGGAGATAACTAGAGAATTTACATATGCTGAAGAATTACGTGGTAACATAACTCATGACGTATGCTGAAAAGTTTCAAGGAATTTGCTTTCAACAAGATGGTGCTTCACCATATTATGCCACCACCGTCCGCGGTTATTTAAACGAAATTTTCCAAAGAAAAGGGACAGCCGAAGAGCAGATATTGACATGCCTCCGCGTTCACTAAGTAACACGCCTTTGGATTTTTCCTAGTGGTGTCGTGAAGGACTCTGTTTATTCACAGAAACCCGAAACCATTACTGAACTAAATGACTACATAACAAACCCATTTCATGATTTGAACAGCGATACCACACAATCCCATTTAGTATGTAACTGTCCAAAAGGAATTCAGACATGTTTTAATGAAGGTGGAATTAGATTAGATTAGATTAATACTTGTTCCTTAGATCATGTATACGACATTTCGTAATGATGTGGAACGTGTCAGTTTAGTAAATTTTGTCTATACTTGACAATCTATATTTTAAGAATTTTTTTGTAAATTTTTTTTTTATTTTTTTATTTTTTTATATATTTTTTATGTTTTATCTAAAAATTCATCTACATTGTAGAAGGAGTTGCCATTCAGAAATTCCTTTAATTTCTTTTTAAGTACTAGTTGGCTATCTGTCAGACTTTTGATGCTACTTGGTAAGTGACCAAAGACTTTTGTGGCAGCATAATTCAGCCCTTTTTGAGCCAAAGTTAGATTTAACCTTGAATAGTGAATATCATCCTTTCTCCTAGTGTCGTAGCTATGCACACTGCTATTACTTTTGAATTGAGTCGGATTGTTAATAACAAATTTCATGAGTGAATATATATATTGTGAAGCTACAGTGAGTATCCCTAGATCCCTAAATAAATGTCTGCAGGATGCTCTTGGGTGGGTTCCAGCAATTATTCTGATTACACGCTTTTGTGCAATGAATACTTTTTTACTCAATGTTGAATTGCCCCAGAATATGATCCCATATGAAAGCAGTGAATGAAAATAGGCGTAGTAAGCTAATTTACTGAGATTTATATCACCAAATTTTGCAATGACTCTGATAGCATAAGTAGCTGAACTCAGACGTTTCAGGAGATCTTCAATATGTTTCTTCCAATTCAGTCCCTCGTCAATGCAAACACCTAAAAATTTTGAATATTCTACCTTAGCTACAGATTTATGTTCAAAGTCTAAATTTATTAATGGTGTCATGCCATCTACTGTATGAAACTGTATATACTGGGTTTTATCAAAGTTTAATGAGAGTCCATTTGTAGAGAACCACTTAATGACTTTCTGGAAGATATCATTTACAATTTCATCAGTTAATTTCTGTTTGTCAGGTGTGATAGCTATCAGTTGAATCAGTTGAAACATAAAAAATAATAAATAATTGTGATAATATAAAGAGCATCTGAGCGTAATAACACTGTATACCACTTATACATATCGTATGGATACAAATCACATTGGATGATAGCTGGTGATATCATTACCCGTAAATGAAGAACAAGACGTCGTTTCCTTAGCGTTCTAGAGTTTAGGAACGGATTCGTAAATACTATGCTTGATTACCGTTCTAACACGTTGGAGGACCGTTGGGCATGAAAGTAAAAACCATGCCTCTGTTGCTGCCTATGGAAAACGATCGTGTGGTACGTAAGAATAAAACATTATAGTCACGATTAATGACACTTTGATGCAACTCTGTTTATGAGATGAACACAGAACACATGAATGGGAAACCGCTGGAGAGTTTACTATCTCACGTGTCGGAAATCCATCATTTCTGCAAGTAAGTTACTTATTTCTCCACAAATAGCAGCCATGTTGAATTAATACGACAATAAGACGCAATGAAAAACTAACATGCATGGAGTAGCATATAAAACCCGTTTATATGAAAATCCAAAGTCAAAGTCATCAACAGACAAGCTTAAGATTATTGGCATTTCAGATACAGCAGGCCCTTTATCATTTGACGCCACACGAATGTAAACGTGCATTCCAGTAAATGAAACACTCAGCATTATGATGCAAGAACAAAAAACTACAAGGCTACACGCGATGAAACAAGAACCATACTCAGGTCCTTATCAACACAAACAAAGGATTTCATCCCCAAGAAAAAGAACTGCCAGTGAGACCGCTGACTAGTGGCCTCTCAGCCAACATACCAATGAACGATCTAGATAACATCTTTATAATAATAATAAAGCTAATAAAATACAAAGTAATATACTGGCACCATTATATCAACGTCAAAATATGGTTAGCTGACGAAGTGTAAACAGCGCGAGTCAAAAAATAAACAACTTTGAATTTTTAAATAACTTAAATAAAACGATCAGTGTGTCATTTTGCAGCAGACAACCTCATGTGTCACAAAAGTGTCTAGCGCTATTTTAGTTCAGTATGACTACCATTATCGATAAGGACAACGTGCAACGAGTAATAAATTTCTTCCCACATTCTTTTCTGAATATTCGACATAACTTGTGCATCGGCAGCATTGATTCGATTTTTCACTGCGGTTAAACTGTCTTGAAGAATGGTCTTGAAAACGATCGTTAATGACACTCCTGAAAAAGAAATCCGTTGGTGTCAAGTCTGGAGAGCAAGATTGACATGTCATTGGCATCTTACGACCATTCTACCGACCTAGTAAGTTGTTGTTGAGGACACCTCGAACTTCCATGAGGAAATGAGGTGGTGCACTCTATTGCTGGAAGTAAACCGTTCCATCCTACTTATCTTCATAGATCTCATCCAGAAGAAGCCACAACACAGAGCGATCGTGCTCACACTAGTGAAAGTAGCCACACTAGCCGCGCACCACTCTGGTCTGACGGGGCTGCTACAAGCGTGAGGATGTTTGCTACGAAATGACACATCTACCGATATATTTAGATTATCCATTACGGATGTTTCAGAACACGTGACTACTAAGTCTAACCATTCAGTAGTTACCTGTCCTGGCTAACATTGCTCCACTAGATCTGAGGAGGAAAGCAGCTAAGGTAAAACTGATAAAGAATGTCAAGGCTCACAAGAACTCTCCCTTGTATGATGCTCTACAGGATCCCCCAGCATGTCGTCTGAAATCACGAAAACCTCCCTGGTGTGACACAGAAAGCACCACTTCCTTCAACGTGACTTCCAAGTGGCAAGAACACTGGAACGAAAATCCACCGCACAACAGCCACCTCGTGCAAGATCCATCCAAGAAGATTGAGGGATTCCATCTACCACGCCAAACCTGGTCGAGACTGAACCGCATCAGGACTGGTCAAGGGAGGTGTGCTTACAACATGAACAAGTGGGGTTTCCTTCCATCTTCTGACTGTGACTGCGAGGCAGAGGAGCAAACCTTAGGGCACATCGTCAAACAGTGTCCACTGCGAGAATTTAATGGTTACTTGGACAGTTTACATCAGGTGATAGAAAGTGCTCTGGACTGGTTGTCAAATTTGGACATTTCCATTTATAAGATAAATAAATAAAAATAATATGATTTTAAAAATGCAACAAGTCACTTTCACTTTAAATGATGCTGTTATTCCATTAGCCGGTTTTCGAACTTTTTCAGGTTTATCTTCAGATGGTGTATGTTACAGGATCATTTTAAGCTTGATGTTGGATGCTGGCTCTGTGGTGGGGAGACGGAAACATACTTTAATAACTCGACTTGCACATTGTTTAGGTCGTGTTTTGTATTTGGAAATTTACGTTAAATGTTTTCATTTACTTACTGGGACTGTAAGGAAATTTCAAAATGCAAAACACGACCTAAACAATGTGCAAGTCGAATTATTGAAAGTATGTTTCCGTCTTCTCACCACAGAGCCAGCACGCAACATCACGCTTAAAATGATCCTGGAACATCCATCATCTGAAGATGATCCTGAAAAGGTTCGAAAACTGGTTAATGGAATAAACAGCATCATTTCAAGTGGAAGTGACTGGTTCCATTTTATTTAATCACATCTAATATATATATATATATATATATATATATATATATATATATATATATATATATATATATATATATCAGCATCGCAATGAAATATACAACTGAAACTCAAAAATTCACTTCACATTAAAAATAGAAACATGAAGACTAAATGGTACACATGTGTTCGCAATATACAAGCGAACCATTCAGGGGGAATCAAATCAGTGATTGACACACAAACATGCAAGTTTCTGATTCATAATCCGTTAAATAAGCAAAACACTCATAAACGAATGGAACACAAAGAAGCTAGATACAATTAAACAAATAGCAGTGAAAATTTTGTATGGTACCCATATGGTGGAGAAAGTGAACCAAAAATATTGTATTTGGACAAGACCCTACACATAAGAATACAACACATAGGCAATGACCCCACACAAGACAAAACAGAGCAAGAACCGACACAGAAAAGGAATAATACACGGTCACTTACATTAATAAAAAGGCTCTCAGAATAGGCAATATTTTTAAGAAACTTCAAATAGGATACAGAACATTCACTTAAAATGTTACGTATGTTTTATCATAAAGATAAGAAAATTTTCATTTTATCAAAGGTAATTTGAGTACCAAACGTGTTCCGCCTATTCAGTGCTAGGCATCTTCAATAGTTAGTATACATAGAAATTATTTAATTATAAATGTTTAGATTTAGATCTGTAGTGATTATTCTGGGAGTTTACTTAAATGTAGATAATTATTGCTCTTTCCAGCATATAGTGATGTTATTCACTCATATTCAAAGTGCTCCAACCTATCACATAGCGAAGCGTGCCCACAAATCAAAAAAATACTCAACTGGAAATTTCAAGCTAGTGAATAACAGACATATAAAAAACTTCTTAGAATTAATAAAAAAATATACATTATAACAACTTCATTTTTTATACATACAATTCCATCCTACTTTATAACACGGCTGAAATTGGAAGAGAACAATTAAAGGAAACCCAGAACATCCGAAATCCAATACAGAATATGTTACAGAAACTATACACGTTTAACAATACATTATTTTTAAAGAAAGAGTGTTTACTAAAGGGAAGCCGAATCTCGTACAAATTAGGAAACGTTACCAAAAACAGGATTTCTCCAGAAATAGTAAAAATCAAAAATGTGTAGCAATCTTCAGGTATAAATATGTAGGTGATATTATATGCCTTGTAGATGAACCACAAAAAATATAAGACTGATTCCACTGAAAAGTAAATAACTACAAGAATCAATTCATCAAAGATACAAAAGAGACAACAACCTACATCATAAAATCTAACAACACAACTTGCGTGAGAGTAGGTTCAATGCAAAACAAAATGAAAAAACCTAGCGTATTGGAAATGAAAAGTAGTCTCTGTTGCAATTATAATATTTATTTTTAAGGCGTTTCGCGCTTTTGGCGCATCATCAGAACACTCAGAAACAACTGGATGCCATTAGTTGGCGTAAAAGCACACGATGCTCAGCATTTTAGACTGGATAAAAACACATCAGCACCGTTTCGTTGGATAGAACCGCGTTCACAGAATGAATATCGATACATCACTTCACATGACTATCAGCTGTCCGCGCAGTTACGTTTCATGTGATTTTATCCAGTCCAAAATGCTGAGCATCGTGTGCTTTTACGCCAACTAATACCATCCAGTTGTTTCTGAGTGTTCTGATGATGCGCCAAAAGCGCGAAACGCGTTAAAAAGAAATAAATATTATAATTGCAGCAGAGACTACTTTTCAGTTCAAAAACGTAGCGTGTTATGAAGTGCACGACATAGATCGAAAAACCGCTAATGCAAGCTTTTGTGTATTTCGGCTACGCACCATTACTTTACAGAGACGGTACTAAAAAACGTGTGTTTAATGTTTCATGATGACGATGCTGGAGTGCCGATATCTGGTTGCATTCAACTGCTGAATCAGACAACAAGATGTTCGCAGTCTGGGAGCAACCTGAAGGTCCTGGCATGTCTCCAGGTATTCACGTAGTGCGGTTGGCGGTGTTCCTCTGTGCCAGAAAACCTGACCTACGAGAAGCGCTCCAGCTCCATTTCTAGCTTTTCACATTGCCGGACGCAGGCACGACTAGTCAGCACAGCTGTGCACTCAGGCTGCTAGCTGATCTGAAGTTACACTTAACGTTTTCTTTATAACGAACTTGAAAAGACAATGTAATATGTACAGTGTGTCCAGAAAAGGGCTCCCTGATTTTAAAATTAAATATCTCGAAAACAAAGATCGATAGAGGAATGTGGTAAACGGTATGTTTATTGTGAAAGCTGTAAGAAGTTTATACAGCAGTTTGAAATAATAGCTACAAAAGCTGCTAACAGATGGCGCTGTACGCCGTACAGCTTATATCAGCAAACATAAGTGAAATAATAGTATGAAAACACTCTTCGCAAACACATCACAATATTTTCAAAATGTTCACCATTGGCACTACAGAGGTGGCGCAAACGAAGAATGAAATTCGCCATCACAATTCGTAGTGTCTCAACCGAAATGGATTCGCATGCCACAGAGATCGTCGATTCAAGCTCGTCCAGAGTGGCGCGATATTTCGGGTAGACCATGTCTTTCACTGTGCCCCACAAGAAAAGTCACAGGGAGTCAAATACGGCGAATATGGAGGCCAAACCATGCCTGCACCAGTAAATATGGGATATTCCAAAGCCATGACTCGATTCCCGAAGTATTCCTCAAGAAAGGGAAACCCTTGTTCGGTCCGATGTGGTCGTGCTCCATCTTGCATAAACCATTCAGTACCTGGTCGATCCTCTTATATTAACAGTGTAAAGAGTCTGAGAAATTAATTGACAGACGTGAGACTGCAGTTTAAGATTACTGTAATCAAGACTCGTTTCTAAATTGGCTACTGTATACCGAATAATGGCATAATATCTGCTTTATAAACGAAAATGAACAATCAAACAACGCTCACTATTTGCAATGAAATATCCAGTAAAATTCTAGGTAATCATATTAAAAACACGCAACTAAATCTGAAACTTCCTTTCTTTAAAAAATAGGAAACAACAAAAAGCCTGGATGATAGATATTATACTAACAACGGGAGATCGCAAATTTAATCTGTGTTAAAGAGTTTAAAAAATTTACCGTTAGTTTTTTGCGCGCGAAAATGAAGTTACCTACCATCGCCACAATGTTGCTGAAAGACTCATGTAGAAATAAAGACATTTATTAATAGATATAAATACAGCCAAATGTTACATAATGTGCCGTATTTGACGAATTTCGTATTTATATTGGCATATTATGGAAGTTTGAACTGTAAATAAAACCACACATGGTTAAATTTTACTTACCTTCCTGGCGGACTCGCGTGATATTGTTGGCAATCATGTGTCATCGGCATTAGTCAATCACGTAATAACGAAAATGTTTTGTCATTAAACCTTCGTTTCACGAGGGTATTTCATGCAAGAATCTGTTAATCAAAGAGCAGGAACAGCATTATTTATTTACTTTGTCGTCTGTACGAATCATTAATCAAATCATTCTATGCCGATTTCTAAAAATATTTACATCTTGGCAAAGATTCTTTATCGTGTTGTTAATGTTACCAACATAACCACGCGAGGTTATCGTAATGGTAGCTAAAATTTTACCCCGTGCATTAATGATATCTTCAAAACTAGAATTTTAAGATAACGTTGATTTCAGTAAAGTAACTGGAAGTGCGATAATGATGTATAATAACCCTTCCCAAAATGTTAGTTAGCTCAATAAATTTTATGAGATAATTTTCCTTTTCTATATCACATGCAGGTTAGCACACACAACACCTATCAAAATTAGGCACTAGAATAAAAGAAATGGAAATGTACTAATTACAGCTAAGTTGATTAAAAACCATTATTTAGACATAAAAACGTCATTCCTCAGCTATTGGGAAATGAGGAACGTCACTTACTGCGAAAGCAGTGCAATTGGTGCAGGAAATATAAAACAGCCAAGGCATCGGAGAAAAAGTTTATTTTTTTCTCTTATAGTGCTGTCCTGACACTGTGGTTGTGGTTCTATAGCACATATTGACGATGGAACAATAAACAGGCCCATACTACTACAAAATACTCACTGTTTCACGGTTTCGAAACCTCACGCTGTAAGGTTTCATTTGTGTCGAAACCGTCAGATTTTTTAGTTTTCCCATCTCAACTTGATTGCTTGCTCGCTTGTTTATGTGTCTTTGTTGGTTTATGTTTATCATTGACGACCGTACACTACGTGTTCGTTTGCGTGAGTCCTTACACGGTATTGCACACTACTGCTTTTAGATTTGCGAATTTCTATAGTCTATGAAGTATGTTTCAAAAAGATACTAGAATTTAATGAAAAGGTTTTCAATGAGTAGTAGTATGTTAACTGTGACCACTTTGATTATTTTGCCAAATGTGTCTTAAATATGCTGCTAGGACTATGAATTTAAGAAACGGAATTTTAAGACCAGAGTATTAATATTGCTATTGCTGTTCGTCAAATTCCGAAGTGAGAAATTATTCATTTCAATTGATTTTTAATAATAACGATATAATGAAAAGATTATATTCAATTGTTTACGTCAGCTTTTTCTCGCGGATTAAAATGTAATCTCTGACTAAAACTAAAAGTCGCTAGGCGTAGTTTACGATAGAAAGTCTGAAATTTAATAAAATAAAATAATACTGTATCAGATATTAGTATTCAACAGTTACGTTATTTCATCAACAAAGTATTGTTCTCCAGTTTTCACCGCAGAACTGTTTCACATAACATTACGGGCAATCTATACAGATTAAGGGACATTGTTTTTCAAACTACCACTAAATATCGAAGTTTCAGTAAGGTTAGAGGACTGCACGACATTGTATTGCTCTCCCGTGCATTTCTGCAAACATTAGTGCCCCGGGGTACCGTAAAATATAATTCCAGCGTCATGCAAAATCCCGTAACAGAATGCAAGACTAAAGGAGGCAACACGCTGTTCAATAGAACTTACAACACAAGCAGAAAAAAAAAACAAGATAATTAATATTTATTAGATTCAAATAGCAAATTTAAAAGAACGTGACTGATTATTTACGGTAGCGTCAGTATTATAACGGAACGAGTAGGATGCTTCTTGGCCAATGTTTTTGGCGAAAATCAGAACAGTAAGCACTTGCTGAGAAAGTAACAACTGCTAGACCGACAAGCCGTACATTCTGAACGAAAAACAACTACATGGAACTTACTTTAATGAGTTTCTGTTGCGTTGCACTTGGGCGATATTGGCATATGATGGTTGGTTACAGGCCCACTGTAGTCATTATGTTTTGTGTTTCTTCCGAATTACTCCTCACTGCGCCCGCATGTAATATTCAACGTTGCCTGGCAACCAACAGTTCTTCTTACGTCGTGCCATTATGTAGCTGCATAACACATTTCGATAAATCTCAGAGACCATCTGCTCATCATCGGCATTCAACGGCAATTAACGGCACGTTCTCGCGTTTCAACGATAATGTTCGTACTACACAGATTCACCTACTCAGTACGTTAGCGAAGTCTCTGACTTATCCAACATGCCTACTATAAAGTAATTAATCTTTCCATTTTAATGTATAAATAACTACAGTAATGCTCCAACAAAAAAGTAAATTAACCGTTCAGATATTGACAAGATAGAAAATATGTCAAAATACACTGTCGGAAAGAAAATTGGTCGATTTTGATGCAATTATGGCAGGTGACACCCGGGGGATAGTAAATTTAGTGACAATGGTTTCATCGTCGTCCGCCAACAGAGAGCATAGTGAGACGACTGCCATAGCGCCTCCTGTGTGTGTTATTTAACGAGAAAGGCAGTAGGAGTTACCCACTAAACTACAGGCCTATTTCATTGACGTCAATTTGCAGCAGGGTTTTGGAACATATCCTGTATTGAAATATTATGAATTATCTCGAACAGAATGATCTATTGACGCAAGGTCAACACGGATTTAGAAAATATCGTTCATGCGAAACACAACTAGCTCTTTATTCATACGAAGTAATGGGTGCTATCGACAAGGGTGCGCGAATCGATTCCGTATTTATTGATTTCCAGAAGGCTTTTGACACTGTACCTCACAAACGGCTTTTAATCAAATTGCGTAGTTATGGTATATCGCCCCAAATTTGCGATTGGATAGGGGATTTCCTGTCAGAGAGGACTCTGTTCGTAGTAATCGATGGTAAGGCATCGAATAAAACAGAGGTGATATCGGGCGTTCCACAGGATAATGTTATTGGTCCTCTGCTGTTCCTTATTTACATAAACGATTAGGAAGCAAATCTAAGTAGCTCTCTTAGATTGTTTGCAGATGACGCCGTCATTTATCGTCTAGTAAAATCATCTGAAGATCAAAACCAACTGCAGAACGATATCAATAAGATATCACTACGGTGTAAACATTAGCAATTGACTCTAAATAATGAGAAGTGTGAAGTCGTCCACATGAGTACGAAAAGAAATCCATTAAACTTTGTTTACAAGTTAAATCAATCAAAAGTGAAGGCCGTAAACTCCACAAAATACCTAGGAATTACTGTTACTTCAGACTTAAACTGGAAAGAACACGTAGATAATGTCGTGGGAAAGGCGAACCAGAGACTGCGTTTTATTGGCAGAACCCTTAAAAGATGCAACGGAACTACTAAAGAAACTGCATACATTACGCATGTCCGTCCAATTTTGGGAGTATTGCTGCGCAGTGTGGCATCCTTATCAGGTGAGTTTGACGGAGGACATCGAAAGAGCCCATAGAAGGGCAGCTCGTACCGTGTTGTCACGATACAGAGGAGACAGCGTTACGGAATGGGAATCGTTACAACAACGACGCTTATCGCTGCGGCGTCGGTTACTTACGAAACTCCAATCGCCAACATTCTCCTCCGAATGCGAAAATATATTGTTGACACTCACTTACATAGGTAGAAATTATCGTCAGAATAAAATACGAGAAATCAGAGCTCGAACAGAGAGATTCAGGTGTTCTCTCTTTCCGCGCACTATTCGAGAATGGAATGGGAGATAAACTGTATAAAGGTGGTTCTATGAACCCTCTTCCAGGCACTTAAATGTGATTTGCAGAGTATCCCATGTAGATGTAGATGTAGATGAAGGGTTTACAGCCATGACGCTCAGTGTGGATTCAACGTGGGAAGGAAACTGGGGCAACGACACGGATACGCACCTGTGCTTCCTACAGCAAAATAATCGATTTGAAAGCTGCTATCTTGTGGCTTTCCGAGTGGAGGGATGGTCCTTGTCCTTTTGGAGGATGCTAGTTGCGATGGTCACGTAAACATCCTCACACCATTGATGAGGTTCTTTCATTATTCTTAAACCAAATGTTTGTGACGATTAAATTGGTATGTGCTAAATTCTACTAGTAACTGTATTTTATTTCTTTGAGTATATGGGGTCAGGTGCTTTAATTAGGCGTGCTTAGGTAGTCCTTGCAGGTGCGGTGATCACTGTGTCCCCAGTAGTGTAGTGTTCAGCGCAACTGCCTAGAAAGTGGGAGACCCGGGTTCGAATCCCGGCTGGGTACACATTTACTGCTTTGCCCATTCGCAGTTGATGCCATATATTCTGTGAATAGGAAAGAATAACGACTGCAGGTTCAGAAGTGACGTCTGTTCTTTGGGGATAGACGCCACATGTACATAAATCTTTTTCAATTGTTACATTTACAGGATTTGCTAAACAAAATTTTGTTGACATGTTAATTTTGCGTTTGTCACAGCACCTTATCATTCGCGTCATGGCTGCCTTGCCATTCCAATTGTTTATCAAGTGTTAGAGGTTTTGAGTGCTTCGAGCGTTTAAAGGATGCAGAGTGAACGCTGTAAAGGACCTTTGGGCATGGCGCTCCTTGACATCAAAACCGGAGCAGGTAATTTGATACAAGCTCATCATAGATTTATATTTGACTGATTTCTGAGGCAGAAGGAATAGACGTACGTTTAAGTCAAATTTTATATAATCAGTTTAAAATGAGAAAACTATGGGCGAACACAAAGAATCTAGTGAAAGTGTTTTTACTGATTCTAAAGTCTTGTGAAGAGTGTTAACATGTGGCGAATGTTTGTTCTGGAATTGTGATCTAGGACGAAACTTGATAAAGACCGTGAAAAAGCTCGAATGACATAATCGAGACTTCTAACAATTATGACTGTTTTCATTTATTTATTTAATTTCGTGGAATTGTATATCTTTATTGGTTTCTTGAAGATTAATTGTTAATCCACTTTACTTCGTTGTTCAACTCCGTGAGAAAATGCGAATGAAATGCACCTAATTTTGGAAGAACAAGTGGTGGCTTCTGCAACAAGACGACACCCGGTTTATACCGCTTCTCGTATCGTAAGAGGCTTCTAGCGAAGTACAGCATGCCTCTGTTAGACCATCCAACTTATTCGCCTAACCTAGCACTACTCGACTTACTTGACTCAATCAAATCTGTATTAAAAGGAAGAAGATTTTAGTCTGTTGAAGTAGTAAATAAAAACGACTCACATTATCAAGGAACTCACAGAGGAATATTTAAAGAGCTCCACCTTCTAACGACACCAACTCTTCTGGAACGTGGATTTAACTGTTGAAATAGAAGTATCCTACGTAATGGATACATATTTCATTTCAACAGTCAGATTTATAGCAATCCACTTCACTTTAGATGGGGAAAATCGAACATAAATATTTTACTTATCTTGGTTCTTGAAGACGGACATATGCGTAGTTGAAGCTCAGCATTCAGCAAAATAGAAGAATATGTTTCAGGAGATTCAATTAAATAATGACAGACATTCTTGATGATAGTTCCATTGTGACGGAAACAAATTTATTTAGTTGTGCAACATTATAATGTTAGAAACATTTAGCCTCAGATAACAGAAATGTTTACAGATTTGTGACTACGAAGTAAGTGCCAGAGCATGGCTCGCACTCAAACATTTGCAGTATAACCGCGTAATAAGGCCAATGACAATGTTTTATAATTCACTATTAAACAATTTTCTTCTACTTTAAATATGACAAAATACACAAATTAAAATATTATATTTAAGCTTTAATTATCTCAATGTATGTACATGTTTCATGAAATGTGTATTTAATGTGGTACAAACATTGAAAAGTTTGATAAGGGTTTTAAATAACTGAATTTATTTACATTATTCATGTTTTCAAAATGCACACTTATCTGTTTTGCCAATATTGTGTAGGGGTACTATTATTTAGACATGGAAATTTAATGTATTTCAATTTGCGGTATAATTTTTTTTATAAATGTGAATTTGTGCAAAGTCTTAATAGTTTCGTCGATTTCGTAGATAGTTCTTTAGTACCAAAGGATTATTACTTTTAGTGTGTGAAAAAGATCAGTATTTAATTTAGGATCGAGTGATATATAAAACATTGTCTGCCCGAATTTATTTAAACAAAGGGTACATATGTAATCATGTTGTGCAATAGTTATAACATGTAGTCTTGTTGTTTTTATACAAATTAGTATCTATATAGGTTCAGCAATTCCCAAAACTAAGTGTATCGCATTTTTAGTGTTTGCAACTATTATTTACGAAAATATTAAAAATTGAAAATTGCGTAAAAGGAAAGCCAAAGTTATATTTAAATCAACGTACTGTTTCTTAAAAGCGTTTTACTAATAGTGTTAATCTATATCTATAAATGTGAATGTCTGTTCGGTGTACGTTTATCACGTCTGAACCACAAGACATAAAGAGATAAAAATTTGTAGTAACTAATGTCTACCCGGGGAAGGCTTTAGGCACGGTTTTATAGCGATCGGATAGCTATTTATCTATATATATTAATGTGAATGTCTGTTTGATGTACGCTTTTCACGTCTGAACGACAAGACACAGAGACTTAAATATTTGTACAGTTACTAATTTATACCTGAGAAAGGTTTTAGGCACTGTTTTATAGCGATCTGATAGATATTTAGTAATTTGAAGAATGTAACGCGAAATTCGGAACAATAATTACTCTTTGAAAATGGTTTTATTGGATGCATTGTTGCTTGAGGGTTGATAATGATAAAAGGGTGAAGTATATTGGGATGGAAAGTTAGTGATGTATATACAATTCTACGTGTGTGTGTGTGTGTTAACATTTCGCTCTGCAGCGAAAACTACAGAACGCAAACGAATGGTCTGTGTGTAATTGTTGCCCGAAGTCTCCCGTTGTACACCATTGCAGTTCCATGCCGATAGCTATAATGGGGTGGAAGATATGTTGGTTGAAAGTCGTCAAATTATAAAAAAATTCGGACTGAAGGCCAGCGATGACGTTTGCAACTCTATAGCAAGGAGGTTACATACAGCGAAACGTGATGCCACCAGTGATCTCTATATCACTGGATGCCACGGACCATATCTTTGGTCTATGCGTGCTACAATGTCTTCAGCTCTTTCTCTGTAAGGGTAAGCATACGAATAAGGAAATATAAGAATAAATAAAGCAGTAACAAAGAAATTTCTTTTAATACATCTCATTAAAAAAATAGATTTGACGTTTCGCGCATTACATCAAGTGATCGATCTGTGATATTATTACAATCATTATTGTTGAATTTCGTGATTGGATTCTTCCAAACGAGTGCATTTTTACACTTCTTACTTTCCTGATAATGTTGATTAAAATGTTTGTTTCTAAAGAAGGTATTGTACCATTTCTTCCTTCAAAACCAGTCTCATAGCACACTACTGAAAGATAGCTTATCTATCGTAATCAACCAACACGCGAGCGGAGCCGCGGGTTTAAGCTAATAGGAAATAAATGATTGAAGTATTTTACAAGAACTTCCCTCGAGAAAAGTTCCCGCAGCTGATACGCTAGCTGCTCTAGTGTGTAGTATGCTCGAAATTACATATTTGGATGAAGGAAGGTTTTTTTTTCTGAAATTGGAATTAATGAAATCGAAAAACAGAAAAAATCTTACTGACATTCATCTGACTGGAGTAATGCGGTTGTTGGTCAGTAATCTCGCTTCAAATATCGCGATGCTAATACATAACATTTAAACAAAATTAGAGAGTGCTGAAAATACACATTTTGTTTCTTTTTCATTACTACTAGGTCATTTCTGCACGTCTCAGTAGTATGGTGTGTATTAAGTTAAAAAATGTTTAATAAAAGAATTAACGTATTCTTTCTTTCTTATTTTATATCTGTGTTGTGTTTGAACCAGAAAATTAAGTTGACGGATATGGTATTTTATTCTCCTTTATCGATTAGTATTAATGCTGAAACTTTCGTGGCAGATTAAAATTGTGTGCCGGAACCGGAACTCGAACCTGGCACCTTGGCCTTTCGCGGGCAAGCGCTCTACCTCGGTGGCATCATATCCTTTCTTCCAGGAGTGCTAGTCTTGCAAGGTTCGCAGGAGAGCTTCTGTGAAATTTGGAGAGTAGGAGGCGAGGTACTGGCAGAAGTGAAGTTGTGAGGCGGTATCGTGAGTCGTGTCGAGATAGCTCAGTCGGTAGAACGCTTGCCGGCAAAAAGCAAAGGTCCCAGGTTCGAGTCCCGGTTCCGGCACACAATTTTAATCTGCCAGGAATGTTTCATATCAGCGCACACTACGCTGCAGAATGAAAGTTTCATTCTGGAGTATTAATCGTCCTCCCACCCCCTGCTCACTAATGACCTGAACGACAGAATTTTGAATGTAACTGCTGTCAACCTACCACTGTTTATCTTTCCCTTCTTTACTTACTACTGGTTTTCTGTCTGAGCTCTTGTTATTTATGGAGCTGCTTGTCTTATCTCCAAACGTTTCTTTTATTTTTCTGCACAAGGTATCTCTCTTTCCTCCACTTATACATGCTTGTACGGATTTGATATTTGCATTAATCCTTTAGCCTTTCTTGCTTGGTTTATCTGCACTTCTCATCAAATCTCATTTTTCAGCCGCCTGTACTTCCTTTTGCCTGCGTCAGTTGTTGCATTTTTATGTTTTCTTCATCAGTTAAGTTCAGTCTCTCCTGTGTTATCCAAGGATTTGTATTATACCTTGATCTTCTACTTATGGCCGAGGGAACTGAGGCGCTCCAGTCACGGTCTGCACGGCCTCTACGGTCGGGAGTTCGAAACCCCCTCGGACATGGATATTTGTGCCGTCCTAGTTCGTAAGTAGTTCATAAGTAGTTTGTAAGTTTAGGGACTGATGACCCTGTAGTTAAGTCCCATAAGCTATACAAACATTTGAACATTTTGAACCTTCTATCTATTTGACCCTCTGTCGTCTTCACTAGTTTGCATCTCAGAGCTACCCTTTCTTCTTCTACTGTATTACTTCCCTGCGTTTCGATCAATCGTTGCTGGAACTTCGAACAACCTCTGGTTCCTTCCATTTACCCAGGTTCCATCTCCTTACTTTCATACCTGTTTACGGTTTCTTAAGTCTTAGTCTACTGTTCATAACCATTAAGTTATGCTTTGAGTCTATATCTACCCTCTTTAACTCCTTAGTAATACTTAGCTATTGTGGGTAAGTTACGCGTCGCGTCATTTTGTCCACAAAATAGGAATGGAGATTCAAACCTCCAAAATCCGTGATTCTTCAATAGGCCTTGTCAAACTAGCTGTTATTATTATGTTCATTGAACACTTTTTAATTCTTAATCATTATCAACTGTACAACCCTTTTGCATTTATGAGTTATTGTCAAGAGAAAAATAAACTCATAGACAAAATAATAAAATTACTAATATTTTGTCTTCCTCATGATGAGCTCATTTTCCATCTGAGGATGTTCAAATGTTTGTTAAGCTTATAAGACATAATTGCGGGGTCATCAGTCCCTTAACATACAAACACTTACAAATTAACTTTTACTAAAGACAGAACAAACATCCATGCCCGAAGGAGGATTCGAATCCCCGACGGGGAACGACCTCGCGCATCGGAGCATAGCGCCTCAATGCGCTCGGCCACTCCGCCGCGGGTACAACTGAGAATCACACGCACTGTGCATATCACGGGCAATTACATTCCGATGTTATGTGCATTTTTTTAAATAATATGTACAGGAATATCGAATGCGTGTGGTATTCTTCGATGCGTTGCTTGCAGAAAATTGCCTGTTACTGTCGGCTGGAGCGACATCAGACAACACAAGGAGCGCATCACACGCGCACTGACTTAATGCGGCGTGATCTTTGGAGGCAGCGCGTGGCATGCGGGAGTGTGTTGGCTGCAGAGGCAGTGCACTGTCCAGACGTGAGCGCAATGTTGCATCGCTCACGTCCTGACCTCGGCTGGAGGGGCGATCGCTACGTACAGCACTGCGGCTTTTCCGTTGTTTCTTATTTAGAGCTGTATACCTTACATCTCACATCTACATCTTCAACCATACTCCGCAAGCTACCCGACGGTGTGTGGCGGAGGGTACCTTGAGTACCACTATCGATTTTCCCTCCTATTCCAGTCTCGTATTGTTCGCGGAAAGAAGGATTGCCGGTATGCCTCTGACTGGGCTCTAATCTCTCTGATTTTATCCTCATGATCTCTTCGAGAGATATACGTAGGAGGGAGCAATATACTGCTAGACTCCTCAGTAAAGGAATGTTCTCGAAACTTCGACAAAAGCCCGTACCGAGCGACAGAGCGTCTCTCCTGCAGTAACGCTTTCACGATCACCAAATGATCCTGTAACGAAGCGCGCTGCTCTCCATTGGATCTTCTCCACTTCCTCTATCCCACCTGGTACGGATCCCACACCGGTGAGCAGTATTCAAGCTGTGGACGAACAGGTGTACTGTAACCTACTTCCCTTGTTTTCGGACTGCATTTCCTTAGAATTCTCCCAATGAATTCAAGTCTGGCATCTGCTTTACCGACGATTGATTTTATTATGGTCGTTCCATTTTAAATCCCTCCTAATGACTACTCCCAGATAATTTATGGAATTAACTGCTTCCAGTTGCTGACCTGCTATAGTGTAGCTAAATGATAAAGGATCTTTCTTTCTGTGTATTCGCAGCACATTAGACTTGTCTACATTGAGATTTAATTGCCATTCCCTGCACCAAGCGTCAATTCGATGCAGATCCTCCTGCATCTCAATACAATTTTCCATTGTTAAAACCTCTTTATATACTACAGTATCATCCGCAAAAAGCCTCAGTGAGCTACCGATGTTATCCGCAAGGTCATTTATATATATCGTGAACAGCAACGAACCCACGACACTCCCCTGTGGCTCACCTGACATAACTCCTACTTCGGAAGACTTCTCTCCATTGAGAATGACCTGCTGCTTTCGGTTATCTAGGAATTCTTCAATCCAATCATACAACTGGTCTGATAGACCATATGCTATTACTTTGTTCATTAAACGTTTGTGGGGAACTGTATCAAATGCCTTGCGAAAGTCGAGGAACACAGCATTTACCTGCATTTACCTGAGAACCCGTGTCTATGGCCCTCAGAGTCTCGTGGACGAATAGCGCGAGCTGGGTTTCACACGAACGCCTTTTTCGAAACCCATGCTGATTCCTACAGAGCAGATTACTAGTCTCGAGAAATGTCATTATATTCGAAAAGAATGCATGTTCCAAAATTCTACAACTGACCGACGTTAGAGATATAGGCCTATAGTTCTGCACATCTGTTCGAGGACCCTTCTTGAAAACGGGGATGACCTGCGGCATTTTCCAATCTTTCGGAACGCTATGCTCTTCTAGAGACCTACGATACACCATTGCGAGAGGGGGGGGGGGGGCAGTTCCTTCGCGTACTCTGTGTAAAAACGAACTGGTATCCCATCAGGTCCTGCGGCCTTTCCTATTTTGAGCGATTTTAATTGTTTTTCTATCCCTCTGTCAATTATTTCGACATCTGCCATTTTGTAATCTATGCGGCAATCCAGGGAAGGAACTACAGTGCAATCTTCCTCTGTGAAACAGCTTTGGAAAAAGACATTTAGTAATTCCGCCTTTAGAGTGTAATCCTCTGTTTCAATGCCATTTACGTCACAAAGTGTCTGGACACTTTGTTTTGATCCACCTACCGCTTTGCGCCTGTTTTAAGATACCGCTAGGCCTAGACATGCAATTAAACTTCAGAATTTCAGCTCTTCAGCTCGTAAACGTTCTTTTGTACACGGTGGAAATTACCCTTTCTATATATATATATATATATATATATATATATATATATATATATATATATATATATATATATATAACTGAGCTTTCATCAGAAAGAGCAGGAAGGAAAGGACGAGTGTTTTAAGGGAGAGAGTAAGGAGTCATAGGGTGATCCTCCCTGTGCCTAAGTATGCCTTGGTGCACGGCCATCACATCTTGGCACAGTGTTATACCGTCCGAGTTACATGGATACTTCCCACTGACACCAACCTTTCAGAACTCCGGAGATGGGAACTTGCCCTTCAACATATTCTCTCTTCCCGTTGCCCACCAGGTCTCAACCTTCGTTAGTTTGAAATTCCCGCTCAACATTCTACAACATCTTTGCCTCCAATCTCTGGACAGAACCTCTGCCTCGACTGGCATCTCTGACCAACCTCTTTGCATTTTGCATATGTCTGCCCTGGTGTGTGTGCGTGCATATGTGTGTGGGTGTGTGTGTTTGTTTACCGATCCTTTTTCCCCCAAGTAAAGTCTTTCCTCTTCCGGGATTGGAATGACTCCTTACCCTCTTCCTTAAAACCCTAAAACCCTCATCCTTTCCTTTTCGCTCTCCTTCCCTGCTCTTTCTGAAGAAGCAACCTTAGGTTGCGAAAGCTCAGTTTTGTGTGTGTGTGTGTGTGTGTGTGTGTGTGTGTGTGTGTATGTGTATGTTTTTATTTTTATTTGTGTATCAACGAACCGGTGCCTTCTCGCCTGGTAAGTCCAACGTTATATATATATATATATATATATATATATATATATATATATATATATATATATATATATATGTATGTGTGTGTGTGTGTGTGTGTGTCTTATTCTTTCGCGTGTGTGTGATTTATACCGGGTAATTTCCACTATGTACAAACCCTAGGGATTGCTCGATGAGATGCTATGGAACAAACCAGGCGTAATCAACTAATGTCCGGAAATGCATGCTTTCCATGCTGGAGATCAGTCATATTTTGTTACAGACACTACATTCCAATACGTGCTGTACCACGCCTCCACAGGTACAACCTGTATGGTTTCCTCCTAGAGGGTAGCACTGTTCCCCATACGTTGTGCCACAGTTCCATCTCCCATCATAGTACGAGGGGTGTTCAAATGGAAAGGTACGAAACGACACTGTGGGTATAACTCAACACATGCCAGAGAGGTGGATACGGTACTAAATGAGACTGGACGCTTAGTTACTGGCTGCCTTTGACCAACTCCTTTCAGAAAAATCTAAGAAATTATGGGCATAGCCCCTCCAGACATACGCAGAAGAACAGCTGCAGAAACAGAGAAAAAGAAACAGGAAACCGACCCCAGACACCCCCTCTTCGGATGAGCCAAGAAAACGTAGGCTTAAGTCAAAGAGGAGCTTTATGAGCACAACAACATCAATTGCATTGAGACCTGGAACTCAGAGAACAGAGTTATGGCAGAATTCGTCAAACGAAAGGGCCGGAGAGAACATCAAAGAGGAACCTTCCGAAGGATTCCCTCTGCCGTATGCAACATGGAAGGCACTAAACAGATTTGAGGACAGGAGTGTCACGCTGCGAGACGAATCTCAGACAGTGGGACTTCACAAACGAAGATGAGCTCTGTGAGTGTGGCGATGTGCAGGACACACAACACCTCCTGGTCTGCAGAAACCTGCCAAACTCCTGCACCATAGAGGACCTACACGCAGCAAACGATGTGGCCATCAAGACAGCAGAATTTTGGAGCTTGCGGTCCATCTAGCAGAAAGTAGCAGCGCCCTACAGAATTAGTCACCCCTTTCCGTACTTTGTTGCTAGTTTGTAATTTGTGTATTTTAATTGTATATTTATTGAATTTTTCATTCTTGGATTGTAAATTGCTCAATGTAATTGTACACTGAAAACATATATTTAGTGAATTTGGTGTCCCTAGATTGTAAATTGTTTATTATAATTGTATTGTAATTGTATATGTATTGATCGAAAGATATGTCTTAGTCCTGGACAAGTAAAATAAAATAAATGAATGTTCAAAAGTAATCACCAGAAACCTGACCACAATTATCCCACTGTTTAACGAGCCGAAGGATTCCTTGTTCCCAGAATCCCTGTAACTGTGACAAGAGCCAGTGCTCTACTGTTTCCTTCAGTTCGTCGTCCGAATTGGAGCGCTCTCCTCTGAGATGTTTTTTTAGAGGAGCAAACAAACTCACAGGGTAAACGAACGCGCAAGCTGCTCGTACTTGAACATAGTCAGTACACTTTGTTTGACCCTGAAGATGCGTGGACGCGGTTTATCATGGAGCAGAATGATTCTCTCCGTGAGCAGCTCAAGACGGTTGCTTTTGACGGACTTGCGTAGGCTCCTGAGTCTCTCATAGTTAGGATTGCCATACGCCACGGATTTCACGGACTGTCCGCGACTTTAGGGTAAATGAAAACGTCCGAGCCAAAAAGGAAAACGTCCGCGATATTTGCTGCATTTGAAGTCCCGGTAATTTACAAAATTGCTGTCAAAGAAGTATCAATATGTTATCTCTTTGCCTTGACATTATATAAAATCCAAAAAGAACAGTACATCTTTCGGGGTCTCGAAACAGTGCGCAGTCAGTCATCTCTGATTGTATACAGGCACTTAAATGTGATTTGCAGAGTATCCCATTAAGATGTAGATCCTCTCTGATTTGCGAGTTGTCGATACAGTTGGCGGTCAGTCATCTCTGGCAATGAAGAGTATTATCCTCTTTGATTAGCTTGTTGAATGTTCGCATTGTTGGTTGTGCATGCGATTTAGTTTTGTTATATTGTATTAAATAGTTGTTATTATTTGCCTGGTGGTTTAATAATGTCGGCTAGACGAAAGTTTAAGTTCAGGGATGAATATACTAAACAGTTCGCAAAGTATCAGAAAGAACTGAATACGAAACTTTCTGCAAAATTTGCGGGTGAGTGACATTACGTTTATATATAGACCCATTGAAATCTTTTTTAAATTGTTAATTGTGCATGTGCTACATCGTTTTTTTCCTACAAAAATGACACGTTTTTTCTCTTCACAGGTCTTACATTTCAATCAGTAATGGAGGTGGACGTGATATTGACGACCACGTGCAATCGAAAAAGCATAAGACAGCAGTGGGGTCATCACCTTCTAAACAGCTCACAGCTCACAAGGTTTAAAAAAAAAAAAAAAAAAAAAAAAAAAAAAAAAAAAAAAAAAAAAAAGAGAGAGAGAGAGATAGTAATAAAGTATCTGCAGCAGAAGCTACATTTGCATTTAACTGCCATTAACCATCATTCATACAGATCCAGTTCTCGCACTTGAAAAATTATATCTCAGGCTGTAGTAACTCAAAAGATGCAGAAAACTCTTCCAGCGGCAAAACTAAAACAGAAGCCATGAACGGATTGAGAATCAGATCAAATTCCTTTTAGCTGTTCAAGGTTCTGAAAAATACGATTGGTATAAGGAAAGCTTAAATGATGCCAATGGAACTTCGTGTACTGAATAATTGAATGCATATTCCCATTTTTGCTAATAAATTCTTTCTTATTGAAGCAGTCCTTGCGAGGGTGAAGATCGGGGTGAGAGTTTAATTTTTAAAACTCACAACCACCAACTGCGAACCAAATTCCTAAATATGCAAAAACACTGGAAATGTGATCGCTACTGTTTGACTCGTTTTCTAGGGTATGATATCACACGTTCGCAGCTTTCCTTCCTTGCATATGATTAACAAAAAAAATCATAATAAAGTCAAGTTCATGAGAGAAAAGGGTGTACTAACTACTATTTTTGAAAACACGTGAAAGTTCACTTTATGTTGTTTATTACACCATATTAAAACCCTGTGGCTGATACGTCTGTACGTCGACACATTTATCAAATAAAGTTATAGCTCGTGAGCCCCCAGACAATATGAATATTTGTCGCAAATTGTTTTCACACCATGTGCCTGTCTCAAACACCGTTTATGTTCATGCCTATGCGACGACACGTGTTACATTAACAAAACAGTCACTTTTAGTGCGATGCACACCTTGTTACACCGGCTAAATATTCACAACACACAGTAGCACTCGATACAGCTTGGTACAGTCTACGACGAGCAACCACACTTGGCAATTGCCACACAAAAATCTATAGTCTCCACCTGGAGATCCACATGCCGACTGTGCAGAGCGACGCCTCGCCCGGCCAGCTCCACCACCCGCTCCCGATTCGTCACTACCTGCCCGTGCGCGCGCGCGCGCGCGCGCGCGCGCCAAAAACCCAACTGCCGGTTTTTTCCCCTACGTCATCAACTTCCCCATGTGAGCTGTTCTAACCGACTTGCCAACGTACAGCGCTCAGCCAATACATTTCTAAAACTTCACTTAAAATCAAAATAATTACACTACACAATAAACAAATTTCTTATTATGTTTTTATATTGGTATAAACGTCCTTTGCACTATTTATTACAATCGTGCAATTTCTTATATCACAGATAAGTGATTTAACTGAATATTTCAAGATAAAATACACAAGATTAATTGAAAATAAAATGAGAAATAGTTAATATATTATTTTTATAAACAAACATTGCCATGCTAGTTGTGTAACTGTCTTGTATTCATTGGTAATTTATTACTTTTCATTGTCAATTAAACATATTACGCCAGATGTGACTATATCAGCTAATGTATTGTTTATTTATCAACAGGCTATTTTGTAATGAGGGCCTTAAAGGTTCCTAACTGCATCGTATTACTTCAAATGCCAGTAGTATTAGAATATTTTATTTCACGCTGTGCACTGCACTGTGCCTGGCACTCGCCATTGTCCCTCTCTCCCCTCACCGGAAACGAACCTGAAAAATCCTAAGCTGGAACAAGCCACCAACGTCGGCCTGCTCGCTGGCCTCCCGTCAGCTACAAGCACACAGCAAATCTCAACGTGGAGAATTTCTGCCTATGGCCTACCTATAAATGTTGTCACCCAACTGCGTACATACATTGCTACCATAATGATTAAGATTACAATTGTGTAACATTTGGTGCATTGGCATGGTCAATGTTTGCAGTGAACTTCATACTGTTTAATTACAAATGCTATTAATTACCAATATTCCTGTTGTTGTTGTTGTTGTTATGGTCTTCAGTCCGGAGACTGGTTTGATGCAGCTCTCCACCCTACTCTATCCTGAGCAAGCCTTTTCATCTCCTCATAAGAACGACAACCCACATCCACTTGAATCTGCTTACTATACGCGTCTCTTGGTCTCCCTCTGCGATTTTTACCCCACACACTTCCCTCCAACGCTAAATTCACAATTCCTTGATGTCTAAGAATGTGTCCTACCAATCTATCCCTTCTTTTAGTCAAGGTATGCCAGAAATTTCTTTTCTCCCCAATTCGGTTCAGTACCTCCTCATTAGTTACGCGATCCACCCACCTAATCTTCAACATTCTTCTGTAGCACCACATTTCAAAAGCCTCTATCCTCTTTCTGTCCACACTGCTTATCGTCCATGTTTCACTCCCATACAAGGCAACACTCCATACAAATGCCTTCAGAAAGGACTTCCTTAGGCTTAAATCAATATTCGATGTTAACAAATTTCTCTTTTTCAAAAACGCCTTTCTACCCATTGCCATTCTGCATTTTATATCATCTGTACTGCGACCATCATTTGTTATTTTACTGCCCAAGTAACAAAACTCATCTACCTCCTTTATTGTTTCGTTACCTAATCTAATTCCTTCAGCATCACCTGATTTTCTTACACTGCACTCCATTACCCTAGTTTTACTCTTGTTAATGTTCATCTTATATGCACCTTTCAGCACACTGTCCATTCCGTTCAATTGCTCTTCCAGGTCCTTTGCTGTATCTGACAGAATCACTATGTCGTCGGCAAAGCGCAATGTTTTTAATTCTTCACCCTGAACTTTAATTCCTTCTCCAAATTTCTCCTTGCTTTCCTTTATAGCTTGCTCAATGTACAAATTGAACAACATTGGGGAAAGGCTACAACCCTGTCTTACTCCCTTTCCAACCACTGCATCCCTTTCATGCCCTTCAACTCTGACAACCGCTGTCTGGTTTTTGTACAAGTTGTAAATAACCTTACGCTCCCTATATTTTACTCCTGCTTGCTTCAGAACTTGAAAGAGTTTATTCCAATCAACATTGTCAAAAGCCTTCTCCAAATCTACAAAAGCTAGAAATGTAGGTATTGGGCGATAATCTCACTTCCTTCCTAAACTCTGGATCATTAATTAAATGCAAATTTCTCTTACCTTAGGGGCATGAGGACTCCTTATTTCTCATTGCCTTCCATCCATTACGCTGACCCTGGATTTGGATTTCGTAATTATGGCAACCCTACTCATAGTACCTGTCACTGTTACTGGTTTTCCCGTGCTCGAGGAATTAGATGAGTATCGGATCTCGCACGTCGAAAAAGACAGTGAGCATAACCTTGCCTGCTAAGGGCACAATCTTGAAATTCTGAGGCGGCCGCGGTGGCCGAGGGGACTGTGGCGCTTGAGTCACGGTCTGCACGGCCACTACGGTCGGGGGTTCGAATCCCCCCTCGGGCATGGATATTTGTGCCGTCCTTAGTTGTAGGTAGTTCATAAGTAGTTTGTAAGTTTAGGGACTGATGACCCCGCAGTTAAGTCCGTTAAGCTTAACAAACATTTGAACATTTTGAAATTCTTAGGGGGAGGTGACGAACGATGCATGCTTCGCGACTCTAGATGTCGCACTACGTTTCCCCGAAGCGGCATATTCATAATTCAACCAGTTTGATTGTTAAGACGATTCGTACATTTTAATTTGAACACCACTCCTAATTTATGGTGTAGTGTCCGATTCACTTCTCTAGATGACCCACCTTATAGTGGATGTGATACAGCGATGTGAATGACGGTTCAGTATTCGGATTGAGAGTTTGGTGACGCAGTGTTTACTTACGGAAAGGCAAATGTCAGCGTGCGGCAGGCAGCAAGGTCGTATCGCAAGGCCGAGTCCCACGACGAAAACGAACGCTTTCGATGTTTACACAGTGTTCCGTCGTTTGCCCGAGGCTCGTTTAAGGAAGCGGGAAATCATGAAGCAGATACCAGAAACGTTCGGACACCAGATTTGGAAACTGTCAGCTTCACTTCAGTTTGCTGGTAATAGCTATATTCAAGAAAGGCAGTAGGAGTAACACATCAAACTACACGCCTATTTCACTGACGTCAGTTTGCAGCAGGGTTTTGGAACACTTCCTGTATTCAAATATTATGAATTATCTCGAACAGAATGATCTATTGACCCAAGGTCAACACGGATTTAGAAAATATCGTTCATGCGAAACACAACTAGCTCATTACTCACACTAAGTGATGGGCGCTATTGACAAGGGTTTGCAAATCGATTCCGTATTTCTTGATTTCCAAAAGACTTTTGAATCCGTACCTCACAAACGACTTTTAATCAAATTGCGTGGTTATGGTATATCGCCCCAAATTTGCGACTGGATAGAGGATTTTCTGTCAGAGAGGACACAGTTCGTAGTAATCGATGGTAAGGCATCAACTAAAACAGAGGTGATATCTGGCGTTCCACAGGGTAGTGTTATTGGTCATCTGCTGTTCCTTATTTACATAAACGATTTAGGGGAAAATCTAAATAGCTCTCTTAGGTTGTTTGCAGATGACGCTGTCATTTACCGTCTAATAAAATCATCTGAAGATCAAAACCAACTGCAGAATGATTTGAATAAGATATCAGTATGGTGTAAAAATTGGAAATTGACTCTATATAATGAGAAGTGTTAAGTGGTCCACATGAGTACGAAATAAATCCGTTAAACTTTGTGTACAAAATAAATTAATCGAATGTGAAGGCCGTAAAATCCACTAAATACCTAGAAATTACTATTACTTCAGACTTAAATTGGAAACAATACCTATATAATGTTGTGGGAAATGCGTTTTATTGGCAGAACACTTAAACGTGGCAACAGAACTACTAAAGAAACTACACTACGCATGTCCGTCCTCTTTTGGAGTAGTGTGGGATCCTTATCAGGTGGGTTTGACGGAGAACATCGAAAGAGTTCAAAGAAGGGCAGCTCGTTTCGTATTGTCACTATACAGGGGAGACAGCGATACGGAAATGATACAGGATCTGGGATGGGAATCATTACAACAATGTCGCTTATCGCTGCGGCGTGGGCTACTTACGAAACTCCAATCTCCCACATTCCTCAGAATGCGCAAATATATTGTTGACTCTCACTTACATAGGTAGAAATATTCATCAGAATAAAATACGAGAAATCAGAGCTCGAACGGAGAGATTCAGGTGTTCTTTCTTCCCGCGCGCTATTCGAGAATGGAATGCGAGATAAAATAGTATAACGGTAGTTCGATGAACCCTGAGCCAGGCACTTAAATGTGATTTGCAGCGTATCCCATGTAGTTGTAGATGTAAAGACGAAAATGGCTGTGTGTCCCAAGTCACGTGACTTAGATGTTGATTTCAGTTTAATGACGCGATGTGCAGTCTACTTTTTTGCTTTGGTTTAATGGATACACAGTGATAATCTACACTCAGAAGGGACACGGAAAGGGTGCTGGGGGAAGGGAGTGAGTTGGTGGAGGCGGGAAAACAAGAACTGATTTTATAGCAAAACAGTGTAAGTCCAACAGCAAGGACAGAAGTGGAGAGGGACTGGGCGTAGCTGTGTGTGTGGGAAGGGGGGGGGAGGTGCAGGAGGGGGAGGTAGTTGTGGCAGACATGAAACTGGAGATTATCCCTAATTAGGTCCTACGTGCATAGTATTAGGGTGGGGCCTGGGGGGAGGGGAGAGGAAGGGGGCCATCAAGCTGTGATTTAAAATTTCGCTACCAAGACGTTGTCCTATTTCTCATAGGAATACGAGTTTAATACTGGAGGAAAGTGTGTGATATTAAAAGTATAAAGGAAGACCAAAAGGCAATTAAGGTAAGGAGATTTCTGTGGTTATTTGGAGATGAAGCAATTTTGCAGTAATCGGAATGGAGAGCGTAACAACTTTATTTCTCCGCAAGTCTAGTATTAATGGGATGTTTACAGTTTTTACATGTGCCTAGTGAAATGTATGTACTCTTTTTACAATCAACAGAATTACAGTTCTTAAGTGAACACTTGTTCCTGTTGCACAGTGAGTGATCTAGTTAGCAATTTTCACAGAGGTAGAAGAGGAAGTATCAATTTGAGAAGCAGCATCTTTCTCCTGCGGTAGTCCTCCAGTCGATTATCACATTCATTAGATGAAAAGTGAAAGTAAAAAATTAAAATTTCAGCACAAACACGAACGATATTTAATTCTCTTACTTGTAAAATGAGCTATTAATACGTTTTAAAAATGTTCAAATGTTGTGGGACTTAACTACTCTGGTCATCACTCCCTATGGTTACGAATTACTTAAACTAAATTATGTTAAAAACAACAAATACACCCATGTCCGAGGGAGGACTTGAACCTCCGACTGCGAGCAGCGCCGCGCACCGCGCCTTGGACGCTCGGCCACTCCACCGCGGCAATGTCTTACGTGGATACATGTTACAATGATAATCATCTTAGTAATGTTAGAAATTATCTAGAAATAACCTTCTTTACTGCTACATATGTAGTAGGAATACAAGAAACCGTTTTATTGTTAAAATCAGACCTAGATTTCAGCTATAAACGAGAAAAACTGTTGTTCATAATTATTTAAACTCAGTCACTTGCCTTGGGTCTGATCTTAGATGATGGTCTAAATCATAACAAGGCAGGGATAAGGACACGTGTAGTTTATGTTATCTTTGATGTATGTTTATGGATTATTCCGTCGGTGCTTGGAGGAACAAAGACGTAATAAAAATTTAAATACGTAATATTTTTGTTCCACAATATTATTTATTTGCTTGTTATTAGCAGATTTCGGCTTCTTAGGACATCGTCAGATGACGTCATACTAAACTACATCCATGCCCCAGGGAGGACTCGAACCTCCACGGCGAGCAACCGTACGCTCCGCAGCGAGACGCTTTAGACCACTCGGCTACTCCACCGCGGCTACCGAATGAGCTATCCCGACTCACGGCTCCGCCCAACAACTTCAATTCTGCCAGTACCTCGCCTCCTACTTTCCAAACTTCACAGAAGTTCTCCTGCGAAACTTGTAAGACTAGCACTCCTGGAGGAAAGGGTATAGTGGAGACACGGCTTAGCCACAGCCTAAGGAATGTTTCCAGAATGCAATTTTCACTCTGCAGCGGAGTGTGCGCTGATATGAAACTTCCTGTCAACCCGGTTCTGGCACACAATTTTAATCTGCCAGGAAGTTTCACATCAGCGCACACTCCTATGCAGAGTGAAAGTTTAATTAGCTTAATTGGCATTGTAATTTCGGGCCCGGTGGTCTCGGGGTAAAGTACTCGACCGAAAACCGAAGGGTCGCGGGTTCAAAACCCGGTCGGACTTCGGATTTTTTCACTCTGCACTCTAACCCATCCTGCACCTCTCAACGATGTGCGGAGTCGCCAGAAACGACACGTGGTTCGGATTCCACGTTAAGCTGTAGGTCCCCTTTCCCCGGTTGGATAACTGGGTTAGACTACGGACACGCAAGTCGCCGAAGTGGCGTCCAATTGAAAGACTTGCACCAGGCCAATGAGCCACACGAAATTATTATTATTATTGTAGCACTGTAAAGGATTTTCGTGTACCACAATCGTTGAAGGAATTGCAATCATTGTAGTGTTTATCGAATTATTAAAAGCAGTTCGTGAAGGGGTAAGCTGACATAATTTGTGAAGAAATGGGTGAAATTTGAGTGGACTGAAAAGTGCCAGAGTTTCTTTTTCGAAAAGTTAAAACAAGCATTAGTAAGTAGTCGTCTATTGCTCTTTCCGAATATTGAAAAGGAATTTTTATATTTTGTGACGCATCTAACCACGCGGTGAGAGTTATTTTAGAACAAGTAATTGATTGGATTGAACATTCGGTAACTTGTACATCTAGACAGATGAACCGAATACATCAGAATTATTCAACGACAATAATGTAGAACTTGATTTACGAGAACACTTACTTTCAAATGTTCAAATGTTTGTACAGTCTATGGGACTTAACTACGGGGTCATCAGTCCCTAAACTTACAAACTACTTATAAACTACTTACAACTAAGGACGGCACAAATATCCATGCCCGAGGGGGGATTCGAACCCTCGACCGTAGTGGCCGTGCAGACCGTGACTGGAGCGCCTCAGTCCCCTGGGCCACCGCGGCCGGCACACTTTCTTTCATTGTTACCTGTATAGGAGACGGTTCATGGTAGTGACGGACCATGAAGCGTATATGTGGGTTTTAGGATTAAAAGACCCGTCTAGTGGGTTGAGTTTAATTACGAAGCTCAACAGAATTCTGGAAAAAGTCACTGAAACGGGTACTCCTTGAGTCGTAAAGTAGCAGCAATTCAAGTGATAGGCCAGACGCTGGAGGAATGGCAAGCAGCGCAGAATGTCGATGTGCAATGTAAGCAGTATCGTGCTCAGCCACAATTCAGCGCGTGAGGCCGTCTGTTACGCAAGATGGCAAGGCCGGGTCCTCGGGTCGTAGCTCTGGCAATGTCGGAGGAGAACGTTTGCGAAAAGTGCGTGGCCAGGTTCTGTCGAGTCATGATGGCTGTAAAACAACGAATCGGAGGGTTGAGGAACGTTATTGGTGGCGTGGAAAGAAAGATGATGTGGATCGTTATGTTCGTTATTGTGTGCTGTGTGCGCAAAGCGCAGATTGGAATCGGAGTGTAAAGTGGTACTACCGAGACTACCAGAAGCTTCAATCGCTTTCTCTGTTATTGAGATAGACGTGATGGGGCAATTTAATAAAACACCGGCAGGTGTTTGTGTTGACGATCATAGTCGATTTTTCGAGGTACGTGGAAGTGATTGCCGTACCATGCTAACAATGATTAACGGTAGCACAGGCAATGGTGAACAACTGAAAATTAAAATTCGGGTTTCCAGATCAAGGTATGAACTTCATGCGAATCTCATGAATGAATTGTACCATTTGTTAAAGGTGAAGAAATTTCAACGAGCCCGCTACATCGACAAGGAAATGGAAGTACGAAATGCATGCATCGAACAATAGGTAAAATGTTAAACTATTACATGAATTCTCACCCCAATGGTTGGGGGAGTACCAAAATTTTTTAACAGCTAGTTACAACTCGAAAGTTCATATCAGCATGGGGTTGTCACCTTATGACGCGATGGCCGAGGGGACTGAGGCGCTCCAGTCACGGTCTGCACGGCCACTACGGTCGGGGGTTCGAATCCCCCTCGGGCATGGATATTTGTGCCGCCCTAGTTCGTAAGCAGTTCATAAGTAGTTTGTAAGTTTAGGGACTGATGACCCCATAGTTAAGTCCCATAGACTATACAAACATTTGAACATTTTCACCTTATGAAGTTGCATATGGTAGAAAGACGGCCCCACCTTCGATTTAATCAGAGCGAGAGGAGGGACAAACGATCAGTCAGCAAAGGAATTTGCCAAGTAGTATCGATTTCGCCGGCCGCGGTGGTCGAGGGTACTGCGGCGCGTCAGTCACGGTTTGCACGGCCACTACGGTTGGGGGTTCGGATTCCCCCTCGGGCATGGATATTTCTGTAAGTTTAGGGACTGATGACCCCGTAGTTAAGTCCCATAAGCTATACAAAAATTTGAAACATTTGAAGTATCGATTTCCGCATCGATTACACGAAGATCGCTGAAGCACGCGCTCTGGCGGCAGTTTGATGCAACGTGCTCATGTGGAGAACGACGGAGCGGTACCCATTCTCATTCGGCAGCCTCCTTCAGACCTGTTAACATCTCTTCTTCCTCCTCTGACTGCATAGGCAGTCGAGTTTGTACGTACTCGAATGTATATCTTTTGTAATATATTCAATCATTTAAAATCAACCCTATTACCTTTTCCTTTTGTGGGACGAAGTCCAAAAACCACATTTATACTTCCTCCTATCACCGACCTTCCACTACTTATCCTGCATCCATAATCCGAACCTGCATTTTTCCATCCAGTCCGCAGGAGTTAGTGAGCCTAAAATACGACGAAAATTAAAAGGTGAGAAAGGGGCACAATATAATTGGCGACCGTTTTTCAGGATGTGATAATATGTAACACTGCTGCAACATGAGTGAATTTTCATTTCAATAGTTGTAACAAAATTGTCATAAAATTACTGTATGATAGAAATGTGTATTTTATGAATTTTCTAATCCATGTACTCTCTCCTAGTGAGCTGTAACATCTTGTTGTACAATTTTTATATTACTTTGCTTTCTGTTTCATGGTACGTGTAATACTGGGAGCGAGCTGCATCCAGAAGAGGTGTGGCGTATTTTCCGCCACAGAGCAAGCGATTATACATGGAATTCAACTGCAGTCAAGTCAGAAAGTGAGCGGTTCAAAAATGTTCAAATGTTTGTAAATCTATCGGACCAAACTGCGTGGTCATCAGTCCGTAGCTTACAAACTACAAAAACCTAGGTAAACTAACCTAAGGACAACACACACACACCCATGCCCCAGGGAGGACTCGAACCTCTACGGCGGGCAAACGCGCGCTCCGCAGCGAGACGCTTTAGACCGCTCGGCTACTCCACCGCGGCAAAGTGAGCGGTCCACTTAACTCTTTCTTGTTGTCATAATGCTTGCACCCAGCCCATTTGCGAATGGCGCAAAACAGTACAGAACGTAGCACCGGAACGTAGCGTATCTAGCACAGCGGGACCAAGTGACAGCCCGTGCTGTGGATAAAAGTGTAATGCGCCGCTTAGCGGACGCTGCGTGTGAAGTTTTCCTGGTAGGCAGCGAGTGGTATTTCCTGTGTAGCGGTAGGCGAGTGAACTGCATATATATTCCACCCGACCTGAGTATTTCGCATAATGGCTGATACAGTAGAGCACGTGGAGGAACCGCTAACTGTACATTCAAAACAGGAGCGTGACGAAGTGGTACAAGAACCTCATGTAGGTAGGGAAAAGGACAATTCCGATGCAGCAAGTGATTCTTCTAAGCCACACGAGGGAATGCCTTCGGAACTACCTATTTTAACGCCGGAAGAAAGCACCAAGCAGATTAGCATCATTACATTAAATGCAGTATTTTTTCAAATAAACGAGAAGTTTTAGGCAATAATGAAAGGTCAGTTAAAAAATCAGGTAGAAATGAATAACTTTTCCGAAGTACTTAAGGCATAGGAAATATTTTTTGTAGCAATAGTAACTCTGACGACAGATGTTCAGAACATGAAAGTTAGCCAGAACAATTTGTCGCAGAATGTAGAGAACTTAACTACGCGTCTGAACAACCTATCAGAAGTTGATCAGAAGCTCGAACAGCACGAAACACAGTTACGCAGGAAGCTAACAGAACGTTTCGAGAAAGAGTGTCGTGCTATACGAGAAAGTGAGCAAGGACTCGAGACAAAACATTTTCTAAACGAGAAAATAGCCCTAGGCAAATCGATCTCCGACCAGTTTGTTCAGGAAAAGGAAAAGCTTAAGGAAGAAATATCTCGCATGGAAACATTGGTTATTACGACCGTTTCAAGGGAAACCGATGCTTCTACGTTTATAGGTTTAACGAAGCAAGTAGAAACAATTTTGAAGGAAGTTTCTGAAACGCGTAATGCTTTGCAAGGCGAGAATGCCGAACAAGTAGCACTAGTGTGTACTGTACCGAAAGAAAAAGAAGAAACGGACACACCACGTGGCCACGAATACACTAGTGAACCGCATTGTTCAACTTCAATCACACGCGCAAGATCATTTACTACTTACTTACGCGCAAGAAAGCTTGATACACCTACGCCGATTTCAGTGCTTTACGGCGGATAAAAAATCAGTCCACCCCGTCGTGTTCATCAACTCTTTTAACGATGTACTTCCGAATTCTTGGACTGAGAAGGAAAAAGAAAGTACATCTGCAGCTTTATTCAAGGTCACGCATCGCTGTCGGCAGGTGACATGAGCAAACGGTGTAATACACTATCTGAATTCGAGCATTGCTTTCTGGAAAAATATTAGTCAGATTCGATACAGCAGCGGCTCCGACGGGAAGTATTTAATCCCGAACCATTTGATTACCGGAAGGGCACGCTCCGCAAATACTTTGAAAGATACATAAATAAAACGAGGTATCGCACGGATCCAATTTCCAAGCGGGATTTGATAAGAATTTTGAAGGCACGTCTTCCAGATATCCAGAAAAAATTAGTAAATGTACTGGAAACCAATCTGGAACAGTTTCTTATTGTGCTTGATCCAATTGATTGAATACATGAAAATAAGAAGCAGAAGGTTTATGGAGGAAAAATAAATAACGAATATTCTGATAAAGTTTCCAATGGAAATTCGAGCACGCAGGATACCCAAGGACCGCGGACAGTAAAAAGGCAAAGATCTTCACCTAGGCGTTTCGGCAACCGGCTTTATCAGAAAAATCAAGTGCAAGGAACTACGCCAAGGGGAAATGCAGGTCAAACCGGAAAACCGCAACAAAGCAACAGAGGACCGAATGTTTTAGTCACAGAAGTTATTACTAACACAAGTCAAAGTGCTACCGGACAGACGGAAAACTAATAACGGCCGCAGTGAACCCCGATTTGACGGTCGTAGCAAGTGATAGGGATGTGCGTAGGGCCGACACGCATCTAAATGATGTAAATCTTTTGCGATTCAACGATGGTGTTGAATTACGTGTATAACCTCTCAAATATCAATCCATGTAGTCATCAACACGAGCAAGAAACACAATCTGCCATCTTGATCAATATTGCTCTACTCATTATCACAGCTGTTTTAGACACTGGGTCGGCAGTTAATGTAATCTCTGCTGAAGTATTCCGGACAGTCTCCGAACGGACACAAGTACTTGTTCTGCCAGTTGGCAACTGTAAAATTATGGATGTCGTTGTTACTAGATTCAAATCAATCAAGGTTCAAGCCGACCAGGAATTTACGACAAGAAATGTAGCAATAACTAGCACGTTCATAATTGTGGAATCACTTATTGTTGATTGTATACAGGGACTCCAATTCTTGTTGAAGACAAATGCATCAATCGCCGTCTCACATGGTTACTGTCACTTCAGTCAGTCTGGCAATGAATAGCAATGCAACTGATTCGGAAGGAGATCAATCATGGAACAAATTACACGCGTAGACATTGAAAGACCACCGTTAATTGTAAAATTAACTCTATCTGAAAGGTGCCAGTTAAAAGCTGACTTTAAACATATAACTCTGGCCGTAAAACCAGCTAAAGGATTCGCGTGAACTGCTGACTACTTCCTGCAACAGAATCTTGTTCCCTGGCCCAGAATTTAGATCTGACTCAAACTTTACATTAGCAGCAGGAAGACAAAGAGAGGGTGGCCAGCATACGTCGTAGATCACGAGAGTTACACACAGTCATTAATATACAATCTATGAGAACATTTATGGCGCAACGGAATTTGATAATATGCATCTGAATTTGTTCTCAGCACTGGAGAAAAAGAACATTAAATAAAAAGGGAGAGTAATCATAAACTAATATTTATAAGAAGGATAAAATTTAACTGACAATAAATTATTTATTCAATTCAAACATTATCAAATGGGGGCACCAATTTTGTTAAACAATAAAATTGCATGTCATTGAACTACTAAATTAAATTAAAGTAATCTGAACAATCAACAAGCATTCAGTCACTCACACGCGCGAAGCAAAGCGAAACTCACCCAACTCAGCGTGCTGATACGAAGCAGAAGCTGGCGCCGCTATCATAGGCGAAATTCAGCGCTAGGATGTACCACACAACACAAGAAAAAATTAAAACTTAGTAGGTCGCTCTGGTCTGTCCTTCTTTACTTGAGATGGTACGCGATAATAGCGAGATTAATTTCCATTCAAATCAAACCGTGAGTATGCAGAATTATTTAGACACACGACACGTGTCTTCTACATTACGTATTCGCACCCCACTGAAGGCGAAGTGCTTAAAGATTGTATTCATTTCAAGAAAAACCAACGGAAACACAGATTACGAAGCAAGAATATACAATAGGAAGGCACTGGTGTGTGATCAGTGGCGAGCACTCAAGTGACTAGCTATAAACCCTTGAAGTCGGAGTTCGGAGCCACGGGGTTCCGAAATCCAGTAAAAATACAAAAATTAAATTTCCGAAAAATAAAGAAAAATAGCTACGGCATACAACCCTTAGAAATGCGTAGGATATCACGAGGAAGCTAAAGAAATACAGTTAGACGCGATTGGGACGGTTTTACACAGATGGACGAAGTCCAGTCTTCGAAAATCAGAAAGGTGGAATAAATTCAAAGTAGGGGTAAATCAACTAATAAATACGGCATGCAGCCCCAAGAAATATGTAGTATTTCATAAGCAAGTTAATAAAGGGGGTTGTACAAGGCTAGAAGACAATTTACTGGGGGAGTCTGAATGCAAATAATATATTTGGAAACGCAACAACAATTTAAAATAGACGGAGAGGAAATCGCGATGTAATAAGGAAAATCAGAAAAATACATACATGATTTCTTGCCTGAAGGGCATAGAAACAGACGCAGGAGTAGCTGAAGGCTTTGCTCTAAGAACACTCCATGTGGAGTACATATCACTCGTGGAAGAAGAAAATGGAAGAGAATATTTCACATGCACTACACAGACTAAAATATTCCTGCATATTTGTCGCGTTCCACAAAGTTAGATAGAAATTAAACAGAGTTCATACACCGCCAGCTAGTCTCACACAGGTTTTCATTTGCCAGCTGTTATCAAACCGAATTAGTTGCATATTTACCGCGTTTACCTATGCAAAATCACCTAAATGAAATTGAATACATTTCTTCCGTACATGATCGGAGAAACTTATCCTGAAAAATGAACCTAAGATCTGAAGTCTAACAAACCAGACAACAAATCGCTACCATCTCAAGGGAGGAAAGAAAATCAGAGCGTCTTACCAGGTCAAAGCTCAGCCACAGAATGTCCGGACGGCCCACGAGCCCCCACCAGCAGCCAGAAATCAGCAAACCCCACTAAAAACGAGGTGGTGAGGAAGAGCTTAAACTCGCGCATCTTGCCGAGGCTCGCTAACTGGGCATTGCTAATCCAACTTGTAACCAAAGGGTGGAGGAACCTCTTTAGTAGCAGCAAAAGCAGAGGTTGGTAACGACTACCTATCGATACAAAGCCAGAGAAACACTAGAACCGAGCAGCCAGCAGCCGATGACGAAAGTTCTCATACATACACTCAGACTGCTATGCTAGAAGATTATCATACATGCACATACAGCATAAAGAAAATATATATTCCCACAGGGAGTGTCGTCATGGAGAAACCGTTCATCTTGCCACATTCATAGACACAATGATAAATTATTAGCATAATAAAATCCCAGCAATATTAACACATTATTAGAGAAAATAACATTTAAAAACATGAAATGAAATGCTACTCCTCATACCTCTGAACGAAAGGGGTTCTCGTTTAGCAAAAAAGGTCTTCTAGTGAACTTAGATAATTTACAAAGTTAAAAACCTAGGGAAGACGGCAGACAGCCGTCTTTCAACGGATACTATACACGTCGAAACTGGCGAAATTAGACCTACAGTTGTCTATAGATGATGACCTATCGATACTTACGGAAAGCATCAACCAGAAAGGAGCAGCAACTAAATAAGGAGCAGTCTCAGCATTTCCATAACGTATTAAATTCATAGCCGTATTCCAGTAAAAATCAGGTACAATTAAAGGCTCAGTGTCATCTGAACGTCATTGACCATAAGACCGTTAATTTCACCTATGGGATTCCATGGTCTAAGAGACTGGCAATAAATAATGAAATCCAACGAATTCTTAGCTGGTAAATCATAGAACCCTCTCAAAGCCCGTATTCAAGCCCGATTCTGGCCATAGCAAAGCCTAATGGAGATGTACGTCTTATGTTATATGCACGTCAAATAAATAAGATTGTCATTCCAGTCTGGATACACCCTGAAAACGTAGAATTGTTACATATATATCATGGTGTGCACTACATGACCAGCATCGACTTGCGTGCATCATACTGGCAAATTCCATTGGATGAATCCTGCAAGAAATACATAGCTTTCATCCATAATGGTAGGAGTTACCAATTACTAGTCCTTCCTTTCGGATTAAACATCAGTTCTGGTATATTTATCAGTGTTCTTGATCATGTTCTAGGACGCCAACTTCTCACCGAAGTATCTCTCAATCGGAAAAGATTCCTGGAAGCAGCAGGCATTAGAAAAATGTTAATTTCAAGTACCATCCCGAAAGAAATCCAGTGGAGAGAATATTTAGAGAAATGAATAGGTTCATTAGGACCTATTGTCATAACCACAAAAGACGGATCAATTTTGTGAAGCAATTCGAGGAAATCTATAATTTGCCTCATGATTCCAATGGATTTACGCCCACAGAACTAATGTTAGGGAAGAAAATGAATAGGTTAATCCTATTCCCAAGGTTGCAATAGATCCTGGGCAAAGAAATGAACAAATAAGACAAACAATGTTGGCAATAACACATCAAGCCAATTTAAGAAACCAATATTTTGATGCAAAACTTCGGAAAAGAAATCTAATTATCGGGGACATATTAGTTAGAAACCATCCTCAATAGGTTAATCCTATTCCCAAGGTTGCAATAGATCCTGGGCAAAGAAATGAATGAATAAGACAAACAATGTTGGCAATGACACATCAAGCCAATTTAAGAAACCAATATTTTGATGCAAAACTTCGCAAAAGAAATCTAATTATCGGGGGCATATTAGTTAGAAACCATCCTCAATCGTCGATTGACAAGAAAAAAAAAGAAGTGGCAGCTGTTATATACTAGATCATTTACCATTATTGGTATCCCACATCCGGGAGCATACTTTCTAGCATTTCCGAACAGTTAGAATAAAAGGACTGTATTTACATGAAGACTTTAAAAAGTTTATAATATAAGTAATTCATTTGAGATGTACTAAATGGTAGTGTATGTTTACCATTATATTCTTCAACGATCTTTCCGAGCTCTCTAGAAGACACTTTAATTTAATTTATATATTATTTGTTTAAGTGCATTTTATGGACACGTTGTAGTGATAGAATTTTCTTATGTGTATCTGTATGTGTGTGATTTCATATTGAGCTTGTTTAACTGAGGAATGAACTGCAATGGACAATATGCAGTCAATTTTGGAACATTAGTGTCCATTTAGTGGAGTGAATGAATTTTTTTGTTAAGTAAATAGGCTTGGTATATGCATTTGCGCTGTAGATTGGGTATAGTGTACTGCAGCCTACATCAGTTTCACAAAACTATAAAAATGCCACCTATCATTGTGTCATAGTGTATCTCATGTTCTAACACCTGTGTTAAAACTGTTTCATGTCACCCTGATGGCTGAGTCCTGCTGACAAATATTCTAAAGACTACTACGAAACACAACCCTAAACAGGCTCTGCTCTGAGATGACGACCTTACCAAACCCAAGAAGCATGGCTAATTCTGAGTCACACCACACCTCCGCAACTGGATCAGCTCCGTCCCAAGATATAAAAATGAAAAATGTATTCCACGAAGCAAATGTTACAAAAAAATTTCTGTTAATCTAGAAAATCCTTGAAAATTTTTCATGTATATTGCATGAAGAATAGACGTCAAAAGTTTGTCAAAAACATGAAAATATACATTCAATGGAAACAGTGTAAAAATGTATATTCTAAAAAAATGTCAATTGTAAAATCACCTATTCCAAAAGTGTTGTGAAATCAGCTATTGTAGAAAATGTCATATGTAAGAAATGTTTTATGTAGTCACATAAATTTTAAAATTATCTATTGTGAAGATGTCTGACAATGTCAAATGAAAATTGTAAAATGCAAATTGTAAAAAATGTGTTCGGCCCTGGCCTCACATCGCAATTTCTAGCACATTTTATGGGCTATGTAACATGCAGAAACCAACTGGACGTAACTTTCACAGAAAATGAAAGATCTAAAAAACTAGGCCAACCCCATGAAAACGGAAACACAGGTGGTGGAATGCATTGTGCGTCCAAGCGATCGAGCAGAGGACCTTGGCCTGGTAAAACTTTAACAGTCACAAATCAGCTGAAAATTGGAAAACTTTTAAGTCAGTGAGAAAACTTTCTTCAAAAACTATTCGCAAGGAAAAACGTATCTACGAAAATAGCCGTCTCAGAGAGGTCCAGGAAGATTTCACCAAAAACAACATACGAAATTTCTGCTGAACCTTCAGGGAAAACATGAACGGATACCAACCACCCAATTTTTTTTTTTTTTTTTTTAAACCTGATGGATCCTTAGAAACAAACACGAAGAAGAACTGTGAAATTCTCGCTCAATACTTCAACTAATTGCACAACTGTAAAAGTCCCCCAGAAAAATTGCACTTTGAAACTCTTGAGCCCAATCCAGACTCACAGCCACCGGCCCTACATGAAATCATTGAAATAAGGAAAGAATTGAAAAAGAACAGAGCACCCGGTGAAGACAGTCTGATCGCAAAAATTTGGAAATTGGATCATGCACAAATCACACCCAAAATCCACAAAATTATTGAAAACTGTTGGCTCACAGAAAAAGTCCCGGAAGAGTGGAAGTCGGATCTCATTCACCCCTTCATAAAAAAGGAGACAAAACTGATCCAAATAACTACAGAGGAATCTCCCTGCTCCTAGTTACCTACAAAATTCTCTCCAAAGCCCTGTTAAACCCGATGGAACTACAGATTTACCCTTAAATGGGCGAATATCAAGAGGGCTTCAGAAAAAACCGTTTCTGCAGGGAACAGATTGACCGAGACACACTTTTCCAGACTCTAAGAGAGATGAAGGTTGACCTTAAAATCCGGAATCTAATTAAAGAGACTCTCACTAACACCAAATCCAAAGTCAAATTTATGGGAGAATTATCAGAGCCCTTTGAAATCAAAACCGGCGTCCGGCATGGCGATGGTCTGTCACCCATCCTATTCAATGTAGTCTTAGATAAAATTATTCGTACATGGGAAAGAGAATTCAAAGGAATTGAACTAGGCAGAAATAAGGAAAAGATGACCCATATAAAATGCCTCGCTTTTGCAGACGACATAGCAATACTCCGAATACCAGAATGGAAGCACAACATGCACTAGAAAAACTGCACGAGATAAATTCAAATATTCAAATGTTTGTAAATCTATCGGACCAAACTGCGTGGTCATCAGTCTGTAGCTTACAAATTACTTAAACTAAGCTAAACTAACGTAAGGACAACACACACAGCCGGCCGCGGTGGTCGAGGGGACTGGCTCCAGTCACGATCTGCACGGCCACTACGGTCGGGGGTTCGAATCCCCCCTCGGGCATGAATATTTGTGCCGTCCTTAGGATTAGCTAGTTTGTAAGTTTAGGGTCAGATGAGCCCGTAGTTAAGTCCCATAAGCTATACAAACATTTGAACATTTTGAACAACACACACACACACACACCCATGCCCCAGAGAGGACTCGAAGCACCGACGGCGAGGAACCACGCGCTCCGCAACGAGCCGCCTTATACCGCTCGGCTACTCCACCGCGGCTCCACGAGGTAGCCGTGAAAACCGGTCTACAAATTTTTAATGAAAAAACACAAATTTTGATACAAAATTTGTCCCGTTTTACATACGATATTTTGTATAGTATAATTACAGTTGTAATTGTACTTATGCAGGTTTATGTGTAAACCGGAAGAGGTTGGTAATCCTGGAATTAACTGCTTGTGTTGCTGGAAACTAAATACTGATGATACTTAAACGGCGATAGGTGTGTGTAAGGCAGCAGAACCATGGGTCTTATGAAAACACAGTAAAGACAGGTGCGTTGTTTATCGTAGAAGCAATACTTATCGTCGACGGGTAAGATCATACATATCGTATCTCAGGTGTGGGGCGACCACAGGGCTATATCGGCGGCGTGTTGTTATTGGTTAAAGCCTAATTTGGGCGGATCTACTCTGGATTTGAACCAGTAACAGCACAGACTCTTGAAGTAAAATTTCAAGCCACACTTTTGGACGAACGATATGTGTTGCTGTTAGTAACCGAGTAGTTTCAATATCTTATTCAGTACTCGAAGAAGGAGTTTTGCTGCCTGCGATATTAGACTTATTGCCTAGTAATCTTAACACTTTTTAGTGTTATTGGTTGTTGGGCTGGGGACTATTATGCTTACAAGAAAGTCCTCTGGCCTGAGTTAATATCTGCCCTGGATAAGCCTTGGCATTTCTTATGTTCGTGCGGAATCTGCTCTGTACGTAATCCATATAGTATCTGTTATTGTCTATATTCGATGTCCATGTGTACCGTCTTTTCAACTACGAACGAGTTTTCATTATAAAATCGGACCATTCTCGCTCCTCTTTCGTTTCTCTTACCCAATCCACACTTTCCATCTACATCTTCATCTTTTCCTCGCCAACCGCCACGATCGAATCACCCCTCACTATAATACACACAGCGATTCTGTTCTGAGTACAGAGATGCATCATCATCATCATCATCTTACGGCAGGTTTTGACTGCGTAGTGCTCCGTGCTTCTCTGTCTTCTGATTTCCTCTTCATTCTTTCGTACCCTCCTTGTGACCCGGTGACGTCATCCAGCATGTGGTATCTTCTTCTGCTCGTCGCTCTCTTCCCTGGAACGAAACCTTCAGTTGTCTCCACTGGAAAGCAGTCTCTTCTTAGATTATGACCTATCCAGTTTCTCTTTCTATGCAGACGAAAGCGATTGACTTCTAGAGAGCTACAATAAAAGGAAGAGAATCAAACAGTGTACATCTAACGAATACCCATTATTTCTGACAGATCTACCTATTAACGGAAAGAGACTGTCATTTCCAGTGAGACTTGCATTTTCTATTGCAATTAATAAATCACAGAACACTCTATTGAATACTGCGGAATGGACATCTCCCTGTTTCTCACAGAGACCGCTTTATGTCGCTTGCTTAAAAGGTGAGTTCACCAAGAATTTATCCATACAAGCTCGTTGACAAGTAACAAGAAATTTATAGTCAGCTTGTGAATGAAATGAACGTATGAATTTTACATATCATTTGTATTTTAATTACTATCTCTCTTTGTTTGGGTACTGCACTTATAATTTTGTACATTATGCAAGACAGAAGACAGCCTTCTTTCTTACTCGTATTCTCCCATAAATATAATACTTTTTAAGTAGATGGACAGAAAGAGAAGAGATAGGAGAAGTAATAACTCAACGCTTCAATAAATAAACAAATAAATACGTGGGAAACGCCGGGTTTTCATCTAGTCTTTATATATAAAACATGCGTTTGTTTGTATTGCATAAAAATCTACAGTCCTGTTTCAAACTTGATGAAATTTTGCTCATGACCTTGAAACCAATAGCCGGTCGCGATGGCCGAGGGGTCGGAGGCGCTTCAGTCACGGTCTGCACGGCCACTACGGTCGGGGGTTCGAATGCCCCCTCGGGCATGGATATTTGTGCCGTCCTAGTTCGTAAGTAGTTCATAAGTAGTTTGTAAGTTTAGGGACTGATGACCCCGTAGTTAAGTCCCATAAGCTTTACAAACATTTGAATATTTTTTGAAACCAATAAGACGGTCGCTGTCGTACAACACATTTTTTTCAGGATATATGACGTCATAAACAATGATATGAGCGTGAAGCTGCTACATACTCGAAAATGTTGTACATTTCCTCCTGAAACACTGGACCGATTTCAACCATATTTGGTACACATGCTCCTTACTGCAAGTTGAATAACTGTTGTAGGGGTAAGAATCACATACGACATATGGGTCACGAGATATAACGTCATGAACAATAGGAAAGGCAAAAAACTGCCACATCATGCGACAAGACTTTATTCATACACTGTGTGAGAGACTATTTAGCGGCTTGCAACAAACTGTAAACATAATTTCAAAGCTTTATTAATATTTTTTTCTTGCTGATAAACGTAGCTAAATGATAAAAGGAAAAAAGTTTCTTGCTTATTACTTTTCCGATGATCATGGAGTAAAAGTACGACATTTCTACACTAAAAAGTGTGCTCGCAGGAAATTTTACAGACAGTATTTACACAAACAACTCAACGTACTTTCGAAACTGCATGAGAGTTCGACTCATAGTTAATCTATTACTTCTTTACTACTAACTGTAATCGTAACAGATTTTATAGACATACAGCACCTATACAAATGAATATATACCTGCAAAATTATACATTTGTCAAACACATTATTCAATAAATATGAAATAACATGTATCGCAGTGAGTAGATACCTGTCACATTATGCACCAAGTTTTAGTAAATTTCTTGTTTACTACTGTATTCCAGTCAGCTTAAGGAATTTACTACAAGCAGATAGTGCTGTTGACAACCTTGAAATGTTAAGTATACACAGCTGCAGGCAACAGTTAATGACTTCCATAGAGCTACAAAGAAAGAAAGAGAAAGCTACAGTGTACGTCCAACGAATACCCATTACTTCCGACAGATCTATCTCCTAACTTCAAGACACCGAAGTTTCCCCTGAGACTTGCATTTTTCTTACGATTAGTAAATCACTGGACAAAGTATTAAATACTGAAGAGTGGATTTTACTTCTATATGTTTGTCACACAGACAACTTTATGTGGCTTGCACAAGCGAGGGCTCAGCAAAGAATTTATTTATACTAGCTCTTGAAAGTAATATAAAGTATTGTTGAAAGTCAACTTTTGAATTAAATGAATGTATGAACGTTTCATATCATTTGTATTTTAATGAAATAAATCGCAATTTGCGATCACTTATGGCTTCACTGCACTAGGGTTAGATGTAATAACAACGTGCGGCGAATGAAAATTTGTGACACGCCGGATTTCGAACCTGGGATCTCCTGCTTACTAGGCAGACGCGTTGACCACTCCGCCACCGTAGACACAGTGACCAACCCGACTGCAGAGGACTTTTCCCTGCACGTCTCCCGCCACACCCAAATATCCATTCGCCACACTGTCTCTTTCCTATTACCACAGCCTCTTAATTCTGTAATGCTCGTAGCCACAATACTGTATTCCCACATCAGGAAGAACAGACCATGAGGTATCAAGACACAATTAATTGTCGCCAAGAGCCCAGCCTCGGCTTGGATGCAATTATACATATTTTTGAAGACGTTGCAGCGTTCAGTTTTAATCAAATAAATCTCAATTTGCGATAACTTATGACTTCACTGTACTAGGGTTAGATGTAATACCAATGTCTACCTAGTAAACAGGAGATCCCGGGTTCGAATTCCGGCCTGGAACAAATTTTCATTCGCCGCACATTAGTATTACATCTAACCCTAGTACAGTGAAACCATAAGAGATCGCAAATTGCGATTTATTTCATTAAAATGAACGCTGTAACGTCGTCAAAAATATATATAATTAGTATTTTAATTACTATCTTTCTTTGTTTGGATATATTTTATACAGCCATATTTCTTATATAGACTCTCATAAATATAACATGGTTTTAGAAAAACGGAGATCGACAGAGAGAGAAGGGATAGAAGTACTAACTCAAAGCTTCAATAAATAAACTCCCAGGCAACGCTGGGTGTAACTAGTTTATATATTGGCACATATAATCGATACATATTATTCGATTATAATTAGTAGGTGGAATACGTTTGCACGAACCCCATCCTGTAGGTTCAACGGTCGTATAAACCGTTTCGACTTTGTTTTATTTCATTGATTGTGTACTGTTCACTAAAAGGATCTGATACGAGGTTTTCTCGGTTGACCGCCATTGAACCTACTTGCCGACAACAGCAATACCGAGTTCCCGACTAGGCTATCGGAGGCTCGGGGCGGCGGCAAAACAAAGTGAGGCCCCCCAGAATTAGAGGGAAGGGACCAGTCTAATAAAACAGAAAAATCTTTCGAGATTTGGAGGCCCCAGATGGAGAGGCCAAGAGTGCTCAAAAATAAATAAATAAATAAAATAAAATAAATCTGGTTGAAACAGTCGCCGAAAACGCCGGATGTTTTGTAGAAATGTGTTTAGCACGTCCAAAGAAACTGAATAATCAAAAAATGTGCAAATGTCTGTAAATCTATCGGACCAAACTGCGTGGTCATCAGTCCGTAGCTTACAAACTACTTAAACCTAGGTAAACTAACCTAAGGACAAACACACACAGCCATGCCCCAGGGAGGACTCGAACCTCCACGGCGAGCAACCGCGAGCTCCGCAGCGAGACTGAATAATCAATGTGAGATACGAATAAAATAGCGGAAGCTCGACGGCGAGTGTTCATCAGAGACGAGTGTATCGTCAGACGTGCCCCAGGGGAGTTTGATAGGACCGCTATTATTTCCTATCTATATAAATGATCTGATGGACAGAGTAAGTTGTAATTTGCGGCTGTTTGCTAATGATGCTGTGGTGTATGGGAGGGTGTCGTCTGTAACTGACTGTAATAGCATACAGGATAACTTAGACAAAATTTCTAGTTGGTGCGAAGAACGGCAGCTAGCTCTCAATGTAGAAAAATGTAAGGTGATGCGCATGAGTAGAAAAAACAATCCTATAATGTTCGAACACAGCATTGGTAGTGTGCTTCTTGATGCTGTCGCGACGTTCATATATCTAGGCGTAACATTGCAGGGCGATATGAAATGGAACGAACATGTAAGGACAGTTGTGAGTAAGGCGGACAGCCGACTTCGGTTTATTGGGAGAATTTTGGGAAGATGTACTTCACCTGTAAAGGAGACCGCGTATAAAACGCTTGTACGACCACGTCTTGAGTATTGCTCAAGTGTTTGGGACCCGCAGCAGATCAGTTTAAAGGAAGACATAGAGGCGGTTCAGAGGCAAGCAGCTAGATTTGTTACCGGTAGGTTCGACCACTGCGCGAGTGTCACGGAAATGCTCCGGCAACTCAATTGGGAATCGCTGAAGAAAGACGACGTTCTTTTCGTGAATTCCTGTTAAGTAAATTTAGAGGGCCGGAATTTGAAGCTGAGTTTAGTACGATCTTGGTGCCGCCTACTTATATTTCGCGTAAAGATCACAAAGACAATAAAAGAGAAATTAGAGCTCGTACGGAGGCATATAGGCATTCTTTTTTTCCTCGTTCCATTTGGGAGTGGAATAGGAAAGGAAATGCGTAGTAGTGGTACAGTGTATCCTCCGCCACGCACCTTACGGTGGATTGCGTAGTATGTATGTAGATGTAGATGTAGTAGCTTGCGAAGAGAGTTTAGTGGACTAGCATTAACAGTCGTAGCATCAGCGGCTCGTCTGGGGTGGTTTTCTGCCAGTGCTGGAAAAATATAATGGAGCTTCTCCGATAACATTTCTGCTCAGTAGATTTATTTTGTTCTGCCATTTTCTCTTCTCTTGTCACCGGGAGCAGGAAAGAACGAGTGCATAATGTTGTCCATAACTACAGATTTTGTTGTCATTATTGTTCCTCATTTGCGATGTTTTACTCATACTAAGCACCTCGCCGTTGAGAAACTTCGTCTCCCCCCCCTTTCTCCAAGGTCACGTGATAAGACCGTGCTCTACGCGTCTGTGGGGCAGCCAGAGCCTGGCATTATATTTACCCGCACTTCTGTACGCGACAAATGGAGTGGAGGTACCGCGTGTGTGTATTGTACACACGTATGGGGCCTCCAATTCCAGACTGCCTCTTATTTAAAGAGAGTATTCTGGCATTGTTTAGAATTTGATTCAAAATGCTCAACCCTCCCCCCCCCCCCTCCCCCCGGGAGGTCACACGGTTCTTTCGTGAGTTCGTGCGTGGCGAGCACGGGGCCCCGAACTAATGCAGTCTTCCTTCCTTCTTTACTTCCCGGACTGCATTTCCTTTCCCCTCTCCTCCTTTCCTATCCTCACTCCTCTCCGTCCCCACCAGGGGACTGATAATCTCAGTAGCTTAGTCCCCCTATCCCAACCAAACAACCCAACCCAAAATGCTCAGGTATTGTGAGCTTTCCCTATCTGCGTTTCAAGAATTATATTCAGAGAATTTGTTTATAAGTATCCTACCCCTGCAGGGTCTCCACATCTCGAAGCTGCCGAGCGGTCTTAGGCGCCATTTCACGGTTGCGCGGCGCTCCCGCCAGAGGTTCAAGTTCTCCGTCGGACATGAGTGGGAGTGTTGGTCGACAGATAAGTTAGTCTAGGGACTGATTACCTAATTAGTTAAGTCCCATAGTAAAAAAAAAAATTTAAAAAAAGGTACTTTGTTACTTTTAATATATAAGGCAGAGTGTGCGTATGTTTATACGTATTGCATACAAATCTACATTTTTGTTCCAATCTTTATGAAATTTTGTACACGCAAGCTTCAATCCACGAGGACGGTCGCCGTAAGTGTAAGAATCACATACGACATATAGTTCACGCGATGTGACGTCATAAATGTGAAAAACTGCTGCATTTTGCGACAATGCTGCTCAGTTTCTCCTAAATCATTGGACCGATTTCAACCAAATTTGGTACACACATTCCTTATCGTGAGGTAACAATTGTTGCATGGTTGAGAATCACATACGGCACATTGTTCAAAAGATATTACGTCATGACCAATAGAAATCGCAAAAATGCGAGACTTCCGAAATACACAATATGAGACTAAGAATAGTTAGCGATTTGCAACAAACTTTAAACGTAATTACAAACGTTTATTAAACTGTTTCTCGCTGACAACCATAGTAAAATGATGAAAGGAAAAAAGTTTCTAAAAAAAAAAAAAATAAAAAAAAATGTTCAAATGTTTTTAGAACTTGTGGGGCTTAACTACGGGGTCATCAGTCCCTAAGCTTACAAACTACTTATGAACTACCTAAGACTAAGGACGGCACAAATATCCATGCCCGAGGGGGGATTCGAACCCCGACCGTAGTGGCCGTGCAGACCGTGACTGGAAAAGTTTCTCGCTTTCTAGTTTTCCACTGTTTATGGAGTAAAACTACGGCTTTCGGAATAACGTAACAATTTATAATTTCTACATTACAAATTGAAGCCACAGGAAATTTTACAGACAGTATTCACGCATATAGTTGAGTGTAATGTATAAATTAAATCACAGTACGAGACATAGTTCATGAGATATGGGGACATAAACAGTAACGTTCATGGGAAACCGCCCCATCATGCACCAAGTTTTAATCTACTACTTCTTTACTACTAATTGTTTTCCTAAGAGACTTTACAGGCATACAGCCCTGATGCAACTGAATATATACGTGAAAAATGGCAGAAATAAATAAATAAATACCCGGGAAACGCCAGGTTTTCAGCTAGTACCAAATAAAACATCAATGGTAAATGTAGAAACATTAATAGATGAATGTTTTGCTGCTCCTCAATCCATTTCTTACGACAGTTCAAACTGTCTTGCTCAATGTTAAGACGTGTGTCCACTAGCAAGTCACTTCCGCAAGTAACTTCTGCAAGTATTTTCCGATGTGTTTACAATAGGAAAAAAAAAACCTTGCGGAAGTTTTCTTCTGCAAGTCGTTTAGGCAAGTAACTTGCTGCAAGTACTTGCAGAAGTGTTTCCACCAGAGTCACGTTGTGAGATAAGCAAGTGGAAGTTTACAACGTCATGCACAAAAGTAAGAGCAGCCTCTACCATTGTTCCATTTATTATTATTAAAAAAACGTGACGAACGAAAGTTTAAGAGAAAAACAAGTGTTTGGTCGAAGAAATTGGTGCAGAGACGTACATGTTCAAGTTTTTTAAAAGATTAATAAAATCAGAGGAAACATAAGTTTCGTTGACTCAAAATACTCCACTTGCTAGTATAAATGCAATCTGCACTTTGTTCACTTTTTCGTTTCCTCTTTTTCGCCTTTCAGCATCTGTTTTCTCATTCATTTTTTTTAGGTCAAAGTGTTTTGTATCCCACATTTTTGGGAAGCATTCAAATTTCTCTATCAACAACTGCATTTTCTCTCAATTGCACACTATTTTCGTCATTATTACTGATATTTTCGTTTCGTAAACGCAACACAAAACTTCTGCAAGTCGAATAAAAACTTTCAGCAACTGGCAAGTCCGGCATGTGTTTGCTGCAAGTCGCACGAGACTCTGTCCACTGACTTGGCGTAAGCTACTTCTGCAAGTTGTTGAAACTTGGGGAAGTCGACTTGCTGCGGGTGTTACCACGTTTAAAAAGACAACAACAACAACTTGCGGAAGTAGATTCTGCAAGCGACTTGAGGAAGTTTACTTGCTAGTGGACACGCGCCCTAGGCTTGGCGCGCACAGGCGAGTTTTCAGTCGGGGCGACAAAAAAAAATCGCTGTCGCGACAGTACGTTGTGGTGCGCACACAGCGACAGAAAAATCGCAGCTACTCTCAATTCTAGCATGGATTTCATCGAACCGCTTGTTTGGTGGCGCTTTTACTGCGAAGAAGAGCGAGAAAACAGCGCAAATGTCGGTACTGACTACATCCGATTGTAAAGTCAAAAGCTAGTTAAAGGGCAGTTTTACAAATTACAGGAACAGTTATAAATCACCCAAATAAATTCTTTCAATTCTATCGAATGAGTAAGTATAGTTTTGATACACTGCTTCAAGCAGTAGGACAGAATATAACAAAATAAAATACGACATGGAGGAAGTATGTACCACCTGAGGAGCGCTTACCAGTAACTTTGAGGGTAGCACGCATTATTTCATTGCCCTTTTACATTATTGATCAGATAGATCAAGAAACTCATTTCATTATGCAATGCTGTGAGCCTGTAGAAATAAGGGCTGATGTGAGTGGTATGCAGATAAGGGATTATTTTGCAAAGTACTTTGTGACTCCACAAGGATTAGTACCTGGGAAATATGAAAAGTTTAAACTGTCATAATTGTGATGTCTACATGAATGAATAAAAAAAGTGAAACATGAAATACTTTTGTTATTATTTTTTCGTCGAGACGGTTCAGTCCAGTTCCCAATTAGGCTGCAACATACTTCTCCCCATAGTTTCTCCTTCAAATTGCGATCACTGTAGTCTTTTAACCCTACACTGCATGAATTTTTATATTCGCGCAAATGCTGAGAATGGCAACAGGTAAATAATGACCTTCACATTTTTATTTTACTATTTTATACTAAACACACACACACACACACACATATATATATATATATATATATGTGTGTGTGTGTGTGTGTGTGTGTGTGTGTGTGTGTGTGTGTGTGGTATAAAATAGTAAAACAAAAATGTGAAGGTCATTATTTACCTGTTGCCATTGTCAGCATCATGCATTTAGACATAAGTCACTCTGCAGGAGAGTATTGGTATCTAACATGTTTTCTACTTCGATTAGATGTCTGTAACATGATAAAAATTTTTACTTGATTGAAGTCGTATCAGTTTGTAATTACATTAATGCTCAACAGTGAGTAAAATCCGCTGGAGCGCTCTTTGTTGCATTTCTCCTCAATTCATGACTGCGCTTCCTTCTGTGGAGGAAACGATCTACTAAATGCTTAGAACAGACTCCAAATTATTCGATATGCAGGGTGTTGCCATCTGTCAACAAGAAGTATGTGTGAAAAAGTAACAAAAATTTGCGTTGCCAAACGGCAACACCTTGCAGTGTAGGGTTAACTTCCTGTTGCAGAGAGCTGGTCGCGTTTCTGCTTCTTAATTAGTCTTTCTGGATCGACAACACAAACTACAATGTCATCCGTAGCACGACTCCCTTTATCAGACATGCTACTGGCGCACTGAACGTACTTGTATGCAGCACAGAGCGGGAGCGACTGAGAAATCGCGTCGCTAGTGCGGGCGGCCCCGTGCTGTTGCCTGTGACTCATTCCACACCTGCGACAATCGCGTCGCGCGTCAAATAGGGCCGGTCGCGTTTTTTAAATCGCCGCTACTTTTTTGTCTCACGTGCGCGCGCTCATATTCCAGCCACCGTGTTCCATTCTTGCGACAAAGAAATCGCGCGACGGAAATTCGCCAGTGCGCGCCTGGCCTTAAGAGTGGCGTTTCGGAGTGAATAATAAAGGCCCATCAGAGGCTAGCAACCGCACACGAGGAAAGTGTAGGTGCCGCGCCGGTAGATTTCCTGTTTGAGAAGTGTCGCTTCACGTTACGCGGGAGCGACCTTGAAGCAGCGGCGCAGCAGCGCGCCTAGCGGCCGCGATCGACATCTCGCCTGCCGGTGGCTCACGCCAGAACTGGTCGTACTGGTAGGCGAGGAGCGTCTGTCCGCTGCCAGTGCAGTCAACGCACCCGCCTGGTCCACCAGTTGAGGGCAGCGCCGTCCAACAGCATGGTCGCCGATCTCAGGTACGAGCCGCAGCCGCTAACACCACATGTTTCCGATAGGCGCGCGCACTTCACCGTTGCTGTCGTCCTGTGGTGAAGACATATTTCTTCTTCAACAACTGAATCCACATTTCATTCAGTTTTACGTCCCCTCCATCCTATTGAAATTATTACGGTGTTTTACAGTTTCTACAGCCTCTCTGTACAGTCTTTCGTGATATCCGTTTGTCGCTGCCGAAACCTGAGTTTCATGAAATTGAATAAGGTGGTCTTCTGGTTGAAAAACATGTTCAGCAACAGCTCATTTAGTGTATTTAGGGTTTCCAGGCGTCCTATTTTATCCGGCCAAGTCCTCTTTTTTTTTTTTTTTTTTTTTTTTTTTTTTTTTTTTTTTTTTTTTTTTTTTTTTTTTGATCGTAAAAATGGTCCGGATGGATTTTTAGCAAAATGGGAAAATTTCCTCATGTTTTTAAGTTATCCGACTGTTTCAATTTGAAAGTGCAAGAACACAATCTTTTGAATTTTCATAAATGCAAATTCTATAGAATTTCTCTTAATGTTGTTTTCTAGATTATCATCTTTTGATATAGCCCTTACAGTGAGCTCAACTTATGATATCAGAGAATTTTATATAATTAGGGTTGTAATTAGGGTTAATATAAGTTGCGAGGCGGCCAGATAAAGGAATTACATATGCAAAAATACAAGATAACTCAGCTTCTAATAATTTCAAATTATATTCGTTTTCTATAACTCTGGAAGTGTCCTCTTATTTGAGCGCCGACATCTGGTAACCCTAAGTGTATTTTACCATTATGGATGTTGAAGAACTCTGTAACTGTTCCTTATAGGTTGTGGAAATAAAATCCGCTACCAGTCACAATTATTGGTGGTTTACTAAAACCCTACGGGTTTCGGGCTTGTTCCCATCTTCAGGTGTTAACATTCAGTGTTGTTGAATATAATTAGGGTATCCAATTCGTGTTCGTACATTTTTCACAGATATCAGTTGAGAATAATGCAGTAACAGCAACATAATGCTAATTTTCACTCCCATATCACAGGTTTTGCACAATACACAGTACACTTTATAACTGTTGATCAGTAGTCACTCACAACATCGCCATGTTTACATTCAAGCATACATGCATACAGATGACGCACTTTTTCGTGGCCCCTCTGTGATCGGCTGGTAGTCGGCTGAGTTCGTGTGTCTACGGAATGTTTATGCTCTCTACCAACCTTACCTCGTAACAGCATTGTACATCGTAGACATCGCTATGGACTGTTGATTTGTGCTCTATTATTGTCTTCCACTTTGTTATTTGCTAAAATAAGTGCACATACCCCGACGACTTCTTTTAGAAAAAGGAAGGCTGTCCTTGAAAAGTGGTATGAAAAATGTTAATTCCGATTGTTATTCAGTTACGACAATGAAAAAGGCAGAAAGCGTTGCTATATCCGCTTAACAAGTCTCTTTAAACTTACGATATTTCGTAGATATACGCTCCAATTTTCTATTACTCAAACATTAAAGTGATAATTTCATGTCCATCTGCGACGCTTTAACCTCTTACATGTTTTTTCTTTTAAAACCTGCAGGATATAGGCCGTAAGCTGGCGGTACTGGGAGAAAGAGGCGGGGCTTGTTTTAACAGCCAATGCGCTACGAGCTGAATGCATGCTTCAGCTCCCAGCATTCTCCGCTCAGGGGCCACGTTTCAATGAGTGATCTGTATATGTGTACTGCGTATTGTGAAAAACTTATGATATGGGAGTGCAAATTAGCATTATGTTGCTGTTACTGCATTATTCTAAACTGATACCTGTGAAAAATGTACGAACACGAGTTGGATACACTACGGTACTTATATTCAACAACACTTAATGTAACACCTGAAGATGGGCACAAGCCCGAAACTGGTAGTGTGTTAATAAACCACCAATAATTGTGACTGGTAGCGGATTTTATTTCCACAACCTGACAGCTCCTTTGTCAATCTCTCCCCTTCTATAGTTACCCTTGTGGTCTTCTAGGGTTTTTTTTTTTTTTTTTTTTTTTTTTTTTTTGCATCCACGCATCCGTTTCCACAGCTACACGGAATCCTATAAATTTCTGCTTTTTTCTGCGGTTTGCGAGCATCCTTTGCCTATTTCAGATGATCCTATATCTTCCCAGCAGATTTGAATGTTACAGCGATATTCCGTTTCGTCAAAATTTTCAAATGTTTGTATAGTTTATGGGACTTAACTACGGGGTCATCAGTCCCTAAACTTACAAACTACTTATGAACTAGCTAATACTAAGGACGGCACAAATATCCATGCCCGAGGGGGAATTCGAACCCCCGACCGTAGTGGCCGTGCAGACCGTGACTGGAGCGCCTCAGTCCCCTCAGCCACCGCGGCCGGCGTCAAAATTTTACGTATCGGTCAGTGTCGTCCTTAACCCTTTTAATGCATAGTGTAGCAGACAAACTACATACCTTATTTTTTCCATTATTTCTCAGACTGATCAGCATTTTACCACAAATTCATTTTTAGCTTGTCATTCCATTCCATGATGGTGGTGGTGGCGGCTGGTGCAGCAACAGTGTTGAATAATTAAAAAATGCTCAGTCTCTGTTGAAATATTATATTGCAACAGAGACTGAGCATTTTTAATCATTTTAGCTGCTTGTATACATATTGTTACATATGCAGGTAGCTGGTCCTAGAAATTATAAATTGCAGAGTGCTACTGAATCAGTTCGATAGTTAACTGCATTGAGTTACTCCTAACACGTGCATTTGTTTACATTAGTTTACATTGCCTTGTAAAAGTAGTCAATCACATACTACTGTTGCATTATGAGTTACTTTCTGGAAAGATTAGAGGCATTATAGTGATATTTACTGCATCGGGCACATCATGGAAGTATTGTATAGCTGACCAGCTGTAAACTTGTTGTTGCTAGTAGTGCATAATAATTTTAACGAATTTGTTTTTAAATATATTTCTCCGTATATATACACTATACATTAATCGTGCTTGTTTTTAATAGCGTCAAATAAAAAGTCATACATTAAAGGGTTAATAAAAGGCAGATTTCACAGGAACTTTTTCATCGATCTGAATTCTACACGGCGACTCAGCATTCTTCTTATCTCTGTGGACGAATAGCCATTCTTGAGTAAAGCATTAGTCAGGTGTTTTAATTCCGCGTCGAGTGTTTCCGGTTCACAGATGTTCCTTGCTCTGTCTCGCGAACGTCTTTATTTATGCCGCGCCTTTGTTGTGGGTGGTGGTAGATAACGGCCTGTATGTGTGGGCGTCCGATAAACTGTATGTCCAAAGCTGCCATTCCCCCTTCTGAAAACTGACTCTTCAGTTTTCCGTCTGCCTCCTTCTCTATGGTACACTAAATTATAGGATTAATCCCGTTGATGTGTTCAAGTTCCTCCCTGACATTCCTGCACACAACAAACGTATCTTCTACATAGCGGAACCAAGTGACAGGTTTCTTGCTTTCTGTTTTCAGTTCCTGATCCTCGAATTTTTCCATGTAGAAATTTGCTATAACCGCGCTTAATGGGCTCCCCATAACTACACTATCTGACCGTTGATAGAAATCATCGTTCTATTTGAAATAATTAGTCGTGAACAGATCTGCAATGTGGGCAGGAAAAATGAGATTTACCTGCTGCAGTACTTCATTGACTGGAACCGTAGTAAACAGGGATAACACATCAAAACTAATATATCGCCCAGGTTGACAATTATGTCATTTATTGTTAAGAAATTCTAAAAGGTAACGCAGACAATGAATTTTCACAATCCGACTGAGCTGTGTTTTACACTTTTATTAGGTCACGACCGTTTTCGCACCGTTAAAGGTGCACCTTCAGGTATACGTGTTAATGGAAGAAACTTCCTTAGTACATGAGATGGAAAGACTTATTCCTACCTCCCAGTATTCATGTTGGCTGCCGAGTTTTGTGGGGCCGCTAAGTATTTCCACCTCAAGTAGTAAGGAAGTTTTTTCATTAATACATATACCTGAAGATGCACCTTTAATGGTACGAAACCGGTCGTGACCTAATAAAGGTATAAAAGCCAGCTCAGTCGGAAGATGAAAATTCATTGAAAGGAATCCTGGCATAATCGTCTGAGTTACCTTCTAGAATTTCTTAACACTAATGTATTTCAACTGTGGATGCTCAAATTGTAAAATAGTTTGTATGTTATTTAATTTACTTATAAAAAGTCCCGAGTTCTTGATGTAAGAATCTGGGCGGCACACGCTCGGTAATAGTGTTATCAAGAACTTGGCAATCAAATATGTGGAGGAGGAACATGTTTCCTTTTCTTTGTGGACCTTGGGCAACCCATAAAGTCTTGGCGGTAGTGCAACTGAATTGAACAAACTCTTTTCAACTTTCCGCGACCTCCTCCAAGTCGCCATGGATTTCGATTAACTGAATTCGTTTGTAACGACTGTGCAGTACTCGCGAGGCGCCTAGTTGCTTTCACCGCTCCGAGTGAACTACATAGAATCTAACTGACCTGTTGTCTTCAAAAGTAGCGCCCCAGCGCAGAATATGGCGCGCAGGTCGTTGGTTCTCGATGTTGAGGCTTTTTGGTTAATTAGAGAGGAAATAGTCCGGTAAAACACATTATTCAAAGGGTGCCACTTTACTACGAGGCGCGTCCAGAAAGTAAGTTCCGTTTCAATTTATCTCCGCTGCAGCGCTGCGATTGCAGTTCCGCACAAGCGCTGTAGACGATGTGTATCAAGGAGAAGAACGTGCGCCATTTGAAGATCGCTGTCAGTTACGTACGCTTTATTGTGCTTGTTTGAAATGTCGGCGTTGATTGAAAATCTCGCCGCCTATGAAATCAGCTCGGTGATTCGGTTTCTTAACGCGAGGAAAGTGAAACCAAGTGAAATTCATCGGCAAATTTGCGATGTTTCCGGACCAAATGCGATGATTGATTCGATGGTTAGAAGATGGGTCCGACAATTCAATGGCGGGCGTAGTGATGTGCACGATGTGGAACGAAGTGGGCGGCCACCTTTGGTTACAGAAGAACTGGTTCACGCGATTGATGACAAGATCCAAGAAAACCGTAGGTTTACAATTAGTGCTCTTGCTATGGACTTCCCCCAAATTTTACGATCACTGATGCATGAAATTGTTACCAAACAACTGAAATTCCGTAAACTTTGCTCACGTTGGGTACCAGAGATTCTCACTGAGCAAAACAAAACACAACGGATGGGTAGTGCGCTTGAGTTTTTGACCCGTTATGCTGAAAGCGGCGAAGAATTTCTGAGACGGATAGTCACAGGAGATGAAACATGGGTTTCTTAACGACACCCCTGAGATTAAGCGGTAATCAATGGTATGGAGGCACACTTCATCCCCACCAAAGGTAAAGCCGAAGCAAATCATGACACCTCGGAAAATGATGTGCACAGTGTTCTGGGACTGGAAAGGCATCCTACTCATTGACTTCTTACCGCGTGGTCAAACAATCAAAGCAGATGCTTGTTGCGAGACACATCGGAAATTGCGCCGTGCAATTCAGAATAAGCGCCGGGGACTGCTGTCAAAAGGTGTCGATTTGCTTCACGACAACGCACGACCACACACTGCAAATGTGACGAAAAACCTCCTACAGGGATTTGGCTGGGACGTGTTTGACCATCCTCCGTACAGCCCTGACCTCGCTCCTAGCGACTTTCATCTGTTCTTACATCTCAAGTCTTTCCTTGGCGGTCATCACTTCACCGATGACGACGAGCTGAAAGAAACTGTTTCCAACTGGTTGAAGACGCAGGCGTCAGGTTTCTATGAAGAAGGTATACAAAACCTGGTGCCACGCTATGAAAAATACCTGAAAAATTTCGGCAGTTATGTGGAAAAGTAGTTTAAGAGTTGTAGAATTTTGTGCAATAAAAATTTCTTCTGTATCTGTGTACAATTTCATTTTATTACCAAACGGAACTTACTTTATGGACTCGCCTCGTACTTAGGCAGAGACAAAGACATTGCATAATTAATAAACTGTCTTTTGAGTTCCACTGTATTTAACATTGGTGATATGCGTTACTTCTGCGAGGTGAAAATGCACTGTTACATAATGTAGGACCGACCGCATCGGATAGCGGGCCTGCCCATGAAACCGGAGTGGCTAGCAACGCCATCCCCACCCGTGTCTGCCGGCGCGCCAAAACATGGCCGAAGCCGTTTCGTCTGCATTTTCGTATTGATTTTGTTTATTAATATATATGTTTTTAAATTATCTGAAATAACAGAGTGGTAGCGTGTTATCATTCTGCCGTGCTCGGTATTAATATTTTCGCCGGCCGCGGTGGCCGAAGGGACTGAGGCGCTTCAGTCACGGTCTGCACGGCCACTACGGTCGGAGGTTCGAATCCCCCCTCGAGCATGAATATTTGTGCCGTCCTTAGTATTACCTAGTTCGTAAGTAGTTTGTAAGTTTAGGGACTGATGACCCCGTAGTTAAGCCCCATGAGCTATATAAACATTTATTTAAAAATAAAATAAAATAAAAATAAAATTATTAATATGTTCGTAAACGGGGCGTGCGAATTTTCGATTCTTTAGGGGCCCATATCTCAGGTTCTATCCATCTCAGTGTGAAGGGGTAAAGTGTTCTGGATAGATCTTGGCCTAGTGAACATTTGTGTACATATTCGAAGAATGGGTATACTATAGCTATCATACAGTACATCGTCAAAATTTTCAAAGTTATACACTTCCTGGAACCGATCCAAAATTGAGTAAATCAGTTGGCTTTTGTACATGATGTGTAGACTATGGTGGGCTTTAAGCGGCTTACAAAAGCACCATTCATTCATGGGCGGTTCCCGAGAAAATATCAAAAAACCTTGATTTTTGGGTACCAAAAAAAAACGAATTGTGGGGATGGTCACTTCGATACTTTCTATTCATTGCAAATCTTCGAAATTTTTACCATATGCTCTTATGATGACATTCTCGAGGCCGTTTCGAAAATTCAAATGTTTGTATAGCTTATGGGACTTGACTACGGGGTCATCAGTCCCTAAACTTACAAACTACTTATGAACTACTTACAAACTAGGACGGCACAAATATCCATGCCCGAGGGGGGATTCGAACCCCCGACCGTAGTGGCTGTGAAGACCGTGACTGGAGCGCCTTAGTCTCCTCGGCCACCGCGGCCGGCGGCCGTTTCGATATCGTTATCCGTTACCGAGATCTAGAGGTTGAAACTTATCATAGTTTTACACAAAATCACAAAACCCGATTTTTAGCCGTTTTAGTACCGTGGATCCCAAATATCTAAATAACTAACCACAGAAAAGTGTTCAGATTTTTACAGTACACCCTGCAGACATTTATCTACAAACGGCATTTTTCGGTGTTCGTAAATCTTAGTCCGTTTGCAACATAAGGCCGAAAAACCGCGAGATTTTGCTAGAAAAAGTCCGTATTGTGCTGAAAGACGGCGTTTGGACAGCTCTGAAACTTACCATGCAGTTTGAAAAAAGGTCCTCGGCGAAAAAATTTTATTTTTGTACGTCTTAAAGATTGAAATCTTCTGTCGATGTAGGGGTGATTTTGTTTTCGTTTACTTTATAGTTAATATGCAGCATCCGGTTTAGTGAACTATTGCAACATATTTTAAAGAGTTAGACTTTTCGTATAGTTGGATTTTAGGTTACACATAGCTGCGTATGAAATGTAGATAACAAATCGAAATTTTATTTTAAGTTTAGTGCAGAATGATATCTTATATTGTTCTTGACATATCGGTCCGCGAATGACAGCATGCGACAGTAATAGATTCGAAAACGCTACTTCTGATAGTGAGGTAACGTATCTTGAGGAATAGGAAATGACTAAAATGTTATGTGTATGTTGTTTAGGTGTTTATCTGGAAAATCAGTTCCCCGTTTTTGGAAATGTGTATTCGTTATCGCGACACGCTACAAAAATCATAATTTTTGGTATCAAAAGATCCAACTGCGTGCATTGACAAATCTACACTTTCAGGCGAATGGACGTGTAAAATTCTTCATTGTAATGGTTAGATCAACGTGAACGACTTGAATTATCGTGAAATAGCAACATTATATAAAACTAAATTCTCAGCTGGACTCGAAAATATTTACATGCTTTTTTATCGAACGATATTTACAGAGTTCTTTGAAATAGTTAAGCGTGTTTAAAAAATCATCTGAATGTGAACCTCTTATTATAAAGTAAACTACCTCATAGTCAATTTGGTCTGACGTTTGTACAAATGTATCAAGGTATATAAAATACTACCCAAATTTTACTCACCATTGATTTCATGTTATATAAGGAGTACACTCTAATGTAACAGGAAAAAGACGGGAACCAGCTGAAAAATGCTCCTGCCGGAGCACAGAAAAGGCGGATATGTTCTATGACAGAAAAATGTGGAACCAGCTGCCTAAAACCTCATTTCGATTTCCTCACCAGAAATTTTGGCATGCGAACATATGCGCGCTTTTTTCGGCTGAATGTGAGTAGGACAGAGACAGCTAGAGAGAGCCATATATGATAGAACAGAGAAAGTGTCAGTTCAGGAGAAAGGCATATGCATGAATACAGCAGTGGGAAGCGAAACGAGATATCGTAAGTCAGGAACAGTGGGAACAACAATCTAAGACACATGCAGATAGTAGCAATTGGAGCAAAAGAGAAAACAGTGGGAAACTGAGACGAATTGAAACCGTACATAAAGCATGAGCGTGCGGCTCTCCAATGCTATAGCATGAAGCAATTTGTCCAATTTTTCCCTTCCCCAGTACCCGCGTGCTAAAGTTTTCCGGTCTACAGGTCAAACCCCAAGCAAACCAACCCCATGGACACATGTGTAAAGGAGACAATCGTGATTAAAGACAATGAAAGTCGACTCTAAGTGAGAAAGAAAGGATATTGGCAACAGGACAGGAAGTGAATGGGACGTCAGTAGGGCAGAGAAACGATGAAAGTTGCAGAAACAGACAGCGGTGAGGAATCGCGAGGGAAAGGGATGAAGACTTTGAAAGTTTGACACAGACAGAAAGCGACAGTGGGAGAGACAGAAAACAAACGGACAGAGACATATATAGACACTGACAGTGAGACGGCTTAACTGGGCGAAAGTGTTACAAAGTTAGGCGCTCAAAGTACGGTAATATGTTCGCATGCCAAAATTTTTGGTGAGGAAGTCGGAATGAGGATTGTGGCAGTTGGTTGCACACTTTTCTGTCATAGAACATATTCGCATTCTCTGTGCTCCGGCAGGAGCATTTTTCAGCTGGTTGAGAAATGGTTTATTATGAAAATTAAGTAAATTAATGAAAAATATATCTAATTTTGAACAGAGAAGAAATTAGTTTTGGTGCCTAGCCTCCATATGCACTGACCAATCACAGCAGAGAACTTGAGGCGGTCTTTACCCTGGGAGTAGTACCGACTGTATCACCTGTTTGTTATTGGTACCTGACACCACCCCGTGTTAGCTGCATAGAGCTCTGTTCTGACTTGCTTGAACGAAAGTGAGTATTATATTCTTCAAAATGAAATGCCAAGATCGCGAATTAATAATCTATTTAATGACGACCGGTTTTGGCGAACATTAACACCATAATCTGGTCATACATATTTTATAAGCTGATCATCTTATTAAAAATGGATATAAAATAGTAAGTGCAACACAGCATATAGTCACCATATAAAGAGACACAAGTTAAATCATGACAGCTTACAATATACTCACTTGCACTTATTATTTTATGTCCATTTTTAAAAAATAAGATGTCCAGTTTATAAAATATATGTGACCAGATGATGGTGACACCGTTCACCGAAACCGTTATTTAAAACAATGTTCAAATGTTTGAAAATCCATCGGACCAAACTGCGTGGTCATCAGTCCGTAGCTTACATACTACTTTAACTAAGGTAAACTAACCTAAGGACAACACACACACGCTCATGCTCCAGGGAGGACACGAACCTCCGACAGCGAGCAACCGCACGCCCCGCAGCGAGGCGCCTTAGACCGCTCGGCTACTCCACCGCGGCGAAATCGTTATTAATTCGCTATCTTGGCATTTCATCCTAAACCGGGAATGTCAGGTGATGTTAGAAAATGAGTATGACGGCTGCGAACCAGAAATATCACACTGCATTTGGACGGTGTTATGTATAACTAGACCAAGCGCCAAAATGTCATAAGCGAGATAATGGCGTGCAAAGTTACCATTCCCTTAAAAATGAATGTATTGGTGAAGTTACTCAATTTTTTGTACAGATGACGGGTTATTATTGTTTTACTTATTAGTGGAAGATTACCGTAATTAAAAGCTAAATAACACGAAAAAATAACACAAATTGTCGTTAGACTACTAATGCTTAATTGCTGCATGTGCAGGACTAAACGACTTGAACGTCCTTTGGTCTCATTATGTGAAAACTGTGCATTAGTCCTATTATAAAAATAAAGCCTTAGAAAGCTATATGATTTTGATATTCTGAAACAACTTACGGAGAAAAAGCTTAGTTTATAAGTAGTTTGTAAGTTTAGGAACTGATGACCCCGCATTTAAGTCCCATAAGCTCAACAAACAGTTGAACGTTTATTTTTTAATACAACATTTTTTCTTGGTGTCTCTGTCTTGTTTTTCGTACTTTCGTATTCTGCCCCTTTTTGGCCTGCCTTTCAATAACCTCTATCTAATTCAGGAATGTTATTTTGTACATCGTTAGTACACACATTCTTCTGTGAGATCTCTTCACTTATGTTTATTGGCCTCTCGTCATTGTCTCCGCGGCTACTTCCAGATCTGCAGTACTCGCCTTCATAACAAGTTACTGACCCATCATCGATCTGCTTACCTACTACTGCATTTTATGTTACATCACTGTTACGGTTATTTGCATTCAGTGAAGAGTCCCTGGTTGAAATGTCCGTGCTGGAAGATGCATATTCACCCTATAAAAAGAAGAAGTACGGGATGCGTAAAATTTACGACATTGTATTTAAGCCCTTATGAAGAAGTTCTGAAGTTTATCTCGAAAGGTAACTTACGATGTCCTGCCTTTAAAGCTCCAGATCAATTTGACTTACTTGTTGCACTTTCAGTAATATGTTGTGTACTTGATTTGAACGCGTCAATTATCGCTCCTGTTAACCATAAACTCTACCATATTACAACACAAAACCTAGTCTTACGTCCGTAAACACTACACAGTTCACAGAGCAAGGTAACAAGGCGTTTTGGTAGATCGGTGCACACAGCCGATGTTGTGAACCAGCGCTGCCGGAAGTTCCGTTTAGCATCACTACACTATAGACGAGGAAGGCGGCGCTTGGTCTACTGTTACAGAACTACAATTTGGTTTGCCGCATGTGGATTTGTGATGCAGAATTGAAAATCAACGATAGGCGAAGTGGCACTTAGTATTTTTTAATAAATCAAGGCAACCATTGCTAAGACGAGAACGGTGGTTTTTATCCACATAGATTATGATGTTTGTCAATATAATTTGCTCATATCAGAAGATATCAATAAATGGCGCTTGGTCTAGTGGTGCATAACACCGTCCACTTGTGCAACCAAGTGTCGTAAAATAAAACGAACTGTTGAGTCTGTAATACAGAGCATTACTAACACTGTTTCGTGAGAGCTATATAAGAGAATAACAATTACGTAATAAAAATTGACAAAGATCAACTTCTCACTAAATAGGAACCTTGAGCTCACATAAACAACTAGAGCGACTGATAGCCGCGGTGGAGTAGCCGAGCGGTCTAAAGCGTCTCGCTGCGGAGCGCGCGGTTGCTCGCCGTGGAGGTCCGATTCAAAATGTTCAAATGTTTGTTAAGCTTATGGGACTTAACTACGGGGTCATCAGTCCCTAAACTTACAATCTACTTACGAACTACCTTATACTAAGGACGGCACAAATATCCATGCCCGAGGGGGAATTCGAACCCCCGACCGTAGTGGCCGTGCAGACAGTGACTGAAGCGCCTCAGTCCCCGCGGCCACCGCGGCCGGCATGTGGAGGTCCGAGTCCTCCCTGGGGCATGGGTGTGTTTGTTGTCCTTAGGTTAGTTTACCTAGGTTTAAGTAGTTTGTAAGCAGTTGAACATTTTAGAACGACTGACACTCTAAGAGAAATTACACGGTTACCCTCGGGTTCTTGCGTTTCGCGCGAGTTATTGTCATCTAGTGCGCATGCACGGATTCTAGACAGGGTTATCCGGCGTGCATCGTGTAAATATCTCGATATCAACCAGTGTGGAGTTCCAGATATTCAACCTTGGAGAGCTGCTGCAGAGGTTACGCCCTTAAGGCCAGGCGCACATTGGGACGAAGCCGATGCAGGGCAGGGCAGGGCAGGGCAGCACAGCGAAGGAAACACTGTGCGACACAGCGTCTGCGCATTTTGGGGACAGTTCTAGCCATTGTCGCACAGTCGTTCCTTGTTGAACCAGTGCACCGTGTTTCCTTGTACAGTTATGGGTGCACTCATGAACCTTAATTCAGAGTCGGATTCTGATAAGGAAATGGACATGCTGATATTATTATATAACGCTTCACAACGCGACAAATCAGACTGGAGAAGCAGTAACATGAAAATATAAGCACCCATGGCGAATTCGCTTTGACATAAGAGTTTTCTGATAAACAGTTCCCGAAATACTTCCGTTTAGACCAGAGTCAATTCCACGAGGTTCACGAGGTGATGAGAAAATATATATTTTCCGAAGGATGTAATGCGCATTGTCAGTATGTCACAGTCAGCAAATGGTTGCAACACAGCTATATACAAAAGTTTATATAATCAAAATGCCCTCACCTTCCACAGAGCATATTAGTATTCTTCCTGTAATCTGTGTACTTATTACGTAAACTTAATCATGTACGTGATAATGACGACAGAACATCTACAGCGCATTCCATGCATTTTCCTTAAATACATTTTTTTTCCCACAGGTATTTAGCCACAGAAGAGAGAGACGTATTGCCTACACCTACAGAATGGGCGATCGAATTGTGTCAGATACTGTTAATGCAATCTCACATGCGATGTGGAACACCATGCAACCACTATATTTACAACAACCCACAGCACAGAAAACAATCGGAGAATGTTTCAAACAGCGATGACAGTTTCCACACTGTATCGGAGCTCTCGTCGGAAAACATATTGTGGTTGAGAAGCCAGCAACCAGTGCTTCTTCATTCTTCAACTAATGACTTACAAATCCTGTAGTGCTAATGGCTACTCTGGATGCACATTACAAGTTTATCACTATTGATGTGGGGTCAGTGGGCAGGTTGAGCGATGGGAATATTTTTTCAAGTATTACGTTGGCAAAGAAGTAACGGAGACAAAAGTTACAGGTACCTCCACATTCTGAACAAGAGCTTCCTTTGATACCTAACAATAGCAGAAATGCTCAAAGGACTTTCGTTGTGAAATAGAAGTTGACTAAGTATCTTAAACACAGTTGGAAGAGCATCTCGGCAAACAGACAGCATTACAAAACGAAAATACTAGAGAAAACAATTGACATTTTTTTACGACTCTAATTTGAATAGGCAAATTAGTCATGGACATAAAGTGAAGTTCACTGTAATCATGAAAGCACATTGCTTTGATGTTTAACACGATGTACGTGAATAAAATTTAAGTAATAGAGCAAAATACGTACCATTCTGCATATTCAGATCTTTTGCAATAGAAGCACAAATTTGTTGTATTAATTTGGTTTTCATGTAATCATTGTGGTTGGATAGTACAAAACCAGGTTTGGGAGAACTGCTTAAATTACGTTTTCCTCCATGTCAAACATAGACAGACTCGTGAAAACGCGCGGTAAGCAGCTGGAGAAGACTGGCAGCGAGCGGGCAGTGGGGCAGCAAACCGTACCCCCACCCCAGCAGGTGGCCTGGCCTGCCTGCCGCCAAAGCTGCGAGATTTGGACGATTTTTGTTTGAAACGTTCTTCACAGATCCTAATACGGCCGTTTATAAGCACAGGCTGAGTGTAGTGAGGAAGACCTCGGAGACAAGAAGTTTGGGAGGGAGGACAGAACACCCGCTGGGTCACCACTCGGAATGAGGGCCTCGCTACGAACAAAAGTCGCAGTCCCTCAATGGCTGACCAGTACTCACCAACGGAGAGGCTTTCGTTGTTTTTACAGCAATACCTACTTTCAAAAATATTTTTGTATGCACTAACACACAAATTACACATATTTATATACAATGCGTTAATAATCATCGTCAATAAGTAATTCCTCCTTTTTCTTTAACATATATAGGATAAGAGGACTGAAATTCATCTGCAACTTTTCGTTTTTTAACGATAACTAAAAATCTATTGGGCCTTTGGACTTCGTTCTGTACTTAGATTAAAGCTAAATAACTGCTCTACAACTTTGTTTTGTATGAGTTTCCCCGTGATGATCATTAGAGCCAATATTCTAGCCGAAAGATGACTAAAATCGCAAATTGAACTTTTTGGAGAAATAAGTCAATTTTTGAAGTCCAATATCTCGGGAATTATTGGACTTTCAGAGCTGCGGTTGGGCTTATATTTTAGAATATTTTATCTACATTAATAGAGGTGCTAGTGACTTTTCGTCAAAAAACCGCCCTTCACGAGTTAAAAGGCAAAAACCTGAAAAAGTACGAATTTTTCGAGGTTTTTTGGCTCTTAAAAGTTAAGCTAAAGGATTTCGAAGCTGCAAACTTGGTTTAATACTACTCTAATAACATAAAAAATGTTCAAATGTTTGTAAAGCTTATGGGACTTAACTACGCGGTCATCAGTCCCTAAACTTACAAACTACTTATGAACTACTTACGAACTAGGACGGCACAAATATCCATGCCCGAGGGGGGATTCGAACCCCCGACCGTAGTGGCCGTGCAGACCGTGACTGAAGCGCCTCAATCCCCTCGGCTACCGCGGCCGGTTCTAATAACATACCAAAAATTCAGCTTCCTGCAATTTTTTTTGGACCTAAACATACCTGGCGACTGTCCTACATCTGCGCTGCCCTGTGCCGCAACTTGCGCTGCTGCATCTAAACCCGGCAGTCACAGAAACCTGTGCTGTGCTGCCCTGCCCTGCTCTGCGTCGCCTGCGTCTCAATGTGCGCCCGGCCTAAGGCTGAGTTCATGTCATGGTTACCCTAGGCGCGCTTAGACGCCTGAGGCCGTGTTCCCACGGCCTGTGGTTTGGCGAGCGTCCTCTCAGACCCGTGCTCTGTTGTCTCCCGCCGGATACCCACCTGCACTCGTTCCCACGGCGCGGATGGGCTCGTGGCCTTGCAGATCTTGAGCTGCCAAGAGCCACCAGCCGGTATCTTGTCTTTATTGGCGACGCAGCTTTTGCCCTAACTGGCCTCATGATGCAGCCACATCGTGTTTTTATGAGAAAGGAAGTACACAAAGTATTTTCGGGTACCGGTTACATCGTGCTCGGCACGCTGTTAAAAATGTTTTTTTGGTAACGATATCCGTTTTCAGAAAACCAATGCGTCCTTTTGCATAATTTCGTGAGGACAAGCTCATCATCAGCGTCGTGTTAGACTCCTCCTGGTACGTTTGAGATTGAAATAGGTGGTAAAACAAATCCTGAATCTTGGAAATACGAACGAGAATTTATCCAGAAAACCGAGAGAAGAAGACTGGCGTGATCACGTCTCCTTCGCTGCATATTTCACAACTGATGTTGGCATATTACCTTGGCAATTTAAGTATCGTTCATAAATAGTTTATGGAATAAAGTTTAAATAAATTATCGTCTATGCGAACTGTATTTACTTGCACATCCTACTGCCTTTCATTATATAGATTTTTTCATTGTTGATGTAGGGCCTACAAATGAGCCAAGATGTTCATGAGAGAAAAAGAAGCCTTCCAAAAGTCTAGACTTATGGAATCTATTTGTGATTCTTTACCGATAGCATTCATTGTATCATGTGAGTAATGAGCTAGCTGTCTTTCAAAAGAACTATACTTTATGAACCCGCGTTGACACAGGTCTATAGATCGTTCTCTTCGGGGTACTTCATAGAAACGCAGCACTTTAACTAAAATTTGTTTTATGTTGATGTTCAATTGCCATATCCTGCACCATACGTCGATAAGCTCCTTCATTTCGATATCCGTTTCCACTATTGCAACTTCTCGATATACTGCAGCATCATTTGTAAAAAGTCTCATTGAACTTCTCGATGTTATCTGCGAGTTCATTTATGTATACCTTGAAAAGCAAATGTCCTATAAGACTGCCCTGTGGCACGCTAGAAATCACTTTCACGTCTGAAGGCTTCTACATCTACAAGGGATACTCTGCAAATCACATTTAAGTGCCAGGCGGGTGGTTCATCGAACTACCTTTATACTATTTATCTCCCATTCCATTCTGGAATAGCGCGCGGGAAGAAAGAACATCTGAATCTCTCCGTTCGAGCTCTGATTTCACGTTTTTTTTTTTTTTTTTATTCTGATGATCATTTCTACCAATGTAACTGGGAGTCAACAATATATTTTCGCATTCGGAGGAGAATGTTGACGGCTGGAGTTTCGTAAGTAGCCCACGCCGCAGCGATAAGCGCCGTTGTTGTAATGACTCCCATCCCAGATCCTGTATCATTTCCGTAACGCTGCCTGCCCTGTATCGTGACAATACGAAACGAGCTGCCCTTCTTTGGACTCTTTCGATGTCCTCCGTCAAACCCACCTGATAAGGATCCAACACTGGACAGCAATACTCCAAAAATGGACGGACAAGCGTAGTGTATGCTGTTTCTTTTGTAGTTCTGGTGCATCTTTTAAGGGTTCTGCCAATAACACGCAGTCTCTGGTTCGCCTTTCCGACGACATTATGTACGTGTTCTTTCTAATTTAAGTCAGAAGTAATTGTAATTCCCAGGTATTTTGTGGAGTTTACGGGCTTCACTTATGATTGATTTATCTTGTACACAAAGTTTAACTTCACATTATTTAAATTGCCAATTTTTACACCATAGTGATATCTTATTGAGATCGTTCTGCAGTAGGCTTTGATCTTCAGATGATTTTACTACACGGTAAATGACGGCATCACCTGCAAACAACCTCTGAGAGCTACTTAGATTTTCTCCCAAATCGTTTATGTAAATAAGGAACAGCAGAGGACCAATAACACTACCCTGTGGAACGCCCGATATCGCCTCTGTTTTAGCCGATGCTTTACCATCTATTACTACAAACTGTGTCCTCTCTGACAGGAAATCACCTATTCAGTCGCAAATTTGGGGCGATATACCAAAACCACGCAATTTGATAAAAGCCGTTTGTGAGGTACGGTGTCAAAAGTCTTCTGGAAATCAAGAAATACGGAATCGATTTGCGAATCCTTGTCTGTCTTTTCAAAATGACATGCTGCATTCTTTTAGCTAGAAACGCTTCAGTCCACTAGTGTGATATACCATGTGCTTGCACTTTGTTCATCAGATGACGGCGCGAAACAGGTATCAAAAACCTTGCGGAAATCAAGAAACCTGGCACATACCTGAGATCCTGTATTTACTACCCTCTCGGTCTCGTATGTAATACGCGAGATGAAGAGGCAAGCTGGATTTCACATGATCGTTGATTCCAGAACCCATCCTGATTCCTACATTGAAAATAAACAAATGTAAAGTTCTGCGTTTAGACTGAAAAATCCTTTTTATATCATTACGCAATAGCAGACAAACACTGAAAGCTGTTATTTGGATAGAATATCTGGAATTAGACATAAGAAGTAATTTTAAATAGAACGACCATATAAATCCATCGTCGGTAAGGCAGATGCCAGATTGAGATTCATTGGAAGAATCCTCAGGAAAAGGAAGTAAGTTTCAAAACACTCGGTCGGCTAATTGACATCACTGTGGGATCCGTACCAGGTAGAATTGATAGACGACATAGAAAATATCCAACAGAGAGCGACACGCTCATTTAGTAATCGCGGAAGCGTCACAGAGATGATCAGGATGATCAGGAGACTACGTTGCAAGAGAGGCGTTCTGTATCGCGAGATGAGCTTCTGGCAAAGTGCCGAAACCGTACGTTTCTCGACGAGTGAACTAATGCATTGCTTCCACCTACACATATAACACGAAAAGACCACAAGGATAAAATTAGAGAGGTTAGGGGCACACGGAGGCATACCGGCAAGCTTTATTTTTTATTTTTTATTTTTTTTGCGCGAACTAAACGCGACTGGGTAGGAGGAGGAAGTGATAATGATGTACCCTCCGCCATACACCGCCAGTTGGCTTGCGGAGTATTTACGTGGCTGTAGAGGATGCTGCTTCACTTTACTGTCATTTCATCATTTGGGTGTAGTGATTGGAGCTGTGGATGTTAGAAAGTGTAGAAATCGAAGCATATTCGAACGACTCTTCTGTTTCATTTCACTACAGGAACAGCAACAAAGGCTGCTATAACACTAACGCCACTGGACAGAACAGGGCAAGGGTTTTGTCGTTTTGAGGATAGTTTTCACCTTAGAGACCACGTTCAGTAGGACCTTCAGGGTTTGTTCAAATGTTTGTAAATCTATCGTACTAAACTGCGTGGTCATCAGTCCATAGCTTACAAACTACTGAAACTAAGGTGGACTAACCGAAGGACAGCACACACACCATGGCCCAGGGAGGACTCGAGCCGGCCACGGTGGCCGAGGGGACTGAGTCGCTCCAGTCACGGTCTGCACGGCCACTACGGTCGGGGGTTCGAATCCCCCCTCGGGTATGGATATTTGTGCCGTCCTAGTTCGTAAGTAGTTCATAAGTAGTGTTTAGGGACTGATGACCCCGTAGTTAAGTTCAAATGTTCAAATGTTTGTAAATCTATCGGACCAAAAACGGCGTGGTCATCAGTCCGTAGCTTACGAACTACTTAAACCTAGGTAAACTAACCTAAGGACAACACACACACCCATGCCCCAGGGAGGACTCGAACTCCACGGCGAGCAACCACGCGCTCCGCAGCGAGGCGCTTTAGACCGCTCGGCTACTCCAACGCGGCCCCTAGTTAAGTCCCATAAGCTTAACAAACATTTGAACATTTGGAGGACTCGAACCTCTGACTGGAGCAACTGCGCGCTCCGCAGCGAGGCGCCTTAGACCGCTCGGCTACTCAACCGCGGCCATCAGGGTCTGGTGAAGAGTGTTTCGACTCATTAATCAAACTGTTCTAATGTCTGTGAATCCAAGGGACTTACGTTGTTCATGAGTCCATAGGCTTACAAACTACTTAAACTAACTTTAAGCTTTTGATGCCAAAGGCAACACAAACTTCCATGCCCAAGGGAGGACTCAAACTTCCGACGGCGAACAATCGCGCGCTCCGTAGCAAGATGCTTTAGAACGCTGAGCGACTCTACCTCGGCACTCATTAATCAACAGTGTCCACGTCAGTGTAGTAGTGAACTGACAGATATGATGAATTGTGATCATTCATCTTGTGCGACTTGCATGAAATGGGGAATGTTCAAAAGTCGATTTCCAAAGATGAAAACATTAAAAAAAATTGAAAACTTTGGAACTTTTGAGTACTTCTCCAGAAAAATAAATACGAGGCACGTTGAATAAGTTCTGTAACTTTGTGTTTAAAATTTTTCTACGCTAACCTCCACAATGACAGACAGTGCACAGCGTCATTCCACTTTAGGATGCAGTGTCTGTTCACCTCCATCTGCGTTGTGCGAAACCTCGTCTGCGAATTTTCTTTTATCTCCTTGTAAATCTTCGCCCTTTCAACGGTATTTCCATCTTTGTACTGCTGTCCTCGAAGTTGATGGTCTTCCTGATATTCTTGTATCAGCGACAGTCGCCATTGTTAGTAATATGGACTACGGTGCCATTTTTTTAAATTGCACCCACTGTCGCATGGAGCCCTCGTTTAGCCTTCCCCAGATCGCATAACGAGCTGCTATTATGACCCGTTCTTTCACTGTCGCCGGCCGCGGTGGCCGAGGTGACTGAGGCGCTCCAGTCACGGTCAGCACGGCCACTACGGTTGGGGGTTCGAATCCCCCGTCGGGCATGGATATTTGTGCCGTCCTAGTTCGTAAGTAGTTCATTAGTAGTTTGTAAGTTTAGGGACTGATGACCCCGTAGTTAAGTCCCATAAGCTTAACAAACATTTGAACATTTGAACTTTCACTGTCAACACGGGTGGCATTTCCAACTAAAAGGGAAGAAATGTGTGTTGAACACAACCTCTACAGGTGCGGTTTCTAACATAAGTATTTCTAAGGACATTGGTTCATAAGTACATAAAATACAACTGTTGAAAATAGAGAGTGACTTATCATACTCCCTGTCGTAGCATTGTAATTAGGCCGGCCGCAGTGGCCGAGGGGACTGAGGCGCTCCAGTCACGGTCTGCACGGCCATTACGGTCGCGGGTTCGAATCCCCCTCGGGCATTGATATTTGTGCCGTCCTAGTTCGTAAGTAGTTCATAAGTAGTTTGTAAGTTTAGGGACTGATGACCCCGTAGTTAAGTCCCATAACTATACAAACATTTGAACATTGTAATTAGAACGAAAGTAAATTAATACTGTGTTAATTCGTTTTTTATCTACCCCTAGGTGTAAGTTGTCAGTGGCAGTGCCATTTCAATAATTTGCAGACGTGTTACCTGAAGGTCTACAATGCAGAGATCAAATTAGACAACAATACATGGCAAGGCCGTATGTACAAATACCTCCTGTCCAGTTCCATTCACAAGTAGACGAAGAGACAACCCACGTCGCGTGGGAATGGTCCTACGGCTTAAGGCGTATTGTCACGAATTGGCTGCCGCTCCTCGTTGGAGGTTCTAGTCCTTTCTCGGGCATGGCTTTATGTGTTGTTCTAAGCATAAGTTACTATAAGTTAAAATGTTTGTCAATCTATCGGACCAAACTGTGTGGTCATCAGTCCGTAGCTTACAAACTACTTAAACCTAGGTAAACTAACCTAAGGACAAACACACACACCCATGCCCCAGGGAGGACTCGAACCTCCACGGCGAGCAACCGCGCGCTCCGCAGCGATGCGCTGTAGACCGCTCGGCTACTCCACCGCGGATTACTATAAGTAGTTTAACAGTTTAGGTATTGATGACCGCAAGAAGTTTGATCCCTTAGCTTTACAAACAGTTGAACATTTAAACAAGCCACAGACTAAACACCTCTGTACGAGCTCTAATTGCCGGCCGCGGTGGCCGAGGGGACTGAGGCGCTCCAGTCACGGTCTGCACGGCCACTACGGTCGGGGGTTCGAATCCCCCCTCGGGAATGGATATTTGTGCCGTCCTTAGTATTAGTTAGTTCATGGGTACTTTGTAAGTTTAGGGACTGATGACCCCGTAGTTAAGTCCCATAAGCTATACAAACATTTGAACATTTTTCGAGTTCTAATTCCTCTTATCTTTGTAGTCTTTATGTCGAATGTGCGTTTGTCACACTAGAATTTGTCTGCAGTCAGCTTGAAATGGCTATTCTCTAAATGTTTTAAATTCTCTCTTTCTTCCAACCGCTGGCCACTGTGTTTTATTCGAGGCCTCTATGGTACAGTGCATTAAGGGGGGAGCTAACTGTGGCATCATTACATCAGACCGTGAAGAGAAGCAGTGCGCTCCAGTTAGTCCGTCGTACCGCCGCATGAATCTGTCTGTGGCCCACTTAAGCCCCAAGCGATACCAGTGGCAGCTTGGAGCATCAAACTAAGTCGGCGACAGCGGGTATCATAAATAGCGGAAGCTGACTCGAATGGTAGGATATGCTTACAAAACCATATACCATCATGTCCACCCGACCTGCAACACCCTGAAAGAGGTACACACATACAGCGTAATTTGCAGCATGCGTTTGTGGCGGCGCGGCGAAAGAGGTATGTGATCAGCATTTCAGCGCAAGCCCACATCACGACACTTACAAGCGCTGTATAACAGGGCGGACAGGCGTCCTGGTGTTTATACTGGCTCTTCAATTGTTTTGCACAAGCAGCTTCAGCAGACCTCGTATAAGACACCTTAGAAGAAGAGCAGACACAAGAGGCTGACAGTATTAAATTCCTAGGATTACAGCTTGATAATAAATTCAGCTAGGAGGAGCATCCCGCAGAACTGCAGAAACGCCTTAACAGACCTATATTTCCAATTCGACTGTTAGCAGACGTAGGAACATAAAAATAAAACATCTTTCGTACTTTATCAGAATGCAGGCTTTCTCAGCGAATCCTGGTGATGAAATCATCTCGAGTTGACAGCCGAGTCAGTTCTTCCTTCTCCGCTAACGTTTCGGCATGTTTCTTTCCTGCCATTTTCAGGCGAAGTGTCGGGTTCGCGTCTTGTCTGGCTCTTTAAAGACGCTGGACCGAGTCACAGACAAATATATACAGATGGGAAACCTCCGGGCCCGGTCGTACCCTCAGGGGTGTGGGGAGGGAGGGTTTCCAGCAGTTCCATAAGATGTCCCATGATGGCACTGCGGTCAGAAGCAGCCCTTTAAACTGGCCAGAGCAGGCGGCAGGTACAGCTGTGCCCACCACCACTAACTCCCCTCAAACTCCAGCAAGCCGGACACAGTCATGGCCTCGTGGCAGGCGGCACGAGCTCTCCCCTCAGCCTCCCCTCCACGCTACCCTCTGACGTGTGAGAGGCACCCTAAGCCAGGGAACCGCCTGAGACCTGCTAGCATCTTTCGGAACTACTAGGGGAGCGTAGGACAGTGATTTAGGGGGGGGGGGGCTTCTCCTCTGTATATGTTCCCTGCGTCCTTTGAGTGGGCGGACCAATCGGGAGCGAGCGGAATCAGTGCCACAGCGCGTGGAGAGGGGAGAGGGGAGGAACGTGGCCGTTGGAGGGAGGGGGGTGGGGGGGTACTCTCGGTGCGACCTGTTCATTCCATCTCCCCCACCGTCGAGTTCTCCTCGCTGCGCTCTCGGCGTATTCTCGCCAGTGTTGTGTACCAGGCGGTGCTCAGTTGGAAGCCGCTATCTCTGTTGACCAAGTTGTCGTGAACACGAATCTCCACTGCTTCTTTAATAATAGTCCCAGAAGCCGTTCACTCGACATGCTATCTTCGTTTGCTCAAATTGGAACGTGTGGTGTTCGCTAGGGCTGTGTTCCGCTTATGCCAATTTTTCGGCCACGCCTCCGCCCCTCCCCCTCCCAGCACTCCCTCTCCATGCGCCGCGGCGTTGATTACGCTCGCTCCCGATCGCCCCGCCCGACCCAGAGGACGCAGAGAAGCACGCGGACCAGCGTTTTAAAGAGACAGACAAGATGTGAACCCGCACATTCCCGACCGGGAGGCGGTAGAGTAGCTAGCTGCCGATCTCATCACCATCTGTGGTCGCGGAAAGAGACGCATGGGGAAGGCAATGTCCAAGTCTGGCTTCCCTTCTGCCTTCATGCAGCACCTTTTGGCTTGGTGTTTCTCTTTACTACGACGACACGTGCACTATGCTGCTCTTAGTAGGTTACTCGTTTCCATATTTTCTTATTTATTTTCAGACATACTCCTGCACTTTTCCCAACTGCTGTTGTATTTATTGGACGGTACCCACCTCAACAAAAATCCTGTTCATCTTGTTACCGAAATTCACTAATCTCCACCATATACAACTCCCTTTCCATTTTCAAATTTTCTAACTTACTTATCCAATTAAGACATGGAACATTTCATGCTGCGATCTGTAGAACGCTTGTTTCGTTTTACCTGATGACCATATCCTCTTGAGTAGTACCCAACAGGCGATTCGAATGGGGGATTAGTTTACCTCCGGAATATTTTACCCTAGAGGATACCATAATCATATATTGATACATGATAAATAATATATATATATATTCATACAGTAGAGGTGCATGTCCTCGGGAAAAGTATGTAGTCTCGCCTTGCTTTCGGCTGTTCGCAGAAGTTGTATGGTAAAGCCATGTAAGCTCAGTCAATCATCTAGACTGTAGCCCCTGCAACTACTGAAAAGGCTGCTGCCCCTCTTCAGGAACCACTCGTTTATCTGGCCTCTCCACGGATACCCCTTCAATGTGGTTGCACCTGTGGTACGCCTGAGGCACGCAAGCGTCTCCCCTTAAGAAATGTCTGTGCTTTATTCCGGTGAGCATTAAACTGCCGACGCACCTTCATCAGCAGTACTCGCCGGGAAAGCCTACAGTCGCATATTAAACTACGATTATTACGTATGTTCATTATATTAACAGAGACCTAGAGAATAATGTACAATCTTCAAGTTCAGTACTGCAATCGTTTATGTCACTAATCTTCAAATTGTCGATCTTGAAACGTACGCAGTATGCTTGTTTCTAATTGTTTATTTAGCGTATATATTGTCAGTAATTTGTGTATGATGTACTACATATGTACACTGACAAATCTGTGAAGGAAAGCAAGGAGAAATTTGGAGAAGAAATTAAAGTTCTGGGAGCAGAAATCAAAAACTTCGAGGTTTTCCGGTAACGTTGTAATTCTGTCAGACATCAAAAGACCTGGAAGCGCAGTTGAAAAGACTGGACATTGTGTTGAAAGGAGCGTATAAGATTATCACCAACAAGAGTAAACTGAGGTTAATAAAATGTAGTCTAAGTAAATCACGCTATGCTCAAGGAATTAGATTAGGTAACTAGATAAGAATAGTAGTAGATGAGTTTTGTTATTTGGGTAGCAAAATAACTTTTAAGATGGCTGAAGTAATGAAGATATAAATGCTGAATGGCTACATGAAGAAAAACGTTTCTGAAGAAGAAGAAATTCTTAGACATCAAGAAATCACCATGTAAGCATTAGAGGGAAGTGCGGGTGGTAGATCGCAGAGGGAGTACGAGATACGAATGCAGTAAACAGTTTGAAATGAATGTTGGTTGTGTTTATTGAGAGGCTTGTACAGGGCAGAGTGGCGTGGAAAGATGTAGGTCTTTGGACTGAACACGCCAACATATTACAAATTACGTTCGATATTCAAAAATGTTCAAATGTTTGTACAGCGTATGGGACTTAACTACGGGGTCATCGGTCCCTAAACTTACAAACTACTTATGAACTACTTACGAACTAGGACGGCACAAATATCCATGCCCGAGGGGGATTCGAACCCCCGACCGTAGTTGCCGTGCAGACCATGACTGGAGCGCCTCAGTCTCCTCGGCCACCGCGGCCGACACGTTCGATATTGTAGCGGTCTCTGGGTATACTCTTAATGGAATTTTCCTGTTTTGGGTTAGCAACACCGACATCAATGAAAGTTTTCTTCTGTTAATAAGATTTCACAACAAGATTCAGAGCATTTATTTTTAAAGATAGAATAATCCATTTCCATAAGGATTATAGTATATTTTTAAAATTTTTGCCATGGCACCACCGTCTGCAGAATGTTCCCTTCTGCTTTGATTGCATTATGCGGCCTATTAACTCTGTTGTAGACTTGGTGGTTACATTGTGAAGATCAACGATAATACTTACTTTGGCATACATTTTTATTTTGTACTAGCTTAAAACCCGACGTTGCTCGGATATTTATTTATTTATTCCTGCAATTTTTCAAGTATATATTCATTTGTATCAGTGCTGTATGTCTGTAAAATCTTTTGGGAATACAATTTGTAGTAAAGAAGTAATAGATTAAAACTTGGTGCGTGATGGGGCGGTTTTCCATGAACGTTACTGTTTATGTGTTCGTAGCTCAAGCACTAAGGGTCGTAATGTGATACAATTTCGAAGGAACATTCAACTATATGTGTGTATACTGTCTGTAAAATTTCCTGTGGCTACAATATGTAGTGTAGAAATTATAAATTGTAACGTCATACCGAATGCCGTAGTTTTAGTCCGTGAACAAAGGAACGTTACTGTTTATGCGTTCATATCTCATAATCTACATGTCGTACGGTGATACAATTTAGTAGGTACATTCAAATATGTGTGTAAACCTTTTTCCTTTCAGCATTTTGCTGTGGTTGTCAGCGAGAAAAGTTTAATAAAGGTTTGAAATTATGTTTAAAGTTTGTCACAAGTCGCTAAGTAATCTCATTCATATACAGTGTATTTCTAAAGTCTCGCGGCATTATGTGGCAGTTTTTTGCGATTCCTAATGTTTATGACATCCTATCTTCTGAACCGTGTCTCGTATGTGATTCTTGACTCTGCTACAAATTTTGACACACGTTAAGGAATGTGTGTACCAAATCTGGTTGAAATCGGTCCGGTGGTTTAGGAGAAAATGAGCAGCATTGTCGCTAAATGCAGCAATTTTTCGCGCATCTCATTGTTTACGACGTCATCTATCGTGAACTATGTATCGTACGTGATTCTTACACTTACGGAGACCGTCCTCGTGGATTGAAGCTTACGTGTACAAAATTTCGTAATGATTGTAACAAAACTGTAGATTTGTATGCAACACGTACAAACATACGGACACTCTGATTTATATATTAGATGTTGAGTCGCGATGAATTTGTAATTAAAGTCAGAACAACTGTCTGCAAGGAGAAGTACTGCTCATTCTCTGTAATTTCCTTGCTGTTGTATACTCCTCATTTTGATTGACTCTGCTCTCTCCTACAATGTTTTCCTCTTTTAACATTTAAAACACTAATACTTCATTTTATGTGAGATATTTGGCATATCCGTTCTCTATGTTTATTGAGAGAGACCTCCTAGACTCACTGTCACCACCTATGTAACGGCGCACCACACCATCCTCAAGTGTTTTTCCGTTTATGTCTATCATCAGTCTATATGTGGTTCCCTTAATGATGTTGAAGTAGTTCCAGCTAACGAGTCTTCCTGTAGGAATGATTTCGTAGCTCCCGTGTACGTCAGTGGCGGTGTCTGCTAGCGAGGACCACGCAGGGTTGCCAGATTGAACTCGAGGCAGACACGGAGACCAGACGTGCGCCCCTTCCCCTTGGCCAATGACTCACCGCCCCCCCCCCCCCAACTGCAACCAACTCCCCCCCCCCAACCAGGATTACACAGGAATTTTAAGTAAAAAAAAAAAAAAAAAAAAAAAAAAAAAAAAAAAAAAAAAAACACTAATCATCTTCTCCACCCAGCAAGTAAATGAGATAGTGCATATTCTGCACTTACAAATACACTGATCACAATCGACTTGTAGCCACTCTTTATAATTTTCTTTCTGCAACCATTCTTCACGGAACGAACTTAGATATCGTCTCTTCATTTACTGTTATTAATTAAAAAATGCTCAGTCTCTGTTGCAGTATTTTATTCTCCAATAATGCGTTTCGCGCTGTTAGCGCATCGTCAGACTGGAAAAAGACAAATGTTTTGTTACAGTCCGTGTACCTGGCGGGCAGCGAATCTAATGTGGCTAAGGTGAGTAAATTTGAAAATTCAGACTTACTTGGGCAGAGATGGAGCCACAGAACTGTCTATTTGTTATTACTCACTAATCTGAGTTAATGTAAGCTTGTCTGTTCTCACACGATCCGAGTATTCCAAAAATTGCCGGTAAACTGTTAATAAACAATGAACGAACTAACACAAATAATAGACGTCGCCAGTTGACACGTTGCCGCAACAGTGTTTGCTTAATAATGAGCTAGCCGATTACTACCGACGCAAAAATGAAAAGTTTCCACAGCAAGAACAGAAAAGGAGTGTTTTGTTGCAATAAGAAATTGACATTTATATAAAGTTATTCATAATTACTAGAGAGGAGCCAGCCGGGAATGGCCCAGCGCACTGAGGCGTCTTGCCACGGTGCGCGAGGCTGCTCTCGCCAGAGGTTCGAATCCCCCCTGGGCATGGACGTTGTGTTCGTCCTTAGCTTAAGTTACGTTAAGTTCGATGTAGATCGTCGCTACATGAGCATAGTACTTAAAAAGCGTCGAAAAAAAAAGTTATGATGAAGGTTACATTCAAGCCCGGAGATGAGAGTCATTGGCCCGTAGACCCGGAGAATTCATTCCAAGCCCGGGCACTCCCGGCGGCGCCCGGAGATCTGGCAACCCTAGGACCACGTGACCCAGCGCGTCACATCCATTACAGAGCACGCACGTGCGCAGGTGTCCGCTGTCGATTAACTCGTCGTCTGGAGCCCAGTGGCGGCGCTAGGCGGCGGCGACGTCGGCCACTGCCGACGGCCTCGCGCCTCTGGGGGCCTCGCAAAACATTGTTAATTTATATTTATTTTATTTTATTTTATTTTATTATTTGATGTTTAACGGCGCTTTCCAACTGCTAGGTTATATAGCGACGACCTACATCTAATTTACTCTAGCTTAACTAATGGCCGAAGACAACCTTGGGATCGACCCCCGACGAAAGGGACCTCGCTCACCGTGGAAGGAGGAAGCTTAGGGTTTAACGTCTCGTCGACATCTTGGTCATTAGAGACGGAGCTAACGCTCGGAGTTTTGGGTAAGGATGAGGAAGGAAATCGGCTGTGCCCTTTGAAAGGAACAAAAAAATGTTCAAATGTTTGTTAAGCTTATGGGACTTAACTACGGGATCATCAGTCCCTAAACTTACAAACTACTTATGAACTACTTACAAACTAGGACGGCACAAATATCCATGCCCGAGGGGGGATTCGAACCCCCGACCGTAGTGGCCGTGCTGACCGTGACTGGAGCGCCTCAGTCACCTCGGCCACCGCGGCCGGCTTTGAAAGGAACCATCCCGGTATTTGCCTGAAGTGATTTAGGGAAAAAATGTTCAAATGTTTGTAAGTCTATCGGACCAAACTGCGTGGTCATCAGTCCGTAGCTTATAAACTACTTAAACCTAGGTAAACTAACCTAAGGACAACACACACACACCTCCCCCAGGGAGGACTCGAAACTCCACGGCGAGTAACCGCGTGCTCCGCAGCGTGACGCTTTAGACCGCTCGGCTACTCCACCGCGGCTGATTTAGGGAAATGGAAAACCTAAATCTAGATGGTTGGAGGTGGATTTGAACCACCATCCTCCCGACTGCGAGTCCAGTGCGTTACCACTGCGCCACCTTGCTCAGTTCGCTCATCGTAGCATGACGTCTTAGTGCGCTCGGCCATTCGCGGCCGGCAGCTATTTAGTTATCCGTATTTATTTCCGTATGAGTGCAGCAGTGATGCAATTTTTAGTTAAATACTTGTAAAACAATTTCTTCAGTACATTTTAGAAAACGATTTGGAAGATGTATATCCAAATGTTTATATAACAATCAGAATCATGCTCAGTTCCAGTCGGTGCAGCTTCGGCCGAGAGAAGCTTCACAAAGTTAAAATTGATTAAGACTAACTTGAAAAGCACATGAGCCAAGAAAGACAATCTGCGTTGTCAGTACTATCAACTGAAGCCGAAATCACGGCTAGTATTAAAATGTGATCTTTAAAATTTCTGTGAGACGAAAAGCTGAAAAGTTTCTGTGTTTGTTTATTGTAATTTTTGTCATTGCAATAATACTCGTATATTGTATTAGTAGAATTTTAGTATAATGATTATTGATGTATAATTCAGCTTATTTCTCCATTAATTCATTAATGAAAAAATGAAAGGGGCCTTGCAAAGACGAGTTCGCCGACGCCCAGTAATCGTCTAGCGCCGCCACAGTGGAGCCTCTGTGGAAGCCAGAGCGAACATTGCTTTCCCACTGCGTTGTTGTTTTCAGTGCAAAGACTGGTTTGATGCAGCTTATAATGTTTACTTGATTGTCAAGTAATTACAGTTCCTTCTACCACTTCCAAACAAGATACTTAGCTTTTCAACATTACGATGTATGGGGATTCTGCTCGCTGCAACATTATTCTCCTGGGGCGTCGTGGTAGAAATAAATACTCGTAGGTACAATTTTCACTTCTTCTTTAATTTTCATTCAAACTTATTCTCCACCAAAACATTACAACTTCAAAACATCCACAATGCAACAGAACTTAGTTGATAGTACTTCCATTTTAACACAGACTGACATAGCTTCCAGAGCACTTGCCAAACGACTGAGACTCGAACTCTCCCACGCAAGGCGGTGAGGCAAATATATAACACTGACAATAATGACGTTACATTATGCATTGTTCATAACAATTGAATATACTAATTTACAATTAACGGACACAACAGTAAAACATTTCATGTACACAAAAATTATCGCAATATAGAATGAAAACTATACATACAATAATTTTAGATGGCACATATATTTTTAAGTCTTAATCGCGGTACTATTTGTTTCACAACAAAGAACAATGATAAATGTCAATTAATTTGTTAATGAGTACATCATACATGTTCCTAACATTTATTGAACTACCAAATATCTTGTCCATTCTCAAAATATACTCCAAATCTTACGTCAGTCAATATATACAAAGAATAACAATATTCAAATCTCGACTATTACATTAATTAACACAATTAGGTGGTCAACACAACTTGTTTATGAGTCTAACATATATATGTTACAGCCAAAGCCCGAAGTGCGGCCAGATCGCGAACTGGCCGGCCACTTCGCACTTTGGTCTGGTGGATTGGCCAGAATCCGATTACTGGAATGAAGCGACACATATCCGACTTTGGCCAGCCAGTTTGCGACTTGGCCGGAGGTTCTTGGCCAGAACGCGATGTGACTGCACACATGTCGGGGAATCCCCGTCTAAATCGCAATGGGGGCTGTGAAGTGGCAACAATCTACGGTAGTCACACATGTCTCACTCTCAGTGTTAACTGTGCCGTGTACGTGGTAGCTGCTGCCTTTCGCAGAAGGTCGTCTTTCTGGTTTTTCTTCCTCACAATTAATCATATTTGTGAGTACCGTTACGTTTTGTGGCATTTTTCTTTCCCGTATTAGTGCATTTTTCAGCAGATTTTTTTTGTCAATGTTTTTTAGTGTTATTTGCCCCCACTTTGCCATAAATCAGAAATCGAACATACCAGTATTAATTATTTGCTTCTTACTAGGAGACCACATGGGTACATGTCTAGCTTTAGTGGTAGCGTTGTGGCCTTACACCCAAGAGGTAGGGGGTTCGAATCCCGCCGTGGTAGGTTCTTTTCGTTGTGTTCGAATACTTACTCTGTTTTAATATCTAATCGTAATGTTTACGAAAAATGCACGTGATTTTGTTTGTTAGAAATTTTCTATGTATAAAAGGTTGTTAGTAATGATAGTTTCATTCAAGAAAACGTAACAAGTTACATTTTTAGGGTATTGGCTTCACTATTAATCGAAGACGGTTGACTTTGATTGTTCAGTTAGTGAATAGCTACGGCGATGCAAAACTGTGCCTATCGGATCGAACGAGGACCTGAAACTAGTGATAGATAAGATTCTATCAAACGTCATTCAATCATCATCACCAACTGTGTTCTCCAATCTTTGGTGAAATGATCACACATGCGTGGTTCACTTCTAAATCTTCATGAACGTAAATGAAGTTTGCTTTCCAGTTGACATATCAAAGAAAAATTCCGACTGTAAATATGCGACTATGTGCTCGATGTGAACATTTTTTCCCATGTTTTTACGACGCTTATCACCTTGGCATTTCTGAGACCACAACGAAATGATTTTTTATTTTTCAGTATTCCAAATATGGAATTTGCAATGTTTATTGTGTTTCCTTTTTTTTCAAAATTTAATCATTATGGATTACCTTTAATAAAAAATATAAAATTACGAATAAACAATAATACGTTCATTGTTTTTAAAATTACCATTAGGTTTCCAAATTGTGTAAGTATTCGAAAAAAAAAAAAAATCTATCACTTCGGGATTCGAACCACCGACTCTACCGTAGTGCAACCAGAACGCTACCACTTTTTTATTATGATATAACAAACTATATTTTATAATTTATTTAATTATTAATTTTATTTAATAAAACATTGTATCTTCAATTTATGTCTACCGCTCATTTGATTGAGCTACACCGACAGATGCTGCAATTCCTTTAGTTATTCGTACTTACATGTACTTGCAAACTTCAAATTGATTTTCTCGAGAATTTTTGAGAGTTTTTATTGAAGTTATGAACTACACGAACCATAAATATGAAAAAAATTCTAAAATCCGATAACCATGTGGTCTTGTAAGACCTAGGCTGCTCCCTTTGTAAGGGCATTCGATTTCACTTGTCCGTATCATTCTTTGGCAGGTTGACCCATGGCTACGTGATGCGAGGACGATATTCACGATGAAGGTGGGGTACTTGCAGATGCGGAAATGATATTTGATATGAAAAGCAGATTCCTGGACACTTTGCATACGCTGCTGCAATAAAAAGCAAACAATAGCGGAATAATCACCAGAGATAGATACTGTTCTTTTATAGAGGACGTTAAACAAGCCAAAGCAAAGCAAAGAAAAGAAAGTATTTACTATCGTCGACTAAGGAAGTACGATGTTATTGAAGTTGACGCAAAAGAAAAACTTATTGCACCAGTAACAGGAGACAATAGTGCTATTTTGTATTATGTCCATACCGAAGAACTGTTCGAAATACTGCACCAACTCACTTAAAAATAGTACATGGAGGTCGCACACGGATGGAGAAGTAACTGCACTTAAAGTACAAAAATGTCACCGGAGAGGTCATTACTTTGTATCTTCGCTTATGCAAACCGTGTCAGATTAAATGATCTAATCCAAAGGAAGGTTTAGTTCCCAGCCCTGTAATGTTTAACGAATTTAATTCAAGATGCCAGGTAGATCTGATAGACATGCAAAGTAGCCCTGATGGGGAGTACAAGTTCATACTCACTTATCAAGATCACATAACTAAATTTATACTGTTACGAACCCTGAAAAGCAAGAGAGCAGAAGAAGTCGCATACCATTTGCTTGACATCTTTACCACTATAGGTGCTCCAAGTGTTCTACAGTCAGATAATAGTAGAGAGTTTTCGAACAACGTTATAAATGAGCTGAGTAACATGTTGCCTGAACTGAAATTGGTACATGGAAAACCAAGGCATAGCCAAAGCCAAGGTTCTATCGAACGGGTAAACCAGGATGTATAAAATATGCTAATGACATGGATGTAAACAAATAACTCAGCGAATTGGGCCGAGGACCTTCGATGCATCCAATTCATGAAAAACCGTTCTTTTCATCATGGAATTCAGCAGTACCCATACGAGGCAATGTTTGGCTGTAAAGCAAGAATGGGGCTGAGTACTTCACATCTGCCTAAAGAAATTATTGATAACATAGTGACAGAGGAAGACCTTGAGAAAGTTGAAAGAGAAATGGACGACGCTATAAATTTAGGGACTACTCCCAACAATGAAACTGACACCGTGGAGATCGAACCATGTGGAAGTCAAGATCAGTTATACGACAATAATAAGCATAAAATATACTGTGTGGTTTGTGAAGAAGAGTGTGGTGCAGCTCATTGTTGTATATTCTGCGGCAAAAGTGTCCAGGCAATATGTGGAAGAAGTAATGAAGCAGATGAAAGATATGGAGGAAAAGTTATTTGCAAACTATGTCATAACAAGCAAGATATCAGGAAGAAGAGGGAAGGAGCTCACAACAATTTGCAAGCACAAGGTGCTAAGATGCTTAAAAATTTAGACGTAAAATTCGCGCCTGTAAAAGTTGGAGACCATGTTCGCATCCGTATACAATTTGTTGACAGAGGTCGGGGAGATCCCACAAGCGTTCTTGCCGTTGTGATGAACGTCGAAGGCACTTTCTACAAGCTGGGAACAAAGCATGGTGTTCTGAAGCAACCATATTCCAGAAACGAGTTCTCTATTCTGCCCGAGAAAATGATCACGCTGGAATCCGTGCACAAAGAAGAAAAATCATTGCGAACCATATCGTCCTTACAGTCACTGACCAGTGGTCAAGGATACAATCGATGCAATTGCTTTACTAAATGCGCCACAAATCGCTGCAAATGCAGAAATAAGAAAGTGTTGTGTAATTACAAATGTAATTACAATTGTAATAAGTGAATACCAGCTGTAGTAAAAATATTTAGAATGTGGACGGCTTGTATACTATTTATTACTGAGATTGATAAATAAGTTGCATACAGCTTGAAATTATACACTTTCAGCCCATCTTTATTTATCTCCCGATTCTGGCCGATCGGTCTACGCCCCTTCGCGAACTGGCCGGCCATATCCCGAAATCAGGAAAATATCGGACATTGGCTGACCAATTGAAGCCGATATTGGCCACTTCCCGACTTGGCCGGCCAGTTCCCGATCTGGCCGATTTCAAGCTTTGGCTGCAACATATACAATGCTATTTATTTTAATGTCGTTATGTAGAGTACAAAAGTTTTTACATTCATCTGTCTATTTATTGACATAACATACAATGACAAAACTATTGTTTATAGAAATGTCTGGAAACGTCTTATACAAATCTCTTAATTAATGAAATCTATCACTTGTTTTAATCACAGTATCACCGTGACACTGTCCTACACTGATTCCTAGGCTGGCTATTACGTTTTTAACTAAGTTCACACGCAACATATATCACTATTGAACCACACGATTCCGGGTCCGGCGCAGACGGTATCGTACAATAACATTGAGATGAGAAGGCTGGCAGTATCATCACAAGCTTCAAATGCTCAAATGTTTGTAGGCTTTGGCTGCAACATTTACAATGCTATTTATTTTAATGTCGTTATGTAGAGTACAAAAGTTTTTACATTCATCTGTCTATTTATTGAAATAACATACAATGACAAAACTATTGTTTATAGAAATGTCTGGAAACGTCTTATACAAATCTCTTAATTAATGAAATCTATCACTTGTTTTAATCACAGTATCACCGTGACACTGTCCTACACTGATTCCTAGGCTGGCTATTACGTTTTTAACTAAGTTCACACGCAACATATATCACTATTGAACCACACGATTCCGGGTCCGGCGCAGACGGTATCGTACAATAACATTGAGATGAGAGGGCTGGCAGTATCATCACAAGCTTCAAATGCTCAAATGTTTGTAGGCTTTGGCTGCAACATATACAATGCTATTTATTTTAATGTCGTTATGTAGAGTACAAAAGTTTTTACATTCATCTGTCTATTTATTGAAATAACATACAATGACAAAACTATTGTTTATAGAAATGTCTGGAAACGTCTTATACAAATCTCTTAATTAATGAAATCTATCACTTGTTTTAATCACAGTATCACCGTGACACTGTCCTACACTGATTCCTAGGCTGGCTATTACGTTTTTAACTAAGTTCACACGCAACATATATCACTATTGAACCACACGATTCCGGGTCCGGCGCAGACGGTATCGTACAATAACATTGAGATGAGAGGGCTGGCAGTATCATCACAAGCTTCAAATGCTCAAATGTTTGTAGGCTTTGGCTGCAACATATACAATGCTATTTATTTTAATGTCGTTATGTAGAGTACAAAAGTTTTTACATTCATCTGTCTATTTATTGAAATAACATACAATGACAAAACTATTGTTTATAGAAATGTCTGGAAACGTCTTATACAAATCTCTTAATTAATGAAATCTATCACTTGTTTTAATCACAGTATCACCGTGACACTGTCCTACACTGATTCCTAGGCTGGCTATTACGTTTTTAACTAAGTTCACATGCAACATATATCACTATTGAACCACACGATTCCGGGTCCGGCGCAGACGGTATCGTACAATAACATTGAGATGAGAGGGCTGGCAGTATCATCACAAGCTTCAAATGCTCAAATGTTTGTAGACTTTGGCTGCAACATATACAATGCTATTTATTTTAATGTCGTTATGTAGAGTTCTGAAGCAAGCAGGAGTAAAATATAGGGAGCGTAAGGTTATTTACAACTTGTACAAAAACCAGACAGCGGTTGTCAGAGTTGAAGGGCATGAAAGGGATGCAGTGGTTGGAAAGGGAGTAAGACAGGGTTGTAGCCTTTCCCCAATGTTGTTCAATTTGTACATTGAGCAAGCTATAAAGGAAAGCAAGGAGAAATTTGGAGAAGGAATTAAAGTTCAGGGTGAAGAATTAAAAACATTGCGTTGCTTGCAGTGGCCATTTTAAGCAGCAGCTGAATTGTATTTCACTGTAAGGTTTTAAAATAAATGCCTTTTGCTACTGCAGTTGCAGTAGCAAAAGGCATTTATTTTAAAACCTTACAGTGAAATAAAAACATTGTGTTTTGCCGACGACATAGTGATTCTGTCAGATACAGCAAAGGACCTGGAAGAGCAATTGAACGGAATGGACAGTGTGCTGAAAGGTGCATATAAGATGAACATTAACAAGAGTAAAAATAGGGTAATGGAGTGCAGTGTAAGAAAATCAGGTGATGCTGAAGGAATTAGATTAGGTAACGAAACAATAAAGGAGGTAGATGAGTTTTGTTACTTGGGCAGTAAAGTAACAAATGATGGTCGCAGTACAGATGATATAAAATGCAGAATGGCAATGGGTAGAAAGGCGTTTTTGAAAAAGAGAAATTTGTTAACATCGAATATTGATTTAAGCCTAAGGAAGTCCTTTCTGAAGGCATTTGTATGGAGTGTTGCCTTGTATGGGAGTGAAACATGGACGATAAGCAGTGTGGACAGAAAGAGGATAGAGGCTTTTGAAATGTGGTGCTACAGAAGAATGCTGAAGATTAGGTGGGTGGATCGCGTAACTAATGAGGAGGTACTGAACCGAATTGGGGAGAAAAGAAATTTCTGGCATACCTTGACTAAAAGAAGGGATAGATTGGTAGGACACATTCTTAGACATCAAGGAATTGTGAATTTAGCGTTGGAGGGAAGTGTGTGGGGTAAAAATCGCTGAGGGAGACCAAGAGACGCGTATAGTAAGCAGATTCAAGTGGATGTGGGTTGTCGTTCTTATGAGAAGATGAAAAGGCTTGCTCAGGATAGAGTAGGGTGGAGAGCTGCATCAAACCAGTCTCCGGACTGAAGACCATAACAACAACAACATGTAGAGTACAAAAGTTTTTACATTCATCTGTCTATTTATTGAAATAACATACAATGACAAAACTATTGTTTATAGAAATGTCTGGAAACGTCTTATACAAATCTCTTAATTAATGAAATCTATCACTTGTTTTAATCACAGTATCACCGTGACACTGTCCTACACTGATTCCTAGGCTGGCTATTACGTTTTTAACTAAGTTCACACGCAACATATATCACTATTGAACCACACGATTCCGGGTCCGGCGCAGACGGTATCGTACAATAACATTGAGATGAGAGGGCTGGCAGTATCATCACAAGCTTCAAATGCTCAAATGTTTGTAGGCTTTGGCTGCAACATATACAATGCTATTTATTTTAATGTCGTTATGTAGAGTACAAAAGTTTTTACATTCATCTGTCTATTTATTGAAATAACATACAATGACAAAACTATTGTTTATAGAAATGTCTGGAAACGTCTTATACAAATCTCTTAATTAATGAAATCTATCACTTGTTTTAATCACAGTATCACCGTGACACTGTCCTACACTGATTCCTAGGCTGGCTATTACGTTTTTAACTAAGTTCACATGCAACATATATCACTATTGAACCACACGATTCCGGGTCCGGCGCAGACGGTATCGTACAATAACATTGAGATGAGAGGGCTGGCAGTATCATCACAAGCTTCAAATGCTCAAATGTTTGTAGACTTTGGCTGCAACATATACAATGCTATTTATTTTAATGTCGTTATGTAGAGTTCTGAAGCAAGCAGGAGTAAAATATAGGGAGCGTAAGGTTATTTACAACTTGTACAAAAACCAGACAGCGGTTGTCAGAGTTGAAGGGCATGAAAGGGATGCAGTGGTTGGAAAGGGAGTAAGACAGGGTTGTAGCCTTTCCCCAATGTTGTTCAATTTGTACATTGAGCAAGCTATAAAGGAAAGCAAGGAGAAATTTGGAGAAGGAATTAAAGTTCAGGGTGAAGAATTAAAAACATTGCGTTGCTTGCAGTGGCCATTTTAAGCAGCAGCTGAATTGTATTTCACTGTAAGGTTTTAAAATAAATGCCTTTTGCTACTGCAGTTGCAGTAGCAAAAGGCATTTATTTTAAAACCTTACAGTGAAATAAAAACATTGTGTTTTGCCGACGACATAGTGATTCTGTCAGATACAGCAAAGGACCTGGAAGAGCAATTGAACGGAATGGACAGTGTGCTGAAAGGTGCATATAAGATGAACATTAACAAGAGTAAAAATAGGGTAATGGAGTGCAGTGTAAGAAAATCAGGTGATGCTGAAGGAATTAGATTAGGTAACGAAACAATAAAGGAGGTAGATGAGTTTTGTTACTTGGGCAGTAAAATAACAAATGATGGTCGCAGTACAGATGATATAAAATGCAGAATGGCAATGGGTAGAAAGGCGTTTTTGAAAAAGAGAAATTTGTTAACATCGAATATTGATTTAAGCCTAAGGAAGTCCTTTCTGAAGGCATTTGTATGGAGTGTTGCCTTGTATGGGAGTGAAACATGGACGATAAGCAGTGTGGACAGAAAGAGGATAGAGGCTTTTGAAATGTGGTGCTACAGAAGAATGCTGAAGATTAGGTGGGTGGATCGCGTAACTAATGAGGAGGTACTGAACCGAATTGGGGAGAAAAGAAATTTCTGGCATACCTTGACTAAAAGAAGGGATAGATTGGTAGGACACATTCTTAGACATCAAGGAATTGTGAATTTAGCGTTGGAGGGAAGTGTGTGGGGTAAAAATCGCTGAGGGAGACCAAGAGACGCGTATAGTAAGCAGATTCAAGTGGATGTGGGTTGTCGTTCTTATGAGAAGATGAAAAGGCTTGCTCAGGATAGAGTAGGGTGGAGAGCTGCATCAAACCAGTCTCCGGACTGAAGACCATAACAACAACAACATGTAGAGTACAAAAGTTTTTACATTCATCTGTCTATTTATTGAAATAACATACAATGACAAAACTATTGTTTATAGAAATGTCTGGAAACGTCTTATACAAATCTCTTAATTAATGAAATCTATCACTTGTTTTAATCACAGTATCACCGTGACACTGTCCTACACTGATTCCTAGGCTGGCTATTACGTTTTTAACTAAGTTCACACGCAACATATATCACTATTGAACCACACGATTCCGGGTCCGGCGCAGACGGTATCGTACAATAACATTGAGATGAGAGGGCTGGCAGTATCATCACAAGCTTCAAATGCTCAAATGTTTGTAAATGCCAGCAATTGTCTCCAAGTTTCCCCCGTTCTGTTCATCATCCCCTCATTAGTTATGCGATCTAGTCATCTAATCTTCAGCACTCCTCTGTAGCACCACATTTCAAAAGCTTCTATCATCCTTTTATCTGCACTCATTACCATCCACGTCCCACTCCCGTACAATGATACACTCCAGACAAATGCTTTCAGAAATAACTTCACAACATTTAGATCGGATGTCAAAAAAATTCTCTCCATCAGAATTTTTTTTGTTCCCAAAGCCATTCTGCATTTTATGTCTTCCTTACTACGGCCATAATAAGTTATTTTGCTACCTAAATAACAAAATTCATTCTCTCCTTTCAAGTATATGTACATTCCGTTGAATTGTTTTTCCATGCCCTTTGCTTTCTCTGACACAATTATCTCATTGACAAACTGCAATATTTTTATTTCTTCTCCCTGACTTTCTTGTCCACATATCACTTTGCTTTCGTTCACAGCTTACTCAGTGTTCAGACTGAATAATATTGGGGAAAGGTTACAGCCCTGTCTTACTCCCTTCCTAACCACTGAGTCCCATTCATGCCCTTTGACGTTTGTGTTGTCTGATTTCTGTAGAAGTTGAATATTACTTTTCAGTCCCTAGATTCTTAATCCTGCTTCCTTCAGAATTTGGAAAAGTGTATTCTAGTCAATAACATTAAAAGCTTTCTCCAAATCGTCGTCACACAGAGTGCGTCTCCGAACGGCTAAGTTCAGCGCACCGTTTCTGACATCACCACGTGCAAACCGCGCCTAGACGATAATTATCGTGTGGCATTCATGGCCGTTAGACCCCACAGGGGTCGTGTTCGACCTGCCACAAGTTTTTTCAACTGGTGCCACTTCGGCGACTTGCGCGACATTGATGAGGACGAAGCTACACTCAGTACCCCAGCGGAAAAAATTTCCGACCGGACAGGAAATTGTATCTGTCAACTTTTTTTCTTGTTTTTAGGAATTGGGACTACCTTCATTGTTACTTTATTTTGCTTTTATTATTTTCGCAAGCAATGATAAAGAGAATAATTGCAACTATTTCTTCTTTCAGACTGTACTTGAAATAAATTGTTCATATTTTCAAGTAGACAAGAACACAATTTTAATTTTTTTGGGAGGATAGGAGGTTAACTAAAAAATGGTAAATTTGAAGAGGCGCGTGTCCGTGTGCCTACCCTTCATGGGGTGTAGTCAGTTATTTATTTATTTTAATATTATCGTGGTGAATGGTCTGTCATTCACCAGAGGGCCGGAGCGCCGCTCACAGGTAGTAGTGACAACAGAATGGTGGTGACGTGAAGACAGCTCGGAAGTAATCAGTAGAGAAGGTTCGATAACGCGCCAGAAGTCAAGGCGTGATTTGTTGCCATGGAGTAAAGGCGTGAGATCGTCAGTCCTTTAAACTATGCGACAGCGTCAGCTTTGGTTGTTGGGTAGTGGGTATCTTCAAGGTAGATAAAAATCCTCAGTTCGATTGAGTTCGGTGGAATACGGAGGTAACAGGATACCGTCGGCTGACCCACTTTCCAAACGTCACTATGATGAACGTCCTCCACGAGTTGGCAGGTTGTGCGACGGGGCGAGTCCGATAGTCCGATCGCGGAAAGGCGTTGATTTGTGGCAAATTTTCCGCATGTGACGTGGTACCAGGTGGCCCAGCGTTGGTGGAAGAAAAGGCAGGTGAATATGTGCTCCATCGCAACGAAGGGTGTTGACGCTCGACAACGTTGCGGGTTATGCAAGCCAGTGGTTATTCGTGGAGGGCGTGTACCAAGGAGTTGGGTGTGGGCGTAGCTGAATTCTACGATGAAGGTGGAGGTTTGGGGATCTTGGGCGTCATGTGTCCAACCGACACCGGTGGAAATCTGGCCGTGGGCATGAGGACATCCAGCAAGCTGCGCGGGAGCCAAGTACCTCTGGTCCAGTGTTCTCCAATGATGCCCATGTACAACGCCGCTGCTCGGAGTTGAAGTCGAGGTCGAGGCACTCCTTCAAGGGGAGAGGGGAGCGTTTCGTATTGGCCTAAAAAGTGTACCGGCAGTAAGAAAGTAACCAAATGCTGCCCGGATGCCTGACCGGTAATGTAAGCACTTGAGCTACGTGGACCGTGTTAGATGCTACATGTTGACTGAGGTATTCTTCACGTCGTAAAAGGTCAAGCCGTCGGAGGACACTTTGCCGTACTATCGTACGGATGACTTGTACTAAACTCCGAAAATAATGGCGGCGGTATGACGCACGGTAGAGGAAAATGTGACGCAGAGATATTGTAAGCTCTGTACACACGGGAGGGGCGCTAAGTCGTTGTGAGCGAGGTCATGTCCAGTGTGCATTCCCGCGGATTTGGCAACTTTAATGAGACACTGCCCACCACTCTTCCAAACGTTGAAACCAGATCGAGTACTATTTTTGTCTCGTCCCCTGAGCGAAAGAGGTCGTCCGCTTATGCACGTAAAGAAAACTATACCTGAAAGATGGTCCGTCCCGCTGCCAATAAGTGGCTCCGGGGTTATGCCGTAGAGTAGCGTGGAGACTGGACACCCTTGTCTCACAGAGCGGCGTATGGCCAGCGGTCCCGCGGCGTTTGCCCATCTGAATCAGATAATCGGAGTTTCCATAGAGGCGCTGGTTGGTGTTGCTGAGGGTGACTTGGAATCCCATTGTTGCCATGACATAGAAGAGGCAATGATGGCGTACCTTGCCGAATGAGCTGTCAAAATAGATTTTTTTAACCCCAATCTTCTTTGGGAACAATGATGACTTTTTTTATTGTTTTCCACATATCTTTGGACTTTTTAACAAATGTGTCGCGATTTTGAGGGTAAATGAGATCTATACTCTTCGCTGTAACAAATAATAACTATCAATTAATACAAATAAACAATCCCAGAGACGGATTTACGTGTCAAATATGTCAAAGACATTATTGATAAATCTGGAGCATTGAATTAAAATTTTTGGTGCGGCCGGGAATCGTACCCGGACCTTTGGAACAAAGAAGCTGAATTAAAGTTTGTGTTGTGGAGGGAAATCGTACATAGACTATTCCAAGGCTATTCTAACGGTTAAGACGTCTGCCTAGTAACTATGGAGGTCCGGGTGCGATTCCCGGCCGCACCACAAATTTTAATTCAATGCTTCAGATTTATCAATAAATATATAACTGTTTGAAAAGATGTGGGCAGAACAGGCTTTGCAACGTTAGGAGGAGGTGCTGCAAAGAGTGTCACGTGAACCGAAGGTAGCTTGTCTCGTCATTGTAACAGATTCATTTTGTTAGTCACTTAATTAGACTCTAACCATAATTTATTGGTAATGAACTGTAGATTAAAACTTAAGGGACTGCAGAAAGGTAGAAAAGTTAGGACATGGAACCTGGACAAATTGAAGAACCAGTGGTGGTTGAAAGTTCCAGAGGGAGCATTAGGCAAGGACTGGCTGAAACGGGTGAAAGTAATACAGTAGAAGAAGAATGGGTAGCTCTGAGAGATAAGGTAGTGAAGGCAGCAGAGGATCATATAGGCAGAAGGACAAGGCCTAATAGAAATCCCTGGATAACACAGGATATACTGAACTTAATTGATGAGAGGAGGAAATATAAAAATTCAGCAAGTGAAGAGGAAAAAGGGAGTACAGACGTCTGAAAAATGAAATTGACAGGACGTGCAGACTGGCTAAGAAGAGTGGCTAGACGACAAATGCAGAACCATAGAAGAATATATTACCAGGGGAAAGATAGATACCGCCTACAGGAAAATAAGAGACATTTGGAGACAGGAAAAGCAGCTGTATGAATATCCAGAACTCAGACGAAAAACTACTACTAAGCAAAAAGGGGAAAGCTAAACTGTGGAAGAATATATAGAGGGCCTATACAAAGGAGATAAACTTGAAGGCAATATTCTAGAAATGGAAATCGAAGTGGAGGAAGATGAGATAGGAGATACGATACCGCGAGAAGAATTTGACAGAGCGCTGAATGATTTGAGTCGAAACAAGGCCCCTGGAATAGATGATATTCCGTCTCAACTGCTGATATCGTTAGGAGAGCCAGTCATGAAGAAATTGTTCCACCTGGTATGCAAAATGTGTGAGACAGGGGAAATACCCTCCGACTTCAACAAAAATATAGTAATTCCAATTACAAAGAAAGCAAGTGTAGACAAGTGTGAAAATTACAGAACTATCAGTTTAATAAGTCATGGTTGCAAAATACTAACACGAATTATTTACAGACGAGTGGAAAAACTTGTGGAATCCGATCTTGGGGAAGATCAGTTTGGATTTAGGAGAGATATAGGAGCACAGGAGGCAATACTCACATTACGACTTATCATAGAAGATAGGCTAAGGAAAGGCAAACCTACGTTTTTAGCGTTTGTAGATTTGGAGAAAGCTTTTATAATGTCGACTGGAATACACGCTTTCAAATTCTGACGGTAACAGGGGTAAAATATAGGGAGCGAAGAGTTATATTCAACTTATACAAAAACCTGACAGCGGTTATTAGAAGGACATGAAAGGGACGCAGAGGTTGGGAAGGGAGTAAGACCAACACCACCTAGAGAGAAGGCCGCGGCGCTCTCGTGTGACGTCAGGAAGAGTAGGTTACGCGCGTATAGCTGATTGGGAAGCCGCTGGGGCACGGCCCGAAGCAGCGAGCCAGTCAGCTACGCGCGCGCGACCTACACTGTCTGACGTCACACGAGAGCGCCGCGGCCTTCTTTCTATGTGTTGGTGGTAAGACAGGGTTGTAGCCTTTCCCCAATGTTGTTCAATCTGTACATTGAGCAAAAGGTGGATGAATGCAAGGAGAAATTTGGAGAGGGAATTAAAGTTCAGGAAGAAGAAATAAAAACTTTGCGGTTTGCTGATGATATAGTAATTCTGTCAGAGACCGCAAAGGATTTGGAAGAGCAGTTGAATGGAATGGACAGTGTCTTGAAAGGTGGGTATATGATGAACATCAACAAGAGTAAAAGAAGGATAACGGAATGTAGCATCAGATATTCAGGCGATGTTGAAGGAATTAGATTAGGTAATGAGACAATAAAAGTAGTAAATGAGTTTTGTTATTTGGGTAGCAAGATAACTTCTGATGGCCGAAGTAAAGAAGATATAAAATGCTGAATGGCTATGGGAAGAAAAGCGTTTCTGAAGAAGAAAAATTTTTTGATACCCAATATTAATTTAAATGTTAGGAAGTCCTGAAAGCATTTGTGTGGAGTTTAGCATTTTATGGGAGTGAAACGTGGCCGATAAGGTGTACAATGTGGTGCTGTTGACAAATGATGAAGATTAGATGGGTAGATCACGTAACTAATGAGGAGGTGCTTAACCGAATTGGGGAGAAATATAGTTTCTGGCATATTTGAGTAATAGAAGGGATAGATTTGTGGGACACATTCTGAGACATCAAGGAATCGTCAACTTAGCATTAGAGGGAAGTGTGTGGGGGTAGAAATCGTAGAGGGAGACCGAAGGACGAATACAGTAAGCAGATTAAAAAGGATCTAGGGTGCCGAACGTAATTTCAGATGAAGAGACTTGCACAGGACAGGGTAGTGTAGAGAGCTGCATGAAACCAGTCTGCGGACTGAAGACCGCAACAAGAACAAACAACGATAGTATAATCAGTTACTTACTGTATTTTAGTGTTCATGTGCATATTCATATGTTCTTGATGTTTATTATCAAGGAAAAAATGAAGAAAGTTCAGTATATTTTAGAAACAAATAACTCAGCTTTAAGCTTGGGAGAAGAGTGTGAAATAAAGAAGATTGGGAGGCCGACGCCTCAGCTCGAGTTGAAGCAAGCGCAAACAAGCTGAGGTAAGACATTCTGCAGATCTTTCAACGAAACTATATATCTAAAATGGCGGGTAGCCAACCGTGTCGCCTTCCCCCGGCGCGAATCTCAGTTGCGCCAAACTCTCTTTGGAAGCGGAGTAGAATGGGTGGGGGGGAGGGGAGGAGGGGCGTCACTATCAAGATCCGGCACTGAAAGAAGTGAAGCCCCAGCACAGAGTAACATATACAGAGAAGCAGCCCCCCCCCCCCTAAACCACTGTCCTACGCTCCCCTCGTAGTTCCGTAAGTTGCTAGCAGGTGTCAGGCGGTTCCCTGGCTTAGTACCAGTAGACAAAGCTAGAGGCGCTTCTGAGGGTACCTCTCGCACGTCAGAGGGTAGCGGGGAGGGGAAGCTGAGGGGAGAGCTCGTGCCGCCTGCCACGAGGCCACGCCTGTGTTGTTCGGCGTGCCGGCGTTTGAGGGGAGGTGGTGGTGGGGACAGCCGCTACCTGCCGCCTGCTCTGGCCAGTTTAAAGGGCTGCTTCTGACTGCAGCGCCATCATGGGACATCTTACGGAACTGCTTCAGCACCCCCCGCCCCGCACCCCTGAGCGTAGGACCGGGCCCTTCCGGAGGTTTCCCGTCTGTATATATTTGTCTGTGGCCCCAGTCATTTGAAGCATCAGCCGCCAATGCACAGGATAAAATGGCTTCAGTACTCAGCGAATATATTACCTCACCCGATTCAATAATATTTTTAATAATTATGTAGCAATATAAGTTGCAATGTGTTATAGACACATTAGATGTATATTAATGCATCACTCACAATAATCATGAAAGTTAAACGTGACTTAACATCACTTAAATTGCTGACCCTAGACAGAAACTTCGCAATCACCTGTCAAGTGGGTCGAATCTTATGTGCCGTTAGGGGCGGGGCCAGGAGAGTGGAGCCTGTGCTCCAGTGATGCCAAGGCAAGCCTACTGCCGACCAAAATATAATTTGTACACGGGAGAAAGTTAGTACTCGTTTGTAGTTAGGAATGTGGACTGAATTAAGTCAGTTTTAATACATATCAGTGACCAGAAGGAAATTGTCATTCAAAATGTGCGTCCTGTTTTGGAAAATTGCTGCGCATTGTGGGATCGACATCGGGTAGATTTCAGAGAGGGAAAGCTCGTTTCGTATTATCGCGATATAGGGGAGACAGAGACACGGAAATGATGCACGAGTTGGGGTAGAAATCATTACAAGAACGGAATTATTCGTTGCAGCGAGATCTAATTGCGAAATTACTTTCACCAACTTTCTCTACAGAATGTGAAAATATATTGTTACCTTCCACCTACATAGGGAGACATGATCATAATAATAAAATAAGAGACATCAGATCGAAACCAGAAAGATTTAGGTGTTCCTTTTTCCCGCGAGCTGTACTACAGAGAAATATCATAAAAGCGGTTCGATGAACACTCTGCCATGCACTTTAGTGTGACTTCCGGAGTATCCATGTAGATGTAGACTAACAACGCTGCGCAGAGCCTGCACGACGATGCCAATGCAGTTAAGTTCGACATTCTCGTATGGCCGTATGTATACTGACCTAGCATCCCAGTGTTGTTTGTTCCGGAAATAGTATACTTGGTAGTTCAAATGTTCGTATAGCCTACGGAACTTAACTACGCGGTCATCAGTCACTAAAGTTGCAAACTACTTGCGAACTAGCTAACACTAAGGACGGCACAAATATCCATGCCCGAGGTGGGATTCGAACCCCCGAACGTAGTGGCCGTGCAGACAAATGTTTGTATAGTTTATGGGACTTAACTACGGGGTCATCAGTCCCTAAGCTTACAAACTACTTGTGAACTAGCTACCACTAAGGACGGCACAAATATCCATGCCCGAGGGGGGATTCAAACCCCCGACCGTAGTGGCCGTGAAGACAGTTACTGACGCGCCGCAGTCCCCTCGGCCACCGCGGCCTGCATACTTCGTAGTACTTTGCGGCAGCGCGTTGCGAATATTTTATAATTTGGGTTGAGGAGGGTTAGGGGGTGATAAAGCTACATTAAATATCTAAGGCAGTGCCTTCAAGTAGTGTTCATAAATTTTGCGCAGTCGAGTTTCTTGAAAAAAAAAATGTTCAAATGTTTGTATAGTTTATGGGACTTAATTACGGGGTCATCAGTCCCGAAACTTACAAACTACTTATGAACTCCAGAATGAAACTTTCACTCTGCAGCGGAGTGTGCGCTGATATGAAACTTCCTGGCAGATTCAAATTGTGTGCCGGAACCGGGACTCGAACCTGGGACCTTTGCCTTTCGCGGGCAAGCGCTCTACCACTGAGCTACCCCGACACGACACACAATGCCGCCTCACAACTTTACTTCCGCCAGTACCTCGCCTCCTACTTTCCAAACTTCACAGAAGTTCTCCTGCGAAACTTGCAAGACTAGCACTCCTGGAAGAAAGGATATGGTGGAGACATGGCTTAGCCACAGCCTAGGGGATGTTTCCAGAATGAAACTTTCACTCTGCAGCGGAGTGTGCGCTGATATGAAACTTCCTGGCAGATTAAAATTGTGTGCCGGAACCGGGACACGAACCTGGGACCTTTGCCTTTCGCGGGCAAGCGCTCTACCACTGAGCTACCCCGACACGACACACAATGCCGCCCCACAACTTTACTTCCGCCAGTACCTCGCCTCCTACTTTCCAAACTTCACAGAAGTTCTCCTGCGAAACTTGCAAGACTAGCACTCCTGGAAGAAAGGATATGGTGGATACATGTGTCGGGGTAGCTCAGTGGTAGAGCGCTTGCCCGAGAAAGGCAAAGGTCCCAGGTTCGAATCCCGGTTCCGGCACACAATTTTACTTATGAACTACTTACGAACTAGGACAGCACAAATATCCATGCCCGAGGGGGAATTCGAACCCCCGACCGTAGTGGCCGTGCAGACCGTGACTGAAGCGCCTCAGTCCCCTCGGCCACCGCGGCCGGCGAGTTTCTTGACAGTTTGCATTTATTCAAACGGATATTTTTCCTAATCGCTTAAAGCTGTTTACAGTGCACGCCGATTATGACGCGATGGTTGACGAGAGCGTCGTAAACGCTTACGACATTGACACGTAGGTGGCTCTGCTTACTATTGCTCTGATCAGACATCGCGCCAAGCATCAAAAATGTTCAAATGTTTGTTTAGCTTAAGGGACTTAACTGCGGGGTCATCAGTCCCTAAACTTACAAACTACCTTATACTAAAGACGACACAAATATCCATGCCCGAGGGGGGATCCGAACCCCCGACTGTAGTGGCCGTGCGGACTGTGACTGGCGCGCCGCAGAGCGCTCGGCCACCGCGGCCGGCTCCACGAGATAGCCATGAAAACCGGTCTACAAATTTCTTATGAAAAATTGTTGTGCTTCCATTCTGGTATTCGCGAGTATTGCGATGTCGTCCGCAAAAACGACGCATTTTGTGTGCGTTAGCTTTTCCTTATTTCTGCCTGGTTGAATTCCTTTGACTTCTCCTTCCGATGTACGAATAATTTTCTCTAAGACTGCATTGAATAGGATGGGTGAGAGACCATCGCCTTGCCGGACGCCGGTTTTGATTTCAAAGGGTTCTGATAATTCTCTCATAAATTTGACTTTGGATTTGATGTTAGTGAGGGTCTCTTGAATTAGATTCCGGGTTTTAAGGTCAATCTTCATCTCTCTTAGAGTCTGGAAGAGTGTGTCTCGGTCAATGCAGTCTTAGGCTTTTTTGAAGTCCACAAATGTTATTGTAGCATTCCTGCAGTGTCTTACGCATAGGATTGTGAGGAGATTCCAAATCTGTCCGCTGCAGGAACGGTTTTTTTCTGAATCCCGCTTGATATTCGCCAATTTGAGGGTCGATCTGTGGTTCCAGCCGGATTGAAAGGGCTTTGGAGAGAATTTTGTAGGTGACTTGAAACAGAGAGATTTCTCCTCTTTTCTGAAGTTGGTGAATGAGAGCCGACTTCCACTCTTCCGGGATTTTTTCTGTGAGCCAACATTTTTCAATAATTTTGTGGATTTTGGGTGTGATTTGTGCATGATCCAATTTCCAAATTTCTGCGATCAGACCATCTTCACCGGATGCTCTGTTGTTTTTCAGTGCTTTTGTTATTTCAATGATTTCATGTAGGGTCGGTGGTGTGAGTCTGGATTGGGCTCAGGAGTTTCAAAGTACAATTTTTCTGGGGGACTTTTGCAGTTGAGCAATTTGTTAAAGTATTGAGCGAGAATTTCACAGTTCTTCTTCGTGTTAGTTTCCAAGGATTCATCCCGTTTTTTAAAACAGAAATTGGGTGGTTGGTATCCGGTCATGTTTTCCCTGAAGGTTCTGTAGAAATTTCGTGTGTTGTTTTTGGTTAAATCTTCCTGTATCTCTCTGAGACGGCTGGTTTCGTAGATACGTTTCTCCTTGTTTTTGAAGAAAGTTTTCTCACTGACTAAAACGTTTCCCAATTTTCAGGTGATTTGTGACTGTTAAAGTTCTTCCAGGCCAAGGTCCTCTGCTCGATCGCATTTTCGCACTATGCGTTCCACCACCTGTGTTTCCGTTTTTGTGGGGGTTGGCCTAGTTTTATTAGGTCTTTCATTTTCTGCGAAAGTTCGGTCCAGTTGTTTTCTGTTATCTTGGAGATTTCTTATGTGATTTGTTCGTTGTTAATTTTCACATATTCTGAAGATTGTTTTAGTTTTATGAAGTTTTCTGTCTGGGATAAATCGTGTTTTGAATTGAAGCAGATGATGATCTGAGTCTGAAAAACCTTTTCTTGTTTTCACATTTAGGATTTCCTGTGAATTTCTCCTAGATATAGCGACATGGTCTATCTGAATTTTGGGTGATTTCCATGTTTTCGATTTCCGGCGGGGTTTCTCAACTTGGATGGACATGGTTTTAAGGTTGAAATTTTTACAGAGATTTATCAGCCTTTCGTTGTTTTTGTTTGTGCGTTTGTGGGCGGTATGTTGTTCTGTGATGTTACTGTAGGCCTATATATATAGAGATTGCAATCGAAGTCTATAAGTATAGTATCTCCCCCACGCACCGAACGGAATTTTATTTAGACAGTAACCTTCATCTTGTTTTCAAGGTCAAGTGTACAAAATTTCATCAAGATTGGAGCAAAACTGTGGATTTTGGCGAAATCCGTAAGTACCCTCAGCCATGCACTGAACGAAATTTTATGTAGACAGTGCCCTTCCTCTTGTTTTGTAGGTCAACTGTGCATAATTTCATCAAGATCAGTGCGAAGATGTAGATTTACACGGAAACATTGAAAACGCACTTTCACTTTTTCTCAAATTTTCCTGTTGGTTTTCCAAGAAAATGGAACTAAACCTGTTTAAGAACCTTCCCCGTGTAATTTTGTGTACGTGTACCAAATTTCACGTTATTTGGTTGTCTGGATCTTGAGTTATAAGAGAACAGACAGACGGAAACAAATGCGTCTTATAAGTATATATAAAGTTCAAATGTTTGTAAATCTGTTGGACCAAACTGCGTCGTCATCAGACAGTAGCTTACAAACTACTTAAACTAAGGTGAACTAACCTAAGGACAACACATACACCCATGCCCCAGGAAGGACTCCGAACCTCCGACGGCGTGTAACCGCGGGCTCCGCGGCGAGGCGCCTTAGACCGCTCGGCTACTCCACCGCGGCATGTGTATAGTGTGTGTGAGGCGCCTGTTCTTTCGGAAATGTACGAAAGAATATACAATACTTTTGATCCTGCAGCTGAGTTCTAGTTGGTGGTGTAAAGTTGAGAATTTGTATCTGACGGGAGGCGTACTTGAGTAATTCCGTACAGGTGTGATGATCACTGTGTCCCCAGTGGTATAGAGGTCAGCACAACTGCCTAGAAAGCAGAAGACCCAGGTTCGAGTCACGGCTGGGTACACATTTTCAACTTCACCCATTCGCATTTAATGTCATACATTCCGTGAATATGTAGTAATAATTGATGGTGTGTCGGTGCCATGCAGTCATTTCCTTTCCATGTTGGATAAGTGTGACGGATTTGGCAGAGTCCAGCCACCAAGTTAAGGTGGAGCGGTATGTTGGCAAGCGCCTCACAGGCGGCCTTGTTTCCGTAATGCGCTGAATACAGTCGGGGTCGTAGAGGTGAGAGTTGTTTGACTGCGCGGTCGATGACTACGCCAGACCCCTTGTTGTGGGAGGAGAAGCGTGCAGGCACAGCTAGGGTTGCCAGATCTCCGGGCGCCGCCCGGAGTGCCCGGGCTTGGAATGAATTCTCCGGCTCTACGGGCCAATGACTCTCATCTCCGGGCTTGAATGTAATCTTCATCATAACTTTTTTTCGATGCTAAGTACTACGCTCATGTAGCGACGATCTACATCGAACTTAACGTAACTAAGGACGAACACAACATCCATGCCCTAGTGGGGGGATTCGAACCTCTGGCGGGAGCAGCCTCGCGCACCGTGGCAAGACGCCTCAGTGCGCTCGGCCATTACCGGACGGCTCCTCTCTAGTAATTATGAATAACTTTATATAAATGTCAATTTCTTATTGCAACAAAACGCTACTTCTCTATTCTTCCATTGAAAACTTTTCATTGTTGCGTCGGTAGTAATCGGCTAGCGCATTATTAAGCAAACACTGTTTCGGCAACGTGTCAACTGGCGACGTCTATTATTTGTGTTCGTTCTTTCATTGTTTGTTATCAGTTTACCGGCAATTTTTGGAATACTCGGATGGTGTGAGAACAGACAAGCTTACATTTACTCAGATTAGTGAGTAATAACAGTGAAATGAAGAGACGATATCTAAGTTCGTTCCGTGAAGAATGATTGCAGGAAGAAAATTATAAAGAGTGGCTACAAAAAGTCGATACTGATGAGTGTATGTGTAAGTGCAGAATATGCACTATCTCATTTACTTGGTGGGAGGGAGAAGATGATTAGGGTTTCTTTTTTTTTTTTTTAAGAATTCATGTGTAATCCTGGTTGGGGGGGGAGCCATTGGCCAAGGGGGAGTGGGGCACGTCTGGTCTCCGGGCCTGCCTCGAGTTCAATCTGGCAACCCTAGGCACAGCTTCTATGGCCCGTAAAAGCCGAGGGTCGGCCTCCAGCCTCTAGTGACGGCAGCCACTGTCCAGGAGCCCTGAACATCGGCAACAATGCGCAGTTCTTGACGAGGCTATAATGAAGGAATCCTTTTTGGTACAGGAAGCAGTTAAAATCATCCCCAAGCGGTGCCGGCACGTCCTATATATCCACTGGTTCAGTGAATCCCCATACAGAAGCTCGTCGCAAGAAAAAGTAAATAAATTATATGAAAGTGTGTTTAAACAATCATTCTTCGTTTTCAATATTACAAAAAAACAGTCTTGATCGCAGAAATTAACAGTTTCAATTATCCAGTTTCGACCTGATGTAGGTCATCTTCGGAATTACAAGTAGCCTGGAAGGATTAATGGAAGTAATTATAAAAACGCCTAAGTATGACTTTAGATATAAAATAAATACAGAGTAATGTTTATGGCGTTTACTCATGTGACCAGTGCTGCACTCGGCTGGGCTGGGGAGTCCTGGGCTGTTCTGCTGTCAGCAAGTAACTGTTGACTAGTGGTTAAATAGTGTATGATTTTGGCGCCAAGTCAGCAGCAGCCAATGGGAAAAGGCTTACTGAGGTGCTCCAGTCACAGTCTGCACGGTCACTACGGTCGGGGCTTCGAATCCCCCCTCGGGCATGGATATTTGTGCCATCCTTAGTATTAGCTAGTTCATAAGTAGTTTGTAAGTTTAGGGACTGATGACCCCGTAGTTAAGTCCCATAAGCTATACAAACATTTGAACATTTATAAAGACGCATCAACTGTAAAAGCCTTCACAAGATCAGATCATGAGTAATTCCAATCCAATGTAAATCTATCGGACCAAACTACGTGGTCATCAGTCCATAGCTTACAAATTACTTAAACTAGGGTGAACTAACCTAAGGACAAAACACACACACACACACACACACACACACACACACACACACACACACACACACACATGCTCCATGGAGGACTCGAACCTCCGACGTCGAACAACATCTACATCTACATGGGATACTCTGCAAATCACATTTAAGTGCCTGGCAGAGGCTTCATCGAACCACAATTATACTATTTACCTCCCATTCCATTCACGAATAGCGCGCGGGAAGAAAGAACACCTGAATCTCTCTGTTCGAGCTCTGATTTCTCGTATTTTATTCTGATGATCATTTCTACCTATGTAAGTGGGAGTCAACAATATATTTTCGCATTCGGAGGAGAATGTTGGCGATTGGAGTTTCGCAAGTAGCCCACGCCGCAGCGATAGGCGCCGTTGTTGTAATGATTCCTATCCCAGATCCTGTATCATTTCCGTAACGCTGTCTACCCTGTATCGTGACAATACGAAACGAGCTGCCCTTCTTTGGACTCTTTCGATGTCCTCCGTCAAACCCACCTTCAATACTCCAAAAATGGACGGACAAGCGCAGTGTATGCAGTTTCTTTAGAAATTCTGTTGCATCTTTTAAGGGTTCTGCCAATAAAACGCAGTCTCTGGTGCGCCTTTCCCACGATATTATCTACGTGTTCTTTCCAGTTTAGGTCTGAAGAAATAGTAAGTCCTAGGTATTTTGTGGAGTTTACGGCCTTCACATTGGATTGCTTTATGTTGTAAACAAAGTTTAACGGATTTCTTTTCGTACTCATGTGGACGACTTCACACTACTCATTATTTAGAGTCAATTGCCAATTTTTACACCATACTGATATCTTATTCAGATCGTTCTGCAGTTGGTTTTGATCTTCAGATCATTTTACTACACGGTAAATGACGGCATCATCTGCAAACAACCTAAGAGAGCTACTTAGATTTTGCCCTAAATCGTTTATGTAAATAAGGAATAGCAGAGGACCAATAACACTCCCCTGTGGAACGCCCGATATCACCTCTGTTTTAGTCGATGCCTTACCATCGATTACTACGAACTGTGTCCTCTCTGACAAGAAATCCCCTATCCAATCGCAAATTTGGGGCGATATACCATAACCACGCAATTTGATTAAAAGCCGTTTGTGAGGTACGGTGTCAAAAGCTTTCTGGAAATCAAGAAATACGGAATCGATTTGCGAACACTTGTCGATAGCACCCATCACTTCGTGTGAGTAAAGAGCTAGTTGTGTTTCGCATGAACGATATTTTCTAAATCCGTGTTGACCTTGGGTCAATAGATCGTTCTGTTCGCAGCGAGGCGCCATAGGCCGCACGGCTACTCCACCGCGGCTCAGATCATGAGTAATAATGAACTCTCTACTCTCCACCTAGCAAGAATAGTCGTGTGGTTAGCGGCATCGGTATTCGCTGTCGAAGGCCGAAACCCGAAAAAGATACGGGAATAACGACTTTTGTACTGCTACTTGCGACATATACTTTGGACCTTTTTGCAAATGTGTCGTGATTTTGAGGGTAAATGACATTTATACTCTTCGTTGTAACAAATATTTAACTTATTGTATTTAGAACTTTATCGGTTTTTGATACTATCCATCATCAGAAAAGTAAAATTAAACACGCTGATTGAGAGCTACATAGTAGATCTGATAGACGGCTGTTAACTCACATCTAAGTAAAAATTGGAAATATTTAACTGTTTGAAAAGAAGTGGGGAAGAGTAGCCTTTCCGCTTGCGTAAGGTTAGGAGGGGGTGCTGCTTACAGTGTCACGTGACCCGAAGGTAGCTTGTCTCTTCATCGTAAAAGATCCATTTTGTTCACTCCCTTAACAGTAATCAGTTGCTTAATGTGTTTTAGTGTTCATGTGCACTTTCATACGTTCTTGTTGTTTATTATCAAAGAAAAATGAACAACGTTCAGTATCTTTTAGAAACAAATTATTCAGCTTTAAGATTGAAAGAGATGTGTGAAATAAAGAAGCTTGGTAGAGCGACGCCTCGCCGGCCGCGGTGGCCGAGTGGACTGCGGCCCACCAGTCACGGTCTGCACGGCCACTACGGTCGGAGGTTCGAATCCCCCTCTGGCATGGATATTTGTGCCGTCCTTAGTAGTAGCTAGTTCATAAGTAGTTTGTCAGTTTAGGGACTGATGACCCCGCAATTAAGTCCCATAAGCTCTAAAAAAATCAAAAAAACCGACGCCTCAGCTCAAAGCAAGCGCAAACAAGACATTCTGCAGATTTTGTAATGCGCGAGCGCAGGGGAGAGGTGGGGGGGGGGGGGGGTCACTGTCAAGATCCGGCACTGGAAGAAGTGACCCCCCAGGCATTTGGAACACCAAGCGACACTGTCCCGAAGTATGTAAACGAGGGGGCTATTTCCTCAGTGTTAAATTGCGCTGTGTCCAGTCGTAAGGTAGAGCCGGAAGGAGCGTAAATGTTGGCAACACTTTGATTTGGTCGACCGTGGCCATCGGCTAGGCGAAATTGTAGACCGTGTTGGGTGGCACCAAGTATTCGTTCACACGTCACGTCGTTTACGACTTTTGACGTAAACGGTGCTGCTAATGAGGGAAAAATGGATTCTCAAAATGTCGGATGGTCGGAGCTTAGGCTCTTTACGTAAGAACAGTTCAACTGCCAATACCTTCGGCATTGAGTTTTCGTTGTAAAAGGAGAATCTTACAAGGAGACGGCACGACCGTGGGGTCGGGGATTTGTCTGAAAGTTTGTATGGTGAAAGAGGACCCCTAACACCTCACGTCGTTAAAATATTAGGACGCACTACTCGGAAAATCCCGAGAAAAATCGATCCGAAGTTGCTTTTGGTGCCTTATGAGTATAAAATGTTGGTCCATTGCAAAGCCGCCGTCTGGCCTAGATGGTTAAGTTTCTTGAGTTTTTATTTATTTTTATTGTTACCTGGAGACTTTCATTTCCAACATTAGGGACAGTGGATGAAGGACCAAATTTGTTATTGCGGGTTTCTCCTGCTGTTGTTTTTCTTTGATTTTTATTTATTTATTACCACTATGTACGGCAGGTCATCGTTTGGCTCCGCCGACTGTAACGCACAGGGCTAAGAGAAGTCAAAATAAGCAACGAGACAGACGGACGACGGACGACGGACACGAGACCAAGCTTAGTGCTTGGGGATTACAACATGGATATAAACCACGCGAAGAAGAGCACTGCGTGAGGACAGTCTGCTGCGAAGACCACGGAAAAGAAAGAGGATAACAACAATTGGCACCCAGTACATAAACCAAGGAAAAAAAAAGAAAAAGAAAAAGATGCTTAGGGCTCGGACTCTTACACTAGCGGTCTCGGGTTCGATTCCTCCTCCGGAACTTTTTTTCTCTTCTGCTTCATTTTCTTTTCTTACTCCAATTGTTCAAAAAATTTCTCAAACCTACATTATTTTTGAAACATTATTTCAGTTCAAGAACGTAAAGTTTTTCAGTCACTGAAAAATATTTTTGCTCGTTGTTCTATTTCGTTTTATGGGGTTTCAAGGTTTAAAGGCGATTTGTAGGGGTCCTCTTGGGATTATGAGGGTCATCTGCGCATAGGACTGTGCGCGAGCCGTGAGAAGTAAACGGCAGTTTGTTTTCCGATTTCGTCGTGAACAGACGTGCCTGTTTCAAATTTCAGCATGTTATTCCGATCCGAGGTTAAACATGTCGACTGAAGAAGTTGCTGGGTCATCTGGAATAGGAGAAGAAATTCCTAAGGAATCCACTGATACTGATCGATCAAAATTACGATTGAAGGACGCAGTGGTGTATTATGAAAACCTGTTGACGGAAAATAATTTAATTGCATCGACATCTTCGGAAGAAATCTCCCGCGATGCTATGTTATCGGGTGGAGAACTAAATAATACATTGGAACTTTTGGGTGAAAAAACATTCGTAACTAAAGATGAATTAATTCACGCTTTTATATGTTGCGCAAGACGCCGCAAAAATTATTGCTTTGTTTGTTTTCACGATAATTACCACTGCGGTTCTTGTTTATGATTATTATATGTATAAAAATAGCATGTTTCCCAATACACTGTTATTCTGATTAAAAACCCAATGTTTCTCCTCATATAAGTTACAATGAAAAATGAAAAACCATCGCCATGAATTGTGTTATTGGACAAAAAGAAAATAATTTTTCTTCAATATTGTAACTAATTTGTTAAAGATAATGTAGATTTGGGAAACTTTCTGAATAATTGGTGGAATAAGAAAAGAAAATGAAACAGAAGGGAAAAAAGCCAGAGGAGTAATCGAACCCGAGATCTCTGGTGTAAGAGTTCGAGCCCTAAGCATCTACGCCAGATAGCAGCTTGGCAATGGGCGAACATTATATACTCATAATAGACCTAATAAACTTTGGATCGACTTTTCTCGGGATTTTCCGATTAGAGCGTCCTAATATTTTAACCACGTGAGGTATTAGGGGTCCTCTTTCACCACAAAAAATTTCGGACAAATTACCGACCCCACGGTCATGCCGTCTGCTTGTTAGTGTGGCTTTTCTGAATCTATTGGCAATGTTCTTAAAAGTGCGCGAGCGACACGGAAGTGAAGGTCGCGAGACGTAAACAAAAGCAGCAAGCAAGCGCTGCACAAGTGAGAAGTGCGTCGCAAGTGTGCTTCGCTCGGCTTTTCGAGCCGTTCTGAAGCAACACCACCTAGAGACAATTGTCACGTCACCCCGACCAGGCTTGGAACTACCTTGCTTACGTGGCATGACGTCTGCGCTGGGGCCTGTCTTTCTCGTAGGCCTCGGACCAGGCTTTGGCCGCCAGCTGAATGGCTGGCTGCTGCGGCAAAGCCCACTATATCGTAGCAGGCTGGCGGTCGCGGCCTGGTCCGTGTGATGTGACAATTGCGAGGCCGTGTGTCTAGGTAGTGCCGACTGAAGTAGACTACGGAGGCAGGAAAAACCGTACCTCACAGGGAAATCTCAAGCATGTCATGTTGTAAACGTGCGTCTGAAACATTTACCAATGTGATGGAAGGTAGCTACCTAAGTCACAAGCACAGTATCTGGGTTGCGGGCTCTTTTTCGTACATAAATGGAGCGGCTATATTGCCTATCAGTAAAGCAACGTTTCTATTGGTTTTTGCACATACTCGATAGATTTTTTGAATTTATACCATTTCAAAGCAAGGCAACTGAGTAAACTGTGGGTATCTCGAAAAGAAATCGTTACAGATACTGTTTGTTGTAATAAAATGAGTAGAAACTTCTTATTTGTGATCAAAGATTCTCTGTTTTTACGAAACTTCTGTCGTTTCAAGGCTAAGGCACAATGAAGATATATCAAAACGCGTCGTTCTTCATACTGCCGCGAGAGACGACGAACACGGACTGCCGGCGTGGCGCAGGGGATAGCGTCACGGACTGCGGTGCAGCAGGGCGCCGGTTCAATCCCGCCCACCAGAAAAAATTTATTTCTTTGTAATTAACAATTCCAGAAAGTTCTACAATTTTCTTTGTGATTCTGTTCAGCCGCCGATAGTTGAAACAGAATCGCCACGTGCCATCCTTCTTCTTTACGAGGACCACCGGAGACAACCAACGACTCTCCAAAGGTTGAATAACGTCATCTCGCAACATCTTCTCCACTTCCTCCCGAATTATTTGTCTTTCAGCTGGCTACACACTATACGAACGCTGGCTAATTGTTGGATGATCCCCAGTATTGATACGATACCTTATCGTGGGCCATTTTGTCTGACTTTTCCCCTGCTGAGGTGTGAATGCACCCGAAAATTGGCGTAGTATACCTAACACCCGCTGGCGTTGTTCCTTGCTCAGTCCAGGCCCTATTGGCAGTTCCACGTTTGTTTCTTCCAGCGTGTTGTCTGTACTAACAGCAGGGCATGGGTCTTCATTGATGACGTTGAGCTCACCGTCCTGGATTGGTTCAGCTGTCCCGATACACATTCCCTTGGGGATAAGTTGTGACTGCTCGTGACAATTTGTGATCCAAATCTCTCCTTAACCACCGGTAATGCTTATGATAGGCGCTGGTGTGTAAATTTCTTTTGTGAGCCTGATAAACTTTTTACTATCAACTAGAACTTCACAGTTTAACCAGTCATCTGTGTTTGTGACTGCAACTCTTCTCATTGTCAACGGCGGTATTGTCACATGGTCAACGACGAATAACTTCCCAGAAAATTCTGTATTACGTGTATCCGGCGGAACAACTTATTCAATTTGCAGCTCAGATCTTCCACAGTCAATGATAGCTTGGGATGCCTGAAGGAAGTCCCATCCAAGGATGACATTGTGACTACATTCTGTTAACACGACAAATTCAAACGGCTGTTGTTTATGGTTATTCTTGCGACACAAGTTCCTGCTGGATGGACGTACTTTCCATTCGCGACCTTCAGCACAATCTACCCATTGCCGCGTATTGACGACACCTTAGATTGATTGAAAGGAGCTACATACTTCTCAACTATGGACATGCAGACAGGTTACTGGCAAATCGAGGTTGACGAAGCTGACAGGGAGAAGACGGCTTTTATTACACCTGACGGCCTCTATGAATTTAAAGAAATGCCATTTGGATTATGTAATGCTCCAGCCACATTCTAACGCATGATGAACAACTTGCTTCGACACCTTAAGTGGACGACGTGTCTCTGCTGTTTAGATGACATTGTCGTTTTCACGAAAACATTCGAAGAACATCTGAGTCGCCTGTCAACTGTGTTGAAGTGTGTTCAGGCTGCAGGTCTCCGCCTCAATCCAAAGAAGTGCCTCTTCGTCGTCAAAGAGATAAAAATCCTGGGGCACCTAGTCAACGGAGATGGTGTCCGTCCTGATCCAGATAAAGTAAGGGCAGTCAAAGAATTTCCAACTCCTCAGCACATTCGTGTGAGAAGTTTTCTCGGGCTGTGCTCATACTACCGATGTTTCATAAAAGGATTTTGTAACAAGGCACGTCCATTACAAGAACTTCTGCAGGGAGATGCCAAATTAAGGAGGCTCTAACTTCCGCACCAGTGCTAGCCTTGTACGACGAGAATGCAGAAACGGAACTTCACACAGACGCCAGTGGCTATGGGATTGGTGCAGTGCTTGTACAAGTTCAGGAAGGTGCTGAAAGAGTGATAGCCTATGCGTCAAGAGTACTCTCAAAGTCCGAGATAAACTACTCTACAACTGAAAAAGAATGTCTCGCGGTTATGTGGGCTATCAACAAGTTCCGGCCGTATTTATTCGGCAAACCATTTACCATCTTGACAGACCACCATTCTTTGTGTTGGCTGACTAGCTTGAAGGATCCATCAGGTCGACTAGCAAGATGGGCACTAAGACTCCAAGAGTACGATGTCACAGTGGTATTCAAGAACGGACGCAAACACAAGGATGCTGACTGCCTTTCGAGGAATCCATTAGTGGAACACAACAGAATTAATGAAATTTCAGCTCTCACTGAATTATATGACGTTACAGCTGAACAGAGGGAAGATCCAGCACTATTAAAAATGATAGAGGCCTTGGAGAAAGGCCAATGGAGAGTTCCAACTTATAAATGGAACATTGTATAAGAGCAACTACGATCCGCTGGGCCCCAAATGGTTACTGGTTGTTCCAGCTCACCTCCAGCCAGCTATTCTCAAATATTTCCACGATGCTCCAATATCCGGTCATCTGGGATTCGTGAAGACCCTAGACAGAATCAGACGCAGGTATTACTGGAAAGGTCTCTACCGATCTGTCAAGCATTATGTGAGTCACTGTAAAGAGTGCCAGCGACGGAAGCATGTGTCGCAATTACCTCCAGGACATATCGTACCGATTCCGCCGGCAGCCGCTCTATTCCACCGAGTTTGGATCGATCTTTTAGGGAGGTTCCCGAAGTCGACAACCGGTAACCGTTGGATAATAGTCTGCACTGACTACCTCACACGCTACGCTGTCACCAAACCTGTGCCGACTGCAGAAGCTCCAGAGATCGCAAAATTCCTTGTAGAAGACATTATTTTGAAGCTTGGAGCACCATGTGTCATGATATCTGATCGTGGAAAAGTATTCCAGTCAAAACTAGTATTAGAGGTAATGTCATGGTGCAACATTGTCCACAGAATGACAACTGCATACCATCCTCAGACAAATGGTCTTACGGAACGTTTTAACAAGACGTTAGCCGACATGTTGTCGATGTTGAGGAGAAGGATTGGGATACAATTCTGCCAGTCGTGACATTTGCTTACAATACCGCAAGACAAGACACCACAGGCTTCATTTCGTTTTTTCTGGTCCATGGCCGTGAAGCTGAGACGACAATGAATATGCTGTTCCTGTTCCAACCGGACGACACTCAGGATAACTATGTTAAACAGCTCATCGCCAGGGTCAAAGAAGCAAGACAGCTGGCTCGCATTCGGACTCTGGACGCCCAGGAGAAGGACCGTCAGCGGTATAACGACAAGCACCGACCTGTTGTGTACAGTCCAGGAGATCTGGTACGGATTTTTACCCCTGTACGGAAGGTTGGAGTGTCAGAAAAGTTATTGAAGCGATACTTTGGTCCGTATCGTGTCATACGCCGCCTGTCAGACGTCACATACGAAGTTGAGGATTATGAGCCATCGTCGAAACGTCAAAAACGAAGAGACATTGTTCACGTTCTGCGCATGAAGCCTTACTACGATCCTGAAGAGCAGGTAGAGGACAATGGCTTCTTGTTCAAGTACTTTAATGACGGTAATGTTCCTGATGAAGCCACGGCAGAAACGTCTGTCGTCGATAATCGCGGAGAAGGGAAGGATTCTCTTGAACTGTCATACAGACGACCCATGACAATGTCAAGATCCAGGACATTGCAGCTGGCTCCACAGGGATCATAACAGCGGGTCGCTGTTTCTCCAGGAGAGGGAGCAATTCCGCGAGAGACCACGAACATCGACTGCTGGCGTGGCGCAGGGGATAGCGTCACGGACTGCGGTGCAGAATGTCGCCGGTTCAATCCCACCCACCGGCAAAAAATTTATTTCTTTGTAATTAACAATTCCTGAAGGTTCTACATCTTTCTTATGTTCACTTGTAAATTCTACTTCTTTCTTATGTTAACTGTTCTTCTAATTTCTGGTAAATTCTGTGTGTGTATAAATAGCAGAGCACTCTGCCTGAGAGGCAGTCAGTGCTGCGTGTATGTTGAGTCCTTGTCTGGCTGCCCGCCTGAGCACGTCGCTCTCCGGGCAGTGCAAGCAAGTGCTTCTTCGCGAGCTTCGCTAGCAGCGGCTGCTTCCTTATTAATCGCTGTTTAGGAAACTGTAAGTTATGGCTGAATTTAACGATAGGGAAGAAAGGGAGAATAATGTTCAGGTCGACTTTAACAAGAATTTCCCACGACCATATGCTTTTGAGATCCATCGATGGTTAGAGGAGGATTTGAATTTGCCGGAAAATGGAGTTTTAGGCGTTCAACTGGACACGATCATGAACTGCTTGTTTTTGAAAATCAGAACCCCGGAATTATGTAATACTTTGGTAGAAATGAATGACGGTACCCATAAATTTAGACATTTAAATGGTCAAATCAGTGACGTTTATTTATCTCACGCAGGCTTTGGTCTCCGTACTGTTAGGATATTTAACTTGCCATTTGAAACTCGGCTAGAAACTATCAGTCGGTATTTGAAACCATGCGGAAAAGTGATACAAATTACAAAGGAGAAGTGGTCATCCGCGTACCGTTACCAAGTAGATAATGGTATCAGGTCTGTTAAAATGGTAGTACATAAACATATCCCTTCATTCATGATAATTGCTGGGCACCGTGCTTTTATTACATACGACGGCCAGCCGCAGACATGTTCACTTTGTCATTCGACCGACCACTTGAGACAACAGTGTCCGCGGCGCAGGCGCCCCGCGCAACTGCCGGCAGAGAGGCAGGGGGGCGGCGAGGCCGCTGCGTCGTCGTACGCCACGGTGGCGTCACGTTTGGTTCCCGCGCGTCGCGGAGCAGACACTTTGGTGGCCGCGCCCGTAGACGTTATGGATACTACTCCAGCCATATCCCAAGCAGACGTATCAGAAGACCCTGTATCAGGAAATGTCCTTGATATCGTTCGTGATTCAGAAACAGAGACTTTAGTTGACCGTCTGTCTGCCTCGAACGAAGTCCTTGTGGCATCTGACACTATCGCCATATCGACCCCTCGGTACGAGGAAGTCGTAGACAAAACTGTACCCGTGCAACCTGCCGCAACTGCGAAAGTTACACAGACTATACCCGAGATAGAAGGTAGCGCAGGATTAGAACCCGCGCCACCTGTCTGTGACAGGCCAGCAGTACATATGGAAGAGTCCCTGCCTGTAGTTACACAGCGAGCTGAGGAACCATTAGTGTCTGATGTGACCGCGCAGGTTTCAGACACTGCGAGGGAGTCACAACCGGTATCGGAAACTGTCGTACAGTCCGCTGTGTCCCCAGTTGCAGTCGCGAGCGCGTCACCCTCCGGATGGAGCAACCGTCAGGCGACACAGGGAGTTGCGCCCCACGAGTTAGAACCGAAATCGCGGCGGGACAGCTGCGTGGGCACGAGTGACGTGCACAGGTCTAGGAGCTCCGGGAGCTCGGGCAGTCGCGACGGCCGCCGCCGGGAGCGCAGCCCCTCCCCGGAGAGGGCGCTGGCGCCCCGCCACCAGTACGGGACCAGGCAGAGGCAGAAGGCCGCGGGTTCTGATCCCGGCCACCGGCAAGGCGACCCCGGGCGAGTTGCGGGGGAGGGCGGGGTCGACGCCGCCCGCCGCCAGCTGCAGGAGGTGCTGAGCGAGGCGATGGCGGACATGGCGCGGGACGCGCCCTCGGGGTACGAGGCGGCGCCGCAGCCGATAAAGCGCAAGTCCGACGACTCGTACGAGAAGCGCACTCGCCCGCCGCACCAGTTCTCCCGGTCGGAATCGCAGTCACAAGAGGGACACACAGAACGTGCCTCGTCGACGACGGATTTACACATGGACACGGAAGTAGGGCCTACACACCCGAACTGGTTGACTGACAGGTCAGGGGAACATGAAGACGTGGACGGGAATCAAACCCCTGTTTAGAGTATACACTCCCAATTGATATTATGGTAGCGCATTTGCCATCAGTAGTCGCTACCATAAATAACAATAGATTCGAGTCAAATGCAAAATTTATAGCCTTGGTCGAATTCGTAAACAGTATTAAAGCAGACATCGTCTTTGTGCAAGAAGTTGTGACGAATTTGATCAGTTCTGTGCCAGGTTATCAAGTTATTTTAAATTACGACCCTGAAAGTTCTCGTGGGACCGCCATTTTAGTCAAACTCGATCACATTATTTCAAATGTTGCGACAATCCCTAACGGACGAGGTATAGCGTGCTCAATTAATAACATCAGATACGTTAACGTGTATGCCCCGTCGGGTGGTGAAGGTAAGCCGTTGAGAAGAGTATTTTTTAGTAGCGATATCTGCCATCTGTTGTACGACCGTCACCTTCCAGTTGTGCTGGGTGGCGATTTTAATTGCGTATTGGAAGCTCAGGATCAGGAACCGCAGCCTAACAAATGCTTAGAACTTCAAACTTTGGTGACGGAGTTGAAGGTGACGGATTCCTGGAGACACCTGTACCCGCGTGCTCCAGGATTTACATACTTTTATGCCACTGGCCGTAGTCGTATAGACAGGATATATATTTCTTCCGACAAAAAGAATTGCATAGTCGATGCAAAGGTCCATCCAATCGTTTTCTCTGACCATTGTGCGTACGTTTGCAAATTTCACTCCTTGCTAGAGACGAGAGCCCGATCGCGATGTCAGTGGAAATTGAATACCCGTCACCTGCAGGACAGCACTCTGGAACCGGCGATCGCTGGCGTGTGGCGGCGGGTTCTGAGCCAGCGCGCCCAGTACGACTCGGCGTTGTCATGGTGGGTGGAGTTAGGGAAGCCAGCTCTGCGGAAAACGCTCAAAGAGTTCAGTGCTAACGCCCAACATTGGAGGAAGAACACAGTGGCCTTTTACGAACAGTGTTTGCAAGACGTTATCGAAATGCCAACAGACGACCCAGCTCTTAGACTGGCGCGAATCAAACAGATAAAGAGCCGCCTACTGGAAATGAAGCAGTCGCGTTTGTACGGGTCCGTAGTTCGGAGTCAGGCGCAGGACGTGGGGCAGTTGGCGGACGAGGCGCCCACCGTGTTCCACTTGCTGCGAGAGCGCAGGCGCGCGGCGCGGAGGCACATAGCGGAGCTGGAGACAGCCGACGGCGGCCGGCTGCGCGCGCAGGCCGACATCCTGGCCGAGGCGCAGCGCCACTTCAGCCAACTGTTCGCCGAGAAGGACACGGACGCAGACGCTGTCGCAGACCTCTTGCAAGAAGTGCCGCACATCTTAACACCCACTGACCGACGTCATTTAAATGCCCCCTTCACCGCAGCAGAAATCCTGGACGTACTAAAAACATGTTCCAAGCACAGGTCGCCAGGGACAGACGGAATGCCACCGGAATTTTATCTAAACTTTTGGGGTATAATTGGTCTGCGCCCTATTACGCTTCTTAACGGGGATTACAAACTTTTTACAAAGTGTGTCGCAACGAGATTAAAATGTGTTATGTCTAAAATTATTAGTGACTTTTAGTTTTGCGCGGTACCACGCAGAACAATACATGATGCGGTGTCAACATACAGGGACGTAATTGCATTTACCACCGTGCAAAAAATACCTTTCGGAATCTTATCTATAGATTTTGCCACCGCATTCGATAGGGTTAGCCATTTGTATCTCCGGCGTGTGTTACAGAAATTTGGATTCGGTATCAACTTCGTCAAAATGATCCACAATCTGTTCATTGGTTCGACCTCCCGTGTTTGTATTAATGGCACTTTAACGGAGCGTGTTCCCATACGGTGTTCCGTGAAACAAGGCTGCCCATTGGCGATGTCATTATTTGCTATTTCCCTTGACCCGCTCTTACGTAAACTGCACAGGTCTTGCGTCGGAATACAAATCGGACAAACAAAACAGATTTGTCGCGCATATGCCGACGACCTAGGACTTCTGGTGTCTCGGCCGGCCGACTTGGACATCATACGCGACAGTCTCAGCACGTACGAGCGGGCGTCGGGAGCGGCGGTCAACACCCGCAAAAAACGTTTTTCTCCCGATCTACAATGCTGATCGCAACTATAGGCGGCCTTGGTTTACTGTAAATCTGGAACACAAGATTTTGGGCGTGCGACTACAAGCCAATTTACTGAAATCGGCCGTATCGAACTGGCGCACGGTATTGTACGGTATAAGGGCAATGTCGCATTTAAATTCCACACGCAGCTTATCTTTAAAGCAACGGGTCACCGTCATCAATGTGTTCTTGCTGAGCAAAGCTTGGTATATTGCTCAGGTTTTTCACTTACGTAAAGAACTCGGACGAGCGATTACGCAGGCTGCGTATTGGATGCTGTGGCGGGGCCACATCTTTAAAGTTGCGTACGCGACCTGCACGCTACCGCGCGAGAAGGGGGGACTCGGACTGACGCACTTTGCGACAAAAGCAGCCGCTCTGCTGATTCATCGGACGAGTCGGACGATCGAGGAACACCCGTCGGGTCCCACGGCGGTCGTGTTCGGCAGATTTCGACCGTCATCGGAAACGGCACCTGTAGACCCTTCAGCCATCCCGTTCCGGCTGCGCTACATCCGGGAGTTCTTCGTGCAGAAGAGTTACTTGGACGCCGAAAACCTGGAGCCCCGCTCGCGGACAGTCAAGACCGTGTACCGCGCTCTGCAGGGACGCCCGCTCGCGAACAAGATGGAAGCCCGTCACCCGACGGCTGCGTGTGGACCAACGTGCACGCGCCTTTCCTGCAGACGGACGTCAGCAGCCTGTGGTACCGCGCGGTTAACCGGATGCTGCCCACGCACGACCGGATGGAGCGGATAGGGCTGCGCGCGACCAGCCGCTGCGCCCACTGCGGCCTGGAGGACTCGCTGGAGCACAGGTTCGCGTGCGCCGCCGCGCGCATGCTCGCCCTCGTCAACAGGAGCGTCGCCAGCGCGTTCGACGCCCGCACAGCCCTCGTCCCGGACTTCACACCGTTTCCCTCCGCCAAGAGGGCGGCCACAACCTGGATGGTGGCACACACCGTATACGCCATCCTCCATTTACAAATCGACCAGGTTTATCTCTATTTAGTTCATCTGAAGTCTGAACATCAGAGAATCAAAACACGCAAAGACTATCGATAACATTCGCAAACTTTTTGAATGTCGCAATTCAGTATGCATTTGACAATTTACTCTAAGATGGGACACACAGTTTTGATCTAAGCATCAAACAAGGAAATGGAAAACGTAAAAACACTATGGTAATTCGCATCATAGAAAATTAGGTAACAGCCTTGGTATTTCCTTTTCATTTGAGAAAGAAGTTATTTCACTTTTCCATTGTTTTAACCTGTGTGTGGTCTCGTTAGGAGCCGCACCAGCGGAATGTTGTTTTGTTAGTTTTTCATTTGTTTTGCTGGTCATTCCTCCTTTTCTCGTTTTTTCACTTTATTATTAAATTTTGGTGGAAGAAAAAGCATGTAGATCGTGAATGTTGTCAGAGGAGCCGCTCGAGTAGCGGCGATGCGGGGCGTGCAGGGGCAGCGCGGCAGGGCGTGCTGGCCACAGACTGCCGTTTTAGTTAACATTTCAACTGTTTTAAAATTGTGTGTTTTCGCCAGGAGCCGTACCGACGGAATGTTATTTTGTAGTTTTCTTTTGTTGTGCTGGTCATTCCTCGTTTTCTGTTTGACATTATTATTCCTTATTGGAGGAGGAAAAAAAAAGGGGGGGGGGGAATTGCTGTTAAAAAAATGTGCTTGGCCAACGTTTATTTCTAAAAAAAAAAAAAAAAAAAAAAAAAAATTGTTATAACTGGAGGTCATTTTGCTCATGTTTGACCGAAAACGGAATCGTGTGAAGTGTTGCAAGGAAGGTTTGCAGCTGTTCAGGAAGACTCCGCAGGACTTTAAGCGTTGTTTCGTCACTGTGGATGAAATACAGATACATTACTATGCTCCTGAGACCAAAGAAAAATGTAAACAAGGGGATACCAAGGTAGAAGCTATATCAAAAAAGGCGAAGGACGGTCCTTCGGACGGAAAGGTTATCGCGACGGTCTTTTTGGATTCACAAGGGATAATCCTCATCGACTATGTGGAACAAGGTAAAACTATTACAGGTGCATATTATTCATAATTATTTGACCATTTAAAAACCGAGCTACAAGAAAAACGCCGGCGATTGGCCCACAAAACGTCCTTTTCCCTCACGACAGTGCACCAGGACACATCTCAGCAGTTGTGGTAGCAAACTTATTGGAAACAGGATTCCAACTCGTTCCACATCCACCCTATTCTCCACACTTGGCTCCCTCAGACTACATTATAAGACAGCTTGCTAAGGTGAATGGTTACCAGGAAAACGTAATGAATAATTTAATACGAAAGAAACAGCGTGCGCAATCAAATGAAAATGGTACGGAAAATATCAAGAGAGTAATGGTTCCGTATTTTGGTAATCTATCTCAGAAAGTGGCCAACATACTAAAACCTTTTAAAGTAGAAGTTGCTTTTAAAACTAATAATACGTTACATCATAAATTACGGAATAACTTAAACCAAGAGACTGATAAATATGACAAAGCAGGGGTTTTTAGGATACAGTGTAGTAGTTGCAATGCCAACTACATTGGTCACACCGGTAGATCGTTTAAAGTTAGGTACAAGAAACATATGGACGCCTTCCGACTTAATAATTTTGACAAGTTCGCTGTAGCTAAGCATATCCGCGAAACTGGGCACCCATTAAAGCCGATTGAAGAAGACCTTAAGATTTTGCATAGACAGGATAAGGTAAGAAAGTTAGATCTGCTAGAACAGCTGGAGATTATAATACATAACGCTAAAAGTGACGTTTCATTAAATGAACAAGTTCAAGGTAATACATACAGCTTTTTTAAAAACTTTATGGACCTATTATAACAAAAGTCGTTTATTTTAAATTTCAACCTCTGTCTTACTGTGTAAATGATTTCGTGACACCTGTATGTTCCCACTAGCTAGTGGATGACCTTTGGAATTTAGAGGTCTTTATTTTCATGTGCATACGTGCGCCCCACTCGTGTTGTTGATTTCGTGGGTTTCACTAGTGTTATGCGCCGCCAGTGCTGGGGTCTGTTTTGAATCTTGACGAAGCACAGTATGATGGGGACCTTTCTGCGTAGACATGCGTACAAGGGAAGCAATCACGTTTTCTTTTATTTCTACATCTACATAGATACTATGCAAATCACATTTAAGTGCCTGGCAGAGGGTTCATTAACCACTTTCATAACTTTTCTCTACCGTTCCATTCTCTAATAGCGCGCGGGAAGAAAGAACACCTAAATCGTTCCATTTTCGATCTGATTTCTCTTATTTTATTGGGATGGTCATGTCTCCATAAGTAGGTGGGTGCTAGCAAAATATTTTCACATTCAGAAGTCGGTGATTGAAACTTTGCAAACAGATCACGCCGCAATGAATAACGTTTTTCTTTTAATGATTTCCACCCCAATTCGTGCAACATTTCCGTGACGCTTTCCCCCCCGTAACGTGATAAAACAAAACGAGCTGCCCTTCTCTGAACCTTCTCAATGTCTTCCGTCAGTTCCACCTGGTGAGGATCCCACAAGGGGCAACAGTACTGCAGGAAAGGACGCACAAGTGTGATGTAGGCAGTCTCTTTGGTGGAGCTGGTGCATCTTCGAAGCGTTCTGCCAATGAAACGTAACCTTTGGTTCGCCTTCCCGACAATATTTTCTATGCGTTCTCTCCAGTCAAAGTTGTTCGTAATTGTAACTCCTAGGTATTTGGTAGAATTTACGACCTTAAGGTTTGACTGACTTATCGCGTAATTGAAGTTTCAGATTTTTATTGTTTTAAGATTCTTGTACAGATTATCTGATGATGAGGGCTTCACCCTTAAAACGCGTCATATTTTAGTGTTTTTACACGATTACTGTGGTTGAGCCTACCTGACAAAATAATTAGACTACTATTTGTTTCCCAATTTCAAGAAATGGCTGGCGGGACGAAGATTTCATTCAAACGACGAAGTGATTGCAGAAACTAATACTGGTTTGAGTTGGTTTACTTTATAGGAGGCGATCCACTTATAATATTGTAAAAAGATATAAAATAGCCAAGATCGCTTATCATCAGTTTTTATTAACAACGACCGGTTTCACTGAACTATGTCAGCATCATCAGGTCAAATAAAATATTTTAGAAGGTCATAATCTGTTAAAAAGGAAAAACGGAAATTTAAAACATGCATGTCATTATAATAAAACGAAAAGATACGTCAATTAAATCCATAAGAGCAAGATCGGGCATATTTAGAGATGAGACATACCTTGTAATGTCAAATAGTTGTTATATAAAACGATTTACAGTGCATAGGTGCACTATGTCATTATAATAAAACGTAATTATCACAGTGAGTGACAAAAGCAAACTGATACATAATACAAGTCAAGGGTAAAAAATATGGCGCCAGATGTCAGCACACACCAATGTAATGTTAAAACACAATGAGGTTAAAAACGAGTTGTACAGATTATAAAAATAATTAGAAGTCATTTATATAACAACTATTTGACATTACAAGGTATCTCATCTCTAAATATGCCCAATCTTGCTCTTATGGATTTAATTGACCTATCTTCTCGTTTTATTATAATGACATGCATGTTTTAAATTTCCGTTTTTCCTTTTTAACAGATTATGGCCTTGTAAAATATTTTATTTGACCTGATGATACTGACATAGTTCAGTGAAACCGGTCGTTAATAAAAACTGATGCTAAGCGATCTTGGCTATTTTATATCTTTTTACAATAATATAATACTGGTTTGCAGACGTCGCCGGGAGCGGACGGCGTTTGAAACGGCGGAGGGAGGAGATGAAAGCGTCGCCACCGCTCTGTGGCAGCCTGTTCATCCGCGCACCTGATGATGGCAACAGCTTCGGTTGCCGAAAAATTGTGCCAGATTGACACAGGGATCCGGCAGCCCACCCGTAATCTAGAATTACGCCGGGAGAAGCTGAAGAACCACATATTACAATTATTAAAATATTGCGGGCTACCATACCGCGGTCGGGTGGATTTTATATTGAAAGCCAAAGTTACCTCCCCGTCTGCGAAGGACATTTTCAAAAGTGATCGTGCTTCTTTGGTTGTCAGGTTCGTAACCTGGCTCGCTACTGCCTGCAGCCAAGTTTCGTTTCCTCCATGTGCTCTCGCGTCCAGTGTTTTGAACATCCGGGCGCCATTCGCCGTTGTCACTTGCTTGTTTTCTCATCTTCGCGTTTTCTGATAGGTCCAAAGACTTACTTATTAATATAATAGGATTTATGTAATAGAAGTATTAATGTAATAGAAGTATACTGTGTAATGTTCAATGTTATGTAAATATAAGTGCTCGCCCTTTGAAGTGTGAGTTTGTTCGATTGGTTTCATGTACGTGACAATTTGTACCTTACTTGGAGTAAAATATTTACCACTTTACTGCTTCTAGTCTTATATTTTACTATTGAATAGTAACAGTTATCGAGGAAGGCATATGAAGATCTATTCTAATTTTCCCTGACACTACTTGTCGTACTTTTTTATGTCACTGCCGTAGTTGACTGAATATGCACCTTTTCTTTCTTAACCTTATGTTCACATGTACTGAAGACATTAGTTACGTATATATCGAAAAAATGCATACCCACACTTGGAAATACTATATTTTTTTCCATATCAAAAAAAGATGTTCAAATTTTTTGTGTAGCTTATGGGACTTAACTACGGGGTCATCAGTCCCTAAACTTACAAACTACTTATGAACTAATACTAAGGACGGCACAAATATCCATGCCCAAGGGGAGATTCGACCCCAGACCGTAGTGGCCGTGCAAACCGTCACTGGAGCGCCTCAGTCCCCTCGGCCACCGCGGCCGGCCCATATCAAAAGCAAAAAAATTGACTATGACCAAATAATGTAAAATGCAACGCAAACTGATTTATATGCAGGGTATCCTCAGGAAGGTAATGGCGAATGAAATAACCGCCACAGCCGGCAAACTTCAGTTTAATTGACCACACAACCGGTGTCGCGGCTTATGATCGCATCTTCAGGTGCAACAAAATTTTTACATTCATATTTCATAGGTTAACTCGAAGATCTCAGTCAAGGCATACTGATTGCAATCATAGGTATAATGAGCAGTTTGTTTTATGGTTAGTTGAGCGTGGCCAAACTTTTTTTTTATTTTTGAGTCATCTTATGGCATATCTTATCTTGGTATAAACCTTTCACTTTAACCAAGTTTTTCATGTCAGATTATTTTCGTCCTTTGATGTTGCCTAGCACTTGATGTGGTTTCCTTTCCCCTTTCTCAGTTTTTTCATTCACCTCGTTGGGCTGGAAACCATTAAAAGAAAGGAATTGCCGGCCGCGGAGGCCGAGGGCACTGAGGCACGTCAGTCACGGTCTGCACGGCCACTACGGTCGGGAGTTCGAATCCCCCCCCCTCCTCGGGCATGGATATTTGTGCCGTCCTTAGTGTTAGCTAGATCATAAGTAGTTTGTCAGTTTAGGAACTGATGACCCCATAGTTAAGTCCCATAAGCTATACAAACATTTGAACATTTGAGAAAGGCATTATTCTTTGCAACGAGATCTGTGAAATTTCTTTCACCTACTTTCTCCTCAGAATTCGAACCTATTTTGTAAGAAATGTAATGTGCAATTCATCAAGTACTAACTTTTGCAGCCGTGGTGGAGTAGCCGAGCGGTCTAAAGCGTCTCGCTGCGGAGCGCGCGATTGCTCGCCGTAGAGGTTCGAGTCCTCCACGGGGCATGGGTGTGTGTGTGTGTGTGTGTGTGTGTGTTGTCCTTAGGTTAGTTTACCTAGGTTTAAGTAGTTTGTAAGCTATGGACCGAAGACCACGCAGTTTGGTCCGATACATTTACAATCATTTGAACATTTTAACTTTTGCAGAAGTACATCAAAACGAGGAGCAGGCATGGAATTATTTATGGAGGACTGTATACACCATCCACATAACTGAATGGATGGTACTGCCTTCATTTCGCCTATTGAGGCTGCACCACAGAAAGATTTAGGTCTTCCTTTTTGCCTGCACACTATTACAGAATGGAACTGTAGAGAAACATCATAAAAGACGTTCTATGAACCCTCTGCCATGCACTTCAATGTGACTTGCAAGGTATTTATGTTGATGCAGATACTGCCAGACCCTGCTCAAATGTTCAAATGTTTGTAAATCTATCGGACCAAACTGCGTGGTCATCAGTCCGTAGCTTACAAACTACTTAAACCTAGGTAAACTAACCTACGGACAAACACATACACACCCATGCCCCAGGGAGGACTCGAACCTCCACGGCAAGCAACTGCACGCTCCGTAGCGAGACGCTTTAGACCGCTCGGCTACTCCACTGCGGCCAGAGGCCAGACCCTGCTCCTGTGCTGTTACCGTACATACTGCTGCCGACTCCCCGGAGCTGACTGGTCACTGGGCATGTGTGTTGCAGCGGAGCGTTGGGGTGCATATGCGGCTGCTGGTGGTGGGCCTGCCAGTGGGTGGGCGCTGCTCTGCTGCTGTGGGCGGCAGCCTGGCTGCTCAAGGTCGCCGTAGACATGTTCCACCCGCTGTGGCCCGTCGACCGCCTGCACCAGCGCGTCGTGCTCGTCACAGGTGGGTCGCCTCACAGCAGCAACAACTGGATGCTCCAGTGTAGCCTAGGGTTGCCAGATCTCCGGGCGCCGGGTTTGGAATGAATTCTCCGGGTCTACGGGCTAATGACCCTCATCTCCGGACTTGAATGTAACCTTCATCTTAACTTTTTTTTACGACGCTTTTTAAGTACTATGCTCATTTAGCGACGATCTACATCCAACTTAACGTAACTTAAACTAAGGACGAACACAACATCCATGCCCTAGGGGGGATTCGAACCTCTGGTGGGAGCAGCCTCGCGCACCGTGGCAAGACGCATCAGTGCGCTCGGCCATTCCTGGACGGCTCCTCTCTAGTAATTATGAATAACTTTATATAAATGTCAATTTCTTATTGCAACAAAACGCTACTTTTCTATTCTTCCTCTGAAAACTTTTCATTGTTGCATCGGTAGTAATCGGCTAGCACATTATTAAGCAAACACTGTTGCGGCAACGTGTCAACTGGCGACGTCTATTATTTGTGTTCGTTCGTTCATTGTCTGTTATCAGTTTACTGGCAATTTTTGGAATACTCGGATCGTGTGTGAACAGACAAGCTTACATTAACTCAGATTATTGAGTGATAACAGTGAAATGAAGAGACGATATCTAAGTTCGTTCCGTGAAGAATGGTAGCAGGAAGAAAATTATAAAGAGTGACTACCAAAATTCGATACTGATGAGTGTATGTGTAAGTGCAGAATATGCAAGAACTCATTTACTGTTAAGTACGACGGAATTGTGGGAGGGGGGGGAGGTGTCATTTGCCAAGGAAGAGGGAAGCACGTCTGGTCTCCGGGCCTGCCTCGAGTTCAATCTGGCAACCCTAGTGTAGCCAACACACTGGGCAGGCGCGATGTAGAACACACACACCTCGGAACATGCTACATGGGCCTTTAACCTTCAGTCGGACCGAAACACGATGATAGTGGCTCCACCAACTGGGCTGGGTGACTGCCCCACTCGGAGAAACGGAATGCAACCATGTTGCCAAATAGTTTGCTGCTGGACAGTATCACTAACGTTCGCTGTTGTCTGACAGAAATGGAAAAAGTGCCCAGCGCAGCTAGCCACACAGGTGCACACAGCAACGTTCAGTTTGAATTACTCCATTGGCCTGCTTCTGCAGGTGGCGCTCAAAGGTGATTGGCGCAACCACCAGGGATCTTCATATATCGGTTCAACTACAGCCTTAACCTTTCAGTACAGTGAAGCTATGTCTCTTCGCTTCTCAGTTAGAAACACACTATTGGTAATACAAATTACGAGGTGCATTAAAGTTCTAAGACCTCAGATTTTTTTTCTAATTAACTACACACCCGAAATCGATGAAACTGGCGTTACTTCTTGACGTAATCGCCTTTCAGACGTACACATTTTTCACAGCGCTGACACCATGATTCCATGGCAGCGGCGAAGGCTTCTTTAGGAGTCTATTTTGACCAGTGGAAAATCACTGAGGCAATAGCAGCACGGCTGGTGAATGTGCGGCCACGGAGAGTGTCTTTCATTGATGGAAAAAGCCAAAAGTCGCTAGGAGCCAGGTCAGGTCTGTAGGGAGCATGAGGAATCACTTCAAGGTTGTTATCACGAAGAAACTGTTGCGTAACGTTAGTTCGATGTGTGGGTGCATTGTGTTGGCGAAACAGCATACGCGCAGCCCTTCCCGGACGTTTTTGTTGCAGTGCAAGAAGGAATCTGTTCTTCATTTTCGTAGGATGCACCTGTTACCGTAGTGCCCTTTGGAACGCAATTGGTAAGGATTACGCCCTCGCTGTCCCAGAAGATGGACACCATCATTTTTTCAGCACTGGCAGTTACCCGAAATTTTTTTGGTGGTGGTGAATCTGTGTGCTTCCATTGAGATGACTGGCGCTTTGTTTCTGGATAGCATCCACTCTCATACATTGTCACAACCGACAAAAAGAAAGTCCCATTCATGCTGTCATTGCGTGTCAACATTACTTGGCAACATGCCAGACGGGTAGCCTTGAGGTCGTCCGTCAGCATTCGTGGCACCCACCTGGATGACACTTTTCGCATTTTCAGGTCGTCATGCAGGATTGTGTGCACGGAACCCACAGAAATGCCAACTCTGGAGACGATCTGTTCAACAGTCATTCGGCGATCCTCCAAAACAATTCTCTCCACTTTCTCGATCATGTCATCAGACCAGCTTGTGCGAGCCCGTTCCTTTTCTTCCTTTTTCCCTGCACGACTTATTTTAGTTTTCTTCAAAAATGTTCAAAAGTTTGTAAAGTTATAGGACCTAATTGCAGTGGTCATCGGTCCCTAAACTTACAAACTACTTTAACTTAGCCTAAGGACAACACAAACGGCCATGCCTCGAACCTCCGACGTGGAACGGCCGCGCGCACCGTAGCAGGAAGCCTCAGCGTGCACGGCTATTCCGCCGCAGGTTAGTTTTCTTCTAGGCTGTCTATCACAGGTCAGTCAAATTCACAAAAATGGTCCAAAACAGAAACAGATCTCGGGTGAAAAGCCTGGTTTGTGTGTGTGTAGGACACAATATTTCGGCAATCGAGATGTTGCCATCATCAGGTGTGCTAATTTACTGCCAAGGGGGCGGCCTGGGTGGGATATATATCAGATTCCCCCCCCCCCTCCTTGGGGCGCTCCATCTGAGCCCATCGCGGTCCTCGCCCGTTCCGATTTTCAGATCCAGCCACCTCTCTTCCGTCGTCTGGGCGTTCCCTCCTAGGTCTCGAGGTTCGCGCCAGGGGAGTCCCATTAAAATTACTACACCAAGAATAAATGCAGATAATAAACGGGTATTCATTGGACACATATATTATACTAGAACTGACATGCGATTACATTTTCACGTAATTTCGGGGCATAGAAATCAGTACCCAGAACAAGCACCTTTGGCCGTAGTAACGGCCTTGATACACCTGGGAATTGAGACAAACAGAGCTTTGATGGCGTGTACAGGTACAGATGCCCATGCAGCTTCAACACGATACCACAGCCGGTTGCTCGCCCTCCATTGACCAGACGTTTTCAATTAGTAAGAGATCTGGAAAATGTGCTGGCCAGGGCAGTAGTCGAACATTTTCCATGCGGTCGTGCATTATCCTGTTGAAATGTAGGGTTTCGCAGTGCGAGAGTGAAGATCGGGGTGAGAGTTTAAAATATAGAAAGTTTAATTTTTAAAAACTCACAACCACCAACTGCGAACCATATTCCTAAACATGCAAAAACACTGGAACTGTGATTGCTGCTGTTTGACTCGTTTTCTAGGGGATGATATCACAAGTTCACAGCTTTCCTTCCTTGCATATGATTAACAAAAAAATTAATAATAAAGTCAAGTTCATGAGAGAAAAAGGTGTACTAACTACTATTTTTGAAAACACGTGAAAGTTCACTTTATGTTGTTTATTTCACAATATTAGAACCCTGTGGCTGATACGTCTGTACGTCGACACATTTATGAAAAAAAATTATAGCTCGTGAGCCCCCAGAAAAAATGAATATTTGTCGTAAATTGTTTTCACACTATGTGCCTGACTCAAACACCGTTCATGTTCATGCCTATGCGACGACACGTGTTACATTAGTGCGATGCACACCTTGTTCCACCGGCTAAATATATTCACAACACACAGTAGCACTCGATACAACTTGGTGCAGTCTACGATGAGCAACCACACTTGGCAATTGCCACACCAAAAATCTAAAGTCTCCACCTGGAGATACACATGCCGACTGATGCAGAGCGACCCGCCTGGCCAGCTACCCCACTTGCTCCCGCCCTGTCACTTCCTGCCCTCGCGCGCGCGCACGCACCAAAAGCTCAACCGTCAGGTTTTTTTCCCCTACGTCATCAACTTCCCCATCTCAGCTGTTCTAACCGACTTCCAGCGTACAGCGCTCAGCCAATACATTCCTAAAACTTTGCTTAAAATCAAAATAATTACACTACACATTAAATAAATGTCTTCTTAGGTTTTTATATTGGTATAAACATCTTTTGTACTATTTATCATAATCGTGCAATTTCTTATATGACAGATAAGTGATTTAACTGAATACTTGAAAATAAAATACACAAGATTAATTGAAAATAAAATGAGAAATTGTTAATATATTATTTTATAAACAAACATTGCCATGCTAGTTGTGTAACTGTCTTGTATTCATTGGTAATTTTTTACTTTTCATTGTCAATTAAACATATTACGCCAGATGTGTCTATATCAGCTAATGTATTGTTTATTCATCAACAGGCTATTTTGTAATGAGGGCCTTAAAGGTTCCTAACTGTATCGTATTACTTCAAATGCCAGTAGTAGTACAATATTTTATTTCACGCTGTGCACTGCACTGTGTCTGGCACTCGCCATTGTCCCTCTCTCCCCTCACCGGAAACGAAACTGGAAAATCCTAAGCTGGAACAAGCCACCAACGTCGGCCTGCTCGCTGGCCTCCCGTCAGCTACAAGCACACAGCAAATCTCACGTGGAGAATTTCTACCTACGGCCTAACTATAAATGTTGTCACCCAACTGTGTACACTCATTGCTACCATAATTAATAAGATTAAAATTGTGTAACATTTAGTGCATTGGCATGGTCAATGTTTGCAGTGAACTTCATACTGTTTAAATATTAAATGCTATTAATTACCAATATTTCTATTGGGCGGTGATCTCACAGCAGGGATCGAATGTAGGGTAGAGACGCGAGTCGTAACACATCTGAAATGTAACGGCCACTGTTCAAAGTGCCGTCGATGCGAACAAGAGGTGATCGAGATGTGTAACCAATGGCACCCCATACCATCACTCCGGGTGATACGCCAGTATGACGATGACGAATACACGCTTCCAATGTGCGTTCACCGCGATGCGACCATCATTATGCTGTAAACAGAATCTGGATTCATCCAAAACTATTACGCCATTTGCCTTTCTTGCAGCCAGGTTCGTCGTTGCGTACACCAATGCAGGCGCTCCTGTGATGCAGCGTCAAGGTTAACCGCAGCCATGGTCTCCGATAGTCGATGTTGCTGCAAACGTCGTCGAACTGTTCGTGCAGATGGTTTTTGTCTTCCAAACGACCCCATCTATTGACTCAGGGATCGAGACATGGCTGCACGATCCGTTACAGCCATGCGGGTAAGATGTCTGTCATCTCGACTGCTAGTGATCCATGGCCGTTGGGAACCAGCACCGCGTTCCGTATTGCCCTCCTGAACCCACAGATTCCATATTCGGCTAACAGTCATTGTCTCGCGACCAACGGGAGCAGCAGTGTTGCAATACCATAAACCGCAATCGCGAATGGCTACAATCCGACGTTTATCAAAGTCGGAAACGTGATGGTACGCATTGCTCCTCCTTACACGAGACATCGCAACAACGTTTCACCAGGCAACGCCGGTCAACTGCTGTTTGTGTTTGAGAAATCGATTGAAAACGTTCGCCGGCCGCGGTGGCCGAGGTGACTGAGGCGCTCCAGTCACGGTCAGCACGGCCACTACGATCGGGGGTTCGAATACCCCCTCGGGCATGGATATTTGTGCCGTCCTAGTTCGTAAGTAGTTCATAAGTAGTTTGTAAGTTTAGGGACTGATGACCCCGTAGTTAAGTCCCATAAGCTTAACAAACATTTGAACATTTTTTGAAAACGTTCCTCATGTCAGCACGTTTTAGGTGTCGCCACCGGCGCCAACCTTGTGTGAATGCTCTGAAAAACTAATCATTTGCATATCACAGCATCTTCTTCCTGTCGGTTAAATTTCGCGGCTGTAGCACGTCATCTTCGTTGTGTAACAATTTTAATGGTCAGGAGTGTACTTTTAATCTCAATTTACATCTGTATAAATTCCCCTGTTAAAACCCATCCTAAATAATGACAAGAGGTGCTATATTTAATTTGTACTACACTTGACTGATGTTTCAAGTATTTATTTTCTGATTTAACTGCACAAATCAGAATATCCATGAAAACACATTTACAATTATCGCTAAGTTAATTACATGAAATGGCGTAATACGAAGTGGTTCAAAATCCCTACAGTAAGTGACTGGCTAGTAGTTTGTGTACATTTTCTGTCCAAGAAAACAACCCACAATCACTGAGAAGCAGTGCCCTGCTTGGGACCAATATTCCTGCACCTGATCTCAAAAATCAAAAGTAATCGTCTTGCAACTAATCAGTTGAAACAACGAACCTGGTCGCGCACTATCAACTGGAGGCGTTACTTTACCAGTAACACTGTGACAGGTGGAGACGTTGTTGGCAGCGGCCTGTGCCCGCGTACGTCCATAACTGAAAATCGTGGCCACTGAAAATAAACATTAGCCTTCCACAGGGAAGCGTTATAGGTCCCCTACTCTTCCTTGTGTTTATAAACGATTTAGGAGACAATCTGAAAAGCTTACTTAGACTGTTCGTGGATGATGCTGTCGTTTATCGGTTAGTGGAGTCAACAGAAGATCAAAAGCAACTGCAAAGCGATTTAGACAAAATTTCTACATGGTGCGAAAATTGGCTATTGACACTAAATAAAGAAAAGTGTAAAGTAATACAAATGACCACTAAAAGAAATCAGCTGAACTTCAATTACGCGATAAATCAGTCAAACCTTAAGGTCGTAGATTCTACCAAATACCTAGGAGTTACAATTACGAACAACTTTGACTGGAGAGAACACATAGAAAATATTGTGGGGAAGGCGAACCAAAGGTTACGTTTCATCGGCAGAACGCTTCGAAGATGCACCAGCTCCACCAAAGAGACTGCCTACATCACACTTGTGCGTCCTCTCCGGGAGTACTGTTGCCCGTTGTGGGACCCTCACCAGGTAGGACTGACGGAAGACATTGAGAAGGTTCAGAGAAGGGCAGCTCGTTTTGTTTCATCACGTTACGGTGGGGGGGAGGGGGGGAAGCGTCACGGAAATGTTGCAAGAATTGGGGTGGAAATCATTAAAAGAAAGACGTTATTCATTGCGGTGTGATCTGTTTGCGAAGTTTCAATCACCGTCTTTTACTTCTGAGTGTGAAAATATTTTGCTAGCACCCACCAACTTAGGGAGACATGACCATCCCAATAAAATAAGAGAAATCAGATCGAAAACGGAACGATTTAGGTGTTCTTTCTTCCTGCGCGCTATTAGAGAATGGAACGGTAGAGAAAAGTTATGAAAATGGTTAATTAATCCTCTGCCAGTCACTTAAATGTGATTTGCAGAGTATCTATGTAGATGTAGATGTATTTACAGAAGAAGTACTCGACTACAATCAGCCGCTGTGATTCCGGTGTATCTGAGAGTCAACAAATACACAAGTTCGGCTGTGTCCATCCACTGTAGTCCACATGTAGTGCTACACGGGAATGATGAATACTTGTTTGATACAAGAACTGTGAAACACGTATCAGAGCGTTGGTGCGGCCGAAATCAGATAAGCTGTCCTTCTTCTCTACTCACTACCACTCAGTGCAATAGCGCAAGTTCCGAAAAAAGTCCGAAAAATGCACCAAAACTCCAATTATAGCGATACAATCAAGAAGCTGTGAGCAGAAGAGAAGTGACTGCTCCCTTTGGCTTCACAAACGAAAGTCCTTTATCCGCACTCCATTTTACTCCTCCAAAAATCCAAAGTACGGGGCTCCATCCTTACTAAAGTAAAAGCTCCAATCCCCTTCGGGCCAGCAATGTCCGAACAATATCGTGCTGCCCACGGACGATAGATTGCTATAACTGTCACTGATCTCTCGAGCACCCAATCAGTGAGGTTCCCACACCCGCATCGTTAGAGCCACGCCTACACAACTTGTGTTTTCGCAATGGGGCTCTCTAACGTCACGGAAAACGCCGTCGACGCGGCCAACTTGGCGTCTTTTTGGATACCAAAAACCAACCGCTGACCAGACTGGCACCAGCCTGGCACCAGTCTCAGGGTTTTCATCCTACATGTCCGTTCTCCGCTGCCAACTCGGCGCCTGCCGAACTCCAGCACAGGACTCCCCGCCATAAACTTCCTGAGTTTCTCCTTGTAAATCAAATCGTTCTTTGAGCTACAGAGAGTTTTCTAAAGAACCCCTCATCAGACTACGCCACCGACCGCAACGCCAGCCTAATGAAATGACGTGTGGACCTTCAGAGAATGGCCCAGTAGGGTTTGAATGAGAACGCAGGGGAATGGTGCACTACCTGGCCAATGAGAGCCTTCTTCCAGGGATTGTGGCCACACGGGTCGCACAATACTGATGAGTTGCTTTTAGGCACGCTGTCTCCCTGGGTGTCTAACAGTAGGGAACTTGCCAGCCTCGCAAAATTCCACAGAATGCAAAATCTGTGCCCTGGTAAACTCTCCTCGCCCACAAGATACAGGAATAAAAATTTAATACTTTAATAACTACTTAAATGTGACGAGAATGCGATGTGGTCTTCCTGATTTCTTTCATTATGTCCCTTTTAAGGGATCTATTACCTAAATTACACAGAGTTTTATTATTATTATTCTATTTTACATAATTTCAAATTTCATTGCGACTGTTCATCAGATGTTATTTATTTTACTGAGAGCTACCGGCTTAGATCTTGGATTATTATCAGGCCACAGTAGAGTGTCACTACTTTGTGTACCACATACATATTTAAACATTATTTTATTTGAAATATTACATTATTTGACATAAACATCACCTTTTACACATACAGTCTATGTTACTATGACATTGGCGATGTAATAACTACTTCATTATGGTCTTATTAGGTCTTAAACAAAACACTGTACAAAGAAAAAAAATCAGATTATTTAATGGGGATACAAATACCGAACTACCAACGCCGCCCGTGTGATAGTGTCTCTTTGAATTGGTACAATCACATTTCATAATGCTTAGGTTAATAAATTAATCACAACGATACAGTAATCTTGTTGGAAAGACTATAGAGACATTTAAGTGGTATCAAAAATGTGGGAAAGAATAGATCTGGGATTTTAAATGTGCAATACATGTACAAAAGAAAAGGCGATTTTTAAAAATATCATACTAAGCTAGTCCTGACATCTCTTGGAGACAAGATTTGGCCTCAGAGGTTACATTTTTCATGCCACCAATTTAATTCCAGCCTACTTTCTAGAATTTCACATGTTAGCAAGTATGGAAATAGTATAAGAGAATTGCACTTATGGAGTTTATTGGCATTGCGGTTTTTAAATAATTTGTGATTTAAATATCATACCAAGTTAGTGCTGCCCTCTCTGGGAGATGAGGTTAAGCTTTCAGGTTAGGTTTCTCACAGAAACAAACTTACTTTTAGTCTGCTTTGTAGAACTTAAGCTGTTATTTAGCTTACAAATAGCATCAGACACTTTATAGTGTTACAATAACTTTAAAGTGTTTGGTATACGCATTTGCAATGACTGGCATCTGTTGACAGGTTTAACAAACTAGAACCTCACTGCTACCATCTGCAACTAGTTGTGTATAGCTGGGAGAATGTAATACACATTTTTATGGTTATGCAATAATACTTAAGGTAAAAACTCTTGTTTAAAATCTGCATATAAATGTTTCATTATGTACAATTTATAAAAAAATTTACATATTTAATTATTTTGTAGGGTGCATTAAGTAATCATTATGGGACTGTTATACAGATATAAATGAAACTTACTTGTGTGCCCAGTCTCAAAGCTTGGGGCCAGGGGAAGTAGGTGGCGGGAGGCAAGAAGGAGGTGTGAAGGTACAGGGGACAGTGGAGCTAGATTTCAAGGTCACTCAATATCCAGAATGATTTTTGGCTAGGTTTCAAGGCCATATAGAATGCCCACTGCCCCACTACTTGTATTGATGTAGGTGTTTCTCCTTCTGGTGATGCTGTGACCAAAAATTTAATTTGTGTGAGTGTATTTCTCTGTTTTATGTGCCAGTCTGTACTTTATTGATGGTCATTATGATGCGTTGCTACCTAGAGACCATTTGTGACGCACTGCATTGTTCGCAGGCTGCGACTCCGGCTTCGGCGGCAGCCTGGCGCGCCGCCTGGACGCACTGGGGGTGCCGGTGATGGCGGGCTGCTATTTCCCAGAGGGCCCCGGGGCGCGCCAGCTGGTCAAGGACTGCTCCTCCAGGCTGCGAGTGCTGCCGCTGGATGTGACGTCAGAGCAGCAGGTGCAAGACGCCGTCGCCACCATCCGCGACAGCCTGGGAGACCGAGGTGACTTGTATGCGGGTAGCACAAGCAACGCAATAAACTGGTTCCCTTGACATCTTCTGACATGAGCCTTTGGCGCAATAATGTTGACCATCACTTTCTGTATTATCTACATATACAGGGTGAAGTATTTAAACCGTTTTTCGGAATTTTTGGAAAAATGCAAATTGGATTAAGGAAAAGTGTGAAAGTAGCTTGTTAAATTTTCTATGAAAGATCTCACGCTGTAGAGATCTGAAAATTTCAGTTAAAACGCTCACTGCTGCTCTAAATTACTTTGCAAGTGGCCACAGTACTTGTGCAATGCAAATTTATCTAACTGCTCACTTCTTAAGGGAGCAGACAACGTTTTAACAAACACAAAATTAATGTTAAGAAAAGGAATAATAATTAAACATGGGATGGGAAGTGTGAAATTATAAAGCAGAAGTTTGATACTTTAAATCATCATTTATTCAATAAAATGTACAAGCAAATAAATGTGGGGAGACCAAATTAAGTACAATAAAGCACACACCTTGTACAAAAGTGAATTAAATCATAAAATTACTGTCCATAGTAAAATTGTTTCTGCCCTTTAAGAATAGGGAAGTAACGTGGGAGGAAATTTGAAAATACACGGTGGATAAAGGAAAAAGACATTCATTCACTCATAATGCATGCTACACATTACTCATGCGGGAACACTTGATAACAGTGGAGAAACGAAGCGTTGGCAGCATTTAAGAAGATGGTAGGTGTCTTCAAGCACAATTAAAATCAAATTATGCACCAAATGAACTCGTGTTCGGGGAGGCAGCAGCATACTATCCATAAGTACCATGTGGTGTGCGACCACGGTGAATTAGAATTTACAAAAATAAATTAATTTAGAATAAGTGAGTAAAGCACATGCGAAAATTTCATATAGAAGAAAGCAAGTATCAGAGCATGGCTGAAGGCTGAAGTAAGGACCATTACGAAAGCACGTTGTGCAATGGGTCATACCAAGAAAGGAAAGACGGAATTAATTTAGAAAATCTGAGAAAAATTTAGCATACTCGCAGATACAGACACAGTGCGAAAATGTTAGTTAAAAAACAGCAAGAAAATTGAAACATACTAAGTTTTCACAAAGGGTGATGGCCACTCACGTGTATTCTAACTTGAGAAAACTGGACACAAAATAATCACTGGAATGAAAATACCAATACTAAATTTACAATGAATTACTCGAGTTCTGTAAATTAAGAGACACTTCGCCTCTTATAGCGAAAGAATTACTCAAGAAAACTATCACTTATAAACCAAGACTGCCTGATCACAAAGAAAGTGAAGTACTAACAGCATGCTTTCCCCTCAGCATGATTCGACGATATACTCACTTCAACGGTCGCGGCAAGAGCGAAGTCTCAGGCCATGCACAAAGCCTTCCACTCCACACACCGGATGTAGGGCGCGCTAAAAGCGATGCAGAGTGCGTTAAGAGCCTACCAATCCTTGCTACCCTCTACTAGAGCTCCAGAGAGGTCTCTTTTGCCACCTCTTTCGTCCATGATCATGTTTGTACTACACTAAGAACAGGCCACCTCTCCATCTTGCCACTTAAGGTTGTCTCTGGACATCCAGCAGACGGCAGTGCATACGACATACGAAGCCATGCGTTCTTGACTAAAGTAAACGAGGCCTAAATTAGCGCGAGGCGGCGACTGTAAGCCATTGCAGGGCAGTCAGTCAATATTAAAAGCAACCTTCCACATTCATACGAACACACAAGTTCAATCACACGGTTGGAAACATATATAAATATGGGGCATTGATCATTAATAAAGGAACAAAATAATTGAAATACAAATAATTTAATAACGGAGAAACACTTTAGAGTAATGAATAACACGAAATGGAACACAACCAGACATTCAGTGAACGGGTTTCATGTTTCAATAAAAGTTGTTCACCCCTACCCAAGATTATTGCAGATTTGGGATTTCATTTTAAAAAATGCAACTTTTGTATGAAACATTTTCTCCGTTTCACGATGCTGCAATCGACAAAATAAAAATGCTTTAAGCAGTGTTGAAAAACGGTATTCAACTTGATTTTGAAGCCCTTTTTTGGTCCGTATTTGTCTTATAAACATTTAAGTTATTTGCTTTTGGATAAGGATCTGCCTTGTTTTATATTTATTTTATTTTTCAATGTCTATTCATGTTTCGCTACATTTGTAGCATCTCAATGGGTCCTTTTTACTGCTTGCCTTACATGTTGAATTGGTTAGTTTTCCTTTGTCATCCCTGTACACCTTTGTTTGCACTTTGTCATATTTGTTGCTGTCTTCATCGCTGGAGTAGAGAAGCTTCTCTAGCCGGTTGTTGTTGTTGTGGTCTTCAGTCCGCAGACTGGTGTGATGCAGCTCTCCACGCTACCCTGTCTTGTGCAAGTACCTTCTCTAGCTGGCAGTCGAAGTAATTACAAATACATGCATCCATTTTCAACATTTTTACTATGGCTATAATTTGTCTCATTGTCTGAATATTAGGCTATTGCAAAATACAATATATTTTAAGAATGCAAAATATAGGAAAGCCTATAATAAGTAGCACAATTCGTACCGATTTAATGTTAAAAATATTACTTGCACACGTCTAAAAAATGTCTATACATGTTTCGCTATAGTTGTAGCATCTCAGTGGGTCCTTTTTACTGCTTGCCTTACATGTTGAATTGGTTAGTTTTCTTTCGTCATCCCTGTACACCTTTGTTTACACATTGTCATATTTGTTGCTGTCTTCATCGCTGGAGTAGAGAAGCTTCTCTAGCTGGTTGTTGTTGTGGTCTTCATTCCGCAGAGTGGTGTGATGCAGCTCTGCACGCTACCCTGTCTTGTACAAGTACCTTCTCTAGCTGGTAGTTGAAGTAATTACAAATACATGCATCCATTTTCAACATTTTCTATGGCTATAATTTGTCTCATTGTCTGAATATTAGGCTATTGCAAAATACAATATATTTTAAGAATGCAAAATATAGGAAAGCCCATAATGGCACAATTCGTACCGATTTAATGTTAAAAATATTATTTGCACATGTCTAAACAAAAAAGTTGACTCTAGTTGTACTCGAACTCGCGCTCCATATGTTTGTAAAGCGTCACCCTATCCACTCAGCCAACGAAACATATGTAAGAAGGGGTTCGTTGTAGAAAATGTACCCAAGTGGAGTTCATATACCTCAACCGCTTCTACGCGCTAGAATAAGGTTTACCAAAATAAATGATACGCGAGTTGAACTGCTATGAATGTCGACCTATACTGTACACCTATTACATTGCTTCTACTTGAAGATGTAAACACCAGGCGGAAGTTACGAACACCGCTAGCGTTGGCAACACCCGCACTTCGGAACTAGGGCATGCACGATGCTCTGTTCTTGGAGTTTAAATTATTCGGGTCGGGTAATCTTTTTGTCCCCCATTGTACATCCAGATACAAACATTCTTTCCACTTTTCGTTAGTAGAATTAAAATTGTATGCATTTAACGCGACACTTTCAAATGTCAAAATTTTGTATTTTCTTTCTAAATAATATATTTGCCAGTCGCGCGTTATTTTATCTGTATCTGTGACATTCAGTTATCACTAGAAGATGGCTCTGGAATCTAAATCCCGTTAGTAACCGAATAAAACGTTAGTAACCGTTCTGCAGAACGTAATAACACGGCAGTACAGTGGATAACATAGGTTTCTTTTGCTTTTCTTTCTCATGAATGCAATGGTAAATGTATTACGCAAATACTCACACCAATTTTACTCTGTTTATATATTGCGAATTTATTTATCTGGTTGTATGGTGTACTGGGTGCTAATTTTAATATTGAAAAACAGTGTTAACAATAGTTCACCTAAAACATGTACCAGACCCGTTCCTACCCTCATCATTGTTATTCCGAACCCAAATCATAAAATATTACAAGTGATAGTGAGAAGTACTTATTTACTGTCAGGAATCAAAATTTTAATTACAAAAAGTGTCAGAAAATTTAACGTAGTGCAAATCTGCGAACTTTTGGTGATGCAGTATTGAACCGCCTACTATTTATTGTAAAGTAGCTTTGATTCAGACTGATTTAGTTTTATCTGTGTGATCAAGGGTAGAAAAATTAATTCAGTCTACAGAAACCAATTACACTGACAGCTAAAACATAACAGTTGATGAATTTTTCAGTTATTAATTGCAAGCATGACACTGTTGAAAGCACGAAATTTTATTAGATAACGGTGTTCATTAATCAGTTGAGTCTTTTGTATCCCAGCCTCGTCGCCGCTTTTGTGTCTCGTTTCCGTCGTAGGTGTCGGTGGCCGAGTGGAATGAGACCGACACAGGAATAAAGATAGCACGCTGGTGCAGGTACGGAGGGGAGCAACCAGAAACTAGAAACACTAGAGTAAATTAGAACGAGATATATATTGCACAGAATTTATACAATACTTAACTTTCACATAGTTCTGTACTGCAGAATGCTGATACATAGTTGAGTTAGAGGTCTGCCTAGTGCCTGTCCAATAGCCAAGTCTTCACTGGTGCCTATCTGATTCCGAAGTCTTTACTGGTTCCTATCTCAGTCCCAAGTGAACGATGTCGTTCAGTGATGGCCACGAGCGGAGTTGTCGCAGAGGGCACTCGTGGCTGTCGTCGTAAGAACGCCGCGCCGTGCGTGCATGGCGGCGCGCGGCGAAAGTAGGTGGCGCGCACTTTGGACTTGTGCGACACCACACCCCTCCCCCCCAAACCGCCGCGCCGTCGTGGCGTAGGGCTGAGGGCCACGGCGACGGCTCTGGGAGGAGGGCTTGGCGGGGGCGTTACTGGTGGGACGGGCGTCGTAGCAGAGGCTGGGATCGAGACGCCGTCCGCGCCCCGGCATCCGCCTTGCGATCCTCCAGGAAACCCGCCGAAACCTGGGGAAGGGCGCACACCCCCGCCCAGAGGGAGCAAGTCATCTTCTTCTGAGGTGCGTGGCTAGAGCTGGGGGGGGGGGGCTCACGGTCCCGGAGTCCCTCTCGGTGACGCTGTCATCTGCGGCGGCGACAGCGGCGGCGACGACTGCGTCGGAGGTGCGTCGACGTCCATAGGGATCTCGTAGTCCGGGGACGAACGATGTGGCTGTGCGGTGACGGCGGCCGTGTAGCAGCTCGGCAGAAGACGGGCCGTCACGTGGCATGCACCGATACATAGACAGGAAAATTTGAAGAGCTTGCTGCCTGGAGTGCTGAATTTTCATCTTCTCCATGTGAGACTTGAATGTTCGAACGAAACGTTCCGCTTCACCATAGGACTGAGGGTGAAAAGGTGCGGTGGTTATATGCTGAATGCCATTCACACGACAAAACTGTTGAAATTCCGCACTAACAAACTGAGGTCCATTGTCACTGACGATAGTTTCAGGCAAACCTTCGATACAAAACACTGATGTTAAGGCACTGATTGTACTAGACGCCGTCGTTGAGTTCATGGCAATCACAAAAGGAAACTTTCTGAAAGCGTCTACAATAATTAACCAGCGCGTATTCCAGAAAGGTCCGGCAAAGTCAATATGTAAACGTTGCCATGGTCCCTTGGGGCGTGGCCAGTCTGAGAAACGTTGCGGAGGAGCCGCCTGATGCTCCGCACAACCTGTACACTGTGACGTCATGCGCTCTATCTGAGCGTCCATACCAGCCCAGGTACAATGACGTCTGGCCAGTTGCTTTGTTCTAACAATACCCCAATGTCCTTGATGCAGGAGGCGTAATACTTCTCGTTGCAGGGAACGAGGAACAATCACTCTTGCTTGGTCGTTGTCGGTATGCAACAACAGAACACCCTGACTTAAAGATAATGCATGATGTTGTGCAAAATAACGTCGAACCAGAGGCCGATCAATGTCTTTGGTTCTGGCAGGCCAACCAAAGCGAACAAAACGTGCTACCACACTTAGGTCTGCATCCGCAGCCGTTTCCTGTGCATCCCGACGAGAGTTCAAAGGGAAATCTGCGATAGCAGAAGCATCTCTATAGTCTATCTGACAACATGCCATTTCCGAAGAATCAAACGACACATCCTTGCCAACCGGAAGTCGGGAAAGTGTGTCCGCGTTGGCGTGTTTAGTGGTAGGTCGGTACAAAATCTCATACTGATAATTAGACAGTATTAAGGACCATCTCTGAAGCTTTTGTGCCGTTCGTGGCGGAATTGGCTTTGTGGGTGAGAACAACGACGTGAGAGGCTTGTGGTCTGTCAAAAAATAGAATTTTCTGCCATAGAGATAATGATGAAACTTTGTGACGCCGTAAATGATTGCTAAGGCCTCCTTTTCTATCTGACTGTAATTCTGTTGCGTCGGCGTCAGTAGCTTGGATGCAAAGGCAATAGGACGATCGTGACATCCAATACGATGCGACAAAACTGCACCCAGACCATACGACGAGGCATCAACTGCTAACACTACAGGCTTCTGTGGGTCAAAGGGAATCAAACATGCATCACTGAGTAGTGCAGACTTTAATTTGTCAAAGGCAACCTGGCAATCTTTGGACCATACAAAAGGAACATTCTTCCTACGTAAGTGATGCAGTGGAGCTGCAATCTGAGAGGCATTGGGAATAAATCTGAAATAATAGTTAAGCTTTCCCATTACTGCTTGCAATTCATGCACATTCTTAGGAGGAGGCAAGTCTTTGATTGCTCTAAGATGTGACTGTAAGGGATGAATTCCTTGGGCATTAATCACATGGCCTAGGTACTCTATTTCAGTTTGAAAAAACGAACACTTTGCTTTATTGCAACGTAGACCTGCTGCAGTCAAAACTTTGAAAAGGCACTCCAGGTTTGCTAAATGTTCTTCAACTGTACGTCCGGATACCACAATATCATCTAAGTAGTTCGAGCAACACGGTACAGAAACTGTCAGCTGTTCCAAAAAGCGCTGAAAAATAGCGGGGGCGGAAGAACTGCCAAATGGTAGGCGTTGAAATTGAAAAAGGCCCATGTGAGTATTAATGACGAAAAACGTTTTTGACTCGTCATCAAGTTGAATCTGTAAGTATGCCTCTGCTAAATCAATCTTGGAAAAGAAGCGAGACTGTCCTAATCTGTCCATCAGTTCCTCAGGTCTGGGCAGGGGATAAGTGTCTACAATTGTTTGACTGTTCACAGTTGATTTGAAGTCCGCACAGAGACGAAGTTTTCCCGACGGCTTGGGTATAATTACAGGCGAGGCCCCCTGACTCGCAGAAACAGGAGAAATCACGCCACTATCTTGCCAACGTTTAAGTTCGTCTGCAACTTTATCACGAATTGCGATAGGCACTGGTCTAGCTTTACGAAATTTTGGAACTGCAGATTCTTTTAAAGTTACATGTGCCACGAAGTCTTTAGCACAACCTAGTTCCGGCAAAACAAGTCTCTATTTTTTTCACACAATGCATTTATTTTGTCCTGAGGCACTACTGACGAAATTTGAAGCACATCTCTTTGAATTGACAAACCAAACAATTCAAATGCATCTAATCCGAAAATGTTCTGTGTAGATTTGGCCTGAAGAACTACAAAAGCAACTGCTATTGGTACACCTTGAAAAGAGGCGGGCAGGCTACACGTTCCTAGCACGGGAATATTCTGACCGGTATAAGCTGTTAGCACTTGATTAGACGGCGACAATTTCGGCGAACCCAGAAGTTCATAAGTATCTTTATTTATTAATGTAACAGCGGAACCAGTATCAAGTTGAAATTGCACAGCCTTATTGCCTATGTAAAGAGTCACAAAAAGTTTTTGCTTGTGGCGCTCGACAGGTGCGCGAATGTGGGCAACGTCTGCTACGCCTTGTGTGATGCGCTTGTGCATGCGCGGGCTGCGTAGTGAAGGAAGCGGCGCAGACTCGGCTCATAGATTAATATCACTGACACTAGATGGCACTACCGCCGGATCGGCGTCCGCGCAAACATGCGAAGCTACTCCAGATTTACTAACTACTGCACTACACTTTTGAGTAGCTACTTGATGTCTGCTGTCACTAGCTACACAGTACTGGACACTATTACAATTAGAAGTTACAGAAGGCACTAGGTTCACTACAGGATTGCACTGTACATTGTCACTTTGCTTGTCCCGAACCCTTTTCCTCTGCACATTTTTACGCGCTCGTCGGCGCTTGCTACGTGGTGCACTATATAGTTTTGCCGTAGGCGTAGAAGAATTTTCTTGCATTTTAGAATCAAGTAAGGCACAGGTCAATTCCACAGAGTCTATGACATTGACAGCATGAACTGTTCGTGCACTCGGCGAAGAACTGTTTCTAACGGCACCGTTCTTTGAGTTTTTAATTTGCATACACACAGACTGTACATGTCCCAATTTGTCACATTGATAACAGGTTGCGTTGCGACTAGGGCACTGTGCACTTTTGTGGCGTGATACACACTGGGGGCAAGACTTACGAACGTTTTTCTGAAATGAGCGTTGACGCCCGTTATTCAAATTACTGTTTCGAACACGACGGTGCGACCTTTGTGTCGCGCTTTTACACTGGCTACTGTTCACTGTCTGTTCAGCACGGCCGGTAGAAAAATAAGAAGCACTAGGGCTACACTGAGAACTACGGCTAGGAAAGCGTCCGTTACGGCGCACTGAATTAACACTGTGGCTTTGCATTTCTACATCTGCTAAGTCAAAGGTATCATGCGCTTCAATAAGCTGCAGTACACTGTCTAATGAGGGGTCAGACTGTTTTAGAATTGCTGCCCTAATTCTGGGATCCTGAATATTCTGAGTGATAGCGTCTCTCAACATCACGTCACTATAAGAAAGTCCACAAGAGCAAGTAAATTTACATTTGCGGGTTAAGCCCTTCAGTTCCGTAATCCACTCTTGGTGTGACTGTTCAGGTAATTTTTTTTAGTCTGAAAAATCGGTACCGTGCCGCAGCTACGAGATCTTTTCTCTCGTAATGAGCATTCAGTGCATCTACAATTTGTTCAAAGTCTACATCACGGGGAGATGCGTGGGGGAATAGTTTCTTCAGTAATACGAAGGTCTGGGGGCCCACAATCGATAAGAAAAGGTTCTTCACTCTCTGACCTGTAATTTGATGAGCCGCGACGAGTTCTTGAAACTGCGCGAAATAGTCGCTCCATTCTTCCTCACGTTCGTTGTACTGGCGAAACGTAGGAAGCGTTGCGGCGGCAGGTGTGGGCTGCTGAAGCGGCGGCTGTTGTTGTTGTTGGTTAGCTGCTTGCGCTGTCAGCTGGGACACAGCTTGCAGGAGCTGGGTGATTTGCGCCGTCTGTAACTGAATAATTTCCATTAAGTTTGGGTTCGGGGTAGTGGCCATGCTGACCGATTAGGCGCCGCGCATACAAGTAACTTATAACAAAACACAAATACAATGTAAATGAGGACGCACTGCAACAAAAAAGTCCACAAAACACGTAACTGAAAACGTTCCCTCAAAAATCTTATAATAAGGGTGGGTGGGCGGGAGCAATTTCTGCGTGCTCCGACTGCTGCTGTCTGGCTGCTGCAAGTTGACTGGTCCAAGTTTCGTCTATCACTCCTCGTCGCCACTTTTGTATCCCAGCCTCGTCGCCGATTTTGTGTCTCGTTTCCGTCGTAGGTGTCGGTAGCCGAGTGGAATGAGACCGACACAGGAATAAAGATAGCACGCTGGTGCAGGTACGGAGGGGAGCAGCCAGAAACTAGAAACACTAGAGTAAATTAGAACGAGATATATATTGCACAGAATTTATACAATACTTAACTTTCACATAGTTCTGTACTGCAGAATGCTGATACCTAGTTGAGTTAGAGGTCTGCCTAGTGCCTGTCCAATAGCCAAGTCTTCACTGGTGCCTATCTGATTCCGAAGTCTTTACTGGTTCCTATCTCAGTCCCAAGTGAACGATGTCGTTCAGTGATGGCCACGAGCGGAGTTGTCGCAGAGGGCACTCGTGGCTGTCGTCGTAAGAACGCCGCGCCGTGCGTGCATGGCGGCGCGCGGCGAAAGTAGGTGGCGCGCACTTTGGACTTGTGCGACACCACAGAGTCACTATTTCATTTAATTTGCCAGAATTTTATAATTACATAATTGCTAATTTTACAGTTACTTAGATAAGAATCGAGAGCATAAATTTGTTTAAGTAATTACCAGACTATGATAATTAAACTGCTCACTTAACGAGTACATTTTCGTGATCTATGGAACAAGTATTAATGTAATATAATCTACAATTTGCTTACTGTGTTTTATTGTGTGTAAAAAGCAATAGGCTTTACGGTGAGAAGCATTTTAATAGCAATGCCCAAATAGTTTTTACTGCTGATTTCTCCTTACTAACACGCAAAAGTTGTAAAATTTATGCATTGTTTTACAGGTGATTTAATATCCAGGGCATGTTTTTGTGGTGTCATTTGTGACGTCTGTGTCAGCCCGCCCACTTAATTATCCCTTGATTATTTAACTTTAATAATTTAACCAGTTTCCAAAATTTATTAGCTCATTCAGTGAGCGTGGCGACCGAAAACCATTTCTATTGCTAAATTCAGTCAGTTCCATCCGTTTGTCCAACATTTTGGCAACTTAGCGTCATATAAAACAGTTTTCTAAATTGTTCCCCACCAAAATTCCGATCGATGTCGAGCACAGATATGCTGCGGCATCTAACAATTTATAACCTCCACTACATTTATCGGAATTAAAATTTGGACTATTGCCTTTCCAATAATTAGTGATTGAGGCACAGGGGATACTTAATTGCTAACTGACCGGTTAGTGTAGGCATGGGAGGTTATAAACGTATCGAGGTGTTCGCCTTTTTCTTATTTCTATCATGTTCTAGGAAGCACCGGCGGAAGATTAAAGCAACTTTATTTATTTCTTACTGATTCTTCCGTCTATTATTGGTAGAGCGACATCATACTGAATATCATCATCATCATCATCATTAGAGACTGATTACGCCTTTAAGCGTTCAGTCTGGAGCATAGTACCTCTAATAAAATTCCTCCATGATCCCCTATTCAGTGCTAACATTGATGCCTCGTCTGATGTAATGCCTTTTACTTCAAAATCATTCTGCACCAAATCTAAGTACTTTCTTCTTGGTCTACCTCGACTTGTCGGAAGAGTCTCTTAGGTAACCTTGCTTCTCCCATGCGTAATAACATGACCCCACCATCTCAGTCTGTTCGCTCTAACTGCTTCATGTATGGTGTTCATTCTCAGTTTTTCCTTGATTTCCTCATTATGGACACCCTCCTTCCATTGTTCCCATCTATTAGTGCCTGCAATCATTCTTGCTACTTTCATATCTGTACCTCTACCTTGTGAATAAGGTAACCTGTATCCACCCAACTTTCAATCCCATACAACAAAGTTGGTCGAAAGATAGAGCGGTGCACCGCTAACTTAGTCCTGGTACTTACTTCCTTCTTGCAGAAGAGAGTAGATCTTAGCTGAGCACTCACTGCATTAGCTTTGCTGCACCTCGATTCCAGTTCTTTCACTATGTTGCCATCCTGTGAGAAAATACATCCCAGGTACTTGAAACTGTCTACCTGTTCTAACTTTGTTCCTCCTATTTGGCACTCAATCTATTTGAATCTCTTTCCCACAGACATTACTTTCGTTTTGGAGATGCTGGGCATGGTGTGGGTTCCTGTAGTCATGTCCTAGTTCATGAACCATGGGTAACGTAGGAGTGGCCAAGTAAGTGGTCCTGACACTTGGGATACCAGTTACTTTGGAATACGGTTTGGCATCTCGGACATATTCTGAGTCGTGCTCAGTTGTGCTCAGACGGCAAAGACTACCAAATCCACCGGTTAGTTTCTCAACCGTTAGGGTAAAACCCAGTGGGGCCTTACTTCCCAGGTATTTCAAAATCGTGCTGGCATATAAATCAACTATCTTAATTTATAAATCAACTAGCTTAATTCCTGCTGCTCCAAGCGTGTAGACTGGATGGTCTGCATTGGTTGTTTCTACTTCTAAATACAAATTTTAATAGATTAGCTTTAAAACTGCTTTCATAATAAAGAATTTTGTTACAACTTTCCATCCACTATTGCACCTTTAATTGCAGAACTCAAAAAATACCGAAACACATTTTTATAAATTCCAAAATGGTTCACAATCCAAATTTTCGCATTTATAGCATCAAAATAGTCTTAGAAGCACCCGTAAAAGATATTCCATTATTTCACCCGCTTATTGGTTGAATTTCTGAAAATATAGGAACACGTCTTTTTAAAATTCCAATAAAAAATCGGAATCCGAAGTTTTGTATTTCTTGCTACAAAATTGCATTTATAACAACATTTAGAAGGAAAAAACCTTTCGTCTCCTATTTCAGCCCCTTAGGGATGGGAATATCGAAAAATCGCTGATTCCTACTGTGTAAGATAAACAACGTCTACAAATTTCAAGTTTCTATCGTGTGTAGATTAACTTTTCAGCGCCGTTTTCGTCTTTTAGAAACGGATCGAGAACGCGAAATTTCCTTCTTACGCTTTGGCATTTTTCTTGGTAGTTTTATTTTTTGAAATGCCTTCTTTTTCTTTTTACAGGCTGCCTTGACTGTGTCAGTCCACCAAGCTGTCTGGTTCTTCCTGCCTTTACACACTACTGTTCCAAGACATTCTCTAGCTGCTTCCAGTAGTGTGTTTCTTTACCTTGACCATTCCTCTTCCAGTGACTGTAAATAATTAAATTCAAGTAACTGGTACCTTTCCGAGATCATTGTTATGCATTTGTGCCTAATTTCCTTGTCTTGAAGCTTCTCCACTCTTATCCTTCTCCACATGGACCTGACTTTCTGCTCTTTTGGCCTCACAAAACCAATTTCACTGCAGATTAAGTAATGGTCAGTATCATCAAAGAATCCCCTGAAAAGACGTGTGTCCTTGACTGTCATCCTGAATTCCTGGTCTGTTATTATATAGTCAATGACAGATCTGGTTCCCCTTCCTTCCCAAGTATAGCGGTGACTGTCCTTGTACTTTAAGAAGGAGTTTGTGATAACTAAGCCCATACTGGAACAGAAATCCAAGAGCTGTTTTCCGTTCCTGTTGGCCTCCATATCCTCTCCAAACTTAACCATAACCTTTTCATAACCTTCTCTTCGAATTCCTATCCTTTCCATGAGTAAAACACTATCCTTATCCTTCACTCTAACAACTACATGACTGTTCAAACAACTTACGGGTATGCTGCCGGGTGACGTCGTCGACAACCGCCGATATTTCGGCAGGAGAACACCCTGCCATTCTCAAGGCACAACTTCACTTAAGGAAGCAATGTGCAAGCGTATTTAATACCTCGGTTTGCAAAGTGTAAACAAGGAAGATAACACACACAGTAAAAGTCACAGCAGAGTCAACACAACCAAAGGTGACCAAACATCAAAAATATCGATAGTGACTTAATCAACAGGTGAGGCAACATTAATTTTTCCCTCTGTTTTTTGACGAGAGACAGTGCCGGATTCCAAGCAGAATTTAAACAAAAACCACCATCTCTGTTTATAAGGTCGCTTGCTAGTTTAATTTCAACAGCTTCCTTAATAACACTATCCCAATAGGTGGAGGTGCATGCCAGGATCTCCGTGTTGTTGTATTCCATAGGATGACCGGTGTCAAGACAGTGTTCTGCAACAGCGGATTTGTTGGGCTGTTGTAAGCGCGTGTAACGTTTATGTTCAATACACCGGTCTTCCACAGTCCTGATTGTCTGACCAATATATGACATGCCACAACTGCAAGGAATACGATATACACCTGCCTTACGCAAACCAAGATCATCCTTTACGGACCCCAACAGGGCCTTTATCTTAGAAGGTGGTCGAAAAACACATTTCACATCATATTTCCGTAAAATACGACCAATCTTGTTGGAAATACTTCCTGCGTAAGGCAAAAAGGCTGATAGCGCAATGTACGTTTTATCTGTCTCTCACTATAACCGTTCTGACGAAAGGTCACCTCGAGATGGGACAACTCAGCTGACAAACTGTCAGGGTCTGAAATGACATGTGCCCTGTGAACCAAAGTACGAAGTAATCCTTCACGCTGAGCTGGATGGTGACAACTATCAGCTCGCAGATACAAATCTGTGTGAGTAGGCTTCCTATAAACAGAATGTCCCAATGTACCATCAACCTTCCTTCTGACCAACACATCAAGGAAAGGAAGGCAGCCATTCTGTTCCACCTCCATTGTGAACTGAATATTCGGGTGGATTGAATTTAGGTGTTCCAAAAAACCATTTAAATTCTCACTACCATGAGGCCAAACAACAAAAGTGTCGTCTACATATCTGAGAAAACACGCAGGTTTCAGAGTCGCTGACGCTAAAGCACGTTCCTCAAAATCCTCCATAAACAAATTGGCCACAATAGGTGACAAAGGGCTTCCCATTGCAACTCCATCAGTTTGTTCATAGTACTGACCATTGAATAAAAAGTAAGTGGAAGTCAGCACATGTCGAAAAAGGTTTGTTAACTCGACACCAAACTTAACCTCAATTAGCTGCAACGAATCTGACAGAGGAACGCGAGTGAAGAGAGACACAACATCAAAACTCACTAAAATATCAGAGTCATTCAAACGCAATCCCTGCAATCGACGTAAGAAATCCGCCGAGTTCTTAATGTGGTGTTCACACCTGCCCACCATTGGACTCAACAAACTAGCAAGATGTTTAGCTACACGATATGTCGGAGCACCAATGTTAGACACTATAGGCCTCAGAGGAATGTTCTGTTTGTGAACCTTAGGAAGGCCATACAATCTAGGTGGAACAGCACAGTAAGAATTAAGACTTTTGATGGTCTCCGGTGAGAAAGGACTTTTCTTCAGGAGGTTATTAGTCTTTCTCTCAACACTCTTTGTGGGGTCAGCACCGATCCTACGATATGTCGAATCAGAAAGTAAACATTGCATCTTTTGAATGTAATCATCTTTATTCATCAAAACTGTGGCGTTTCCCTTGTCCGCAGGTAAGATAACAATATCAGGATCCATTCTGAGAGACCGTAAAGCAGACGCCTCAGCTGCTGTTATATTACACTTGGGTGGACGGGCCCCAGTCAACACACGACAAGCTTCCCTCCTAGCCTCTTCTGCAGAATCGGAAGGTAGTTTGGAAACAGCCTGTTCAATAGAACTTATGAAATCAACGACCGGCAAACGCTTAGGCGTCGGTGCGAAATTCAAACCCTTACCCAACACAGATAAAGCTGCGTCGTCATAGGTTTTCTCCGTGAGATTGATCACAGATCGTTGCGAAACTACATTGGAATCAGACACTGAGCAAAGGAAACGTTCAAATTTCGCCGAATGCCGTGCCGTTACAGATTGAAATTCCCAATCAGACTGTGTCGAAGAGGCACCGTCCAACCAATCCCAAGAAAATTGAGACACATCAGCAGCAATCATCAAATGAAGCCCAAATAACTCCTTCGAAACAAAATCTAATTGACGACGAGTAAAGTGGATCCTTTCACGAACAAAAGCCAAGCCAGCACGTTGCTTTATACGATTGGCGGCAGGAGAATTGATATGGTGCACAATCTTAGCAAACGTAGGGACAATATTATGATTGCGACACTTCAACAAGAACGACAAAGCACATTGCAACCTTACTCTACTGCTACGAAGTTTATCCAACTTTCGTAAACAACGATAAATTTCCTCCCCGTAGAGGTAAACAATGTGAGACTTTAACTTTTCCCGGCGTAAGGAATGTTCAAACAACTTACGGGTATGCTGCCGGGTGACGTCGTCGACAACCGCCGATATTTCGGCAGGAGAACACCCTGCCATTCTCAAGGCACAACTTCACTTAAGGAAGCAATGTGCAAGCGTATTTAATACCTCGGTTTGCAAAGTGTAAACAAGGAAGATAACACACACAGTAAAAGTCACAGCAGAGTCAACACAACCAAAGGTGACCAAACATCAAAAATATCGATAGTGACTTAATCAACAGGTGAGGCAACATTAATTTTTCCCTCTGTTTTTTGACGAGAGACAGTGCCGGATTCCAAGCAGAATTTAAACAAAAACCACCATCTCTGTTTATAAGGTCGCTTGCTAGTTTAATTTCAACAGCTTCCTTAATAACACTATCCCAATAGGTGGAGGTGCATGCCAGGATCTCCGTGTTGTTGTATTCCATAGGATGACCGGTGTCAGCTAATTGAGGTTAAGTTTGGTGTCGAGTTAACAAACCTTTTTCGACATGTGCTGACTTCCACTTACTTTTTATTCAATGGTCAGTACTATGAACAAACTGATGGAGTTGCAATGGGAAGCCCTTTGTCACCTATTGTGGCCAATTTGTTTATGGAGGATTTTGAGGAACGTGCTTTAGCGTCAGCGACTCTGAAACCTGCGTGTTTTCTCAGATATGTAGACGACACTTTTGTTGTTTGGCCTCATGGTAGTGAGAATTTAAATGGTTTTTTGGAACACCTAAATTCAATCCACCCGAATATTCAGTTCACAATGGAGGTGGAACAGAATGGCTGCCTTCCTTTCCTTGATGTGTTGGTCAGAAGGAAGGTTGATGGTACATTGGGACATTCTGTTTATAGGAAGCCTACTCACACAGATTTGTATCTGCGAGCTGATAGTTGTCACCATCCAGCACAGCGTGAAGGAGTACTTCGTACTTTGGTTCACAGGGCACATGTCATTTCAGACCCTGACAGTTTGTCAGCTGAGTTGTCCCATCTCGAGGTGACCTTTCGTCAGAACGGTTATAGTGAGAGACAGATAAAACGTGCATTGCGCTATCAGCCTTCTGTGCAACGGGTGAGTGACGATAGTAATGAAGTGGCACCTAAATCTATGGCCTTTTTGCCTTACGCAGGAAGTATTTCCAACAAGATTGGTCGTATTTTACGGAAATATGATGTGAAATGTGTTTTTCGATCACCTTCTAAGATAAAGGCCCTGTTGGGGTCCGTAAAGGATGATCTTGGTTTGCGTAAGGCAGGTGTATATCGTATTCCTTGCAGTTGTGGCATGTCATATATTGGTCAGACAATCAGGACTGTGGAAGACCGGTGTATTGAACATAAACGTTACACGCGCTTACAACAGCCCAACAAATCCGCTGTTGCAGAACACTGTCTTGACACCGGTCATCCTATGGAATACAACAACACGGAGATCCTGGCATGCACCTCCACCTATTGGGATAGTGTTATTAAGGAAGCTGTTGAAATTAAACTAGCAAGCGACCTTATAAACAGAGATGGTGGTTTTTGTTTAAATTCTGCTTGGAATCCGGCACTGTCTCTCGTCAAAAAACAGAGGGAAAAATTAATGTTGCCTCACCTGTTGATTAAGTCACTATCGACATTTTTGATGTTTGGTCACCTTTGGTTGTGTTGACTCTGCTGTGACTTGTACTGTGTGTGTTATCTTCCTTGTTTACACTTTGCAAACCGAGGTATTAAATACGCTTGCACATTGCTTCCTTAAGTGCAGTTGTGCCTTGAGAATGACAGGGTGTTCTCCTGCCGAAATATCGGCGGTTGTCGACGACGTCACCCGGCAGCATACCCGTAAGTTGTTTGAACATTCCTTACGCCGGGAAAAGTTAGTCTCACAACTACATGACTAAGTGCACTGTAAAATCTGTCCATCTCATCTTGATCTGTCCCTTCACATCTTGATCTGTCCCTTACTCTAACGCCACTAACAGCTAAGACATCTAACCCCATCTTACTTGAAGCCTCCGCCAGCTCTACCTTCTTGCCAGTGTAATTCCCATTGATATTAATAGCTCCCCATCTCATACCACATCGTTTGCCAAGTCGTATCGGAGGAGTCCCGGGTCTGTCAGTTAGAGGTGGGACTCCACCACCTCCAAAGGTCCGAGGCATTTTGTTCTGATTGTTGCCAGCATGATGAAGTACCTGGTAAGCAGGTTGCTAGCCTTACTTGCCCAGGGCCCCACTGGGTTTTATCCCTAACGGTTGAGGGACTAACCGGTGGATTTGGTATTCTTTGCCTTCTGAGCACAAAGGTGGCCACGACTCAGAATATGTCCTAGATGCCCAACCTTATTCCAAAGTAACTGGTATCCCACCTGTCAGGACCACTTACTGGGTCACTCATACATTGCTCGTGGTTCATGAACTAGGACATGACTATAGAAACGCACATCATGAACGCACACATAGGAAGACATCATCATGAAAATAAAAGAAATCAGATCGAAAACGGAAAGGTTTAGGAGTTCCTTTTTCCGCGAGCTATCAGAGAATGGAACTGTATAGAAACATCATAAAAGCGGTTCGATGAACCCTCTGCCATGCACTTCAGTTTCATGTAGAATTTTAGAGCATATTCTCATTTCGAATATAGTAAATTTACTTGAAACTGAAAATCTTCTTTCCATGAATCAGCACGGATTTAGGAAACATCGTTCATGTGAAACTCAGCTTACCCTTTTCTCACATGACATCTTGTGAGCCATGTATGAAGGGCAACAGGCGGATTGTGTTTTTCTCGACTTCAAAAAGGCGTTCGAGGCGGTGCCACACTGCAGACTGCTAACGAAGATACGAGCTTATGGAATAGGTTCACAGATTTGTGACTGGCTGGAAGACTTCCTAAGTAATAGAACGCAGTACGTTGTTCTCGACGGCGAGTGTTCATAAGAGACGAGTGTATCGTCAGGCGTGCCCCAGGGGAGTGTGATAGGACCGCTATTATTTTCTATCTATATAAATGATCTGATGGACAGAGTAAGTTGTAATTTGCGACTGTTTGCTGTGATGCTATGGTGTATGGGAGGGTGTCGTCTGTAACTGACTGTAATAGCATACAGGATGACTTAGACAAAATTTCTAGTTAGTGCGAAGAATGGCAGCTAGCTCTCAAGGTACAAAAATGTAAGGTGATGTGCATGAGTAGAAAAAGCAATCCCATAATGTTCGAATACAGCATTAGCAGTGAGCTTCTTGATGCTGTCGCGTCGTTCAAATATCTAGGCGTAATATTTGTAACGTCTCCGCTGTGTCCACCTAATCCTCGATGGGCGAATTTGCCGTTACATTCTATTTTATGCTTAATCATTTAATAATTGTTCCAATGATTTGACGGTATGGGATGCGGACAATTACTAGGTTGATCCATAACAGTAAACTTTGTTAACTTCCTTTATTATGGAACGACAAATGTTAAAAACTCTTCCCTTTAAATACACTGATTAAATAACTGTGTGCCACTACGATGAATGTCTACAAGTCCACACTGAAACATTTCAATATGCAACTGCAACCCGTATGGGATACGACAGAATGGCAAAAACTTTAGCCACCACTAAACGCAGGTTACGAACTCACTGCCGATATGCTACCGCCTCGCTCTGAGGTCGGCGGGAGACTGCCGCACACTGGCCAACAAACAAAGAACATTTCAACCTAAGCATTGTTGCCAGCAGCTCTCGCTGCACACCAACGATAACTATCGTTCGACCAAAATGTACCAGAGGTTACTAACCTAAAACCCTGTATCCTCACACATTGCAGAGCGATATGAAATGGCACGAGCATGTAAGGACAGTTGTGAGTAAGGCGGACAGCCGACTTCAGTTTATTGGGAGAATTTTGGGAAGATGTGCTTCACCTGTAAAGGAGACCGCATATAAAACGCTTGTACAACCACGTCTTTAGTATTGCTCAAGTGTTTGGGGCCCGCAGCAGATCAGTTTAAAGGAAGACATAGAGGCGGTTGAGAGGCGAGCAGCTAGATTTGTTACCGGTAGGTTCGACCAATGCGCGAGTGTCACGGAAATGCTCTGGCAACTCAATTGGGGATCGCTGGAAAAAAGACGACGTTCTTTTCGTGAATTTCTGTTAAGTAAATTTAGAGGGCCGGAATTTGAAGCTGAGTGTAGACGACGATCTTGCTGCCGCCTTCTTACATTTCGCGTAGTGATCACAAAGACAAGATAAATTAGGGCTCGTACGGAGGCATATAGATATTCTTTTTTTCCTCGTTCAATTTGGGAGTGGAATAGGGAAGGAAATGCCTAGTAGTGGTGCAGTGGACCCTCCGCCACTCACCTTATGGTGAATTGCGGAGTATGTATGCAGATGTAGACTAGCAGAGTATTAATGTAGATGTAGATATAGAACTGTCTGAGACAGGAAGCCTCGCTGCTGGATGCAGAGGGTGAGTACTGACCGTGTGTGTTGCAGAGCTGTGGGCGGTGGTGAACAACGCGGGGGTGCTGGAGGCTGGGGAGGCGGAGCTGTCGCCCACCGCGGCCTACGAGCGGACGCTGGCGGTGAACGCGGTGGGCGTGGCGCGCGTCACGCAGGCCTGCCTGCCGCTGCTCAGGGCCGCCAGGGGGCGCGTCGTCATCGTGGCCAGCCCGCTCGGTACGTCAGCGTGCCTCTGCCAGGCTGCCCAGGCGGGCCGTTTGAAGGGCGCCAGCGCTGTATTTGTGACACGTCTGGCAACACCGCCTAGAAGACGAGGCCTCACAACAGGCCGTGCCACAGTCTTTCTTTTTTTTTTTTTTTTTTTTTTTTTTTTTTTTTTTTTTTTTTTTTTTTTTTTTCTTAATACCACGTTTAATGAAATGCTAGCCAGACGGACGATAAAAGCGAAGAATTATTTCCTCAGGCAACAAGTCAGAGCTGAATCAGACAAGAAATGTCCCAGACATTCATGTCTAGTAAAGTGCAGATTTACTCAACACTCCAAACATTGATAGACCTGATAGACAGGCATATTTACTCAGCACTCCAAACATTGATAGACGTGTTAGAGAGACAGTCACATGAGAGAGGAGTCCTCGTGGGGAAGTTGTGACGACATAATTAGACAACAGCCGTGGAGGCAGTACGTGGCCCTAGAAGCAGGACTCTTCTGCCCCCTCCACTCATGAGTATCTTTCTGATACACAACGACTTGCAAATCGCTGGCACCGGTAGTGGGGAAAACGTAACAAAAATCAGAAGCAGAGAGGTCCGACAATAATTTTGTCCGTCAGTTAGCAGTATGTGGCTTAGAGGAGCTGCAGAAGCTACAACTTAACTAAACGGGTGATTGTAGTAAGACTGAAGTTCTCAGTCGAGCAGCTTAGTGACTCACATTTGTGCACGCTACAGGCAGAGACACCTTAGCAGTAGAAGCCGTGGCTGAAAGGAGTTTAGGCAGCACAACGCTCGGGATTCTGAACTATCGTCTCGGTGTTTACCGGCAGACTAACAAGTAGATCACATGGGTATTGGATTTTAAATTTTTTGCATTTATGGTACGTGAAGTTCAGAACTCAAAACTCTCAAAAATTCTTGAGAAAATCGACTTTGAAGTTTTGCAAACGTAAGTACCAATGTGATTCTTCAATTTCTCCCTGCGTATTTGATAATCAAAATATCCACGGGTGTATTGCCGGTCTATAGTGTCCAACGGGCACAATATTTCGGCGATCATACATGTCGCCATCATCAGGTGAACTGACGGACTGAGCTACTGAAAACGCGCCGCCACGGAGATCCTCACGCTATGGCGGCTCGAAGGGAACTGGGTTCTAGCCCGGTGACGGGCGATTTAAATACCCTCGGCCCGTGGAGTGACCCCTCCGTGATCCGCAGGTTGTGGAAACGGATAAAAACACGAGGGAGGATGTAGGCACTGCGTTCATTCCATATACCGGCGCACTCTCGTTGAAGGTCGCCCGCATTTTGACAAAACACCAGGTTCGAACTGTCTTTTGTCCGCCGAATAAAATTCGTGCACTGGTGGGGAGCGCCAAAGATGATCTCGGTCTGAGAAAGGCCGGCGTGTACCAGATTCCGTGTCAGTTTGGCAAGTCATATATTGGACAGACGATGCGTACCGTCGAGGATCGATCCCTTGAACACCAGAGGCACACACGATTCATGTATCCGAGCAAGTCGGCGGTCGCTGAACATTGTTTGTCGGAGAATCACGCGATGGAGTATGAACGCACTTGGATTCTGGTACAGACGTCGAGATACTGGGACTGCGTCGTTAAAGAGGCCATTGAAATTCGCACTAGTGACGACCTCATAAACCATGACTGTGGCTATAATCTTAGCGAAGCTTGGGAACCAGCGATTGGGTTAATTAAGAGTAAATCTAGCAAACGTAACGAAGTGACGACCACGGCGGACAGAGCCCTCACATCGACGTCATCTCAGACGCCGTCGCAATCGGCGCCACTGCGCGACCGCGGCGCGGGGCACGGACCACGGAGGGGTTGCTCCGCGGGCCGAAGGTATTTAAATCGCCCGCTACCGAGCTAGAACCCAGTTCCCCTCGAGCCGCAGCAGTGTGCGGATCTCCGTGCCGGCGCGTTTCCAGGAGCTCAGTCCGTATGATGTATGATCGCCGAAATATTGTGTCCGTTAGACACTATAGACCTGCAGTACACCCGTGGATGTACCAATCATTAAATGATATGCCGCATCTGTCAGTGTGGTTCACGTGGTAGCTATGGCCAGTGGTTCGAATCCTGTCGTGGCAAACTTCTTTTATTTTTTATGTTTTTTTCTTTGTAAAAAACAAAAACTGTCACTATATGTGGAATTAGAGATCGCAAAATGTTGTATATAACTGAATTCGAAATATATATATATATATATATATATATATATATATATATATATATATATATATATATATATATATATATATAGACAACCAAATAACGTGAAATTTGGAGAAGGTTCTTAAACAGGTTACATTCCAGTTTTGGGAAAATTTGAGAAAAAGTGAAAGTGCGTTTTCAATGTGTCCGTGTAAATCTATATCTTCGCACTGATCTTGATGAAATTTTGCACAATTGACCTTCAAAACAAGAGGAAGGGCACTGTCCACATAAAATTTCGTTCATTGCATGATGGAGGATACTTATGGATTTCATCAAAATCTTTCGGTGCATAGGGGAGAGTACTTTAATTACAGACTTCGAGTGCAATCTCTATACATATAAGAAGCATTTGTAGTCTGTTCCCTTATAACTCAAGATCCAGACAACCAAACAACGTGACTTGCAGACACCATGCTTCTCTCATGGACAGTTGTATCTGGCCTGCTCAGAGTGGGCAAAGACGAAAATCTTTTTGTACATACTCCAAATTGAACTGCCGAAAATGTTGTTTATCACATTGATTTAACATAAATGTACCCTTTTGTTACATGCAAATAAACGGTTTTCTACGCGTATATATATATATATATATATATATATATATATATATATATATATATATATATATATATATATTCTACGGCTGTGAGGCCAGAATGGCTTTCGCTGGTTCTTATTTAAGTTCTGAACTTCACGTACCATCAATATAAAGGAATTCTAAAATCCGATACCCACGTGGTCTCCTTGTAAGACTGGCAGACGGAATGATGAGGGTTAGTTAGTCTGTGACAAGCGCTTGGCCAATTGTGGGTACACCAGAGCCACAACATAGGAACTTGTTGTTCTTATGAATAAACCGCAGTTCATTGGTATCATTCCTGAAGATTATTTCAGATCATATCCCTGTACATTACCTCCGGCGTAAGGATATTAACATCATAGCCAGATCAAAGTCTCCCTCTCACAACGTCAACCGGCTAATTACTTATTACCAAACCCCTGACGCCCAGTCCCATGGAATTAAGACGTTTGGGACGCGGATTCGTAAGAAAGATAAGAAGAACTTTCTAATGATGTTAAATGTTTCAACGGTTTATGAACAATACATAGACAGGAAAGCTGTTCAGGTGTTTTGTTTTATTTTTAAATGTGTATTTGACTCAGAAAGGGCAGGCAGTGTACAATGTGATAAGCCTTTTTCAGGCTCACATCAAATCACATTTTCCTGTATATTCGTCGATGTAAGCTGAAAGAGTTCTTTACGCACTGGGTATTCTTTCTGACTTCTTCCATTTTCATTTTACAGACTTACAATATTTAATTACTAACATTTTTAAATGCAAACTTCAACTGTGCATTCTGTGTCACTCCATAACATTATCAAATAACAAAAAAAAAAAAAAATATAAGCAAAGGCCAACACCCAGTGCGTAAAGAAAGTCACCAAAGCGAAATTTTCCTGCAAGTACACACAATCGAATTTTCATTAACATTATAGTTTAAACGGCAGAACACTATGAAACCATAACTATAATGTGTTGCTTTGTGTGTGATCGTTCATTGCACAAAAGGCCTACAAGACTGATAAATCAATTGGAAAAGTTTCCTTTGGTGTATAATTAAATTTAATTAAGGAGCATTTTCGATATAATCAAGAACAGGTATTTTCGACTAGAATCACTTGTGTAAAGGGCAGAACTGACATTAAAATCACCAAAAATTAAAATGAGATGCCCTGAAAGCATGCAAACCTGAAAGCATGCATCATCAAAATTTCAATTTGCAAACGAAGCTAAACATTAGCCATTGACTGATAACCATGAAATGGAATAGTCTATGAAATGAAACTGCCAAAAATAATGCAAGAGCTCGGCGCACCTTGCTTGTTTTAACCCATTAGTTTTCATTATTTATTTCATAAATTACGTCAGTCCTAAATAAAGCCACAAATCCAAACGTGGTACATGTTTACAAATGGTACCGTATTTGAGTACAAATAACGCCCCTGAAATAAATGATATTCCGTCCGAATTGCTGATATCATTAGGAGAGTCAGTCATGAAGAAATTGTTCCACCTGGTGTGCAAGATGTATGAGACAGAGGAAATATCCTGAGACTTCAAGAAGATTATAGTAATTCCAATTCCTAAGAAAGTAAGTACAGACAAACGTGACATGATTGCAAAATACTAACACGAATTATTTACAGACGAATGGCAAAACTTCTGGAATCCGTCTTTGGAGAAGATCAGTTTGGATTTAGGAGGCAACACTCACATTACGACTTGCCTTAGAAGGTAGGTTGAGAAAAGGAAACCTATGTGTGCAGCATTTGAAGATCTGAAGAAAGCTTTTGACAATGTTTACTGGAATAAATTCTTTCCAATTCTGAAGATAGCAGGGGTAAAATCCTGGAAGCGAAGAGCTATATTCAACTTGTACAAAAAAAAACCAGACAGCAGTTATTAGAGTCGAAGGACATGAAGTGGTTGGGGAGGGCGTAAGACAGGGTTGTAGCCTTTCCCCAAGTGCTGTATACTGAGAAAGCTGTGAAGGAATGCAAGAAGAAATTTGGAGAAGATGCTAAAGTCCAGGGAGAAGAAATAAAAACTTTGCAGTTTGCTGATGACATAGTAATTCTATCAGTGACAGCAAAGGACCTGGAAGAGCAATTAAATGGAGTGGACAGTGTCTCGAAAGGAAGGTATAAGACTGACATTAACAAGACTAAAACAATGGTAATGGAATGTCAGGCGATGCTGAAGGAATTAGATTAGGTAAAGACACAATAAAAATAGTAGTTGAGTTTTTTTATTTGTGTAGCAAAATAACGTCTGATGGCCGAAGTAAAGAAGATATAAAATGCATAATGCGTGTGGGAAGAAAAGCGTTTCTGAAGAAGCGGAATTTGCTGATAACCAATATTAGTTTAAATCTTAGGAAGTCCTTTCTGAAAGCATTTGTCTGGAGTGTAGCATTGTATGAGAGTAAAACGTGGACGATCAAGAGTTCAAACAAAAAGGTGATAGAAGTATTTCAAGTGTGGTACTACAGACGAAAATTACACGGGCAGATAAAGTAACTAATGAGGAGGTACTCAGAAAAATTGGGAAGAAAATGAGTTTCTGGCATGCCCTGACTGAGAGAAGGGATAGATTGGTGGGACACATTCTCAGACATCAGCTTAGCATTAAAAGGAGGTCTATGGGATAAAAATCGTAGAGGGAGACCGAGGGACGAATACAGTAAGCAGATTCAAAAGGATGTAGATTGCCGAACGTCTTCTCAGATGAAAAGGCTAACAGGAGAGGTTAGCGTGGAGAGCTGCATCAAACCAGTCTGCGGACTGAAGACCACAACGACAAGTTAATATATAATGCTTTTATACTGTTAGTACATGCACAAATTGCGTTTTATTGGTCTTCTTTTCCAATTACTGTGTCATACTGTACACTTCTATGCTATGAAGTACTGAAAGTAAAGAAGGAAGTTAGAAAGGATCAATAAAGGGCATGCTGTGACGTTTCGTACATCACTTATAGAAATGCTGGGGACATATTCTGCTGCATTTGTTCAGTTTCCGGTCTTTCCTTCCTACAGCATGAACCAAAAGAGCTCTACGAATTTGACTGTTCGGAAGTCTGACATGGAATAACGACAAAAAACCGCTACACAAATGTAAACATGCCCGCAAATTTCAGGATTGTAAACAATGCTATTACAAGACAGGGACAATTTACGTATCGCGTGTGATTCGTTTCAGTTTGTTAACATTATTACAACGACTAGCACACCTGTAAACAACGCAGGTTAGCACTATCAAGCAGAAACCTTTCCGCACATCGGGACAGTAATAAAGACGAAAACGAATCTTCTGATCACACTCTCATGGTGGAGATCCGTGTTAGTCGACTTAAAAAGTTTGTGACGTCACGCCATCTCTCTCTATGCCTCACATGGTTGCGCGGGAGTCGTTGGTTAGCTTGCGTAGAATGTGGACATGTTTGAAGACGGTGTGTTACAGGGTTACTTGGTCTGAAAGTTTTGGAATGGAAATACTGGGTGATTGTCAGTAAACTTTCCGTATTTAACGCGTTATTACACGGAAACCAATCACCGTACGAGACCAAACTTGGTACCATTTATTTCAGGGACCCGAGAAAGAGAAATAATGCAAAATCAGTTCAAATGAGATACTTTTAATACTCTGCTACTGTTCATCACACCATTACATACCGGTTGTAACTGCGATCTTGTAATATTGTAGGTTGGTACACCTATGTTTTTTTCTTTTCTTTTTTTACGTAATGAATTGCTGTTCTATATTGACAATAGAAACTACATAGTCTTTAATCTTTATTCAGCTTGTTTTTGTAACCTACATTTTTGTGAATATCGAGCATGAAAATTCCTTTGTCTCAGGGGCTTGATTTTACGGTGACACGACATACTTGATACTGTTATCTATTCCCGATTAGTTCTGTTAAATTGGAGCCTGTTACAAAAAAAGCAATAAGTCTAAACTCTTGTCGACTCCTGCTCTTAAACCGAATGGAAATTGTTCATTACACCTTTCTTCAAAACATCAAAAATTAGCTGCAACTACCTGCGACTTCGGTTTCAGATATAATTTTTATGCAATGATGTGTGCTCTCTTTGTAGTTTTTCATATTTTTACCGTCTGAAATATTTTCACACTCCTAGCCAAAGGTTTGTTTCGATTATTCTTTTTAAAGGCGTTATGCATTTATTGAATGTGACATCTAGATATTCACTTGGGGTTTAGGTAAAGGTGAAAATGATGAAATTTTGTTCCATTTCTCTTATTTCTTATGTTTAAAATAAATTTCAAGTTTCACTACATTCATCATTTATTTTATTGCTACACCACGAAGATTTCATCCTACGGACGTGAAATTTAACCGACAGGAATAATATGCTTTGATATGTAAATTATTAACTTTTCAGAGCATTCACACGAGGTTGGCGTCGGTGGCGACACCTACAACGTGCTGACATGAGGAAAGTTTCCAACCGATTTCTCAAACACAAACAGCAGTTGACCGGCGTTGCCTGGTGAAACGTTGTTGTGATGCCTCGTGCAAGGAGGAGATATACATATCATCACGTTTCCGACTTTGATAAAGGTCTGGTTGTAGCCTATCGCGCTTATGGGACTTAACTACGGGGTCATCAGTCCCTAAACTTACAAACTACTTATGAACTTCCTGCTCGCGTTGGTCGCGATCCAATGACTGTTAGCAGAATATGGAATCGGTGGGTTCAGGAGGGCAATACGGAACGCTGAGATGACAGGAATCTTATCCGCATGACTGTAACGGATCGTGCAGCCACGTTTCGATCCCTGAATCAACAGATGGGGATGTTTTCAAGACAACAACAATCTGCACCAACTGTTCGACAAAAAGTGCAGTACCGATACCGGATATATATCTTTCATTCACAAAGAAGCCTAATGCAGAATTTGGGAGTGTCTATACTAATTGTTAGAGTCAACCTTTCCGTTTATATTTGTATTATTTCGATAATAAACTAATTCCTCTAGTCAGACGAATATTTCCCTTTTATCCCTCTCTTTGAATATCTGCTTGCAGTATTTAACAAATGACATCAGCTCACCAATGGTAGCACGAAGGTTTTCAGTCAGTATCCCCATCTATGAAGGAGGTCTGGAAAATAGCCTTTTACAAGTAAACCCGACGATATGTTTTGAGAGGGTTCACCAATTCAGGGTCCCCAGTGCAATTCTAAAGGTGACCTACGTACTGGTATCGGAACTTTGGTCATTGGAAAAGTTTCGAGAAGTGTACTAAAGGCTCGGAATATTTTTTCAGCTTTGAAGTTTGTCAGCAACTTTTCGTTATACTTTGCATAATCATTTAACAAGGAAAATTGAATCATTTCTTTCTTCTTAAGTAACTTCATAGTTTCTGTAAGTTTGTCAGAATGCGCTCGTTTCGCAGGCAGGACGTCGATGCCGATCCTGTCCCCCTACTGCGTGTCCAAGAGCGCCGTCATCTCCTACTGCGACGCCCTGCGCATCGAGATGAAGAAGTGGGGCGTCTCCGTCTGCTCCGTCGAGCCTTCCAGCTACATGTAAGCCCCACTTGACTGTTGGAACGTGATCTTATAAATTAATCGTCTTTTATGTGTGAAAATCTTTGTTAACAATAATTACTCTGCTGTATTTATAGCTGCAACTTTGACTTGTCAATAAGTACAGAAGCAATAGTTTTTTACACTCTAACCGCCAAACCCGTAAAATTTACTGGTCTAGGATCGCGCGAAAACCACTAGACCCGTGAAATTTACGGGCCGCTACATTTAATTTAAGGGGGACAAAACTACAATGGTCACCAGTCCCCCTATCCCATTAGTATTTTTAATATACTTAAAATTGGTGTCTTATATATTTTCATAAGACGTAACATATTGTGTAGCCATATTTTCACAGTTTCTATGACTGCACACAGTACAGGGTGCCCAAGATGACTTATTTAAGTCTAATATGAAAACATTTTTTTTTTTTCTCTCAGATACAGCAAAGGACCTGGAAGAGCAATTGAACGGAATGGACAGTGTGCTGAAAGGTGCATATGAGATGAACATTAACAAGAGCAAAACTAGGGTAATGGAGTGCAGTGTAAGAAAATCAGGTGATGCTGAAGGAATTAGATTAGGAAACGAAGCAATAAAGGAGGTGGATGAGTTTTGTTACTTGGGCAGTAAAATAACAAATGATGGTCGCAGTACAGAGGATATAAAATGCAGAATGGCAATGGGTAGAAAAGCGTTTTTGAAAAAGAGAAATTTGTTAACATCGAATATTGATTTAAGCCTAAGGAAGTCCTATCTGAAGGCATTTGTATGGAGTGTTGCCTTGTATGGGAGTGAGACATGGACGATAAACAGTGCGGACAGGAAGATGATTGAGGCTTTTGAAATATGGTGCTACAGAAGAATGCTGAAGATTAGGTGGGTGGATCGCGTAACTAATGAAGAGGTACTGAACAGAATTGGGGAGAAAAGAAATTTCTGGCATACCTTTACTAAAAGAAGGGATAGATTGGTAGGGCACATTCTTAGACATCAAGGAATTGTGAATTTAGCGTTGGAGGGAAGTGTGTGGGGAAAAAATCGCAGGGGAAGACCAAGAGATGGATACAGTAAGCAGATTCAGACAGATGTAGGTTGCCGTTCTTATGTGGAGATGAAGAGGCTTGCTCAGGATAGGGTATTGTGGTGAGCTGCATCAAACCAGCCCCCGGACCGAAGACCACAACAACAACATGAAAATATTTTATGTGGGGGTCAAAATGACCCCTTTCCGCCGTTCTAGTGTCAATGCAAATCACTGCTACGTTAATTCTACGGGTTTGGCCAGCGTTATATCTTCTATAGATGTTTAGTAACAAAATGCGTCCATAGATGGCACGAATGTGAACAGTGCGGTGTTGCACTCTGTCTGAAACCCTCGCCTGAAAATTTTCCGCAGTAACAAGCTATATGATTGTGTGTCAAATTTGTACGCAGTTACTGTGGAGTGTAGACTGACAGAAAGATGTAAGGTAGTGTCATACTACTGGTTAAAAATAAATCACAATTGCATTATCATATTTGTATGACTTTTCTAAATTCTCAAAAACATCTAAATAATTTCTATAACTGTACCTTAAAGCAATGCATTCCAAAGTAGTTCTTACGCACAGAATTAAAGTAGAAACGTGTAGCTTCAAATTTCCCATAATCCTAATAGTAGATTTCATTCAGTGTGTGTGTTTTTTCAATATTGTGCAAAACTGCTCGGTTTCTATGGACAGGTACATAAAATAGGCCTGGTACAGAGAGTGTTAATCACAGATGCGGACTTATATTTGATGTCATTATTAAATGAACGTCAAGACACACAATGAGTGTATACCTCTTGTGACGTAGTACTACAGTGGGAACACCGCTTGCTCACTTTGAAACGTATAAACCGAGTGCCGGCCGCGGTGGCCGAGGTGACTGAGGCGCTCCAGTCACGGTCAGCACGGCCACTACGGTCGGGGGTTCGAATCCCCCCTCGGGCATGGATATTTGTGCCGTCCTAGTTCGTAAGTAGTTCATAAGTAGTTTGTAAGTTTAGGGACTGATGACCCCGTAGTTAAGTCCCGTAAGCTTAACAAACATTTGAACATTTGATAAACCGAGTGATTTACCCACCGTCTACAAGCTCTAGGGAGCACCATCGTGTAGCAGCCGCTTGACCCTTGAGGTCGTCAGTAGCACAGTATGAGGAACAGCACCACTGCTACTTTGGCCGCAGGGAGCAACACGTCTTAGACAGCAGACTCTGTGACAAAGTATTATAGAATAAATAGTTTCTAGCACGGAAACCACACATTTTCAAACATAAGTTCAATAGACCTTTTCTGTTCCGTGTCCTTAGATTTTGTACATGGTGAAAAAAATTCAACCTGTTTAACTAGTTTGGGAGTTTGAGCATCTTAATGTTGATAGTAATGGTAATAATATTTTAGTCTTACCATTTTATTTAAAGTGAATATAACAATAAAATTTTATACTTTGAGAGCGGCCTACTGTAATTGGTTATAGGTAAAAAGGTAAAGCAGTTAACAATCCGAAGATTGGTTTGAACACCACAGTGCTTTACTAGGCATGGTCCTGGTTGGAGGTGGTATGCCGTTGCCTTCCTCCGACCTTCGAACTGACTTACCCAGCCAGTTATAGGGGGACCTACAGTTTAACGTGGGTTCCGAACCACGGTGCTACTCGGTATTTTTCACATCCGCAACACTGCCACAGGTGAAAGAAGTGGAAAGTGACAGATAAAAATCGCAGGACCTAGCGGGGATCGAAACCGGGACCTTTGAACTTGTTGTCTGGCACTCTACCACTGTTACGGAGCCGCACCCTGCGACGGAGCCTTTTTTAATTGGTTATAAGGAAATAAATGTACGAATACTGATAACATTAAGAAAACTCCTGACAGGTTAAAATTATGTGCCGGAACCGGGATTCGAAACCAAAACTTTTGCGCGCATGTTTGGAAAGTAGGAAGCGAGGTACTGGCAGAAGTAAAGTTGTCAGCACGGACCGCGAAGCGTGCCGGGATAGCTTAGACATTAGAATGCTTGCCTGCGAAAGGCAAAGATCCCAGGTTCGAGTCTCGGTTCCGGCACACAATTTTAATCTACCAGGAAGTATCATATCAGCGCACACTCCGCTGCAGAGTGAAAGTTTCATTCTGGAAACATCCCTTATGCTGTGGCTAAGCCATGTCTCCACCATATCCTTTCTTCCAGGACTGCTAGTTCAGCAACGATCGCAGGAGAATTTCTGTGAAGTTTGGAAAGTAGGAAGGGAGGCACTGGCAGAAGTAAAGTTGTGAGGACGGTCCGTGAAGCTTTCCGCGATAGCTTGCCTTAGGGTACGGCCATAGTGAACGGCTCCCCGCTAGCTGCTCGGCCGCTTAACTCGCAGCGGTCGGACCGCGCGCGCTGCAACGGCGCGATGGCAGCTGGTGGCGGCCACAGTGCGCAGCCAACCGCGCGCCGGCTGACGCCAATACATGACCAAAATTTCTTTTCCATTTTCTTGCTGAAAAAAATTCTGTATGTGTATGAAACAAAGCTACATCGCACTCTGGTGTCAGTTTTTCGATAAAAATTCTCCTTCTGCTGCAAAAAAAAATAAAAAAAATAAAAACCACCTCTCCCGGTTTTGTGCGTTTTCCTTGACGTAGGATACTTCTCACTCGATTCTGAGGAAACTAATTGTCGTACCTCACTGAGTTTTGCACATCTTGCAGGCTAACATAACATCTTCATAACGGAGTGTCTGTTTTTCCGGTATTCGCCATAGTAAATACGATACTTAATTTCCAGTTAACCTATCGCATAACATTTGAAGCTTTTGCAGTAAAAAATATAGTCGCTGACTACTTTTCGTTTGGTTAACTTTAGGCTATACATTACTGCGTACGAAATGTAGGCAACATTGTGAAATTGTTTTAAACCTGAATAGAAAGCGATACATCGCTCCAGTATAGCGAACTGGGTGTTGAAATTTCAGGGCGATAGCGCCGCGCGCTCTCCTTCGGCGCGCCATGTGCACAACTACTGAGCCTCTAGCCTGCAGCTCAAGTCCTTCAACCTTCGTAATAAAGCACATGCCCGAGCCAACAGAAAAGACTTTAAAAAATAGCAAAGTTTATCTGGGACAGATGCCAGTTCTCTAACTCGTTTTAAAATATGGTGGCATACAAGTTTGGATAAAAAAAAAAAAAAGACAGTAAATCTAATTCTATGTCTAAAAGTTACAAATATTGGATTGCTAGCTGTCACTGACGGAAAATTGCAAGTTCATAATGGTGACTGTAGGATTCTAAGGAAAAGAGAATGCTAGTGTTTGTGTTGAATGCCCCTTCCGACATGCAATAGAAATGGGAAGACTAAAATTACCAGAAGAATTTTTGACAGGATCCAATGGCAAGCGTCTAAATGTTATCCAAGGCGCTGCAGCATTTTTCCTCTGAATCAATAATTAATTAGACTTTCTCCACAAAAAACAACAGCGGGGGGACAATAAAGAGGTTTTCAACGGCACTGTTAAGTCGGAATATGCAGTTCGTATGTGCAGCTTAAGTGCGTCTTCTTTCTAGTTGAGTTTAATGCAAGTAAATCAGTGGTGCTATAATGTAACTGCTATTATAACTTGGCGCCATCCACGGATGATGATGACAAAAAAAGTTGTGATCGCAAATTGCATAAAATGCCAATACTGGACTCACTAGTTACTGGCATGGGGTAGTAACTGTCAGATCACGACAGTTGCAACTGCTGTCCTATAACCTAAATATACATACAAAGTAACTGTATAAGGCTTTCTATAGGCCATGGTGTGGATGATACAGCAACGCGTCAAATTTTAAATTCAAGTAAAAACAGTCTTGGTTACAAAGTGGTTTTATTAATTACCAATGACGCTTTTCGCCCTCACAGCAGGGTATCATCACATTATCTGCGTGACAAACGTTAGGCAAATTGCTACAACAGCCCCTGTTTCACTACTTTAAATGTTGAAGTAATTCTTGTGTAAAATTTGTCATGCAGGTAAGATGATGGCCTGCTGTGAAGGTAGAACGCGCCATTGGTAATTAATAACACCACTTTGCAACAAAGACTGTTTTTACGTGAAATTACCTTGTAACTGACAGTGTACCGTCTGTCACAGTGTATGTATTTTGAGATTATAGTAGGACAGCAGTTACAATTATCTCACTGTCAAGGTTCCTAATCACATACCGACTTTTTATACTGTTCACGAACAAAAAAAATTTTGGTAAGGTAAATTGACATGGAATAGCAGCAAAGTAATTAATAATGAAGTAGCCTCGTGTTAGAGGCTCACAAAAAAGCGAATTTCACGAGAAACCTTTAGCAAAGAAGTAACCATTTCATATTATGAGCTAAATAACCTATCAACACGTAAATTATCTTGAATGTCTAGTTGTTTGCTATATTAAAGTTCTGGTATTATTGCACCAATATGAACAACAAGATGCAATTAAAGACATTGCAAAAACAGTTGTCCGAGTCAACAAAAGTTCAATAAAATTCAGCTACAGTGAATTAACAGCCTTTCATTCAACACTTTTGAGAAAACACGTCTTTATCAGCTCCCATTAAACACGACGCGCAGCGCACAGCGTCGAAACCTCGGAACCCGCGAGCTGAGAGCGGCACAAGAAACATAAATTCTTTCTTGCACGCGCCTGAGAAAGCGATGTGAGCGAGCTGAGGCGGCCGCGCGGGTGCACTATGGCCACCCCAATGGGATCACCCACTGGGTTTTCAACCGCCTCCCTGCCGGCGAGAAGCAGGAAGCGTGGAGCGGCTCGCTATGGCCGTACCCTTAAGCCTCTCTCACACGGAGCAAGATTTGCGGGAAGCATGCCGCGCAGCACACAGGGCGGGCGAGCGGCCGGCCCTGCGGCCTGCTGGAGGGCCGTTTGCTGCAGGATTCTGGAACTAGCGCGTGTCCTATTTTTCTCGCATGTTTTCGGAATGTTACCTGCGCTGGCCAATCAGGAGTCGCCTATGGCGTGTGACCTTGCGGCCAGCGAGGCGGGAACTCGAAGAGAGCACTCCAGGCGGAACGCAGTGCCACGCGCCCGCCAGCCAAGTGCGGTCTTTCTCAATCGATTACAAAGAAACTATTCGGTAAAAAAATGTGATTCTGGCACAACTTATAGATGCATTCTTCTGCTTCATGATAAAATTAATATTATTTTGTTAGTGGTCATAGTTCTTGTGATATATACGGGTTTAGTAGCGTACTACAAGGAATCCGAAAATTTTACATTGAAAAATAGAGGTCGCTATGAATTTGCGTTTGGTACACGTTAGGTCATATGTTGCTGCGGATGAAATGTAGCTGAAATATTGAATTATTCTTCGGAGTTGGAAGGATGTCGCTATCTATCACCAATCTCGAGATAATGGGTTGTATGTAAAGCACTTGTTCCCGCTCGCGTGCGTCAGCGAAGAAAACGGAACGAAATTTTCATATAATCCCTTATATCTCATAAATGATTGGAGGTATCGAAGCAAGATTTTATGAAATGATATTACACAAAATGAAGTTTATTTTGTCACGTTATTAATTTACGAAACTTGCATATGAAGCGCGTTATTCGAGCAACTACAGATTTTCTTCAATGAAGTAATGGACTTTTAAGGAGTCACGGATACCTGGTAAAACTAAATTTGCTTTGTCTTTAATTTTATACCGCTTATGATTATTTTGATATACTACTAACTTGTCTTGCTCTCAGTATTACTAAATACAGTTTAATATTATGTGGTAACTGCAAATGCATAAAAACGTTAGTGGGAGGAATATTTGTAAACTCTATTGTTTTGACAACAGAAGCGGATTTTAGTATTACAACGAAAGTGTCTGCATATTAACGAAATCTCATCACTGAAATATTACTCTGAAAAAAAGGAAAAAAGGTAGTGCTGTGTAATAAATAGTTTCTTGATTTGAAATTATAGAGGAATTCGATATCGCAGTATGTTTTTATATGATATAGAACGAACTGATGAGATTATATGTATACATTCAAATTTCTGAGAAATAAGGAAAATCATTTAGAGTACATATATTTTAGTTAGTGTGCCAACACAGAGTGATGTGTGTGTGTGTGTTTTTTTTTTTTTTTTTTTTTTGTTTTTTTTTTTTTTTTTTTTTTTTTTTTTTTTTTTTTTTTTTTTTTTTTTTTTATCACAAACATCTTTTAGCTAGTCAAAAGAATTTAATTTAGACCATCGTGGCTGGTTTACAGGATTCCAGTAAGTTAAACGTTTTTGTATTTCTAAGATTGAGATACAAAAAATAGATTTTTTCGCCTGTTTTCAAACACAATTTTCATCATTAAAATATACTAGGGTAGCGGATTCGACGATAGTTCCAATATATACATATTTCGTATACGAGCTACAAACAGTATAAAATAAAACACTTTCACTGATTCCCCAATAAGTTTCAATGTAACTACACATTTATGTGCCCTACCAGACTTTTCTTCTTCTTCTGACAAACGTATTTTCACATCCTGTCCCTGACAACGTAACTTCCCTTGTTTCGATGTTAAAATCCGTTTCTTTTGCCAAAACATAGCAGACCTAACAAATATTATTTTCACTAACATTTTTAAGCAGATAAAATAGCAACAGAACATTGAGTGTTCCGATTTGTAAGGGGACTAAACGGCAGGGTAATCAGACGTCCAGAATATTTAAACTAATAATACTGAGGACAAGATAGTTTGTACTTCATGAAACTGTCCATTCTAAAATTAAATGAGTAGCTTCTTCACTTACATAGAAAAACAGCAATTTTCGTTTCGCCAGCCATTGATGGCCCTTAAAAATCCCACACTACTTCATTCATTAATATCTGTACTTTGTTAAATATTGGGATTCATGTAAAAGTTTCGTAAAGTGATCATATGAAAAAATAATCTCCCCTTTGCGTGCTATCGTTTGATAAAATCTTGCTTCGATACCTCCAATCATTTAAAATATATAAGGGATTTTATGAAAATTTCTTTCCGTTTTCTTCGCTGACGCGCGTGATACGGAACAAGGGCCTTACATACAACCCATTATCTCGAGATTGGTGATAGATAGCGACATCCTTCCAACTTCAAAGAATAATTCAATATTTTAGCTACATTTCATCCACAGCAACGTATGACCTATCATGCACCAAACGCAAATTCATAGCGACCTCTATTTTTCAATGCAAAATTTTCGGATTTCTTGTAGTACTATACTGAATCCGTTAATATCACGAGAACTATAACCACGAACAAAATAGTAGACAGATCTTCATGAAGCTGAAGAATGCAGCTATAAGATGTGCGAGAATCAATTTTTTTTACCGAGTAGTTTCTTTACAATCGTTTGATAAATAAAGTAGCTCGGCCGTGTTGTGCGTCTTGGCGTCCACTCAGCGAAGCCAGCCTGCACGCTTCCGCACCCCATCTTGCACCGTGTGAGAGAGACGCAGTGTGTTTCGGCCACATTCCTACTCGGCAGCCGACTGACGAGCGCGCCATCCAGGAAACTTCTCGCGAACCATGCTCCGTGTGAGAGTGGCTTTAGGGTAGAGCGCAAGCCTGCGGAAGGTTAAGGTCCCAAGTTCGAATGCCGGTTCTGGAACGCAGGAAGTTTCATATCAGCGCACACCCCGCTGCAGGGCGATCATGTCATACTGTTAACATTATGTCACAAATTTCAAGTAATAACAACTTCTTTAGAAAATGTAGGAATCGTACATGTATTTTGACGTCGAGCCTTCGAAAATGGTACTCAAAACATCTCATCACCCACAATCTGACATATTTGCAATTAATAATATTATGACATTCATGAATCCTCTATTTCATATGTGAATGGAACCGTAAGGCTCATGACAAACGAGGTCGGATCTGTTTCACCTACAACTTCATTGCTCTGCAAATCACATAGAAGTGCATGGCAGAAGGTTCATCGAACCGCTTTTGTGATATTTCTCTACCGTTCCCGAGGTCAAAAATATCAAGTGCGATCCTCTCCACCTCTACACCTCAAACAAGGTATGATGAGACAGTTTCTCAAATCATTAACTAATTGGTGGAACTAACAAGTTCCCCAACCAATCATATGCTAAGATAAAAGGGGATGTAACCACTGGTTCTCATATCCGGAAAGTGATGAAGATTTCTGTCACTCAGTGAATACTATAGAGTTGGATGCGTGGACTGCCTTTAAGAGTGTGGTCAAAAACTTCTTGGGAAACAGTCTTAGCGAAGAGAATATTCATAGCTGAGAATATTCAGACTAGATTCAAAATTATGGGATTCTCGATGCGTTTGAAGATGCATTTTTTTTTTACAATCGCACTTTGATTCTTTTTCCGTCCCGACTTGGGTGATGTAATTAACGAATAGGGTGAAAGATTTCATCAGGATGTCCAGGACATGGAATGACGATGCAAGGGAACTTAAGATTTTCCGATAATGGACGACAACTGCTGGATGCTTCACGCCGTAGGCACACTGAAATGTTCCGTAATAGGAAGAGCGGGGATCACGCTATTACAACTAAGAAAGCAAAGATGAATTAGGTTCGTGTATGTTTTGTTCCATATTCATTGTATGAATTTGTTCACTGTGGGTGTATTTTCTGTGCATTTTTTAAAACTAGTATTTTGCTTCAGCATCATTTGCGTGTCATATACACATGTGGTGGGCAAAGCAATATGTACACCTAACATATTTTTTTGGTAAGGAAGAGCTGGTCCAGTATCGACTTACAGAACAGCTGCAACTCATCTAGAAACAGATTCGTAAAGTTTATTTACAGTTTCCAGTCAAATGTTCACATATTTTTAAGCTATAGGAACAAACTGCAGTCCTTATACTTACGTTAAGGACAAAACAAAATTCTATTTATATATTTTTATTATAAAACTATGTATTAATTTATACATTACTCAGAACGTACTCTTTGTCAGCCTTTTCCCATTGGCTGCTGCTGACTTGGCGCCAAAATCATACACTATTTAACCAGAGGCCTTATGGCCACTAGTCAACAGTTACCTGCTGGTAGCAGAACAGCCCAGCCCAGCCGAGTGCAGCACTGGCCACATGGATAAACGCCATAAACATTACTCTGTACATATTTTATGTTACATCTAAAGACATGCTTAGGCATTTTTGTAATTACTTCCCTTAATCCTTGCAGGCTACTTGTAATTCCGAAGATGACCTACATCAGGTCGAAACCGGTTAACTGAAACTTAACTCCTGCGATCAAGACTGTTTTTTGTAATATTGATCATAACAATGTTTGTTAACAATTTTTTACTCATAGTTATGCCGGCCTCGGTGGCCGAGGGGACCGAGGCGCTCCAGTCACGGTCTGCACGGCCACTACGGTCGGGGGTTCGAATCCCCCCTCGGGCATGGATATTTGTGCCGTCCTTAGTGTTAGCTAGTTCATAAGTAGTTTGTAAGTTTAGGGACTGATGACCCCACAGTTACGTCCCATAAGCTCTACAAACACCTCAACCTCAACTCATAGTTATCCGTTTTATGTCGAGTAAGCTGATATTCATTCAGTTATCCGACCAGTAGGAATAAAGATAGAAACAGTTAAACAGCACGGTACAGATGCTCAAATCCTGATAAAACCTTCCATATACTTGACTGCAGAAAGCAGACATGAATTATCGTAAGACACTTTTTGGGGTTTTCGATGTATTATCTGGTTGTTTTTAGGAAGCAATGTAAACGATGATTCGTTTGAGCATAAAACATACTTCCAGTCATCAAATGTCCAAATCAAGTGTTCAAATGTTTGTAAACCTATAGGACGAAAATGGAGTGGTCATCAGTCCCTAGGCTTAGAAAATACTTAAACTAACTTATTTTAAGGAAAACACACACACACACACACACACACACACACACACACACACACACACACCATGGCCCTAGGGAGGACTCGAACCTCCGACGGGGAACAGCCGCGCATTCTGCAGTAAGGATCCTTAGAGCGCACGCCTATAACCAGTTACGCTAGTGGAACAATTTCCTTCGCGGCTTTGCGTTGGCTTTTGCTGGTTAGGATTTAGCAACTGCAGTCCTTCCATGAATGTTCCGTTCCTGCCGTACTGTTTTTATTGAAACAGTATTACTCTAGTGAATGTTGGGCTTTGCACTCACTTTTGCCGTGGTAGTTTTATGTTAACTAGGCAAAAACCGTTCTTAATGTTCGTCGGAAGTTATTCTCGTGTTTCGCCCAGTATTCATCTTCACCAATGACGTCTTTTGTGCGTGTCATTACCGATGATTCTGTAGCTGCTCGAACGTTGAAAGTTCCGCCGTTTCCGTCACAGACGCTCCCAACAACCGCGGACCATCAAGTCGGCCTCTTTGGAAGTCAGAGAGCACAGATTTCACAGATCATTTGGGTTGAGCGACCGAGCACAGAAAGTGTAATACACTGCAAGGTAACGTCCAAGAGTTCGTACGTCAATTGTACACAGCCGTCGCATCTCAGCACACAGCGGTACCAAGTTGCGACAAGGTGTAGTATACTGCTTGGTGTCATTATTTTGACCACTCCATTCCAACCCAAGTATACACTGCTTCAGTATGTATTTTGAGCCGAAACCTTGTGTGATAGTACGTTTCGAGTATTATTTGCAAGTACAGAGGGCAAAAAATAGATAGCATCTAATTTTACGAAAAACATTTTCCCCTGTTGCATTATTTAATCGTCTCGCGCCAAAGTAACGTGTGACAATGTTGGTGATAGTCTGTCCGTTGGATAGGGATTACAGCCCCGCGGTTCCTTCTGAGGTTTCGGAGAAGAATAATTTCGCCCCCTCTTTGGTCAACAAGTATGACACCACATCTGCCGGCCGCGGTGGCCGAGGGGACTGAGGCGCTTCAGTCACGGTCTGCACGGCCACTACGGTCGGGGGTTCGAATCCCCCCTCGGGCATGGATATTTGTGCCGTTGTTAGGATTAGCTAGTTCATAAGTAGTTTGTAAGTTTAGGGACTGATGACCCCGTAGTTAAGTCCCTTAAGCTATACAAACATTTGAACATTTGAACATCACATCTTCTAATCGTCATACAATATTAAAGTGCCACCAACTCTCTGTGTGAAGCAAGGAAACCCTTTCCTACAAGGCGGCTGAATCTACCCTTTGTGTTCTCGCAGCAAACAGTAGCGCAACACTCTTCTTTTTTATTTTTTTTATTTTTTTTTTCTATTTTTTTTTTTTTTTTTTTTTTTTTTTTTTTTAATAGGGTAATAATACTTCAACTGCTTCTCTTCGCATGGGATTCGGCGGAAATTTTTTGTTGTGTTGTGTAATTGCCTTTTAATACTCCTATTTTAACAAATATTCTTACATTCTTTTCTGTTATTAACAGTTAATCCTCACACAGTCAGTAATTTTGATGATTGTAGTAACAGAATAAAATTTTTTTTTTTTTCCAGGTCTGCTCTGAACAATCCTGACCACTTCAAGACGACAGTTTCGAAGAATTTTCGGGCTTGTCCTGCCAGTGTGAGGGAGGCCTACGGACCTGACTACGAGGACAAGTGCACGGTGAGTGACCGCCAAACGTGACGTCAGAAACGTGCGGTGCACATTAGACGAACTTTTAATTAGAAACCTCTAACGATTTGAGAACGTTGTTTGCCAGTGACCGCAATAAAATAGTTCCATTGATAACCGGTTTCGGAAGAATAAATTTCAATTTTTGCGTCATCCGGAACCATTTCACTGAAGTAAATGGGTATCTAGCCATCGTCGAGATTATACTGGCTAATCAAAAAAGTCCGTATGAATTTAAAAACTTAATAAATCACGGAATAATGTAGATAGAGAGGTAAAAATTGACACACATGCTTGGAAAAACATGGAGTTTTAATAGAAAAAAACGTACAAAATGTCCGACATATTGTGCTTCATCTGGTCAGAAAAGCAGTAATTAACATAACAATTTAAGACAAAGCAAATATGATGTTCTTTACAGGAGATGCTCAATATGTTCACCATCATTCCTAAACAAAAGCTGTAGTCGAGGAATAATGTTGTGAACAGCACTGTAAAGCATGTCCGGAGTTACGGTGAGGCATTGGCGTCGGATGTTGTCTTTCAGCATCGCTAAGCCGCGGTGGAGTAGCCGAGCGGTCTAAAGCGTCTCGCTGCGGAGCGCGCGGTTGCTCGCCGTGGAGGTTCGAGTACTCCCTGGGGCATGGATGTGTGTGTTGTCCGTAGGTTAGTTTACCTAGGTTTAAGTAGTTTGTAAGCTACGGACTGATGACCATGCAGTTTGGTCCGATAGATTTACAAACATTTGAACATTTTGAACAGCATCCCTAAAGATGTTGGTCGAACACGATACACTTGCGGCTTCAGATAACCCCAAAGCCAATAATCAGACGGACTGAGGTCTGGGGACCTGAGAGGCCAAGTAAGACGAAAGTGGCGGCTGAGCACACGATCATCACCAACCGACGCGCGCAAGAGATCTTTTACGCGTCTAGCAATACTTTTTTTTTTTTTTCTCTCTTTCTCTCTTTAATAAAACCCAATGACATTCCAAGCATAAGTGTCAATGTTTGCCTATCTACATTATTCCGTGTTTTATTAAGTTTTCAAATTTATACTGACTTTTTGATCACCCGGTATGAAAAAATTCATGGAGAGGTCTTTCTTGAGTGAGGTTTGTCACTAACATTAAACAATGTCTGGAGTAGTCGCTTTCGTTTAGACGTTAGCACTAAAACTGCAGAGACTAGAGCTTTTTGCTTTGTAGTTTAGCAACTAAATGAAGAGGTGAGGTTGTGAAGGCTAGACCACGAAATGTTAATTGAGTTTATTAATGACAAAACCAAGAACAAAACCAAGAACCACAGACATTGCCGAGGTGGGGTGGCTTGCGTGCCTCAACGATGCAGATAGCCGTACCGTAGGTGCAACCACAGCGGAGGGGTATCTGTGGAGAGGCCAGACAAACGTGTGGTTCCTGAAGAGGGGCAGCAGCCTTTTCAGTAGTTACAGGGGCAACAGTCTGGATGATTGACTGAGCTGGCCTTGTAACATTAGCTAATGTGGCTTTGCCACACAGCTACTGCGAACGGCTGAAAGCAAGGGGAAACTAAAGCCGTTACTTTTCCCGAGGACATGCAAGCTCTATTGTATGGAAATATGATGATGGCATCCTCTCGGGTAAAATATTCCGGAGGTGAAATAGTCCCCCATTCGGATTTCCAGGCGGGGACTACTCAGGAGGATGTTGTCATCAGGAAAGACAATACTGACATTCTACGGATCGGAGCGTGGAATGTTAGATCCCTTAATCGGGTAGGAAAATTAGAAAATTTGAAAGGGAAATGGGTAGGTTGAAGTTAGATATGGTGGGGATTAGTGAAGTTCGGTGGCAGGATGAACAGGATTTCTGGTCAGGTGAGTACAGGATTATAAATACAAAATCAGTTGGGGGTATTACAGGAGTAGGACTGATAATGAATAAGAAAATAGGAATGCGGATAAACTACTATGAGCAGCACAGTGATCGCATTATCATTGTCAAGATAGATACGAAGCCAACACCGACAACCGTAGTACAGGTTTATATGCCAACTAGCTCTGCCGATGATGAGGAAATCGAAGAAATATATGAGGAGCTAAAGGAAATCATTCAGACAGTTAAGGGAGAGGAAAACTTAATTGTGATGGGAGACTGGAATTCGGTAGTAGGAAAAGGAAGAGAAGGAAAAATAATAGGTGAATATGGACTGGGCAGGAGGAATGAAAGAGGAAGTCGCCTGGTAGAATTTTGCACGGAACTTTATTTAATCATAACAAACACATGGTTTAAGAATCACAAAAGAAGGTTGTATACTTGGAAGAGACCAGGAGACACCGGAAGGTATCAGATAGATTTTATGATGGTAAGACATAGATTCCGGAACCAGATGATAAACTGTAAGACATACCCAGGGGCAGATATAGACTCTGACCATAACTTGTTAGTCATGAACTGTAGGCTGAAACTGAAAAAATTGCAGAAAGGTAGGAAAATAAGGAGATGGGACTTAGATAAATTGAAGGAAAGTGAAGTTCTGGAGAATTTCAGAGGAAGCTTTAGGCAACTATTGTCAGAAACAGGGGGAAATAAAACAGTAGAAGAGGAATGGGTAGCATTGAGAGATGAAATAGTGATGGCAGCAGAGGACAAAATAGGTAGAAAGGCAAGACCTACAAAAAATCCTTGGATATCACAGGAAATACTGAATTTAATTGATGAAAGGAGAAAATATAAAAATGCCGTAAATGAAACAGGCAAAATGGAGTACAGACGACTAAAAAATGAGATTGACAGGAAGTGCAAAATGGCTAAGCAGGAGTGGCTAGAAGCCAAATGCAAATCTGTAGAAGAATGTATAAGAAGGGGAAAAGTAGATACCGCCTACAGGAAAATAAAAGAGACATTTGGGGAATATCAAGAACTCAGATGGGAAACCAGTTCTCAGCAAAGAAGGGAAAGCTGAAAGGTGGAAAGAGTACATAGAGCAACTCTACAAAGGAAATGAACTTAGAGACTATGTTGTGGGAAGGGAAGCGGAAGTAGATCAAGATGAAATAGGAGATACTATACTGAGAGATGAATTTGACAGAGCCCTGAAAGACCTAGGTCGGAACAAGGCGCCAGGAGTAGATGACATACCATCAGAGCTACTAAAGTCTCTGGGAGAGCCAGCCATGACAAGACTATTTGAACTGGTGTGTAGGATGTATGAGACAGGCAAAATACCCTCAGACTTTAAGAAAAATGTAATAATCCCCATTCCAAAGAAAACAGGCGCAGACAGGTGTGAAAATTACAGAACCATCAGTTTGATAAGTCATGGCTGCAAAATTTTAACACGAATTATCTACAGGAGAATGGAAACGCTGGTAGAAACTGACCTCGGGGAAGATCAGTTTGGATTCAGGAGGAACGTAGGAACCTGGGAGGCAATACTCACTTTACGTCTTATCTTAGAAGATAGATTAAGGAAAGGCAAACCTACATTTTTAGCTTTTGTACTTTTGGAGAAAGCATTTGACAATGTTGACTGGAATACACTCTTTCAAATTCTGAAGTCAGCAGGAGTAAAATATAGGGAAAGGAGAGTTGTTTACAACTTGTACAAAAGCCAGACTGCAGTTATTAGACTCGAAGGCCATGAAAGGGAAGCATCAGTTGGGAAGGGAGTAAGACAGGGTTGTAGCCTTTCTCCAATGTTATTCAATTTGTACATCGAGCAGGCGGTGAAGGAAAGCAAGGAAAAATTTGGAATAGGGATTAAAGTTCAGGGGGAAGAAATAAAAACATTGCGTTTTGCTGATGACATTGTAATTCTATCAGAGACAGCACAGGACCTGGAAGAGCAGTTAAATGGAATGGACAGTGTGTTGAAGAGAGCGTATAAAATGAACATTAACAAGAGCAAAACAAAAATAATGGAATGCGGTCTTAGAAAATCAGGCGATGCTGAAGGAATTAGATTAGGTAACGAAACAATGAAGGTGGTAGATGAGTTTTGTTACTTGGGTAGTAAAATAACATGCGATGATCGCAGTACAGAGGATATAAAATGCAGAATGGCAATGGGAAGAAAAGCATTTTTGAAAAAGAGAAATTTGCTAACATCGAATATTAATTTTTGTGTAAGGAAGTCTTTTCTGAAGGCATTTGTGTGGAGTGTTGCCTTGTACGCGAGTGAAACATGGACGATAAGCAGTGCGGACAGGAAGAGAATAGAGGCTTTTGAAATGTGGTGCTACAGAAGAAAGCTGGGTAGGTGGGTAGATCACATAACTAATGAAGAGGTACTGAACAGAATTGGTGAGAAAAGGAATTTTTGGCATACCCTGACTAAAAGAAGGGATCGCTTGGTAGGACACATTCTTAGACATAGGGGAATCGTAAATTTAGCATTGGAGGGAAGTGTGTGGGGTAAAAATCGCAGAGGGAGACGCGTATAGTAAGCAGATTCAAATTGATGTGGGTTGCTGTTCTTATGAGGAGATGAAGAGGCTTGCTCAGGATAGAGTAGGGTGGAGAGCTGCATCAAACCAGTCTCTGGACTGAAGACCATAACAACAACAACAATGACAAAAGGGTAATAAATACTACATGTTCTCTGCAAATGTCATGTGGTAAAATGTAAACTTTCACGACCGGAATGGTCAAAATTATTAAAAATTTCCGGGCTGTTATACCGTGGTCTAGTGGATTTATTATTAAAACCCAACGTTTGGTCCCCGACTGCGGAGGACTCTGGTTCGCTACCGACTGTCAGTAGCGAGCCAGGGTGTGTATCGGACATCCAAAACTGCCACGACCCCCCTTGAGAATGTCCTCCGCAGTCGGGGACGAAACGTTGGGTTTTAATAATAAATCCACTAGACCACGGCATAACAGCCCGGAAATTTTTAGTAATTTTGAAATGTCATGTGGTAAATTCTGTACACGATTGGAAAAGTGTCGTGCAATCTCAAAACTTATACATTTACTGGCTGAAGGAAATTCATACTTGCACTCTTCACATCCTCTCCGAGGGTAACTTCCATCAACTTCCTCTCCATGATGACGCCGTCCGTCTCGACATCTATCCTTCCCATCAACCTGAATCCTTCTCCGTATATGAGCGCCCCCTCTCTTTCCTCCTCCCCTCCTCTCCCTCCCTCGGTCTCCTCTCCCTTCCTTTACCCTTCTCCGCTAGTCCTTTCATTCTCCTGCCACCCCCCTCCCCCACTCCTCACCTCCCACCATCATCTATCCCCTGCTGGGGTTTCAGTTCTTAGGTTTTAAATGTGCGTGTCAGGTAAAAGAACTGACCCACACAATTACAGGCCAATATCGTTGTCATCAGTTTTACTGTAGAATTTTGGAGCATATTCACAGTTCGAATATAGGAATTTCCTTGAGATGGATAAGATTCTTTCTATGAATCAGCACCGGTTTAGGAAACATCGTTCGTGTGAAACTCAGCTTGCCCTTTTCTCACATGTCATCTTCCGAGCCATGGCTGAAGGGCAACAGGCAGATTGTTTTTCTCGATTTCAAAAAGGTATTTACACGTTGCCTCACTACAGACTGCTAACAAAGATACGAGCTTATGGAATAGGTTCACAGATTTGTGAGTGGCTGGAATACTTCTTAAGTAATAGAACACAATACGTTGTTCTCGACGACTAGTGTTCATCAGAGACGAATGTATCGTCAGGCATGCCAAGGGGAGTCTGATAGGACCGCTATTATTTACTGTCTATATAAATGATCTGATGGTCAGAGTAACTTGTAATTTGCGGCTGTTTGCTGATGATGCTGTGGTGTATGGGAGGGTGTCATCTTTAATTGACTGTAATGGCATACATGATGAATTAGACAAAATTTCTAGTTGGTGTGAAGAATGGCAGCTTGCTCTAAATGTACAAAAATGTAAGGTGATGCACATGAGTAGGAAAAACAATCCCATAATGTTAGAATACAGCATTAGTAGTGAGCTTCTTGATGCAGTCACTTCGTTCAAATATCTAGGCGTAACAATGCACAGCCATATGAAATGGAACTAACGTGTAAAGACATTTGTGAGTAAGGCGGATAGCCGACTTCATTTTATCAGGAGAATTTTGGGAAAATATACTTCATCTGTAAAGAATACCGCATATAAAATGCTTCTACGACCACGTTTTGAGCATTGCTGAAGTGTTTGGTAGCCGCAGCAGATCATTTAAAATGAAGGCATGGAAGCTGTTCAGAGGCGAGCAGCTAGGTTTGTTACTGGTATGTTCGACCAATGCGCGAGAGTCACATAAATGCTCTGGGAACTCAAATGGAAATCGCTGGAAGAAAGACGACGTTCTTCTGAAGAAATTGTATTGAGGACATTTATAGGACCGGAATTTGAAGCTGAGTGTAGAACGATCTTCCCGTCGCCTACTTACATTTCGCGTAAAGATCACAAAGACAAGATGAGAGAAATTAGGGCTCTTAAAAGGCATATAGACATTCTTTTTTCCTCGTTCTATTTGGGAGTGGATTAGGAAAGTGGTACAGCTTAGCCTGCGCCATGCACCTTACGGTGGATCGCGGAGCGTAGATGTAGATGTTGTTCGTGTGGTTTCAAGAGCTTAGCAACCGCTGAACATGCAAAGCAACTTGTTGGTGTGTGCTTTTATCAGTGTCTCCCGCAACGTCGCTGTTTCCTGTCTAACTTCAATGTGTTTTTAGCCACCGTGATCGTTTTAATTCTGAATACGTGTGTATTTTAAAGTCGTCACATTCAATGTGTTTTATGCACCAGTTTTAACGCCATTGTACACTCCTGGAAAATGAAAAAAGGAAGACTATGAATTTGTCGACACAGGAAACTTTATTGGCGCATGCTTGAGGATGTATACAACACACTATCACACAGACAGAGCCATACGCACGTGAGTACAGTCACCAGAGCTTGCACAATGTCGACACTAGTACCGTGTATACCCACCTTTTGCAGCAATGCAAGCTAAGTTCTCCCATGGAGACGATCGTAGGGCTGCCGAATATAGCCTTGCGGAATGGCCTGCCACGCAGTTTACACCTGGTGCCTCAGTTCGGCCAGATTTCGTGCCGGTCGAACAAACCGTGCAAGATGGCGTTTCATCCGGTCCCAAACATTCTCAGTGGGGGAGAGATTTGGGGACCCTGCTGGTCAAGGTAGGTGACGTACACCTTGAACAGCACGTTGGGTGGTACGGGATACACGTGGACGTGCATTGTCCTGCTAGAAAAGCATATCGTCTTGTTTTTATGCGAACGGTAGCCAGATGGGTTAAATGTTGGTTTGAATGTTCCCTCGACGATCATCAGAGGAGAACGGCCAGCGGAAGATACGGCTCCCCACACCACAATGCCAGGTGTCGGCCCCGTTTGCCTTTGTCGTATACTCTCCAGATTTCCGCGCTCCCCTGTACGACGCCACACATGCGTACGACCATTATTGGCACCGTGGCAGAAGTGACTCTCATCACTGAAGACTACACGTCTCCATTCGTCCTGCCATAAGTGCCTGTAGTGACACCAGATGATGTGTAGATGTCTGTAAAGCTTATGGGACTTAACTGCGGGTCATCAGTCCCTAAACTTACTACTTATGAACTAACTTAAACTAAAGACAACACAAACATCCATGCCCGAGGGAGGATTCGAACCTCCGACGCGGGGGGCCGCGCAATCCGCAACGTGGCGCTCCAGACTGCTCGGCTACTCCCGCGCGGCTCGTGTCACTACTGGAGGCGGTCTGAACGGCACGCATGATCGTGTGTGGTCTGGAGCACGATATCGTACACTGCCCGTTCTCGTCTGGTGGTCGTCGAGGGAACATTTAACAGTTCAGAGTACACTGAAACCACCATTCAACTCATCTTGCAACCGTTCATAAATCAACAAGACGATATTCTTTTCCAGCACGACATTGCACGTCCACGAGTATAGCATATCACCCAACGTACTCTTCAAGGTGTACGTCAACTACCCTGGCCAGCAGGATCCCCAGATCTGTCCCCCACTGAGCATGCTTTGGACCGGATGAAACGTCGTCTTGCGAGGCCTGCACGACCGGCACGAAATCTGGCCCAACTGAGGCACCACGTGTAAATTGCATGGCAAGAGTACATTCGGCACCTCTACGATCGTCTTCATGGGAGAATTGCAGCTCGCATTGCTGCAAAAGGAGGGTATAAATGGTACTAGCGTCAACATTGTGTACGATGTGGTGACTGTACTTACGTACAGAGTAGAGTTTCAGTGCCAACAGGCAATCAACACTGCGTAAAATAACTGCATAGATTAATGTGGGAATTACTATGAACGGATTTGACGTGCAAAAAAACTGCTTTCCTTGGAGGTTTTTGCAGTGCGTTAATTCTACGCTTTAAACTTCAATTTTGTTCAAAATGTTCAAATGTTTGTACAGCTTATGGGACTTAACTGAGGGGTCATCAGTCCCTAAACTTACGAACTACTTATTAACTAGCTTATACTAAAGACGGCACAAACATCCATGGCCGAGGGGGGATTCGATACCCCGACCGCAGCGGCCGTGCAGATCGTGACTGGCACGCCGCAGACCGATCGGCCACCGCTGCCGGCTCAATTTTGTTGTTGAATAATGACTACCCGTTCGAGATGTGATAGTTTCAAGTCCCTCTAAACGCAAAACGTGCAGAGACTCGCGGGACATCCAAAAAAAATGACTCACTTAAAAGATGATAGTATTTTGTCAGTTAATTATCATTTAGTTCATACGTTAATTACAGTGAGCTTTTAAGAAAATATAATAAAACACTCGTACAGATTCCGTTATTTAATTTTTCGGGACAAAATTTTAAGACGTTCTAATTCACAACCTCTGTCGACTGCGACAGCTAATCACCTGTGGTAGAATAAAAGCTGAGAACCACAAGAAAACGCGAATATACCCTGGTCGGAGTCAAAAGATGTCAAAGACTCGAACTCGCCTATCGACTTACTTGGCAACTTCAGAAACATGTTTTCAAAGAAAATTGAACGGTCGTTGCCAACATAAGCACACAAACCCGCCGCTGCCGTAAGTAAAATTTTACCCTTGGCATATATTCGCTTTCTTATAACTTAACCGTATTTTCCCAGAGAAGAAGCTTTCAAAGAAGATGAATACGTAGTAGTAAGTATCCCTGAGTGGGGATGCGTGGATCTTAAATTGCACGACTTGATAAATGACATTATGAATCGTGTTACGTGACATACGCGCCAATATATCAAGATATTATGATTTAGATGTCCTTTAAGCTGCCGTTACAAGTCGAGAATCCAGTTCTCCTCTCTTACATATTTGGCTCTTCTTCTTCATTTTTTTTTTTTTTTTTTTTAGCTATTTTGTTGTAATGTGCCCTTTTTTATAGTAGTATTCCTAGCCGATTTATTACATTCTCCTTGGTGAAAAGAGAACTCTCTATCCAAAGCAGCGAATGTCTTTTAGCAATATATATATATATATATATATATATATATATATATATATATATATATATATATATATACTACGATTATAGTGTCCCCTAGCCATTATTTCCTCTTGCTCGCAGCCTAAATGTATTGCCACAAGGGATCAAGAGCTTTAACGGCCGGCCGCTGTGGCCAAGCGGTCTGCGGCGCGCCAGTCACGGACTGCACGGCCACTACGGTTGGCGGTTAGAATCCCCCCTTGGGCATGGATATTTGTGCCGTCCTTAGTATTAGCTATTTCATAAGTAGTTTGTAAGTTTAGGGGCTGATGACCCCGTAGTCACGTCCCATAAGCTCTACAAACATTTGAGCTTTAACGGTACTAGTACTGTTGTCGAAATTCGATCAATCGTGTTTACAAAGTGAAGAAACTCAGTTTTTTAATGTAATTGGAATTTATTGATATGCATATCCTTATTTCCTACCTGAACCCTGCAATGCCATATAATAAGGGAAGCAGGTAGTCGTAGCTATTCAAACTGAAGTAATTGAAAGTTACTGGAATTCCCTAGTAGCAGCAGCAGGTGATCACAAAGTTATTCATTCTTTTAACTCTTAATGATTGCGTACAGACATTATTTTTGTTTTGTGTACATCTATGGCAAAGCTCCTTTCGAATTATATAAGTTTCATTGACCTCCAGGTATAATTAATTTGAAAAAACGGTACTCGCGTATTTATATAATGACTAGCTGAACCCCCGCTGCTTCGCATGCGTAGGCTGGTCGGTCTCCACCAGTTGTTTCTTTTTAATTCTGATGAAGAATCCATATCTTAACTTTCGTAGTTATAGCTTGAAATTCACTTTTGCATCTCGTATTTCACCCCCTTATTGGTCGAATTTCCAAAAATACCGAAACACGTGTCTTTTAAATTTAAACCCCGAATCCAAATCCGAAAATTTGTAGTTCTAACTTCAAAATTGATTAAATAGCAACATATTTCCGAAAAACACCCCCTCTCCAATTTAACCCCCCTGATGGTTGAATTTCCAAAAATACCGAAACACTTATTTTTTAACGTCTAACCAACTATACAAATATCAATTTTTGCAGCTCTAGCTTCAAAATTGTATCAATAGCAACGTGTTTTCAAAAAGAATTTTTGATCCTCTATTTAACCCTCTTACTCGTTGAATTTCCAAAAATAGTAAAAATCATGGATTTTTAATCATGACCAAGATTCCATATCCGAAGTTTCGTAGTTGTAGCTTAAAATTTGAGTTAACAGCATCATATTTTTGAAAATCAATTTTTTGCGTCACCTATTTTACCCCCTTATTTGTCGAATTTCAAAAAATTCCGAAACACGTGTCTTTTAAATTCGAACCCTGAATTAAAATCCGAAATTTCGTAGTTCTAGCTTCAAAATTGCCTAAACAGCTACGTATTTTCAAAAAACATTTCATACCCTATTTCACCCCCTTACGGGCGGAATATCGAAAAATCGCTTCTTAAATAATGCCTACAGAGTAAGATCAACACCCTGCAAAAATTTCAAGTTTCTATCTTCATTGGTTTTGGCTGGGCGATGATGAGTCAGTCAGTCAGTCAGTCAATCGGGCGGGACACTTCCTTTTATATACAGAGATTTCCACTCGGGTGTATTTGTGCATCCGCATTTGCCTGTTGGAGACATGCGTACCATTATAGAGACACCATATCTACAATCGTATAGCCTACAGTATTTGCCTTCCTAAGGCAAACGAGAATATCTGTGCCGATGCACAAACACACCCGATCCCCTTGCAGGGATAATTACATAAACACGCGAAAGTAACTGTGGTAGAAAATTGTGGGGTGAATACCCATCAACATCTATGCAGCGAAGAATCGCTGTTCTCATTCTCATCTGTACTGTGTGTGTTTACAGAAAAGACTGTCACTGCTGACGATGCTGGCCAAACGAAATTCCAGTATCAACGAAGTTGTGGACGAACTCGTGGACGCCTGCATCGGTCGGTACTACCAGGTACGTAATCAACGGATGCGCATCATGTCTGCCAAGCTGCCAACAGGCGGTAAGCAATACCCTGGAGGTACCCCTGCTTCTGCTTCAACGTTATTCACTCTCCAAGGTCGCTTCCCACCGCAGACAGCGTCTCTTGTTACGAAGAAGAGCAGATAGAAGAGGTTGACAGTATAAAATTCCTGGGATTACAGCTTGATAATAAATTCAGTTGGGTGGAGCACACTACAGAACTGCAGAAACGACTTAACAAATCTGTATTTGCAATACGAGTGGTATCAGACATAGGAGACATAAAAATAAAAAAGCTTGCATACTTTGCTTACTTTCATTCCGTAATGTCTTATGGTATAATATTTTGGGGTAACTCTTCAAGTCAAACAAAAGTTTTCAGAGTCCAAAAGCGTGTAATTCGTATTATCTGTGGTATAAATTTACGGACATCCTGCAGAAGCCTCTTCAAGGAACTGGATATATTAACTACTGCCTCTCGGTATATTTACTCCTTAATGAAATTTGTCATAAATGATATATCCCTTTTCCCAGAAAAAAGCTCAGTTCATACCTACAATGGTAGGAACAAAAACGATCTACACAAGGACCTAAAAGCACTTAATTTAGTTCAAAAAGGGGTCCACTACTCAGGAACACACATTTTCAATAGTTTACCAACAACCATAAAAAATTTAGCTAGAAATAAAGATCAGTTTAAGAGGAGCCTAAAAGACTTTTTAGTGGCCAGCTCCTTCTACTCCACTGACGAATTCTTAAACAGAAACAAATGATGCATGTATCTGTACACATGCTATTATCATATTATTATTATACTATCAGCTTTTAAAAAGTGTACGTACTTGTCTTAGTAATATTATATTATCAACATAAAAACAAAATGACATGTTTCACATCCACGAAGATCACCTCAACACGGATCTATGGAACGAACCAACTAATCTAATCTAATCTGTTTTGGGCAAGGGCGTAGCCGGCGAGATAGCTGCAGCACGACGCCTCTATATACAAAAAAATTAAATTAAATTAAAAAAAATATTATGACTTACGAATACATAACTCACGTTCTCCAAAATTACTTCTTTTATTTGATGCCATGAAAAGGAGTATTTAAACCGTTTTGTACAACACCTAGATTCAATCCACCCCATCATCCTCTTCATGACGGAGACAGAATAGGATGTGTTGGTCAGGAGGAATGGTAGTGATAGATGGGAACATAAAACGTTTATCCTCTTTGTTCCCTCAGTCCACACATGTGCAACTCGCTTCATGTTTCTGCGTAATTAAGCGTATTTGCCCGCTTGTAGACTGATGGTGCATGAGTGTGGACCTCTTATTTCTTAATTTTAAAACCAGAGTGCAGCATATTGCAAGAAACGACTCATCTGGTAGTATACAGTTGGTCGTTCATTGGTAACGACTGCGTCAAGAAATCGAAAATTTGTTTTGGTTTTCCCTCAATGCTAAATTCACTATTCCTTGATGTCTAAGAATGAATCCTACCGCTCGATCCTTTCGTTTAGCGGAGATATACCAGAAATTGATTTTCTAATCAATTCTGTTCAGTAATTACGCGATCTATCAACCTAATCTTCAGGATTCTTCTATAGCGCCAATTTTCAAAAGCCTGTCCCTCTTCCTGTCGAAGTATTTATCCTCCATGTTTCACTACTATACAAGACAAATATCTTCAGGAAAGGATTGGATGTTAAGAAATGTCTCTTCCTGAGAAACGCTTTTCTTCTCATTACCATTCTGCATTTTATATTTTCTATAGTCCGACCATCGTTTGGAAGTTTACTGCCCAAGTAAAAAAACGCATCTACTACCTTTATTTTCGTTCCCTAATCTAATTCCTTCAGCATAGCCTCATTTTCTTAGACTACATTCGATTATCTTTCTTTTGCTCTTGATAATGTTCATCTTATACGGTCCTTTCAAGACAATTTCCATTCAATGTTTTTCCACGTCCCTTGTTGTCTCTGACGGAATTACATTGTGCTTGTCAAATTGCACAAAGTTTTTATAGCTTCTCCCTGAACTTTAATTCCTTCCACAAATTACTCCATGCATTCCTCTACAGCTTGCTCAATATATAGATTGAATATGATTGTGGAGAGGCTACAAACCTGTCTTACTCTCTTGCCAACCAATATATTCATTTCATGCCCTTCGATTCTTATAACTACTGTTTGGTTTTTGTAGAAGTTGTAAACATTTAGTTCCCTACATTTTACCCCTGCTGACTTCAGAACTTGAAAGAGTGTGTTCCAATCAAATCACCTAAAAGCATTCTTCAGATATACAAAAGCTAGAAATGTAGGTTTGTCTTTCCTTGAAGTATCTTCCAAAATAAATCTTAGGGTGTGTATTGCCTCCCGTGTTCCTACATTTCTCTTGAATCCGGACTGATCTTCCCCGAGGTCAACATCTATCTGCCTTTCCATCCTTCTATAAGTAGTTCGTGTTAAAATTTTGCAACCATGACTTATTAAACTTATAAAATGATTCCCAGTCCATGGTGTACAGCAATTAGTGAGAATAAATATTCCTTCAGTAAAAGAACCGTCTTGATTGCAAATTGTTTTATTAATTAATGACGCTTTTCGTCCTTTAGCAGGACATCTTCAGATTATCTGCGTGACAGAATTTACACAAAATTACAAGGCGGAATTACAAAACGGGTACAATGGTACATGGGCTTATTTTGTGTTAAGAAGACAGTGTAAATGGTAAACAAAGCTTACGGTGTCACACCACAAAGAGCGCATTGTAAGCTTTGTTTACCATTTATACTGTATTCTTAACACAAAATAAGCCCATGTACCATTATACCCGTTTTGTAGTTCCGCCTTGTGATTTTGTGTAAGTTCTGTACTCGAACTCATCTACTTCCCTTCCTATAATACTGCCTCGAAATTCTTTACCTTTGTAGAACCCCTTTATCTGTTCTTTTCACCTTTCAGCTATCCTTTCTTTATTCGGAACTGATTTTCCATCTGAGTTTTTAATATTCATACAGATATTTTTCTTGTCTCCAAATGTCTCTTTCATTTTCCTGTTGGTGGTATCTATCTTTCCGTTAGTTATACATTCTTCTAGAGATCCGCATTTGGCTTCGAGCCACTCCGGCCTGGCCATTTTGCAGTTCCTTTCAATATCATTTCTTAGTCGCCTGAACTCCATTTTCCTCGGTATATTTTTTAATATAAGTCGTGAGTATTGCCTCAAGTGCATTTCTGCTAAATTCAATGATCTTCCCCAAGGTTGGCTTCTACCAGCTTTTCCATTCTTCTGTAAATAATTCTTGTTAAGATTTTGCAAAATTAAACTGGTGGTTTATTAATCTTCTCAACTATCTGAACTTGCTTCCTTTGCAGCAGGAATTATTGTCGAAAAGGTATGTAAATAATCATTATGCCTAAATATGAGACTGGGAATCTGCATTTTGATACAACGTTCACTAATTATTCTGGATGTTGAGAATTAGATAAGATTAGCATTAGTATGCAAGGACACAAAAGCATAAAAATAAAATTTAAGTAAGTACCAAACAACATAAAACAAAAATACGCGAAAATATTTGCACATATACCTTCTACCATGATAAATGCATTGACATACATTCTGTATTATATTATATATCTTCTGCAGGACCGCTGATGATGCGTTTGTGCCCGAAATGATCTGGTAAATTGAAATATACAAAAAGCGTCTTGTCATTACATACATCTAATAGTATCATTCATTAATTATGTAACCATTGCAAAATACATCAAATACAAAACACACATTTTTTTTTTTTTTTTTTGTTACTGTGAACGTTCTCGTGCGTGGACATCAGTCACAGTTCAGATAATGAATACTAAAATAAGGTAATTTCTGCACTCTGCAGCAACAAATGAAATATTTTCTAATGAGAATTTTTTTATTATAGTAGTATGGAATTACAAGAAGCGAAATATGACGAATTTTCGTTTTAGATTGAAGATATTCATGCTAATCTCCGTGAAACTGACGAAGATAGAGCTCCTGTTCATAGTTCTGGGAATATATTGTTGTGATTAATAATATGATGCAAGCTACGATTTTAAAGGGTATAGGAATAAGAATGAACAAACAAGTACATGATCCACGGCAGGACTTGGTGTTTATTTAGATCTCCAAGGCAAAATTCTCATTCCAACTTCTCCGCCATTGTGGTCTATGAAGTGAAAGAAGATACAAATCCCACATTGCTTTCCTTATGGAAGTAATATTTATCTTCCTTATTTCGAAGAAGAGAAGGAAATTTTCCAGTTTTTCCAGGAGTACTTTCATGAGAAAATCTGGGAAGATCTTGCTCGTTATTGTTGTGGTGGTCTTCCGTCCGCAGACTGGTTTGTTGCAGCTCTCCACGCTACCCTGTCACGTGTAAGCCTCTTCATCTGAGAATAAGAAGAGCAACCTACATCCTTTTGAATCTGCTAACTGTATTCGTCCGTCGGTCTCCCTCTACGATTCTTAGCCCACACACTTCCTTTTAATGCTAAGTTGACGATTTCTTGATGTACAGAATGAGTCTCACCAACCTATCCCTTCTCTTAGTCAGAATATGCTAGAAAGTCCTTTTCTCCCCAATTCTGTTGAGCACCTCCTAATTTGTTACGTGATCTATCAATCTGATCTTCATCATTCGTCTGTAGCACAACATTTCAAAAGTTTCTATCATGTTTTTGTGTGCACTCCTTGTCTAACACTTTTCATACCATACAATGCTACACTCCAGACAAATGCTTTCTGAAAGGACTTCCTATCATTTATACCAATATTGGATGTCTACAAATTTCGCTTCTTCAGAAATTTTTATTTTCATAGCCATTTCACATTTTCTTCACTTAGTTATTTTACTATTCAAGTAACAAAACTCATCAACTACTTTCATTGTCTCGTTACCTAAACTAATTTCTTCAGCATCGCCTGATTTTCTGACGCTACATTCAATCACCCTTGTTTTACTCTTGTTAATGTGCATTTTATACCTTCCTTTCAAACACTGTCCGTTCTAGTTAATTGCTCTTCCATGTACTTTGCTGTCTCTGGCAGGATTGCTATGACATCAGCAAACCGCAAAGTTGTTTGTTTGTTTTTTTTTTTTTTTTTTTTTTTTTTTTTTTTTTTTTTTTTTTTTTTCCTCGTTGAACTTTAATTCCCTCTCCAAAATTCTCCTTGCATTCCTTCACAGCTTGCTCAATGTACAGATTGAACAACATTGGAGAAAGGCTACAACCCTGTCTTACTCCCTTCCCAACGTCTACGTCCCTCTCTTGCCCTGCGACTCTAATAACTGCGGTCTGGTTTTTGTACAAGTTAAATATAGCTCTTCGCTCCCTATATTTTACCCCTGCTACCTTCAGAATTTGAAAGAGTATATTCCAGTCGACATTGTCAAAAGTTTTCTCCAAATCTACAAACGCTAGAAACATAGGTTTGCCTTTGCCTCTATCATCTTCCTGTCCGCACTGTTTATCGTCCATGTTTCACTCCCATACACGGCAACACTCCACACCAATGCCTTCTGAAAGGACTTCCTTATGCTTAAATCAATATTCGATGTTAAAAAATTTCTCTTTTTCAAAAACGCTTTTCTTCCCATTTCCATTCTGCATTTTATATCCTCTGTACTCCGTCCATCATATGTTATTTTACTGCCCAAGTACAAAATTCATTTACCACCTTTATTGATTCGTTACCTAATTTAATTCTTTCGGCACCGCCTGATCTTCTAAGGCTGTATTTAATTACCCTGAATTCTTCACCCTGAACTTTAATTCCTTCTCCAAATATCTCCTTACTTTCCTTTATAGCTTGCTAAATGTACAATAACAATGGAGAAAGATTACAACCCTGTCTTACTCCCTTTCCAATCACTGCATCCCTTTCATGCCCTTCAACTCTGACAACCGCTGTCTGGTTTCTCTACAAGTTGTAAATAACCTTACGCTCCCTATATTTTACTCCTGCTTGGTTTAGAACTTGAAAGAGTTTATTCCAATCAACATTGTCAAAAGCCTTCTCTAAATCTACAAAAGCTAGAAATGTAGGTTTGCCTGTAAGTTGACCAACTACTCAAGAGCTTAGAGAACATGGATAATGTTTACATAGCATAACAAAATATATAGTTGATTATGTACAATAAAACGTGTCTATCTTTGTTTCAGGTGCGGCGCATACCCGGCCAGTGGGAGAGATTTGTTTACGTTATACTGCCAAAGCTGCCGTACTACGTGAAGGACTTCATTATGTACATGGTCTTCCAGTGGGGAATGACTGTGTCGCCACAAGTTAAAGGCGCAGAGAAACAGATAAAAGCGCAATGAAAGCATTTGAGAGACTGTTGTTACCTTTCTGATCTCTTATTTCCATATTTTACTCAGTGGTTATACCCTCTTTTCTGCAGAATTCAATAATATCAACAATTGTCGCTCGCTATCTATTTTTTATACACTAAGACAAAGCAAATAAAACTGTCACTTGAACCGACGATGTTATTCTCCTCCTCGTGGTGCATAAATTTGTCACTTCACATCACATACCGTTTGACTGGTTAAAGGTATTTGTATCTTTTCACTCGGACTTTTTGCGGCCAGAGGCTCAAGGAATTAAATCCATAATGTTTCTAACAACGTGGTATCGAACAAAACGTATCTATACTGTTCTCGCGAGTACTATTGAATGAAATATAACAAAAGGAGAAAGGTTAATGTAAATACTCTTCTTTTAAAATATATAACACTGAGAGTTACAAAGAGGTTTCAGATAGAATAATAAATGATTAGGTCAATTAATGTTACTATTTTCATTATAGATCATAATTTTTAACAAATTTGGAATGGTACATTACAGAATAGATTATAACAAAAAATCTTAATTCTGCCCGAAACCACATTATTTATTTACAGCCTTCTTCTATCTACTACTAAAAATATGCAGTACTCTATTTACCTCTCATTAAGTTAATAATTTTTTCTTTCCTGTTGTGGTGAGGAATTTTTTACATGTTTCAACATGTTTGAAGTGTTTCCAGGAGATTTGAGGTTTTTTCGACATCTAGATCTTGCACATCAGTTTATAATTATTTAATTTATCAAAATCATGCCAAATGTCACTTTCCATGTCCTACTGTCTTTTGAGTCAGTAGTTTTGCACTCAAATTATTTTAAATAACAATAAAAGAAAGAACAAGTAAGTCACATCGTGAAAAGAAGGGGATTCCAGGTAATCGAACTGCAAATGAGCCTTTCTCACAAATGTTTTCACTCAACTACTCTGTCTTTCACACGCACACACTTTCAATGTTTAGCCTGTCGGTGCTCATCATTCAATCGCTGAACATGTTGTAACTCTTTTATTGAACAAATAGAGCATATTAGTTATTAAAGTTAGGGGAAAATACATTTATTTTATTTAAAATGCATCTTATTGCTTTTAACAATATTTAAGAAATAATTAACTGTTAAATAACTACAGAGCATCTTCATAGTCTACAGTTTAGATAAGCAGATAATTTATTTTTAAAAAAATTCACTTATATTTGAATCTTTTAATCTATCATTTAATCCACAAAAAATCTTGTGTGAATGTTGAAGTGGCGGAAATCGCCGATAGAAATGAAATTAGTTTGTACATATTTGTTAAATTAAGATTTGCCTCATTAAACTTATGTTGCCTTGTTTGTGTTGGGTTTATATACAAACTCTTCAAGTATTTTTCATCATATAATTTGTTGAATAATGCAATATCCACATAAAACCAAACATATATAGACTGAGTTTTTGAAGCTTTAAATAAAAGTATATTAATAAAATAATCCAATTTCACAATGCTTTTTACTTTTAAATAGCGTAATATAAATAAAGAATTTGTCTCACTAAATGAATCCAGATATTTTTGGCACCCAAAAGCTTTGCCATAATTTTTAATCTGAATTTTACTAGGCACTTAAAGCAAAGGTAATAATATAATTTTTTGACTGTTTTATATCAAAATAAGAGTTCGTTTTTCCTACGTTAGTCAAGTTTTTAAGTTTATCTGTGATATTATCCATAAATTCAACACTTTTCTTATGCAGAAAAGTTTTCAATGTTAAGCAAGAATATTTTTTGCCAAAAAAATTGTACAGTTTCTTTCTTAAGGCTACAAAATAACTTTAGGTGGATTTCAAAAGTAATAATAATTAGCGAAAACTCGGCGTTGCCCAGGTATTAATTGATATTATCTTGTGTTGGTCCACCTCCAATAACTACCTTCCACCATGCTCCTTACGAAATCTTAGGAAGACTTTAATATTTTTGGTGTTTTGAAAGTTTTTATCAACATCGAAACAGATCTGTTGATTGCTGTTGATGATCGAAGCCATGTCGACAACAAAGTCGCACGTAACTCGCAGTGAATTGCGCCATACACGCCTAGCGGCAGAAATGACGAAGACGGGAGGAAGTAACATACTAGAGATGAAATAGTGAAAACCGGGGAGGACCAATGTACAGAAAGAAAACACCTAGAATAAATATCTGGTTATCACAGGAGATATTGAATTTAACTGATAAAGAAGAAAATAGAAAATGCAGAAAAATAAGCAAGTAAAACGGTGTAAAGACGACTAAAAATGAGAAAATTACATGACATGAAGTGCAAATGGCTAAGCAGGAGTAACTACTGGACAAATGTAAATCTGTAGAAGAACGTTTAACTAGGGGGAAGACAGGTTCCACCTACAGAAAAATAAAAGAGGCATCTGGAAAAATGAAAAGCAGCTGTATGAATATCAAGACATCAGACGGAAAACCAGTACTGAGCAAAGAAGGGAAAGCTGAAAGCTGGAAAGAATATACAGATGGACTCTATAAGGGAAATTAACTTCAGTGTTACATTGCAGAAGGGAAAAGGAAGTAGATGGAGATGAGGTAAAAAAAAAAATAACGATAATAAAAAAAACTAAAGCGGTCAACAATCCGAAGACTGATTTGAACACCACAGTGCTTTACTAGGCATGGTCCTTTTTGGAGGTGTGTAGTCTGGCACTCTGCCACTGTGCTACGGAGCCGCACTTGCAGATGAGGTAGGAGGTACGATACTGCGGGAAGAATTTGACAAAGCTCTGACAGGCCTAAGTCGAAACAAACAAAATTTTTTGACATAGAATATTAATTCAAATGTTAAGAAGTCTTTTCTGGATGCATTTCTCTGGAGTGCAGCTTTGTACGGGAATAAAGTTAGTGGACGACAAATAGTTCACACAAGAAGAGGATGATGAAGAAGAAAATTCTAATGTTTTTAAAGCTATGGGACCTAACTGTAGTGATCATCAATCCGTAGACTTACAAACTACTTAAACTAATCTATGCTAAGAACAACACACTCACCCATGCTTGAGGGAGGATACGAACCTCCGAAGGGGAGCAGTCGCGCACTCCGCAGTAAGGCGTCTTAGATCTCACGGTTACTCCCACGCGGCAGGATTGAAGCTATTAAAATTTGGTGCTACAGGCAAATTCTGAAGATTAGGTGGCTAGATCGCGTAACTCATGAGAAGGTAGTGAACAGAAGTGGGGAGAAAAGAAATTTCTACCTTATTTTCACTACCAGAAGGAGTAGATTAATAGGAGATAGTCTAAGGCATCAAGGAACTGACAATTACGTATTATAGGAAAGTGTGGAGGTCAAAGCGCAGAGGGGGACAAAGAGATTAATATAGTAAACAGGTTCAAAACAACGTGGGTTTCGTTCTTATTCTGAGATGATGAGGGTTGCACAGGTTACAGTGGCGTAGAGAACTGCATCATAAGTCTCCAGACTGAAGAGCACAATAACAACATTACTTATTTCTCGCCGGCCGCAGTGGCCGAGGGGACTGAGGCGCTTCCGTCACGGTCTGCACGGCCACTACGGTCTGGGGTTAGAATCCCCCCTCGGACATGGATATTTGTGCCGTCCTTAGTGTTAGCTAGTTCATAAGTAGTTTCTATGTTTAGGGACTGATGATCCCGTAGTTAAGTCCCATAAGCTATACAAACATTTGAACATATTTCTCAAGGAATAATTATCAGAATCAACCATTGCTCTCTACCCTGCCTGAATGTTGAACTTTAACTGTCTGAGTGCGCCAGCAGGCATATTTCGTTCCGTGACAAATTGAAATATGGTTGTTACGAAAAATAACAAGAAGACGTGGAGAAATAAGTCTCGATTTGTCGTTGATATCTGCCTATTACGTCGCATATTCACATAAAGTTCGCAATAAAATGTAAGTAAGGAATTCTTTGTCACGGACAAACTAATGGAAATTTGTTTGTCAAATTACAACATGGTTGGCAAAGTAAACGAGTGACTATGGACAGACTAAACATTTGGCACCATCCATTGAGAACTCGCTAGCTGTCAGCCAATAAGATGCTGCGTGTTTCTTAACCGGAGATTCAGGAGCTACTCGATCTCACATAAAAAAAAAAAAAAAAAAAAAAAAAAAAAAAAAAAAAAGCTTCGCCCATACCTAACCTACTTAAGGCTACGCTACAGATAATAGTCACTCACGCAAAGTAAAACCGTGTGCAAAACATATGAATGTGGTGGATTGCAGTAATTCTATGCTCAGATACCAGAGTTATACCAAGTTTGAATCACAGACATATATTGCTAGACTGGCAAATTTACCTCTGTGGCTGAATCATGACGTCGCCGTCTTGCTTTATCTCACTTCCAACAGTTTCCGTATGGTACTACTATGATCTCATATGAAATCGTGTTGTCAGTTTTACTAGTTGGTTTAAATATGCTTCACATTTAGCTAGTACTTCCGTAGTAGTTGAATTTAACAAATACGTTGTATAATCGTGTTATGAGAAGAACATGTTACATAAATATCGGAAAAACACTCAGAAGAATAAAGATACACTTTATCCGCTACAAACAGCACATTTAAACGGTCATATTATTGAAATAGAAGTTGATCGAAACTGGTAATAGATTATTAAAAATGGCAAATTATCGCTACTCATTACGATATATGACAAAACAGACTGTAGATTTTGTGAAAGCACTCAAAAGAGTAAAGATACAAATACTACTTTTATAAGGACCATACGTTCTTACATTGCCCTGATCATGGAATTCCACGTTCTTTGTTAGCCTGAATGTTGCACACCTTGAGTAATATAGCTGCTTATCAGAGTTTGTTTTTTCCATGAATCATACGTAACGCGCGGCGTTGCGAAGGTATTATTCCTTGTGTGAGACACATGCCTATCTTAATAGTTGACTAGACCGTCGCGATCATTACGGCGTAAAGGAGATGCTCGTGGCTGCATTCGAAAATGACACTACTGGCCATTAAAATTGCTACACCAAGAAGAAATGCAGATGATAAAATGGGATTCGTCGGACAAACATGTTATACTAGAACTGACATGTGATTGCATTTTACGCAATTTGGATGCATAGATCCTGAGAAATCAGTACCCACAACAACCACCTCTGGCCGTAATAACGGCCTTGATACGCTTGGGCATTGAGTCAAACAGAGCTTGAATGGTGTGTACAGGTGCAGATGCCGATGCAGCTTCAACACGATACCACATTTCATCAAGAGTAGTGACTGGCGTATTGTGACGAGTCAGTTGCTCGTCCACCATTGACCAGACGTTTTCAGTTGGTGAGAGATCTGGAGAATGTGCTGACCAGGGCAGTAGTCGAACATTTTCCGTATCCAGAAAGGCCCGTACAGGACCTGCAACATACGGTCGTGCATTATCCTGCTGAAATGTAGGTTTTCGCAGGGATCGAATGAAGGGTAGAGCCACGGGTCGTAACAAATCTGAAATGTAACAACCACTGTTCAAAGTGCCGTCGATGCGAACAAGAGGTGATCGAGACGTGCAACCAATGGCACCCCATACCATCACGCCGGGTAATACGCCAGTACGGCGATGACGAATACACGCTTCCAATGTGCGTTCACCTCGATGTCGCTAAACACGGATGTGACCATCATGATGCTGTAAACAGAACCTGGATTCATCCGAAAAAATGACGTCTTGCCATTCGTGTACCCAGGTTCGTCGTTGCGTACACCATCGCAGGCGCTCCTGTCTGTGATGCCGCGTCAAAGGTAACCGCAGCTATGGTCTCCGAGCTGATAGTCCATGCTGCTACAAACGTCGTCGAGCTGTTCGTACAGATGGTTGTTGTCTCGCAAACGTCTCCATCTGTTGACTCAGGGATCGAGATGTGGCTGCACGATCCATTACTGCCATGCGGATAAGATGCCTGTTATCTCGACTGCTAGTGATACGAGGCCGTTGGAATCCAGCACTACGTCCCGTATTGCCCTTCTGAACCCATCGATTCCATATTCTCTTAATAGTCATTGGACAGCGACCAACACGATGAACAATTTCGCGATACGATAAGCCGCCTTCGCGATAGGCTACAATCCGACCTTTATCAAAGTCGGAAACGTGATGGTACGCATTTCTCCTCCTTACACGAGGCATCACAACAACGTTTCACCAGGCAACGCCGGTTAACTGCTGTTTGTGTATGAGAAATCGGTTGGAAACTTTCCTCATGTCAGCACGTTGTAGGTGTGTGCAATTATGAGAGATTGAATTGGAAGAAACACATTAATGGGCTGTTGAAACGTTAGAGTTCACCTACTTATGCTATTGATAATAAATATCTCAGCAATCAAAATATCCACGGGTGTACTGCCGGTCTACAGTGTCCAACGGGCACAATATTTCGGCGATCATACATGTCGCCATCATCAGGTGAACTGACGGACTGAGCTCCTGGAAACGCACCGGCACGGAGATCCGCCCACTCTCCCCTGTGGTCGCAAATTTGTACATGGAGAATTTCGAGGAGGAAGCCCTGGCGTCATCTGAATGGAAACCTACTTGCTTTTACCGTTATGTGGACCACACTTTCGGTATCTGGCCACATGGTATGGATAAACTCCTTGACTTCCTTACACATCTGAACTCCATACTCATATTCAATATGGAGACTGAAACGGAGGGTAAGTTGCCGTTCCTTGACGTCTTGGTCAAGAGAAGAGCTGATGGCACCCTGTGTCATGGTGTGTATCGGAACATTGGAAACGGATGAAAACACGAGGGAGAAGGTAGGCACTGCGTTTATTCCATATACCGGCGCACTCTCGAAGAAGGTCGCCCGTATTTTGAAGAAACACCAGGTTGGAACTGTCTTTTGTCCGCCGAATAAAATTCGTGCACTGGCGGGGAGCGCCAAAGATGATCTCGGTTTGAGGAAGGCCGGCGTGTACCAGATTCTGTGTCAGTGTGGCAAGTCATATATTGGACAGACGATGTGTACCGTCGAGGATCGATGCCTTGAACACCAGAGGCACACACGACTGATGTATCGCCGGCCGCGGTGGCCGAGGGGACTGAGGCGCTCCAGTCACGGTCTGCACGGCCACTATGGTCGGGGGTTCGAATCCCCCCTCGGGCATGGATATTTGTGCCGTCCTTAATCTTAGGTAGTTCATAAGTAGTTTGTAAGCTTAGGGACTGATGACCCCATAGTTAAGTCCCATAAGTTCTACAAACATTTGAACATTTTTTTGACTGATGTATCCGAGGAAGTCAGCGGTCGCTGAACAATGTCTGTAGGAGAATCACGCGATGGAGTATGAACGCACTAGGATTCTGGTACAGATGTCGAGATACTGGGGCTGAGTCGTTAGAGAGGACATTGAAATTCGCACTGGTGACGACTCATAAACTGTGACTGTGGCTATAATCTGAGCAAAGCTTGGGAACGAGCGAATGGGTTAATTAAGGGTGCCGCAGTGGAGTAGCCGAGCGGTCTAAAGCGTCTCGCTGCGGAGCGCGCGGTTGCTCGCCGTGTAGGTTCGAGTCCTCCCTGCGGCATGGGTGTGTGTGTTTGTCCTTAGGTTTGTTTACCTAGGTTTAAGTAGTTTGTAAGCTACGGACTGATGACCACGCAGTTTGGTCCGATAGAATTACAAACATTTGAACATTTTTAATTAAGAGTAAATCTAGAAAACGTAACGTAGTGACGACCACGGCGGACAGAGCTCTCACATCGACGTCCTCTCAGACGCCGTCGCAATCGGTTCCACTGCACGACCGCGGACCAAGGCGGGGGCGCTCCGCGGGCGGAGGGTATTTAAATCGCCCGCCACCGGGCTAGAACGCGGTCTAATAACTGACGTCCCTTGGTTTGTATCCAACAATACAATCCACAACGACACCAACATGCCGTTGATCTCTACTGTAATCAAACAAAGAACCACAGCGTTCAACGACAAATCGGAGACCTCTACCTACGACCTAATCGTAACACTAGGCTCTGACCCATTTATAGTAAATTATAAACATCCCAAAAATACTATAACCCGCCACTTTCGCGTATAATTCAATCCCACCTACCAACTCATTATCTTAAATCCAGCCATGTTGTAAAAGCAGAAAACTCAGACAGAAGGCATTAAGGCAAAGACCACCGGACCTTCAGATACACATCGGCAAGAGCCCAGACTTGAACAGCTCACGCTAAAACGCAGTTGCCTTTGAGCCGCCGCAGCGTGCGGATCTCCGTGCCGGCGCGTTTCCAGCAGCTCAGTCCGTCAGTTCACCTGAAGATGGCGACATGTATGATCGCCGAAATATTGTGCCTGTTGGACACTGTAGACCGGCAGTACACCCGTGGATATTTTGATTATAAAATACACCAGGAGAAACTCAAAAATCACTCAGCAATTTAGCGAGCTACGCCTATTTTCACTCACTTTTTCATAAGGCGTCATATTTTTGGATAATTCATCACTGAGTAAGAAAGCATTCATTGCACAAATGTGTGTAATCAGAATAAGTGCTGGAACCCGCCGAAGATCATCCTACAGCCATTTATTTAGGGATAAAGGGTTCATAACAGTAGCTTCAGAATAAATATATATATACTCAATTACGAAATTTGTTATTAATAAACGAACGCAATTTGAGAGTAATAGCAGTGTGCAACACTAGCAGAAAGGATCATTTTTACTATTCAGCGTTAAATATAACTCTGGCACAGAAAGGGATGAATTATGCGGCCACAAACGCTTGTGTCACCATATAGCAATATCAAAAGTATGACAGATAGACAACCAGCATTTAAAAAGAAATTAAAACAATTTTTGAGTGATAGCTTCTTCTACTCAATAGCTGAACTTTTAAATATAAATTAGTAATTTTACAAAATTAAATTTAAAATGCAAGTCTTATAATAGCGTTTAAGGTTACCTTTTATTAAACTGGCACATTCAATATCATTATGTGATGTCGCGTTCATGATGTATGGAACGTGTGACATTACAGATACAGGGGGAAGCTGATGGTTTCCATGTGACAGGCGCGTTTTGTCAGTCTGTTGGGTTCCCCAGCCGGCCGCCTAACAGTTTGGGCCTAGTGAATAGAATACAGGTAGTTAGGATTTTCCTAATCTGTTCGCAAACCGGAAACGCTCTTGGCTGAGCGAGAGCGGCTCTCCCAGATTGCAACTGAAATACAATATAGACACACACATTACTCTAAAAATCCATATAAAATCAGGGAATGATCATATGTCAAATATAATTATATGAATGGATTCAGGAGACTTGTGAGAATGAAACTCCGTAATTACAATTTTAATATCCCTTACAGATAAAAAGCCGACAAATTTAAGTACTGTAAGAAAAATATTATTATAAGACATAGTTACAATTATTGATACGTAGTGTTTATCAGTAGCAGTTTAAGAAGCAAATGGGCAGCATTGCAGCACGCTGTATATCTTAAAAGGTGCACCACGTTATTTCCATATTCTTTCAATAAACTTCGTTTTACTCTCTTGTTCTGATTTTCGTTGAGTTAGTAATATTCTTGTGTCAGAACATATATTCCACCACAGAAACACAAAACATGAACCCAGCAAAGCGCACTACGTTTATACATGTATTTTATTATATTTAATATTATTCTTAGTAACGTTTGTTTTATGTTGTACACTTCCACTCAAATATTTCATGGCCGACTAAAAAATAGTACATATGCAGTAGATAATTTATACATAAACTATTATATGTATTTGTGACCAGAACTGAATATATTTGCGTAAAAGGCCATGATAAATTAAATATTAATTGTGTAACTATATTTCGATGGCGGCAGTAAATTTGAACAGTGAGAAGCCACGCTTAATAGCTACCTGACAAAGAGCTTCAGTTTCAACCGATTTTAGTATTGTTAAATATGTATTGTTTGTTAAATATAAACAACATTTGTAGGGAGGTGGTTAAAGCATTTAATTCTGTGATGCTCAAATGTTTAATATTTTGGAAGGGAAATTGTATTTTAAAGATGAGGCGTTAGGATGCGCGGAAGGATACAATTTTGGGAGCAGAGGGAGCACGCTTTCGAACGCTTGGGAAGGGACTCGTAACTTGAACGTTGTGGTGAAAGGTTGTGACGCTTGGCGGTCTGAAGCCGCGTTACGAACTTGTGATTTGAAGAGATAGGCAAGTGTGGACTTATAAAATGTACGGGACTGTGACTGAAGAACTTAGTCTCTGGTTGAAAAGTGAACTATCGACGGTATTAGGGCTGTGGAACTGTGATAATTCAGCAATCGTGTACTCGTATGATGACAAACTGTGTTTTATAATAAATACTGTAATTAATCACGGATTAATTTGGAACTGCAATGTTCCATGAACTTCAGTAATTTACGAGTGATAATTTGGAACTTTTACTCTCGAGTGCGTGTGATACTTATTGTGCCTCTGCCAGGCACTTAAATGTGATTTGCAGAGTATCCCATGTAGATGTAGATGTGAACAATAGATGGGGAAATATTCTGTTATTTACTGATGTACTGACCACCTCCACATTTTCTTGTCCAAAGTGAGTAATAAACTCCATTTATAAAGAATTACTTCGTGAATGAATCACTTCTTTATCTTACAGTCCATTTTGTTGGTTATTCAGAGGTTTAATTTACGTTTGTTTAAATATATTTTCGCGTAATGTGCACAAATATCAAGTACGTCGGTGTATAAATTAAGTGTATGAATCACTTATCTCTACGCATATTATCTAGATATCGTTTTGTTGCTAACACATCTACTTTCAATAATTTGATGAGTGGTACGTTGCTCTGTCTTTGGTACTTGAGTGGATAATGTGATTTTTGAGTAGTTTGTTGTGCTTCCTGGGAAGCGAATTGACCTATTATTATTCGTTTTTGATAACGAAACGGCCGTTTCCTGCTGCAATTTCTTTATTTCCTCCTTACGCGTTTCGCCCTCTTCTATTTTAGAGCGTCATCAGTAGATTCGTTATCTATAAACTGCGATGTTGTTTATAGATGTAGCCTTAAGAGATTAGAAACAGTTCGATTTGTTTTAATCGAAATAAATATGGGCTACTCACATTTTACAGTCTTGTCAATTTCATCTTAGGTTTTCTTCCCAACTGGTCAAAGGTTGAAGTCGTACAGATCCACATTTATGCACATTTTTCTTTGTTTTATCAATTTTTTGATGTGTTACGTTAATTAGTCCACAGTCTTACAGCTGTAGGCGTACTTGATTTCGGAATCCGTTTGTTTTCCACTTGTTGGCAAATTGGTCATGTGTGTTAGGCGCGTGTGTTTTGTGTGTGCGGAAAAGATGTTGCATTGTCTTTTTTTTCCTTTTCTTCGTGTGTGTGTGTGTGTGTGTGTGTGTGTGTGTGTGTGTGTGTGTGTGTGTGTATGTGTGTGTTCTCCGATAGTAGTAGAAATTAATTAGTTATTTGATTATTTGAGCCTTCATTTCGATGTTTTTGGAGGAGGGTGGGTGGTCTATGGGAGAGTAAAGGGATTCAAATTCAAATGTTGGTTTGTTCCATACTTCCAGGCTCTAATGTATTTCTTATATTTGTCATCGACCGTTCTGCTTGTTTGTTCTATGTATATTCCATTACAAGTGTTACATTGTAATTTGTATATTCCAGCTTCTTGGTATATGCCAGTCTCTTTTGTCAGTTTTGTAGTGTAGTTTTGAATAGAATTGTCTCTTGTGTATGCTGTGTATATGCCCTGTCTTTTGAAAAATGTTGGATATTTTAAGTGTGAGTTTGTGTATGTATGTTATTGTGTACCATCTTGTGTCTATATATATATCTATATCGGTTATTCTTGGTAGTTGTTGGTATTTGATGATTGTAATAGCATGTGGTTCTGGTTTTTTTTTTTTTTATTTATTTATTTTGTTGTTTTTCTTTGATCTATCTTCGTGACCTGAGTAGTTACCTGTGTTTGCTGAGTATCTTATTGATTTATCTTACCGACCTAAGTAGATAGTTGTGTTGCTGAGTAGTTAGGCTAATTAAAACCAACAAAATCTTATCTAGAGGCCTTAAATTTAATGTTCTAATGTCCGAAGATTGAGAAACGCCCTGAGTGTCAAGTGGATTAAAATTATCTGACATATCCGTATCAGACCGACACAAAAATTGTCCAATGCTCGCATCTAAACTCTTATCGAATGGGGGAAGTGTCTAGTTGATCAGATCGAATACTTATTCAACTAAAGAATCAGCTTATCCAGCATTGCTGCTCTGTTCCATCGCCATTTTATACTGATGTCTAGTCAACACCATCAAAAACAAGAGAGATATCCTGCTATGGAAAGCATCACAATGCAAAAACAAGAATCTCAACAAAAATACATAACTTCTATTTACACACAAAATTACCTTTTTGCACTAAATCACAGTGTATGTCAGCATGTATGAGAAAACAGAACGTATTTGTTGCGTACAACAAAGTTACAAAATACAAATGTTGTAAAAAGCACTCATCCATAAGTCATGCACGAATATCGCCAGTTCAGATATTCACCCCCTCAATGTCTTTGTAAAATACCATAGTCGTATGGAGTGGAGCTATAGGAAGGTTGTAGCTGCATTTGAATGTTAAGATTCAGGGTCTTTCTGTAATCGTCTCAAATGACCTGTATCAGATTACTACTTCAGCAAAGTTGAGACGTGATTTAGTTGTGGTTTGTGTGTTGTGTATATTTTAAGAACATTGAGTCATTCGTCGTCACATCACGTTAATATTTGCGTTGGTAGAAATACACACTTCCATTCACAGCCTTGCTCGGTATACTCATAACTGAGAATCTCTCGTGCATCAGCCTGCCTATGGATGCCTACGCCTTCTTCCTGTGATCAAATTTGCACTTAACTTCAGCATTTGAATTCTGCGGAAGTCAGCGGAACTCAGTAATGGTGGTAGAAAGACACAGTCTGTTAGTAAATGCAACAACTGAAGGTTCATAAGCAATTGAGGGAGTGGATGAGAGCTGAAGTTTCGCGCGAAATGTTCAACCACAGTCTAACACATACAGTGACGACACTTCCGCAGACTTTTGTTTTACACTGCGACAGCAGCGCTCCAAGCGGCCGGGGAGCTACATTTCTGAATACCACATTGTATGAGTGCGAATGGTATCGTTTATATTGATTTTAACATACTTTTTACATTAGGAAACGTTTGTAGTGTCATAAAATAGGTAGTAAACTAAAAATAGCTCCATCCTTGTCTTTCTCATGTTTTCCAAGATCCCTGACAAGGTACGAAACGGTACATTGCAGTACAGTTTATTTACAATAATTTCGTAACCTACAGGCTTTTACTGAAAAATTTCGTTTACTATTAAAAATAGAAAAAATGACTAGGAAAGACCGGAAGACCTGCCCTTTGGCAGAAAGACGTCGCTTTTCCACTCACAGCAGTGAATGTCGCGACTGTATATTTTAGACTGTGGTTCAACTGCGAAAAACACATAAAATTATAGTATGTAATTAACTGTGGGTTGCCAATTAGTACGTCCCTCTGTGAAATTCCAGTTACCTGACACTATGTAGTAAAGAGTTCAGTTGCTGTTTTTTATTAATTTTTTTTTTTCAATACGTAAAATTCGAAAACTTACCGTTACTATTTTACACACAAACTTCACCACAATGTATATGCTCTCACAAAGGCTTGCTTCAGTCCTTATTGGCACTAGAGTTAATATATATTATAAAATTTACATATACATTACATCATTGTCATAGAATAATTGTCACAAACAGCGATGAGCTTTTCTTGTTATAGTATTTATAAGACTGTCGCTAACGGAACATACGAGGTGCGTCCAGAAAGTAAGTTCCGTTTGGTAATAAAATGAAATTGTACACAGATACAGAAGAAATTTTTATTGCACAAGATTCTGCAACTCTTAAACTATTTTTCCACATAACTGCCGAAATTTTGCAGGCATTTTTCATAGCGTGGCACCAGGTTTTGTATACCTTCTTCATATAAATCTGCCGCCTGTGTCTTCAACCAGTTAGAAACAGTTTCTTTCAGCTCGTCGTCATTGGTGAAGTGGTAGCCGCCAAGGAAAGACTTGAGATGTAAAAACAGATCTTGTCATCAATCTTCTGTAACCAAAGGTGGACGCCAACTTCGTTCTTTATCGTGCACATCACTACGCTCGCCATGTAACTTTCGGACCCATCTTCTCACCATCGAATCACTCATCGCATTTGGTTCTTAAACATCGCAAATTTGCCGATAAATTTCACCTGGTTTCACTTTCCTCGCATTCAGAAACCGAATCACCGACCTGATTTCACAGGCGGCGGGATTTTCAATTAACGCCAACATTTCAAACAAGCACAACAAAGCGTACGTAACTGACAGCGATCTCCAAATGGCGCACGTTCTTCTCCTTGATACACACCGTCTACAGCGCATGTGCGGAACTGCAATCACAGCGCTGCAGGGGAGATAAATTGAAACGGAACTTGCTTTCAGGACGCGCCTTGTATATCAGTCAGTCTATTAAAAGTGTGTTCATTAGAGCTGGGTTTGAACATGACTCGAACTGTTCGAACAACTTACGTGACAGTTCGGGAAATCTCGGGAAATATTCGAACATTATATCAGGACACTATCTAGCAATGTCAGGAGGTACTATCTCTACGATTTACAACGATGGTTTTCATAAATTTTTCCTGCGCTGTGTAGTGTACGATTTATAACGAAGGTAGGCTGTCAATAATGTACTATGGGGATTAATAAGTGTGAAATTCCGACTATAGTAGCTTCTAGGGCGCATGTCATAAGTAAAAACAGTAGGGAACGAATATAGGCTATACGTAAACGATAGCAAGCTGGATTTAAAATTCTAGTGCTGCGATCTAGCGACGTCTGTGGGTACTACGTACTCTGTGCTCGCAATTAAAGTTAATTTTTATATTACTTATTTCCGTTATTGGGTATTAAATATCTAATGTTTTATCTATTTCATATCTCATTTTCAAGGCGATTAACATTTTTCTCTGTTACTGTACCGTACGAACAAGGAATGGAATGGTCATTTGCAACCTATCTCTTGTAACCACATTAAATGTAATTGCTACTTGTGAAGGATTCACTTTTTTTTCCTTTGAATGTTAGCCTTCAGTAATGTGTTGCATTAGTTCTGTTATAGTAGCAGATATTTTGATTATCTTGCAGTGATACCAGACAGGTCACGTATGCACTGTTAAAAAAGTACAGTTTTTTATAGTTATGTCGTTCTTTCTTTCTTTCTTTCTTTTTTTTTTTTTTTTTTTTTGTGTCCCAGCCTCGTCGCCGCTTTTGTGTCTCGTTTCCGTCGTAGGTGTCGGTGGCCGAGTAGAAAGACCGACACAGGAATAAAGGATGCGCGCTTGGGCAGGTAGGAGATGACCAGCCAGTGGGACAGCAGAATCTAGAAACACTAGAGTAAATTAGAACGAGATATATATTTCTTAGAGACTTAGTAATACTTAACTTTTACATAGCTCAGTACTGCAGAATGCGGATATATAGTTGAGCTAGAGGCCTGCCTAGTGCCTATCCGATAGCCAAGTCTTCACTGGTGCCTATCTGATTCCGAAGTGTTAACTGGTTCCTATCTCAGTCCCAAGTGAACGATGTCGTTCAGTGGTGGCCACGAGCGGAGTTGTAGCAGAGGGCGCTCGTGGCTGACGTCGTAAGAACGCCGCGCCGCGCCGTGCGTGCATGGCGGCGCGCGGCGAAAGTAGGTGGCGCGCAATTTAGACTTGTGCGACCCCACACTTTTCTTTTACATGTACTTGTACTTCCTATGAGCAAAGTGATAGCCCGATAGCTTCAAAATTTCCCGCGTATCGTTTGCAGATACGCAGCGCGAGTCTTTTATTATCTGAGCGTTCGAACAGTTCGATACTGTATCGAGTTCTCTGCTGTATCGGGAAATCCCGAACATGTTCGAACGCGAGTATCATTTGCCCAGCCCTAGTGTTCACTTCTTCACATCGTAGCACAACACAGAAGACGCCGCACAAAATGTACCTCTGTTTACAGACACATTCGCAAATGCGTGTGACGTCACACCGCTTGTGAGTGGAACCAGCAAGTGACAGTCATCTTCAACCTTTACTGTGCAACAATGAGGAAACAGTGACGTGTCATTCAGAACAAGAGGCGTGGAATGCTTCCTGCAGGCGTTGTGCTGCTCCATAGCAACGCTCGTCTCCACACGGCTCGGCCCACAGCAACCGTTTTAAAGAAGTTATGTTGGGAGCTGTTTGATCATCCAGCATACAGTCATGATCTTGCTCCGAGCGATTTCCATCTTTTCTTGAACGTCAACGAATTTCTGTCCTTTCACAAGCGGCAGACTTCTAGGACACTGGCATACAAAAATTGATCCAACGATATTAAAGGTGTGTCAGTATGTTGAGAAACAGCTCAAACATTACTGTATCTGTCTCCAATAAAGTTTTTCAGTTAATTGTGTTTTATTTGTTTTAAAAAATAGAGGATACTCCTTTCTGGATGCGCCTGGTATATTTGGCATCATTTGTGGTTCTGAGTCATGAAGAAAATGGAGAGAACAGTGGTTTTTGTAGAACTTTAGCTGTCAGACAATGAGAGAATGTAGGTTTCAAGTTACCTAGCAATGGAGTCAGTTTGAATCTAGCGATTGGATTTTCAGACATTGGCTTATTTGACTGCTCTTAAAAATAATCTTATAAGGCGGAGAAAGCCCCATTGTAATATGAAATGAAACATAGTGAAAATGGTAAAAAAAAAAAAAGGCACTGTGCATATTGTTTTCAAAGAAGGAATGGAACGAGTACTAGGAAAGAACTGACCACTTAAACAGTACTTGTCTTCATTTTAAACCGAAAAATAATGAAAGACAACGTTTATACACACTTCGTGAAAGGTTATCGTATACTCCTGCATATACTATATGTTACTCTCCGCTTTTGGGAACTCTTACGTCCTATATTTCGGAAATGATGAAAGCACGTAAATTCGAATGCGTCACGGCACACAGATAGCGCAGGCGTGGCTGCTATCGTTCGGCTCGTGAACACGCCTGAATTCCGGCGCTATCGGCCACTTTATCTCCGTCCTGTCACAACCAGAAGGTTCTTTCTTCACAGGGCCCTCTATCGCACGCCTACCTGATGCCGCAGCGATGAGAACAAGGCAGCAGATTAGATTAGATCGCTGACGGCGTTCGCAGACAGGTGGACAAAAGTTTCATTTCGCAGAAAGAGGCTTATTTAGAGTTGTCCATTACTCGCTCAATTTTAGCAGTAAAGCTGGTCTACTTATCTCTTAATTTTTCTCTGCTTTGCTTTCGATTTCAATCGTTGTTTTTTTTGTCATGAAAATCAGATATTGTCCAACCAGTTTCCAATTTAAAATTTGTTTGCAGGCCATGTGTAAATATAAATAAATAAACTATTGTTGTTTAGTGCTTCCCAGGGTATTAATTTCAAATTGGCGATTTACTTCAGTATGAATATGCAACGCCGGCCGCGGTGACCGAGCGTTCTGCGGCGCGTCAGTCACAGTCTGCACGGCCACTACGGTCAGGGGTTTGAATCCCCCCTCGGGCATGGATATTTGTGCCGTCCATACTATTAGTTAGTTCATAAGTAGGTTGTAAGTTTAGGCACTGATGACCCCCTAGTTAAGTTCCATAAGCTCTATAAACATTTGAACTTTTATTTTATTTTTTACCGATATAATATATACAGAGATTGGAGACATTTAAATATATTATATCGGTCACCAGATGATGGGCAATACCCGAAACATGTTGTGAAATTAAAATAAATAATCTGCTTTCGACAGCTAAGACATTGTTACAGAAACCTAAAAGCATTTTTTCAATCATTATTATTTTTTGCCTCACGATAGTGTTACTACAATCATCCCTGATTCTATCATCTCCATCGACATCTTTCTATTCGCAAATGGTTTTTGCACGTGTATAATATATCCATATATTCCCTTTGATAATATTAAAGAAACATACTACACTCATTTCTGATTCATCATGTCTGATATAAGATTCTATGAAGCCCCAGTACCAAGGCTTTTAATGATGCCGGCCGCGGTGTCCGAGGGGACTGAGGCGCTCCAGTCACGGTCTGCAAGGCCACTACGGTCGGGGGTTCGAATCCCCCTTCGGGCATGGATATTTGTGCCGTCCTAGTTCGTAAGTAGTTCATAAGTAGTTTGTAAGTTTAGGGACTGATGACCCCGTAGTTAAGTCCCATAAGCTTAACAAACATTTGAACATTTTGAACTTTTAATGATGTGAAGCTTCTCGAAAAAAATGCTACATAAATTTTCTTGAGACTTTATCTGACCCGACTGTCGTTTCTTATGTTATTCTTAGCAGTTCTTTTCGGATGAAATACTACAACCTACTATAGAAACTAAAGGAATCAGGAAATACAGCAACCAGTCGCCTTTTTGACGTATTTCTTCATCACGACAGGTTTCGAACGGCCTGGCAGTTCATCATCAGGTGGTATACATGTTTTATATGTTGTTTACAACAGTGTGGAACTCGTTTGGAGTTGGTTCACTCTGCTGTTAGATGATCGATGGTTTTCAGGCATATCAGATGTGTTCAAGTGCTCAAAATCTGGCCACAACACATACCACAGCACTCGCTTTGTACGTATTGTTTACGTTTGTAAAACATGTGGAAAGCGAGTGCTGTGGTGAAGTGTGTGTTGTGGCCAGGTTTTGAGCACTTGAACACATCTGATATCCCTGAAAACCATCGACCATCAAACAGCAGAGTGAACCAACTCCAAACGAGTTCACAATGTTATGAACAACCAATGCCGGCACGGTGGCCGAGGGGACAGAGGCGCTACAGTCACGGTCTGCACGGTCACTACGGTCGGGGGTTCGAATCCCCCCTCGGGCATGGATATTTGTGCCGTCCTAGTTCGTAAGTAGTTCATAAGTAGTTTGTGGGTTTAGGGACTGATGACCCCGTAGTTAAGTCCCCCCCCCCCCCGAAAAAAAAAATAAATTTAAAAAACAAACAATGAAAATGCATACCACCTGATGATGAACTGCCAGGCCGTTCGAAACCGGTCGTGATGAAGAAATACGTAAAAAAAGGCGACTTGTTGCTGTTTTTCCTGATTCCTTTAACAATTAACCATCACAGTCGCAGGTTCCACACTTCCAGAATGGATACAAGTCTTATAACACAGAAACTGTATCAGAATATGGTGATTTACAGAGCATAGCTTAGCTGTAAATGTAAAATATGTCCATAAGTCATTGTGCAGGTAACCGGTCACAGAAAGGAAAATAAACAAGACAGAAATATGAAACCTTCATCAAATGAAATAAAAACTCCTTAATTTGTTTTCATTGTTGTGAGCCTTCAGGTAATGACGCAACGATTTTATGAAACGAATTACGTCATTGCTGCAGGTGAGGCCATTGCAGTCAGAGAAATGTGAACGGTGCAAAGGAAACATCTGGGTGTTCTGTGGCTTGCTGAATGTGGATCCGTGAAATGTGTTCAGAGTATCTCGTGTGAACGCTGAAATTCCGCATCACAAAAGTAACATTTGGCAGTGGAATCAGCAGATGAAGGACACTGACAGTTCCTTGGATTTAAAACTTTCTGGTAGGCCTTCGGTTAGCGACTAAACTGTAGAAGCTAAGGTTCATTACTTTAAGGAGCTCTATTAGAAGCTCCACGGGTCACCAACCTAAGGAACCACAAGGAATCGGTGCGTAAATGTTGCCGAGAATTACATTTACGTAGAATACAACCCCTTTTAGTTTTAAAGAATCGTCTCAGTTTCACGTGACACATACTGCAGTTGTTACCCGATATCCACATTCCATGTCTGTGGCCGCTTTCAGTGCAATAATGTCAGAATAAGGGTAGCTGCAAATCATTTTCCTACACTGAGTATCAATGTGACTTGCCCGAGGCGATCGTCTAGTGAGCCCTCATGTGAAATAAAATTATGATGTTGCATTTCTTTGCGGAGCAAACTGTGGCGTCAATCAACTACCTAGGCATGTTGCAATTGCAGGGCCTCAAATTCAATATGAAGCTGAAGATGTCGTATCCCGGCGTGGCGGTGCTTCCACGCACTAGGCCAGAACTTTTCAGTTTCTGGATACATTTTCCCATCAATGGAGGTGGATTTAAGGTATGGCCATCACGATCTCCGTACTTGACAGGGTTATTTGAAACAACGTGTGACTGGTGTTCATATCAACGGCATTAAACATTTAAAGGAGAGAATCAAAGACGCTGTACACTCCGTGCACCTGATATATTTCAACGTGTGTGAAATGAGGTAGAATAACGACAAATGGAAGCTGCATCAAACTTAGTAGATATGGAAATGTAGAAGGCTTTTCTTCAACTGGTGAAGGCTTTCACATTTCCATCCTCTTTTTTTTTTTTTTTTTTGCCTTCCTGTGACCAATAAAATGAACGATGAATTTTCGGACATACTGTAGATTTGGTACATCAGTGAAATAATGAAGTAGATTTGTAACACATCGATTTCAAAAGTAATTTGACTTCATACCACAGTATAATATTACAAGTATATCTGCAGAGTAGTCCCTGTCAATTATGACACTGAAAATATTGCATGTAACATCGTAGTATAAAATGCTGCATGTAACGAATGTTGTGTTGTCCAGTCGGTCTTGTTAATTTCTGAATATGTGGGAAAGCAACTCCATCTCCCCGGAGGTTTGTTCCAAACAGAGCAGCTAGGAAGATGAGTAAGAATCTTGTTGAATCGTTTCACAGAATTGAAACGGAATTTGTACGAGTAAGTGCAGGTGCTGGAAACAAATATGTCAAAAAAGCTCTTATTCGATTAAAACATGTTGGTGGAGTTTGATTACTCCAGCATAAAATAATATTTGTGAGACACACACAACTGTTGCTTCAGTTTTCCTTGGTGAATAAATCCCATCCAGTTGTATTACTGTGATAAGCCCTGGCACTACAGGTTCTAGGGCTTATTTCCCATCTTTGCTCCCAATCCTATAAGCAACTGAAATAAGGAGTAGGTATATTATTTCAGCGATAAACTGGATTAGGTGCGATGGAATGGCGAGCAGTCTAAGTCGCCTTGCTATGGAGTGTGCGATTGTTCCCCATCGGAGGTTCGAGTCCTCCCTCGGGGAAGTGAGTGTGTGTGTGTCTGTGTGTGTGTGTGTGTGTGTGTGTGTGTGTGTGTGTGTGTGTGTGTGTGCGTGTGTCCTTAGGTTAGTTTAAGTAGTCTGCAAGCCTAGGGATTGCTAACATCAATAATTAAGTCCCATCGATTTACAAACATTTGAACATTTGATGAACTGGATTAGAATTTCGATTAATTGATAGCTATTTATATTTTATTTGATCAAACTACATCTGACGAAGAACGAAACTAATATAATGTCAACAATGTTACATGTGTACATCTACAGTTAAATTACAGAGATCAGCTCACTCTAACAGAAGCTTTAGGATATATCGGTGCTAATTTAGACAAATCCAAAACAATAACAAATAAAATGAAATAAGAAATGTAAAATTTAGGTCTAATCTATTATTTCTGTGACATTTAAGTAGACAATAAATAATAAAAGTAGCTCTAGAAACCCTATAGAGACGTTCTACACTGCATTGAGTAATCTAGAATATCTATGTGCAACTACATACTAGAATTTTAGAAAACACACCTGGAGAAACAGAGCTCATTAATGAAATTATATTTTTTAAAACACAGTCTCGATAGCAATTGATACTGTTTTCAAAAACATAATGCTTTATAAATGAGACCACAGGTGCCGGAAACAGAAACAGAAACGATAAGTATTATAAACATATATATGGAATTTACTGATACTTTCAAGATGAAGTATCACTTTTTTTTCATTATCCAGGATCAGTGAGCACAGATTAACCTAAGAAATATTAAAATATTGTTCAAAAAAGTATTAATAATGAATTGGATCACAAAGAAAATTTTACAAAATTACATGCATGTAAACAAATTAGATTTAAGAATTTTCAATAAGAGATGGAAACGCTTAAACATAAAGTATGAAACTTGAAAGGACATTTATGCAGAGAAAAATAAATGTGTAGCTGGAGAGACAGGCATCAGTATAAAATGGCTATGGGCAGAGGAGCAATGTTGGATAAGCTGATCCTGTCGACTATAGAGTGTAGATGAATGTAGAGAAGATGGAAGAATTCTGAAGTTTCAGGATATAGCTAAGAATAAAGAGGAATTATAGTTGAAATATGTTCCTCTTGATCAATAACAAAATTTAAATGAAAAGATGCTCATCTAACTTTACATATGTTTACGTCTTACAATGATGTTTATCTACCTCTTCTAACAGATATAGAAATTCATTAGGTTATTAACAGTGTTCATTGGATAGATAGGCCTCTAAGCCAGTGCTCTACAAGAGTTCTGAAGAGGCACAAAGGTACTCTTGTAAGGCAGCATCCAGCAACTGGAAAGTGGGTGCTAGGAAAGATAGAGTCAACATTTACAAAACCACTTTTAACAGAAATACGCCCTTATGATGTAGCTTGTGATTTTTCACATTATAAAGTAAGTTGGTAGATGACATTACTGGAAATAGTGGAAGTAAGTGTTTGTATGACACACAATTAGTTTAGTATTATCAAACAGAATTTCATTTCACCCCTCTTATAATTACTGGTAATTTACAATAGTAAATTCAAATTCACTTTTCACTTCTATCTAAATACGAGATACGTCCAGAAAGTAAGTTCCGTTTAGTTATATTAACCAAACCTGTACAGATACAGAAAAAATATTTATTGTACAAAAATCTACAACTGTTAAACTACTTTTGTACATAGCTGCCGAAATTTTGTAGGCACTTGTCATAGCGTGGCACAAGTTTCTGTATGCCTTCTTCATAGAATGTTGCCACCTGTGAATTCAGCCATGTGGTAGCATGTTCTTTCAGCACTTCAACGATGACGAGCTGAAAGAACATGCTACCACATGGCTGAATGCACAGGCGGCAACCTTCTATTAAGAAGCCATACAGGAACTTGTGCCACGCTATGACAAGTGCCTACAAAATTTCGGCAGCTATGTAGAAAAGTAGTTTAACAGTTGTAGATTTTTGTACAATAAATATTTTTTTTCTGTATCTGTACACGTTTGTTTTATATAAGCAAACGGAACTTACTTGTAGGCACTTGTCATAGCGTGGCACAAGTTTCTGTATGCCTTCTTCATAGAACGTTGCCACCTGTGAATTCAGCCATGTGGTAGCATGTTCTTTCAGCACTTCAACGATGACGAGCTGAAAGAACATGCTACCACATGGCTGAATGCACAGGCGGCAACCTTCTATGAAGAAGCCATACAGGAACTTGTGCCACGCTATGACAAGTGCCTACAAAATTTCGGCAGCTATGTAGAAAAGTAGTTTAACAGTTGTAGATTTTTGTACAATAAATATTTTTTTTCTGTATCTGTACACGTTTGTTTTATATAAGCAAACGGAACTTACTTTCTGGACGTAGCTCGTATAATTATAATGCAGCAGATGTCATATTTTTAGAAACTATAGCAGAGTGATCCGCAGATGGGATACAATTTATTTATTTTTATTTCCTTTTTTGCAATGTTCATACAAGAATAGAGTTTTCATTGTAAATACAATTTTTTTTCTTTTTTCTAGTATATGTTTATAATTAATTAATGACAGTTAATAACCTTGCCACGTATGCAGCCTTTTTCACTGTTCTGCATTTTTTTATTATTATTTATATAGTTGCAAGGTCGATCACTAACGGTCACCTTCATCGACTGTAAAAGATCCTGATCTGGTTAACCAGTGAAACAGTTTGCAGCCAGAGCCGCTCTATTGCCGCCAGCGCTGACTCACAAAGCACGGCGGCAGTGCCCATGCCGCCAGTGGGACCTCAGTAGCGCCCGCCGCCGGCTAGGGCAGCGGCGGCCGCCACCAGCGCCGCCGACGCCACTGCGCATGCGCCGCTGCTGCCCGTGCCGAGAGCGACGAGCGTGCCCTGCGCGCCCGGGTCACGGATGGCGCCGCCGCCGCCCAGCGAGGTGCGGCCGTCGCCGGCGTTGCACAGGTTGCTCTGGCACGACCGGAAGTACGTCTTGAACGAGTCGTCCTCCACCACCGTGTCCTTCAGGCTGGGCTCCTCGGCGCAGCCGCGGAAGAACGAGTTCACTTCACCTGCAACCGTAGGCGTAGCCATGATACGATTTTGGGATGGGTTTTCAATAAATCGAGTTGTAATAACGTGGACTCTCAATAGAAGACACTATGGTACAGAAACAAAATTAATCTAGTGACACGATGGGTAGTCGGGTGTTCTGCCGCATGTCGGTGTCTACTCTACACAATATTTCGGCTACGTAACTCGAAACCTTCATCAGATGTGACCTGAGACTAATTTCCGAGTGTTTCTTTTTTCTTTCTCCCCTTATGGGGGAGAGCAGGCCGTCTTAGAGCGTGCAGTCTGCTCTTTATCAGCCTGAGGAGAGGAGATTTTATTCTGTGGTGGCTCTGTTTATTTATTTGCTTGCAATTTTGGGGAATTGGGGGGGGGGGTTGTTCTTTCCCAATTTGGGAACAGTCCACGGGCATGGGGACAGCTCCGGTATTCACCTTACAGCCAACAGGGAACCACAGAAACCTTTCTGTCGGGTAACTTCTCAGATGGCCGGTGTTGCGACCGTCCTTCTTCTATATTTGGATGTCACCGTTGGCGACCAGTCGTCCAGTCATTTGAAGAGTCGCACATCTGAAACTGATTTCAGAGTGTTTTTTTTTTTTTATTATTATTCTCTCCCCTTATGGGGGAGAGCAGGCCTTCTTAGAGCGTGCAGTCTGCTCTTTATCAGCCTGAGAAGGGGAGATTTTATTCTGTGGTGGCTCTATTTATTTGCTTCCAATTTCAGGGGATTGGGGGGGGGTGTTCTTTCCCAATTTGGGAACAGTCCGTGGGCATGGGGACAGCTCCGGTATTCACCTTACAGCCAACAGGGAACCACAGAAATCTGGGCCAGAGCTGCTGGTGGTTGTCCACCTTTCTGTCGGGTAACTTCTCAGATGGCCGCTGTTGCGACCGTCCTTTCTTCCATATTTGGATGTCACCGTTGGCGACCAGTCGTTTGAAGAGTCGCACATCTGAAACTGATTTCCGAGTGTTTTTTTTTTTTTTTTTCATTCTCTCCCCTTATGGGGGAGAGCAGGCCTTCTTAGAGCGAGCAGTCTGCTCTTTATCAGCCCAAGGAGGGGAGATTTTATTCTGTGGTGGCTCTGTATATTTTTTGCTTGCAATTTCGGGGGAATGCGGAGGGTGTTCTTTCCCAATTTGGGAACAGTCCATGGGCGTGGGGACAGCTCCGGTATTCACCTTACAGCCAACAGGGAACCACAGAAAACTGGGCCAGAGCTACTGGTGGTTGTCCACCTTTCTGTTGGGTAACTTCTCAGATGGCCAGTGTTGCGACCGTCCTTTCTTCTATATTTGGATGTCACCATCAGCGACCAATCGTTTGAAGAATCGCACATCTGGCCTGCCGTGCTTCTCTGATGCTGCCTGCATCAGTTCCTGATAGGTTTTCGGCCGCAAGTCTGCTGGCTTGCACTGCGTTGCCTGGTCAGCAACGGCGGTCGCTTGCACGCTTCTTCTCTTCTTGACCCCGTGACGTCAGTGGTCATCGTCTGGGTCGCCTTGCTCGTTGTCAGTAGTCGACGGGACCGTGTCCAATATTTATGTCTGCTGCCTTTCCCCTCCACTGGTGGTTGTAGGTGCTCCCTCTGTGATCCGCGCCTGACAGATCCGCCTCTGAGCGTACCATCTGCGGTCTGGTGCTCCATTTGCGGCCCGCGCCCGATCGCTGAGCTGTTATGGAGCATTGAAGTACTGTTTTCCTTTTGCTGTGGCCCTGGATGCTCTTTCTGGCCGGCCGCGGTGGCCGAGGAGACTAAGGCGCTCCAGACACGGTCTGCACGGCCACTACGGTCGGGGGTTCGAATCCCCCTTCGGGCATGGATATTTGTGCCGTCCTAGTTCGTAAGTAGTTCATAAGTAGTTTGTAAGTTTAGGGACTGATGACCCCGTAGTTAAGTCCCATAGACTATACAAACATTTTTTGCTCTTTCTGTGGTTCGCACCTACCAAACCTAACCTGTCTACCACAACAGTAGTGGCCCTGGGTGCTCCCTCTGTGGTCCGCGCCTGCCAAACCTGCCTCTGATCGTGCCATCCGCTGTCTGGCGTTCCGTCTGCGGTCTGCGCCCGCTCGCCGAGGTGTTCTGCGGCGCTGATGTCAGTAGTGGCTCTAGGCGCTCCCTCTGTGGTCCGCGCCCGCCAAACCTGTCTCTGATCGTGCCATCCGCGGTCTGGCGTTCTGTTTGCGGTCCGCGCCCGGTCGCTGAGGTGTTCTGGGGCGCTGATGTTCCGTTTTCCGTTTGCAGCAGCCCTGGGTGCTCTCTATGTAGTCCGAGCCCGTCGTACCCGCCTCTGAGAGCTTTATCTTCGGTCTGGCGCTCCCTCTGTGGTCCGCGCCCGTTGTGCCCGCTCCTGGACGTTGTATCTTCAGTCCCGTCCTCCAGACAGCGGATGGCACGATCAGAGGCAGGTTTGGCGAGCGCGGACCACAGAGGGAGCACCTATGGGCCACTACTGACATCAGCGCCCCAGAACACCTCGGCGAGCGGGCGCAAACTGCAGACGGAACGCCAGACAGCGGATGGCACGATCAGAGGCAGGTTTGGCAGGCGCGGACCACAGAGGGAACGCCCAGGGCCACTACTGTTGTAGCAGACACGTTGGCTTAGCAAGGGCAAAGTTAGTATCAAGCAGGTTTGGCGGGTGCGAACCACAGAGAGAGCACCCAGGGCCACAGCAAAAGGAAAACAGTACTTCAATGCTCCATAACAGCAGAACAGCTCAGCGAGCGGGCACGGGCCGCAAATGGAGCACCAGACTGCAGATGGAACGCTCAGAGGCGAATCTGTCAGGCACGGACCTCAGAGGGAGCACCTACTGTGATGTTGCACAAGTCTAAAGTGCGCGCCACCTACTTTCGCCGCGCGCCGCCATGCACGCACGGCGCGGCGTTCTTACGACGTCAGCCAGGAGCTCTGCTACAACTCCGCTCGTGGCCACCACTGAACGACATCGTTCACTTGGGACTGAGATAGGAACCAGTTAACACTTCGGAATCAGATAGGCACTAGGAATTATCAGTAGGCAGGCCTCTAGATAATCTATGTATCAGCATTCTGCAGTCCAGAACTATGTAAAAGATAAGTATTGTAATCTCTCTATGAAATATATATCTCGTTCTAATTTATTCTAGTGTTTCTAGTTTCTGCTGTCCCACTGGCTGCTCACCTTCGTACCTGCAAAAGCGTGCATCCTCTATTCCTGTGTCGGTCTCTTTCCACTCGGCCACCGACACCTACGACGGAAACTAGACACAAAAGTGGCGACGAGGCTGGGACACAAAACCTACAACCACCAATGGAGGGGAAAGGCAGCAGACATAAATATTGGACACGGTCCACTCGGAAATTAGTCTCAGGTCGCATCTGATGAAGGTTACGAGTTACGTAGCCGAAATATTGTGCAGAGTAGACACTGACATCCGGCAGAACACCCGGCTACCCATCATGTCAAAATTAATCTACTTCATAAGAATCCACATATTCTCCAAAATAGAAACAAACCAAATCATGTCATGAAGATAGGCAAATGCGGATCTAAACACGGATGAAGGAAGGGCAGTGCGTGAAGCTTTCCGTAAATTCTCAGTCATTACCATACCAGCACTTGTAACGCAATAACACAGTGACCAATGCCACTGATGGCGTATGTAAACGCAGTTACGATGGATGATATCAAAAATATGTGTGACCTGTTTATTATATGCGTATTGTACATAAATTGAATGATTATTCTATGTGAAGGATTTATATGAAGCACAAATATTAAAATGATATGTCCAATATATATAGCAGAGTGTCCGTATGTGTGTATGTGTTGCACACAAATCTACAGTTTTGTTCCAATCTTTACGAAATTTTGTACACATAAGCTTCACTCCATGAGGACGGTCGCCGTAAGTGTAAGAATCACATACGATATATAGTTCACGAAATATGACGTCATGAGATGCGCGAAAAACTGCTGCATTTTGCGACAATGCTGCTCCTTTTCTCCTAAACCATTGGACCGATTTCAACCAAATTTGGTACACACATTCCTTACCGTGAGGTAACAATTGCTGCATGGTTAAGAATCACATACGGCACATGGTTCAAAAGATATTACGTCATAACAAATAGAAATCTCAAAAAAAAATGCCATATAATGTGGCGAGATGTTCGAAACACACTGTATGAGAATGACAGTACTTAGCGACTTGAAACAAACTTTAAAAATAATTTCAAACCTTTATTGAACTTTTTATCGCTGACAACCATAGAAAAATAATGAAAAGAAAAACGTTTCTCGCTTACTACTTTTCCGCTGTTTATTGAGTAAAAATACGGCATTCGGTATGACGTCAGAATGTATAATTTCTACACTACAAATTTTAGTCGTAGGATATTTTATAGACAGTATAAACACATTTAGTAGAATGTATCTTCTAAATTGTATCACAGTACGACACGTAGTTCATGAGATATGAGCACATAAACAGTAACGTTCATGGAAAACCGCCCCTTCCAGTACCAAGTTTGAAACTATTTCTTCTTTACTACTAACTGTATTCGCAAGAGATTATACAGACATACAGCCCTTATACAAATGAATATATACCTGAAAAATGGCATGAATAAATAAATAAATACACGGGCAACGCCGAGTTTTCAGCTAATAATGTATAAAAGAGAATATTGTAATGTGTTGTAGTAGACACGTTGGCTTAGCAAGGGCAAAGTTAGTATCATCTTTGTGTAGGGCATGATTATCGCTGAGCGCAGTGTGTGGCACAAGGCACGAGAGAGTAGAGTCGGTGTTAAGCTTTCGAAGTGAGAGGTAAAAAGTTGAACAGCAGGAGCAGGCCGTAGCAGCGTGGCATTCTATTACGTGTTGGTACATGCTGCAGCCTGAGCATGTGGTCATTGGCAAAATAATCGGCATGAGCACAGCGCCACAGCATCAAGAGGAATATTGTCAACAGGAACGCTGTGTGCCTAACGCAAATAATATTTCGTCACCAAGAAGATTCTTGCCAAAATTATTAAGTACCAGCAACAATTGCCAGCTACGCCGCACCGTCGCTGCAAAGTACGATCTCAGCAATTTACCGTCTATAGAAATGTGCGGCTAAGCCAACGTTTAGTTTTGCTGAAAGTCAATAGTGAACCAGATTGCAATTAATTAGTGACAGCAATGTTACTAACCCGATGCACTACCATGCAGGTTCCTTTGCAGCTACCTTTAATTTTCCGAGGCTCAACATTAACCATAAGAACAGATTAAAATAAAAGGAACCTTAAAGTATTTAAATCAGTAAAAAGTAATTTGCACCAGCATGAAGTTTGCAAAGTTAAATTGTTAACAACTGCCATTTATTAATAACGAGTGCATTGAGTAACAGCTGTTTCGTTAGGCACACGGGTCGTTCTAAAGTTGTCGGTAGCGTAGGCCGGTCAGGTTACACACTCCTCAACTCTAATTTTTTATGTAATATAAAAGCTGTCAATGGCAAAAAATAGGTGTACAGATACTCTTTGACTAGACAGGAACCTTGGTTCGTTTACCCGGGAACATCAAGAAATACAACTGACAGGTATTGTAATTACTAATAGTGGTGTTGAAAAACAGCTCAGATCTCTAAAACACAATTAATTTCTAGGACCAACAGGGTTACTGACAGTTTCTACACAGAATCTCCAATGGATTTAGCCACTCTCTTTACCGTAATTTACTGTGGCTACCTTGAGCAAGGAATTGTTCCCAATTATTGAGAAACAGGCAGTCAGGGTCATCTATAAGGAGCAGATAAATTAAAAGAACACCCCTGGAAAAGAAAACTAAGTAAACTGCTCATTACTTCGGTAGTAATCACCATACATTTAACCCAATGTGAGACAAGGTGGTAAATTCTTCCACACACAAATATTTGCAGTTACTTACAGGACCCTGATTTTCACCCAGGAGTGCACCTCTTCGTCTGAAACATAGTGTTGGCCATAAATGTTTTCTTTCAGGGCTGCAAAAAAAAAAAAAAAAAAAATATATGGAAATCGCATAGGGAGAAATCGGGAATCAGCGGAGCATGTGTAACGGCTTCCCAGCCTTGACGCCGCAGTGGAGGGGCCGCGCGTTCCAATGCGCCTAGGAGCGGAGAGCGCTGCTGCTCGCCTTCGGAGGTTCGACTCCTCCCTCGGGCATGGGTGTATTTGTTGTCCTTAGCATTAGCTTAAGTAGTTTGTAAGCTTATGGACTGATGACCAGAGTAGTTAAGCCCCATAGATTTACAAACATCCTGATACAGAATGATGTCATTTTTTGTTAGCTTTGTCAACATTTCGCGAGGGGTTTGAACCCCAGAAAGCCCCCTCACGCTACGCCCATGCCTTCAACGCCATCCAATCTCTAAGTCCCTGAATAAACTTCGCGTTTTTGTCCTATTGGAGCTTTTACCTTCGCCTCATTTCATCATAAATAGCGTTATGTACCGCCTCTGACAATAAAGTTCGATGAATAGTCCTGTTACATCAACGTAGATGATCTATGAAGTACAGTTACCTTACTGTCCCTCCAAGTAGTCATCTCTCATAACCATGAATTGCCGAGCTCTGCAATATAGGGTGATCAAAAAGTCAGTATAAATTTGAAAAATTAATAAATCACAGAATAATATAGGTAGAGAGGAAAAAATTGACACATATACTTGGAATGACATAAGGTTTTATTAGAACAAAAAAGAAAAAAAGTTCAAAAAATGCCCGACAGATGGCACTTCATCTAATCAGAAAAGCAATAATAAGCACAACAAATTAAGACAAAGCAAAGATGATGTTCTTTACAGGAAATGCTCAATATATTCACCATCATTCCTACATTCCAACAATAGCTGTAGTTGGGAAATAATGTTGTCAACAGCACTGTAAAGCATGTCCGGAGTTATGGTGAGGCATTAGTGTCGGATGTTGTCTTTCAGCATCCCTGGAGATGTCGGTCGATCACAATACCTTGCGACTTCAGGTAACCCCAAAGCCAATAATCGCACGGACTGAGGTCTGGGGACCTGGGAGGCCAAGCAGCATGACGAAAGTGGCGGCTGAGCACACGATTATCACCAAACGACGCGCGCAAGAGATCTTTCACGCGTCTAGCAATGACAGCACATTGCTCTACTGAATGCTTGGGGCAGAGGGAGGGGGACTCTGGTACATCTACATCTACATCGATACTCTGCAAATCACATTTAAGTGCCTGGCAGAGGGTTCATTAACCACTTTCATAACTTTTCTCTACCGTTCCATTCTCTAATAGCGGGCGGGAAGGAAGAACACCGAAATCGTTCCGTTTTCGATCTGATTTCTCTTATTTTATTGGGATGGTCATGTCTCCCTAAGTAGGTGGGTGCTAGCAAAATATTTTCACATACAGATGTAAAAGTCGGTAATTGAAACTTCGCAAACAGATCACGCCGCAATGAATAACGTATTTCTTTTAATGACTTCCACCCCAATTCGTGCAACATTTCCGTGACGTTTTTCCCCCCGTAACATGATAAAACAAAACGAGCTGCCCTTCTCTGAACCTTCCCAATATCTTCCCTTAGTACCACCTGGTGAGGGTCCCACAATGGTCAACAGTACTCCAGGAGAGGACGCACAAGTGTGATGTAGGCAGACTCTTTGGTGGAGCCAATAAAACGTAATCTTTGGTTCGCCTTCCCCACAATATTTTCTACGTGTTCTCACTAGTCGAAGTTGTTCGTAATTGTAGCTTTTAGGTATTTGGTAGAATTTACGACCTTAAGGTTTGACTGATTTATCGTTTAATTGAAGTTCAGCGGATTTCTTTTAGTGGTCATGTATATTACTTCACACTTTTATTTATTTATTTATTTTCTTTAGTGTCAATTGCCAATTTTCGTACCATGTAGAAAGTTTGTCTAAATCGCTTTGCAGTTGCTTTTGATCATCTGTTGACTTCACTAACCGATAAACGACAGCATCATCCGCGAACAGTCTAAGGGAGCTATTCAGATTGTCTCCTAAATCGTTTATAAACACAAGGAAGAGTAGTGGACCTATAACACTTCCCATGGGGAACGCCAGATATCACTTCTGTTTTGGTGGTCTACATATGTAACTAAACTCAGTGTGAGGATGTGGGTGGTATGGGGAAGCAGAGCTTACACTCAGGTGGATGTGGGGGTCAAGTGAGAATGTGAGGAACAGGTGTTGCTGTAAGGGACCACGCCAAGCAGTTGCCTTTCGTCAGGCACACAGCATACACGTATCTCTCGAGTACACTAATACTACACGCTGTCAGTGGCCTCTGTGATTGGCAGCATATGCACAGTATAAACTGTGCAGTCATTCCTCTTCCTTGAAATAAACGTATGAAAACGTCCCTCCTTAAATATTATAATGTTGTGTCGTGCCGAGGCTTTCTTGCCGGCGTAGTTACGAAGTGTTCTTGCTGGACTTGTATATCTCTGGTCGGATCGAGAGTGAATTCGACCTTATCGCTAGAGGGTGTCAAGAGCGGCGTGGTGTTTGAAGGGTCTCCATACTATCACGGCGTTGGCCTTCGCAGTGACGTCAAAATGACTTAAGCGTCAAAGTCGAATACCTGTCGACTGCTGTCGAGTTTTTGTGGTCGAATCGAGTAAGCCGTGGGGAGTGCGAAATGCTTGCTTGTCACTACACTCATACACTGACATTAGTGGGCAATCGTGCGTGTGTTATTATTAGGAAGGACTTACGAAACGAGCCGAGTGCAGTGCAAACCAGGTGTTACTCATAGTGGCTGGTGTAGTTATTCGGACTTTTACTTGTTTCTTTGTCTCCTTGGATTGCTCTGTTTGTGTACTGAAGTAACATATGTTGCATAAAGTGTATTTTACGTAAGCTTGTAAAAATTTATACATCTAAATAATAAATGCAACGTTGCCCTTATACACCCCAGAAATCAATATGCAGAAATCCTGGGCCTGAACAGGAGAGAGATTAGACTCATGGTTGGATTACTGACAGACCATGGGAATTTCAAAAAACACCTACATACAATGGGAATAACAGAAGAGGACCCTAAATGTAGGATCTGTGGTGACGGTGATGAAACTGCATCACATCTAATCTTCGAATGCGTTGCATTGGAGAGTAAAAGGCACAGAACATTTGGGACAACCAGACCCGAAGAAATTGTGTCTAATAAAGAACTGGTAAAGGGACTGCTTGCACTGTTCAAGGGCATTGGTTGGCTTTACTAGATATACAAGGAGCGATACCGCACAATAAACTTAGTTTCGGTGCGGGCAGTGGCGGGTTGGACCAAGACTGTTTTGGCTTCCCTGAAAAATGAAATCAAATCAAAAAATCAATACGCAGAACTGTAAAAAGAGTTGAAACTGGCATTGCGTACTAAACGTAATTATTGTCGATTATACAGTCCTTTTTTATTTATTTATTTCTTTAACAATTCAGTAAGTCTTTCATATAAGTGTCGTTACAGGGCGGATAAATTTTTCATTTTAGTAAACATCAGAGCTCATTTCTCACTTATATATTGTCCGTCTATCTTGTTGTCTTTTGAAATAGCTAGCGATCGCAAATGTGTGAAGTTTACGAAAATATATTTCGTGAAATTCTGAAAGAGTTTAGCGTTTCAGGAGAAGGCCAGATTTCTGGCTACTGTGAATCGTCGGATGTGGTTATAATAACTTCATTTTAACTGGTGATGATTGTCCTGTGATATTTCTTTATTTGCCCAGTCGCTTATTTACATAATTGCTTGATGACTAGTTTCAACTGATTGAAGAGCCATTTTCGAATCTGTTGAACAACAACTACAGTGACTTCCTCATATCTACAATAGATGTTATAAAAGGCAACTAAACATGCTATACACGAGTAAATGTTGTCAATGTACAGTAATTGAATACTATTATAAATCTAGATTACAAAAGTAAAATAACATTTGTCATAATCATACCTTAATTGTCCACGCATAATAAAATGTTTAAAAGATGCAACACTGTGGCACGATATAAATGGTATGCACATACTTATCCATCCAATGTGCCTTGGTGCCACGTTCTATTCTTGCATACAGTTCGCTTTCCCACATCAATAGGCAGCATGTCATGACTGCAAACGTTGCTGACAGACTAATAGATTCAGTTTTAAACACTTGCGTGTGCTTATCTGCATATAGTTCGCTTTTCCACATCACTAGGCAGCGTGTTATGCCTGCAAATGCCGCTGATAGACTAATGGCTCCAGTTGTAAACACTTATGTGTGACCTATCTGCCACCAGGTGGCAGTAGGATAGGGTTAAGAATCGATATGTCTAGTGCTCAATCGGATACATTTATGGTATGGTGCCTCATTTATATCCGCCGTAGTTAGTCAAAAACATAAACTATATACTATTCTGCTACAATAGCCATTTTGTGTAATTTACAGTAAATTTGAGGTTACAAACCATTCGGATAATTTATAATGTGATACAATACAATGCTTTATTTACATTTCAGTCAATTATAAGAATAAATAAAAACACACACACACTATGTGCAGAACATGAGTTTGGTATTACATTGCCCATTTTAGTTGCTTTTCCCCATTGCAAAATTTTAAATTAGATAAGTAAAATACGGTACTGGTTATCAGACCACAGAAGAATTCGATAGTGTTTAAATATAGGTCTGTTAACGTAGCGGAATGACAATGTAGCACCTTACACATAGAAAACATCTTAAAAAGAGCACGAAAAAGAAATCGTTAGCAACAGAATAGAGTTAATATAGCAATCCATTGTGTCTAGGCCTGTACAGACACACGCTTTCACAGCCTCTTACAAATTAGTATGACCCACAAAAAGTTACTGAACATGCGAAAAACACTTAGGTTCCAGGAACGCGTCGTTCAAAAGCAAAATAAGTCTTTGCAGTAGAAAAAGTTCTCATAAATCAGTCTATTGTCTCTAGGCCTAAAGGCACCCACGTTCACCAGCAACTTCTAATAGTTAAAATAAAGCTATTATTACCTCCTCCGACGAATCACAGTAGCCAGTAATCTGGCCTCCTTCTGAAACGCTAATCTCTTTTAGAATTTCACGAAATATACTTTCGTAAACTTCGCACATTTTCGATCGCTAGCTAGTTCAAAAGACAACAAGTAAGATAGACAGACAATACGGAAGTGAGAAATGAGCTTTCCTTGCGGTGTTCGACCACAAAACTCGATAGCAGTCGATAGGTATGCAACTAGGACGCCATACGTCATTTTGACGTCACTGCGAAGGCCAACGCCGTGGAAGTAGGGAGACCGGTGTTTGGACGGGGCTGAGAGACGTCGTTGGCGAGATTTGTGGAGTGCTCGGCTGAAGATGTGTTGACAGTTGTTATCTGCATGGAAGTACTTGCCGATGGAACGCGTGCTGGCGCATACCTGGCTTGAAGGCTCTAGCCAGCGCTCAGCAAACACAATGAGTGTTGTGTACAAAACTTTGACTGGAGAAGGGAGCATTTGCAATCCGATACTCATTTTGTAGCGGATCGTCACGGACGTTTCGACGAGTTAAAGGTCTACGCTAGTGCCTATTGTACAGTTCACGCACAGCGGGTACAGAAATAATTTGAACCCTGTGTACAGCCACGACCGAGTTCGCATAGTGACGTTAACCTGCTATGTGACGTTATACTATGATTGTTTTGGCCCACTTTAGGTTACTGTAGTAATACTAAAAGTGGGCCTTTGCGATCGTCTTTGGACAGCTCGAAATTTCAATTAAAATGACGGCTTAACCATGCATCTGACACGATAATTGAATAACCGAATTTGTAGAGGAGAATTTTTTTTCATATCTCGTATCGTTTCAGAGATATTTGCAAAAATAATGGCGATTTTGGAATGTATGTCTGTGTCCGTCTGTCTGTCTGTCCGTAACGTGTTCCCTTTTATTAAGACGAACCCACCAAATTTTGCACATATAATTGTAGGCCGCCAGAGACCATAAGCTCCCTTTTTCAAATTTTTCGGACAAAAAATGCGGTAGTAATATCAAAAAAATCCGTTTGTAATATAATTGTAATTGGAAACGAACCGTTCATCTGACTCGAAAATTGAATAACCTAATTGGTAGAGAACCTAATCGGTAGAGGGGAAAATTTTATACAACTTCGCTCTATTATGTATTTTTTTTTTTTTTTTCAAATATTGCATCGTTGCAGAGATATTTGCAAAAATAACGGCGATTTAACGATGTCTGTCTGGCTGTAACGTGTTCCCACTTTTTAGGTCGAACCGTTCAACCGATCGGCACCAAATTTTACAGACATAATTGTTGGCTACCAGAGACCAGAACCTCGCTTTTTGATATATTTCTGACAAGAAATACGTTAGTTATACCAAAAAAAGCCATTTGTAATGTAATTTTAATTGCAAATAAACCGTTCATCTGACGTGAAAATTGAATAAACGAATTTGTAGAGAGGAAATTCTCTACAACTTTTTTCCCCTTATGTTTTTTTCACATCTCGTATCTTTTGAGAGATATTTGCAAAAATAACGGAGTTTTGACATCCTCCATTAAATTAACGAAAACCAGCCGTTCGCAGATGTCACGTGACATTCCTCGCCCAGAACTGTCTCTGGCATACGCCATCTTGTGTCGCGTACTTGATTATTTTCTTATTGTAACTAACACGTTGTAATTTCAAAGCAATGACACACTGAAGAATTAACAAAATCACGCCGTTCTTCGTATGATAAATGATAATCTAGTGTCTACAAATGCCATATTAGCATCGGTTAACAACGTTCATCAATAATATGAGATTAAAGAACGCAATTCTAACTGTTTGCTGTAGCGTTGGACTGTGATGCTGAAGGTAAGTGGTTCGGAACCCGCCAGTACCTAATTTTTTTTTCCCCTAGAAGGGATTCAGACACTGTTATTAATTACTCTTTTATTATTATTTTGGTCCTAAATGTTTGCAAAACTTATAAAACTACGAATTTAAAGTGGGGCGTAAAACACGTCTGTGCGATTTTTATCTGGTGTTTCCACTGTAATCTACCTATAAGTGTGGTTAACATTTTGTGTGTCAGTTACTTGTGGTAACGGATTCTGTGTTTCAGATGTTCTGTCCAAGCGTTGTTTGCTGTGCACTGTAAGAGCAAAAACGTAATTGGTTCACTGTTGAAAGAGAAATGCGTCAGCAGGCTGTTCAATTGAGTCGCCGTTGTTGGTGTTTTGTTGGGAGCCAGGCTCTTAAGTTGAGTAATTGTTCATGTAGTCATTTGTAATATATTTACTTGATTCTGTAAGAAAAAAAATCTTCACTGGCTTATGTACCTAACAGTCTTGCATGAAGCGCTGGTTAGTTTAACCAAATGTTGCCTATAAGTTTAGGTATTTTAACTGAAGTTTTGGACTGTTTGGTTAGTGACAATTTTTGTTACAATTGTTGTAAAGAGATTTATATGTCTCTATATATGTTGAGGTTTAAATCAAGTTTTATCAATTTTAAAATAATTGTAGGAATAAATTGTTTATTTTCCATGTCCAGAACACAATCCATTAAAATGTAATGTCGATCAAGCGTTAAAACATTAAAAATTTAGATATATTTCGCCCTATAATCACCTATATAGGTGGGTTGCCATTTGTTAGCTGTAAATTCAGGGACGCACAGCTCGTGCTGAGGATTTGGCTGTTCAGTGGACGGTAGTTCGTCTGGACATTCCCACAGAGACCCCATCCTCAATTTGTTGAGAACCTTCCATTTTGAGAAGAATTCCTTACATCTGCCTGCAAGTTATTCTTTCGGCTCAAAGTTAAGATTAGGTGTTGCCTCCTTCCTTGGCTGAAGTCTCCTCTCTTCGACAGAGACATAAGTTTGCAATGACGTCGAAAGGAAGCTCTATTTACAGCGAAAGTACCTGCGCTGTTGTTGTAGAGCAGGAGGATTATTTGTTTCTTTCCACCTCGGCAGTTACTTGCCATCATATGCTAGGGTGAACTATCCCTATGCAGGCTGACTCATTTTCAGCCACATCAGTATGTTTCACTTTGGCCAAATTCTTCCACAAAGGCGCGGCATATTCAGCTGCCGGAAGACTGAATGTAAAGCCTGTTATTTGAAGCAATTGTGTGGGTAGCACCCCAGTTAGCGTTGGTTAGTTTATGAATAATATTATTCATATAGTTGAACAATTTCTTAGTGTCCAAGCATTGCTGTTTGAATGACGGATTTGTATCCAGCTTCACGCCAGAGTATTCCTTTCCATCTCACATGGAGTTTTGCGCGGGTTCCCCGAAATTTTTAATAGATTACCTTGTTTTCTTGTCAAATCTAAAACCCTCTTCGTTTCCACAGTCTTCTTTCTTCTCCTGTGGAGAGTTTTACGTACCAAATTAGAATATAATGTTCTTATATTACTTTTTTTCAGTGCGGACAGGAAGAGGATTGAGAAGAATGCTACAGAAGAATGCTCAAGATTAGGTGGGTGGATCGCGTAACTAATGAGGAGGTACTGAACAGAATTGGGGAGAAAAGAAATTTCTGGCATACCTTGACTGAAAGAAGGGATAGATTGGTAGGACACATTCTTAGACATCAAGGAATTGTGAATTTAGCGTTGGAGGGAAGTGTTTGGGGTATTCTTTTGGAGTTATCTCGAATTCTACTAACCTTTTCGTCACGAATTTTTTTTTTTTTCTGAAAAAAAAGTAAAAAGGGAATTACTTTGCTATCAGATTTCTCGAATTAAACTGCGATTTTCAGATATAAACAAACATTTCGAGGTAACCCCCAAGGAGGGGGGGCGGAGGTACAACACGTCCCCAAATGAGGAGAATATTGTTCAAGTGGGTGCAGTATAAGTCAAAGTATTTTATTTGATTTTAAGCCACCAAAATACATAAATTACACAAACGTTACTTAATTATTATATACATACACTATATTTTTACACTTGTGAAGAATAATAATAAAAAAACTTATTTTTCTCTTCAGACATAAGTGAATGTTAAATTTTACTCAATAAAATTTGGACTCGGGGCATTGTGAAATAACTGTAAAATGATTAAAAGGAAAGCGAAATAATTCCCTAAATGTCTAAGCTATTACAATATTTCAATCACAATGTCCTCATTTGGAACCACATGTAAAGTTATAAATACGTCACTTGCCTTTTGTTGTGAAAGACACCATTAGTTTTCACCTACCAGAATGCACCTTTCAACGCACCAATATTTTTCCCCTGAATTCAAAAGTCGTTAAACGGCTGATTGGAGGTACAAAGATTACCAGAAAGCGTCCATGTGGCTGTGCACATTCAGTTCTGCTTTGTGGTACCACAGATTGACATGAGATACCACCTCCTTTCTCAAATAAACTCTCTGCTTGTGAAAATATGAGAACAACAATCACAAATGGTAAAATTTAACGAATTTTAATACGCGAGGCATTTATTTAGAATGTCCTTATACGAGGACGCCGTGACCAAAAGGATTAAATGGAAATCATTAGCTTCATGCTTCAATATGAAGATATTATAAACTCATAGAGATATCTACCCAGTCAACTGTCCAATATTTTAACAAGAATCTTGTTTATATGAATTCAGTGCATATGGAAATATTTCATTAGTTACGATTTACTCACTTCATTTTCAGCATTCTTCTGTAGCTCCATAATTCAAAAGCCTCTATCCTCTACCTGTCTGAACTATTCATCGTCCCATACATGATCACATTACACACAAATGCCTTCAGAAAAGGACTTACGCTTAAACCTAGGATTGCAACGTGATAATAAATTCAGTTAGCAAATGTAGGAGAAATAAATAAAAACTTGCATACTTTGCTTACTTCATTCCACAATGTCATATGATATAATATTTTGAGTAACTTTCCAAGTCAAACAAAATTTTTCGGAATCGTAAAGCATGTAATACGTATTATTTGTGGAGTAAAGTTATAGACATCCCTTAAAAGCCTCTTCAAAGAACTGGGTGTACTAACTACTGACTCTCTTTCTTTTGAGTTCATGCAGGTGCATATAATACCAGGAACAAACAAATTAAAAGCAGTTTCTTTAGTTCAAATGCGATCTACTACTCAGGAGTATACATTTTCAATAACTTGCCAGCAACCAAAAAAATTAGCAGCACATAAAGATCAGTTTAAGAAGAGTCTGAAATACTCCATTGACGAATTGTTTAATAGAACCAAATGATGCATGTATTCATACTATTAGTATTACTATTTCAGTCTGTAAAAGGGAAAAAAAAGAAGAACAAAAAATTGACATGTTCCACATCCATGAGGATCTCCTTAATACAGATCTTTGGAATGAACAGATAATCTAATGTATCGATTACATCACAAATGTTCTCAGTGAAAAAGTGTGGATGAGGTGGACAACTGGGGGAGGACGAACTGACAGAGAGCTTGAGGAGCAGGGGAGGGACAGGCGGATTTATTTTGTCCATCATGTATATGGACGATGTGGCTTCAGCCGTATACATAGTAATGAATAATAACACTGTTAGCTGTATTCTCATTTTATTACTTATTGGCATCCAGTTTCTATGACCAAAGCCATCATCTAGAGGACCTTATAATAGGGTAATCTGTATTTTTCTGTGTTAAAAACAACAAAATAAATGGGATCGCACATTCGTGTAACATTATAACTAGGAGGATCAACAGGAACTGTTAAAACAACAAAATAACTGGTGTCGTACATTCCTGTAACATTATAGCTAGGAGCAGCAATAGGAACTGTTAAAAACAACAAAATAACTGGTGTCGCACATTCGTGTAACATTATAGCAAAGAGGACCAACAGGAACTGTTAAAAGCGACAAAATCTCTGGGGTCGCACATTCATGTAAGATTATAGTATGGAGGACCAACAGGAACTGTTAAAAGCGACAAAATATTTGGGGTCGCACATTCATGTAAGATTATAGTAAGGAGGACCAACAGGAACTGTTAAAAACAACAAAATAACTGGTGTCACACATTCATGTAACATTACAACAAGGAGTACCAACAGGAACCGTTGAAAGCGACACAATATCTGCGGTCGCACATTCATGTAAGATTATAGCTAGGAGGACCAACAGGAACTGTTAAAAACAACCAAATAACTGGTGTGGCACATTCGTGTAACATTATAGCTAGGAGCACCAACAGGAACTGTTAAAAACAACAAAATAACTGGTGTCGCACATTCGTGTGACATTATAGCTAGGAGGACCAACAGGAACTGTTCCTGTCGGTCCTCCTTGTTACAATGTTGCATTAGTTTGCGAGACCAGTTATTTTGTTGTTTTTAACACAGAAAAATACAGTTTACACTATTATAAGGGTCTGAACATGATGGCTCTGTCCAGTGGCGTAACTAAGGGGGGGGGGGGGGAATTAGGGGGATAGAACACCCCCCCCCCCCCCAGAACCCGAAAAGAAAAAAAAAGAAATAGAAGAAAAAGAAGAAGAAGCAATCTAGTAAAGATTGGAAACTTGGGTGTTTTACCATAAGCTTTCAACGGGAGTGATAGATGGTAGACTGTCTGGAACTGACTAAAATTTTTCTCGTCAAGCAGATCTATTCCCCCCCCCCCCCCCCCCCCCAAAGCCAAGTCCTAGTTATGCCACTGGCTCGGTCCATTGAAACTAGTTGCCAATAATTAATAAAATGAGAATACAGCTGACTAGAGACAGACGGAGGTTGGAGAGTGATGTGGATAGAGAGGTGGGGACAGAGAGAGTTTGACATAGAGAGGGAAATTTTTTATTATTATTTTTAGGATTTGTGTAGCATATGGGACTTAACTACGGGGTCATCAGTGCCTAAACTTACAAACTACTTATGAACTAACTAAGACTAAGGACGGCACAATATCCATGCCCGAGGGGGGTTTCGAACCCCCGACCGTAGTGGCCCTGCAGACCGTGACTGGAGCGCCTCAGTCCCCTCGGCCACCGCGGCCGGCACATAGAGAGGGAGAGGTGGAATTTGTGTTATATCCATCTTGAATGCTATCGATCCGCAGCTGTGGGGAGAAAATAATAATAGAAAGAAAGAAAAAGCGCACAGCGCGAGGTGCACTCACCGGTGGAGCGTATCTCCTGGCGCTGGATGGTGCAGTACTTCTGCTCGGTCTTGCAGGTGGCCTTGGCGCTGCCCGACGTCACGGTGTCCGGGTTGTCGACGCACGCCTTGCTCTTGTCTCCCGCGGAGTACACGCACGTGTAGCAGATGAGGCCTGCGGCAGAGGCCTCTGGTTAGAAGTTTCAAAGCAAAACGATTATCGCTGTTATTGTGGTCTTCAGTCTGGTTTGACGCAGCACTCTACACTACTCTATCCTGTGCTTGCTTGTCCATATCTTCATAAGAACGGCAACCTACATCTTTTTGAATACTACTTGCTGTATTCGGTCTCCCTCTGCAATTTTTATCCCACACACTTCTCCCCAATACTAAAAAGATTCCTCGGTGTCTCCGAATGTGTCCTATCAATCCTTGCCTTCTTTTAACCACTTAATGCCCGAATTACTTTTTACGTGACACAGAAAATAAAAAAATGATATATTGTTACTAGTAAACATATACTAGAAATTATATAATGATAAATATGTGATGTTGTTTACTGATCTGGTGTAATTAGGTATGTCGCGTATTTGCGACAACGGGCACTTGAGAAAGTAAACACTTACAAGACTTCATTTAGTACAATACTTCATTAAACATTTTTATATTGCAGTGTCTGGCATTGGATTAGTTCAAATTTAACTTCTGTAATTAAAAATCGAAAATAAATTGTTGTTTTCAGTTTGACTATACATTTTGCATGTAGGCCTATACATGAAATTTGCAGAAACAGTTTTTTCTCTTGTTAAAACAGAGATTTACGTTACATTTGCTACAAATAAACGCTGCCTTTTTTACATCTTTGCCTTGTTCCTGTAAGTTGAGGCCAGTGACCTACTGCACCAATGCGGTTAGTCCTATCTGGAAAAGATATTGCTGGACCCCGATGCTTCTTACGCTGCAGTTCATTCTGTATACTGGTTGAAGATCTACCTTTTCTTTTCTTTGTTACATCTTTTCACTGTTTGCCTCTGCTACTCTAGACTTGAATTCCAGCAGGTTATTTTGTTCATTATGGGGAATTTTGAGAGGGTTTCACAGTCCCACAGTGTAACAACCACAATTGACAATTACAAGATCCATAATTTTTAACTGAAGAAGTCAGGTTGTGCACATCGAAAGACCTATCCATTTAAACTTTATTTGTTACACGGACACACAAAAGAACGCAAATGCCCAATGATACATATTTTACGCAAACCGTATTTTGCAATTTACTTGTACTTTCAATACCATTATTACATCAAAATGTGATTTACGTAACGCCACAGACACTACAGAATACATTCAAAATGTTCAAATGTTTGTTAAGCTTATGGGACTTAACTACGGGGTCATCAGTCCCTAAACTTACAAACTACTTATCGACTACCTTATACTAACGACGGCACAAATATCCATGCCCGAGAGGGGATTCGAACCCCCAACCGTAGTGGCCGTGCAGACCGTGGCTGCAGCGCCTCAGTCCCCTCGGCCACCGCGGCCGGCACAAAATACATAAACAATTTTCAGAACCAAACTTACCTCTTTATTCTACCGTAATTCTCCAAACAAAGGCGAGAACTTCATATGTGTGTCTCCCGGACAAATGCGCGAACATGTAACTGCTGTAGCAGTCCTTCCACCGCCCAGAGGGGTGGCAGCAGGTGTGAGAAATATTATCAGCTTCGTGTAGATTCGGCATCTATCAGAACTAGCTCTCAAAAACTTTTATCCTTCCATTCATAAGCATCACAACGGTATGATGCAAATTCGCGACATTGGGCATTAAGGGGTTAATCAAGGTATATCAGAAATTTGTGTTTCCACAATTCTGTTCAGTACCTCCACACCTTCGCCTGATGAAGAAAGTACGAGCATATGGAACATCATACAAACTACGTGACTGAATAGGGGCGTTTCTAGGTAACAGAACGCAGCCTGTCATTCTTAGCGCAGAGAAGTGTTCAGAAGTGAAAAAGGTTTCAGGCGTACCCCGAGAGAGTGTTATAGGACCGCTGTTTTTCACAATTTATGACGTCGAAAATAACATCAATGGCAGCGAAATACAGGATGATTTGCCCCCATATAGATGCATGGTGCAGGGAATGGCAACTGAGCCTCAACATGAATAAGTGCAGAGTGCTGTGTTTACGTACAAAGAAAGATTCTTCGTTATGTGACTGCACAATAGCAGCACAAACACTGGAAGAAATTACTTCCATAATATATCTGGAGGCAGATATAAGGGCGATCTGAAATGGAATGACCGTATACAGTCGATCGTGGGTTAAGGGAGATGCCAGACAGAGATTCATAGAAAGAATCGTCAGGAAGTGTAGTCCGTCAACGAAAGAAGTGGGTTACAAAACTCTTGTTCGGCCAGCGCTTGAGTATTGCTCACCATTATGGGATCTGTACCAGGTAGGATCCGTGGGAGATATAGAGAATTAATTATTGCTCAAGGACAGATCGTGGATACAAACTGTGCAGCATCCCACGAGGGGAAAGTAATACTTAATACTGCAGGTTACGGTTCTATCATATCTACACCTACATCTACATCCATACTTCGAAGCCATCAGTGTGGCAGAGAGTACCTTGAGTACCACTATCGGTTCTCCCTCCTATTCCAGTCTCGTATTTTTTTTTTTGGGGGGGGGGGGGGAATATTGTCGGTATGCCTTTGTGTGGGCTCTAAACTCTCTGATTTTATCCTCATGATCTATTCGCGAGATATATGTAGGAGGGAGCAATATACTGCTTGACTCCTCGGTAAGCCGGCCGCGGTGGCCGAGGGGACTGAGGCGCTCCAGTCACGGTCTGCACGGCCACTACGGTCGGGGGTTCGAATCCCCCCTCGGGCATGGATATTTGTGCCGTCGTAAGGATTAGCTAGTTCATAAGTAGTTTGTAAGTTTAGGGACTGATGACCCCGTAGTTAAGTCCCATAAGCTATACAAAAATTTGAACATTTGACTCCTCGGTAAAAGTATGTTCTCGAAACTTCGACAAAAGCCCATATGAATCAGCTCAACTGTGTAAGAAACCACACCTACATAAAATTGTTGTATTACATCAGAGTACAGCTTTCTCCAATTGAACTAATACATTTGAAATAGCATAATCGACTTGTTGACTCGACAACAGAAACACAATCAGTAGCAAGAGACAAGCGTGAGGAATAGTAAATGACTTACTAAATATTTTAAACAGAGTGATACGTCAGATGCCGTGATATTAAAATAATTGTTCGATATTTTAATCTTTTTTTATGACTTATCAGTAAAATATAATGTAAGCGTTGAGATAATCGTAATTTAAATCGTTCATTCTGATCCTTCAATGACGTATTTATCATGCTCTTTATCACGAAGAAATATAAATACTTGTTAGTAAAATGTTTGACAATATTTCAGGAAGCCATAAAATATGCATATGCATAGAAATTTATTATGATTTCATTCCTATTAAGATGCAACTTAAAAGCTGTGTCTTAGAACTTGCTCTGCCAGACTGTTTACAAATTCCATCTTCTTGACCGTTTCTATCTATACTGCTTACGGAATAGGTGTGATCTCATACACAATATAAATATGGTGACGTATTTTATTCAGATATTGGTTATAATAGTAATTTGTGTGTGATACAGTACGATATTTCGCTGTCTCAAATCTACTTGAGGTTTACAAGGCGTTTGCTTACAGCGAGGCACCACGGGGGTTCCATAATAGTGAAAAAGCCATCCACATTGGCCCCTAATATGGTGTGTGATCACCTCGGAAGGCCAGTACAGTTGCATAACTGCGCGGCATGGACAGACATTATGAGGTTATAAATCAGCTTTGAGGAATATTTTGCCCTGCTTCTATGAGTGCAATGCCCAGCTCTTTAACCGTTGTGGGAGGTGCTGATCTGGCTGCAATGCATCTGCCAGGTGCACCCCAGAACGCTCTATCAGGTTTACGTCCGGTGAACAAGCTGGCCACTCCATTCGTTCAGTTCCCTCAGCTTCAAGCAAGCTGTTCACCAGTTCAGCTCTGTAGGGACGAGCGTTATAGGCCACAAGAAGAAAACCATCTCCTATGGCACCAGAGTAGGGCACCGAAATATCGAAGGATCTCGTCTCTGTACCTCTGAGCAGTCAAAGCGCCATTCTGAACGACACAGACGATCCGCCAATACTGACTCCTGCCCACACCATTTGTCCACCACCATGATACGGTGATGTTTCCTGCACATAAGCAGGATTGTTCCAAGTTCCACATTCTCTCCAGGTGAGGGAACGACGATTGTCCGGCTGAACACAAAATTTTGACTCATCTGTGAACAGAACCTGGCGCCATTCGTTACGATTCAAATCCTGATGTTCCTCCGCTCAGTTTTTGTGGAATAAACGGTGTTGTGTTTGTAAATGGACGCACACCAAAGGCTTCCGTGCGTAGAGGCCACATTCCCTAAGGCGATTTCTGACTGTTTGTGTAGATACTGCGTGTTCTGTTGCTGTCTCGAGGGTGTGATGCAGTTGACTTGAGGGGTCAGTGCAACAGTGATCTAAGATACAGAGAAACAGCTGGTCAAAGTTATACTACTGTGGTTTTTCTTGGAATTTGGAAATCCAACTTTTTTTGGTACTGGTGTATTCCACGATGTTTGGTTAACTTAACCACAATGCTATAAAGTCTTTTGTGAAGTAGTTTTGGAAATAGAGCAGTTTTTATGAAGCACCTGCAATACGTTTTCTTGGTTAGACCACTGTTGCACTGATATTTTTTGTACATGAGAAAGATGAAAAAAATGTTATTTTAATAAATGTAATTTAATGAATCATTTGTTCTTCCTAATAGTTCTTTTACATGTTTTAATATAAACCTGAAGTAAGTACACATTACACAAAGTGGTTCAGTCAGTAAAATATTAAGATTATAAACTTATCATTACAAGCAACAGCTTTCAGTTCCGTATACTTTTTCAGTACGTCTTTTGCATGATTACACAATAGGCCCACTATACATAATCAGGAATATCAGAAATGTCGTTACTATCAACCTGCACAATATGTTGTATATTTTCATCTTCCTCAGTTCTATTTTCAGATACCAGACTATTGTAAAATGAATGGTGAATGAGTGGAAAATATTTCAAAAGGTTATTAATATCTTTAAGTTTCTTTGGGTTTATTGGCCTTGGGTTGGCATATTTTAGTATTAGCTTAACATGTTGTAGTACAAGGGTGTGTTTATTTTTTTTTTCCTCTTTTGTCCTTTAACGATATTCACATATGCACCTGCTCTGTGCCATCTGAACAACAATATCAGACACAATATTTCGCCGCGGCGGAATAGCCGTGCATACTGAGGCGCAGTGCTGCGGTGTGCGCGGCCGTTCGCCGTCGGGGGTTCGAGTCCCCTTCTGGCATGGGTGTATGTGGTGTCCTTAGGTTAGTTTAAGTAGGTTTAAGCTAAGGACTAATAACCAAGCAGTTACGTCCCATAGATTTACAATTTTTAACACAATATTCCACCCCCATGAACCACAGACATTGCCGAGGTGGGGTGGCTTGCGTGCCTCAACGATGCAGATAACCGTACCGTAGGTGCAACCACAGCGGAGGGGTATCTGTGGAGAGGCCAGACAAACGTGTGGTTCCTGAAGAGGGGCAGCAGCCTCTTCAGTAGTTATAGGGGCAACAGTCTGGATGATTGACTGAGCTGACCTTGTAACATCAGCTAATGTGGCTTTGCCACACAGCTACTGCGAACGGCTGAAAGCAAGGGGAAACTACAGCCGTTACTTTTCCCGAGGACATGGAGCTCTACTGTATGGAAATATGATGATGGCATCCTCTCGGGTAAAATATTCCGGAGGTAAAATAGTCCCCCATTCGGATCTCCGGGCGGGGACTACTCAGGAGGATGTTGTCATCAGGAAAGACAATACTGGCATTCTACGGATCGGAGCGTGGAATGTTAGATCCCTTAATCGGGTAGGAAAATTAGAAAATTTAAAACGGGAAATGGATGGGTTGAAGTTAGATATAGTGGGGATTAGTGAAGTTCGGTGGCAGGATGAACAGGATTTCTGGTCAGGTGAGTACAGGATTATAAATACAAAATCAGTTGGGGGTATCACAGGAGTAGGACTGATAATGAATAAGAAAATAGGAATGCGGGTAAACTACTATGAGCAGCACAGTGACCGCATTATCATTGTCAAGATAGATACGAAGCCAACACCGACAACAGTAGTACAGGTTTATATGCCAACTAGCTCTGCCGATGATGAGGAGATTGAGGAAATATATGAGGAGCTAAAGGAAATTATTCAGACAGTTAAGGGAGAGGAAAACTTAATTGTGATGGGAGACTGGAATTCGGTAGTAGGAAAAGGAAGAGAAGGAAAAATAATAGGTGAATGTGGACTGGGCAGGAGGAATGAAAGAGGAAGTCGCCTGGTAGAATTTTGCACGGAACATGATTTAATCGTAACAAACGCCTGGTTTAAGAATCACAAAAGAAGGTTGTACACTTGGAAGAGACCAGGAGACACTGGAAGGTATCAGATAGATTTTATAATGGTAAAACATAGATTCCGGAACCAAGTTATAAACTGTAAGACATACCCAGGGGCAGATATAGACTCTGACCATAACTTGTTAGTCATGAACTGTAGGCTGAAGCTGAAAAAACTGCAGAAAGGTAGGAAAATAAGGAGATGGGACTTAAATAAATTGAAGGAAAGTGAAGTTCTGGAGAATTTCAGAGGGAGATTTAGGCAACAATTGACAGAAACAGGGGGAAATAAAACAGTAGAAGAGGAATGGGTAGCATTGAGAGATGAAATAGTGAAGGCAGCAGAGGACAAAATAGGTAGAAAGGCAAGACCTACAAAAAATCCTTGGATATCACAGGAAATACTAAATTTAATTGATGAAAGGAGAAAATATAAAAATGCAGTAAATGAAACAGGCAAAATGAAGTACAGACGACTAAAAAATGAGATTGACAGGAAGTGCAAAATGGCTAAGCAGGAGTGGCTAGAAGCCAAATGCAAATCTGTAGAAGAATGTATAGCAAGGGGAAAAGTAGATACCGCCTACAGGAAAATAAAAGAGACATTTTCGGACAAGAAAAGCAACTCTACAAATATCAAGAACTCAGATGGGAAACCAGTTCTCAGCAAAGAAGGGAAAGCTGAAAGGTGGAAAGAGTACATAGAGCAGCTCTACAAAGGAAATGAACTTAGAGACGATGTTGTAGGAAGGGAAGAGGAAGTAGACCAAGATGAAATAGGAGATACTATACTGAGAGATGAATTTGACAGAGCCTTGAAACACCTAGGTCGGAACAAGGCTCCAGGAGTAGATGACATACCCTCAGAGTTACTAAAGTCTCTGGGAGAGCCAGCCATGACAAGACTATTTGAACTGGTGAGTAGCATGTATGAGACAGGCGAAATGCCCTCAGACTTTAAGAAAAATGTAATAATTCCCATTCCAAAGAAAGCAGGCGCAGACAGGTGTGAAAATTACAGAACCATCAGTTTGATAAGTCATGGTTGCAAAATTTTAAAACGAATTATCTACAGGAGAATGGAAAAGCTGGTAGAAGCTGACCTCGGGGAAGATCAGTTTGGATTCAGGAGGAATGTAGGAACCCGGGAGGCAATACTCACTTTACGTCTTATCTTAGAAGATAGATTAAGGAAAGGGAAACCTACATTTTTAGCTTTTGTAGATTTGGAGAAAGCATTTGACAATGTTGACTGGAATACACTATTTCAAATTCTGAAGTCAGCAGGGGTAAAATATAGGGAAAGGAGAGTTATTTATAACTTGTACTAAAGCCAGACCGCAGTTATTAGACTCGAAGGGCATGAAAGGGAAGCATCAGTTGGGAAGGGAGTAAGACAGGGTTGTAGCCTTTCTCCAATGTTATTCAATTTGTACATTGAGCAGGCGGTGAAGGAAAGCAAGGAAAAATTTCGAATAGGGATTAAAGTTCAGGGGGAAGAAATAAAAACATTGCGTTTTGCTGATGACATTGTAATTCTGTCAGAGACAGCAAAGGACCTGGAAGAGCAGTTGAATGGAATGGACAGCGTGTTAAAGAGAGCGTATAAAATGAACATTAACAAGAGCAAAACAATAATAATGGAATGCGGTCTTAGAAAATCAGGCGATGCTGAACGAATTAGATTAGGTAACGAAACAATGAAGGTGGTGGATGAGTTTTGCTACTTGGGTAGTAAAATAACATGCGATGGTCGCAGTACAGAGGATATAAAATGCAGAATGGCAATGGGAAGAAAAGCATTTTTGAAAAAGAGAAATTTGTTAACATCGAATATTAATTTAAGGGTAAGGAAGTCTTTTCTGAAGGCATTTGTGTGGAGTGTTGCCTTGTACGGGAGTGAAACATGGACGATAAGTAATGCGGACAGGAAAAGAATAGAGGCTTTTGAAATGTGGTGCTACAGAATAATGCTGAAGATTAGGTGGGTAGAACGCATAACTGATGAAGAGGTACTGAACAGAATTGGTGATGAAAGGAATTTTTGGCATACCCTGACTAAAAGAAGGGATCGCTTGGTAGGACACATTCTTAGACATCGGGGAATCGTAAATTTAGCATTGGAGGGAAGTGTGTGGGGTAAAAATCGCAGAGGGAGACCAAGAGACGCATATTGTAAGCAGATTCAAGTGGATGTGGGTTGCCGTTCTTATGAGGAGATGAAAAGGCTTGCTCAGGATAGAGTAGGGTGGAGAGCTGCATCAAACCAGTCTCCGGACTGAGGACCATAACAACAACAACACAATATTTTCATCGTTGTTCAACAGAGACTTTCAACATTGAAATGCGACTGAAAGCAACAGTTTTTTATCCTCAGTGAATTTACGATTAGTTATTTCATCCGTTAAAAGCTTTCAACTAACAAAATCAGCCTGTTTCATTTCAGTTACATTAAATTTTCTTTTCCCTGTTCTAGTGTTTTTTTATAAGATCTACCCACCCACCAATCTTTTTTTTTCTTCTCTATGACTCCAAAGTCCCCATCAAAGGGTAGGTAGCTATGACCTGATACTAGATACTTCTTATTTTAAGCAAAACAGTTGTCAGAATAAACTATTAATTTATCAATATTGATCGAGACACCACTCTCGCTCTGAACGTCAGCTGTACTTGATGTTATTTCACGTGATCCATATACTGACCTCTCATTGGCTGTTTGAGGATGGACCAATGTTTCACTAAAATATAACGGAAGGTTATCGAGGGAAGAAATTAGTGCCTTCTAAATAATATGTATGAGGTGATATTGGTCTATGTCACATGATAGAAAGTTAGTTCATCTCACTAGACAACAGATGGCAAAAATAATTCAATTTTCATATTGGGGAGGGTTAGACCACTGTTGCGCTGACCCCCTCAATTGTATTCAGCCTCCTGTCTCGACGGGCTGTTAACCGGAAATAACGGTCATCTCTTGCTGATGTTACCTGTGGACGACCTTGGCCTAGCCTTCTATTAAAGGTTTCTGTCTGAAATCGCGTCCAGATCATCGAAATTACACTTTTGGCCACTCGAATAGCTGTCACCTCTCTGTCTGTCCCGTTTCCAACCTTCCTATGGCTCTCCATGCGGTAGCTATTGGTAAGTCACGTACTATCTCTTCACTACCCTATCTGAACCAAACTGCTTGCGTCTTTCGTTTGGTAAACACAAATCAACATCAACCCCCTCTGCAGCAACTTTCTGTTATTACCACTATCTCGGTTGCTTTAATGTTGTTGTCACCACTTCATAGAACCGACAGAAAGACGTCCAACCATTTTAGTTCATTCTGACGATGATGATACTTGTAAACCTTGATATCTCAACTGATCACCTAATGTTCTTACCTGTGTATTTCAGTTCCGGTGAGATACTTTGCGAATGGACCTTGCCAGGCAATAAATAGACATTATCTATTCAAATGTTCAAATGTTTGTACAGCTTATGGGACTTAACTACGGGGTCATCAGTCCCTAAACTTACAAACTACTTATGAACTACTTACGAACTAGGACGGCACAAATATCCATGCCCGAGGGGGGATTCGAACCCCCGACCGTAGTGGCCGTGCAGACCGTGACTGGAGCGCCTCAGTCTCCTCGGCCACCGCGGCCGGCCATTATTTATTACTGGTACGATAGATGTAGAGGAATTACGAGCAAAGTTTAAATGGTGTAATGTTCCACATACACAAACAATCTGACGGGCAGAGTAATTAGCAGATTGCGGCTGTTTACTGGTATTACTGTGGTGTCGTCGCTGTGTGACTTTAAGATTACCCCAATACGACTTATGTACAAAATTTTATGAGGAAATCTTCTCGGATTGACAGCCGAACCATTGCCTCGATCTCTGGCAACGTTTCGGCAAGTTTCCTACTTACCTACTTCGCCTGAAGATAGTAAGTAGGTAACTTGCCGAAACGTTGCCAGAGATCGAGGCACTGACTCGGCTGTCAATCCGAGAAGATTTCATCATCGAGATCCACCGAGAAAGTCTTCATTTACGTATTGCACAAAATTTGTAGTTAGTGCGAAGAACGCCACAATCTCTAAATGTAGCATTATAGGATATGGCGCAGATGAGTGGAAAAAAACAATTCCGACGTGTTCGAATACAGCATTGATAATATACGGCTTCATACAGTCACATCGAATAAATATCTAGGCGAAGGATGCAGAGGGATATGACATGGAACCTACATATAAATTTTGGGGAAGGCGAATCGTCGGTTCCGATTTATTGGGAGAAATATGGGGAGATGTGATTCATCTGTAAATGAGACAGCGTATAGAACACTAGTGCGACCCATTCTTGAATACTGCTCGAGTATTCGGGATTCCCATCCGGTCGGTCTAAAGGAAGGTATAGAAGAAGTTCACAAGCGACCTCCTAGATTTGTTACTAATAGGTTCTGTCAACAAAGGAATATTAAGGGCATGCTTCGGGAACTAAAATAGGAATCGCTGAAGGCAAGATCACGTTCTTTTCGAGGAATCGTATTTAGGAAATTCAAAACGATTCTACTGCCGCCAATTTCAGTTTCGCGTACCATAAATAAAACTGAAATCAGGGTTTGTACGGAGGCAAACAGATAGCCGTTTCTCCCTCGCTCTTTTTGGAGTGGAACAGGAAAGGAAATGCCTATTAGTGGTACAGTGTACCCTCCGCCACGCACCTTACGTTGGATTGCGAAGTATGTATGTAGAGAGAACTGCTTAATTGAATCTATTCTTATTTCAGAGAAGGACAAGACCATATCAACTGTTTTAGAACAACACTTAGTGAAACAAAATGCATTAAAATCTAAGAGCTGACTGCATTACTTTTTACTTTAACAAAATATTAGATGAGTCTCATTGACGTGAATCAAATGGGCCTCTTTTCTTGCGTCAGTAGAAGTTAAATGAAGAACTACAAACAGTTTTATCTCCTGCGAGTTTATTAGCGTGCAGCCTTAAGCTGTGCACACGGACAGAGGAAATCTAAAAGATAAGATGAGATAATATGATTGACACGAAATACTTTGGTCTTGTGTTGACGCACAACGCTTAATGTATTCGGCGTTTCCAAGGCAAACATGTTGGCAGCTAATGGGCGCCCATACTTACATTACCGACACGTCGTTTCCTTTGGAGTGAGTGGCGATATGGGTAACTCCTCTCCCGCTGTTGTTGTTGTGGTCTTCAGTCCGCAGACTGGTTTGATGCAGCTCTCCATGCTACCCTCTCCTGAGCAAGCCTCTTCATCTGAGAGCACGAAAGGCAACCTAAATCATTTTGAATTGGTTTACTGAATTCGTCCCTCGGTCTCCTTCAACGATTTTTACCCCACACACTTCCTTCCAAGGCTAAGGTGACGATTCCTTAAACGTCGGTAGTATGATCACAGCCCGCGAAAACTTCTCACATCACGAATGTGCTGAGGAGTCGGAAATTTTGTGACTGTCCTTACTTTACCTGGATCAGGACGGACACCATCTCAGTTGACTAGGTGCCCCAGGATTTTTATCTCTTTGGCGACGAAGAGGCACTTCTTTGGATTGAGGCAGAGTCCTCCAGTCTGAACACACTTCAACACAGTTGACAGGCGACTCAGATATTTTCGAGAAAACGATAATGTCATATAAATAGCAAAGATACGTCGTTCACTTAAGGTGTCGAACAAAACTATTAGTTTCAGCGCACTATGGCGTCATTTTCAAACACCTATGATCACAAAAATATTACTAAGATTCAGTCACAATAAACAGTGTTAATTTTCTAAATTTAGCACACAAAAACAGAGAGAATTTAGAGCATAAATGCCTTGTTTTCAGCTGTGGGCACACTTGTTTCATCCTTTATCATCATAAAGGCTGAAACATTTGCCAACAGCTGAACACTGGGCATTCAGGCTCTGAATTTAATTCAATATGTGACTGATTCTGAGCTTCGCCAGGTGGGTATATGTGAATTCCTATACAGAGGAAGCCGTGCGAAATTGGCATAGGTTTCTCTACATATTTACAACATTGGAATACATGGACTATAAGACTGAATAAGACTGACCACTTGAAATTTCAAACAATTGTACAATATGGTCGAAAAATGTTTTGTACTTATTAAATGAATTAATGGTGACTGTACAAAAACATAGGTCATGTTGTTGTTATGGTCTTCAGTCCGGAGACTGGTTTGCTCTCCGCCCTACTCTATCCTGAGCAAGCCTTTTCATCTCCTCATAAGAACGACAACCCACATCCACTTGAATCTGCCTACTATACGCGTCTCTTGGTCTCCCTCTGCGATTTTTACCCCACAGACTTCCCTCCAATGCTAATGCAATGTCTACGAATGTGTCCTACCAAGCGATCCCTTCTTTTAGTCAGGGTATGCCAAAAAATCCTTTTCTCACCAATTCTGTTCAGTACCTCTTCATTAGTTATGTGATCTATCCACCTAATCTTCAGCATTCTTCTGTAGCACCACATTTCAAAAGCCTCTATCCTCTTCCTGTCCGCACTCCTTATCGTCCATGTTTCACTCCCGTACAAGGCAACACTCCACACAAATGCATTCAGAAAGGACTTCCTTAGGCTTAAATCAATATTCGATGTAATATTTCTCTTTTTCAAAAATGCTTTTCTTCCCATTGCCATTCTGCATTTTATATCCTCTGTACTGCGACCATCGCATGTTATTTTACTACCCAAGTAACAAAACTTATCTACCACCTTCATTGTTTCGTTACCTAATCTAAATCCTTCAGCATCGCGTGATTTTCTAAGACCGCACGCCCATTCCCGTGCGGCGCACATGGTTTGATAAATTATTTTCTGCTCGCTGATGCTCGCCCCCCCCTCCCCCCGCCAACTATAGTACACGTCTCCTGCCGCTGCCAACAGCCAGCGCACGAATCGTCAACTTACCGTGGATGAACAGTACAGTAACCGGAGTAGCTGCGTCATTACCAAACAATGCAGAAATTGAAAAAACAGTGTATCCTAAAAGTTCGCCCAATTTCGGGTCACAAACAAACAGCTAGTAAATATGAGTATGTCGCGCTTAGTTTGATATTCCCTCAAAACCTAAAATCAGATTTCCTGTGTTTTGCGTTGTACTGAATCAATTTCTTTTTTATTCATTGTAAAGTCGCTATGCAAAATGAGGTACGTTTCAAGAAAGCTTTCGTGATCAACAAAATTACACTTGTAATTTCCTGGCAGATTAAAATTGTGGGCCAGAAACGAGATTCGAACCTGAGACCTTTGCCTTTCGCTGACAAGCGCTCTACCATCTGGGCTATCCTGGTACGCTTCACGGTCCGTCCACAAATTTTACTTCTGCCAGTACCTCGCCACCTACTTTCCAAACTTCACCGAATTTCTCCTGTGAACCTTTCAGGACTAGCACTCCTCATTCTGGAAACATCCCTTAGCCTGTGGCTAGGCCATGTCTCCACAATATCCTTTCTTCCAGGAGTGCAAGTCCTATAAGATTGGCAGGAGAACTTCTGTGAAGTTTGGAAAGTAGGAGGTGAGGAACAGGTATAAGTAAAGTTGTGACGACGGACTGTGAAACGTGTCGGGATAGTCCAGACGGAAGAGCGCTTGCCCGCGAAAGTCTAAGGTCGCAGGTTCGAATCTCGCGTACAACACACAATTTTAATCTGTCAGAAAGTTTCATATCAGCGCACACTCCATTGCAGAGTGAAAATTTGATTCTGAAAATTACACTTGACTGTGTTTCAAGAAGAATTTCTATTACCATGGAAATTCTTTGTATCTAATGTGTGGAAAAATGCCGTTGAAATTTCTAATTTGCTCCAATAACTGGAAAATCGAAACGTGTGGCTTCAAATAAAACTGTGTATAATGGGTGGGAGTACCATTTCTTAGTGTCTAGGAAAAGAATCAGATAAACCGTTTACCGAAAAATCTGAATGCGCCAGCCTGAACGTAGCCCTTGAAATTCACAGTCTTTTTACATAGTCAAATCCTTTAACGTTATTTACGTACGAGTAAAACATACACAAAACCTTATTTATCTCTCAAGCAATCACGAAACAATAAACAACTCTTATTTATTTTTTATCGTAAATTACCGACAAAAAAGAGCTAGAAGCAATTAAATGGAAGCATAATATAAAAAGTCAAATTACGTTATGCTAATTACAGGGATTTTGCATTTTTAAACTCACAATTACATGCTGCCCGTAAGTAAAAGTTAATTATTCTAATGCTAAGATTCTTTCCCTCCCTCCCTTCCCCACCATGTCTCTCTCTCTCTCTCTTTCTCTCTTCCCTTCTCCCTCTCCCCCCACCCTCATCTCTCTCTCTCGTCGGGCCGTCTGGGGGAGGGGGGCGCCCTTGGCCAGTCACAAATAAAACATCATGGGCCACATCAGAAGGCCATAAATTAAAATACTCACCACTATGATAGTGATAGTGATGACGATGATGTGCATTTTAATTTATGGTAGTTTATTCATTTTTCTGTTATGACTAAAAGTACGAAATTAAACTGCCTCAGCTGATAGTAGGATGTGGCCCAACAGGTTTTCTTTGTGACTGGCTAATGCAGTTGCGACACTTGTTGTTAAGTCACTGCCTTGATGATGGATTTATGAGCAGAAACCAGTTACCAGTACCAAAAAAAACTTAATTTGCAACTGCGACAGACAAAGAAACGAAGTAAAGAAAGCTGGAGCCGTGCGGTTTGGGGCGACATGTCGCGGACTGCGCGGAAACTCCCTTCCTGGTTGGAGACCTCTGTCGGGGACGGGTGTAAGTAAGTTTAGGGACCCTTGACCGCAGCAGTTTAGAAACATGTGAACATTTTTAAACTGCTGATCCTGCTCCACGGAATAGAAATACTTAAGAAACTCTGAGTTGTAAATAATAATAATAACAATAATAATAATAATAATATTGAATTTTACGATGTTTTGTGCGTAATTTTACGAGGGTCATTCAATAATTGAAGAGACAAATTGCTCTCGGGAAAAGCTGTTAGGAGGGTAATTTAGCTACTTTTACGTCTTTAAGTTGGGATCATTGGGATGAACCCTGATCAACCGGTATATCAAACTCAAAAATACATTTCAAGAGGGCGAGTCCATTTGAAAGTTCCACAATAGTTGAACAACGTACTGTTATTCATTTTTTAGTTGATGAAGGGGAGAAACCAGAGAATATATGCTGTAGAATATCTGAAGTTTATGTTGAAGGTTGTATGAATCATGCAAATTTTTGCAAGTGGGCAGAGCAGTTCTAAAATAGTAGCGACTCAGTGGCTGAGGAACACCGTTCTGGCGGACCAGTTGCAGTTTCAACTCCCTCTCTTGAAAGTCGAACTCATAGCGTTATTCGTGCTGACCGCCGTGTGACTGTCGAGATGATAGTTGATAAGGTTCAAATTATTTCTGCTGCCCAAATGAGTTGACGCAGCTACAGAAGGAAACGGGGTTGAGAGTGTGCACAGAGCTAAAGAAACGTTAAGAAAGAGAAGGTGAGCACTTGCTCAACAAAATTTTAACTTGTGATGCAACTTGGATTCACTATTATGAGACATAATCAAAAAGGTAAGACGTGGAGTGGAAACATACTACTTCAAAGCCAAAGCAACAACAGTAAAAGTCATGTTGATGGTGTTTTGTAAAGCCAGCCATGAGACAGAAATGTAAATCTTAAAACGAGAGGTGTGATAACGCACGTCCTCATATTGCTCAGCTAACCCGCGAAACCATCGACAAAATGGGCTGGGAAGTACTGCCTCATCCCATTTACAGTCCTGGTTTAGCAAATAGTGATTTTCATTTATTTGGTGGCTGAAGGAGGCATTACGTGGGAAGAGGTTCCTGGACAACAAGGACTTGACAAAATTTGTGGGAAATTGCTTAAAACATTAAGATGAAGAGTTAATTGCAGCCAGAATATATAAAAATGCTTGTAGCCCGTTGGAACAAGTACATAAATGTTCACTATTTCAAGACAGCCAAAGCTGCATAAAACGTTAGTTTTTATTGACGACTAGTTTCGAGCTGGTAATAAAAACGCACATTTTATGCAACTTTGTTTTAAAATAGTTACCATAAATAGTAAAGTTGCTTTTCCTAAACATCCCAGCATACTGAAATTTCATAAGTGCACAAATGTTCAAGGGTATTATGCTGAAAAGTAGGAAAAGTATTGTTTTTTAAAAATAAACTGTATTTTTCTCCCTACATATTTGTGTCTTTAATTGCTGAATGGCCCTCGTATTTTTCAGCCAGTGTCACCCGCCCGGTTGCTCGCAGTGATTAGTTGTTCTATTGTCGGGTAATAGGTACTTGTACGTTCTGCAACCGTTTTCTAATTTAGGCCCCATTTGCTGGCTAATTTAGAACTGTACGCACGTTACAAGCATGTGATCTCGTCGTGGCCGAGGAGACTGAGGCACTTCAGTCACGGTCTGCACGGCCACTACGGTCGGGGGTTCGAATCCCCCCTCGGGCATGGATATTTGTGCCGTCCTTAGTTGTAGGTAGTTCATAAGTAGTTTGTAAGTTTAGGGAGTGATGACCCCGTAGTTAAGTCCCTTAAGCTTAACAAACATTTGAACATTTTTTGACATCTCGTCATGATATTTTACTGCTATTTAAATATGACTGATATTTACTCAGATACGAGTAGTTCATTTAGATGGAATCTTTTAATATCATTAACTTTATTTAGTACCCTCTCCGACTACCTCCTTTTTGCAGCACCTGAAGATGGGATTTAAATCCCGAAACCGATCGTGCACGATTGTGTCCAAATAAAGGATTACAGTGATACACATGGAGCGGATTTATTCACCATAAAACAGTTGTGAATGTCCTGCGAAGACTATAGTATAAAATCCGATTTGGGGATAAGTCCCTCCTGGACTTGGTTACAAATAGCCTAACTGGTGGTTTCCAGCAGGCCTCTCCAACTCAGGTGCTTCGCGAGCACCGGGAAAAGCATCGGTGCTCTGCTGCAGCTCTTGTGCTGTGGGGCACGTGATGTCAGCTAGGGAGGCACAGCGCTGTCATGGCGCTGTTAAGAGAGAAACGTGTTGTCGAAGCGCTTAGCGCGGCGAGAGTCGTGTTGCTTGTGAATTATTCAAAAATGTTCAAATATTTCTAAATCTATCGGACCAAACTGCGTGGTCAACAGTCCGTAGCTTACAAACTACTTAAACAGAGATAAACTAACCTAAGGACAACACACACAACCTACATGCCTCAGGACTCGAACTTCCGACGGCGAACAACCGCGCGCTCCGCAGCGAGGCGCCTTAGACCGCTCGGCTACTCTACCGCGGCATTTGTGAATTTTTAAAACCAACGTTTTTTTGTTTTTCTTTGGCACCGATTTGAAGCTACTAATTCTCTCCTATTAGGCACAATCGTTTTGGCAGTTGCAATTCGAAATACAGTTTGCACCTATGCATTAAACTTAACCTAGTTTTTGTTTTGTTTAACTGAAAACATCTGTTATCAAATGAACGTTGTTCAGAACATTTCAACGCATTTTAGGACAAGGGCATGAATCGTCGCGAATTCTTGTTGATCATCGCTTTTGTGCAAGAGAACTGAAATCAGTATTGTAATGGTTGTAGCGGCCTGTCAAACCTTAGTCGTACTGTAGTTTTATCAGTTCTGTTTGGAGACATGGTGGGGTATGCTGTAGGTGCATCATAAAAACTTTTGAGTGCAGGTTTCGTTATTTTATTTCTTCAAAGCGATCTTCAAAATTTTTATGCAGTGAATGTAACTCTTTCGTGTAGTCCCTGATGTAGATATAAGTACTTAATTTACAGGAGTTTGAGAGGGAAAATTTTCAAATATCCTTCTTGAAGCTGACTTTTAAAAACCAAAACATACAATTTGCAAAAACTTACTGTTCAATGTTTTTGTGGTCTTCAGTCTACAGAGTGGTTTGATGCAGATCGTCACGCTACCCTTTCATCTGATAATACGTATGGCAACCTACATCCTTTTGAATCTGCTTAATGATACGTCCCTCGGTCTCCCTCTACGATTTTTATCCCAGAGACTGCCTTCTAATGCTAAGTTGGCGAGTCCTTGATGTCTCAGAATGTGTCCCACCAACCTATCCCTTCTCTTAGGCAGAATATGGCAGGAACTCCTTTGCTACCCAATTCTGTTGAACACCTCCTCATTAGTTACGTGATCTGCCCATCTAATCTTCATCATTCGTCTGTAGCACCACATTTCGATAGCTTCTATCATCTTTTTGTCTGAACTCCTTATCGTCAACGTTTCACTTCCATACAATGCTTCATTCCAGACTAATGATTTCACAAAGGAGTTCCTAACATTTACGCTTATACAAGGTGAGTCATCTAACATTGCCGCTGGATATATTTCGTAAACCACATCAAATACTGACGAACCGATTCCACAGACCGAACGTGAGGAGAGGGGCTAGTGTAATTAATAAAAACCATAAAAAATGCACAGAAGTATGTTTTTAACACAAACCTACGTTTTTAAATGGAACCCCGTTAGTTTTGTTAGCACATATGAACATATAAACAAATACGTTATCAGTGCCGTTTGTTACATTGTAAAATGTTAATTACATCCGCAGATATTGTAACCTACAGTTGACACTTGAAACCTCCGACGTTCAGTTGGGTGTTGTAACAAACACGGGCCACGGTCGGCGAGCAGCATCTGCAGGGACATGTTTACGATGACGACCGTGTTTACGAGTGTGGCTGAAGTGCACTGTTGTGGTTTGGTCTAGCTGTCGCAGTATCCACATATAGCGCTTGCTGCTATTGTTATTCTGCATTCGTCTTCGCACACACACTAACTGTAGTACACTGTGTTACCAGATGCCTGTGATGGTGTAGTGTTGTAGGAAGTGTGACCATGGTGTATTCGAACTCTGAACAGGCGTAGATGATACTCATCTATGGCGAGTGTCGACAAATGCAACTGAAACCTGCAGGGTGTATGCAGAACGGTACCCGGACAGAGAGCATCCAACGTGCCGCACATTTCAAAACATGTACCGCCAACTGTATGCAACAGGTATGGTCATAGCACTCAAATGGGTCCGTAACAGGCCCGTCACAGGAGAAGCTGGTGCAGTTTGTGTGTTATCTGCTGTTGCCGTGAACACAAACAGGAGTACATGGGAAATTGCGAGAGCCAGTGGACTGAGTCAAAGTAGTGTCATGCGCATACTGCATCGTCACCGCTTTCACCCGTTTCATATGTCGCTACATCAGCAATTACATGGTGATGACTTTAATCAACGAGTGCAATTCTGTCAATGGGCATTAACAAAGAATGCGTTGCAGTTCTACCTGTTTACCGATGAAGCGGGTTTCACAAACCACGGGGCAGTGAATCTACGGAACATGCATTACTGGTCCGTGGACAATCCTCGCTGGCTCCGACAGGTAGAGCGACAGCGACCGTGAACTGTAAATGTATGGTGCGGGATCATTGGCGACCACCTCATTGGTCCTCACTTCACTGCAGGGGCCCACACAGCTACAACATACATCGCGTTTCTACAGAATGATCTGCCAGCGTTGCTCGAAAATATCCCACTGGAAACGCGTCGACGTATGTGGTATCAGCATGATGGTGCACCTGCACATTCCGCAATTAACACTAGGCTGACCCTTGACAGGATGTTCGACGAGTGTTTCATAGGACTTGGAGGACGCATAAATTGGCCAGCCCGTTCTCCTGATCTTACACCTCTAGACTTCTGTCTGTGGGGTACGTTAAAGGAGAATGTGTACCGTGATGTGCCTACAACCCCAGACGATATGAAAAAACGTATTGTGGCAGCCTGCGGCGACATTACACCAGATGTACTGCGGCGTCTACGACAATCATAACGCCATAGATTGCAATTGTGTGCAGCAAATGATGGCCACCACTTTGAACATCTATTGGCCTGATAGGTCGGGACACACTCTATTCCACTCCGTAATTGAAAACGGAAACCACGTGAGTACCGTGTACCTCACCCCTCATGGTAATGACATGTGCGTCAGTGAAAAAGACTAATAAAGGTGTTAGCATGTGGACGTAATATGCTGTTCTAGTCTCTTCTGTACCTAAAGTACATCACCGTTCCCTTTGGATCCCTACTTAATTCGGTGCTCTCCGATACACACGATCGAACAGCGGAGGAGTGGTACACAAGCGTCAACTTTAGGTTACAATATCTCGGGATGTAATTAACATTTTACAATGCAACAAACGGCACTGATTACGTATTTGTTTATATGTTGATATGTGCTAACAAAACTAACGGGGTTCCATTTTTTAAAAAACGTAGGTTTGAGTTAAAAAACATACTTCCGTGAATTTTTTTATGGTTTGCATTAACCATTTACACTAGCCCCTTTCCTCACGTTCGGTCAATGGAATCGGTTCTTCAGTATTTGATGTGGTTTAAGAAATATATCCAGTGGTAATGTTAGGTGACTCAGCCTGTATTGAATGTCAACAAATGTCACATCTTCCCATAGCCATTCTGCGTTTTATATCTTCTTTACTTCGGCCATCAGAACTTATCTTGCTACCCAAATAACAAAACTCATCTACCACTTTTATCGTCCCATTACCTAATCTAATTTCTTCAGCATCGCCTGATTTCCTGACATTCCATTCCATTACCTTTGGTTTACTCTTGTTAATGTTAATCTTATATCTTCCTTTCAAGACACTGTCCATACCGTTTAATTGCTCCTCCAGCTCCTTTGCTGTCTCTGACAGAAATACTATGTCGTCAGCAAACCGCAAGGTCTTTATTCCCTCTTCCTGGATTTTAATTCCCCCTCCAAATTTCTTCTTGCTTTCCTTCACAGCTTGCTGAATGTACAGATTGAATAACATTTGGGAAAGGCTACAACCCTGTCTTACTCGCTTCCCAACCACTGCGACCCTTTCATGACATTCGACTCTAATAATTGCTGTCTGGTTTTTGTAAAAGTCGAATACAACTCTTCGCTCCCTATATTTCACCCCTGCTACCTTCAGAATTTGAAAGAGTGTTTTTCAGTCAACATTGTCAAAAGCTTTCTCCAGATCCACAAACGCTAAAGACGTAGGTTTCCCTTTACTTAAACTATTTCAATGAAAAGTCTAATGTGAGTATTGCCTCGCATGTTCCTACGATTCTCCTAAATCCAAACTGATCTTCCCCAAGGTCGGATACCACCACATTTTCCATTCGGCTGTAAATAATTCGTATTTGTATTTTATTTAGCGTAATAATTGATCGAATTCAAAATGATGTCATAATCCACTGGTTGAGATTGGCTTATGGTAAGCATAACACGAGATGAAAAGTAGTTAAAAACTTTGGATTTGTATTAAAGCTGACAGCACTCAAATATTACAACTTTGTTTATCCCTTACTGGATAATGATAACACTTAGCGACTTCCCACAAACTTCAGACATTCACTCCTTGGCCATTAAAATTGCTACACCACGAAGATGACGTGCTACAGACGCGAAGTTTAACCGACAGGAAGAAGATGCTGTGATATGCAAATGAACTGCTTTTCAGAGCATTCACACAAGGTGGGCGCCGGTGGCAACACCTACAACGTGCTGACATGAAGAAAGTTTCCAACCGATTTCTCATACACCAACAGCAGTTGACGGGCGTTCTCTGGTGAAACGTTGTTGTGATGCCTCGTGTAAGGAGGAGAAATGCGTAGCATCACGTTTCCGACTTTGATAAAGGTCGGATTGTAGCCTATCGCGATTGCGGTTTATCGTATCGCGACATTGCTGCTTGCGTTGGTTGCGATCCAATGACTGTTAGCAGAATATGGAATATTCAGGAGGGCAATACGGAACGCCGTGCTGGATCCCAACGGCCTCGTATCACTAGCAGTCGAGATGACAGACGTCGTATCCGCATGGCTGTAACGGATCGTGCAGCCACGTCTCGATCCCTGAGATGGGGACGTTAGCAAGACAACACCATCTGCACGAACAGTTCAACGACGTTTGCAGCAGTATGGACTATCAGCTAGGAGACCATGGCTGCGGTTACCCTTGTCGCTGCATCACAAACAGCAGTGCTGAGATGGTGTACTCAACGACGAACCAGGGTACACGAATGGCAAAACGTCATTTATTCGGATGAATCCAGGTTCTGTTTACAGCGTCATGATGATCGCATCCGTGTTTGGCGACATCGCGGTGAACGCACATTGGAAGCGTGTATTCGTCATCGCCATACTGGCGTATTCCCCGGCGTGATGGTATGGGGTGCCATTCGTTACACGTCTCGGTCACCTCTTGTTCGCTTCGACGACACTTTGAACAGTGGCCGTTACATTTCCATGTGTTACGACCCGTGGCTCTACCCTTCATTCAATCCCTGCAAAACCCTACATTTCAGTAGGATAATGCACGACCGCATGTTGCAAGTCCTTTACGGGCTTTTCTGAATACGGAAAATGTTCGACTGCTGCCCTGGACAGAACATTCTCCAAATCTCTCACCAATTGAAAACGTCTGGTCAATGGTGGCCGAGCAACTGGCTCGTCACAATACGCCAGTCACTACTCTTGATGAACTGTGGTATCGTGTTGAAGCTGCATGGGCATTTGTACCTGTACCCGCTATCCAAGCTCTGTTTGACTCAATGCCCAGGCGTATCAAGGCCGTTATTACGGCCAGAGGTGGTTGTTCTGGGTACTGATTTCTCAGGATCTATGCACCCAAATTGCGTTAAAATGTAATCACATGTCAGTTGTAGTATAATATATTTGTCCAATGAATACCCGTTTATCATCTGCATTTCTTCTTGGTGTAGCAATTTTAATGGCCAATAGTGTAATTTTGAATTTATATAAAACTTGTTCCCTATTCAAACCCCACCCAAAAAAAAAAAATAAAAAAAAAAATAAAATAAAAAAAAAAAAAAAAAAAAATGATGAAAGCAATAAAATTCATTTCTCATTTAATTATCGCTGCCCATGTGGCCAGACTTCAGTATTTTAATTTATTACTTTTTAAATACGACAGATATTAGCAACTCACTCTGCAGACAGTATTTACGTACATTACTAAATCCATCGGCACTCAGGTCTGAAGACGTGTCGTGGCAGACGCTTTGCCGCGCCTTGTCCGTTGCCATCGCCCCCTGTCTTCGTCCCCGAGTTACACATTTACTAAATACTTCATCCAGTCAATATTGAAATTCTTCTGAGCTATTTGCCGCGTCATGATATATTTATCCAACGTTTCGGATCCGTTACAGGAGCCTTCTTCGGGTAACACTGACAGCCAGCAGAAAGGGAAGGAATAACTTTATTGGTGCTTGCATTGGTGTTTCTGATAGGTGGAAATACTGAAGGAAGATGCGCTTCTTGGTGTTTGCATCGGTGACGCGGCAAACAGCTCAGAGGAGTTTCAATTTTAACAACAATGACCACGAACGCCTACGTTCTTACATTTCATCCAGTGTTATGAAAGCACTGTGTCGTAAAGATCTGGTGTGCAAAACGAACTGTTATGATGAGTAGCAGTGGCAGTTAAACTCTGTAGCTCAAGCGATAATTTAAAACAAAAGCATTAGATGCGAATTAAATTTGATAAGCATGATTAGAATTTTTTATCGCGAGCCGTAGATTACATTACGTTTTTCACTGATGCGAAGTGAGTTCTGCACATCTTTCCATTATGCTAATACAATAGTCCAGTAATGGGGTACTTTTTACTTTAAAAAATGAGATAGAAGATTTTATTTTTGTATCTTATGTGTATAGTTAAGAGTGTGTGAAATCCACGTTTTCGACCTCCAAATCCGTGGTTTTAACTATCTGTGGTCACTTATTACAGATTTTTGTCTATTATTCGCAAACTGCCGCGGTGGAGTAGCCGAGCGGTCTAAAGCGCCTCGCTGCGGAGCACGTGGTTGCTCGCCGTCGGAGGTCGAGTCCTCCCTGGGGCATGAGTGTGTGTGTGTTGTCCTTAGGTTAGTTTACCTTAGTTTAAGTAGTTAGTAAGCTACGGACTGATAACCACGCAGTTTGGTCTGACAGGTTTACAAACATTTGAATATTTTTATTCGCAAACTATGCATCCTACTGAAAATGTTGCCCTTACCAAACTGAAAGAGCATTAATTTTGCGTCGAATGACCTACTCAAATGTCAAAATCGGTGCAGCCGTTTGGCCGCAATCGGTTTTCAAAGTTCGGTCATGTTACCAATTTGGCTAAAAATTCGTCTGCAATGCCTGTAACTCAAAAACGGCTGCTCCAAATGAAAAATTCAAGTTATGAAAATTGTAAAGCATGAAATTTCATGTTAGCAAAGTACCAAGTTTTTTAATTTCACGAAATATTAAGTGTTCATACAATTGAAAAATAGTTGTAGGTTGCCGTTCTTATGAGGAGATAAAGAGGCTTGCTCAGGATGGAGTAGAGTGGAGTTTGATCACACCAGTCTCCCGACTGAAGACCACAACAATATACTTGAAAACCAAAGTAATTCAATTTTCTTGTTAATTATTTTTGTCATATTCGATAAAAAGAAACTTGTTGTGGGAAGACGGCGCTCTGATGACGACATATGGTTTTTTTCCCATGTAAATGTTTTTAATTTCTTTCATTTGCGTGTATTTTCATTCATTTCTATCCCTGCTTTAACTGGTAAGATTTGAATGCTAAAATTAAAATCAAGTACTTAGTAATGGCCAATATGTATTTACATTTGAATCATACAAAAATTTCTACAAACGCAGAAATAAAAGAGCATGAAACATTTATGATCGTAATTTAAATATCAGAGATCCACATTTTAGCAGATTTCAATTCCATCGAGATAGTTTGGGAAATTGCGGCAAATTTCCTCATGAGGAAATATGACCATGGAGGTGCAAACAGCTACTGCACAAGGCCAAACGTGCGGTGTCAGTGCGATCGGAAAAGATAAGTAATTTAAGTAGAAATAAAACGTCGTTGTTTAACACTATAAGTAGATAAAAACATTTATTAGTGTGCTCTTCAAGCTTACCACTAAAGGTTTTTCTTTTATTCGCGTATTGATCCAGTAATCGCTAAAAGTACGGTTTGTTTACATATGTCCTTGTTATGCCTAAATTCCGAGTGTGCATATTTAGCGTTTCGCCGTAATTTTAAGTGCATTTAACACAGTTAACTAACTAAATACGTTTATTAGTGTCGTCCTCAAGCTCATCATTAAAGGTTCTTTTCTTTTTTCGCGCATTATCTCAGTAATCGCGAAAAGTTGTTTTGTGTACATTCATAGGCCAAATTCACGAGTGTGAAAATTTAGTGTTATACCGCAATTTTAAGTGAATTTACTAACAGCTTACACGTATTTTAGTGTCCTAAGCAAATCTAGTAACCCTTTATATCTGTAGTTAATATATATTGTCGATATCACGTAAGTAACAATCATGAATGCAATGTGTTTCAGCTGCAGTAGGTTTGTTCGTTTTGGGTTTCAATGCAGCTGTTGTGACAAGTGGTTTCATTGGGGGAGGGGGGGGGGGATGTAGCGGTGTGGGAAAGAGGGAAGCAAACGAGTCTCTTCCTTTGTTTTGCAAAGTGTGTTCAAGGGACAGAAAAATAGCTGAACAGGAAGGGAAGATTAGAGCCCTTCAGGCTGAACTGGATAGTGCTAGGGAGGAACTTCAGAGGTTAAGGGGGGAGAAGGATGAGCATGGGTGGGAAGTGGTAGCAGGGAACAGGGGCCACAGAGAGAGTATAGTTCCTGACATCTTCACAATTGTCACAAACAACAGATTTGCCTTGCTACCACAGTCAAGTGAGGAAGAGGCTCCTTTAGAAGTAGGTGCAGTTAGGAAGCAACAAACTTTCACAAGGAAACCAACGCTTTCAAAAACAGTAGATAGGAGGAGGAAAGTTCTGTTGTTAGGAAGTAGTCATGGAAGAGGTGTGGGCCAGATTGTGCAGGAAAAACTAGGTGACAGGTACCAGTCACAAACTTTTTCAAGCCCAGTGCAGGTCTAAGCCAGGTGGTAGAGGATATAGGTTCCTTGTGTAAGGGTTTCACAAAACAGGATCATGTTATAGTGGGTGGGGTGGGAAACAGCATTGATAGGGATCAGGGCTACAATATTGAGTGTGACCTGGTTAAAATAGCTTCTGCAACGACCCAGACAAATGTTGGACTGTTGCCTGCATTCATGCGGTATGATCAACCCCAATTGAACTGCTCCGTCAGGATAGTCAATATGGAGATTGATCAACTGCTTAGGGCGGTTACTCTGTCGGACATAGGTTTGGTTCCTGTTGATGCTATTGATAGGTGCGTTTTCACTAGGCATGGCCTGCATTTCAATAGGAAAGGGAAGGGGAAACTAGCTGGGTTGATAACAAAATCCTTAAGGGGGGGGGGGCACTGCAATTGATGAAAGTACTTCTTTTTTAGGTTAAGATCAGTTTCCAGTGAGAAGCTCAGGCGGGCAGGTGCTAAAAATGTTGAAAAATCAAATGTTTCTCAGCAAAGTAAAGTAAAAAATAATGTTAGCATTTTTCACCAGAATATTGGGTGACTAAAGAATAAAATAGATGAGCTTTTAGTTTGTTTAGATGGTATAGAAACTGATAATGTAATAGATATACTATGCCTGTCTGAGCATCACATTGTCACCGGTATGGAAAATGTGAATGTCAGTGGATATAGATTAGTCTCAAATGTAATTAGAGATAATAAGATATATGCCAAAAGCTATCACAGTGTAAAAAATTTAGAAACAAAAAAGTTTTGTGAAGAGCAGCATATTGAAGCATGTGCCTGCCAACTTAAACTCAATGATGATTATCTTATAATTGTAAAAGTATATAGGTCCCCTTCAGGAAACTGTCAGTTATTTCTGGAAAACTTGGATGCCTTGTTGTGCTATCTGTCAGATAGGCGGAAGCAAATTACTATTTGTGGTGATTTCAAAGTAGATTCACTGAAAGAGTGTAATAGGAAGAAAGACCTGGAAGTCTTACTTGGCTCATTCAATCTGACATCCGTTATTGATTTTCCTACTCGGGTAGTAAAGGACAGCAGTACATTGATAGATAACTTTTTTATAGACCAAGATAAGTTTAACTACATAAATGCTTGTCCCATTGAGAATGGTCTTTCGGAACCTGGTGCACAGCTAGTAACAGTACATGACATAGCTCCGTTCAGTAATTCGAAACAGTCCACCAGAATTGTGCGCTCGATTAATGACTTAACAACTAGAAATTTCAAAGAAAGTCTACAGCAGTTAGACTGGGACGAGGTTTACAAGGAACATGATGTTAATTTAAAATATAATTTATTTCACGATGCATTTGTAAGGGTATTTAATAACTGTTTCCCCAAGAAATTAGTAAAATTTAATTCTAAGAAACCATGCAAAAAACCATGGCTTACTAAAGGAATAAAAATATCGTGTAAGCGAAAAAGGGATCTATATCTGTCTGCAAGAAAGAGTAATAACCCAGAAACAATAAAATATTATAAAAGCTACTGTGCTACATTAAGAAAAGTTATTAAAAAATCAAGAAGTATGTGCATCATGTCTGAGATTAGCTCCTCTGATAATAAAATTAAAACAATTTATTAAAAGGGAGACAGGGCAACCAAGAGCAGAGGAAGAGGGTATTATCATCAAAACAAATGAAAACTTTATTAACAAAAAGTCAGAAGTTGAAAACATTTTTAATTATTACTTTTTAAATGTTGTAGAGAAAATAGGATATAAATGTTCATTAGAAGGAGCAAGGCAATTAATGGAAGAGGCCATACCCACACAATTTGATACAATTGAAATTCCACCCACCTCACCTTCAGAAATTAGGAAAATAATAAACTCTCTCAAGAGTAAACGGTCATATGGAATTGATGGCATTTCCAGCAGGGTATTAAAAACTTGTTCCCAGGAGATAAGTAGGATTCTCAGTCATATTTGTATTAGCTCATTAGAGCAGGGTATTTTCCCGGATAGACTGAAATATGCTAGCGTTAAACCTTTGCTTAAAAAAGGGGATACATACGATGTCAACAACTACCGGCCCATCTCACTTCTGACAGCTTTTTCAAAAAATTTTGAAAAAGTTATGTATTCTCGAGTTGCTTCACATATTAGTATAAATAAAGTTCTAACAAAATGTCAGTTTGGTTTTCAAAAAAGATTTTCAACTGAAAATGCGATATATACACCTTCACTGATGCAATATTAAATGCTTGAATAACCGGACATCACCAGTAGGGATTTTTTGTGATCTCTTAAAGGCTTTTGATTGTGTAAATCATGGGATTCTTCTAGATAAGCTTAAGTTTTGTGGTATGAGTGGGACAGTGCACAAATAGTTTAAATCATACTTAACTGGAAGAGTGCAGAAAGTTGAAATAAGCAGTTCACATGATGTAGATGAGACTATTAATTCTTCTAACTGGGGAGTTATCAAAAATGGGGTCCCACAAGGTTCGGTCTTGGGTCCTTTGCTGTTCTTAATATATATTAATGACTTGCCATTCTACATACACGAAGATGCTAAGCTAGTACTTTTTGCTGATGATGCAAGTATAGCTATCACACCTGACAAACAGGAATTAACTGATGAAATTGTAAATGATATCTTCCAGAAAGTCATTAAGTCGTTCTCTACAAATGGATTCTCATTAAACTTTGATAAAACCCAGTATATATAGTTTCATGCAGTAAATGGCATGACACCATTAATAAATTTAGACTTTGAACATAAATCTGTAGCTAAGGTAGAATATTCAAAATTTTTAGGTGTTTGCGTTGACGAGGGACTGAATTGGAAGAAACATATTGAAGATCTCCTGAAACGTCTGAGTTCAGCTACTTATGCTATCAGAGTCATTGCAAAATTTGGTGATATAAATCTCAGTAAATTAGCTTACTACGCCTATTTTCATTCACTGCTTTCATATGGGATCATATTCTGGGGCAATTCAATATTGAGTAAAAAAGTATTCATTGCACAAAAGCGTGTAATCAGAATAATTGCTGGAGCCCACCCAAGAGCATCCTACAGACATTTATTTAGGGATCTAGGGATACTCACTGTAGCTTCACAATATATATATTCACTCATGAAATTTGTTATTAACAATCCGAACCAATTCAAAAGTAATAGCAGTGTGCATAGCTACAACACTAGGAGAAAGGATGATATTCACTATTCAAGGTTAAATCTAACTTTGGCTCAGAAAGGGGTGAATTATGCTGCCACAAAAGTCTTTGGTCACTTACCAAGTCGCATCAAAAGCCTGACAGATAGCCAACTAGTATTTAAAAATAAATTAAAGGAATTTCTGAATGGCAACTCTTTCTACAGTGTAGATGAATTTTTAGATAAAACTTTAAAAATATAAATAAATAAATTAAATAATTAAAAAAAATCCTTAAGTTATTGATTGTCAAGTATAGACAACATTTACTAAACTGACACGTTCCATATCATTACGAAATGTCGTATGTATGATCTATGGGACAAGTATTAACCTAATCTAGTCTAATCTAATCTAACTTCCCAAATTGCTGAGTCTGACAGTGTCGCAATCGTGAGCGAGAACATCGACGTGTTTGTTTTCCAGAAGGGTCAAAGAAATAACTACAACAATTTATACTTCTCTAAAGCAGGAAGAGGGAAATCAGCAGGAACGTGGATTCTTACTTTCGATCCTTTGTTTGCTCTTCTCAACGATGTGTGCATACGATGTGATACCACCTTTTTTTTTTTTTTTTTTTTTTTTTTTTTTTTTTTTTTTTTTGCCAAGGAAATCTGAAATTACTAAATCTCAGGGAGCAAAAGCCACACATTTACAAGCTACTGAATTTGTTAAACTCACAGTTTCTCAAGACGTAACAGCATAGACAAAACAACAGCTGATGCCAGCCAGCACTGTATGGGAGTTTGATATGCGCGACTTTAGAGGAGCTGTAAAGTCTGCCCTGAAAAAATAGTTCAAACTTCAAAAGGCTACCGCCAACATCGGACGCAGCAAGGTGGCACTCATTGCGATCGTACCATCAAATGCAACCTTGTCTGGGGAGGAAAACTGAATGTGGTTATCAGGGCCTGCTAATAGGTTGCGAAGAGATGCCGATGACGCAAATCTGTACTGACTGCTCCTCGACATGCAAACGCTGTTGATGTATATCTTGCGAGAGGGCCCTCGAAATTGAACTTGAGGAGGAGAGGGAGAGATCGAAACCCTGTTAAAGTACGAGGAAGTTGGTGCAGGTGCCGCAATGGAGCCAGAAGATCGGATGTTCCACCGGTACCTACCACAGTCTCCCAAGAGACCCCAGTGGAATTGGAATCTGATAAAATGTGAATCTCTAATATTTAAATTTTTTAAATATTGTCATTGCACAAATTTTATATCTCTCAGACATAAATACATATTGGCCATTACTATGTATTTAGTTAACATGTTAGCTCTGCGATATTACTAATTAAGGCATGGATAAAATACATAAACATGCACGCGCATTAAAAAAATTAAAAAGATATACATATACATATAAAACGATACTTACTCATTATAGCGCCGTCTTCCCTTAGGAAATTTCATTTCACTGGATAACTTTGACAAGAAGAAGAAGAAAAGAAAGAAAAGAACCAAGAAAATGGCATTACTGTTTTTTTTTTTTTTTTTTTTTTTTTTTTTTTTTTTTTTTTTTTTTTTTTTTAAATGTTCATATGTTTGAAAATCTATCCGACAAAACTACGTGGTCATCAGTTCGTAGCTTACAAACTACTTAAACTATGTTAAACTAATCTAAGGACAAACACACACACCCATGTCCCAGGGAGGACTCGAACCTCCGACGGCCAGCAACCGCGCGCTCCGCAGCGAGGCGCCTTAGACCGCTCGGCTACTCCACCGCGGCAGGCCAATTTGGTAAAAAAAATCCCAACTTTGGAAAATGATTGAGGCCGAACGGCTGCACCGATTTTGACATTCAACGAAAACTTTGATGCTCTTTCATTATGGTATGGATAAAATTCTTATGTAACAGCTTTGCAGTACTGACGTGTCAACGTAAATGTTATCATTAGTAGCACTGCTGATTTCATTACTATTTACGTAAATTTTTTGAAAGAGAGAAAGTTTATATGAAACGTCGAAGAACTTGAGCATAACTGTAAAATACAGTGAAGAGCATGGTATAGGCATGCATGTGCAAACACAAATGTAAACATTCAGGGAGTGGCACTGCTGCCGGCCAGCGCCTGTATAGAATACAAGTGTCCGTCTGTCTCAGGCGTCAGATCGGTAACTGCTACTACATTGGTAGGTTGTCAAGATTTAAGTGAGTCTGAACGCGGTGTTACAGACGGCGCATGAGATATGGGACACAGCATCTTCAAGGTAGCGACGAGGTGGGGATTTTCTAGTACAACCAAATTACGAGTGCACCGTGAATATCGGGAAACCGGTAAGACATCAAATCTTCGACATCGCTGCGGTCGGAAAAAGATCCTGCAACGACTGAGGAGAATAGTTGAATGTTACATAAGTGGAACCCTTCCGCAAATTCCGGATTTAGATGCTGGGCCATCTACAACTGTCAGCGTGCGAACCATTCAACGACACTTCATCGATCTAAGGGAGATATCACTGTGTTGTTGTGGTCTTCAGTCCGGAGACTGGTTTGATGCAGCTCTCCACAATACCCTATCCTGAGCAAGCCTCTTCATCTCCACATAAGAACGGCAACCTACATCTGTCTGAATCTGCTTACTGTATCCATCTCTTGGTCTTCCTCTGCGGTTTTTACCCCACACACTTCCCTCCAACGCTAAATTCACAATTCCTTGATGTCTAAGAATGTGTCCTACCAATCTATCCCTTCTTTTAGTCAAGGTATGCCAGAAATTTCTTTTCTCACCAATTCTGTTCAGTACCTCCTAATTAGTTATGCAATCCACCCACCTAATCTTCAGCATTCTTCTGTAGCACCACATTTCAAAAGCCTCAATCCTCTTCCTGTCCGCACTGTTTATCATCCATGTCTCACTCCCATACAAGGCAACACTCCATACAGATGCCTTCAGAATCTAATTCCTTCAGCATCACCCGATTTTCTTACACTGCACTCCATTACCCTAATTTTGCTCTTGTTAATCTTCATCTTATATGCACCTTTCAGCACACTGTCCATTCCGTTCAATTGCTCTTTCAGGTCCTTTGCTGTCTCTATGGTGTAAAAATTGGCAATTGACTCTAAATAATGAGAAGTATCAAGTCGTCCACATGAGTACGAAAAGAAATCAGTTAAACTTTGTTTACAAGATAAATCACTCAAAAGTGAAGGCCGTAAACTCCAGTAATTACCTAGGAATTACTATTACTTCAGACTTAAACTGGAAAGTACACGTAGATAATGTCGTGGGAAAGGCGAACAAGAGACTGTTTTATTGGCAGAAGCCTTAAAAGATGCAACAGAACAACTAAAGAAACTGCATACACTACGCTTGTCCGTCCGTTTTTTGATTGTTGCTGTCCAGTGTGGGATCCTTATCAGGTGGGTTTGACGAAGGACTACGAAAGATTCTAAAGAAGAGCAGCTCGTTTTGTATTGTCACGATAAAGGGGAGACAGTGTTACGGAAATGAAACAGGATCCGGAATCGGAATCATTAAAACAACGGCGTTTATCGCTGCGGCGTAGGCTTCTTACGAAACTCCAATCGCCATCATTCTCCTCCGAATGCGAAAATATATAGTTGACTCCCACTTACATAGGTAGAAAAGATCATCTGAATAAAATACGAGAAATCGGAGCTAGAACGGAGAGATTCAAGTGTTCTTTCTTCCCGCGCGCTATTCGAGAATGGAATGGGAGATAAATAGAATATCGGTGGTTCGATGAACCCTCTGCCAGGCTCTTAAATGTGATTTGCAGAGTATCTCAAGTAGATGTAGATGTAAATATCAGCTTTCGGAGCCGAAGGCCGCAGCGTGTAACCTTCCTTGCCGACTGCACGACTCAAAGTTTTAAGCCTCGCTTGGACCCGCCAACACTGACATTGGACTGTTGATGACTGGAAACATGTCGCTTGGTCTGACAAGTCTCGTTTACACTTGTATCGAGCGGATGGACGCGTACGGATTTGGACATGAATGCGTGGACCAGCATGTCAGTAGAAGACTGTTTAAACAGTTGGAGGCTCTGAAGTGGCGTGGGGCGTATTCAGTTCGATTAAAATGGGACCCTGCAACGTCTGGGTACGACTCTGACAGGTGACACATACGTACGCATTCTGGCTGATCACCTGCATCCATTCATGCCCACTGTGCATTGCGACGCACTTGGGCAATTCCAGGAAGACAATGCGACACCCCACCAAACTACCCAGACGTGAACACTATCGAGCATATATGGGACGCCTTGGAACGTGCTGTGCAGAAGAGATCTCCACCCCCATCGAACTCTTACGGATTTATGGTATCAGCTTCCTACAGTACTACTTAAGACATTAGTAGAACCCATGACACGTCTTACTGCGGCACTTCTGCGAAATCACAGGGGACCTACCCGATATTAAGCAAGTGTAACAGTTTCTTTGGCTCTTCGGGTCAGTATGCCCTAAACATTTGAAGTACCGTACGTTTAATATCCACGCCCATGAACCACAGACATTGCCGAGGTGGGGCGGCTTGCCTGCCTCATCGATACAGATAGCCGTACCGTAGGTGCAACCACAACGGAGGGGTATTTGTGGAGAGGCCAGACAAACTTATGGTTCCTGAAGAGGGGCAGCAGTCTTTCCAGTAGTTACAGGGGCAACAGTCTGGATGACTGACTGAGCTGGCATTGTAACATCAGCTAACGTGACTTGACATTCAGCTACTGTGAATGGCTCAAAGCAAGTCGTTACTTTCCCCAAGGACATACAGCTCTATTGCATCAATAAAATATTCCGGAGATAAAATAGTCCCCCATTCGGATCCCCAAGGGGCGATTGCTCAGGAAGATGTCGCCATCAAGAAAAAGAAATCAGGCCTTCTATGGATCGGAGCTTGGAATGTATATCCCTCAGTCGGGTAGGTAAGTTAGAAAATTTGAAAAGGGAAATGGATGGGTTGAAGTTAGATATGGGGATTAGTGAAATTCGGTTGCAGGATGCACGTAATTTCTGGTCAAGTGAGTATAGGGCTATAAATACAAAATTGCTCAAGCAGTGAAGTAGAAATTTGGAGAAGGACTTAAACTACAGGGAGAAGAAATAAAAAGTTTGCGGGTATCCAATGTCATAATTCTGTTAGAGATAACAGAGGACCGAGAAGAGCAGTTGAACGGAATGGGCAGCGTCTTGAAAGCAGGTTATAAGATGATCATTAACAATAGTAAAACTAGGTTAATGGAATTTAGTGTGAGAAAATCAGGCGATGCTGAACGAACTAGAGTAGGTAATGAGACGGTAAAAGTAGGAGACGAGTTTTGTTATTTGGGTAACAAGATAAGTTCTGATGGCCGAAGAAAAGAAGATATAAAATGTAGAATGGCTATGGGAAGATAAGCGTTTCTGAAGAAGTATTTAAAATATGGTGCTACAGACAAATCCTGAAGATTAATGGGTATACCACATAAATATTGAAGCGCTGAACAAAATTGGGGAGAGAAGAAATTTCTGGCATATCTTGACTAAGAGAAGGGATCGATTGCTGGGTGACATTCCGAGGCATCAATAAACCGTCAACTTACGATTGGAGGAAAGTGTGTGAGGTAAAAACCGCAGAGCAAGACCGAGATACGAATACAGTAAGCAGATTTTGAAGGAAGTAAGTTGCCGTTCTCATTCTGAGATGAAGTTTGAACATGACAGGGTAGTGTGGAAGAGCTGCATTAAATCACTCCCAGGACTGTAGATCACACCAACAACAACACTTAATATTACCTCATCCTGTTGGAAAGATAAATAGTTCCAATAAATGACTCAAAATCAGCAGACGGGCACCATTATACCCTATTACTGTTAATCTAGCTAAAGCAAAAGCGTCGTAATGCTGACCACTGCAAAATCTTAATGTGTCAAAGATATATGTATGTATTCTTGTTTAATATAATCACTTATATTAAACAGGAATACATACATATATTGGCTTCAACATCACTTGTCAGTGACTCGTGCTTCCTGGATAAGTACAAAGTTTGTTGGTGTGATCTACAGTCCTGGGAGTGATTTAATGCAGCTCTTCCACACTACCCTGTCATGTTCAAACTTCATCTCAGAATGAGAACGGCAACTTACTTCCTTCAAAAACTCAGACGACAGACAGATTTAGCAACATATGCAGAAAGGAGGAGGAAATACAAAGATACAATTAAAAGAAAAAAAGCGGAATACATTGAAGAGAAGACAAGAAAACTAGCAATCAATGCAAAATCAGGCCCATTCATAGCCATTAAGAAGAAAGCTTCACCCACAACAGGAGAAATCCACATGAAGAAATGGGAGACACATTTCTCGGAAATACTGAACAAAAAGTAAAAAGACAAGGCATATGAAATGGAAGAAACGGGGGATTTCCTCGACATGGAGTTCATAACAACAACGGAGGTCAAAACAAAAGAAGGAAGGAATAAGAAAGCAGCAGGCCCAGATAACGTATATATGGAACATCTTAAAGACTCCATCGACAGCATATGGAGGAGCTATGAAAGGACCTGAAGAACAAATGCCTACACACAGCAAAAATTCATGAAAGATGGAAAAAAATAAAGGGGAGGGGGACAGTATCACCGGATTCGTTAAGAGGCGTGGCACTAGAAAAATCCTTCAAAATATTCACGAACATCCTAAACAAAAGATTAATTGACGCAACAGAGGGAAACATCCCAGAATGTCAATTCGGTTTTATGAAGAGCAGGAACACGTTATAGGCAGTAAAATATTTAATATAGAGGACGCGCTGAGATACAAAAGAGGAAAGTACTACGTGGTCTTTATAGATCTTAAGAAAGCCTTCGATTCAGTAAATAAAGGAGAACTAATAAAAAAAATTGAAAAGAATAACCAGAGAGGGAGATCCTCTGGTGAGAACGATCGAGGCTTGTCTTCAAAGAAATGTAATACAAATAAACAACAATGTTGAAGTTTCAGACATGATTATACAGGCGAATGGAGTCCTTCATGGAGATCCTATTAGCCCAACGATGTTCAACATCTATACAGCAGATGTCACCAACATAATAGAGAAAGATTCAAAAGCAGACATTATTCTCTATGCAGATGGTACGGTGGTAGGATCAGCAGTAAAACAAAACGTACCGGAGGCAATACAGAAACTACAAACCTGGGCAGCGGAAACTGACCTACATGTAAACAAAGATAAGACAGTTCAGAGGAGGAAGAATGACGCCCAAAGTCAGTATAATGCAACACAATAAACCATTACAAATAATGGCAAGTATGAATACCTGGGAATTACATTACAAACAACAGCAACATCTTTTGGTATACATATCCGGGAAAGGGTAACAGCAGCCATTAAAGAGTCATACAATATCCCAAACATAACTAATCTATCAATAAACACAGCGATGACATTATTTAAAGCTGCAGTGGTGCCCGTCATATCAGAATTATGGAATAGACAGCATATGAGAAAAGCTTAAGATCAGCGACCTAAAAAGAAAAAGTGAAGACTATGTTCATGAAACGGATCCTAGATGTGGGAAAAACAGCGCCATCCCAACTAAAATATGAACTGTTGAAAGAGGCTTACTTCATAGAAGACATTAAACTTCAACGCTGCCTACCATCAACGGGACCATACCAGCAACTGGGCAACACTATGGACTGAAAGAAGAAGCAGATAGACCTGGATTTCTACGGCACACCAGCCATAATGGATGACAGCTGGACCAGCGAGTGCAGGAGCCAGAGACACGTGATAACAAGGCTTTCAACACACGGCTTTCACCGTAAAGTATGTGCTACCAAAAACTTTCATGAACCGAGTGTGGACTGTAAATGTGTATTATGTGATCGACAATGCAAAACTATCACGTTATGACGTGTGAAAAAGAAACAAAATAAATAAGATCAAAATATCCACGGGTGTACTGCCGGTCTATAGTGTCCAACGGGCACAATATTTCGGCGATCATACATGTCGCCATCATCAGGTGAACTGACAGACTGAGCTCCTGGAAACGCGCCGGCACGGAGATCCGCACGCTACGGCTGCTCGAAGGGAACTGGGTTCTAGCCCGGTAGCGGGCCATTTAAATACCCTCGGCCCGCGGAGCGACCCCTCCGCGGTCCGCGCCCCGCGCCGCGGCCGCGCAGTGGAACCGATTGCGCCGGCGTCTGAGAAGACGTCGGTGTGAGGGCTCTGTCCGCCGTGGTCGTCACTTCGTTACGTTTGCTAGATTTACTCTTAATTAACCCAATCGCTGGTTCCCAAGCTTTGCTAAGATTATAGCCAGAGTCACGGTTTATGAGGTCGACACTTGTGCGAATTTCAATGGCCTCTCTAACGACGCAGTCCCAGTATCTCGACGTCTGTACCAGAATCCTAGTGTGTTCATACTCCATGGCGTGATTCTCCGACAAACAATGTTCAGCGACCGCCGACTTGCTCGGATACATCAATCGTGTGTGCCTCTGGTGTTCAACGCATCGATCCTCGACGGTACGCATCGTCTGTCCAATATATGACTTTCCACACTGACACGGAATCTGGTACACGCCCGCCTTCCTCAAACCGAGATCATCTTTAGCGCTCCCCACCAGTGCACGAATTTTATTCGGCGGACAAAAAACAGTTCCAACCTGGTGTTTTCTCAAAATGCGGGCGATCTTCCCTGAGAGTGCGCCGGTATATGGAACGAACGCAGTGCCTACATCCTCCCTTGCGTTTTCATCCGTTTCCACAGGTTGTGTTGTAGTGGTTGGGCGGAGAGCCCGCTGAATCTGCCACTCTGAGTACCCATTTATATAATCAGTTTAAAATGAGAAAACTATGGGCGGCACATGCACTGAAACAACTCATAATCGAACTCAAAGAATCTAGTGAAAGTGTTTTTACTGATTCTAAACTCTTGTGAAGAGTGTTAACATGTGACGAATGTTTGTTCTGGAATTGTGATCTAGGACGAAACTTGATAAAGACCGAGAAAAAGCTCGAATGAATTAATCGAGACTTCTGACAATTATGACTGTTTTTATTTATTTAATTTCGTAGAATTGCGTATCTTTATTGGTTTCTTGAAGATTAATTGTTAATCCACTTTACTTCGTTGTTCAACAGACTTCCGAACGACGATTCGAAAAGCTGCCCATCGCACTTGGGACCATGAATGGCACCTCTCTCAAGCGTTTAAGGGAGGACACCTGGCAGCTATACAACCAAATGTCTCCTCACGATCATGGTTTTCATCGATGACGCTTAGTAGACGTCACGCAACGTCCATCATTCGGATGAGACTGGGACATGGATGTACCGTTGGACACTATAGACCGGCAGTACACCCGTGGATATTTTGATCATCAAATACGCCGGGAGAAACTGAAGAATCACATCATACACCTTTACGGGAAGGAGATGTATCGCAGCATGAAGAAATTTGAAAAGTTGCGCCACCGTAGATGTCGTTTGCTAAGTACTCTTGCTTTTCTAAAGAGATGTCGTTCCGACAATGTTGTTCCAAATTTTGCTAAGGTTACGCATCACATCGATTCTGCAGCAGCCAAGAGAATTAAAAAACGGGCCGGCCTCGCATTGCTTCGTGAGAGAGTGCATTTCACCCGCCGTAGTCTTGAGTTCGTCTCTCTGGAACTATTCCATCTGCATTTGCAACTGGCTAGTCACTTCACGTCTTTTTCCTGGGATTGGATTGATGGTGTTACTTCGGTTGCAGCCGATTCCGCCCATAAGAAGGCAACAGGACGTCAAACAGCTAAGTTCTCACGCCTCCTTGACAAGCCACCTCTGCAGGTTCCGTGCAAGACCGTCATCAATCTGAGTGACATGGAGTTGAGTGATGATGCGGTCTCAGTTTTAGAGAAAGGACTCAACTTTACTCCTACCCCCAAGTTCACAGCGGTCGCAGAAATTATTAGTGCTGTTGAACAGGTTGCAGCTCGTCTTCCCCCTGATTCAGCTGGTGAAATACGGGATGTTTTGAATTCTGCCATCAATGGTGCAATAGGGGGTGGCAAGTTGTATCAAAATACTCGATTAGGAAAGCAGTTTTAAAGACAAATCTATAAAATTTTATATTTAGAAGCAGAAACAACCAATGCAGACCATCCTGTCTACGCGTGCGAAGCAGCGGGAATTAAGCTAGTAATATAAACTTGTATACTAATGCTCAATCTGAGCACGCTTTTATCCTATATTAATAAAAATGAATTTCCGCGTGTATGAAAGAGCATCACTTGAGAACGGCTACTCCGTTTTGGCTGATCTTTTCTTTGTTCTGTTCGTAATTCTCAGGTCAAGGTTCGTATGAAAGAAATTTTTTGGAAAATATCAGAATTTGCGAAAAGTTCTCTTCCAGCTCGGATCATTTTCTAGATTCTTCAACAAACAGCTTACTCATTCGCTACTCGCCTACCGACCAAATACGCTATAACGGAGCGAACAAATACGTCAAGGAGATCTAAGCCAACCGAAACTATGCATTTGAACAAGACTCTCTGTGAATAAGCTGATGGACACTGTGATTGAACCAACGATAATCAGAGGAAAGTTCAAAGGAGATGATGTCCTGATTCCACGAATACCACTGATTCCAATCAACTTGCTGTTTCAATTCAAGCGTCTCCAGTTTCCCATTCGCCTTGCATTCGCAGTGACGTTAATGAAGCGCCGTGTTTTTCCCGTCATCTGCACTGTTCGCACTTAACTGCAGGGTCATCAGTCCCTAAACTTACAAACTACTTATAATCTAACTTATACTAACATCCATCCTTATACAATGCCCGAGAGGGGGATTCGAGCCCCCGACCGTAGCGGCCGTGCAGACTGTGACTGGCGCGCCGCAGACCGCTCGACCACTGCGGCCGGCGTTCGTTTTCTCTCCGGAGGGAACAACAAAAAGCATCGTTCATCAAGAAGCGTCACGATGAACAGAAAAGGAAAGACCATACCACTTTATTGTATTTCAATTAATTGTTTTGTTTCATATGGAATTTCTATCATTAAAGTATGATCATGCTGCTATTATTTTGTTTTCACTTTAAAAACTCTCAAGAAGATATATAAACGTGTTATAAAAAGCATTTCTATTCTGCTCTCTGTAATAAAAACATGCTAAGCTCTGATGTAAAAATATGCGGTTTTGTTTTCCTTTTCCCAATCATTTTTAACATAAAACAGGAAAGTTGTTTTTATGCCTAAATTTATAATCATACCTGTTCGTATAATACAACGATTTAAAGTAGAGCCATTAAAGCTACTAACCTCCCAGATAGAGCAGCTCGAAAGGTATGTCTAATAACCCGTTTCCAATTAATCCATTGTGACTTCTATTCCCAATCAGAGTCCCGATTGCAATAACAATAAATAAGAGAGAGGGGGGGGAGGAGGAGAGGAAGAATGGGGGAATTAAATGGATTTAAAAAGGGGGGGATCATACAAACGCAGAAAGGCTATCATTAAAGTATGATCATGCTGCTATTATTTTGTTTTCACTTTAAAAACTCTCAAGAAGATATATAAACGTGTTATAAAAAGCATTTCTATTCTGCTCTCTGTAATAAAAACATGCTAAGCTCTGATGTAAAAATATGCGGTTTTGTTTTCCTTTTCCCAATCATTTTTAACATAAAACAGGAAAGTTGTTTTTATGCCTAAATTTATAATCATACCTGTTCGTATAATACAACGATTTAAAGTAGAGCCATTAAAGCTACTAACCTCCCAGATAGAGCAGCTCGAAAGGTATGTCTAATAACCCGTTTCCAATTAATCCATTGTGACTTCTATTCCCAATCAGAGTCCCGATTGCAATAACAATAAATAAGAGAGAGGGGGGGGAGGAGGAGAGGAAGAATGGGGGAATTAAATGGATTTAAAAAGGGGGGGATCATACAAACGCAGAAAGGCTATCATTAAAGTATGATCATGCTGCTATTATTTTGTTTTCACTTTAAAAACTCTCAAGAAGATATATAAACGTGTTATAAAAAGCATTTCTATTCTGCTCTCTGTAATAAAAACATGCTAAGCTCTGATGTAAAAATATACGGTTTTGTTTTCCTTTTCCCAATCATTTTTAACATAAAACAGGAAAGTTGTTTTTATGCCTAAATTTATAATCATACCTGTTCGTAGAATACAACGATTTAAAGTACGGTCATTAAAGCTACTAACCTCCCAGATAGAGCAGCTCGAAAGGTATGTCTAATAACCCGTTGAATATTAATGATTGTGTAAACCATAAATTCCTTCCCAGGCTATCATTTAAAAAAAAAAAAAAAAGGTTCAATATCTTCAACAGTTTAGAAGATGTGATTATTGTTACCTCCGCACAATTCAGGTTGCACGTGAAGAGAACTCGGGCGCTAGTCGCGACGCTCCCGTACCGTAGATATACGAGCCAAAATCTCGAAAACAGAGACAGGTAGCGTCCTGCTCCCAACTTTAAAAATAATTTCGAATTATTGGCTTCATTTCATCCGCAACAATGTATGAGCTAAAATGAACCATACGCAAAGTAGCCAGAGACTACATTTTTCGATGTAAACACTTCAAGTTTAATGCAATAGGTTACTTAAAAATTAAGTATCTGAATAACTATGAGGAATTTTGAGAAAATAGACACTTCGTTACCAAGCTGGGGTATGAAAATACAAGATATACAAAATCCAAATTTTTTGCATGTTAGTTTCCTCAAACTCGACAGAGATGCAATGAAAAGTGAAAAAAACATGCGCAACCGAAAGTAGTGCTTTTTAATTTTTTAACGGAAAACGAGAATCTGTAACGAAAAACTAAATATGGGAACTGATGTAGCTTTGCTTCCTTAACATTCAGTATTTTTTACAGCAAAAAAATCCGAAATTTTATTTTGACCATGAATTTCCCGAGCCGCCGACCAGGAGGCGCGCCTTGGTAAACAGCAGCGGCTTGCGTCGTGCTCCCGACTCGCCACCGTCCGCCACGGCCGGAAAAGGGAGGGGGGCCGAGCCGCAATCGCAGGTAACAGCCGCGTTTTGGACAACCCACCTTTAAGGACGTGCGCGCCCTAGGGAGAGCTCGAACCTTCGACGGCGAGCAACTGCGCGCTCCGCAGCGAGGCGCCTTGTGGTGGGATTCCTATGCAGCGTCTGCGCACTGTACTGCTACCGTGTCCCATGTTGCGTCAGCCGCATGCAGCTGACGCTACGGCCGCGTGCGGCTGCGGCCCAGCCGGTCCGAGAGCATTCCAGACGCAGCCGCAAAGAAGAACGCGACAGCAGATCCGAGGGAAAAGTACTGTTCACGGTGGTGGAAGATGAGAAACTGCTAGAAATGGTTTCTAAATTTCCTTGTATCTACAATGTATCGTTACCAGTATACAAGGACCAAACTGTGAAGCATAAAGCTTGAAGAGAGATAGCGGAATTCGTGGAAAGAACAAGTAAGAAAAGTGTTTATTCATAATGTTTATTACTTAGTTGTCAGAAAAATAAAGCATATTGTAATAAACAAGAGTAAGTAGCATCGTCCCACAAAATATTCACTTACTGTTATAATAATGAAGTGTAAACAAAGAGAATACCAAAACCTGATGTATGTTATAAAAGTTCAATTTATTATAATGTGCATACAATTTTTTAAAGATTATCCAGTAACACTAGGGAGTTCGAAGCCTACTGAGTTCTGTTAACGTCAGCAGTTTGTCACGGTGTTAATCCTGCACCTGCACGGCTGTTAAGTATTCTGTAAATGAATCTCGCACCAAAAATCCATCAGCATGTGCATAACTGCCACTCCTTGCTAACGGTCCAAAATTTTCAGTAGGTAGTGGTTCACTTGCGTTTAATTCGAAATGAGGCTCGTTTTTTTTCTCTTTAGAACGCATTTCTAAGTAAATTATCAGACGTTTCTGGCTTCAGACTAATCAGCGAGTAAAATATGCGAAATACTTAACTTAAAAGAGCGAAGCTCGTAAAAGACGTTAGTTAAAAATAACTTTTTTTTTTTTTTTTTTTTTTTTTTGTTAATACTAGCAACTTGAAGAAATAAAGGTTTCATCATATTCGGATGTAATCGAAATACTTCGTCGCCTAGAAAAACACATGGCACTACTATGTCCGAATCCGGCAGCTTAGTAGGCGGAAGAAACGAAACGTCTTACCACTTGAAAACAGTTTCCAGATCTTACTTACACCAAATATTCCACTGTCACCTCCTTTCCCATACGACCCGACATCAATGAAAATGAATTTGTAGTTTGAGTCAACCACAGCAAGAAGGATGGTAGAGAAAAAAAATGTTTGTTGTTGTAATACAATGAGTCTGACAGTGCAGAGGAAACATTCACGCATGCCTTCCCTCAGTTCTTTTGAGGTAAATCGGATGCTTTTCAGCATTTTCCTCGCACAGCTGAAACTGAATTCTTCAACGTCTTCTAACATCATATAAAACAACAAATCGCGCTCACTCAACCTTTGGTCACAGACGCAGCAGACCAACTAAACACTGTGCGGCTGCCGCTCTATAGAAATCGCCAGCTATGCAGCAGCCACACTACGTCAGCCGCATGCGTCAAACGCGGCATAGGAATCCCACCTTTAGACCGCTCGGCCACTCCACCGCGGCAAAAGATTAGGGTATACTTCCCATAATCATTAGCTATTGCGAAGCGTTGCCGGGTTTGCAAGTCTTTAATAAGTAACAAGTGCATCAGTCAACAGGTGATGTATATACGCTATTGGTAGAACGCTGTAAAAAACATAATTTATATATCTATAAATGTGAATGTCTGTTCGGTGTACGTTTATCACGTCTGTACAGTTAGTGATGTCTACCCCGGCAAGGCTTTAGGCACGGTTTTATGTCGGTCGGATAGCTATTTATCTATCTATATATGTCTGTTCAGTGTACGCTTATCACGTCCGAACGACAAGACGCAGAGACTTACATATTTGTACAGTTATTAAGTTACACCTGAGGAAGGTTTTAGGCACGGTTTTATAGCGATATGATAGATATTTAGCAATTTGAAGAATAAAACGCAAAATGCGGAACAATAATTACTCTTTGAAAATGCTTTTGTTGGTTGCACTGTTGCTTGAGGGTTGATAATGATAAAAGGGTGGAGTATATTGGGATGGAAAGTTATCGGTGTATATAAAATTTTACGTGTGTGTATGTTAATATTTCGCTCTGCAGAGAAAACTACAGAACGCAAACGAATGGTCTTTCTGTAATTGTTGTCCGAAGTCTCCTGTTGTACACCATAGCAGAACCATGCCAATAACTATAAGGGGGTGGAATATGTGGTGATTGAAAGTCGTCAAATTATAAAAAAAATCGGACTGAAGGACAGTGATGACGTTTGCGACTCTGTAGCAAGGAGGTTACATACAGCGAAACGTGATGCCACAGACCATATCTTTAATCTACATGTGTGACAGTGTAATCAGCTCTCTGTAAGGATAAGCATACGAATAAGGAGATATAAGAATAAATAAATAAAGCAGTAGAAAAGAAATTTCTTTTAATACATCACTTTAAAAAAAATCGATTTGACGTTTCGCGTATTATATCAAGTGATCGATCTGTGATATTATTATAATCATTATTGTTGAATTTCGTGATTGGATTCTTCGAAAAGAGTTCATTTTTAGGTGTGATTTGATCTACACTACTTACTTTCCTGATAAACGTTAAGTTTATTCCGCAATCTAATAGGAATAATTTTCAGTTCCGCTTTATCTGCGACATTTCCTCAAAAATGAGTGAAATTAATTACATTAATTGTTATTTAAACTTCGTAGATAAATGTGCATTGCGTTACTTTACACATATTACAACAGTACATCTACTTTTGCCGGCCGCGGTGGCCGAAGAGACTGAGGCGCTCCAGTCACGGTCTGCACGGCCACTACGGTCGGGGGTTCGAATCCCCCCTCGGGCATGGATATTTGTGCCGTCCTAGTTCGTAAGTAGTTCATAAGTAGTTCATAGTAGTAAGTTTAGGAACTGATGACCCCGTAGTTAAGTCCCATAAGCTGTACAAACATTTGAACATCTACTTTTAATAGATCACATCTCTACATTTACGCTCCAAAGAGTACTACAAATAACGTACTTCACCAGAATGCCCTAAAATGAAATTAAAATGAATTTGGACATTACTCTCACCACACGTGTTGAGATATTGCAACAAAGGCTATAAGGAATAATTTATGTATTATTTATTGTAAATCATTAAGCTCTTCACATAATTTTATTTTTTATTTGAAAGTTGATTAAAAATGTTTGTTTCTAAAGAAGGTATTGTATTTCATTTCATCATTCAAAAGTTCATAGCACATTACTGAAAGATAGCTTATCTATCATAATCAACCAACACGCGAGCGGAGCCGCGGGTGTAAGCTAGGGTTGCCAGATTGAACTCTAGGCAGGCCCGGAGACCAGACGTGCCCCCCCTCCCCCTTGGCAAATGACACCTCTCCCCCCCCCCCCCCCCAAATTCCGTCGTACTTAACAGTAAATGAGATATTGCATATTCTGCACTTATACATACACTCATCAGTATCGAATTTTTGTAGTCACTATTTATAATTTTCTTCCTGCAACCATTCTTCACGGAACGAACTTAGATATCGTCTCTTCATTTCACTGTTATCACTCAATAATCTGAGTTAATGTAAGCTTGTCTGTTCACACACGATCCGAGTATTCCAAAAATTGCCGGTAAACTGATAACAAACAATGAACGAACGAACACAAATAATAGACGTCGCCAGTTGACACGTTGCCGCAACAGTGTTTGCTTAATAATGTGCTAGCCGATTACTATCGACGCAACAATGAAAAGTTTTCAGAGGAAGAATAGAAAAGTAGCGTTTTGTTGCAATAAGAAATTGACATTTATATAAAGTTATTCATAATTACTAGAGAGGAGCCGTCCGGTAATGGCCGAGCGCACTGAGGCGTCTTGCCACGGTGCACGAGGCTGCTCCCACTAGAGGTTCGAATCCCCCCCTAGGGCATGGATGTTCTCTTCGTCCTTAGTTTAAGTTACGTTAAGTTCGATGTAAATCGTCGCTAAATGAGCATAGTACTTAAAAAGCGTCGTAAAAAAAGTTAAGATGAAGGTAACATTCAAGCCCGGAGATGAGAGTCATTGGCCCGTAGACCCGGAGAATTCATTCCAAACCCGGGCACTCCGGGCTGCGCCCGGAGATCTGGCAACCCTAGTGTAAGCTAGTAGGAAATATGTTAAAGAAGCGCTCGCGCACAAGATTATAGTCGTTGACTGCCCCCCACAGACATACATTATTAGACTGGCAAAGTTGCCTCTGTGACTGAAGTTTGATGCCGCCATCTTGCCTCACCTAACGTCAAAAAGTTTCCGTACGCTACTACTATGATCTTCTGAGACGATATGACATTGTAAGCTTTACTAGTTGGTTTGAACAAGATTTGCATTTGATCTAACACTTCCGCAATTTCGAATCATGTTATGAGAAGAACATGTTACGTACGGTTAAACAGTAACATTAACGTCTAAGGCAAAGACTTTCTACCACTTTGTTGTATTGCCAACATAATCATGAGACGTCGGCGGGATGATAGGTAAAATTTTACCGTTACATAGGAAACGTGACTCAGTGTGTGCGTCAAAGCAGACTATAGATTTCGTAAGAACCCTCAAAAGAATAAGGGTACACTATTCTAATGACCATACTACTGAAAGAAAATACGAAGTTGAATGAAATTGATAACAGATTAATAATAACAGCAAAACAATGCAACTCATTACTGTATGTTATACGGCATTGCCAGTCTAGTAATATATGTCTGTGCTGCCCCCTCGCGAGCAACAGAGCGCGGACATTGTCACTCACCTTGCGAGGCCGGCAGCAGCGCCGCCGCGGCCAGCAGACACAGCAGAGCGGGGCGCGCCATCAGCCGACTGTCGCGTCTGCCGCGCCTATCAGGGGCCAACTCGTGCTTATCGCGGAGGTGGAGGGAGGCGATCGTGTGATACCACACGATAGCGCCTGGCTCTGACGCCACGGCATTCCAAGTTAAGGTGACCACACGTCTTATGCTGCGGCCCGCCACGATATCACAAATATGCAGCACTAGCTGAAAACCCGGCGTTTCCGGATATTTATTTATTGCTGCCTTGAGTTAGTACTTCTCCTGTCCATTCTATCTCTCGGTACATTTCCTTTTTTCTTCTAAAATTACGTTATACTTATCGGAGAATATACAGGGTGTCCCACTCATCTTTTAGCCCACTTTAGGTTACGGTAGTAACACTAAAAGTGGGCCTTTGCGATCGTCTTTTGACAGCTCGAAATTTAAATGAAAATAACGGCTTAACTATTCATCTGACACGAAAATTCAAATGTTCAAATGTTTGTAGAGCTTATGGAACTTAACTACGGGGTCATCAGTCCCTAAGCTTACAAACAACTTATAAACTAGCTAAGACTAAGGACGGCACAAATATCCATGCCCGAGGGGGGATTCGAACCCCCTACCGTAGTGGCCGTGCAGACCGTGACTGGACCGCCTCAGTCCCCTCAGCCACCGCGGCCGGCACACGAAAATTGAATAACCGAATTTGTAGAGGAGAAAATTCTCTACAACTTTGCTCTTTTATGTTTTTTCATATCTCGTAGCGTTTCTGAGATATTTGCGAAAATAACGGCGATTTTCGGATGTATGTATGTCTGTCTGTCTGTCCGTCACGTATTCCCTGCTTTTAAGACGAACCGTTCAACCGATCAGCACCAAATTTTACAGACATGGTTGTAGGCCGCCAGAGACCAGAACCTCCCTGTTTCAAATTTTTCGGACAAAAAATACGGTAGTAAAACAAACAAAAAAAAAGCCGTTTGTAATATAATTGTAATTGCAAACGAACCGTTCATCTAACACGAAAATTGAATAACCTAATTGGTAGAGGAGAAATTGACACCCTTCACTGAATTAACGAAAACCAGCCGTTCGGAGATGTCAGGTGACATTCCTTGCGTATTTGATGATTTTCTTATTGTAACTTACACGTTGGCATTTCAAAGCAGCGGCACAATGAGGAATTAACAAAAACACATCGTTCTTCGTACGATAAATGATAATCTAATGTCTACAAATGCCATATTAAAATCAGTTAACAACGGCCATTATTAGTATGAGATTAAATAACTCCTGTTTCGTTTTATAGCCGTAGCGTAGTGGGCAAGGTGCTGGACTGTGACGCGAAAGGTCGGTGGTTCGAACCCGCCACTACCTATTTTTTTTTCCTAAAATGGTTTCAGACTCTCATATTAATTAATTAATTATTATTTTGGTCCAAAATGTTTGCAAAAACTTATAAAACTACAAATCTAAAGTTGGCCATAAAACACATCAGTGCGATTTTTTCACTCCAGATATCTGTGAAACTACAAGAGATATTGAAAAACCACCTTCAAGGTCATGAACGTATGGCAGTGGCTGATGAAAGTAGGTACTATGAGACAGTCTAAAACGTAAAGAAATATTATTTTCAATGCAAATGAAAAATCACAAAAGGAATTGCGTTGGTTGCATCGCGAGGCGTGAACTACATGCGGAGAAACTGCGAAGTTGACGTTTGGAATACGAAAGGCGCGCAGCTAGCGCGCGTCCGAGACTCAACTGTGAGTCTCGCTTGAGTCTCCGGATGTAATTGACGAATTGCGATGCAACCAACGCCGTTCTTTTTGTGATTTTTTTTCATTCTATTGATTGCGTAAGAAATAATATAGGGTATCCATAAAAAAAACATAAGTTTGCGTTGAAAATAATATTTCTTTATATTTGAGACTGTCTCATAGTACCTACTTTCATAAGCCCCTGCCATACGTTCATGACCTTGAAGGTGTTTTTTCAATATCTCTTGTAGTTTCAGAGATATCTGGAATGAAAAAGTTGAGTGGGACACCCTGTATAAGAAATAACACTGTCTTACATAGTGTACAAAATTGTAAGTGCAGTATCCAAAATACAAATGACATATAAAATTCATACGGTCTCATATTTATTGAATTATATGATGTAAAACTGTATAATTTTTCCGGTATATATTCATTTGTATAAGTACTGTATGTGTGTATAATCTCTTGGGAATACAATTAGAAGTAAAGAAGTAATAGATTAAAATTTGGTCCGACATGGTGCGGTTTTCTATGAACGTTACTTTGGCACCAATCTCTCTGGCCAAAGCTGGTCTAATCCCAATATTGAACCCTGCCTTTCCCAGTTCACACCACCATCTAACCAAGATCCCACTGCACTTTCACCTAACCAGTCAACCTCCAAGAATTTCTCACCTCCAACTTGGCCTCACAATCTTTTCCCAACTTCCTTCCTAAGAGCACAAAGCTTTTGGCAGAAGAAGAGAGAGCCATCCACAACTACAAAATTAATCTTTACATAATCATCCTCGCTGCAGACAAAAGTTCCGCCACTGTTGTTGTGAAATGCACTGTCTGTCTGGTAGGAGGACTCTACCAACTTTCTGACTCTCCCACCTACACGTTGTGCTTGAATGACCCCATCCCAAAACTTTAAAAAGATCTCTAATCCCTTTTGAAATCACATTGCCCCTTTCAGCAGCTCTCTTCTAAATCCATCTCCCTCCTCACCCCAGCAGCATCCTACACCCATCAACTATATTCTCCCCCAAAATACACAAACCAAATAATCCTTGGCACCTGTTTAATGCGAGCCTGCCAAAAGAATTTCAGCCCTCGTTGACCAACACCTTCAACTAATTGTCCAAACTCTATCAACCCATATCAAGAATACCAATCACTTCCTTCATCAAATCTCCGCCATCCCCACCCCTTCACCTTTCACTGTTGACACCACCTCCCTAGAAACCAAAATCTGACATGCCCATGGCCTCGCCAGTTTTTAACATTACCTCTCGCAAAGTCCTTCTGAATTGAACCCTGATGCCTCTTCTTCATAACCCTCACCAACTTAATCCTAATGAACAACTACTTTTCTTTTGAGGAGAAAGTATACCGTCAAATCATCAACATAGCCACAGCCAACCAAATGCCACCTTCCTATGCCAACCTGTATATGGGCCACCTGGATGAATTCCTCCTAGCATCCCAAAACCCCAAACCTCTGGTGTGGTTCAGGTTTATTGATGATATTTTCACAATCCGGACTCAGGGCCAGGACACCTTATCCTTCTTCCTTCAAAACTTCAACTTCTTCTCCCCCATCCTCTTCGCCTGTTTTTTTTTTTTTTTTTTTTTTTTTTTCAACACACCACATTCCTAGATGTTAACCTCCACTTCACTGATGGCTCCATCCACACTTCCATATTAAACCTACCAACCACCAACAGTACCTAAACTTTACAGTTGCCATCTGTTCCACGTCAAATAATCTGTCCCTTACAGATTAGCCACCCAAGGACGCCATGTCTGTACTGATGAGAACTCCCTTTCTCAATATGCTGAAGGTCTCACAAAGTCTTTCACAGACAGAAATTACTCCACAGTTCTAGTCTGCAAAAAGATTCCACATGTCATATCCCCCCACACCCCTAAACCTCCCTCCACAAAAGAGCGCTCTCCTTGTCACCCAGTACTGGAACAACTAAACCACATCCTTTGCAAAAGTTTTGATTTTGTGTCCCCATACCCATAAATGAGAGACATACTGCGCAAGATCCTCCCCATCCCTCCTAAAGTGGTATTCATCGTCCACCCATCGACCATAAAATCCTATGGCACCTCCAGCCACAGGGATCAAATCTGTGACATCATTCCAGTAATATGACCCCTAACAAACTTTAGTGATTCTCATAGTAGTGTACAAAACTTTTTAAATAATGATTGAAATGTTGATATAATGGCATCACTAGCTGTGCGCTAAAATTCTAATGCAAATACATACATAAATGAAAAATCTAACAATAATATCCCCAAAATCTTAAGTTTAAACAAATGAGTATTTTCATCATGTCAGATAAATAACTGCCTCGCTGTTTGTATGTGTCTTGCATTAATTGTTATTAAAAAATCATTATTGTTTTTCCTTAAAAGTGCATTATTATGTGTAATGAAAACGTTGCAGATAATATGGTTACACCAAACTTTGCGTCTCAATGAGACCTTTCATTTGAGCCCTTGCTTGTTACTCTAATTCAATTAGTTCAGCCCCTGGGTTTTTCCAAGTGACTTAATGTTAGTTTTCTTAATAACTTTTGATATAAAATTAATATAAACAATGTCAACACATCATCAGAACCACGCTGTTATCCTCTTTCATTTGCTTCTCCGTACTAGTCTTTAACTCTAATAGTGTCAGCATAGTATCTAAAAATAAAGACAATGCCGTTTTTAGGTGGGGAAAATGGCAGTTGAACATGACGTCATGTCCACCAGCGTGCTTTCTATCCGTCCGCCGATGGGAAGCTGGGCATCTTACCCCCTCGCAGCAGCTGATTGTCTGTTCAGTCGTCGCAACTTTCGATACTCTCTGCTGTCAAACTAGTGTGCTTTGTGCTGGAAATGGGTGTTGTACATCATTGTAACATCAAAAACTTCATTGGCTAGAGATGATGGCTGTGTGTTGTGAAATGTGCCAGTGTGAATGATATCTTTTCTAACCAAGGATAATGGCCAAGCTGGAGTGTTGTATGTGTGTAATTTTTTATGTGCCTGTTGCAGCTTCTCATATGTCCTTGCAGTGTGTTGTGAACTATGCTCATTATATTGTTAATTACAGTCTTAAGCCTCATGACCACTACATGGATATATCTGTAATTACCGGACACGTTCTGCATTGCAGCGATTCACTCACATCAGGGAACAACAAAACTCGAAAATAAATAAATATAAAACTAATCAACTGCTCCCCCCTCCCCCATTCTCATTGTCTGTGATGATTATTAACAGAGACTCATTTTCCTCCTGCATATAACATATTAAATGATCTAGGCTGATTCCCATTCTTGGATTCTTATAATGCAGGATCAGATTTCTTGGCAACAGTACCTCAGGTACATCTGTCTGCTGCTACTCTTCTTCTTCTTCTTCTTCTTCTTCTTCTTCAGTACTCAGTTTATGAGCCTTTCCTTTTCCACTGATGCACTTTCAATCATTCAATCACAGCTTGTTACTGATTATGAACCTGCTTAAAGTCATTTACTTGGGTGGTTACTGCATTTCACAGGACAGCTGTGTGTCATGTCGTTTGACTTGTGCGTAACACAATTTTGGAACTTGCAAAAGTCTTTCTACTGATGCCCTAACACTACCTTGTTCGATTACTGATGGAAATTGTCCACCGAGATGATAAATTATTCCTCAAAAGAGATTGGCTGGCCAATACTTACCTTAGTGCTGTGCCAACGATAGTCACACAAAGAAGAAAAAGGGAGAAAAATAGGGGTACCTTTCGGAAAAGGGTTCCTTCATCAAGTAGGAGAGAAAGGAAGAAAAAAGAAGGAATGGCAACAGACGGGGAAGGTTATTCACTCATAGGCCATCAGGATGATGTTTCAGGATTGTGGAAGTCAGAGATACTGTATATTAGTACTAAGCCATGCCAAAGAGGATATATAACCAAAGAGGACAGATCAAACAGTAAAGAGAAGTGAACTGAATAATTCTGAGTGGGTGGTATGTGAGAGAGAGAGAGAGAGAGAGAGAGAGAGAGAGAGAGAGAGAGAGAGAGAGAGAGAGAGATTCCTCTTCGGAAAAATGTTTATAAAAAGTAAAGAAAGTTTGACTTCAAAGGCAAAAAGGCACCTGTTCGTTAACACACAAATAAAAACATACAAAGACACACAAAACTGAGCTTTCACAACCTTAGGTTGCTTCTTCAAGGAAAGAGAGGGAAAAGGAAAGGAAGCAGGTTTTAAGGGAGTGGGTAAGGAGTCATTCCAATCCCAGGAGATGACAGACTTACCTTGGGGTATAAAGGATAGGTAAACACACACACACACACACATATACATGCACACACACCAAGGCATACATATGAAAAATACAAAGAAGTTGGACAGATGCCAGTTGAGGCAGAGGCTTGTATAGACATTGGAGGCATAGATGTTAAGATGGTGGATGGGAATTTGAATTTAGCTGGGGTTGAGACCAGGTGGGCAACAGGAAGAGAGAATATGCTGAAGGGCAAGTTCCCATCTCTGGAGTTCTGAAAGGTTGGTGTCGGTGGGAAGTATTCAGATAACCCGGACGGTGTAACACTGCGCCAAGAAGTGCTGGCCGTGCACCAAGGCATGTTTAGCCACAGGGTGATCTTCATTACCAACAAACACTGTCTGTGACCTTTCATGCGAATGGACAGTTTGTTGGTGGTCATTCCCACATAGAACGCTTCACAGTACAGGCATGTCATTTGGTAAATCACGTGGATGCTATTGCAAGTGGCTCTGCCCTTGATCTTGTACACCTTCCGGGTTACTGGACTGTAGTAAGTGGTGGTGGAAGGGTGCATAGGGCAGGTTTTACAATGGGGGTGATTGCATGAGTAGGAGCCAGAGGGTAAGAAGGTTGTTTGGGGATTTCATAGGGATGGACTAGGAGGTTACGAAGGTTAGGTGGGCGGCAGAAACACTCTCGGTGGAGTGGGAAGGATGTCATGAAGGATGGATCTCATTTCAGGGCAGGATTTAAGGAAGTCGTATCCTTGCTGGAGAGCCACATTAGGAGTCCGCTCCAGTCCCGGAAACTATCTGGTGACAAGAGGGGCAATTCTGGGGTTCTTCGGTGGAAGGTTTTGGACTTGGGGGGATGAGGAACTGGCTCTGGCAATTTGTTTCTGTACCAGATCAGGAGGATAGCTGTGGGATGTGAAAGCTGTTATTAGGTTATTGGTGTACTGGTTCAGTGATTCGGGACTGGAGCAGACTCGTTTGCCACGAAGACCTAAGCTGTAGGGAAGGGAACATTAGATGTGGAATGGATGGCAGCTGTCGTAATGGAGGTACTGTTGTTTGTTGGTTGGTTTGATAGTGACCATTGGACAGATGGAGATCAACACCGAGGAAAGTGACATTGGATTTGGAATAGGACCAGGTGAATTTGATGGTACCAAAGGAGTTGAGATTGGAGAGGAAATTCTGGAGTTCTTCTTCACTGTGAGGAGGTTACCTGCCCTATGCACCCTTCCACCACCACTTACTCCAGTCTGGTAACCCGGAAGGTGTACACAATCAATGGCAGAACCACTTGCGATACTACCCACGTGATTTACCAACTGACATGCCTGCACTGTGAAGCGTTCTATGTGGGAATGACGAGCAACAAACTGTCCATTCGCATGAAAGGTCACAGGCAGACAGTGTTTGTTGGTAATGAAGATCACCCTGTGGCTAAACATGCCTTGATGCACGGCCAGCACATCGTGGCACAGTGTTACACCGTCTGTGTTATCTGGATACTTCCCACCGACACCAACCTTTCAGAACTCCGGAGATGGAAACTTGCCCTTCAGCATATTCTCTCTTCCCGTTTCCCACCTGGTCTCAACCTCCACTAAATTCAAATTTCTGCCCACCATCTTAACATATTTGCCTCAGTTCTCTGGACAGAGCCTCTGCCTCAACTGTTATCTCTTTCCAACCTCTTTGCTTTCTTACAAATATCTACCTTGTTATGTTAGCATGTGTATGTGTGTGTGTGTGTGTGTGTGTGTGCGCGTGTGCGCGCGCGCGCGCACGCGCGCGCGCACGCGCGCTTGTTTGCCTTTCCTTTTGTGCCCTTAAGGTAAGTCCTTCCACTCCTGGGATTGGAATGACTCCTTTTCCAGTTCCTTAAAACCCATATCCTTCCCTTTCTCCCCTTCTTCCTTCGTCTTTTCCTGAAGAAGCTACCAGTGGTGGCGAAGCTTGTATGTGTGTTTATGTGCGATTTTATTTGTGTCTGTCGACGGGCCTGTGCTTTGGATAAGTCATCAGATTTCTATAGAAATGAGTAATTTATAAGTGAGTTGAGGATGGATGGGGGAGAGGTTACCATAGGTTTGGGGCAGGAGGGTGGTGGGAGGAGGATATGTTGGAGGCCAAGTTCCCATCTCCTTAGCTCTGAGGGACTCGTGTCTGTGGTAATACACAAATGGCTTGTACTGGAGAACAGGCTCTGCCATAGGATATGGGTGTGCCCCAGGCAAACAGGCCACCTGTGACCATTCATGTGTTCAGCCAATGTGTTGGTGGTCAAACCAACATGAAAGGCTGCACAGTAGACACATGTTAGTTGGTAAATGACATTTGTTTCACATGTGGCCCTACCTTGAATGGGGTACGTTTTTCTTGTGATGGGGCTGAAGTATTGTTGTGGGAGGATGCATTTGACAGGTTTTGCAGCAGGATCAGTTACAGACGTGGGAACCATAAGGTAGGGAGAGTGGTTTTGGGATGTAAGGTTTGACATGGATGTTGCGGTGGTAGGGAGGACGGCTGACGGCTGGTGTCGGAAGGACACTTTGAAGCGATGATCTCAAATGAACTAAATTTATTTAAATCTGGACCAAAATATGCTGGAAAATCAGGGCAAATGAATACATTGTTTAGGTTCATTATTAATTTGTTTTAATAATTTAAATTTTACAGACTGCACTTGTTACAATCATTTAGGGAACAGATATGACTAAAATTCATAGGCAATCCTTTGGCAAAAATTACTACAAAATTTAGTAAGAGAACTGGAACAAATGAGGGCTATATTTTATTATCTGGCAGATGGATCTTTTTTTTTTTTTTAATCCTCAGTTCTTAATTGTAATATAGTTCATTTTCTCTCTATTATACAACTGTATAGAAATAAAAAATATACTTATCATACAATTCACAGACAAACAGGGCAAATTCACTGTTCCTCAAAAGTTTCATATAAGCAGACTATTCTTAGCAACAGTGAGTTAACATCTGAAATTATTTGCAATAGATGCACATCTTTGGTGTGTATATTTCACATTTTGAAGATTTTTCTTAATACCTGGATCACAGTAGCTATGTACGAAAGAATGAATGAATGAATGAACAAAAGGATGAAAACAGCACATATCACAGTACAGAAAATTATTTACTTCAACAAATATTTAATCATAATTACAGAGTTGCATGCTACTTATTTGGCACACTCACATATTTCCACAATTTTCCAGTTGACAACTGACAGTAATTGCTACAGATTCACAATATTATTATTTGTAATCACACATGCAATTATAATACACATTGTTTTCATCCTTTTGTCCAACCAGGTGGTATATACAACAGGATTTAAGTACTCTTGACAATAAACATGCAGCAATCACTGTGGTTATGAGCTCCTTATATGATTATATCTGATGACACACAATATTTCAATAATTGGCCTTACATTACTTCACAGTGTCATCACTGCAGTACATAATATTTGCTGCTGAGATGGATAGTGGTTTTCTCCGTTGCAGACCTGTGTACTTTTTTACATGCTCCCTGTAGAGTCACGCCAGCCAGGAAGGAAATCACGTGCAGCCTCTGGGGGGAATAACAAAAATAACAAACCATTAGGTCTGGAAAAATATCCTGAGGTATTTTATTCAAGAGGCTGCTGATACATAAATAGCAAACAGTTTTTAAATCACACTTCACCAAACAATAGTCCACAAACTGCTAAGTATTCAAATAATGGAAGGTCCAGTCTGAATATCAAAACTGTTATGACAATTAGTTGTGTGATTGTTTTTCCGTCATGCCTGTCAGCAGCTCAGTGATCGTCTTTACACTGTGTTGCCACCTATCATTTTCATGAGATTGTTTATTATTACGTATTTGCAGTTTTATTTTAAGTATTGCTCCTTGTCTAAGAATGTACTATAAAAGCTGTTAACAAAAATTTAAATTTGTAAATTCTGAATAGTTTAGTAATCAAACCACTTTGGTACCTCTAATTAACTGCACTGTTTTATTTCACCACTCACCTTAGTATTATCCATTTCATACAGTCTCCCACCATTAGTGAAGGAGCTGTGCAATAGCTATGTGTTTAGTTTTATATAAACCACAGTGGGGGCTAAAAGGAGACAGGATTGCATTATTTGAAATAAATAAATATGTCAATACCAATTATGTATGTACATGATATTTTCATTTTCACTAAAAGAAACCAGAAACTTTTTGAACACAACAGCTTCTTGTAGGATGTTTTTCCTGGTAGACTGAAATATGCTATTGTTAAACCTCTACACAAA